>CM071845.1:53016163-54407395 GCA_036507285.1 Trichosanthes cucumerina
TAATAATGCTTTGTTCTCTAGCAAATCAAAGAGAAATTTATTGAGTTTCAAAGATATACGCGACAATGGTTATCATGTTGAAACTGATCGTAAAAATAATATAGAGTATCTATATATCATATCCATTGTTTCACATGAAAAACGTATATTAGAATCACTACCTACTTTTTCTTCTAGATTATACTATACTCATATACGAGTGATTGAAATCTATGCAACAATGAACTAGAAGTTCATGAATCCAGAAATATTCAGTGTTTGACATGATCAATTGGGTCATCCAAGATTTATAATGATGAGAAAAATTGTTGAAAATTCACATGGACATCCATTAAAGAACCATAAGATTCTTCAATCTAATGAATTATCATGTGATGCTTGCTCTCAAGGCAAATTAATCATTACGTCATCACCAGCCAAAGTGAGAATTGAATCACCTACATTTTTTTGAACGAATTCATGGTGATATATGTGGGCCTATTAATCCACCAAGTACACCATTTAGATATTTTATGGTACTAATTGACGCATCCAGCAGATGGTCAAATGTATGTTTATTTTCAAGTCGAAATCTTGCATTTGTAAGGTTACTTCCCCAATTAATAAAATTGAGAGCACATTTTTCTGATTATACAATCAAAACCGTTCGTCTTGATAATGTTGGTGAATTTACATCTCAGGCCTTCAATAATTATTGTATGGTCATTGGAATAACTGTTGAACATCTTGTAGCTCATGTTCATACACAAAATGGTTTAGTCGAATCATTTATAAAACACTTGCAATTAATTGTTAGACCAATGCTTATGAGAGCAAAGCTTCCAATATCTGTATGGGGGCATGTTATTTTGCATGTTGCATCACTAGTACGCATTAGGCCAGTAGCTTATAATAAGTATTCCTCAAGCAATTGGCTTATGGCCAACAACCAAATATTTCCAATCTACAAATTTTTGGATGTGCAGTATATGTTCCAATTGCTCCACCACAACGTACTAAGAGGGACCCTCAAAGGAGGTTAGGAATCTATGTTGGATATAATTCCCCATCAATTATTAAATATCTTGAATCCCTGACGAGAGATGTATTTACTGCACGATTTGTTGATTGTCATTTTAATGAGACGAATTTTCCAACATTAGGGGGAGGAATTATGAAGTTGGAAAAATAAATTACATGGGATGCATCATTATTGTCTCATTTAGATCCCCATACAGATGAATGTGAACTTGAAGTTTAAAAGATAATTCATTTGCAAAATATAACAAATCAATTACCAGATGCATTTACAGATGCTAAGAAAGTAACGAAATCATATATATCAGCTGCAAATTTTCCCATCGAAAATTGATATCCCAATACAACAAATTTTCACTAATGAGTCTGGGACACGCAAGAAGCGTGGTAGACCTATGGGTTACAAAGATAAAAATCCTCGTAAAAGAAAAGTAGTAAATAGTCAAAATGATCTAGTAAAGGATATGGATGTTCCAGAAGAAATCCAGAATACAACTATTGATGAAAGTCAAATACTTGAGGATAGTAATGAAATTTTTATAAACTATGTTATATCAGGAAAAAGATGAAACCGAAATGATATAGTTGTTGAAAACATTTTTCTTATAATGTTGCTCATGATATTATTCATGAAGATGATGATTCTGATCCAAAATCTATTGAAGAATGTCGACATAGAAATGATTGGCTTAAATGAAAAGAAGTCATCCAGGTAGAATTAAACTCACTTTCAAAACGTGAGGTTTTTGGACCAGTAGTCCTAACACCAGAAGGTGTCAAACCTGTGGGATATAAATGGATATTTGTGAGGAAAAGAAATAAAAAGAATGAGGTCACTGAAGGAGATCTGATCCCCGCGAGCATCAGAAACGTGGTTTAATGGATCAAATGCTTGATTGTTTTGGTTTACTTCAAATACCAGTACATTGGTTAAAAATACAGAAACAAGAAATTCAATCTAATTAAATTAGACCATGAAATTTAGACATGCAAACACATGCTGATAAATAACTAAACTAAAAGGAATGAGAAATATTACCTTTGTAGTTTCCCCACAATAACCCTTTACTCCAATTGCACAGCAACAAGAACTTCCTCTGTTCTTTTTCTCCAACAGGACACCACCACTTGGATAAACCTTCTATCCTCTAAGAAACTTAGATCTACCTTGGTAGGAAGGTACCAACAATTTGGAAAGAAAAAGGGAGTTTTTGAGAGAATTTGAGAGAGGGGATTCTTTCAGCAATTCAACAATTGCACAACATGATCGATACCTTCCTCACTGATCCCCTCTCCCTATTTATCTGTCGATAAGGAGAGGAAGAGGGGTAGTGGGAACGTGTCATCCTGACACGTTCCCTTAATTAATTTAATAAATAATAAATTAATTAATTTAATTAATAATTAAATCATATTTAATTATAAATTAATATTAATTTTAATTAAATCACATTTAACAAAAATGAAATTAAATATCATATATTTAATTATAATTAAATCATATTTAATCAATTTTCCCTCTAACTTATAGTTTTAATGCACATCTTATGCACATTAAATTTTAACCTATAGTTTTTAAAAATGAATCTCATTCACATTTAAATTAATATTTGAACTCTTTCAAATATTTAATTCTCTCATATAATTTAATGTTCCAAAACTTTATATTATAACGTATCTATATACATTAAATTTATTCCCTTATTGAATTTGAACATTTAAAATTCAAACAATCTAATAACTCTTTACGAGCTAGAAGGTGGACCTAATGGACCTACAGATCAGAAGCTCCAACGATAAGAAATTATTTGGTTAATCTCATTAACCTCCTAATCACTATTCGTTAACTGCGAGAACACTCCACTAAAGTCCCACAACTACACTCTTCCTCACTGCAGATATATTTCTGTGTCCACGGATATTGACCAATAACAACAAATCAATCCTTCACGAATGTTCGTAACACCAGTTTGGTCAAATTACTGTTTTACCCCTGGGTTACATCTTGTACCTTAAGTACCAGTGCTCCTTTGATGAACAATTTGTTTGTGGTCCTACCAACAAACAGAAATCCCTCTCGGGCCAATTAGAGGGTCAAACCCTTTGTTCAAGTCCTAGAAATACCACTTAAGGAACATTCATCTACTTACCCTAGTAGGCGGGAAAGAGTGAATTCTATCTTTCTAAGTTAAGTCTCCATCCACTCACTCGGTCTTGTCCCCAAGAAGGTAGGCATATTGAGTCGGCGAATCTGGCCACTCTCATCCATACTAGTTAAAGGACAATCCCTCACAAACAGGAGTTCTTAACCTGCTCAAGATTGAGATCAAGTTGCCTAGGTCATCCTAGTGAAATAAAAACCTAACTAGTCAACGGAGTTACATCTAGCGGTTACTATTTCGCGGTCCAGTCTTATGTAATCTCATTACATAGGATATCCTCACTCACATATCATCTACACGAACACGTTAGGATCACAATGTTTGTATCATATACAAAGTGGGCCACATCCATAGTATTACCAGTGCAAGGTACCCAGGTCTTATCCTCTTACTATAAACCCTTTAGGCTATATCTCGAATCGAGATCCTTTATATGTACACTACATTCAGTTCAAGAGACATTTTACAGCCTTGGATGTTAGTTTATTGGATTTAGGGTTAAAACAAGGGCAATATCGTAAATAACGAACAATAACTCTTTATTACAATAATTAGAACAAAATTTACAAACTACGAGTTTTAGGACACAAACCCCAACAGTCATAAGATATAAAGCGAGACTTGTTGCCAAAGGATTCTAGCAAAGGTCTGGTATTGATTATGAGGAGACATATTCTCCTGTGGTGGATGCAATAACATTAAGATATCTAATTGGTCTGACTGTATATGAAAAACTTGACATGCATCTAATGGATGTAGTCATGACATATTTATATGGATCTCTTGATAATGACATTTATATGAGAATCCCAGAAGGATTTAAAATGCCCGGAACATATAAATCAAGTTCTCGAGAAGTATAGTCTATAAAGTTACAGAGGTCACTATATGGATTAAAACAATTAGGACGAATGTGGTACATGTTGGGGTGTATGCCATAATCCCGTGTAGTTTGTAATATTTCATTGTTGTAAATAAATAAGAGTTATTTATTCGAACTTTGTGTCTCGCATATTTCATAAACTTAATCCAATAAACTAAGCTCCAGGGTCATTATGTTATGAGAGAACTAGAACTTGAACAGTGTGTGTGGACACATGGAAAGGATCACATTCGAGTTAATGACCCGAACAGTTTACAGTATACGGATAGGGTTGGAGACCTAATCCTGGTCACGCTGTGGATACGACCCGCTTTGTATTAGATACAAACGAGGTGATCCAACTCGTTCATGTGGTTGACATGCGAGTGGGGTCATCCTGTGCAATGAGATTGTACAAGACCGGACCGTGAATTATTAGACTTACTGATGTAATACCGTTAACAGTATAGGACTAATAAATTTGTAGATGACCATTAGTGACTCGACCTTAATCCTGAGCGTGTTACAGACTCCTGTATGCGGGGGTCTGTCCTTTGACTAGTACGGTGAGGGTGGTCACTATTGTTCGCCCAATATGCCTATCTTCTTAGGGACAAAACCACGTGGGGAGGTGAGAACTTGACTACGCGAGATGGAATTCACACGGGGTCCCACTCTCTCATTGGCCTGAGAGGGTTGTTGTTTATGGTTGGACCATGCAACGTAGTTGTTCATTAGAGGAGCAGTGGGACTTAAGGAGCAAGAGGTAGACACAAGGGTAAAACGGTAATTTGATCCAGATGTGACTACGAACAACCTGTGAAGGGTCGACTTATGGGTATTGGTTATATCGATGGACACAACTTGTCCTACAGTGATGAGAGTGCAGCTACGGGTTTTACTGGAGGGTTACCGTAGCTAATGAATGTTGAATAATCGGGTCAAAGAGTTTGACAGGTTAGTCTCGAATCATTGGAGCTCGTCACGTGTAGGTCCATTAGGTCCCTCGGTTGGCTCAAATTTGACAAATTGAGGGTTTACAGTTTGGTGTGAATTTGAAGTATTCAAATTCATTTTTTGGGTATTTATGTCATTTATATGAGATATAGATGACATAATATATAGTTTGATGTGAATGAGATTCATAATAAACTATAGTATAGCCTAATTGATTAATTAGTGCTATTTGGAGAAATTGAATTGAGAGAAATTAAATTGAATGTGATTCAATTTATAATTCTACATTTATGCAAATGAGATTTGTATAATAAGGTATGAGATACCTTATATTATATAATATGCAAATGTGATTTGTATATTATATGGTTGTGGTAAAATTGTGATTTGGTGGAGGTTTTAACTCCATCACACAATAGTATTTAAAGGCTTTGCAAGAACCCTTTGGTGTGTCATCTTGCCATTTTTTGGATTTCCATCCAAAGAGAGCAAGAGATTCTCTCTCAAATCCTCTCTCAATTCTCCAAAATTCTCTCCTCACCCAAAACCAAAGGGAGTTTCACTCACTCTGCCTCAACCTCCCGAGAATAACCGAGAAGATGTTTTGGAGGTGTCTCCCTGTTCGGATCGAGGATCGAGTTCGAGGAGTTCGTTGGCACGAGAGAGATCGTGAGCGGAGAAGGAGAAAACGTTGAAGAAGAGTTCTTCAAGAGGTTAGTACTTTTTGCATGTTTAGCCTAGGATCTATGAGATAGATTCAATTTTAAGATAGAATTACACAACGGATCAACGACGTTTCACAACGTCTTCCGCTGCGGGAATTCCAAATCCCTTCAATTGGTATCAGAGCCAGGTTCTTCGTTGTGTATTCTGTGGATTCTTAAAATTAGGTGGGTAGCATTAATTTTCATGAGATGAATGTTAATGGTTTGCAATTTTGGATGTTTTCGATTTTTGGCACTAGTTTAGATTTACTTTAAAGTTGGTGAGATCAATGTAAGGGCCCGTTGTTTTGGGCATTTTTTAATGTAAATCGAGTTTGTAAGTCCGTGTCGTTCGTGGCAAGAGTTGTCGTGAAGAAAATGGAGCAAAAACGAGCGATTTTGGTGAAAAACAACAAAAGTTGTTTGCTGGAAGTTCATCAGCGTTGCGACGCCATCCTTCTTGTCTTGAGAGTCTTTGCGGTCTGGCGTTACAAACGCCGTAAGAACGCCAGCAAGACGTTATGCATTACAAATACAGTAACACACAATAGGTGCGTAGAGCGCGAAAATTCCGTGGGCGCAGTACGTGTGTAGCTATTCGAGTCTGGGCTGGTGCAATTGCCGTTTTTTCATTTTTTTTATTTTTTTCTTTGTAAAAATGATTTATAATTGTATTTTATTTAATTATTTTAATTATTATTAATGTTATATTAATGTTAATTAATTTAATTTTTTGTCCCTAGGGTGCCAAAAATCGGTCCAATATTGCTATTTAATTATTTTATGCATGAGATGTATGATTTAATTATTTCTATGTGCATAGAGTATGCCATATAGATTTAAAATCCCACCTTAGGTTAATCATTTCATGCATCATATTTATATTATAAGAGTTATAATATATAGTATGCATGATAAGATTATATTATAAGAATTATAATATAATGTTTGCATGATTTAATTTACTTAAATATAAGTGTTATATTTTTAAATTAAAAGCATGCTCATGCATTTAATTTATGTGATGAATGTATGTTATAAAGTATTATTCATGTGATGAATGATCAAGCATTATAACATAGAAATGCATGTAACCTAAGTTAATTATTAGTTTTAAATGGTTTAGAACTTGAATAATTAAACTTAGGTTTTCTATTTCTAATGAGATTAGAAATTAGGAAATCAAATATGACCTTTGAATGGAGACTGATAAGTAACTCTGTCTAAGGAAGGTTTTGTCTAAGGCTGGGGTATTTAAGTTGACGCTTGCGGAACACCCCTACCTGGAAACCAACCTGGGAGTGAATTCGGTCCGGAGATTCTTAGGTTATATTCTTGTGAGAGTCGTTAATTAAGAGTTAATTAATTTACTCACATAGACCTAAGTTAATAGTTTGATTATAGACTTAGGTTAATCCAATATAAGAGTTATATTGGTAGACTTAGGTAAATTTTAGCCGGTTTATCTAGGTCAATCCCGATTAATTTAAAGTGCTGAGTGGGAGGAAATAAAGTGTATGAGATACATTAATTTTTCCATCCATAAATCTCCGCTAAGTTCGCACCGTGAGATCCATGCTCGGCCTCGTCGCGCAAATGAGAGCGTCCCCCTATGGGTGGCATTTGTATGGGTCAATATTAACGTGAATGGAGAGAGTACTTATAGTGAGTGGGAGCGGGACCTATGAAAACGGGACCCACGATCTCTTCTTTCGATTCACACCGTGAGACGCCTATGATCCGCCTGCTAGTTTGTCCTGGACCAGACAATCCCTTCGGAGGGCCTGATCATGGGAGTCAGAACACCGTGAATTCCCAAAAGGGATACAGTTTCCTGGTTGGTTTTCCTTCTTGGTTCACCCTTCGGTGGCTATTGTTTGGACGGATGCTTGGAAACTTAAAGATTGAGGGTGACACTCACAGAATTCGTTAAGTGTTAATGAATTCGACCGAACAATGGTAATTGGACGCCTAATGGAATAAGAGTTATTCTGGGATTAGGGTTTGATCGAGAAAGTCTCGTCCTAGAGGAGGAGTGGGTTTGTCTACCCTACGGTGGCGGTCATTCTAAACCTTTAGGGTATCATTGCAAATTTTGAATGACATAGGGATCATAGGATAAAAGTTTGCTAAAACTCGAATGGATTTTCAAAAGTTTTTGCGAGACTAATACAAAGTTTTTCATTTTATTTCAGCAACAAAATGTCAAACGCTTTTAACGCCCCTTTAGCTTCCGTTAAGTTACGACGATAGTATTTCATGGAAAAACAATATAGACACGATTTTGGTAAATGACGACCAAGAATTCGCACTCACTGAGGAGGGTCCTCAGGTGCTCGGTTCAATAGTCCTATTCGACAATCTACAAACCTTCCAGTCCTTAGTTCAAACTAGGGGACAGGAAGCTGAGGCAAGTGTTGCCTTAAGACCTTTTCACAGGGGTTCGACCTCTGGAATAAAGTTTGTAGACTCTTCAGGCCCTAAGGGGAAGAAGGAGAAGTTGAAGGAAGTTAAGGTTGACCGCGTTGCCGCCCTAAAAGGCAAAGAAATCAAGGACGTTACCAGAAAGTGTTTCTATTGCAACGGGGACGAACACCTGAAAATGAGTTGTCCCAAGTTCCTTGATGAAAAGAAGATGACAGGTAAATGTGATTTACTTGTCACAAAAACTTGTTTAGTGGAGAGTAATGACTCAGGTTGGATATTGATTCAGGCGCCACTAACCATGTTTGCTCTTCTTTTCAAGGATTGAGTTCCTGGCAGCGGCTGCAAGAAGGTGAGATTACACTCAGGGTTGGATCCGGAGAAGTTGTCTCACCGCAGAATAGGCACTAAAAGTCGTTTTTGGCGGTGAAGTACCTATTATTGGATAATATGTACATAATTCCTGGGTTTACTAGAAACCTAGTTTCTATTTCCTGCCTATTAGAACAAAATGTTTCTGTTTCTTTCAAGAGTAATAAAGCGTTTATTTCTCGAAATGGAAATTTGATTTGTTCTGCTTCGTTTGAGAGTAATTTATATGTTTTGAACCCTAATTCGGTCAAAAGTGTTTTGAACACCGAATTGTTTAAAACAGCTGAAATGCAAACTAAGAGATTGAAAGTTTCTCCAAAAGAAAGTGCCCATCTTTGGCATCTTCGGTTAGGCCACATTAATCTCAATAGGATTGAGAGACTAGTGAAGAGTGGACTTCTAAGCGAGTTGGAAGAAAACTCTTTACCGGTATGTGAGTCATGCCTTGAAGGCAAAATGACCAAACGTCCTTTTAGTGGAAAAGGATATAGAGCCAATGAGCCCCTTGAGCTTATACATGATCTTTGTGGTCCGATGAATGTTAAAGCACGAGGTGGTTACGAATACTTTGTATCTTTTATAGATGATTATTCGAGGTATGGGTACATTTACCTAATGCATAGGAAGTCTGAAACACTTGAAAAGTTCAAGGAGTTCAAGACTGAGGTTGAGAACCTGTTAGGTAAAATGATAAAAACACTTCGATCGGATCGAGGTGGAGAGTATATGGACACTGAATTCTAGGACTATATGATAGAACATGGAATTACGTCCCAACAATCAACACCTAGTATGCCACAGCAGAATGGTGTATCAGAGAGGAGAAACAGAACCTTGTTGGACATGGTTCAGTCGATGATGAGCTATGCTCGTCTCCCTGATTCCTTTTGGGGTTACGCAGTGGAGATTGCGGTTTACATTTTGAACACCGTTCCATCGAAAAGTGTTTGTGAAACACCTTTCGAACTCTGACATGGTCGTAAAACCAGTTTACGTCATTTCAGAATTTTGGGGGTGCCCAACCCATGTGTTGGTTACTTTTATGATCCTAAGGATAATAAGGTGCTTGTGTGACAAACGTCACTTTCCTTGAGGAAGGCCACATCAGGGATCACTTACAAAGGAGTAAGATTGTGTTAAATGAAATGGATAGTACATCAGCAAGAGTTGCTGATGGTGCTAGTACGTCAACAAGTGTTGTTGATCCTAACTCGTCTAGTCAAGTCCGTTCCCAAGAGTTGGGAATGCCTCGACGTAGTGGGAGGGCTGTGAGACAGCCTGAACGTTACATGGGTTTAGCTGAAATCCAAGTCGTCACCCTTGATGATGACTGCGAGGATCCATTGACCTATGAGAAGGCAATGGCTGACGTTGACTAAGACGAATGGATTAAAGCTATGGACCAGAAAATGGAGTCGATGTACTTCAATTTCGTCTGGGAGCTTGTGGACCAACCGGATGGGGTAAAACCTATTGGTTGCAAGTGGATCTACAAGCGTAAACGTGGTGTAGATGGGAAGGTGCAGACCTTCAAAGCTCGACTAGTGGCAAAGGGTTTTACCCAGGTGGAAGGGGTTGACTATGAGGAAACCTTTTCACCTGTTGCCATGGTAAAGTCGATTAGAATCCTTCTGGCCATTGTCGCATATTATGACTATGAGGTATGGCAGATGAATGTCAAGACCGCCTTTCTGAATGGCAACATTGACGAGATCATCTACATGGACCAGCCCAAGGGGTTCCCAAGGCCAAGAGCAAAGAGCTTGCCGGCTTAAAAGGTCTATTTATGGACTGAAACAAGCCTCGAGGTCTTGGAATATAAGGTTTGATGAGGCGATCAAATCTTATGGTTTTGATCAATATGTTGACTAGCCTTGTGTTTACAAGAAAACAATTAACAGTACTGTCGCGTTTCTTATATTGTATGTGGATGATATCCTTCTCATTGAGAATGAGGTAGGATTTCTTACTGACATTAAGGAATGGCTGGCTTCGCAATTCCAAATTAAAGATTTAGGAGATGCATAGTATGTTCTAGGTATCCAGATTGTTCGGAACTGAAAGAACAGAACGCTAGTCATGTCTCAAGCGTCTTATATTGACAAGATGTTGTCTAGATATAGGATACAGAACTCCAAGAAGGGCTTGCTGCCTTTTAGGCATGGGGTTCACCTGTCTAAGGATCAATGTCCTAAGACGCCTCAAGAGGTTGAGGATATGAGACGAATCCCCTATGCTTCACCTGGAGGGAGCCTGATGTATGTCATGTTGTGTACTAGGCCCGACATCTGTTATGCAGTTGGGATTGTCAGTAGGTATCAATCCAATCTAGGATTAGATCACTGGACAACCGTAAAGGCAATCCACAAGTATCTTAGGAGAACGAGGAACTACAACCTTGTGTATGGGAGTGGGGATTTGATCCTTACGGGATACGAAGATTCTGACTTTCAGACCGATAAGGATTTGAGGAAATCCACTTCGAGGTCAGCCTTCATTCTAAATGGAGGAGCTGTAGTGTGGCGAAGCATCAAGCAGGGATGCATCGTTGATTCCACGATGGAAGTTGAATATGTTGCGGCTTGTGAAACTGCAAAGGAAGCTATTTGGCTCAGGAAGTTCATGACGGATTTGGAAGTTGTTCCAAAAATGAACTTGCCAATCACATTTTTTTGTGACAACTGTGGTGCAATAGCCAACTCGAGAGAACCTCGGAGTCATAAAAGGGACAAGCATATAGAGCATAAGTATCACCTGATATGGGAGATTGTGCACCGCGGAGACGTGACAGTTACGTAGATAACTTCGGAGCACAACGTTGCTAATCCATTTACAAAGGCCCTCACGGCTAAGGTGTTTGAGGGTCACCTAGAGAGTCTAGGTCTTCGGGTGCTTCCTGACTAGGGCAAGTGGGAGTATTATAAAAGGGTATTCAATGCCCTAGTTTATTGTATTACTTTATTGTATTACTTTCTTCGTACATTTTTGAAATGTATCATGTACTCCACTAGCTTAGTCCAAGTGGGAGTTTGTTGGGATGTATGTCCTCATCTCGTGTAGTTTGTAATATTCCAAGTTGTAAATGAATAAGAGTTATTTATTTCAACATTGTGTAATAAATAAGAGTTATTTATTTAAATTTTGTGTCTCACATATTTCATAAACTTAATCCAATAAACTAAGCTCTAGGGTCATTATATTATGAGAGAACTAAGAACTTGAACGGTGTGTAGTGGACACATAGGGAGGATCACGTTTGAGTTAATAACCCAAACGGTCTACAGTATATGGATAGGGTTGGAGACCTAATCTTGGATACACTGTGGATGCGACCCGCTTTGTATTAGATACAAACGAGGTGATCCAACTCGTTCATGTGGTTGACATGCGAGTGGGGGCATCCTGTGCAATGAGATTGTACAAGACTGGACCGTGATTTATTAGACTTACTGATGTAACACTGTTAACAGTATAGAGCTAATAAATTCGTAGATAACCATTAGTGACTCGACCTTAATCCTGAGCGTGTCACGGACTCCTGTCTGTGGGGGTTTGTCCTTTGATTAGTACGGGTGAGGGTGGCCACTGTTGCTCACCCAATATGCCTATCTTCTCAGGGGCAGGACCACGTGGGGAGCTGGGAACTTGACTACGCAAGAAGGAATTCACTCGTTCCCGACTTAGGGAAACTAGAGGGGTTGTTCCCTTAAGTGCTGTCTCCAGAGCTTTAACAACGGGGTCCCACTCTCTCATTGGCCTGAGAGGGTTATTGTTTATGGTTGGACCATGCAACGTAGTTGTTCATTAGAGGAGCAGTGGGACTTAAGGAGCAAGAGGTAGACACAGGGGTAAAATCGTAATTTGACCCAACTGTGACTACGAACAACCTGTGAAGGGTCGATTCATGGGTATTGGTTATATCGATGGACACAACTTGTCCTACAGTGATGAGAGTGCAGCTACGGGCTTTAGTGGAGTGTTACCGTAGCTAATGAATGTCAAATAACCGGGTCAAAGAATTTAACAGGTTAGTCTCGAATCATTCGAGCTCGTCACCTGTAGGTCCATTAGGTCCCTCGGTTGGCTCAAATTGGACAAATTGAGGGTTTACAGTTTGGTGTGAATTTGAAGTATTCAAATTCATTTTTTGGGTATTTATGTCATTTATATGAGATATAGATGACATAATATATATTTTGATGTGAATGAGATTCATAATAAACTATAGTATAGCCTAATTGATTAATTAGTGCTATTTGGAGAAATTGAATTGAGAGAAATTAAATTGAATGTGATTCAATTTATAATTCTACATTTATGCAAATGAGATTTGTATAATAAGGTATGAGATACCTTATATTATATAATATGCAAATGTGATTTGTATATTATATGGTTGTGGTAAAATTGTGATTTGGTGGAGGTTTTAACTCCATCACACAATAATATTTAAAGGCTTTGCAAGAAGCCTTTGGTGTGTCATCTTGCCATTTTTTGGATTTCCATCCAAAGAGAGCAAAAGATTCTCTCTCAAATCCTCTCTCAATTCTCCAAAATTCTCTCCTCACCCAAAACCAAAGGGAGTCCCACTCACTCTCCCTTAACCTCCCGAGAACAACCGAGAAGACGTTTTGGAGGTGTCTTCCCGTTCGATCGAGGATTGAGTTCGAGGAGTTCGTTGGTACGAGAGAGATCGTGAGCGGAGAAGGAGAAAACGTTGAAGAAGAGTTCTTCAAGAGGTTAGTACTTTTTACTTACTGTTTTCTTCTTCTTCTTTGCATGTTTAGCCTGGGATCTATCAGATGGATTCAATTTCAAGATAGAATTACACAACGGATCAACGACGTTTCACAATGTCTTCCGTTGCGGGAATTTCAAATCCCTTCATCATCAGTGTTGCAACGCTGGAGTACGGCGTTGCAACGCGGCGTTGCAACGCCAATGATGCCTATCGATAAAGAATCCGAGGGGTTGGCAGCGTTGCAATGCTACCCCGATGCCTGACGTGAGCGCGAGAGGAGGTGCGTTGCAACGCTCTCCTCAACGTTGCAACGCCGTGGCAACATCTGGATGAGGCAGACTGGTTCAGCGGCGGTTTGAGCGGTTCGGGTCATGGACGGTTCGGCTCAAATGATCGACTCTCGGTTCTATGGTTTTTGGACCAGTTTTGAAATAAAATTAGTGTAATTTTATTATTTTTGCACTTTAGGGGCCAAATTTTTCCGATTTTACAACTATTTTCTTTATGAATGTCATTTAGAATATTTCCCACCTTAGGATAAGCATGTTCATGCATTTTATTTGTATAAGTGTTATATAAATATGATAGAAATGCATGATTTATTTTTCATGAATAATTAGTTCTAATTGTTATAATTAGATTATATGAAAAATAAAAAACATGGAGCATGAAATTACTTAGTTTAAAATAAAGTGTTATTTTATTTAAGTAATTTGCATGATTCAAGTAGTTGAATGTAATTCCAATTAGATATCGTTTGTTGGAATTATCATATAGTTTGCTCTCATAGGTTAATTTATTAAAATTTATAAAAGTTATAAAGGGGTTTTAGAAACCATAACCTATAACAACGAATTGCATGCAAACATAGGAGCTTGGGTTAAATTAAATTAGTTTTAAATTGTTTAAAATTAATTTAGACCTAAGTTTAATTTCTAATAGGATTAGAAGTTAGTCTTACATAGTATTTTAAATAGTTTAAAATATAGTAGGACAATGGGACATTGGTTATAAGGGAACTCTACCGGTGATGTTCTGTCTAAGGTTGGGGGTACTTAAGCTGACGGTTAACGAAACACCTCCTACCTGAGAACTGACCTGGAGCTTGAGTTGAATTAACCATAGTCCTCTGTTATATCTAGGTAATTAAAATGTTTATTCACCTAGACATAAGGTTAAAAGACCTATGTATAATGATTATAATAGGTTTAGACTTAGATAGATTCTTTTAGCCAGAATCCGACTAAGTTAAACTTATACCGTAACCTTAGGAACTTCATTGGGAGAAAATGAGATGTTCGCATTAAGTTTACTCTCACGTCCTCAAGAGTTCACACTGTGAGTTCGAAGCTCGGCTACGTGGCGTCAATAGCGCGTCCCCCTATGGTAAGTGTTTGCACGGTTCAATACCAAGGTGAATGAGGGAAGTATCCATAGTAAATGAGAGCAGGACGTGTGTCAACGTATCCTACGGTCTCCTCCATTAGGTTGCACCGTGAGATTTCTATAGTCCGCCTGCTAGGTTGTCCTGGAACAACCTATCCCTATGGAGGGCATAACTATAGGGGTCGAAACACTACGAAGTCCAAAAAATGATAGGGTCTCTTAGGTAATTTGCCAACAATTGTCTTTCTTAATTGTAGCATGTTTGCTCGGACCTATTGGATCTGAAAATGGTAGGTCACATTTTCGGGATAAGTTAAGCTAGTTAACGAGTCATTGACCAAACAAACGGTAGCTTAGAATCATTGAGACATGAGATGTTCTGGTAGTGAGAATTAGTTGAGATAGTCTCAATTCAGGGGAGGAGTGACTGACCACCCGACAGTGGCTTTTATTCTAAACCCTTGAAGTATTGTTGCAAAATTAAAGGTTTAATTTAAACACTAGGGTTCTTCAATAATTTTTCTAAAATTGATTGGTTTATAATAGGTTAAAGGCATAACTAATTAGAACTATTTTTGAAATTTCAGCATGTCGTTCTCAATAATAGCCTTACTCAAAAGCGAATATTTAACTAGCGAAAACTATACTACGTGGAAGTCCAACCTGAATATGATTCCGATTGTTGACGACCTACGGTTTGTACTGACTGAGGAATGTCCTTAGGTCCCTGCTCGAAACGCTCTTCAAACTTTTAAGGATGCGTATGACCGTTGGATCAAGGTCAATGACAAGGCTAAGGTCTATATTTTGGCTAGTGTTTATGAAATTCTGGCCAAAGAGCACGAGGGCATGGTCTCAGCTCGTGAGATCATGAGTTCGTTGCAGAATATGTTTGGACAATCGTCTGGACAACTTCGACACGAATCCCTCAGTACGTTTATATCTCCCGTATGAAGAAGGGAACTTCAGTGAGAGAACATGTTCTCGATTTGATGGTCCACTTCAACGTGGCAAAAATGAACGGCGCGGTCATCGACGAGCAAAGACAGGTGGCCTTCATCCTAGAATATCTTTCAAAGACTTTCCTGCAATTCTGCAGCAATGCGATGATGAACAAGATAGAGTACAACCTGACTACTCTCCTCAATGAACTGCAGACTTTCCAGTCTCTTATGAAGAATAAGTGACAGGCTGATGGAGAGGCAAATCTGTTTGCCCATTCTAGAAGGTTCCAGAAGGGTTCATCCTCTGGGACTAAGTCCTGCGGTCTGTCTTCTAGGCTTAAGAAAACCAAAAAGATCAAGAAAAGAGGGAAAGAGAAGACATCCGTCGCTATAGACAAAGGCAAGGGAAAAGCCAAAGTTGCAGATAAAGGAAAATGTTTCCACTGTAACATGGATGGGCACTGGAAGCGAAATTGCCCAAAGTACCTTGTTCAACTCAAATAGAAGAAAGGTAAATGCGATTTACTCGTTTTTGAAACGTGTTTAGTGGAAAGTGATGATTTTACCTGGATACTCGATTCAGAGGCCACTAACCACGTTTGCTATTCTTTACATGAAAATAGTTCCTTCAAGGAGCTCGAAGAGGGTGAGAAGACTCTCAGGGTCGGAACAGGAGAGGTTGTCTCAGCTCGTGCAGTGGGAGATGCCAAGTTGTTTTTTAGAGATAGATTTTTATTTTTTGAAAATCTGTATATAGTTCCTAAGATTAAGAGGAATTTGATTTCTATCTCTTGTCTAATTGAACATAGTTATTGTATTTCCTTTTCTAATAATGAAGCATTCATTTCAAAGAAAGGTGCCAATATTTGTTCTGCCAAGTTAGAAAACAACTTATATGTACTTAAACCGAACCAAACTAAAACAATTTTAAATCATGAGATGTTTAAAATTGTGAATACTCAAAGTAAAAGGCAAAGAATTTCTCCAAATAATAATACCTATCTTTGGCATCTTAGACTTGGTCATATAAATCTCAACCGGATTGAGAGATTATCTAATAATGGACTTCTAAACAAGTTAGAAGATGATTCTTTACCTCCTTGCGAATCACGCTTGGAAGGTAAAATGACTAACCACCCTTTTACTGGAAAAGGTTATAGAGCCAAAGAGCCCTTAGAGCTTATACATTCGGATCTTTGTGGTTCGGTGAATGTTGAAGCTCGAGGAGGGTATGGATATTTCATCTCCTTCATAGATGATTATTCGAGGTATGGTTATCTATATCTAATGCACCATAAGTCTGAGGCTCTTGAAAAGTTCAAAGAGTATAAGTCTGAGGTAAAGAATGCATTAGGGAAAACCATTAAGTCACTACGATCTGATCGAGGTGGAGAGTATATGGATTTGAGATTCAAGGTGTTGGGGTTTGTGCCCTAAAACTCGTGTTTGTAAATATTGTTCTAATTAATTTAACAAAGAGTTATTATTTTCAATAAAGAGTTATTGTTCATTGTTTGCAATATTGTCCTTCTATTAACCCTAAATCCTAAACGAACATCCAAGGCTGTAAAATGTCTCTTGAACTGAATGTAGTGTACATAAAAAGGATCTCAGTTCGAGATACAACCTAAGAGTCTATCGTAAGAGGATAAGACCTGGGTACCTTGCCCTTGTAATACTATGAATATGACTCACTTTGTATATGCTACAAACACAGTTATCCTAGCGTGTTCGTGTAGACGACATGTGAGTGAGGATATCCTATGTAATGAGATTGCATAAGACCGAACCACGAAATATTAACCACTAGGTGTAACTCCATTGACTAGTTAGGTTTCTATTTCACTAGGATGACCTAGGCAACTTGATCTCAATCCTGAGCAAGTTACGAACTCCTGTTTGCAAGGGATTGTCCTTTGACTAGTATGGGTGAGGGTGGCCAGATTCACCGACTCAATATGCCTACCTTCTTGGGGACAAGACCGAGTGAGCAACTGGGGACTTAACTTAGCAAGATGGAATTCACTCCTTCCCGCCTATTAGGGTAAGTAGATGAATGTTCCCTTAAGTGGTGTCTCCGGGACTTGAACAAAGGGTCCGACCCTCTCATTGGCCCGAGAGGGACATCTGTTTGTTGGTAGAACCACAAACAAATTGTTCATTAGAGGAGCATTGGTACTTAAGGTACAAGATGTAACCCAGGGGTAAAATGGTATTTTGACCCAACTGGTGTTACGAACATTCGTGAAGGATTGACTTGTCGTTATTGGTCAATATCCGTGGACACAAAAAAATCTGCAGTGAGAAGAGTGCAACTGCGGGACTTTAGTGGAGTGTTCTCGCAGTTAAGGAATGTTGATTAGGAGGTTAATGAGATTAACCGAGTAATCTCGTATCGTTTGAGCTTCTGATCTGTAGGTCCATTAGGTTCACCTTCTAGCTCGTAAAGGGTTCTTAGATCGTTTGAATTTGAAATGTTCAAATTCATTTGGAAATAAACTTAATGTATATAGATACGTTATAATATAAAGTTTAGGAACTTTATATTATAAATTTAATGTGAATATGATTCATATTTTATTATATGAGAGGATTAAATATTTGAAAGAGTTCAAATATTAATTTAAATGTGAATGAGATTCATATTTGAAAAACTATAGGTTAAAATTTAATGTGAATAAGATGTGCATTAAAACTATAGGTTAGAGGAGAATATGATTAAATATGATTTAATCTTAATTAAATATATGATATTTAAACCTTAATTAAATATATGATGTTTAATTGATAATTGATTAAATATATGATATTTAACTAAAATTAATTTAATCATTAAATTAATTTAAATGGTGGGAACGTGTCAAGAGGACACGTTCCCCACTTCCCCACTTCCTCCCTATCGATTGGGAGTGGGGAAGTGCTACTCTTCCCTTTAACTTCTCGTTGGACAGAAGTTTTGGGTTAATTGATCATGTTGAGCAATTGTTGAATTGCTGTTAAAAATTCTCTCTCTCTAAAATTCTCTTCATTTGATCAATTGTTGATTCCTTCCCATCAAGGATAGATTTAGGAACTCAGAGAATAAGAGGTGCTCTTCATGGTTGTGTTCTGTTGGAAAAGAAGAACATAGGAGTTTTACTTGTTGCTGAGTTCCTATGCAATTGGAGTAAGGGTTGCTGAATTGAGAAACTACAAAGGTAATTGTTACTTACTTTTAGTCAAAGCTTTTACAACATATGTTTGCATGCTTAGTTCCATGCCTAATTAGATTAGGAATTAAGTTGCTTTTTCTCTGTTTTTACCAGTGTATTGGTATTTGTGTGGATCGTTTACAAAGCTTAAGAGAGCGTGGAAGTGTTTCAAACTTTAGAAGAAAGCTCGAAAGTTTTCCGATGCCCTTTGATTACAAGATTGAAGTCTTTTATAGACTCCGGATTTGAAATTACAATACAATGCAAAAAACTAAAAGATAAGATTCAATCCGACAGGACAAGACCCTTGACTGGATTGATATGACAAAAGATAAAATGATTACAAAAAACAAAATGTACGAAAAGTAAAAGATAATAATGCACACTACTATTTACTAATAATGCGTACTACTATTCCTCCACCATCTTTTGTCGTATCCCTTTATTAAAGTGACTTTAATAAAGATGATATTTGTTGTCCTTATCTGATAGGTTCGAATATCATGTCAAATCACTTTTCGTGTGTGAAGGCAAGGTATCTTGACCAAATGATTTTATTACTCATCTCGAGATTTATTACCGGACCACACACATGAATGATCCTTCGTGATCAGTCCTTTATGGTGATTCTTCATAAATTTTCTTCTGCTACAAGATTTGGGCATTTTCCTTATGTTCTGATGTGGAGCTTATAATTTACAATTTATTATAATGTACATTTTATTACACAACACTTTTTTTTTTTTTTTTTTTTTCATTGGTTGAGAATCTAAAAACGGATCATTGATATCATATTCATCATCTTCTTCTACTTCAGAGTTTTGTGGAGAAGATGAAGATGCTATTGAAGTAACTTGATTCAAAATTTTTGTAAATCAGCCTCTGTTGTTGTTTGTGCTAAGGCAAATGCAGCACTTTGATTTGGAATTGAGGAATTCTCGTGATTTTTCTTTTTTGACAGGTCTTGAAGGTAGCCATTATCGGCAAACCATTGCTTCACTTCTTTGATTCCTGCGTGAGAAAAGTTGTACTTGTCCCACCATTTGATTTGTAAAACTTTTACGATTTGTTTGTAATAGTTGTAAGTATTGATCTGGAAATTCCAACAGAATATCCAAGGGGTTTGAAAGTATAAACAAAAACGCATTGTGAGTGGGAATGCATTTTTGTGTATTGTTTGTGAGAAATAACGGAATGATTCTTGAATAGGAACTGGGAAGATTTCCTCTGATAGGCCGAAAGTCTTCCACCATTTGATAAACCAGAATGGATAATCTATTTTGTAAGCATTTTGACAGAATTGAATAAACCAAGAATGCTCATAATTTTTGTACCACATTACTTTGTACCAAGCTTCAACATAATCTCGGTACGAGTATGTCTGGGGATTGAATGGTTTTGATAGTGTTCTTTCTGTGGAGATATTTTGATTCCAATTGGTAGGGTTTAAAACTTTAAAAATTTTGAGCTTTGAGTAGGCAATTTTTGAAGGATCATTTCTGTCCGGGATATGAGTTATCTGGACAGATTTTGAATCTACAAGGATGAATTCATAATATTTCCTTGTTTTGATCAAGGATTCCGGTAGAAAATAGAATCCTTGAGGATATATATTTTGAATAATTTCAACAATTGAAATACCATCGAATTCAACTTCGACAATTGGCTCAGAAATTTGAAGTGATTTTTCGAAATAATTTTTGATTTCAGGTTTAGGTATAAACCTTTTGGGAGGATTGACGGCTTCAACAAAGGTTGTAGGGATTGAAGATCCCTGTTGAGACGAAGATGGAGTAGTAGGTGAGACGGAAGGTCTCATTGGTGTAACGGCAGTAGGCCGCATGAGGGAGGCTGATGGCCTCAGTGGTGGAGTTAATGACTCCATTGAATCTCTAATTTGAATCGATGCGCTTCTGGTTCTTGGGCGATTCACCTGAGTGAAACCCAGATCCATTGCGTATTGATCGGCGCTCATGGGAGCTGGAATGTTTGAAGAAGAGGTTGGGCTTTTGCCCTTTGAAGATGAGGCTTTGCCTCGCTGATCACTCATGCTTCAAAATAGAGAGAGAATAAGTTTTCTTTGTGAGAAATTCCCTTGAGAGATAATCTGCAAGGGGGTTTTGAACTCCTTTTATAGGCAAGATTTGAAAATCAAAGCATGATAAGATAGCTTGTCATCTTGCAAAAATTTGTTTTGAAACAAGATTTTTAACATCTTTTTCTAAAACGAATTTAGAAGCTCTTGAATCCGTTTTAATTGTAAAATGTTTATTAATTAAATCTCCTTGAAATTTTTGAACACACAAAACTATTGCTAAAATCTCTTTTTTTACTATTGAATAATTTTTTTGAGTACTATTCCATATTCCAGAATGAAATCGAATAATTGATTCGTTCTTATCTATACACTGTTTTAGGATTCCTCCATATCCTATGTCGGATGCGTCGGATTCCACTATTAAATTTGCTTTTGGATTTATCAGACTTAAACAGGGAATTGATTTGACTAAAGCTTTAATTGATTTGACAGCATTTGTATGCTTATCCGACCATGGCTCTGGATTCTTTTTTAGCCTTTGAAAAAGTGGCTTACATATAGGCCTTAGGTTTTGAATAAAGTCAGAAACATAATTGAGACATCCTAGAAATCTTTGCAATTGAGTTTTATCTAAAATTTGATCAGGGAAATTTGAAGCGAATTCAATTGATCTCTCAGATCGGTTTTACTAAACCTAAATGAATATCAAATCCTAAAAATCGGATTTGGGTTTGAAAAAGTTTAATTATGGGGAGTGACACTACTAAACCATTTCGTTTAATAATATCAAGAAATATATTGAGGTGTTTAAAATGTTGGTCTATATTTTGAGAAAATATTAGGACATCGTCGATGTAAACAATTGAAAATTCTTGAAAAGGGTTGAATATATCGTTCATAATTTTTGAAATTACGATGGAGCATTTTTAATCCGAATGGCATAACATTCCATTCGTATTGACCAAAAGGGACATTGAAGGCGGTTTTGTATCGATCCTTTTTTAAATTTGTATTTGCTGAATCCCGATTTCATATCAAATTTTGAGAAAATTTTTGAGTTTGAAATTCTTTTAAGTAAATCTTGTTTATTTGGAATTGGATATCTTATCCATTCTAAGACTTTATTGAGTGGTTTGTAATTAATGACCAACCTTGGAACTCCTCGTTCCTTTTCTGCTTGATTATTGACATAGAAGGCGACGCAAGACCAAGGGCTTTTGGATGGTCTGATGAGTCCTTTCTGTAAAAGATCATCTATTTCTTTCTTGCAATGGGTTAATAATTCAGAGTTCATTTGAATTGGCCTAGCTTTTGTTGGAATTTTCTCTTCATTGAAGTCTTTGGTATAAGGGAGATTAACTATATGTTGTTTTCTTTTCCAAAAGGCATTTGGAAGATTTGAACAAACCTCATTTTCTAATTTTGTTTTGAAATTAGATATTTTGTCTTGTATTGATTTTCTTTTTAATTCTTCATCTATTTTCTTGTATGAGATTTCTTCCTTTAAGAAATGAATTTGTTTTTGTTTGCTTTCTATAATATTTATGGATTTTTGGACTGTTAGTTGTTGTAAATTATGGATTTCATGGCGGGTTATTGGACTCGTAAACTTGAATATTATTTCTTGTCCCAATATATTGGATATTATTCCTTCTTTCGATATTGATATTGGGTATAATTGAGTAAGAAATGGCGTCCCTAAAATCATCTCTTGACCTAGGTCTTTGACTAACAAGAAAGAGTTTACAAAATGCACTCCTTGTTGCAAACATGGACTTTTGACAATTTGTAATTAATCATTAATTGTTGATTATTTGCACCTCGGAGCGTTTCTAATGTCTTTTCAAAGTAAATTGAGGGTATTAATCCTTCTTGAATATAGTTTTGATCTGCCCCTGAATCAATTAAGGCACGTAAAGTGATTTTGAAGTCATGAATTTTGAGGGTCACTAAAGAGTACCATTTTTGAAATCGAATGCTTGAGATAGCTCCAACGAAAGATTCTTCTTCTTCATTTAGAGTTTCTTCAGCTTGGAATTTCATTTGAGACATCTCTAGTCGGAGATGAAATATCTCACGATCGATGTCATTTTTATTTTATTGACTTCTCTTTTTAGGTTATTAATTTCTCGCTTGAAGATCTTGAATAGTGATTGGTTTTGGTTCCTCGAATTTTTTGATAACGTTTTCCATTCATAGGGTTTGAAATCACTAGTTTCTCCTTGATCTTTCTTTTCGAGTATTGAACTTTTTAGGCTATGAAGGATTGATTTTTTGAGTTCTACGTTGTCTATTTCATCAACAACGTTAAGTAGAGTTTCTTGATCTTTGGTTAGGACACATATGCATCCTGAACAAACTCTTTTGCCTTCTTTTTCTTCTTCATCATATTCGCTATCAGAATATGAATCAGTTTCTTCTTGTAATTCAAGTATTTGACCTTCATCAGAACTATAGATTGATTCTTCGAATCGATTGGATGATGTTTAGAAGTTGATGTTTAAATTCATCATCAATTTCTAATTCATTGATCTTCTTTTTCATAGGGCACTTATTTGCATAGTGTCCATGTGATCGACATTTATAGCATTGAATCTTTTCTTTTGAATGTCCACCTTTATAAGTGGGTCGTTTTTTAGTATAAGAATTATAGGGCTTTCTATAATTCTTTCTTTGGTATGTTCTATATGGACGATAATTTTGTCTTTCTTGATGTTTTCTCAGTATCTTTTATAGCAGCTTTTTGATCACAGAGGGTGGATGGACTTTTCCACATCCATATTGATCACGAAAAATTCCTAATTCTCCTTTTTTGAACCAAAGGTTTTGTTAAGTTTTGTTTGAACTTTAGATTCATTGCATAGACGGATACCTTCACTTATTATGAATGAAGTTAAATTTCCATAGGTTAGACTATCCCAAGGAATTTTTCCGTCATATTTGGCATTTAAATCAATTTTGACTCTTTCAGCAAAGTAATTTGGAAGTCCTTTGATGAATTGTTCCTTCCAAATTGAGGAAGAGCAATCGGCTCTAATTAAGACTTTGCTTAGGAACATATCTTTGTACCATCTAAAGTCTCCTAATGTTGGACATTTGAGATTTAAAAGAATTTCAAACATCCGCTTGATATTGAGCCGATCACCTATGAAGGCGCTTTGTTATAGTATAGACGAGTGTGTTTATCGCATCGTATATTTTTTCTTCTATTTCAACCGCTTGAGGTAATTGACCTTCTACCTTGAGTGTTTGTATTCTTTTTCAAGACTAGAATGATTTAAGATATAATGGCGATCACCTTCCTTTAGGTATTGGTCCCACCATTGTTTTAATTGTCCTGTGAATCCGAACGAACGAAGTTGTGCTATCTCATGATCTCTTTTGCCTCTTTGTCTATAGGCATTGGAGGCGATCAACATCTCGTTTATTACGTTTATGATTAGATAATCAGATATTCCGTCCACATTCCATTCGTGGATGGCTAATCCATCATAAACGGCTTGAGTCATTTGTGTTTTTTCTTCAAATTGAATATCTGGGAATGATGGTTGAGGATACCAATTTCTCATTGTTGAATATTTCGATATTTTTGATTTTGTACCAATTTTTAAGACTTCATTTGGAGACTCGATTCTTTCTTCATTTAGAGAAAGATCCTTAGTCTTTTGGATAATTTGGTCAATGATGGAATCATTTATAACGTTTATTGTGGGAGTTGTTTTTGAAATATGAAGGTTGTTTAGCTTTTCTTCTATTAAAGCTAAAGTTTCTTCTTCTTTAGTTCTTATTTTAATTTTGCTATCAATGATTGTAGGTTTAAATAAAGGAATTGATTCATCTATTGGAGGTATTAATATTCCTCCATTTGAAGACGAAGCAATGAAAGGTTTTGATATTTTTCCTTCAATTTTTTCTACTTGATTTGCTATTGTGGAAAGAATTTTATTGGAAAAATTATTTTGAAGTTGAATATTTTTTATATCTTTGAGGGTAGGAACATTTTTCTCTTCCTTCTCACTAATATTTTTAAATGGACTAGCTTTGACCTTTTCTCCATAAATTGTTTCAAATTCTATTTCTTCTAGGGGAGGATGAGTTGAATGAATATTTCCCCTTTGGGTTGTTTTCCATGTTTCTAGCAACATATTGATTTCGTTTTCAGATTGTTTCATCCATGTAAAAAATGGAATATTTTGCTCTATTTCTTCCATAAATGAATACCATTTTGACCTGATTTCAGATCTTTGGTTTTCATCATATTTTTGGAAAAAGGCATTCCTCTTTGTTTTGTTTTTTATTGAAAGGAAATCCTTTTTTAGTGCTTCTTTGTTAATTGAAAATCCTTCAATGAGAACATTTAATTGACTGGAGAACATAGATCGATTTTCCATGTCTGTTTGGGTTGGAGATTGTGGTTGTGCTTCATAATTAACATTTGCTACATTTTGTTCTATATTGACTGACTTTACTCGCAACGAGTTAGATCGATCAAAATAGAATTTTGAGTCGCTTTCGAGGGTCATAGAAGTTCGAGAGGTACTTGGTCTTGAGGACATGAATTCCTTGACTTTAGTAACCTCTGTTTCTTCTGAGAATTGTATTTCAACAACCCCATCTGTATGTTCGATAATTTGGGCTAAATTTGAATTTCTTTTTGGTGGATTGAAAGCTTCCGTAAGCTTCCACGTTGGATTTCTAGTGATTTGTTCCCAAGATAAACTTTTTGGGACAGTAATTGAGGACTTATCTAGATTTGCTTCTATAAGGATTGTTGATCCCTTTGGGGAAGACCTTAAAGCTCTTGGAGAAATGTTTGTATTCATTAATTTGTAACAAATTCTAAAAATCACCATCATGAGTGAGATTCCTCTTGAATATTAAGATTTTGTGTATAAACATCGGCTATCAAGGAAGATAGGATATTTGGATCTTGTAAGGAAAGAGTAAAATTTGGGTAACAATTGAAGAAAATTGGTCCTTTTTCGAGGTTAGACTGAACCACCCCGAGAAGAGAGTTTGAGAAATTAAAGTGTCTTTTATCTCTTAGAGAGACTAAGACAGGTATATCTAAGCCTAATCTGAATAAAGACTTGATGGCAATTTGAACTAATCCTATGTGAAGATAATTAAATTCTTCACGGTGTTGTAGAATAAGCTTTTTTGAAAAGAGATTTATTGATTCATGGTCATTGTTTATGGGAATGTTTTTCTCAGAAATTTTTACACAATTTCTCTGAGTGAGATTGAAAGTACTATGGTAATAGACCATTTTTGGATCTATCTTTGGGATACTCCATTGATGAAGTTTGTCTTCTATTTTTGCTATTGATAACTCTTGATTAGTTAATTTAGAAAGTATTGTATTTGAATCACTTTTGTAATCTTCATGGTCATCTGAAATTGAAATACCTTTTCCTTTGACTCAGGACTCATTATTTTTTCAAAATTTTAGACATAATTAACTTCTTTTATGCATAACTTAAAATAGATTAGAAATAATTTTCTTTCTTTTTCAAAACTTGTAGAAAATACAACAATTATATCAAGTACTAGTTACTGGGGAACAGGAGCTTACCAACGGACTTACACTTGTCACGGAACACAACCTTTACCAACCAAATTGGCCGTCACTAGCAGACGCAAGATATAATTGATGAGTTTCCAAAGTTTGGAAAATAGATTGAAAATTTTTTCTGTTCTAGCAAAGGATGAGTAAAAGAAGGTAATTTTATTGAATAAAGGCTCTGATACCAATTGCTCCTCGGTATACCGCGAAGAGAATTAGGATCGTTTACAAAGCTTAAGAGAGCGTGGAAGTGTTTCAAACTTTAGAAGAAAGCTCGAAAGTTTTCCGATGCCCTTTGATTACAAGATTGAAGTCTTTTATAGACTCCGGATTTGAAATTACAATACAATGCAAAAAACTAAAAGATAAGATTCAATCCGACAGGACAAGACCCTTGACTGGATTGATATGACAAAAGATAAAATGATTACAAAAAACAAAATGTACGAAAAGTAAAAGATAATAATGCACACTACTATTTACTAATAATGCGTTCTACTATGCAATTGGAGCAAGGGTTGCTGAATTGAGAAACTACAAAGGTAATTGTTACTTACTTTTAGTCAAAGCTTTTACAACATATGTTTGCATGCTTAGTTCCATGCCTAATTAGATTAGGAATTAAGTTGCTTTTTCTCTGTTTTTACCAGTGTATTGGTATTTGTGTTTAACCACAACAAACAAGCAAAATCGATCCATAAAACATGTTTTCGCTGCTCAAGGGGATTTGATTCCCATCAATTGGTGTCCGAGCAATGATTATTTTATTTTGGTTAAAACAAATTTGCATTGAATAGGTGGGAATTGCATTTGGTTTGTGTAAAACTAGTTTAGGAAATTTTAGCCTTAGTTTTATTTTTGTTTTGATCAAATTAAATATAAAGGCCCCTGCATTTTGGGCAATTAAGTGCATAATCAAGTCTGTAATTTTGTTGTGAGTCGTTCGGGATCAGTTTCGTGCAATTCGGATGAGTATCGAGGGAGAAATTGACATTTGAAGTTGTTGTGTTCGAAGGAAAAAGCTGCTGCAGAAGCAACAACGTAACGCTGAGGAACGACGTCGCAACGCCGAAGCTCCTATCAATGGGGAAGACCGAGGGGTCAGCAGCGTTTCAACGCTGTCCCTCAGCGTTGCAACGCTACCCCGATGCCAGGCGCGCGCGCGAGATGAGGCGGCGTTGCAACACTCTCCTCAGTGTTGCAACACCGTAACACTAACTTGAAGGAGCATACCAGTTTGGGCGATTCGAATCCATTTTGGTCTGGTTCGAGCGGTCTGAGCCTAGTTCCAAGTATTTTGGACCGGTTTTGTAATAAAATTAGTGTAATTTTATTAATTTTGCACTTTAGGGGCCAAAGTTTTTCGGTTTTATAGCTATTTTTCTTTATGAATGTCATTTAGAATTTTTTTCACCTTAGGATAAGCATGTTCATGCATTTTTATTTGTATAATTGTTATATAAATATGGTAGAAATGCATGATTTATTTTATTTTCATATGTAATTAATTATAATTATTATAATTAGATTATATGGAAAATGAAGCATGAAATTACTTAGTTTAAAATAAATGTATTTTTTTTAAGTAATTTGTTTTATTCAATTAGTTGAATGTTATTTATAATTTCAATTTGAAATTGTTTGTTGGTGTTATAATATAGTTCCTTGTCATAGGTTAATTATTAAAATTTGTGAAAGTTATAAATAAAGGGGTTTTAGAAACCATAACCTATAACAAAGAATTGCATGCAAACATAGGGAGTTGGGTTAAATTAAATTAGTTTTAAATTGTTTAAAATTAATTTATACCTAAGTTCAATTTTTAATAGGATTAGAAGGTAGTCTTACATAGTATTTTAAATAGTTTAAAATATAGTAGGACCATAGGACATTGGTTATAAGGGAACTCTACCAGTGATTTTCCGTCTAAGGTTGGGGGTACATAAGCTGACGGTTAACGGAACACCTCCTACCTGGGAACTAATCGGAGCTTGAGTTGAATTAATCATAGTCCTGTTTTATATCTAGGTAATTAAAATGTTTATTCACCTAGACATAAGGTTAAAAGACCTAGTTATAATAGTTATAATAGACATAGACTTAAATAGATTCTTTTAGCCAGAATCCAACTAACTTAAACCTACACCCTGTTGGGATTTATGCCCTAAACTTGTATAATTTTGATCAATTAAATAAAGTGTTATTTGTTTTGATAGAATTACAGTCTTGCTTTAATAAATCCAATAAACTAAGCTCCAAGGTTATAACATTTATCTTGAACCTCAGTGTAGTGGACACTATTTGAGTTGATTCAAGAGTATAACCTAAATGGTCTATGGTATAAGATAAGGTTGGAAACCTCATTCTGGTAACACCATGGATGCGACCCACTTTGTAATTAGTACAAATGAGGTAATCCAACTCATTCATGTAGTTGACATGCGAGTGGGGCCATCCGGTATGAAGAGTTCATACAAGACTAGATTGCAAATTATTAGTGTAACCAGTGTAACACCGTTAACAGGATAAGACTAGTAAGTTATAGATAGTCATTAGTGACTCGACCTGAATCCTGAGCAAGTTAAGAACTCCTGCTTATAGGGGTTTGTCCTTAGACTAGAATGGTTGAGAGTGGCCTGTAGCCGACTCAATAAGCCTACCTTCTCAGGGACAAAACCTCGTAGGTAGCTGGGAACTTAACTGTGCAAGATGAAATTCACTCATTCCTACACTAAAGAATTAGATAGGTTGTTACCATAAGAACTGACTCCAGGTCTTGAACAACGGGGCCTCGCCCTCTATGAGGGTGTGAGTCTAAGGTAGGACCTTAGAGTTGTTGTTCATTTGAGGATCAGTTGTGCTTAAGGAGCAAAGAGGTAATCACAGGGTAAAACGGTAATTTGACCCAACTGTGATTACAAACAACTTGTGAAGGGTCGACTCATGGGTAATGACTATATCAATGGACACAATATTATCTACAGTGAGGAGAGTGCAACTACAAGTCTATAGTGGAGTGACTTGTAGTTAATGAATATTGATGAACTGGATCAAAGAGTTTGATCAGTTAATCTCACATCGTTGGAGCTCACGAACTGTAGGTCCATTAGATCCCTCCGTTGGTTCAACATGGTAATATTGAGGGTATAAAGTTAGGAATGAAATTGAAGTGTTCAATTTCGGATATGAGGTGTTATATCAATTATATATGATATAATTGATATAATATATAGTTTTAATGTGAATTAGATTCATATGTAAACTATATACTAAAGAGAGATTAAAGGAGGGGTAGGATGGTCATTTCCATCCTATTTCTCTATATATATGGTTGCATGAGATCAACTAGGTTAAGAAAATTACAAGCTCTCTTGTTGTGTTGTTGGAAGGGTTCCAAAGCACACATCTCTCTCACAAAAATACCTCACCTCTCCTAAAGGGAACCCACCTTCCTCCCTCACCTAGAGAACAATGGAGAAGATCGGGTGGTCGTGTCTTCGTACGTTGGAGTTCCTGTTGCTGAGATCGTGATCGTGGGAGAGTGGAGCACTCGATGAAAGGTTCTTCAAAGGTAAAATTACTTGTTGTCCATTATATTTATATGTTTAATCTAGTTATATTTGTTCTTGAATTTATCGTTGTAACTAAATCAAGAACGCGCGATTCGCAATCGCTTCCGCTGCGGGACTACGATTCCCTTCAATTGATATCAAAGCCCAATTGCGTTCTTGATTTATGTTCTGGATTTTTCAAGAACAAGGTGGGATTTACTGTTTTTGCATGAGATGTATGAACGGTTTTGCAAAATTAGAAGTTTTCAATTTTGGCACTTAGATTTACAATTTCCATTGAATCGTTCAATGTAAGGGCCCGGTGTTTTGGACAATTTTAATTGTAAATCGAGTCTGTAAGTCCGTGTCGATCGAGGCAAAGTGGTTGCTGGGAAGATCGGAGGGAAAACGAGTAAGAATTGGAGCTGTCTGTGTGCAGCGTTGCAACGCTGTTCATCGGCGTTGCAACGCTGCGCTTGCGGAAGGAGCACGCAGGAGACGACAACGTTGCAACGCTGTCATTGGCCTTGCAACACTGAGACATTGCGCAACGCTTGGCAGAATACGACAAGAAGCAGCGTTGCAACGCTAGAGGCGTTTCGCAGATTTCAGCAACGGGCGAAAACGTTTATTTATATTTAATTAATTAATTTTAATTAATATAATTAGATTATATTATTTAAAATTAATTTTAGGGTGCCAAAATTGGTCTAATTTTGTTATTTTAATTATGCAATTGTTGTGTAATTATTGCCATGCATAATGTATGCTTTTATTTTAGAAATCCCACCTTAGGTTAAATGTTTTCATGCATCATTTATAATATAAGGAGTTATATTATATAGTTTGCATGATTAATTAATATAAAGTTGTTATATTAATTTATAGACAACATTGACATGAATTACATTTCATGAGATGAATATGCTATAAATGTCTTATTATTCATGTGATGAATGATCAAAACACTATCACATAGTATGCATGTCACCTAAGGTTAATTATTAGTTTTAAAGTGTTTAGAACTTGGAAATAATAGACCTTAGGTATCTAGTTCTAATTAGATTAGAATTAGGAACCAAGTAATTTATAAACTATGATTAAAAGAGGAACTCTGTCTAAGGAAAGTTCTGTCTAGGCTGGGGTATTTAAGCTGACGGAAACGGAGCACCCCTACTTGGGAACTGACTTGGGAGTGAAATTTAATCAGAGAGTTTTGCAAATTACAGTAGCGTCAGCGGGTTTATTAAGGGGTTAATAAACTAGAAATCCTAGGTTTAATATAAGGAGTTATATTAACAAACTTAGGATAAAATCAATATAAGAGTTATATTGATTATCAATATAAGAGTTATATTGATAGAGTTAGGTAAAACCATTAACCGGGTTTATTTTTTTGCCTAAGTAAGATTCCTATAAACTTTAAAGTATTTAGTGGGAGGAAAAAGTGTATGAGATACATATTTTTCCACCTACGCTATCTCCGAGAAATTCACACCGTGAGACTCATACTTGGCCTCGTGGCGAAAACGGGAGCGTCCCCCTTTGGATGGTGTTTGTATGAGTCAATATCAAGGTGAATGGAGAGGGTACTTATAGTGAGTGGGAGCAGGTTTAGTGAAAACAAAACCTACAGTCTCTTTTGTCGGTTTACACCGTTAGACCACTATGGTCAGCCTGCTAGTTTGGCTTGGATCAGACAATCCCTTTGAAGGGCTTGATCATAGGGGATCGTACACAGTAGACACCCGAAAGGGTAAAGATTTCCTTAGACTATTTTCCAATCTAGTCCTCCCTTCGGCGGATTTTATTGGATCGAGACTCTGGGATCTAAAGACAGAGGGTTACACTCACGGGGTACATAATTTGTGTATGTATCCAGATCGAAAAATGGTAACTAAAACCTATAGGAATAAGAGTTATTCTGGTATTAGGTTTTGATCAAGAGTGTCTTGATCCAGAGGAGGAGTGTTTTTTTATTACCCTTCGGTGTCATACATTCTAAACCTTTGGAGTATCATTGCAAATTATAAATGGCCTATGAATCATTTGATAATTAGCTAAAACATGATTGGATTAGAGTTATAGCAAGAAACTCATACAAGTTTGTTTGTAAAATTTTCAGCAAAATGTCTAGCTCTATTATTTCCTTATTTGGTGCGAAAAAGTTAACCGGAGATAACATAATGACTTGGAGGGATGGACTCAACATAATTTTGGTTACACATGATCTTAAGTTCGTTCTCAATGAGGAGTGTTCTCAATTTCCTGCTCAAAATGCATCTCAAGCTGTTGAGGATGCGTATGACCGCTGGATTAATGCCAACGAAAAGGAAAAAACCTATATCTTGGCTAGCATACCTGATGTTTTAGCCAGGAGGCTGGAGGGCAAGGTCTCAGCTCGAGAGATCATGGATTTTGTGCTAAATTTGTCTAGACAACCGTCCAAACAAATTCGCCATGAAGCCCTAAAATTCGTTTATAATGCACGTATGAAGGAAGGAACATCAGTGAGAGAACATGTTCTCAATCTGATTGCCCACTTCAACATAGCGGAATTAAACGGAGCGGTCATAGATGAGAAATGTCAGATTTTGTTCATCCTAGAATCTCTTCCGAAGAGTTTTTTGCAATTCCGTAGCAATGCAGCGATGAACAACATAGAGTATGATCTGACTTCTCTGCTACATGAGCTCAGAATTATCAGTTTCTTATGGATGATAAGAGACAACAAAATGGAGAGGAAAATTTGTTTGCCCATTCCAAAAGTTCTCAGGAGGATTCATCCTCTGGGACTAAGACTGCAACCATACTTCTGAACTTAAGAAGATACAGAAGAAGAGGAAAATGAGTAGATAAAGAGCAATCGTCTGGCAAAAAAAAGCTGTTATTTGATAACATGTAGCTTAAGGGTTTATTAGAAACCTTATTTCTATTTCTTGCCTTAGCGAACATTGTACTTCTTTTTCTTTTCAATTGAATAAAGTGTTTATTTCATTGAAAAAGTATTGTACTATGTGTTGCTCTTCTTGAGAATTATTTGCAAACGGTTTAATTCACTTAAAATAGTTTTAACAGTGAATTCTACAAAATTGCAAGTACACGAACTAATTTCTCCTAAAGAAAATGCTCATCTTTGGCATCTAAGATTGGGTCACATTAATCTCAATAAGATTGAGAGATTGGTAAAGAACGGACTTCTAAACGAGTTAGAAGAAAATTCTTTGCCAGTATGTGAATCCTGCCTAGAAGGCAAAATGACTAAAAGACATTTTAGTGGAAAAGGTTATAGAGCCAAAGACCCTCCAGAGCTTATACATTCAGACCTTTGTGGTCCGATGAATGTTAAAGGCAGGGGAGGATATGAATATTTCATCTCTTTTATAGATGATTATTCTAGATTTTGGCATATTTACCTAATGCACCACAAGTTTGAAGCACTTGAAAAGTTCAAGGAATTCAAGACTGAGGTTGAAAATCAATTAGGTAAAACTATTAAAACACTTCGATCGGATCGAGGTGGAGAGTACATGGATTTAAAATTTCAGAACTATATGATAGAACATGGAATTACATCACAACTCTCAGCTCCCAAAGACACTACAAAGAAAGCGGTGTATCAGAAAGGAGAAATAGAACCTTGTTGGACATGGTTCGATCAATGATGAGTTATGCTCATCTCCCTAGTTCCTTTTGGGGTTACACAGTGGAGACTGCAGTATACATTTTGAATAGTGTGCCCTCAAAAAGTGTTTCTGAAACACCTTTTGAACTCTGGAAAGGACGTAAAGGTAGTTTATGTCACTTCAGAATATGGGGCTGTCCAGCACATGTGCTTGTGACAAATCCAAAGAAGTTGGATTCACGTTCAAAGTTATGCCTATTCGTAGGGTACCCACAAGAAACAAGAGGTGGTTTATTCTATGATCCTAAGGAAGATAAGATTTTTGTGTCGACAAATGTCACTTTCTTGGAGGAGGACCACAAACCAAAAAGCAAAGTTTGAGTGAGTTAGACGGAACAATAGAAAAGGTTGCTAATAAGAACACTAGTACGTCAACAAGAGTTGTTGATACTAGTTTTTCTAGTCAAGAGAGTCCATCTCAAGAGTTGAGTATGGCTCGACGTAGTGGGAGGGTTGTAATAAAGTCTGACCGTTACATGGGTTTAGTTGAAACCCAAGTTGTTATACCAGATGACAACTGCGAGAATCCATTGACTTATAATCAAGCAATGGTTGACAAAGACAAAGACAAATGGGTCATACCCATGGACCAAGAAATGGAGTCGATGTACTTCAATTCTGTTTGGGATCTTGTAGATAAGCCTGATGGGGTAAAACCTATAGCTTGTTAGTGGATCTACAAGAGAAAACGTGGTGTAGATGGGAAGGTGCAAACCTTTAAAGCTAGACTAGTAGCAAAGGCTTATACCCAGGTTGAAGGGGTTGACTATGCGGAAACCTTTTCACCTGTTGCTATGGTAAAGTCTATCCGTATCCTTCTTGCCATTGCCGCATATTATGACTATGAGGTATGGCAAATGGATGTCAAGACAATCATTTTGAATGACAATCTTGAGGAAAACATCTACATGGACCAACCCAAAGGGTTCATTGAACCAGGACAAGAGCAAAAGGGTTGCAGGCTTAAAAGGTCAATTTATGGGCTGAAACAAGGCTCTAGGTCCTGGAATATAAGATTTGATGAGGCAATCAGATCTTATGGTTTTGATCAGAATGATGATGAACCTTGTGTCTATAAGAAAATCATCAATAGTTCTGTCGCATTCCAAATTCTCTATGTGGATGATATCCTACTCATTGCGAATGATGTATGTTACCTTACTAACATCAAGGAATGGCTAGCTACGCAGTTCCAAATGAAAGATTTGGGTAATGCGAAGTTTGTTCTTAGGCTCCAGATTGTCCGGAACCGCAAGAATAAAACACAAGCCTTGTCTCAAGCATCTTACATAGACAAAGTGTTGTCAAGGTTTAAGATGCAAGATTCCAAAAAGCGCTTATTGCCTTTTAGACATGGAATCCATTTGTCTAAGGAACAGTGTCCTAAGACACCTCAAGGAGTTGAGGATATGAGACGGATTCCTTACGCATCAGTTATTGGGAGCCTGATGTAGGCCATGTTGTGTACCAGGCCTGACATCTGTTTTGCTGTTGGGATAGTCAGTAGGTATCAATCCAATCCAGGACTTGAACACTGGACAACGACTAAAACAATCCTTAAGTATCTTCAGAGAAAAAAGAACTACATGCTTGTGTATGGGGCTAAGGATTTGATTCTTACAGGAGACACAGATTCTGACTTTTAGACTGATAAAGAGTCTCGGAAATCTACATCAGGGTCAGTATTCACTCTTAACGGAGGAGCTGTAGTATGGCGAAGCGTCAAGCAAGGATGCATCGCTAATTCCACCATGAAGGTCGAATATGTAGCAGCTTGTGAAGCAGCTAAGGAGGCCGTTTGGTTAAGGAAATTAATGCTAAATTTGGAAGCTTTTCCAAATATGACTTTGCCCATCACGCTGTATTGCGATAACACTGGTGCAGTGGCAAATTCGAGGGAACCCCGAAGTCACAAGAGGGGAAAGCACATAGAGCGGAAGTATCATCTCATCCGGGAGATCGTGCATAGAGGAGACGTGATTGTCACGAAGATAGTCTCAGAGCACAACATTGCTGATCCTTTTATAAAGGCTCTCACGACTAAAGTATTTGAGAGTCACCTAGAAGGTCTAGGTTTACAATTCTTCCCCAACTAGGGCAAGTGGGAGTATTTTGTACAAAGGGGTTTAAATGCCCTAGTTTATTGTATTTACATTACTGTAATGTTTAGTACTCCACAAGATTTAGGTCAAGTAGGAGATTGTTGGGATTTATGCCTTAAACTTGTGTAATTTTGATCAATTAAATAAAGTGTTATTTGTTTTGATAGAATTAGAGTCTTGCTTTAATAAATCCAATAAACTAAGCTCCAAGGTTATAACATTTATCTTGAACCTCAGTGTAGTGGACAGTATTCGGGTTGAGTTCAAGAGTATAACCTAAATGGCCTATGGTATAAGAATAAGGTTGGAACCTCATTCTGGTAACAACATGGATGCGACACACTTTGTAATTAGTACAAATGAGGTAATCCAACTCATTCATGTAGTTGACATGCGAGTGGGAGCATCCTGTATGAAGAGTTCATACAAGACTGGATCGCAAATTATTAGTCTAACTAGTGTAACACCGTTAACAAGATAAGACTAGTAATTTATAGATGGTCATTAGTGACTCGACTTGAATCCTCAGCAAGTTAAGAACTCCTGCTTATAGAGGTTTGTCCTTAGACTAGTATGGGTGAGAGTGACCTGTAGCCGACTCAATAAGCCTACCTTCTCAGCGACAGAACCTTGTAGGTAGCTGGAAACTTAACTGTGCAAGATGAAATTCACTCATTCCTACACTAAGGAATTAGATAGGTTGTTCCCTTAAGAACTGACTCCAGGTCTTGGACAACGGGGCCCCGCCCTCTATGAGGGTGTGAGTCTAAGATAGGACCTTAGACTTGTTGTTCATTAGAGGATCAGTGGTGCTTAAGGACAAAGAGGTAATCACAGGGGTAAAACGGTAATTTGACCCAGCTGTGATTACAAACAACCTGTGAAGGGTCGACTCATGGGTAATGACTATATCAGTGGACACAATATTATCTACAGTGAGGAGAGTGCAACTACAAGTCTATAGTGGAGTGACTTGTAGTTAATGAATATTGATGAACTGGATCAAAGAGTTTGATCAGTTAATCTCACATCGTTGGAGCTCACGAACTGTAGGTCCATTAGATCCCTCCGTTGGTTCAACATGGTAATATTGAGTGTATAAAGTTAGGAATGAAATTGAAGTGTTCAATTTCGTATATGAGGTGTTATATCAATTATATATGATATAATTGATATAATATATAGTTTTAATGTGAATTAGATTCATATGTAAACTATATACTAAAGAAAGATTAAAGGAGGAGTAGGATGGTCATTTCCATCCTATTTCTCTATATATATGGTTGCATGAGATGCAACTAGGTTAAGAAAATTACAAGCTCTCTTGTTGTGTTGTTGGAAGGGTTCCAAAGCACACATCTCTCTCCCAAAAATACCTCACCTCTCCTAAAGGGAACTCACCTTCCTCCCTCACCTAGAGAACAATGGAGAAGATCCGGTGGTCGTGTCTTCGTACGTTGGAGTTCCTACTGCTGAGATCGTGATCGTGGGAGAGTGGAGCACTCGAAGAAAGGTTCTTCAAAGGTAAAATTACTTGTTGTCCATTATATTTATATGCTTAATCTAGTTATATTTGTTCTTGAATTTTTCGTTGTAACTAAATCAAGAGCGCGCGATTCGCAATCACTTCCGCTGCGGGACTACGATTCCCTTCACACCCTAACCTCAGGAACATCAGTGGGAGAAAACGAGATGTTCGCATCGAGTTTACTCTCACGTCCTCAAGAGTTCACACTGTGAGTTCCATGCTCGGCTACGTTGCGCCAATATTTCATCTCTTTCTAGATTTTGGAACATAAGATGTGACACTGCAATCAAGTCTTATGACTTTGACCAAAACGTTGATGAACCTTGTGTTTACAAGAGGATCATCAATGACAAAGTAGCTTTCTTAGTACTTTATGTGGATGATATCCTACTCATTGGGAATGATGTAGGATACCTAATTGACATAAAGAAATGGCTAGCGACTAAATTCCAAATGAAAGATTTTGGAGAGAAGCAATATGTTTTTGGGATTCAAATTTTCAGGAATCGCAAGATCAGAACGCTAGCTCTGTCTCAAGCATCTTATATCGACAAAATATTGGCCCGATATTCGATGCAGAATTCCAAGAGAGGTTTATTACCTTTCATGCATGGAATTCATTTGTCTAAGGAACAGTGTCCTAAGACACCTCAAGAAGTTAAGGATATGAGACGGATTCCCTTTGCCTCTGTAGTAGGTAGCTTAATGTAGTTATGCTGTGCACGAGGTTAGATATTTGTTATCTAGTGGGAATAGTCAGTAGGTACCAGTCCAATCCAGGGTTAGACCACTGGACCGCAGTTAAAAATATTCTCAAGTATCTTAGGAGAACGAGGGACTATAAGCTTGTGTATGAGACTAAGGATTTGATCCTACTGGATACACTGATTTTGATTTTCAGACCGATAAGGATTCTAGGAAATCCACATCGAGATCAGTTTTCACCTTAATGGAGGAGCTATAGTGTGGCGAAGCGTCAAGCAAGGATGTATCGCTGACTCCACCATGGAGGCAGAGTATGTCGCTGCTTGTGAAGCAGCTAAAGAGGTTGTTTGGCTAAGGAAATTCCTTACTAATTTGGAAGTTGTTCCAAATATGGAATTTTCCATCACTTTATGACAAAAGTGGTGCGGTAGCAAATTCGAAGGAACCTCGCAGCTACAAGCGAGGCAAGCACATCAAGAGGAAATATCACCTGATACGAGAGATAGTGCAACGAGGAGATGTGACAGTCACGAAGATCGCTTCAGAGCACAACATAGCTGATTTGTTTACGAAGACTCTCACGGCTAAAGTGTTCGAGGGTCATTTGGAGAGTCTAGGTCTACGAGATGTGTACATAGGCTAATCTAAAGCAAGTGGGAGATATGTAATGGATATATGGATGCCCTAGTTTATTGTATTTTATATCTCTGTAACCACTGTTTTAGATTGTAATGTACCCCACTAGAGTTTTCGTTCAAGCGGGAGTTTGTTGGGGTTTGTGCCCTAAAACTCGTAGTTTGTAAATATTGTTCCAATTAATGTAACAAATAGTTATTATTTTCAATAAAGAGTTATTGTTCATTGTTTGCAATATTGCCCTTTTATTAACCCTAAATCCAATAAACTAACATCCAAGGCTGTAAAATGTCTCTTGAACTGAATGTAGTGTACATATAAAGGATCTCAGTTCGAGATACAACCTAAAGGCTTTATAGTAAGGAAATAAGGCCTGGGTACCATACCCTGGAAATACTATGGATATGACCCACTTTGTATGTGATACAAACACAGTGATCCTAACGTGTTCGTGTAGATGACATGTGAGTGGGGATATCCTATGTTGAAGGGAATAAAACTCCCGCAACGAAAAGCGACTTTGAATCGTCGTGGTTTTGTTGTGAAAATAATTCTTAAATTAATTCTATTCTATAGACTTTAGATTAAACATGCATTAAAGAAGGAAAATCAGTAAGAAGAACCCTTACTTGTTGAAGAACCCTTTTTCACGAAATCCTTCTCTCAACTCTCAACTCTCGGTACACCACAGCAAAATGATTTATTGCCTTTTAGATATGGAGTTCATTTGTCTAAGGAACAGTGTCCTAAGACACCTCAAGGAGTTGAGGATATGAGACGGATTTCTTATGCATCAGCTGTTGAGAGCCTAATGTACGCCATGTTGTTTACTAGGCCAGACATCTGTTTTGCAATTGGAATGGTCAGTAGGTATCAATCCAATCCAGGTCCTGAACACTGGACAACGGTTAAAACAATCCTTAAGTATCTACGGAGAACAAGGAACTACATGCTTGTGTATGGGGCTAAGGATTTGATCCTTACAGGATACATGGATTCTGACTTTCAGACTGATAAAGATTCTTGGAAATCTACATCAGGGTCAGTATTTACTCTTAATGAAGGAGCTGTAGTATGGTGAAGTGTCAAGCATGGATGCATCGCTGACTCCACCATGGAGGCCGAATATGTAGCAGCTTGTGAAGAAGCAAAAGAGGTCGTTTGGTTAAGGAAATTTATGTTAGATTTTAAAGTTGTTCCAAATATGAGTTTGCCCATCATGCTGTATTGTGATAAAAGTGGCGTCGTGGAATATTCAAGGGAACCCCGAAGTCACAAGAGGGGAAAGCATATTGAGCGGAAATATCATCTCATCCGGGAGATCGTGCATCGAGGAGACGTGATCATCACGAAGATAGACTCAGAGCACAACATTGTTGATTCTTTCACAAAATCTCTCACGGCTAAAGTATTTGAGAGTCACCTAGAAGGTCTAGGTTTACAAGTCTTCCCCAACTAGGGCAAGTGGGAGTATATTGTACAAAGGGTTTCAATGCCCTAGTTTATTGTATTTACTTTATTGTAATGTTTAGTACTCCACAAGCTTTAGGTCAAGTGGGAGATTGTTGGGATTTGTGACCTAAACTTATGTAATTTTGATCAAATAAATAAAGAGTTATTTGTTTTGGTTAAATTATATTCTTGCTTTATAAATCCAATAAACTAAGCTCCAAGGTTATAATAGAACATCAGTGTAGTAGACACTATTTGGATTATGTTCAAGAGTATAACCTAAATGGTCTATGGTATAAAAAAAAGGTTCAAAACCTTATTCTTGTAACACCATGGATGCGACCCACTTTGTAATTAGTACAAATGAGGTAATCCAACATTCATGTGGTTGACATGCGAGTGGGGGCATCTTGTATGAAGAGTTCATACAAGACCGAACTACAAATTATTAGTCTAACCAGTATAACGCCGTTAACAGGATAAGACTGATAATTTATAGATGGTCACTAGTTACTCGACCTGAATCCTGATCAAGTTAAGAACTCTTTCTAATAGGGGTTTGTCCTTAGACTAGTATGGGTGAGAGTGGCCTGTAGCCGACTCAATAAGCCTACCTTCTAAAGGACAAAACCTCGTAGGTAGCTAGGAACTTAACCATGCAAGATGGGATTCACTCGTTCCGACACTATGGAATTAGATGGGTTGTTCCCTTAAGAACTGAGTCCAGGTTTTGAACAACGGGTCCCCTCCCTCTAAACTGGCTTAAAAGGGTATGAGTTTATAGTAGGACCATAGACTTGTTGTTTATCAGAGGATCAATGGTGCTTAACGAACAAAGAGGTAATCACAGGGGTAAAACGGTAATTTGACCCAACTGTGATTACGAACAACCTGTGAAGGGTCGACTCATGGGTAATGATTATATCAATGGACACAATATAATCTACAGTGAGGAGAGTGCAACTACAAGTCTATAGTGGAGTGACTTGTAGTTAATGAATATTGATTAACTCGATCAAAGAAATTGATCAGTTAATCTCACATCATTGGAGCTCATGAACTGTAGGTTCATTAGGTCCCTCCGTTGGCTCAACATGGTAATATTGAGGGTATAAAGTTAGGAATATAATTGAAGTGTTACATTTCATATATGAGGTGTTATATCAATTATATGTGATATAATTGATATAATATATGGTTTTAATGTGAATTAGATTCACATATTAACTATATACTAATGAGAGAATGAAGGAGGGATATGATGGTAATTTTCATCCTATTTCCCTATAAATAGTTGCATGAAATGCAAGTTTGTGACTAATCTTTGGTAATCCTAAAGTTCCATATCATTGTGTTGTTGGAAAAGTTCCAAACACAACTTCTCTCAAAACCTCCACATCTCACCCTAAAGGAACCCACCTTCCTCCCTCACCTAGAGAACAACGAAGAAGATCTAGTGGTGAATCTTCATACGTTCGGGTTCGAGTTGCTGACATCGTGATCGTGGAAGAAGGAGCTCGTGAAGAAAGTAATCTTGAAAGGTAACATCTTTCTGTCCTATGTTATAAAGCATGCTTAATCTTAGATATATTGTTCTTGAATGTAATATGTGTAACAAAATAAAGAACACGCGATTCACAATCGCTTCCGCTGTGGGATTCAATCCCAAATCTCCCGTATTAGATGATACTTTCGCTCAATGTGCTTGCCCCTCTTATGACTCCGAGGTTCGCTTTAGTTGGCTACTGCACCACTGTTGTCACAAACCAGCGTGATCGACAAGTTCATATTTGGAACAACTTCCAAATCCATCATGAACTTCCTAAGCCAAACAACTTTCTTTGCAACTTCACAAGTCGCAACTTACTCAGCTTCCATCGTGGAATCAACGATGCACCCTGCTTGATGCTTCGCCGCACCACAACTCCTACATTCAGAATGAAGGCTGACCCCGAAGTGGATTTCTTAGAATCCTTATCGGTCTGAAAGTCAGAATCTGTGTATCCTGTAAGGATCAAATCCCCACTCTCATACACAAGGTTGTAGTTCCTCGTTCTCCTATGATACTTGAGGATTGCCTTTACGGTTGTCCAGTGATCTAATCCTGGATTAGATTGATACCTACTGACAATCCCAACTGCATGACAGATGTCGGGCCTAGTACACAGCATGACATACATGAGGCTCCCAACAGCTGAAGTATAAGAGATTTGTCTCATATCCTCAACCTCTTGAGGAGTCTTAGGACATTGATCCTTAGACAGGTGAACCCCATACCTGATAGGCACAAGCCCTTCTTGGAGTTCTGCATCTTATATCTAGACAACATCTTGTTAATATAAGACGCCTGAGACATGGCTAGCGTTTTGTCCTTAGCGCGCCCAACGCCTTAGCGTTGCAACGCTACACCCACGTTGCAACGCTGACCTGCAGCTCAGCCTGGTACCACACGGACAACGTTGAGACGCCGAACAACAACATCTCAACGTCGTCGACAGAACAACAAACCCCTTTGCTGTTCTTCGTCATTTTTCGCCCGTTTTCGCTTCGATTTCTTCACAGCAACCCTTGCCATTTATGACACGGACTTACATACTCGATTTACTTTCTAATTTCTCAAAAAACACGGGCCTTTACATTGATCTCATCAACATAAAAGTAAATCTAAAAAATACCAAAACCGAAATATCCATTTTGCAAAACCACAATTCATCACATGAATTAAAGCTTAACCTACCTAATTTTAAGAAAATAAATTTACACAATGAAGAAACCAACATTTGACTCTGATACCAATTAAAGAGAATAAAACTCCCGTAGCGGAAAACGACTATGAATCGTCGTGGTTTCGTTTTGAAAATAATTCTTAAAATTAATTCTATTCTATAGAATTTAGATTAAACATGCATTAAAGAAGGAAAATCAGTAAGAAGAACCACTTACTTGTTAAAGAACCCTTCTTCACGAAATCCTTCTCTGGTCACAAACTCTTCGCGCTCTCGATCTCCACGAACACGAACTCTACGAACAATCAAACGATTCGAACACCTCTGAAAGATTTTCTCGGTTGTTCTCCTTAGGTAAAGGGAGAGTGGTGGGACTCCATTGATAAAGGGGAAGAGAGAAATTTTTGAGAGAAGAGTTGAGAGAATGGGAGAATGCTTTTTGGTGAGAATGCAAAAATGAGCAATTCCTTAAAAAAACCTTCATGCAAAGGTGTTTATATAATGGTGATAGGTAGAGTTGAAATCTCCACCTATTTACCATTTTACCACACCTTAGGTTATGCAAATCATATTTGCATAATCACATATAATAAGATATCTCATACCTTATAATACAAATCACATTTGTATAATTGTTGATTTTAAATTAAATCACATTTAATTTAATTTCTCTCAATCCAATTTCTCTAAATTAGCCCTAATTAAGAAATTAGGCTAACCTATAGTTTATTATGAATCTCATTCACATTAAACTATATAATATGTCAATCATATCTCATATAAATGACATAAATACCCTTTTTAATGAACTTGAACACTTCAAATCCACACCAAACTGTAAACCCTCTATGTAACCAGTTTGAGTCAACCGAGGGACCTAATGGACCTCAGATGACGAGCTCCAATGATCCGAGACTAACCTGTCCAACTCTTTGACTCGGTTACTCAACATTCATTAGCTACGGTAACACTCCATTAAAGCCTGTAGCTGCACTCCTATCACTGTAGGACAAGTTGTGTCTATTGATATAACCGATGCCCGTGAGTCGACCCTTCACAGGTTGTTTGTAGACACTGTGGGATCAAATTATCGTTTTACCCCTGTGTCTACTTCTTGCTCCTTAAGTCCCCACTACTCCTCTAATGAACAACAACGTTGTATGGTCCAACCATAAACAACACCCCTCTCGGGCCAGTGAGAGGGTGGGCGGTCGTTGTCCAAGTCTTGGAGACAACACTTAAGGGAACAACCCTTCTAGTTTCCTTAAAGTCGGGAACGAGTGAATTCCATCTCGCGTAGTTAAGTTCCCAGCTCCCCACGTGGTCTTGTCCCTGAGAAGATAGGCATATTGGGCGAGTAACTGTGACCACCCTCACCCGTACTAGTCAAAGGACAGACCCCCGCTGACAGGAGTCCGTAACATACTTAGGATTAAGGTCAAGTCACTATTGGTCATATACGAAGTTATTAGTCCTATACTGTTAACGATGGTACATCAGTAGGTCTAATAATTCACGGTCCAGTCTTGTACAATCGCATTGCACAGGATGCCCCCACTCGCATGTCAACCACATGAACGAGTTGGATCACCTCGTTTGTATCTAATACAAAGCGGGCCGCATCCACAGCGTATCCAGATATGGATACAAATATATCTGCAGTGAGAATAGTGCAACTGCGGGACTTTAGTAGAGTGTTCCCGCAATTAACGAATGTTGATTAGAAGGTTATTGAGATTAACCTTATAATCTCGTATTGTTGGAGCTTTTGATTTGTAGGTCCATTAGGTCCACCTTCTAGCTCGTAAAGGGTTCTTAGATCGTTTGAATTTAAAATGTTCAAATTCAATTAGTGAAAAAACATTAACATATATAGATACATTATAATATAAAGTTTTGGAACTTTTTATTATAAATTTAATGTGAATATGATTCATATTTAGAAATTATAGGTTAAAATTTAATATGGATATGATGTGCATTAAAACTATAGGTTAGAGGGAAATATGATTAAATGTAATTTAATCCAAAGTTAAATATATGATATTTAATTAAATATGATTTAATTAATATATTTAATTAATATGATTAATTAATATTTATTATTAAATAAATGAGAACGTGTCAGGAGGACACACTCCCCAGGAAGTTATCCCTCTGCAGTTTATTTTCTTCTTCTTTTGGGAGAAGGAAAGTACAACGATGAATTTGGCATTTTTGAGAAATTGCTGACAAGAAAATTCTATCTCAAATTCTCTTCCCTTCCAATTGTTGGTTCCTTGCTACCAAGGAATTGGTCTAGGAAGCTTAGAGATATAGAGGGTTTTCCAAGTGGTGTTGTCCTGTTAGAAAGGAAGAATAAAGGAAGTTTTGCTTGCTGTGCTGCTGTGCATTTGGCGCAAGGAGTTGTTATACTGGATTGAAACAACAAAGGTAATTTCGAATTCCCTTATTAGTTTAAGATTATACAACATGTTTGTATGCATATTCCATGCCTAATTAGATTAGGATTGCTTATCTCTATATTTTTCCCAATGTACTGGTATTTGTAGTAAACCAAAATAAGCAAGATCGATCTTTAAATCACGTTTCCGCTGCTCACGGGGATTTGATTCCCTACACGTTGGATTGTTGAGATCATGATCGAGGAGAAAACACGGAGAGGAGTTCTTCAGGAGGTTAGTAACGATTTACTCACTGTTTTCTTCTCAATTAAAGCATGCTTTGCCTAGAAATGTATGAGATACTTTCTGTTTAAGAAAATTAGAACAACAACGAATCAACGACGTTTCATAGCGCTTCTGCTGCAGGAAATCCGTTCCCTTCAGTAAAGAAAGATATATTTCGACCTCGAGATGATAATGAAGAACTACTTGGTCTTAAAGTATCGTATCTTAGTGCAATTAGTGGACTTATGTTCTTGCTAATAAGACAAGACCAGATATTGCGTTTTCAGTAAATTTATTAGCAAGATATAGTTCTTGTCCAACAAAAAGACATTGGAATGAAATTAAGCATATACTTCGTTATCTCGGAGGAACGATTAATTTGAGGTTGTTTTATTCAAACAAATCCAATTTTGATCTAGTTGGTTATACAGATTCTGGATATCAATCTGATCCACACAAAACTAGATCTCAAACATGTTATCACATGTGAAGGTACTGCTATATCATGGTGATCAGTAAAACAAACTATCACGACCACTTCTTCGAATCATTCTGAAATTCTCTCAATTCACGAGGCAAGTTGAGAATGTATATGGCTAAGATCAATGACTCAACACATTCGTGAAAACATGTCTTCTAGTAAACATCTTTCGATAGTAAAACAAATAAATAAAACTGCCACACCTGAGTGTCGAACCCAAGAATTGAAATGCAGAAAGAAAAAAAATATGCATCCCTTGCAACACAAACCAAAAACATTTTTCAATATTATATTGGAATGTTTAAAACAAATAAGAAATGGAAAAAATAAACTATATTTGTAGTTTCTAAAATTTAGTCTCAATTTTAGAAACGTTTTTTCAAATTTTGGGAACAAGAAATGGAATGGATTATCAAACAAATCTGTTTCTTAAAAAATGAGAAATAGAAACAAGAAATAAGAAACGAGAACATTATTAAACGAGCCCTTAATGTATTAAGATCACGAGGTCAGTAGTAGTTTGTAATGTTTCAATTTTTTTTTTTTTGAGATCGTAATGTTTCAATTCTTATACTTTCAATTTTTAAGGATTTTGCCCATTTTGATCTCACATTTTGAAAAGTGGCCGATGAATCTTAATTTCTTAAAAATGGTCAAATCATTGAGATTTTCTAATTATCGAATAATTTTATTTAATTTAAAATCAAAATCAACATTTGAATAGATAAATTGGGTTCTAAACAATAAAAGTTGTTATTGTAGACCTCTAAATTTGTTCGATATTTTATTTTATTTCTTATTTTTAAATTTTTGTAAAAAAAAAAGAAAAGAAAAGAAAAGGCCACTTGCATAGATTGAAAAATATTATACAACAATTGTAGGAGTGTCATTCATATATTGGATTGGCAAAAATAGCAAAAACACCAGGTCCAACCTAATTTGGCAGAGCAAAAAGTCAAAAATGTCCTCCCAGATATTTTTCAATATGGAGAATATTAGTCGTTTATCAACGATAGTTCTAATAGACCAATATTATATCTAATCAAAAAGTAAATACATGATATGCTAGTGATATTTTTATTTGAAGTTAATCAATAGTATATCAGTAACTAGCGTATGATATATACATGATATAGAATGTATCACTAGTGCATTATTGATATACTTTATTATTCACAAGCATGGTTCATAAAACGTTTTCAGTAGTCTATCACTGGTATATTGTTGATAGACACAATATACCTAATATAAAATATATCACTGATAAACTACTAATATACTTTTATGAAGTTTATAAAAAATATATAAGTATGCCACATATGACATTATACATAATATAGAAGATATCATAAATGCAATACTGATATAATTTATTTTATATGTTTTAATATGAGATTTGTCAGTTGTTTATTAATGATAAATCGTTGATATAATAATGATATATCTAATATAAAATATAAAACTGATATATTGCTAATACACTTATATAATGTTTATCGAGAGTATATCAATAATTCACATATGAGTTATATATAATATAAAGAATATCACTGATATGTTACTGATATATTTTATTTTAGTTATTTACTTTATTAATGATTTATATTTACTAGCTTAGTTGATAGACTTGTTTAATTGATACACTTGATTAGTAGTATATAAGACATTTATATTTAGTATATGAGATATATTCAAAAAATGAAGTATAAATAAGCAAAATATCCATGATATGCTCATATATATACCTAAAGAGTGTATTGATAGTATATAAGTATCAATGATATATCGTTGATATAATAATGATATATCTAATATAAAATATAAAACTGAAATATTGCTAATACACTTATATAAAGTTTATCGAGAGTATATCAATAATTCACATATGAGTTATATATAATAAAGTATATCACTGATATGTTACTGATATATTTTATTTTAGTTATTTATTTTATTAATGATTTATATTTACTAGCTTAGTTAATAGACTTGTTTAATTGATACACTTGATTAGTAGTATATAAGAAATTTATATTTAGTATATGAGATTTATTCAAATTGAAGTATAAATAAGCAAAATATCTATGATATGCTCATATATATTATTCCTAAAGAGTGTATGATAGTATATAAGTAATATATTGTTAATATGGTTTGTTTTATGTATATATTACTTGACTGATATACCAAAATATAAAGTATATCAGATATACTATTTGTAACGTCTGCAAATTTTTTTTGGGACTTCGTTAATTTTGAGTGTTGGTTGAAATTTATTGGAAATTATTAAGTTGGATTGTTAATTTGAAAGTGCGTTTAAATTTGAAGAGTTTGAATTGTTGGCAATTGGAAATTTGGAGGAACTTGAAGGGCAAACTGGTAATTTTTTATCGAGTAACGTCGTTATGCTGCCGAAATTTCGGCGCAGAGGGCGTTGCCCAGTGACGTCCCTAGTTTAAGTTGGGTTAGGGTCGTTACAGTTTGTATCAGAGCAGTTAGGTTTTTAGATTCTGTAGACTTGCCTACATCGTAGGTATCCATCCATATAGCCTATCGCGGAACGTCGCCTCGTTACCTCCAGGTATGCTCTTACTTTGTAGGTTAGTACGAGTTTAGTGTGTTTTTTTTTACGTTTGGTTGCCTTACGTGCTATGTTACCGCTTGAGATCTCATGTTCCTTATGTTATGATTCCTTAGTAGTTGTAACACAGATTGTGAGTCATAAAAGAAGATGGGGTAGAGTTGTGGTTGGTGGTCGTGGTCATGGTAGTCGAGGAGCTTGTGGCCAGGGCCCGATCGTCGATCAACTAGCAGATAAGCACTCCGAGCACCAGGAAGAGCTTCGTTAGGATACCCTAGCCGTCGACGAGTCGACGGGGTAGGACGATGACTCTCGAGAGTGAGGAAATAGCCACATCCCATCATCGTCACTAGTTGGGAACAACCTTATAATTGGAATTGATTATTAGCCCTAGCTAAGTAGGAGCTGGAAGTGAAAAAAAAAAAAGTTCGAATATTGGTAACTCCCATGGATGGAGCTACACAGGAGGTTGGAGTAGATAGGAACAAACTTAGGGGCTAAGACCGTGGGGAAGGAAACCCAAGGTGATAACTCTAGCGATGGTAATAATAGGATAAACCCGCAAGTTGGATTGTAGATTTAGGTAACCATGGAAGATGGAGTGGTGGTAGCAATGTAGGATTTTCAAACTGGGGTGATAATGAGGAGACCCATAACAAGGTTGGAAGTTGAGCAGTGAGGGTAGTGATAAGTTTGGTGGTCAGAGATATGAGATATCTTATTATATGTGGTTATGCAAATATGATTTGCATAACCTATGGTTGTGGTAAAATGGTAAATAGGTGGAGATTCAACTCCACCTATCACCATTATATAAACCATTTGCAAGAAGGATTTGGTAAGAAAGAGTGTCATTTTTTGGATTTCTCACCAATGACATCTCTCATTTTCTCTCAACTCTTCTCTCAACTCTTATCCATTCCCTTTCACCAAAAGAAGTCCCACAACTCTTCTTCTACCTAAGGAGAACAACCGAGAGGCCCTTTCAGAGGTGTCCGATTTGCTCGAGGTGAGGTGAGATCGAGTTCGTTGGGATCGAGATCTCGAAGAGTTCGTGACCGGAGAAGGAAATCGCGAAGAACGGTTCTTCAACAAGTAAGTGTATTCTCTTGTTGTTTTTTCCTTCTAATTGCATGTTTAGCCTAGGATTTATGTGTTAAATTCGATTTTAAGAAAACGTTTTTCATAACGAAATCATGACGATTCAATCATTTTTCCCACTACGAGGTATCAGAGCCAAACGTTGGCTTCTTCGTTGTGCAAATGTTTTTCTTAAAATTAGGTGGGTAGTACATCAAATTCATGTGTTGATTTGTGGTTTACAAAATTGGATGTTTTCAGTTTTGGCACTAGTTTTAAATTAATTTTCGTTGATTAGATCAATGTAAAGGCCCATGTTTTTGGGCAATTAGAAAATAAATCGAGTCTGTAAGTGCGGGTATTTGTCGGCAAGAGTTGCTGTGAAGAAATCAGAGCGGAAACAGGCAAATTTTTGGAGAAACAACAAAGGAGTTTGTTGTCCAATAGATGTCGTTGAGACGCTGTTCTTCGGCGTCTCAACGTCGTCCGCGCGGGCGATGACTGTCCTGCAGAGCAGCGTTGCAACGCCGGGACGTGGAGCACGCGAGGTGCAACGCTGAGCGCTGCAACATTGTAACGCTGTCCACGATGTTGCAACGCTGGGTGCGTAGTGGGCGATTCCAGCAGTAGTCGCGTGAGAACGTTGTTGGTGGAGATTATTTCATCAATGTGGGACATTTTTTTAGTTTTTATTTTATTTTTTATTAATTATGTAAAATGTAATTTATTTTTATTAAATCAATTTAATTAATTAATATTAATATAAATGTTATATTAATGTTAATTAATTTAATTAATGTCCCTAAGTGTCAAAATCGGTCTAATTTTTGCTATTTATTTATTTTATGCATGAGATGTATGAAATATTTATTCTATGTGCATAATGTATGTCATTAGATTTAAAATCCCACATTAGGTTAAACATTTCATGCATCATTTTTATATTATAAGAGTTATAATATATAGTATGCATGATAGGTTTATATTATAAGAGTTATAATATAAAGTATGCATGTTTTAATTTATTTAAATATAAGTGTTATATTTTTAGATTAAAAGCATGCTCATACATTTAATTCATGTGATGAATGTATGTTATAGTATAATGTTATTCATGTGATGAATGATCAAGCACTATAACATAGAAATGCATGTAACCTAAGTTAATTATTAGTTTTAAAATGTTTAGAACTTGAATAATTAGACTTAGGTTTTCTAGTTCAAATAAGATTAGAATTAGGAAATCAAATATGACCTTTGAATGGTGACTGATAAGTAGCTCTAACTTCGCAACAATGCTAGCAGCAAACATTTTAGAGATAAAAAGAATGCGTAGCTCCTGGATCTAATAATGCATGTGCAGGTTTACCACAGATAGAAAGTGTATCCGTAACAACTTCTAGTGCATCCTCTGCCTCCTGCTGTGTCATGGCATAAATCTTCCCCTGTTGTCGGGGTCGACCTACCTGTCCCTTCTGCTTAGCACTACTAGTGCCTTCTCCTCCAGCTACCCCAGTATTTTGCTGCTGGTTCACGATCTGCGACGTGGTTCTCTGTCCTACCATGCCTTCTTGCATTATTGGGGGCATTCCCTTTTGTAGTGACCGCCTTGCCCACAGTTGAAACATACATTTTCGCCACTCAAACATCGACCCCAATGATACTTTCCACAAGTGTTAAAGGTTTCCTTGTTGAACTAGCTACTGACTCACTAAGTTGCCGTGTACGAGAGTCCCTTGTTGATCCAATCAGAAAACTTGATCCCTGTTGTCTCTATCTTTCCCCACGTCCACCTGTACCAGTCCTTGGAGTAGACTGCCCACCACGATGGGGTTTAAAGCTCCCTTTTCCAGAAACACCTGGAGTGAATCTCCTATTATCTCTTCGCTAGAATCGGTCTCGTGATAAACCAACATAATAAGTGGTATGACCACCACCTACAACTCCTTTTTCCCATTCTGTCATCCGCTAGGCTTCGCTCTACCCGTAATGTCGTCTCCACAAGCTTGGAGAACTCAACCGACTCCGAACTTGCTGTCACAAGTGGACTCGAGAGATAAAGCTTAAATTAGATCAAAATTGTCAAAACCTTTAGAAATCCGGCATGAGAATGACCTAGAATTCTTAGGGAAACGCATAAAGAAGTTGCTTAATGTCATGCATGCCGTAGGTTCATATGGAGCTATGGAGTTTATTGTATGTGTGAGGCTCACTAAGAATCGAGTGATTTTCTTGAGTATTTTACTTATTGTTTATAAATTCATCTCATTGGTTCATTGCATGTGTTAATTGAGTCATTAACTTGTATAATCACTTCCCTCAAATCTATCAATTTGTGTCTACACATGTGTGTTTGTATGCTTGTCTTTACTCTCAATCAACTATCCATGTTATGTTTCTTTAGCTAAAATTGAGAATTAGTACCTTAATAATTAATTAATCTAGAAACCCATTCACGAGGATGATACTTGGACTCATAAATCACTATACTAAAACTTGACCCGTACAATGCGGTATTACATTATCAAAATAATACGCAACAATCCTACTTGTAATTGCCGCATATTATGAAAATGAGGTATGGCAAATGGATGTCAAGACAACCTTTTTGAATGGAAATCTTGAGGAAAACATCTACAAGGACCAACCTAAAGGGTTCATTGAACCAGGACAAGAGCAAAAGATTTGCAGGGTTAAAAGGTCAATTTATGGACTGAAACAAACCTCTAGGTCTTGGAATATAAGATTTGATGAGGCAATAAAATCTTATGGTTTTGACCAGAATGATGATGAACCTTGTGTCTACAAGAAAATCATCAATAGTTCTGTCGCATTCTTAATTCTCTATGTGGATGATATCCTACTCATTGGGAATGATGTAGGTTATCTTCATCGACATCAAGGAATGGCTAGCTACGCAGCCCAAATGAAATATTTGGGTGATGCACAGCTTTGTTCTTGGGATCCGTTATCCTAACCATAAGAATAAAACACTAGCCTTGTCTCCAACATCTTACATAGACAAAGTGTTGTCAAGGTTTAAGATGCAAGATTCCAAAAAGAATCCATTTGTCTAAGGAACAGTGTCCTAAGACACCTCATGGAGTTGAGGATATGAGACAGATTCCTTTTGCATCGGCTGTTGGGAGCCTGATGTACGCCATGTTGTCTACTAGGCCTGACATTTGTTTTACAGTTGGGATGGTCAGTAGGTATCAATCCAATCAAGGACTTGAACACTGGACAGCGGTTAAAACAATCCTTAAGTATCGTCGGAGAACAAGGAACTGCATGCTTGTGTATGGGGCTAAGGATCTGATCCTTACAGGATACACGGATTCTGACTTTCAGACTGATAAAGATTCTCGAAAATCTACATTAGGGTCAGTATTCACTCTTAACGGAGGAGTTGTAGTATGGCGAAGCATCAAGAAAGGATGCATCGATGATTCCACCATGGAGGCCGAATATGTAGTAGCTTGTGAAGCAGCTAAAGAGGTCGTTTGGTTAAGGAAATTCATGCTAAATTTGGAAGTTGTTTAAAATATGACTTTGCCCATCACGTTGTATTGCGATACTTGGTGCAGTGCGATGGCAAATTCGAGGAACCCGTGTCACAAGAGGGGAAAACACATTGAGCGGAAATATCATCTCATCCGGGAGATTGTTCATAGAGGAGACGTGATTGTCACGAAAATAGCCACAGAGCACAACATTGCTGATCCTTTTACAAAGGCTCTGACGGCTAAAGTATTTGAGAGTCACCTAGAAAGTCTAGGTTTACAAGTATTCCCCAACTAGGGCAAGTGGGAGTATTTCGTACAAAGGGGTTTTAATGCCCTAGTTTATTGTATTTACATGACTGTAATGTTTTAGTACTCCACAAGCTTTAGGTCAAGTGGGAGATTGTTGGGATTTATGCCCTAAACTTGTGTAATTATGATCAATTAAATAAAGGGTTATTTGTTTTGATAGAATTACAGTCTTGCTTTATAAATCCAATAAACTAAGCTTCAAGGTTATAACATATATCTTGAATATCAGTGTAGTGGACACTATTTGGGTTGAGTTCAAGAATATGACCTAAATGGTCTATAGTATAAGAATAAGGTTGGAAACCTTATTCTAGTAACACCATGGATGCAACCCACTTTGTAATTAGTACAAATGAGGTAATCCAACTCATTCATGTAGTTGACATGCGAGTGGGGGCATCTTGTATGAAGAGTTCATACAAGACCGAACCGCAAATTATTAGTCTAACCAAAGTAACAACAATTAGTTAGATATAAGACTAGTAATTTATAGATGATCATTAGTGACTCGACTGAATCCTCGAAGAAGTTAAGAACTCCTCCGCTATAGAGGTTTGTCCTTAGACTAGTATGGGTGAGAGTGGCACATGGCCACCCCAATAAGCCTACCTTTTCAGGGACAGAACCTCGTAGGTAGCTGGAAACTTAACTGTGCAAGATGGAATTCACTCATTCCTACACTAAGGAATTAGATAGGTTGTTCCCTTAAGAACTGACTCCAGGTCTTGAACAATAGGGCCCCGCCCTCTATGAGGGTATGAGTCTATGGTAGGACCGTAGACTTGTTGTTCGTTAGAGGATCAGTGGTGTTTAATTAACAAAGAGGTAATCACAGGGATAAAACGGTAATTTGACCCAGCTGTAATTACGAACAACCTTTGAAGGGTCAACTCATGGGTAGTGATTATATTAGTGGATACAATATAATCTACAGTGAGGAGAGTGCAGCTACAAGTCTATAGTGGAGTGACTTGTAGTTAATGAATATTGATTAACTAGATCAAAGAGTTTGATCAGTTAATCTCATATCATTGGAGCTCATGAACTGTAGGTCCATTAGGTCCCTCCGTTGGCTCAACATGGTTATATTGAGGGTATAAATTTAGGAATGAAATTGAAGTGTTCAAATTTCATACATGAGGTGTTATATCAATTATATATGATATAATTGATATAATATATAGTTTTAATGTGAATTAGATTCACATTTAAATCATATACTAATGAGAGAATAAAGGAAGGGTAGGATGGTCATTTCCATCCTATTTCCTTATATATATGGTTGCATGAGATGCAACTAGGTGAAGAAAAAGGGTGCAATTTGATTGTGTTGTTGGAAAGGTTCCAAAAACCACAATCTCTCTCTCTCACAACATCTTATATTACCTAAGGGGAACCCACATTCCTCCCTCACCTAGAGAACAACGGAGAAGATCAAGTGGTCGTGTCTTAGTCCATTCGTTGTTCGTGTTGCTGAGATCTTGATCGTGAGAGGGGAGGAGCACTTGAAGAAAGGTTCTTCAAAGGTAATATTTCTTGCTGTCCATATTCTATTTTATGCTTAATCTAGTTGTTATGTTCTTGAATGAAATCGTTGTAACTAAATCGAGAGCGCGCGATTCCAAATCGCTTCCGCTGCGGGATTCGATTCCCTTCAATTGTTTGGACGGATACTTAGAAATTTAAAGACAAAGGGTGACACCCACGAGATTCATTAAGAGTTAATGGATTCAGACCGAAAAATGGTAACTGAATGCCTAATGGAATAAAAGTTATTTTAGTCTTAGGGTCTGGTCGAGAAAGTCTCGTCTTAGAGGAGGAGTGATTTTGTCTACCCTTCGGTGGCAGTCATTCTAAACCTTTGGGTCATCATTACAATTTTAATGACCTAGGGATCGTAGAATAAAATTTGCTAAAACATGATTGGTTTTTCAATGTTTTTGCGAGAATAATACAAAGTTTTTCTATTCCAGCAAACTAAATGTCGAGTTCAATTATAGCCCTGTTAGCTTCTGATTAACTCGTAGGAGATAACTTTTAAATGTGGAAAAATAATATCAACACGATCTTAGTTACCGACGACCTGAAGTTCGCGCTCACTGAGGAGTGTCCTTAGGTGCCGAGCTCAAACGCATCGCGAAGTGTACGTGATGCGTACGATCGATGGATCGGGGCTAACGAAAACACAAAGGTTTATATTATTGGCAGCTTGTCTGAAGTCTTGGAAAAGAAGCACGTGGTTATGGTCGTCGCGAAGGAGATCATGGAATCGCTGTAGAACATGTTTGAACAACAGTCTTTTCAGGTTCAATGCGATGCCCTCAAACACGTGTTCAATGCAAGGATGAAGGAAGGGGCATCTGTCCGTGAACATGTTCTTGATATGATGACCCACTTCAACCTGGCAGAAATGAACGGTGCTTCGATTGATGAGTCGAGCCAGGTTAGGTTTAACATGTAGACTCTTCCGAAGAGTTTCCTTCAGTTTCATAGCAACGCTGTTATGGACAAGACTAGCTACACTTTGACAACCTTACTCAACGAACTACAAACCTTCTTGTCCTTGATGCGAATAAGGGGACTGTAAGCTGAGGCAAATGTTGCCTTCAGGTCCTATCACAGGGGTTCGACCTCTGGGACAAAATCTATAGATTCTTCAGGCCCGAAAGGAAAGAAGAAGAAGTTGAAGAAGGGTAAAGCTGACTGCGTTGTCGCTCAGAAAGGCAAAAAGGTCAAGGAGGTTGCAAAGAAAGGAAAGTGTTTCCATTGCAATGGAGACGACCATTGGAAGAGGAATTGTCACAAGTTCCTTGCCGACAAGAAGAAAGAAGGTAAATGTGATTTACTAGTAACTGAAACCTGTTTAGTGGATAGTAATGACTTAGTCTGGATACTTGATTCAAGTGCCACTAACCATGTTTGTTCTTCTTTTCAGGGAATTAGTTCCTGGCAGCGGCTGCAGGAGGGTGAGATAACGCTCAGGGTTGGATCCGGAGAAGTTGTCTCTGCTGCGATGATCGGCATGGTGAAGCTCTATTTCGGAAAGAAGTACTTATTATTAGATAATTTGTACATAGTTCCAGGGTTTACTAGAAACCTAGTTTCTATTTCCTGCCTGATTGAATACTGTATCTTTGTTTCTATTGAATTAAATAAAACATTTATTTCTTTCAAAGGCAATTTGTTGTGTTCAACTTCACTTGAGAATAATTTGTACGTTTTAAAGCCTAATTCGATCAAAATTGTTTTGAATACTTAATTATTTAAAACGGCTGAAACGCGAGCTAAAAGATTAAAAGTTTCTCCGAAAGAAAACACCCATTTTTGCATCTAAGGTTAGGCCACATAAATCTCAATAGGATTGAGAGATTAGTGAAGAGCGGACTTCTAAGCGAGTTGGAAGAAGACTCTTTACCGGTTTGTGAGTCATGCCTTGAAGGCAAAATGACCAAATGTCCTTTTAGTGGAAAATGATATAGAGCCAAGGAACCTCTTGAGCTTATACAATCTGACCTCCGTGGTCTGATGAATGTTAAAGCACGAGGAGTTTACAAATACATTGTATCTTTTATAGATGACTATTTGAGATATGGGTATGTTTACCTAATGCATTGAAAGTCTGAAACTCTTCAAAAGTTCAAGGAGTACATGACTGAGGTTGAGAACTTGTTGGGTTAAATAAATAAAACACTTCGATCAGATCGAGGAAGAGAGTACATGGACACTGAATTCTAGGACTATATGATAGAACATGGAATTATGTCCCAACTCTCAGCACCTGGTATGCCACGACAGAATAGTGTATCAAAAAGGAGAAAAAGAACCCTGTTGGACATGGTTCGATCGATGATAAGCTATGCTCGTCTCCCTGATTCTTTTTGGGGATACGCAGTGGAGACTGCGGTTTACATTTTGAACAATGTTTCATCAAAGAGTGTTTCTGAAACACCTTTCGAACTCTGGACTGGTCGTAAATGAAGTTTACACCATTTCAGAATTTGGAGATGTCCGACCCATGTGTTGGGTGTCAAACCTGAAGAAGTTGGAACCCCGTTCGAAGTTGTGCCTCTTTGTAGGTTAATAGGGTGCTTGTGTTGACAAACGTTGCATTCCTTGAGGAAGACCACATCAGGGATCACTTACCAAGGAGTAAGATTGTTGTAAACGAAATGGACAGTTCATCATCATGAGTTGCTGATGGTGCTAGTACATCAACAAGTGTTATTGACCCTAGCTCGTCTAGTCAAGTCCATTCTCAAGAGTTGAGAATGTCTCGACGTAGTGAGAGGGTTGTGAGACAACCTGAACGTTACATGGGTTTCGTTGAAACCTAAGTCGTCACTCCTCATGATGACTGCGAGGATTCATTGATCTATGATCAGGCAATGGCAGACGTTGACAAAGTCGAATGGATTAAAGCTATGGACCAGGAAATGGTGTCGATACACTTCAATTCCGTCTGGGAGTTTGTGGACTAACAAGATGGGGTTAAACCTATTGATTGCAAGTGGATCTACAAGCATAAACGTGGCGTAGATGGGAAGGAGCAAACCCTCAAAGCAAGACTAGTGGCAAAGGGTTTTGCCCATTGAGAAGGGGTTGACTATGAGGAAACTTTTTCTCCTGTTGCCATGGTAAAGTCTATCAGGATCCTTCTGGCCATCGTCACATATTATGACTATGAGGTATGGCAGATGGATGTCAAGACGACCTTTCTGAATGACAATCTTTATCAGACCATCTACATGGACCAGCCCAAGGGGTTCATTACTAAAGGCCAAGAGCAAAAGGTTTGCAAGCTTAAAAAGTCTATTTATGGACTGAACAAGCCTCGAGGTCTTGGAATATAAGGTTTTATGAGGCGATCAAATCTTATGGCTTTAATTAGAATGTTGATGAGCCTTCTGTCTACAAGAAAATCACCAACAACACTATCACATTTCTGATATTGTATGTGGATGATATCCTACTCATTGGGAATGACATAGGATTTCTTATTGACATTAAGGAATGATTGGCTTCGCAATTCCAAATAAAAGATTTGGGAGAAGCTCAATATGTTATAGGTATCCAGATAGTCCAGAATCGGAAGAACAGAATGCTAGCCATGTCTCAAGCATCTTACATTGACAAGATGTTGTAACGGTACAAGATGTAGAACTCCAAGAAGGGTTTGCTGCCTTTCAGACATGGGGTTACCCATGCTGTGTACTAGTCCCGACATCTGTTATGAAGTTTGGATTGTCAGTAGGTATCAATCCAATCAAGGATTAGATCACTGGACATCTGTTAAGGCAATCCTCAAGTATCTAAGGATAACGAGGAACTATAGCCTTGTGTATAGAAATGGGGATTTGATCCTTACGGGAAACACAAACTCTGACTTTCATACAGATAAGGATTCTAGAAAATCCACGTCGGGGTCAGCTTTCATTCTGAACAAAAGAGCTTTAGTGTGGCGAAGCTGAAGGGAATCGTAGTCCCCGCAACGGAAGCGATTTTGAATCACGCGCTCTTGATTTAGTTACAACCATTAACTCAAGAACATACATAACAAGATTAAGCATAAAATCAGAATGGACAGCAAGAATTTACCTTTGAAGAACTTTTCTTCGAGTGCTCCTCTCTCCCACAGTCACGATCTCAGCAACAGGGACTCCAACGTGCGAAGACATGACCACCGGATCTTCTCCGTTGTTCTCTAGGTGAGGGAGGAAGGTGGGTTCCCTTTAGAAGAGGTGAGGTATTTTTGAGAGAGTTGTGTACTTTGGAACTCTTCCAAAAACACAACAAGAGAGCTTGTAAAATTTCTTAGAATGATTTCCTAAATCACTACCCCTAGTTGCATCTAATGCAACCATATATATAGGAATGAGATGGAAATGACCGTCCTACCCCTCCTTTATTCTCTCTTTAGTATATAGTTTATATATGAATTTAATTCACATTAAAACTATATATTATATCAACTATATCATCTATAATAGATATAACACCTCATGTATGAAATTGAACACTTCAATTTCACTCCTAACTTTATACCCTCAATGTTACCATGTTGAGCCAACGGAGGGATCTAATGGACCTACAGTTCATGAGCTCCAATGATGTGAGATTAACTGATCAAACTCTTTTGATCCAGTTAATCAATATTCATTAACTACAAGTCACTCCACTATAGACTTGTAGCTGCACTCTCCTCACTGTAGATATTATTGTGTCCACTGATATAGTCATTACCCATGAGTCGACCCTTCACAGGTTGTTCGTAATCACAATTGGGTCAAATTACCGTTTTACCCCTGTAATTACCTCTTTGCTCCTTAAGCACCACTTATCATCTAATGAACAACAAGTCTGATGTCTTACCATAGACTCATACCCTCATAGAGGGCGGGGCCCCGTTGTTCAAGAACTGGAGTCAGTTCTTAAGGGAACAACCTATCTAATTCCTCAGTTGAGGAATGAGTGAATTCTATCTTGCAGAGTTAAGTTTTCAGCTACCTACGAGGTTTTGTCCCTGAGAAGGTAGGCTTATTGAGTCGGCTACAGACCACTCTCACCCATGCTAGTCTAAGGACAAACCCCTATAAGCAGGAGTTCTTAACTTGCTCAGGATTCAGGTCGAGTCACTAATGACCATCTATAAATTACTAGTCTTATCCTGTTAACGGTGTTACACTGGTTAGACTAATAATTTGCAATCCAGTCTTGTATGAACTCTTCATACAGGATGCCCCCACTCGCATGTCAACTACATGAATGAGTTGGATTACTTCATTTGTACTAATTACAAAGTGGGCCGCATCCATGGTGTTACCAGAATGAGGTTTCCAACCTTATTCTTATACCATAGACTATTTAGGTTATAATCATGAACTCAACCCAAATAGTGTCCACTACACTGATTTCAAGATAAATGTTATAACCTTGGAGCTTAGTTTATTGGATTTATAAAAGTAAGACTGTAATCTTATAAAAAAATAACACTTTATTTAATTGATCAAAATTACACAAGTTTAGGGCATAAATCCCAACAATCTCCTACTTGACCTAAAAATTGTGGAGTACTAAACATTACAGTAATGTAAATACAATAAACTAGGGCATTTCAACCCCTTTGTACAAAATACTCCCACTTGCCCTAGTTGGGAAAGACTTGTAAACCTAGACCTTTTAGGTGACTCTCAAATACTTTAGCCCTGAGAGCCTTTGAAAAAGGATCAGCAATGTTGTGCTCTAAGGCTATCTTCGTAACAATCACGTCTCCTCTATGCACGATCTCCCGGATGAGATGATACTTCCGCTCTATGTGCTTTCCCCTTTTGTGACTTCGGGGTTCCCTCGAATTTGCCACTTCACCACTCTTATCGCAATACAGTGTGATGGGCAAAGTCATATTTGGAACAACTTCCAAATTTAGCATGAATTTTCTTAACCAAACGACCTCCTTAGCTGCTTCATAAGCTGCTACATATTCGACCTCCATGGTGGAATCAACGATGCATCCTTGCTTGACGCTTCGCCATACTACAACTCCTCTGTTAAGAGTGACTACTGACCTTGATGTAGATTTCTGAGAATCTTTATCAGTATGAAAGTCAGAATCCGTGTATCCTGTAAGGATCAAATCCTTAGCCCCATACACAAGCATGTAGTTCCTTGTTCTCCGAAGATACTTATGGATTGTTTTAACCGTTGTCCAGTGTTCAAGTCCTGGATTGGATTGATACCTACTGACCATCCCAACTGCAAAACAGATGTCGGGCATAGTACACAACATGACGTACATCAGGCTCCCAACAACCGATGCATAAGGAATCCGTCTCATATCCTCAACTCCTTGAGGTGTCTTAGGACACTGTTCCTTAGACAAATGGATTCCATGTCTAAAAGGCAACAAGCCCTTTTTGGAATCTTGCATCTTAAACCTTGACAACACTTTGTCTATGTATGATGCTTGAGACAAGGCTAGTGGAAAATCTGCATCCCAAGAACAAACAGCGCATCACCCAAATCTTTCCTTTGGAACTGTGTGGCTAGTCATTCCTTGCTGTCAGTAAGATAACCTACATCATTCCCAATGAGTAGGATATCATCCACATAAAGAATTAGGAAAGCGACAGAACTATTGATGATTTTCTTGTAGACACAAGGTTCATCATCATTCTGGTCAAAACCATAAGATCTGATTGCCTCATCAAATCATGTATTCCAGGACCTACAGGCTTGTTTTAGTCCATAAATCGACCTTTTAAGCCTGCAAACCTTTTGCTCTTGTCCTGGTTCAATGAACCCTTTAGGTTGGTCCATGTAGATGGTTTCCTCAAGTTTGCCATTCAAAAAGGCTGTCTTGACATCCATTTGCCATACCTCATAGTTATAATATGCGGCAATGGCAAGAAGGATACGAATAGACTTTACCATAGCAACAGGTGAAAAGGTTCCGTCTAACTCACTCAACACTACATCGAGGCATACTCAACTCTTAAGATAGACTTTCTTGACTAAACAAACTAGTATCAACAACTCTTGTTGACGTACTAGTGTTCTTATTAGTAACCTTTGCTAATGTTCCGTCTAACTCACTCAACACTACTTTAATTTTTGGTTTGTGGTCCCTTATGTGGTCCTCCTCCAAGAAAGTGGCATTTGTCGACACAAAAACCTTATCTTCCTTAGGATCATAGAATAAACCACCTCTTGTTTCTTTTTGGTGTCCTACGAATAGGCATAATTTTGAACGTGAATCCAACTTCTTTGGATTTGTCACAAGCACATGTGCCGGACAACCCCATATTCTGAAGTGACATAAACTACCTTTACGTCCTTTCCAGAGTTCAAAAGGTGTTTCAGAAACACTTTTGGAGGGCACATTATTCAAAATGTATACTGCAGTCTCCACTGCGTAACCCCAAAAGGAACTAAGGAGATGAGCATAACTCATCATTGATCGAACCATGTCCAACAAGGTTCTATTTCTCCTTTCTGATACACCGTTTTGTTGTGGTGTGCCGGGAGCTGAGAGTTGGGATGTAATTCCATGTTCTATCATATAGTTCTGGAATTTTAAATCCATGTACTCTCCACCTCGATCCGATCGAAGTGTTTTAACAGTTTTACCTAATTAATTTTCAACCCCATTCTTGAATTCCTTGAACTTTTCAAGTGCTTCAGACTTGTGGTGCATTAGGTAAATATGCCCAAATCTAGAATAATCATCTATAAAAGAGATGAAATTTTCATATCTTCCCCTGGCTTAAACATTCATCAGACCACAAAGGTCTGAATATATAAGCTCTAGAGGGTCTTTGGCTCTATAACCTTTTCCACTAAAAGGTGTTTTAGTCATTTTGCCTTCTAGGCATGATTCACATACTGGCAAAGAATTTTCTTCTAACTCGTTTAGAAGTCCGATCTTTACCAATCTCTCAATCCTATTGAGATTAATGTGACCTAATCTTAGATTCCAAAGATGCGCATTTTCTTTAGGAGAAATTTTACGTTTCTTGGTTTGTGCATTTGCAGTTTTAAATAATTCAGTGTTCAAAACCATTTTGACTTAATTAGGCCTTAAAACATACAATCCATTTTCTAATGAAGCCGAACATATTTCTAAACCTTTCTTCAAAATAAACACTTTATTCATAGAAAAGGAAATAGAAATACATTGTTCTATAAGGCAAGAAATAGAAATAAGGTTTCTAGTAAACCCTGGTATCACTAATATATTGTCCAACAATACATTAGGTCTCTCGGTTGGCTCAAATTGGACAAATTGAGGGTTTACAGTTTGGACTGGATTTGAAGTGTTCAAATTCATTAATTGGGTAGTTATATGTCAATTATATGTGATATAGTTGGCATAATATATAGTTTCATGTGAATTAGATTCATAATAAACTATAGAATAGCCTAATTGATTATATAGTGCTAAACTGGAGAAATTGAATTGAGAGAAACTAAATTGAATGTGATTCAATTTATTGTTCCCAATTATGCAAATAGGATTTGTATAATAAGGTATGAGATACCATATATTATGTGATATGCAAATATGATTTTCATATCATGTAGTTGTGGTAAAATGGTGAATTGGTGGAGGTTTTAACTCCATCACATACCATTATATAAAGGCTTTGTGAGAAGCTTTTGAAACTCACTTGTTCATTTTTTGGAAATTCACTTCCAAGAGAAAAGCTCTTCTCGCTCAAAATCTCTCAATTCTCTCTACTTCCTTTCCACCCCAAAAACAAAGGGAGTCTCACAACTCTCCCTCAACCTATCGAAGGTATGAGATCGTTGAGATCATTGGTACGAGAGAGTTCGTGACCAGAGGAGAAAAAACATCGAAGAAGAGTTCTTCAACAAGTAAGTACAAATTACTTTCTGTTTTTCTTCTCTTTACAACATGTTTAACCTAGAATGTATGTGATATATTCAATTTTAAGAAAATCGTTTCACAACGAATCAACGACATTTCACAATGTTTTCCACTGCAGGAAATTCATTGCCCTTCAGTATTTGCATAGCTCACTGTGTTGGGGTGTTTGCCATAATCTCGTGTACTTTGTAATACAGTTGTTACAAATGAATAAAAGTTATTGATTTATAGAACTTTCTATCTCGCATTTTATACAACTTAATCCAATAAACAAAGCTCTAGGGTCATGTTATAGTACTTGAACAGTGTGTAGTTGACACATGGGGAGGATCACGTTCGAGTTAATTATCCGAACAGTCTATAGTATATGGATAGGATTGGAAACCTCGTCCTGGTTACACTGTGGATACGACCCGCTTTGTATTAGATACAAACGAGGTGATCCAACTCATTCATGTGGTTGACATGCGAGTGGGGGTATCCTGTGCAATGAGATTGTACAAGACCGAACCGTGAATTATTAGACCTACTGATGTAACACTGTTGACAGTAGGACTAATAACTTCGTAGATGACCATTAGTGACTTGTCCTCAATCTTGAGCGTGTTACGGACTCTTGTCTGCGGGGGTCTATCCTATGACTATTGCGGGTGAGGGTGGCCTGAGTACGCCCAATATGCCTACCTTCTTGGGGACAAGACCTCGTGGGGAGCTGGGAACTTGACAACGCAAGAAGAAATTCACTCATTCCCGACTAGGGAAACAAGAGAGGTTGTTCCCTTAAGTGTTGTCTCTAGGGCTTGAACAACGGGCGTCCACCCTCTCATTGCCCCGAGAGGGGCGTTGTTTATGGTTGGACCATACAACAAAGTTGTTCATTAGAGGAGCAATGGGACTTAAGGAACAAAAAGTAGACACAGGGGTAAAATGGAAATTTGATCCAACAATGACTACGAACAACCTGTGAAGGGACAACTCGTGGGGATTGGTTATATCGATGGACACAACTTGTCCTACAGTGATGGGAGTTCAACTACGGGATTTAGTGGAGTGTTACTGTAGCTAATGAATATTGATTAATCGGATCAAAGAGTTTGATCGGTTAATCTCATATCATTGGAGCTCGTCAGTTGTAGGTCCATTAGGTCCCTCGGTTGGCTCAAATTGGACAAATTGAGGGTTTACAGTTTGGAGTGGATTTGAAGTGTTCAAATTCATTAATTGGGTAGTTATGTCAATTATATATGATATAGTTGACATAATATATAGTTTGATGGGAATTTGATTCATAATAAACTATAGAATAACCTAATTGATTAATTAGTGCTAAATTGGAGAAATTGAATTGTGAGAAATTAAATTGAATGTGATTCAAATTATTGTTCCACAATTATGCAAATATGATTTGTATAATAAGGTATGGGATACCTTATATTATGTGATATGCAAATATGATTTGCATATCATATGGTTGTGGTAAAATGGTGAATTGGGGAGATTTTAACTCCACCACACACCATTATAAATAGGTGATTTGTGAAGCACTTGGTGAAGATAGAGTTCTCATTTTTGGAATTCAATTAAAATTACACACCACAAATTCTCTCTAGCCTCTTTCAATTCTATATAAACTTTCTCCAACCCAAATGCCAAAGGGAGTCCCTGTTGGGATTTATGCCCTAAACTCGTGTATTTGTAATTATTTGAGGAAAGGAATAAATTGTTATTTTTCTTTTAAACTTGTATTCTCGCAATTACAAACTTAAATCCAATAAACTAAGCTTCAGGGTCACATTTAGAATGTCACTTGAATGGCCTAGATGGATTAGGTCGGGAACCTTATCCTGTTAACACTATGGATGCGACCCACTTTGTATTTGATACAAACGAGGCGATCTAGCTCGTTCATGTAGTTGACATGCAAGTGGGGGCATCCTGTGCAAAGAGTTTGTATAAGACTGAACCAAGAATTATTAGACTAATCCAGTAACACCGTTGATAGGTTACGGCTAATAATTCAAACGATGACCAATTGTCATTCAACTTGAATCCTTAGCGAATTGTGAACTCTTGTCTGTCGGGGATTATCCTTTGACTATTACGGGTAAGAGTGGCCAGAGTTGCCGACTCAATATGCCTACCTTCTCAGGGATGAAACCTTGTAAGGAGTTGGGGACTCGACTTCGCAAGTAGGAATTCACTCATTCCCGTTCTAGGGTAACTAGATAGGTTGTTCTCTTAAGAGCTGAATCCAGGTCCTGAACATAACACAAGTTGCCTTTGAAAGAAATAAACGCTTTATTTAATTCAAATGAACCGAAATACAATGTTCAATAAGGCAGGAAATGGAAACAAGGTTTCTAGTAATCCCTGGCACTATGTTCAAATTATCTAATGATAAGTACTTCCCGTAGAAAAAGTGTTTCATCGTGTCGACCGCTACAGCAGAAACAACCTCCCCGGATCCAACCCGTAGTGTTATCTCACTCTCTCGCAGCTGCTGCCAGAAACTAATTCCCTGAAAAGAAGAACAAACATGGTTAGTGGTGCCTGAATCCAGTATCCACGCAAAGTCATTACTCTCCACTAAACAGGTTTCAGTTACTAGTAAATAACTCTTATTTATTACATAATGTTGAAATATATAACTCTTATTCATTTACAACTTGAAATATTACAAACTACACGAGATGAGGACATACATCCCAACAAACTCCCACTTGGACTAAGCTAGTGGAGTACACGATACATTTCTCAAATGTACAGTAAAGTAATACAATAAAGTAATACAATAAACTAGGGCATTGAATACCCCTTCACAATACTCCCACTTGCCCTAGTCAGGAAGCACTCGAAGACCTAGACTCTCTAAGTGACCCTCAAACACCTTAGCCATGAGGGCCTTTGTAAATGGATCAGCAACGTTGTGCTCCGAAGCTATCTGCGTGACTGTCACGTCTCCGCGGTGCACAATCTCCCGTATCAAGTGATACTTACGCTCTATATGCTTGCCCCTTTTATGACTTCGAGGTTCTCTCGAGTTGGCTACTGCACCACTGTTGTCACAAAACAGCGTGATCGACAAGTTCATATTTGGAACAACTTCCAAATCCGTCATGAACTTCCTAAGCCAAACTTCCTTTCGCTGCGCCTTCACAAGCCGCAACATACTCGGCTTCCATCGTGGAATCGATGATGCATCCTGCGCTGATGCTTCGCCACACTACACGCCTCCTCCATTAAGAATGAAGGTGACCACAAGTGGATTTCCTAGAATCCTTATCGGTCTGAAAGTCAGAATCTGTGTATCCCGTAAGGATCAAATCCCCACTCCCATACACTAGCTTGTTAATTAGTATTTATTTTTAATCACTCTTTTTTATTTCAGTTTTTGCTCTTGTAAAAGTTTTGAAAGAAATAAGAAAGTATACTTCTCTAAAACATTTCAAGGATCGTTTTTAGAAAAAAAAAATTGACGTACCAAAAAAAACTTGTATATAATTTCAAAAGTATTCTAAGATACTTGAGGATTGCCTTTACTTACCGCCCCGTTGATCTAATCTGGATTGGATTGATACCTCCGACAATCCCAATCGCATATAATGATGTCGGGCCTAGTACACAACATGGCATACATCGGGCTCCCTACAACCAAGCATAGGGGATTCGTCTCATATCCTCAACCTCTTGAGGCGTCTTAGGACATTGATCCTTAGACAGGTGAACCCCATGCCTGAAAGGCAACAAGCCCTTCTTGGAGTTCTCATCTTATATCTAGACAACATCTTGTCAATATAAGACGCTTGAGACATGGCTAGCGTTACTGCTCTTCCTGGTTTGACAATGCTGATACCTAGAACATATCTGTGCCTCTCCCAAATCTTTCATTTGGAATTGCAAAGCCAACCATTCCTTAATGTCGTGAAGAAATCCTACCTCTTCCCAATGAGAAGGATATCATCCACATACAATATAAGAAATGCGATGCTTTGTCGACGATTTTTCTTGTAGACACAAGCCTCGTCAACATTTTGATCAAAGCCATAAGATTTGATCGCCTCATCAAACCTTATATTCCAAGACCTCGAGGCTTGTTTCACCCATAAATAGACCTTTTAAGCCGCAAACTCTTTGCTCTTGGTCTTGGGCAATGAACCCTCAAGGTGGTCCATGTAGATGGTCTCGTCAAGGTTGCCATTCGAGAGGCGGTCTTGACATCCATCTACCATACCTCATAGTCATAATATGCGGCAATGGCGGAAGGATTCTAATCGACTTTACCATGGTAACAGTGAAAAAGTTTCCTCATAGTCAACCCCTTCCACTGGTAAAACCCTTTGCCACTAGTCGAGCTTTGAAGGTCCGCACCTTCCCATCTACGCCACGCTTACGCTTGTAGATCCACTTGCAACCAATAGGTTTATCCCCATCCGGTTGGTCCACAAGCTCCCGCATCAATTGAAGTACATCGACTCCATTTCTGGTCCATGGCTTTAATCCATTCGTCTATGTCAACGCTTGCCATTGCCTGATCATAGGTCAATGGATCCTCACAGTCATCATCAAGAGTGACGACCTGGGTTTCAGCTAAACCCATGTAACTTTCAGGCTGTATCACAACCCTCCCACTACGTCGAGGCATTCCCAACTCTTGGGAACGGACTTGACTAGACGAGCTAGGATCAACAACACTTGTTGACGTACTAGCACCATCAGCAACTCTTGCTGATGAACTGTCCATTTCATTCAACACAATTTTACTCCTTGGTAAGTGATCCCTGATGTGGTCTTCCTCAAGGAAAGTGGCGTTTGTCGACACAAGCACCCTATTATCCTTAGGATCGTAAAAGTAACCACCTCTAGTCTCTTTTGGGTAACCTACAAAGAGGCACAACTTTGAACGGGGTTCCATCTTATTCGAGTTTGACACCAACACATGGGTCGGGCATCCCCAAATTCTGAAATGACGTAAACTGGTTTTACGACCATGCCAGAGTTCGAAAGGTGTTTCACAAACACTCTTCGATGGAACTGTGTTCAAAATGTAAACTGCAGTCTCCACTGCGTAACCCCAAAAAGAATCAGGGAGACGAGCATAGCTCATCATCGACCGAACCATGTCCAACAAGGTTCTGTTTCTCCTCTCCGATACACCATTTTGTTGTGGCATACCAGGTGCTGAGAGTTGGGACGTGATTCCATGTTCTATCAAATAGTCCTGGAATTCAATGTCCATATACTCTCCACCTCGATCCGATCGAAGTGTTTTAAGCGATTTACCTAACAGGTTCTCAACCTTAGTCTTGAACTCCTTGAACTTTTCAAGTGTTTCAGACTTCCTGTGCATTAGGTAAATATACCCATATCTGGAGTAATCGTCTATGAAGGACACGAAATACTCATAACCGCCTCGAGCTTTAACATTCATCTCCACCACGGAGGTCGAATGTACTAACTCAAGAGGCTCTTTGGCTCTATATCCTTTTCCACTAAAAGGATGTTTGGTCATTTTGCCCTCAAGGCATGACTCACACACCGGTAAAAAGTTTTCTTCCAACTCGCTTAGAAGTCCACTCTTCACTAGTCTCTCAATCCTATTGAGATTAATGTGGCCTAACCGAAGATGCCAAAGATGGGCACTTTCTTTTGGAGAAACTTTTAATCTCTTAGTTCGCGTTTCAGCTATTTTAAACAATTCGGTGTTCAAAACACTTTTGACCGAATTAGGGTTCAAAACATATAGATTGCTCTCAAGCGAAGCAGAACAAATCAAATTTCCATTTCGAGAAATAAACGCTTTATTATTCTTGAATGAAACAGAAATATTTTGTTCTAATAGGCAGGAAATAGAAACTAGGTTTCTCGTAAACCCAGGAACTATGTACATATTATCTAATAATAAATACTTTCCGCCAAAGAACAACTTCACTGTGTTTATTGTCGCAAATTGAGACAACTTCTCCGGATCCAACCCTGAGTGTTATCTCACCCTCTTGCAGCCGCTGCCAGGAACTTAATTCTAGAAAAGAAGAGCAAACATAGTTAGTGGCGCTTGAATCCAGTATCCAAGCAGAGTCATTACTCTCCACTAAAAAAGTTTCTGTGGCAAGTAAATCACATTTACCTGTCATCTTCTTTTCATCAAGGAACTTGGGACAACTCCTTTTCAGGTGTCCGTCCCCGTTCCAGTAGAAACACTTTCTGGCAACATCCTTTATTTCTTTGCCTTTTAGAGCGGCAGCACGGTCAACCTTAACTTCCTTCAACTTCTCTTTCTTCCCGTTAGGGCCTTAAGAGTCTACAAACATTATCCCAGAAGTCATACCCCTGTGAAAAGGTCTTAAGACAACACTTGCCTCAGCTTTCTGTCCCCTAGTTTGCACCAAGGACTGGAAGGTTTGTAGATTGTTGAATAGGACCGTTGAACCTAGCACCTGAGGACCCTCCTCAGTGAGTGCGAACTCCTGGTCGTCATTTACCAAAATCGTGTCTATATTGTTTTTCCACGAACTACTATCGCCGACTAACTTAACGGAAGCTAAAGGAGCGTTAAAAGCGTTTGACATTTTGTTGCTAAGATAAAATGAAAAACTTTGTATTAGTCTCGCAAAAACTTTTGAAAATCCAATCGAGTTTTAGAAAATTTTTATTCTATGATCCCTAGGTCATTCAAAAATTTGCAATGATACCCTAAAGGTTTAGAATGACCGCCACCGTAGGGTAGACAAACCCACTCCTCCTCTAGGACGAGACTCTCTCGATTAGACCCTAATCCCAGAATAACTCTTATTCCATTAGGCGTCCAATTACCATTGTTCGGTCAGAATCCATTCACTCTTAATGAATCCTGTGAGTGTCACCCTCAATCTTTAAATTTCCAAGTATCCGTCCAAACAATAGCCGTCGTAGGGAGGACTAAGAAGGAAAACCAACAAGGAAACCGTATCCCTTTCGGGAATTCACGGTGTTCCGACTCCCATGATCAAGGCCCTCCGTAGGGATTGTCTGGTCCTGGCTAAACTAGCAGGCGGATCATAGGCGTCTCACGGTGTGAATCGAAAGAAGAGACCATGAGTCCCGTTTTCACAGATCTCGCTCCCACTCACTATAAGTACTCTCTCCATTCACGTTGATATTGACCCATACAAATGCCACCCGTAGGGGGACGCTCCCATTTGCGCCACGAGGCCGAGCATGGATCTCACTGTGCGAACTTAACGGAGATTTGTGGATGGAAAATTAAATGTATCTCATACACTTTATTTCCTCCCACTCAACACTTTAAAATAATCGGGATTGACCTAGATAAACCGACTAAAATTTACCTAAGTCTACCAATATAACTCTTATATTAGATTAGCCTAAGTTTATAATCACATTATTAACTTAGGTCTATGTGAGTAAATTAATTAACACTTAATTAACGGCACTCATGAGAATATAACCTAAGAATATCCGGACCAAATTCACTCCCAGGTCGGTTTCCAGGTAGGGGTGTTCCGCAAGCGTCAACTTAAATACCCCAGCCTTAGACAAAACTTTCCTTAGACAGAGTTACTTATCAGTCTCCATTCAAAGGTCATATTTGATTTCCTAATTCTAATCTTATTAGAAATAGAAAACCTAAGTCTAATTATTCAAGTTCTAAACCATTTAAAACTAATAATTAACTTAGGTTACATGCATTTCTACGTTATAGTGCTTGATCATTCATCACATGAATAATACTATACTATAACATACATTCATCACATGAATTAAATGCATGAGCATGCTTTTAATTTAAAAATATAACACTTATATTAAATAAATTAAATCATGCAAACATTATATTATAACTCTTATAATATAATCCTATCATGCATACTATATATTATAACTCTTATAATATAAATATGATGCATGAAATGTTTAACCTAAGGTGGGATTTTAAATCTATATGACATACTCTATGCACATAGAAATAATTAAATCATACATCTCATGCATAAAATAATTAAATAGCAATATTGGACCGATTTTTGGCACCCTAAGGACACAAAATTAAATTAATTAACATTAATATAACATTTATATTAATATTAATTAAAATAATTAAATAAAATACATTTAAAAAACCATTTTTACAAAGAAATAAATAAATAAAAAATTAAAAACGGCAGTTGCAAAACCGCAAGCTCGAACCAGCGCCCACAACAACGTTTCCCGTAGTTTATGCGCATCCACGAACCACTACACCAGCCGTTGCAACGCTAAAAAGTATAGCGTCGCAACGCTGATGGATTGTGACCGAACAAAATTCACACACCACTACACCACTACACCACAGCGTTGTAACGTGGTTACTTTGTTGCAACGCTAAAATGTATAGCGTTGCAACGCTGATGAATTTCCAGCAACACCATTTTTGCAGTTTTTCACCGGAATCGCCCTTTTTTGCTCCGTTTTCTTCACGACAACTCTTGTCACGAACGACACGGACTTACAGACTTGATTTACATTAAAAAATGCCCAAAACTACGGGCTCTTACATTGATCTCATCAACTTTAATGTAAATCTAAAAAGTGCCAAAAACCGAAAACATCTTAAATTGCAAACCATTAACATTCATCTCATGAAAATTAATGCTACCCACCTAATTTTAAGAATTCACAGAATACTCAACGAAGAGCAACGATTGGCTCTGATACCAATTGAAGAGATTTTGAATTCCCGCAGCGGAAAACGTTGTGAAACGTCGTTGATCCGTTGTGTAATTCTACCTTAAAATTGAATCTATCTCATAGATCCTAGGCTAAACATGCAAAGAAGAAGAAGAAAACAGTAAGTAAAAAGTACTAACCTCTTGAAGAACTCTTCTTCAACGTTTTCTCCTTCTCCGGTCACAATCTCTCTAGATCCAACGTCCTCCTCGAACACGAACCACGATCCGAACAGGGAGACACCGCCAAAGGGTCTTATCGGTTGTTCTCGGGAGGTTGAGGGAGAGTAGGTGGGACTCCCTTTGGTTTTGGGTGAGGAGAAAATTTTGAGAGAATTGAGAGAATTCTTGAGAGAATTCTTGAGAGAATTGTCTTGCTCTCTTTGGATGGAAATCCAAAAATGGCAAGAAGTGTGTTGAGATGCCTTTGAATGCATCCTTTTATAATGGTGTGTGGTGGAGTTAAAATCTCCACCAATTCACCATTTTACCACAACTATATAATATACAAATCATATTTGCATATTATATAATATAAGGTATCTCATACCTTATTATACAAATCTCATTTGCATAAATGTGGAATTATAAATTGAATCACATTCAATTTTATTTCTCTCAATTCTATTTCTCCAAATAGCACTAATTAATCAATTAGGCTATACTATAGTTTATTATGAATCTCATTCACATCAAACTATATATTATGTCATCTATATCTCATATAAATGACATAAATACCCAAATAATGAATTTGAACACTTCAAATTCACACCAAACCGTAAACCCTCAATTTGTCCAATTTGAGCCAACCGAGGGACCTAATGGACCTACACGTGATGAGCTCCAATGATCCGAGAATAACTTGTCAAACTCTTTTACCCGGTTATTCAACATTCATTAGCTACGGTAACACTCCACTAAAGCCCGTAGCTGCACTCTCATCACTGTACGACAAGTTGTGTCCATCGATATAACCAATACCCATGAGTCGACCCTTCACAGGTTGTTCGTAGTCACAGTTGGGTCAAATTACCGTTTTTCCCCTGTGTCTACCTCTTGCTCCTTAAGTCCCACTACTCCTCTAATGAAGAACTACGTTGCATGGTCCAACCATAAACAACAACCCTCTCAGGCCAATGAGAGAGTGGGGCCCCGTTGTTCAAGCCCTGGAGACAACACTTAAGGGAACAACCCCTCTAGTTTCCCTAAGTCGGGAACGAGTGAATTCCTTCTTGCGTAGTCAAGTTCCCGACTCCCACGTGGTCCCCGCCCGAGAAGGTAGGCATATTGGGCGAGCAACAGTGGCCACCCTCACCCGTACTAATCAAAGGACAAACCCCCGTAGACAGGAGTCCGTAACACGCTCAGGATTAAGGTCGAGTCACTAATGGTCATCTACGAATTTATTAGCTCTATACTGTTAACGGTGTTACATCAGTAAGTCTAATAATTCACGGTCCTGGTCTTGTACAATCTCATTGCACAGATGCCCCACTCGCATGTCAACCACATGAACGAGTCGAGATCACCTCGTTTGTATCTAATACAAAGCGGGCCGCATCCACAGTGTATCCAGGATTGGTCTCCAATCCTATCCATATACTGTAGACCGATTGGGTCATTAACTCGAACGCGATCTTCCCTGTGTGTCTACTACACACCGTTCAAGTTCTTAGTTCTCTCATAATACAATGACCCTGGAGCTTAGTTTATTGGATTAAGTTTATGAAAAAATGCGAGACACAAAGTTTTAAAAAATAACTCTTATTTATTACACAATGTTGAAATATATAACTCTTATTCATTTACAACTTGGAATATTACAAACTACACGAGATGAGGACATACATCCCAACAAACTCCCACTTGGAGTAAACTTGTGGAGTACATGATACATTTCTCAAATGTACAGTAAAGTAATACAATAAAGTAATACTCACTAATGCCTTCTTGCAAAGGTATTTATATAATGGTGAGATGTGGAGTTTAAATCTCCACTAAACTACCATTTTACCACAACCTTATGTTATGCATATCATATTTGCATAATACATATAATAAGGTATCTCATACCTTATTATACAAATCACATTTGTATAATTGTGGAATTTTAAATTGAATCACATTTAATTTAATTTCTCTCAATTCAATTTCTCTAAAATTAGCACTAATTAATCAATTAGGATAACCTATAGTTTATTATGAATCTCATTCACATTAAATTATATATTATGTCAATCATATCTCATATAAATGACATAAATACTCTTTTAATGAATTTGAATACTTCAAATCTACACCAAACTGTAAACCCTCAATTTATCCAGTTTGAGCCAACCAAGGGACCTAATGGACCTACATACGACGAGCTCCAATAATCTGAGACTAACCTGGAAAACTCTTTGACCCGGTTAATCAACATTCATTAGCTACAGTAACACTCCACTAAAGCCCGTAGCTACACTCCCATCACTGCAGTACAAGTTGTGTCCATCGATATAACAAATGCCCTTGAGTCAACCCTACACAAGTTGTTCGTAGACACTGTTTGGTCAAATAATCGTTTTACCACTGTGTCTACCTCTTGCTCCTTAAGTCCCACTGCTCCTCTAATGAACAATAACGTTGCATGGTCCAACCATAAACAACATCCCTTTCGTGCAAGTGAGAGGATGGGCGCCCGTTGTCCAAGTCCTAGAGAAAACACTTAAGGGAACAACCCCTCTAGTTTCCCTGATTCGAGAACGAGCGAATTCCATCTCGTGTAGTAAAGTTCCCAGCTCCCCACGTGGTCCTGTCCCTAAGAAGATAGGCATATTGGGTGAGTAACTGTGACCACCCTCACCCGTACTAGTCAAAGGACAGACCCCTCAGACAGGAGTCCGTAACACGCTCAGGATTAAGGTCGAGTCACTATTGGTCATCTACGAAGTTGTTAACCCTATACTATTAACGGTGTTACATCAGTAAGTCTAATAATTCATGGTCTAGTCTTGTACAATCTCATTGCACAGGATGCCCCCACTCGCATGTCAACCACATGAACGAGTTGGATCACCCTGTTTGTATCCAATACAAAGCGGGTCGCATCCACAGTGTATCCAGGATTAGGTCTCTAACCCTATCCGTATACTGTAGACCGTTCGGGTCATTTACTCGAACGTGATCCTCCCTGTGTGTCAGCTACACACCGTTCAAGTTCTTGTTCTCATAATTCAATGACCCTGGAGCTTAGATTATTCGATTATGTTTGTAAATATGTGAGACACAAAGTGATGAAAAAATAACTCTTATTTATTTCAATAAGGAATGTTTCAAACATATACGAGATTAGGACATACATCGCAACATGATCAAGTCTATACGAATCCTTCTTTCCATTGCTGAATATTATGACTATGAAGTATGGCAAATGGATGTCAAGACGGCCTTTCAGAACGACAATCTTGACGAAAACATCTACATGGACCAACCCAAAGGGTTCATTGAACAATGCCATGAGCAAAAGGTTTGCAGGCTGAAACGATCCATTTATGGGTTGAACAAGCCTCTAGGTCTTGGGATATAAGGTATGATGAGGCTATCAAATCTTATGGCTTTTATCAAAATGTTGATGAACCTTGTGTATACAAGAAGATAATCAACAGTATTGTCGCTTTTCTAGTGTTGTATGTGGATGATATCCTACTCATTGGGAATGATGTAAGATTCCTCATTGACTTTAAAAACTGGCTGGCTACGGAATTCCAAATGAAAGATTTGGGAGAAGCGCAGTTCATTCTCTAGATCCAGATTGTCCGGAACCCCAAGAACAAAACACTAGCCTTGTCTCAAGCATCGTACATCGACAAAATGTTGATTCGATATAAGATGCAGAACTCCAAGAAGGGTTTATTGCCTTTCAGGCATGGGGTTCATTTGTCTAAGGATCAATGTCCTAAGACACCTCAAGTTGTTGAGGATATGAGACGAATCCCTTATGCATCAGCTGTAAGTAGCCTCATGCACGCCATGTTGTGTACTCGGCCCGACATCTGTTATGCAGTTGGGATTGTCAGTAGATATCAATCCAACCCAAGATTAGATCACTGGACTGCGGTAAAAGCAATCCTCAAGTATCTAAGGAGAACGAGAGACTATATGCTCGTGTATGGGGCTAAGGATCTGATCCTTACAGAATACACGAACTCTGACTTTCAAACCGATAAGGATTCTAGGAAATCCACTATGGGGTCAGTGTTCACTCTTAATGGAGGGGCAGTAGTCGGGCGAAGTATAAAGCAAGGATGCATTGCTGACTCCACTATGGAGGCTGAGTACGTAGCAACTTGTGAAACGGCTAAAGAGACAATATGGCTTAGGAAGTTCATGACTGATTTGGAAGTCATTCCAAATATGAACCTCCCGATCACCCTTTATTGTGATAATAGCGGTATCGTGGCCAACTCGAGAGAACCTCGAAGTCACAAAAATGAAAAACTCATCGAACGGAAGTATCACTTGATACGAGAAATTGTGCACCTAGGAGACGTGATTGTCACGAAGTTAGCATCGGAGCACAGCGCTGCAAATCAATTTACAAAGACTCTCACAACTAAGATGTTCGAGGGTCACCTAGAAACTCTAGGTTTACACATTAGAACTTGACTAAAGTTGTTATTTTTCTTTTAAATTCGTGTATTTGTAATTATTTGAGGAAATGAATAATTTTGTTACTTTTCCTTTTAACATGTATTCTCACAATTACAAACTTAAATCAAATAAACTAAGCTCTAGGGTCACATTTAGAATGTCACTTGAATGGTCTATAGTAGGTGGATTAGGTCGAGAACCTTATCTTGTTAACACTATGGATGCGACCCACTTTGTATTTCATACAAACGAGGCGATCAAGCTCGTTCATGTAGTTGACATGCGAGTGGGGGCATCCTATGCAAATAGTTTGTACAAGACTGGACCAAGAATTGTTAGACTAATCTAGTAACATCGTTGATATGTTAGGGCTAATAATTCAAACGATGACCAATAGTGATTCAACCTGAATCCTGAGCGAGTTGTGAACTCCTTTCTGTCGGGGATTGTCCTTTGACTAGTACGGGTGAGAGTGGCTAGAGTTGTCGACTCAATATGCCTACCTTCTCAGGGATGAAACCTTGTAGGGAGTTGGGGACTCAACTTCGCAAGAAGGAATTCACTCGTTCCCATTCTAGGGTAACTAGATAGGTTGTTACCTTAAGAGTTGAATCCATGTCCTAAACAACGGGGCCTCTCCCTCTTGTTGGCCCGAGAGGAATAATGTTTATGGTCAGACCATAAACTAGTTGTTCATTAGAGGAACAGTATTGCTTAAGGTGTAAGAAGTAGTCAGAAGGGTAAAACGGTAATTAGATCCAGCTGTGACTACGAACGACCTGTGAAGGGTTGATTCACAGGCATTGGTTAAATCAATGGACACAACTTGTCCTACAGTGAGGAGAGTGCAGCTACAAGTCTTTAGTGGAGTGACTCGTAGTTAACGAATGTTGATTGACGGGATCAATGAGTTTGATTAGTCAATCACATGTCGCTAGAGCTCATGATCTTTAGGTCCATTAGATCCCTCGATTGGCTCAACATAGAATTTATAGAGGGTATAAAGTTGTGGAATGAATTTGAAATGTACAAATTAAGGATTATGTCAATTATATGTAATATGATTGATATAATATATAGTTCAATGTTAATATGATTCATAATGAACTTAATTGTGTCTAATTATGGAATTAGGACACAACTAATGGTAGAATTTTGTAGAGATGAGAATGGATTTATTTAAAACCATTCCACATTATGTGAATATGATTCATATAATAAGGTGTTTGACACCTTATATTATGCATTTATGCATAATATGTGAAGTTAGTGGCAAAATGGGTGGAGAATTTGTCTCCACCCACATTGCCTATAAAAGCATCCTTTTGGATGTAATTTTGAACACTTGAAGCATTTGCTAAATTTTGGAAATCTAGCAAACTAAACTTCTCTCTCAAATTATCTCTACTTTCCCTAATTCCAAAACAGAGATTCCACCTCTCTCCCTCTCCTAGAGAACAACCGAGAAGGTCTTTTTGTGGTGTTCGTGAATTCAATCGTAAAGAAGAAGAGATCGTTGACGACGAGGAACTACTTGAAGAATTTGTCTTCAAAGGTAATCTTCTAAACCATTTATGCTTTCAAATTAGTATGCTTAGCCTAGATTTACTGTTTTTTAGCATTTCTATGTTACACGATTAAGAGTAAAGGCGATCAATCGCTTCCACACGGGATTCAATTCTCTACAGTCCTACAACTCTCCCTCAACCTCCTGAGAACAACCGAGAAGAGGTTTTAGAAGTGTTTTTGTTCGGATTCAAGGATCGTGTTCGTGAGCTTCGTTTGATCGAGAGAGTTCGAGGAGGAATTACAAGAAGTTGTCTACAAGAGGTAAGTAAAGTGTTTACTCTCTATTTTCCTTCTCGAATCAACGTGCTTAACTTAGGAATATATGTCGATATTTTCAATTTTAAGAAATTATACATACAACGAATCAACGACGTTTCACGACGTCTTCCGCTGCGGAAAATCGATTCCCTTCACACTACAACTTCCTTGATCAGTTCCTTCTCTTCTAGAGGGGGTTCTTCTTCTGTCCCTTTTGGCTCCTCAGTACTTTGAAGTGTTGGAGTGCATTGTGCTTCTACTGGGAGTTCAAGGTCTTTATGTTCCAATCGAGCTTGAAGTTTCATCGCCTCGCATTGTTCTTTATCTTCTTGTTTGGAAGTGTCTATATTTTCAAGCAAGATTTTGTGAGACATGTTCTTCAATTCATTTGTAATTTATTCTACCTCGATCTCTAAATTCTGTAGATATGCAACTTGGTTTTGTATCACAACATCCTGCTTTACCATGTATTCCCTAATGAGTTCTTCAATGGTAGGCTCTTTTGGTATCATCTTCTCTTGTTGAAAACACTGGTACTGATTTTGATTTGCAAAGTTGGGTAGAAATTCGTAAAACAAAGAAACATGATTATAAGGAAAAATCTCAAATAAATTACTTCCTTTACTGTAAATACAAGAAATAGAAGAAATAGTGTTAGTAGGAGTTATGGAATTTCTCATCATAAAATTTTCCATCATGTAGCTCATTGATGAAGCTTGTGCACGCAATGATGTAAAGATGTCTACTTCCATCTTTTGATTATCTCAAGCAATTGTCTTTCCTCAACCTACAAAAGAATGAAAACACGAACTGAGTTTTTTTTAATAGAAAGATTGCCACTGCACTGCAATTGCAACCGAATTGCAATATGCTCACAATTTGTGTATAAAAAAAAATTATTGAAAATTTCCTTCACCGACAACAACGCCAAAAACTTGATAACGCTACACACAAGTGCACGTGATCGAAGTAATGAGAAACTGGAGTATTCCAGAGTATCGTACCCAAGGGAACGAAGTTTAATAAAATCGATTGAGAAAATACAAATTGTTGACAAATTGCAATTGAAAGGTAACCATAATTAACACAAATGATTGTTGGGTGACTTTTAACTAAATTTAAAAGGAATGAAAACAATGGAAAAGTAAGGGATTCAAGAATGCTTATGCCCTTTTGGAAAGAAATGCAACTAAAATGCAATTGCAATCGTAACTAATACAAGAACTAGTAAACCAAATTCAACTTCTATTTGACATTCTATGAAGTATCTTTAGGAGGTTGAGTGATTAAACCTATATGTGTATGGCTAATTTAACTCAGATAATTTTGCGCACAATTGTAGTGGTTTTGGAGTCTCGCCCTATGTCTAGGATCGAAGTTTCAGACCTTATGTCTAAGCCTCTTCCTCCATTGATTTTGTTTCATCCGCTTTCCTTAACCCTTTCAGTATTAAGTTTAAGCTTGACAAGCAACACTAGATGGCCAACTAGGGCTTACCCAACATTGAACTCACCAAAAGAAAAGTAAATTCAAGTGTTAGCTAGATTGTTTTTACTATCGAGCTTTACAATATCTTTCCTTTAGGGCATTCACAAACTTGAATCCCTAAGGAAAAATTAGCTTCTCATTGTAAAAGTTAAAAAAAAAGTTTTAAAGTAATAAAAATGCATTAACTAAGAATGATGAAGAAAAACACTAGATAAAATTCTAGAATGTAGTAATGAAAATAAATTAATTAAAACTAAAAATAAAAAAACACAAACTAGAATAAAACTTTAGCAAGAAGAAAATTAATTCGAACAAGCTCAAAATTTTAGTAGGAACTAAGAACTCAATGTCGATAATAGAATGAAATTTGAACAACTAACTTGAATGTCGAAATAAAATTAAATGAATAAAAATAAAACGACAACTAAGTTCCTAAAACAAAAACAAATGATCATTTTTTGCTGTCATGACTTTAATAAGAAAAAAATAAATTCTAAAACTGAAAAAACACATGATAGCATACAAATATGCTATCTTATTTCTAAGGTCTTCAATTAAGCATACACATGCTCCAAATTGCACCAAAATAGTCTCTAACACTCTATTTTTGCTTCATAAGCTCAATTTTTTGAAATTAACCATAAAATGCCATGAAAGAGGTACACTGGGAGATTCTATATCGAATCACTATTCCAACGCATCAAACTGGAGATCATTAAGACACTCGAGCAAAAAGATATGACAAAAATTGTTGTAGTGGGTTGGATGGCAGCAAGCACAACGTTGCAAAGCCATGCCCAGCGTTGCAAGGTGTCGAATTTTAGTATAATATTATCATGTTGTACCCAATGGAAAGGGAGTTGAATTTGATAGTTTTTAACCCAAATTTCGATAAACACACTCTAAGAGGAGAAAGAAGAGCATTCCTTGGGAGCCAAAGCGTTTGTGGAGGCTCGAGATCGTGACTGGAGCTGGGGATCGAGGGACCAGCATCGACACATAAGAGTTTTATTTCTATTTCTTTTAGTTTGTAGCTTAGTTTAAAGACTATTCTATGACTTTAGCTTGTTTTTATGGTGATTTTGAGTAGCTAATTGTTGTAGTTAGGGGATTGAAGAGCATGTTTTGAATTTATTTAGTTATGTATTGAACTTTGTTGTGTTATTTATTTTTGGCAATTTGTTCTTAAATTCATCGATCTTGTTGGTTTAAGTGGACTCGAGAGAAAGAAACTTAGATTAGAGCAAAGTTGTCAAAATCTTTAGTAAATCTGGTACGAGAGTAACTTAGATTCTTTGGGAAACATATAAATAAGTTGCTTAATGTCGTGCATGTTTTTAAAATTCATAAGGAAACTTTAGGATTTATCGTTGTGCACGAGGCTCACCATGGGTCGAGAGATTTTTTTGAGTATTTTTACTTCTTGTTTAAAAATTCGCAACCTTAATTCATTGCATGTGTTAAGTAAGCAATTAATTTGTGAAATCAATTTCCCTACAATTCTATCATATTCGTGTCTCCACTTGTATATGTATTTTTCTATCTTTGTTTCACTTCCTATCAAAGTTTTGTTGCTTTAGATAAAGTTTAGAATTAGTAACTTGGTGTTTAATCAATCTAGAAAACCATTCCCAAGGACAATATTTGGAACTCAAATCACTATATTAAAACTTGACCCGTACACTTGCGGTATTCCTTAGTTTTTATTATGAGTTAAATCTACTTTAGGGGTTCAAGTTGTGAATACCCTAGAAGAGAGATGTGAAGCTTAAAGTAGCAAGGTAATCGTGCCGACATCTAACCCTAAGTTTGATTTTATTGAAGATAATTTGGGCAACCCTAGCCGTCACTAGGTCTTTTTCATCAAGCTTGAACTTGATACTGAAAGGGTCAAGAAAAAGTGGATCTCATAAAATCAACAAAGGAAATGACATAAACATAAGATCTGAAACTTCGACCCTAGACATAGGGCGAGACTCCAATACCAAGAGGATTGTGCACGAAACTATCTAAGTTCAATTTGTCATAGATATATGAGTTTAATTTCTTATAGTACTCCTAAAGGTTTGGGGAGCAAAACCAAATAGGAGTAGAACCCGGTTTACTTACGATTTAAGATTCTGTCACAATTGCATTTGCATTTTCAGCAGCATTTTCTCCGAAGGGGCAGAAGCAATTTGAATTTCCTTCTTTTTATCATTGATTTTTTTATTCTACTGTAGCTTAAAACACATTCGCATCAACAAATTTTACAACTTTGGTTGCCTAACTGGCATCTTTAATTGCAATTATTTTTCTCTCGATTAATTTAGTGAACCCTTTGCATGTGCGTACGATACCATGGAGTATTCTAGTGTTATTAATTCGATCACGTGCACTTGCATGTTATCAGTAGTATATCACTGATATACTTCATATTAAGTATATCAACAATGCATCGTTGATAGACTATAGATATACTTCATATGAAAAAATGTGGATTAAAAAATGGGATTAAATAAAGGGTTATTTTTACTTATCGAATATTCTATTTGAGTTGGGCCAACTTAAAGGGAATGAAACTCCCGCAACGGAAATGACTTTAAATCGTCGTGGTGTTCGTTGTGAAAAATATTTTTTAAAATCGAATTTATCACATAAATCCTAGGCTAAACATGCTTAAATGGAAAGAAAAACAATGAGTAATAATTACTTACTTGTTGAATAACACTTTTTCGCCAATTCCTTCTCCGATCACGAACTCTTCGCGCCTTCGATTTCTACAATCACGATCTCTCAAACCGAACAGTTTGGACACTTCCAAAACGATCTTCTCGGTTGTTCTCGGTCGGTTGAGGAAGAGTGGTGGAACTCTCTTAGGCTTGGGGTAGAGAGGAATTGAGAGAGATTGAGAGAATGAGAGAGAGCTTTTTGGTGAGATTCCAAAAAAATGAGAAATCACTTCAGCAATCCTTCTTGCAAAGGTGCATTTATAATGGTGATAGGTGGAATTGAAATCTCCACCTATTTACCATACCATTTTACCACAACATTAGGTATGCAAATCATATTTGCATACCACATATAATAAGATATCTCATAACTTATTATACAAATCACATTTGTATAATTGTGGATTTAAAATTGAATCACATTCAATTTAGTTTCTCTCAATCCAATTTCTCTAAATTAGTACTAATTAATCAATTAGGCTAACCTATAGTTTATTATGAATCTCATTCATATTAAACTATATATTATGTCAAACATATCTCATATAAATGACACAAATACCCAAATAATGAATTTGAACACTTCAAATTCACACCAAACTGTAAACCCTCAATTTATCAAGTTTGAGCCAACCGAGGGACCTAATGGACCTACAGATGACGAGCTCCGATGATCCGAGGCTAACCTGACAAACTCTTTGACCCGATTATTCAACATTCATTAGCTATGGTAACACTCCACTAAAGCCCGTAGTTGCACTCCCATCACAGTAGGACAAGTTATGTCCATTGATATAACCAATGCTCGTGAATCGATCCTTCACAGGTTGTTCGTAGACACTATTGGGTCAAATTACCGTTTTACCCCTGTGTCCACCTCTTACTCCTTAAGTCCCACTGCTCCTCTAATGAACAACAATGTTGCATGGTCCAACCATAAACAACATCCCTCTTGGACCAGTGAGAGTGTGGGTGCCCGTTGTCCAAGCCCTAGAGACATCACTTAAGAGAACAACCCCTCTAGTTTCCCTGATTCGGTAACGAGTGAATTCCATCTTGCGTAGTCAAGTTCCCAGCTCCCCCGTGGTCCTGTCCCTGAGAAGATAGGCATATTGGGTGAGTAACTGTGACCACCCTCACCCGTGCTAATCAAAGGAGAGACCCCCACAGACATGAGTCCGTAACACACTGAGGATTAAGGTCGAGTCACTATTGGTCATCTACGAAGTTATTAGTCCTATACTATTAACGGTGTTACATCAGTAGGTCTAATAATTTACGGTCCAGTCTTGTACAATCTTATTGCACAAGATGCCCCCACTCGCATGTCAACCACATGAACGAGTTGGATCACCTCATTTGTATCTAATACAAAGTGGGTCGCATGCACAGCGTATCCAGGATTAGGTCTCCAACCCTATCCGTATACTGTAGACCGTTCGGGTCATAACTCGAACGTGATCCTTCTTATATGTCCACTACACACCGTTCAAGTTCTAGTTCTCTCATAATTCAATGACCCTAGAGCTTAGTTTATTGGATAAAGTTTATAAATATGCGAGACACAAAATGATGAAAAAATAACTCTTATTTATTTCAATAAGTAATATTACAAACATATACGAGATTAGGACATACATCCCAATACAACTTTTGTGTTATATTTGCAAAGGAGTTAAAGAAGAGACACGTTAGAAATTGGATCTAACTTTTTGGTCACTTGTCGCAACTGCCCCAAATAAAACTACCCTTTTTTCTCTTTTCTTTTCTCATGTAATTTCTTTCCTCTTTTAATATTTTTTTCTTCTTTCTTTTTTTAATATTAGTAAATTAAACATCAAACAAAATTAGAAGAACAAAGGCATGAAAGAAACCACATAACATTGAAGCATCAACAATCACCTTTAGCTAGTAAGAAAAACAGATGTTAAGGCTTAAAAGATAAAAAACAAGTAAAGAGAAGTTGGATAGATAAAATATGTCAAATCTTGAGCCTAAGCTCTGATACAAAATAATGTTCAATCAATGTTCAATCAAAGACATCGAGGAAGTATTGATAACAAATTAAATAATAAACTCAACCCTATAACAAATAGTTTAAGCAACCCTGCAAGAACAATGATATGAACCAATAAGCAAAAAAACTATCGAAGAAATGGAATGATACTCGAAGACATCTCATGAAGACCACATACTATAACTGTTGCTTTTGGTTTTAGACTTTATTTTGGTCACTTAAACTTGTTGACCTTTGACTTTAATTATGTTGGGCTTCTTCTCTGTGGGCTTAAGCCGACCCACCACCCTTAGCTCTAGGCTTTACTTGAGATATTTTAGGTATATTTAAGTACGTTTTATTATGTTAATGTTTCAGACCTTGAGTTTTAAGCATTTTAGGTTTTCTTGGTTGGCTATATATAAGTCGATTTATGTTCATTTGTAACATAAAATTTTATGATGAATGAAATATAGAGTTGAGGTTCATCTTTCTTCTAGTTGAGTGACAAGAGCCTTCTTAAGTGTATTTAAAAGGTTATTTTATTATGATATTAAAGATCCTATTGAATATTTTCATGCATTTCAGTATTTAATTTGTCGGTATTGAGCATTTTATGATAAACGAGGCGAATGAGAAGAATCAAGGGTAAAAGAGTAATTTTAGAGGCAAAATTAAACAATTGGGCGTGGAGAAGTTTTAAAATAAAGTATCGAACCCATGGGGTGGTTGTTGCAATGCCACTTAAAAGAAGGCGCTAGTTTTGGAAATAGGACGGCGTTGCAATGTTGTCTCTAGCGTTGCAACACTACATCGAGGGTTATAAATAAGACCTTTAGAGTTCGACAAAAGGGAGCCAATTTGGGATTCCATCAACCCTAATTTCAAGTGGAGTACCTTCGAAGGGACCAAAGGAGAATTTTAGAGAGCTAAGGAGGGGAGTTAAGACTCGGGATCATGAATTGCATATTGAGGACGACGTTGGCGAACGACCTAAGTTCTTCTCTAATTCTTTTATCTTTTTCTCATCTTTAGGAGTTTTTGGTTTGTTGTTTAGTATTGTAATACTTGTGTATTAGACACTTTCATGATTGTATATGTTTGTGAATTTTGTATATTTATAATTAATTGAATATAACTGCTTTGAACGTCTTAATCTTAGGCCTAGGTTTTGTATGTTTAATTGAACTTAGCTGGGGAGAATGAGTTTAGTTAGAGAACAATATATGTGTGACTAGGGTTCATTTAGTTCATGGGAATGAGAAAATTAATCCTAGAACCTTAAACAAATAACTTAATGTCATGTTTTGCCATAAAAATAGAGTGAGAGATTGATTTATTATTATGCATGAGTTCAATTGAGCTTGGGAGAGCCAATTTATATTTTAGTAATTTTTGGTTAAGTTATTAATGTTTAATTAATTTATGAATTGATACAAGTTGCATGAAACATATAAATCATGTTTATTTCCTAAATTTTGACTTCAACCTTTGTAAATAGTAGTTTAGGTTTTTAATTATGTTTAATCTTTGAGTTGAGTTCTCTAAATAAAAATGGGACAAGTAGTTTTGGTACTTAATTGAATATAAGAGAACCAGTCTCTGATATCGACTCGGGCCACTTTTACTACAAAATTTAAGAGGTCTAGATATTACAACTTTTTATTTGATGGGGCCTTCGACAAGCCCTTCATCAATCACCAAACTTGTTGAGTGATTTGGCTATGAGATTGAACTAGTCTTCCTTTTTGTTGTTCTTGACCAATGATAACTCTTAGAAATAAGAGTTATTGACTATATTTTACAGTGATTTTCATTGAATTTATATGACTTCATGTGTGAAATCCCCTAGAGTTGTTTACTTCGCTCTATTATTAATCTTGAGATAGTAAATTTATAAACTGAGCATATTTTCCTTAATTAATGAGCGCAATGTCTCTTAATTTAGGTTTGAAGTAAAGAAGATTCCTCTCAGATCACGGGAAGCAGAATTTTAACTATTTGTTGGAGCAAAATGCTTATTTCAACTATTTGTTAGAGCAAAACGCTTTCTCTTGGAGTCAAATAGAATTCGCATGTGGAAAAAAGAGCTCATTAATTGACGTGGAGAATGTCAGATGATTCAACTTCATTTGACCTCTAAGCTACTACCACGTGGATTATGATGTCTATTCAACCATGATTTCCCCAAAAAGAGAGGAACGTATTAGGGGCAACCACAATAAAGAGAGACATTTATTTTAGAAGCAGACCCCATAATTTTTAAAGAGAAACTCCCGAAAAGGAGAGAGAGAGAGGCGATTTATGCAGTGAAGACGTCGGAGTGTTGTTTTTCCCCCAAAAAGGAAGGTTTTTTGCTGGAGCATTACTGGAAGCTACAACGAAAGATCCAACGCAATGATTCTTCTCTTCTTTTTCTACATTTTTAGTTATTTAGTTTCGTTACCGTTACATTCATGGATTTCTGTTTATTCATCTATATTTCCATGTTTTTTAGCATGAACTAACTCACCAAAAGGTGAGAATTAGAGGATGATTGTATTTTGATTGCTCTTTAGTTAAGTAAAGTACATTGTTAATTGATTTGGTTTTTATGTGTGTGCTTACTCCTAGCTCGATTTCATTTGGCCAACCATTTCGTTGCTTTGTCCTTTTGATTTCTGGAAAAAATAGAGAGGACCAATTTCATAAAAACCACAGTAGCTCCATAGTTAGAGTTAACAACTAGTTAAGTGAGAAGATTAGGAATAGTCACTCACCTAATACATAAACAATACAATGGGTTAATATCACTGGAGTAATGGGGATGAAACTAAAGGGAATTAGAATTCCCGCGCAGCGGAAGACGATTGAATCGTCATGGTATCATCATGCAATGTACTTATTAAAATCGATCTACCTATTAGATCTAGGCTAAACATGCTGAAAAGATTACAACGATGAGGATAACTTACTTGTTGTAGATCGATTCAGCAACCTCTCCTTGCAGATCACGAACTCTTCACGCTCCTCGATCTCCACGAACTCTTCCCACGAATGGATCTCAAACACTACCAAAATAGATCTTCTTGGTTGTTCTCTTTAGGAGAAGGGAAGTTGGTGGGAACTTCCTTTTGTTTTGGAAGAGGTGGAGATATGAGAGAATAGAGAGAAAGCACTTTTGGATTCTTAGGTCAAAATCCAAAAATGACAACTTGGCTTACCAAACCCATCTTACAAAGGGTTTAAATAGTGGAATGATGAAGTTCACAACTTTACATAATTACCACTTTACCACAACCATATGTTATGTAAATCTCATTCACATAATTATATAATATAAGATATCTCATATCTTATGTTGCAAATCTCATTTGCAATAATTGTGGATTTAATCAAATTGAATCACATTCAATTTATTTTCTCTCTATCAATTTCTCCAATTAGCCTTTAATTCAACAATTAGGCTAACATATAGTTTATTATGAATCTCATTCATATTAAACTATATATTATATCATCGATATGATATAATTACTCTTAAAGTGAAATTGAACACTTCAATTTCATACAAAAATTTTAACCCTTCTTTTTTATCCCGCATTGAGCCAACCAAGGGACCTAATGGACCTACAAAGGATGGCGGGCTCCAATGATCCGAGGTTAATCACCAAACTCTTTGACCCGGCCAACCAATATTCATTAGCTACAATGACACTCCACTAAAGCCTGTAGTTGTACTCCCATCAGTGTAGAATATTACGTGTCCACTGATATAACCAATGCTCATGAGTCGATTCTTCACAGGTTGTTCATAGACACTACTGGGTCAAATTATCGCTTTACCCTCGTGTCTATATCTTGTTCCTTAAGTCCCCACCGCTCCTCTAATGAACAACATATTGTGATGGTCCAACCATACACAACACCCTTCTCGGCCAAAGAGAAGGTGGGCGCCCGTTGTCCAAGCCCTGGAGACAACACTTGAGGGAACAACCCCTCTAGTTTCCCTATAGGCGGGAACGAGTAAATTTCATCTCGCGTAATTAGGTTCCCACTCTCTACTTGGTTCTCATCCTTGAGAAGATAGGCATATTGGGCGAGTGGATCGGGACCACCTCACCCGCATTTCAATCAAAGGACGGACCGTGCAGACAGAGTCCGTAATACGCTCGTGATTCGTGTCGAGTCACTAATGGTCATCTACGAATTTATTAGTCTTTTATCATTACGGTGTTATATCGCAAGTCTAATAATTCACGGCCCGTCTTGTACAATCTCATTGTACAGATGCCCCCACTCGCATGTCAACCACATGAACGAGTCGATCACCTCGCTTGTATCTAATACAAAGCGGTCGCATCCACAAAGTGTATCCGTGATTAGGTCTCCAACCCCATCCTTATATCAGAGACCGTTTCGGGTCATTAACTCGAACGTGATCCTCCTTGTGTGTCAACTACACACCGCTCAAGTTCTAGTTTTCTCATAAATTCAATGACCCCGAGCTTAGTTTATTGGAAAGGTTTAAAATATTTATAGACACAAAGTGAAGAAAATAATAACTCTTATTAATTTCAAAACAATATTTTACAAACACGAGATTAGGACAAAAATCCCAACAGAAACAACGTTTATTCGATGATTCGGGAGAATGTCATGCTTACTGTAGTGATTTGATTGACATGAATGTTTTCTTAATGATAGCGTAATTAAAATGAATGAATGCCTCTAATTTGAGCCTTACTTTTTACCATTTGTTATTCTTAAATCATTTTCGCTTTGTTTTATGTTAAGTGCTCGGTTTCCGATTTGTATAGCATTTATTTTGTTCCAATATCTTTATATTTATGTTATTCTGATACCTTGATTATATTGTTTGGTTCCACTTTGAGTTTCATGAGTATCAGTGAAAATAGAGAGTTACTAGTCCCAGAAGATTTACGATAATTTACTTGTTGCTAGCTACAAATTTATGTGTATACTTGCGCATAAAACAACATGCAAAAAGCTAAATCATATATATTCTTGTAGCAAATCTGAATAGTAATCAAGTTTTCGATAAATGTATTACAAATTGAATAGCTAATTTTTTTAAAACCAAATCAATTAACAATGAACTTTACTTAACTTAAAAGCAATCAACCACCAAGAAAACCATCAACCTCGCTTCCTTTTTGTATTGTTACATTGTTCGTGAAAGATCCTTTGTGTATGTTTATATATGGTGTTAGTCTTTACTAGAGTTACTAAAATCATCTTTTAGGGTTGCTCATATCAAACAATCAACTTTGAAACACACAACAACATTCGACACACACACAAGGAATCACTTTAAGGGAAGATAAAACGAACTAACCTTGATGGTCAAGGTTTTGAATAATGGAGAGAACTTGTTCTTAGTCCAAAGTTAAAATCCTCTATAAATTTGGATTTTTATTTTCTCTCATTTTCTTTATCATAGTTTTCATCTCTATTAAGAAAACATTTAGATCCTTAACCAAATTCCAAAAACATAAACAAGTTTTTGAAAACTAAAAAAAAGTAGTTTCTAAAAACTTTTGTTTGTTTTTTAAATTTTGCTAGACATCCACATGTTTCGTTAAGAGATATGAAGATCATTGTAGAGAAATTTGAATAAAACAAACTTAATTTTCAAGAACTAGAAACAAAAAATCAAATAGTTATCAAACAGGATCTAAAATCTCTCACTTTGTTTAAAATTGAGAACTGAGGTGATCTGCATGTCCCTCAAACCGACGCAAACCGGTTTGGTTACTTATACTCCTAGTATTTATATGGTTTAAAAAACATGTGCATTGCACGTAACTGAGCAGAAGATCAATTGGTGCAATATCTGGATAAATATGTTTAGCATAATAAATCAACTATATGCACCTTTATGCATTTATCATCTTCATCCTACCATTAATAAACAAGACAATGCAATTAAACAGACTTCTAAAATACATAAAATGAAAATTATGCGAACTCGTCTGGATTCTTCACAGTGAGAGACTCCCCATTATCTTTTGGAGTGAGATCAAGAATCATAGTTGCAGCTTTTATAGCCCTGTTATAATTGTAGGATGAAGGTGTAAATCTATTAATAATCATACAATAGAAAAAAATTATTAAAATATATTTTTCTTAACAATTCTCAAAGATTGTGACATTAAAGTTTCGTTGAAAAAGCACTGAGAGGAGTAATTAGTGAGTTTGGAACTTATTGCTATATATTAGTTAAGTCTTGAAGAGAATAAGGTAGCATTCGTTTCCTAAGCAAGTAGAACATTAACCCAATGTGATTGGCCCCTGTTTTGGATTGGGATGGTTTTGGATTCTAAATTCAAAACCATGTTTGATCCAATGTGTTCAAAACCCTTGATTTTGAAACACAACCCCATGGGTTACAACAGTGCAATCCCATGGGTTTGTTCCATGTTTTCTTATTTTATTTGTCATTTCCATTTTGGCGATTATTTCAACAACAATTTCAGTGACAACTCCAACAACTACACCGGTGACCTGACTACAGCTAATGGCTACCTCAGGCAACAACTCCGCGCGACTCGACCACTGTTGACAATTACCTCCGACGACCACATCAATGACCCCGCTACTGCTGATGACTACCTCCGACGGCAATTTCGACGGCTACGTCGGTGACCCCCCACCGCGAACAACTACCTTCGATGGCAACTCCAATGACCACACCGATGACCCCTGCCACCACTGACGACTACCTCCAGCGACCATACCAATGATCCGACCACTACTCACGACTACCTCCGACAACAACTCCGACGACTACACCGTCGACCCCTGCCACCGCTGACGACTACCTCCGACGATAATTTCGACGACTATACCGATGACCCTGAACACCGCTGACGACTACCTTCAACGATAACTCTAACGTCGACGACCCCAACCACCGCTAACGAGTAACTCCGACGACAACTCTGCCGACCATACCGATGACTCCAACCACCCCTGATGACTACCTTCAAGACAATTCTAATGACTACATCGACGACCTAACCACTACTAACGGCTACTTTTGACAACCACTCAAGAGAGTTGTATACGCCTACCCCAACAACCCGATCACTCGAGTAATCAACTACCCTAACGACCCAACATGTGCGTAATCACCACTTTTCTTATAAGAGTTCCAAAAATAGGTTTTTGGATACTTTGTGAAATAAAATTTCAAATTTTCTAATCACTTAAATACACTTCCAATTTTTAAATTTTTAAAATTGAATACCAAAAATAAGTTTTTGAATACTCTATAAAATATAGTTTCAAATTACCTAATTTATTATATAGACTTCCAATTTTTTAAATTTTAAATTAAAATTCCAAAGTATACTATGTGACGTGAAATAGAGTTTTTAATTCTTTAATTATTTCTTAAATAAACTTCTATTTTTTTAATTTCTAAAATAAAGTTCCAAAAATACTTTTCTAAATATTTTTTTAAAATAGAGCTTTAAATCTCTAATTTCTTAAATTGACTTTCAATTTTTTTATTTCTAAAATAGAGTTCAAAAAATATTTTTCTAAATATTTTGTGAAATAGAGTTTTAAATTTCCAAATTTCTTACATAGACTTCCAATTTCTAAATTTCTAAATTAGAGTTTCAATTTTGTAACTCATTTATGTTATACAAGGATTTCTGCAACTGACAAAACATCTACTAAAAAATAAGAGAAAATAATAGAACAAAACAGCTAAAGAAAAAAGGAGAAAAAAAAACAGCATAAACCTAGGATTTAGAATACTGCACTCCAAACATTGTTTTCTTATTCCCAGGCTTCCGAACACTGCGCCCTAAATACTGTTTTCAGATTCCTAGGCTTCAATACTCCCCAGAACAAACCCCCCACGGTTTTGATTCCAAGACAGGGGGCCAAACCTTCCTAATATTTTTTTTTTAAAAAAAATATCTTATACCAATATAGATATAATATTTCAGTAATATATATTGCAAGTTTTTCTCCCTTTTAACCTGATGACGAATTGTATTTCTATTCATAACAATTATTCATATAACCGATGAAATACCTCCCACAAAATGCTAATACATTTTATTAGAATACTTATGTTTAAATCACAAATGTTTTTGTTTGTGTAGTCGATATTTCTTATGATATCTCCAACCCTGTTGATGATATCTCCAATCTTGTTGAAGACACTATTGAAGAAGAAGCTAAGTTTATTGAACGCTTAGAGGATTGGGATAGAAAAAATCACCAAATAATAACCTTGTTTAGTAACATTTCTATTGATGATCTGGTAATGTTAAAGCTCGTTGGGACTTTTTGTTTACATGCTTTCAAACTATTGATGTTGTTCATTACTATCAGTTGCACACGACTCTTATTAGTCTCAATCTCGATGTCGTCCAATCTATAAATGAATATCTCGACATTCTTCAACCTATTTAGACCCAGGTCGTCTAGGCAAAAATTATTCGTGATCATCTCTGCCTTATTAAGGTTCATATAGGTCTTCATCCGAAATAAGAGTCTGTTTGTCCTTCTTTATTACATCATAACCCTTTGCCCTCAGAAGAAAAGACTTGGCATAGTCTCCTTTCTTCCATCTGATTTTCTTTCGCAACCACTCATCCACACCCTCCTCAGGAGACTCTCTTCTATAAGAACTGTAAGCTTTATGGTCATAAATTTGCTAATTGCCCTACAATTAAGTACATGTATTGTCATAAACATGGTCATATTTTGGGCAACTATCCTACTCGACTACCTGACTCTCGACCCATTTCACAAAACAAAGGAATATACATAAAGTTAGTTCCTCATCTGTTGTTGTTGTTGCCCCTCCTCTGATGACTCCATTCCTTCTAGTTTTCAGATCAGTGATCTTTAGGATATCTACTAAAACAAGTGATCTCCTCTAATACCTCTACCCTTGTTGTCACACCAGGTAATTCTTTACTTTTTGGTTTGACTTGTTGCAATCATATAACCTCTGATATTTCACTTATGCTTTCTTCCACTCCTGCTAAATCTCTTTCCCCCATTCATGTTGCTGATGGAAATTATATGTCTTATTCTCATATTGGCATTGTGGTCACACCCACTTTAAATCTTCTCAATACTTACCATGTTCTTAATATGACTTTTAATCTTGCCTTTATGGTTAACCATGTGACCTCGGCCTAATTGTTTATTTTTCTTCTAATAGTTGTCAAGTTCAAGATCCACAAATGACAGTTGGTACAAGTTGCAAGGTGAGAAGATGTTTGAGCTCACATCTCTTCAGCTCCCTGCTTTCTATATATTTCTCCTTCTGTTAATTCTGCTATATATCAATGACGCCTTCGTCTTGGCCATGCTTATTCTGAAAAAATTTGCAATTTAGTTTCTACTGATAATTTAAATAATGTTTCCAACTTTGTTTCCATAAAATGCTTGCATGGTAAGCTTGCAAAATGATCGACTTTATCTTTTTCTAGTTCATCATCTTTATGAGATACACATTTTGGCTTAATTCATCTTGAGCTCCTACTACTATTGTGAATGACTATCGACATTTTGTTTTATTTATTGATGATTATTCTCAATTTATTTAGATATATTTCCTTAAAAATAATTTTGTCGTATCTCAAATTTACATTGCCTTTGCAAATATGGGTCAAACATAATTTTCTCAAACTGTTAAAATTTCTCGCATAAGCAATGTAATTTAGAATAAGGATTCAAGTCTTTTCTCATTTCTCACTCATTTGAACACCCTTGTTCAATACTCAAGACCTCACACTTGACAACAAAATAGACAAGCTGAATGCAAACATCATCATAGTTTGGATTCTATTCGTGCCTAACTTCTCTTTACTTTATATCCTGAGAAGTTTTGGGATGAAAGGTTGTTGTTGCTTCTGTCTATGTCCTCAATCATCTTCCTTCGTCATTTCTTTAAAACATCTCTCTTTTTGAACACTTTTATAGTACTTCTCTTTCTTACTTTCATCTTAAAAGTCTTTGGTTGAGCATGATTGGTTGTTCTGCACCCTTATGAACAAACCAAACTTGAAGCTCATGTCCGCTTATGTTGTTTTCTTGTCTACGGATTTGAGCACAAAGGTTTTATTATTGGGCCCTATCACTAAAAGGTTATGCATCTCTCACCATGTTTCTTTTCAAGAACATCGTATATTTTCCAGTCTCTCCTACTTTTTTACTTCTCTCTCTAGTCCCCAACCATTCATCATTGACCTCTTCAATGATTTATTTCCACCCTATGGTCCTCCACATGTCCTCGAGCTTAATCAACCAACACCTGATTTTGCTCTCCCATACCTAACATTAGTTTTCTAAGATCTGTTTCCATCTTCTGATCCTCCACACGTCTTCGAGCTTGATCAATATGCTCATGTCTCTACTCTAACAGATGTGACATCTATCTCCATTGTTTACCCTTAATTGACACTTATTACTTTAATTTTTCACTCCACTCAGGTAAAGAAATTCTCCATCATCTTCAACACTATCATTGTTTTTCAACTATTATTTCAACCTTCGTCTTATTATGAGTCCAATTAATATTACCAAAATTAGTCCTATATTTCATAGTTATTCGTTGTCAGTGTATTAGATTTTATATGCATAATTAATTATTTTGTAGGTATTTCGAGAAAGAATGCAATTTTGAAAAAATGCATCTAAATAGGGTTAAAATGAGTTAAAAGAGAGGTCATTTGAGCAACTGAGCAACATTTAGAAGTGAAATGGTCATTTTGCCCCTGACGAGAGCATCTAGAAGCTGAATATGGACAGTAGTGTGCAGATGCAGGACAATGTCTCGAGGTTGAAACGTGGAGCGCCTCGAAATGCTGCAGCAAGGCTTCAACACGATGTGTTAATTAGGTGCAGTGTCTCAACGCTGCATGTAGCATCTCGATGCTGTTGCATTTTATATAAATAGAAAATGTTCTTCATTAGCTCATTTTATGAAGGTTTAGTCCGATAGCAGCTTCCTTCCTCTATATTTTCTTACTATTTTCTTAGTTTAGGTTTGTTTTGATCAAACCATGGACGTTTTTCATGAAATTTCAGTTTCCAGCTGAGCGGAATCACCATTTGGAGGAGAGGGTTGGGTAATTCAATGTATAAACCATGAGTTTACTATTTTTAATGCTTAATTTCATGATTAGAATGTCTATTTACTTCTTCGCATGAATTCCTAAGTATGTTCGTAGGTAGGCCTGACAAACCTATGCACGTCGAGTATGTTTAGCTTAGCTATGTGTAATTTTTGAGTTCACTTGAACACACCAAATTTATGCTTAATTTTAGTAGTGATTAGGACTTAGATTCGACAAGTTTGTGAGCTTTGAGTGATCATGCATGGCTTAAAAATTCTGTCCTAAAAGAAGTAAAAGTGTAAGAATTAATATGAATGTGCCACTTAGGTTAATTTGAGCTTTTCGCTAATTCTAGAAATTCGAGCTTAAACGGCTAGTTTTAAGTATGGCACGTTACAATCTATGGCTCAGATTAGTATCGTCCCTAGCTTATGATTGTTTTTGGGTTTAATTAATGTTTAGATTAATTTAAATGTAATAGAAATGACTAGAAGCTCTTGGACTTATCTTAAGGGTAGGTGAGTGCATTCGAAGCATGAAATTCTCATTTAGAAACTATGATTGACATTATTACATTGAACCCCGTCGTGACCCTCTCGAATCGGTACCTAGGTGAGATCTGGTCCCTATCTTTTGCTATTTTATGTCCTTCTATCTCTGGTTTTATTTTTGACTCCCCTTTAGTCCATGTCAGTCCGTGTCCATAAGAGAACCAAATGGATAGAAATCTAATTTTAGTTTGGTTCCTTGTGGTTCGATTCGATCTATTATTATGTACTACAAGTATTTAATTTTAGATTGATAATTTTAAATATAATTTGATGGAGCCCTCGACAAGCTCTTCATCACCAATACTAACCCTATTTGGAAGCAATCAATGAATGAGAAACTACAGGTTTTAGAAAAGACTCATACTTGAGATTGCGTTAATCTTCCCCCTAACAAAAAACATATTGGTTGCCAGTGGTTTTATAAGACCAAAACACACTATGATGGATCTATTGAACGTTATAAAGCTCGTGTTTTTATGAAAGACTATTCTCAGGAATAAGGTATTTATTATGAAGAGTCATTTGCTCCAGTTGCTTGGATGATATATGTTCGCAGTCTTTTAACGGTTACAGTTGCCAAATAGTGGTCCCTTCTTCAGATGGATGTTAAAAACGTTTTTCTCATAGCACTCTATCTGAGGAGGTGTATATGAAACTATCATTTGATACTTCTCCTCCATCTTAGAAAGTGTGTCTTCTTCATAGTGTCTTATATGGTTTGAAACAAGCTCCACGAGTTTGGTTTGTCACATTCAGTTCCATTATAACCCATCTTAACTTTACTTCCAGTCCTTACGATAAAACACTATTTACAGGTCAGACACCTCATGGTATTGTTCTTCTCCTTTTTTAAGTTGATGACATGATTATTAAAGGTGATGATCCTCAGGCTATATCTGATTTTCAATGTTACCTTGGGAAACACTTTGAGATAAAGGATTTGCGCCTACTCAATTACTTACTTGGCCTTAAGGCCCATCTCGCTCTATTGGCTATTACTTATCTTAAGAAAATATGCTTCTAATCTACTGACTTGAACCAGTGTTACTGATTTTACTATATCGTCAACACTACTTGATCCGAATGTTCACTTAACTCCTTTCGATGGTGTTTTTCTTGAGAATCCCATTCTATATTGACAACTTGTTGGTAGAATTATTTATTTGACTATGGCATGCCTAGAATATATAGTGCATGTTGTCATCCAGTTCATGGTTGCTCCTCGAACTATACATTTTACTAGAGTACTTTGTATTCTACGCTATGTCAAGGGCACTCTTGCTCATGGACTTTAGTTTTCTTCACAGTCATCTATATTGTTATCTGGTTATTCTAGTGTTGATTGGGTTGGTGATCCCATTAATCGATGATTCACCACATATTATTGCTTCTACTTAGGCGATTCCCTCATTTCTTGGCATAAACTATTGTTTCACAATCAAAATATCGTGTGCTTGTTGATGCTGGCAGATATGAGAGTTCCTCAACACTATATTGCTATCTTTCATTGTGACAATCACAATACTGTTCAAATTGCTCACAATGATGTATTTTATCAATGCACAAAATACATTGAAAATGATTTTCACTTTGTTTGTCATCATCTTCAAAGCAACACTCCTTTTTACGATCTATCTCTACTACATAACAACCAACAAATATCTTCACTAAAGCATTGTTTCGTGGTCACTTTACTCCGTTACTGAACAAACTAAATGTGATTTCTACCTCTACCACCATCAGTTTGAAAAAAGTTGTTCCGTAAATTATGCTCAATTCTATGAGTTGTAAATTAGTCTTCCAATTCTGCCAATTATGACTACAATTTAGGGTAAACTTTCCTTTTCTATTCTAGCAATTGTGTATAAATACTCTAATCTTTGATTGCACACATACCATCTTCAAATGAAACTTTGAGTCCTAGCTTGTTAGAGAAATTGACCAATACTCAAAAGGATTATGCTTCAAAACTAGACCATAAACCACATCCACAACTTGTTTTATGCATTTTTTTTGTTTTAACAAGTATACCACATCTACCTTTGACTTGCAACATGGTATTATCACCAGTTTTCACTTTACTTTTGAGAGATTCATTCAAATGTTTTTGCCATGTGATTACTACAACCACTATCAAGATACATGCAAGCTCCACATCACCTTCTTTAGCACTACATATAAGAAATAAAATACATTCATCATTTTTCTCCTCCTCATGCATCATCATTATTTGGAGCCCAATAATCTTCTTGAAAATGACTATACTTTTTTATAGTTAAAATATTGAATGTGAGAAAAATTGCCACGATCACTTCTTTGATTTCTACCAAAATCTCTTCCTTTTTTGCCTTCTCTTCCTAAAGATGAAGAAGAGTTTTATTGCTTATTTTCGTAATTTGTTCTATTTCTATCATCATAGTTTCTTCCACCTCCTTGTCCACCTTGACTGCAACGTCTTCCACGAGAACTGTCGAGGAAGTTTGCACCTAAAAAACTTCCTTGGGGTGAATAACATCAAATTGTTTTAATCTAAGCTCACGGGCTTGAAGAGAACTCATCAAACTATTTAAAGATAATGTAGATAAGTATTTTAACTCTTCAATTGCTACAACAATATGCTCAAACTTTTTCGACATACTTCTAAGAATCTTTTCAACAACTATCCGATTGTCTATTACTTCTCCTTTTGATCTCAAATTGTTGACAATCGCAAGCATATGATTAAAAAAATCTTCAATACTTTTAGCTTCTTTCATCTAATTTATGGAATCAAATTAAGATCTAAAGGTTTTTTATCTTACCATCTTTACCCCTATTCTCTCCTTGATAGGTGGATTGTATAATGTCGAACCTACCCTTCAAATATTCCTTCTTCAACATCCGGATAAATAATGAATAAAGCTTTCTTCTCCTTCTTACGATTTTCTCTCAATTCAATAAGTCGTTAATCAGTGAGATCATTTTAATTCTCAACATGAGTATATCTTATTTCGACAATTTTTCACAATTCTTATGAGTCGTAGAACACTTTAATTCGAATACTCCATTGACTAAAATTCTTCCCGCTGAATTTTTGAAGTTGGGGTTGCAACATGTTACCACTTGATGGCATCTTCGATCTTAGCTCTGATACCATGTTGTGAGGCTATTGGACCATGTTTCTAGTTTGGAGGACATTTCCTTCGTGCTTAGGACTTTTACTTTTTGTTTTAAGACTAGGTTTTCATGATGTTTTAGTTTTGTACACCTGTTGGATGATTGGATTTATTTGAAATTTTTGTTGCATCTCCCCTCCCTTGGACTTGGTTAGCATGCTCGTGGTCTTTTCGTTAATCCTTGAATGCCTTTGTTTTATTTTGCTTATGAATGATCTCTACTTTGCCTCTGTGGTTTGGGTTTCTGTTGGAGTCCAGCCTATTACTTGTTGTAGTTTGGAGGAGATTGGGTACTGTGGGACTATTTTGAAGTGTTTTGTGCTTATCACAGTTAGAAAAAAAATTGGTTTCGACTGGGTAGCACCGTTATGCTGCCGAAATTTTAGCGTAGATGGTGCTGCCTAGTGATATCCCTAGTTTGTGTTGGCCTTAAAACTAGGGCATTACAAAATTTTTGTTTACCTTTTTTTTTTATTTTAATTTATAATTTAATGGTTTTTATTTAATATTTCATTTTCTAAAAATAAATTATTTGAATGAATTAAAAAAATTAATAAAATATCGGCACATCATCCTTATAATTTAATATATTTGAGCCATATTAGTCTGAAAATAATAAAAATATTCTAATAGCCATTCATTACAAAAGTTGACCGCAAAAACCAAGGGGTACTTGAAACATGGTTTTGAGTTGGGGTGGTTTTGGGTTCCAAACCCAAAACCATCTTTGGTACAATGGGTTCAAAACCCTTGGTTTTGAAACACGACCCCGTGGATTACTACAGTGCAACTCTATGGGTTTTGTACCATGTTTTCCACTTCCATTTGTCATTTTTCATTTTCGGCGACCACTTTGACAATAACTCCAATGACAACTCCGATGTCAACTTCGGTGACAACCCATTGACCACCGACGACTACTCCGGTGACTCGATCAACTCCGATGATAACTTTAACGACTATCAACAACGACAACTCCAACGATTACACCGACGACCCGACCAACTCTAGTGACAATTCCGACAACCACACCGGCGACCCATTAACTCTGATGACAACTCCGACGACCGCCCAATCACTACCGATAACAAAAACTTTGACGACCACACCAACAATTCGACCACCGCGGCGATTACATCGATTGAAACTACGATGAAAACTCTATAGATTAATTTAACGATCCCCCTACGATTTGACCACCACAACAACTTGATACTTTGATGTCCCAACCACCACAACCCGACTTGTCTGAACCACCGACAATGACCATCTAACAACCACTTCGACTACTAAACAATCCATAATCATAATTGACGACTACTCCGATGACCTAACAACCACCCCAAAAATTTGACCACCTAGCAACCACTGTCGATGACCACTTCAATGACCCGACCACTCTAGTAACCCGATCACCCCGATGACTACTTCGACGATCACCCCAACCTGACAAACCAACCACCAAAAATCATTGTTGACGACCACTTGGTGACCACTTTAGTGACCACCCAACAACCCGACCATCATATTGACAACTCTGGCAACGACTCCAATGACTCGACCACTTGACAATTACTTCCATAACCACCAAACGATCATTTCGACGACATGACCACCCTAATGACCACTCCAACGACCCACACACCCAACAACCACCTACGGTGACTTAACCACTGTGCAATCACCATCGGCGACCACCTCGACAACCAACCACCCCAAGAATCCAACCACCTTGTCAATTTTTTAAAAGGTTAAAATTAAACAAAAATGGTTACTAACAAATTTTATTAACCCATTATATGTTTGAAATATGCTTCAAAATACAATGCAAAATATAGTTTCTAATATTTTAATTTCTAAAAATTGCATCCAATTGGATCTTCTTAGTCCAATTCATGTTGGAAAGGAAAATTCAAATTTTAATAACTCATTTATCCTTGAAATATGTTTTAAAATACAGTGAACAATTTTATTTAAATTCCATAGTTTCTTAAATAAACCTCCTATATTTTAATTTGTAAAATAGAGTTGCAAAAATAGGTCTGTGAATACTTTGTGAAATATAGTTTTCTCTAATATCTTAGATAGATTTCTAATTTTTTTTTTTAATCTTTAAAATAGAGATTCAAAAATAGGGGTTTTTGAATATTTTATAAATTAGAGTTTTAGATTTTATAATTTATTAAATAGACTTCGAACTTTTAATTTATAAAATAGTTTTGTGAATATTTTGTGAACTAGAGTATTAATTATTTAAATTATGTGTCCTTGCTAATATTATTTAATTTTTACATTATAATGAATTAAATGAATTAGATATTGATATACTTGTACAAACTACACACCCATATTAACTATTATTAAAACAGTTGATCCACATAATTGATTAAAAAGTTTATATGCACTTCAACAAACAATTATGAAGTAAAATAATTGGTTCTAGAAAAAAAAAACATCCTAAAAAAACTTTTATACAAAAACAATCTAAGCAAACACAGTCCAACCCAACCCTACATCCCAAACATAGGTTTCAGTAAACCAGCCTAACACAACCCTCCACCCCAAACATAGGAATCAGAAACCTCAAAATTTCTGATTCCAGCCAAGGAACCTTAGGGTTTTTTCTTCCAAAATAGTGCGCCAAACAACCCTAAAGTGTTAACAGAACGTATTAAGGACAAGATTATTCTAATTCAAAGAGGCAAAAATGTCGAATTTGAAAACTTCCCGTTTGATAATCATTTGATTTTTGTTTTTGGTTTTTGAAACTTAAGCTTGTTTTCTCTAGATTTGTCTGTAATGGTTTTCATCTCTCTTACTAAACCATTTGGATTCTTAGCCAAGTTCTAAAAAAAAAAAAAAAAACTTTTGAAAACTTCTTTTTTTAGTTTTTCAAAATATTGCTTGATTTTTCAAAACACAAGTAATAAGTAGATATCAAAACTATAGAAGGTGGGAGTGATATTTAAGACTTCAATTTCAAAAACCAAAATTTCAAAATCAAATGATTATTCAACCGGCCGGTCTTAAAAATCTTATTCAAACCTAAATCAAAGTTCATAGATCCAAATGCAATTTAAGACAAATTATTTTATGGACCAAAAATGTATGTTTTTTAAATCATTCAAATAAAATAGTAATCAGACATCCTATAATTATTTTTACTAAGTATTGCATATAAACTTGATTTATGCACGGTGAATTTATTGAAATTTTGTTGGTTGATTTTGTTGATTTTTAGTTCCCAACCACATTGGTTAAGAAATGTAAAGATTCATGATATATAAGTGAGAACAATTATCTCCATTGGTATGAGATTTTTTAGAAGAACCAAAAGTAAAGCAATAAAAGCTTATGCCCAAAGTAGAAAATATGATATGAATATGGAGGGTTGTTGTCCCTAACATATTCACCTTAATTGTCTCTTCATTGATTTTTCAATTTCTCTTATGTAATTCATTAATAATTTATTTTTCTTTTCCTCGATATGACATTGCAAGAATAAAAAGCAAATAAATAATGATAATCCATACCATTGTTTAGGTGATTGAGATTGTGCAGCTAAATCACCAGGACATAAAAAGAGCATGTCAGTGTATATGATGCCAGGATTTAAGGCCACCATTGCCATACCCTCTGGTAGCTCTTTTGAAATAGATTTGGTTAATCCCTCAATTGCCCATTTTGATGATAATTCCTTGGTTGTTAGGAATCATAAGTGGAATAAAATTGCGCAAAATATTAGCTGTCCCTTTTACATTAGTATCAAACACCTTATCAAAATCTTCTACATCAAGCTCCCATATCTTAGCCTTTTTATGAGCCAAACCTGCATTATTCACTATGAAACAAAACCAAAAAACAACAGCCTTAGCTAGATTTTTTCAATTATTTGTTCCAATTAAAAAGTTAAAAGGAGGGAAAGTGGATGAGAGTAAATACCAATGATATCAGGAACAAGTTTCTTTTCCCCAACAATTTGTGCAAATTCTTGAACGTTTTTGTTTGATCTCTGCATGCACAACCATTGGATCATTTTTAATAAACATTCCTTGAATTTGTGATTATTGTAAGACGATATGAGGACATAGGGGCAGTTACAGTTACAGACCACATCCACTTTGAAGAGGAAATGCTCATTTTGAGACGACTTTGAAAGCAGCTGGGTTTGAAGGAAATCGAGTTTAGTTTGATCACGTGAGCAACCGATTATAGTGTGGCCGCGGCTAGCGAGCTCCAACGCCAAAGCTTTTCCTAATCCTTTGCTCACGCCAGTTATCAACACCTTTCGAGAAGTAGGCGCACCTTGTCGGGTTGGGGGTTCGCTCCGAGCTGTGGCCATGGTCATGGATATCAGCTTTTCTTTTTTCCCATTCAAATGTCATTCTCCCATTCATTTATTAATAAACCTTACTTTCATAATTGACACTAATGGATTGGGTTGGTCTGTGGGTTCACCTAAAATTAATTTGGATTGACTCGACCAATCCGAACTTATTATTAATTTTAAAAATTATATTTTTACCTACCATACAACTACATATACATGTATTTAATTTGTTTTTATTTAATTTCATAATTATTTATTATTTAATAACTCTTAAAAATACATTTTTGAAGTGTGTAATTTTTTATAATATAAATTGAAACTAAGTGGCTAATTTTAATTCAATTTTTGAAAAACAAAGAGTATTTATTTTAAATGATGGCGATTTATTCAGAAGTTTATTGGGATAATTGTAAATTTGTATTAGAATATTTAATTTTTATGGTTGTTATTTAGCATAAAGACATTTGGAGTTCTTTAATTCTTGATTTTTTTATATTTATATTAATTTTAGATTTTTTTAAATTTTAAATTAAAAAAAAAGAAGAAAAAAAACTAACTCGATGACGCAACCCAACCCAACCCAAAAATGTTGGGTTGGGTTGGGTTACCTCATGAATAAGGTTATTTGAGTTGAAAGAATGACTAACCAAAAAATTTAAATTGGTCCAAAAAAATTAGCATAATTCAGTCCAACTTGCCTTATGTACACCCCTAATTGACATCACAGATAAAAAGTGGCCTCAATCAAAGCGAAGCGTTTTCTTAGGATGACCTAAATTTTCAATGAAAAATAAAATATGACCGCCCTTTTTTTAATTAATGATGGATATTTTTTTTGCTAGCGTCAACATCTAGGTAACTTTCGTATTCAACTTGGAACCATGGATAAACTTGACTTTCTCCATGTTGTACGGACACGTGGCCTCATCTATTTTTTGTTTATTTTTATGGGGCAATTGGGTTGGTAGCAAAAAGACTCAATATAATTGTCCATATAGCAAATGGCTCAATCTATTTGCAAAAATAGCAAAAATTTGAAAAGAGCAATTGAAATTACTAAAACACCCCACGCCAGTCACTACTATCAATGATATCACTGATAGGATTCTATCAGTGATATCACTGATAGAAGTCTATTTATTTAATAACTAATTTTTTTGTCTGTTTATTTAATAACTAATTTTTTTCTTATAATTTTGATAAACTACTATTGTGATATCTATCAGTGATAGAAGTGATAGACTTTTATCAGTGATAGTTGTCTGATAGACTTCTACCACAGTTGTCTATCTACAACCTATTACTCATAATTTTTCTATTATCTATTAGACTTCTTGTTCCTATTCGACTTCTATCGTTGTCTATCACTGATAGAAGTGATAGACTACTATCCTGTTAATGATTGATAAAAGTTAATGAAAAATAAGTGATAGACTACTATCACTGATAGAAGTCATAGGTTTCTATCAGTGATAGTTGTCTGATAGACTTCTACCTATCTATTACCTATAACTCATAACTTTTCTATTAGACTTATTGTTCTTCTTGATTATTAACTTCTTTCTTCCATCCGACTTCTATCAGTGATAGATGTCTATCACTGATAGTTGTCTAGATGTCTATCAATCATTAACTTCTTTCCAGTGATAGACTTCTATCAGTGATAGATGTCTATCACTAATAGAAGTGATATACTTCTATCAGTGGTAGTTGTCTATCACTATCACTGATAGTTGTCTATCTGTTAGCTATTACTGTTTGTTGTGTGGTCTTCAAACTTTCTCATCAGATGCCAAAGTTCTTGTGTTCATAGTATTGATATTAAACTTTTGAAACAATTACAAACCTTGTATTGATAGTATGAATAGTATGATAACAACAATATCGAGTTCTATCTTGAAAAAATATATCTAAAACCAATTGCAAAAATTACATGATGGTAAAAATGGTAGAAATTTACATGTCCTACGATTGTGACCAACACGATGATAATGATTACATTTTGTATGACTTCTTGCTTCACCAATCGACGAAATCTTTTGCTTTTGAGGTCTTCCTGCTTGAGTTTAACAATTGGAGGCAGTACATTCATGTCAACATCTATCGAACTCCATTCAGAATGATTCCCAACTGGGCAGATTACACCTTCATAAGTTGTCACTCCCATCACTAATTGCACAAGAGAAGCCATCAAAACAAGCATCATTAATATGAGCAACTAAAGGATATCTTGTATTTTGATCTTTCACTAAAGTTAAAAACCAAGCAACATCTTTATCTTCTTGAATTTTAACCACATCCTGAGCAGCATTTATACCATAACCTAATAACATCGACAATTTTATAGAAGAAATAGAACTATCCATTCGAACTTCTTTCACAATCAGATTAATAAAATCATCAAAACACATCATCTCATCAACCAAAATTCTAATGGTCTTGTAATTCTCATAGAAATTTTTCTCATTCCATTGCCCACTATAAAAAATGTAACGCCCCTACTTTTCTATGTCCAACTCCTAGGGACATTACTACACATGCATGCATTTATAGGCCGAGAGATAAAAGAACTTAAAAGAAATTTCCAATGAGCATAAATAGTTTCAGGATCCCAAAACAAAACATTAAAATCGAGATAAAGCATCGATTTAGCATGGCCTATTAAAACGTAAATCGCTTTAACTCCAAATAAAAACATAGAGACAACATCGCTTGAAACAAGAATATGCGAAATCATGCCGGTCCCCATGGTTTTAGTAACGCTCCCGCCACTCGCCCTCGCACGCACGTCCTTTCCCTTACCTGAAAAACATTTTTAAAAGAAAGGGTGAGTATTGCAAAACAATACCCAGTAAGTAACCTCGCTACCGAGGTTTGGGATATGCATACACATACGATCATGACCTTTAAACTTATTCGTAACATACATATACGGGACCTAAAACTTTCTCATATTGTCAGGTCTTTAATCCATGACTTCCTTTTAATTGTGTATTGTCAGGTCTTTAATCCATGACTGCTTTTTCATTTGTGTATTGTCAGGTCTTTAATCCATGACTGCTTATTTAGTTGTCAGGTCTTTAATCCATGACTGCTTATTTAATTTGTGTATTGTCAGGTCTTTAATCCATGACTGCTTATTTAGTTGTCAGGTCTTTAATCCATGACTGCTTATTTAATTGTGGGGCCGACTGGTCATCCTGAGTCATTTCGTTTTGAATCCCTCACAGACCCCTGTACTTTGACCCATAGGGTCTCTATTGCATGTTTGACCATGCACATCATGATCTCAGGATTACCAATGTCCACACTATTCATGTATTCATTTCGTGGCATACAAAACATGCATGAGGTCCCATCATTCACATAATAATAGTGCACATGTCACAAACATCATCATCGATATGCCAATCATACTTTTCTCATAGACAGTTGAAGATCATACTTTTGTAAGAAAACATGAAACATTCTCATACAAACTACTGTCCTATTCTCACATGAAATAATGGAATACCTTTACATAGCATACGAGAATAATCTCACATAAAATAATGGTTTATTTCCACATGATGCATCGAAATATTTGCACATAAAATATTAAGTATTCTCACGATAATATCTGTATATTTTTATATGAAAAATATAAACTAATTTCGCATGAAATCATGAAAATCATTTTCATTCAGTCCCATTAAAAGGTTCGGCACAAGGTCCCTTACCTCGAGCTTTGATCTCACTCTTTCCTTCCAATTCTTAACTTAACGGTCCTTTCCAAATAACCTGTCAATCAGGAATTCTCCTATTCATTAACCCACTACTCAGTTCATTCAATAAGGAAATCTAAGCACGCATGGCGTCTATAATACTCACTTTGCACCAATTACCTCGACTCAAATAATAATCCGAACGTGGAATCGTTTGCTCCAAAACTTGGAAGTCTTGATCCTGAAATTCAGTCCGTTCCTACCAATCGTGTTCTACACCTTAGTTTCACACTCTCAGTTAGACGTTCAGATATATAATAGATCACGAATAATTTTCATCGGAAACGAAACTCAACCCGAACACTCACCATCAGAAACCTAGCGGTGACAAAATGGTGCCGATCGCAATCCTTTGTAGTCGGAGATGGATCCGGGCGGCAACGGCAAGGCGCACGAGTAGTCGGCGGCGGTTGATCCTACGAGCAAAGCAGCGGCGCGCACGACGATCCACGAATGCAGCAGCAGCAGCAGCGGAGAGACTTCTGGGTGCGCTGGCGCGTGTGTTCGAGACCTCAATGGCAAGGCTCCTCCAATCGTGACTCCGGCGTGGCTGCAGGCGTAGGCGACCAGTGACGGCAGCCGCTGCAGCGAGTGTCAACGCGGCCCGAAGCTCCTGTTCGCGGCGCGCGACGCACGGCAGGTGCGATCGCGGCGGTGGTGATTTCTTCGGCCGCAAATGGCCGGGATTTGCGAGCGACCACCTGCGCTCGTGGAAGGGTATGGCCGGCGGTGAAGGCAGCACAAGGACCTAGGGTTGGTCGGCTAGGGCGTGAGAGCTTGGAGGGTTCGTCCGTTCGTGATTCCGGCCGGCGGTAGTAGCACAATGATGGTATGCTGCAGCTAGGTCAAAACGAGAAGAGAGGGGCTAGGGTTAGGGTTTGCATTCTAGGTCTAAAATGAGGTGAAGGAGATGATGATGGCCTAGGGTTTTCTTATGGTTAAATACTAAGGAGGCTTAAGGTTTAGGGTTTTAGGTCAAGTCTTATACAACCCTTATTTAAGCAATGATCACCAAAACGCCCTTGTAATTGCCTTTTCCTTTAATTTCATAGTTAATCTCATCTTAAAAGAAATAATTCACATAAACTAAACAAAATTACGGCCTCCCTCTCGCCGAGCTTGATTAAAATCACTAATCCAAATAAACACTAAGGCTTACTAGAGCGTTAAATAAAATAAATAATAATACCGTGATGATGGTCGTCACAATCTTCCTCCTTAAGAACTTTCGTCCTCGAAAGTTCCTATTCTGGAATAGTTCGAAATATTTAACGCGTGCACTTCCTCTTCTCGCTCCCGGTAGCTTCTTCCGTATGCGGTGGTTCTCGCCACAACACTTTAACTAAGCCGATCTCGCGATTTCTGGAGGGTCTTTCGGTCTCTTGCAATAATTTGTACCGGTGGTTCGCGCCATAACTCGGATCTTCTTACGCTAATTGCAATGGTTCAAGTCTACGACATGCGCTCAGTCCAAACGTGCTTTTCTCAACATGGAGACATGAAACACGTTATGGACCATTGAAAGGGAAGGTGGCGGTGCTAATCAGAGGCCACCGCACCGATCCTCTCTAAAATTTCAAATGGTCCGAGATGAATCGCGGACTCAACTTCCCTTTCCGCCAAACCTTAGAATTCCCTTCATTGGGGCCACCTTAAGAAATACGTGGTCCCCAACATCGAATTCTAGGTCTCTTCGCCTCGTGTCGGCATAACTCTTACATGCTCACTTTGGTGATGCGCATCCGCGCCCTAATCTTTTGCACCGCCCCATTAGTGACTGTACTACTCGACCCAACAATCGGCGTTCACCAACCTCCTCCCGAGCGGGAGTTCTCGCAACGTTTTCCATAGAGAGCTTCAAATGGAGCCATTCCGATGGTCGATCGATAATCGTTATTATAAGCAAACTCCATTAGATGCAAATGAGTGTCCCAACTACTCCGAAATCTAAAGTGCAAGCTCGCGCAACATATCTTCCAATATCTCGGTTTAAACGCTCCGCCCGTCCATCCGTCTGTGGATGAAAAGTCAGACTCGAAGTTCAACTGCGAGCCTAACGCTCTCTGTAAACTCCTCCGTGTTGGAGGTGAAACGTGGATCCTCGCCCGAAATAATCTTAACTGGAATCCCATGCAAACGGACTATCTCTTCCGTAAAGTCGCGCCACTTATCCGTAGAATAGGTGGGTTTCCGGTATGAAGTGTGCCGACTTTGTTAATCTGGCCCACTATGACCCAAATTATCGTGTAACCTCGTAAAGTTCTAGGCGGTCCAACTATGAAATCCATTGAGATCTCCTCCCATTTCCACTGCGCAGTACATGTAACGGTTGCGGTAATCTGCGGGTCTCTCGTCTAGGTGCCTTCACTGCCGACAAGTCAAACACTTGGCCGACAAACTCGCTCACGCCGCGCTTTCATGTTGCACCACCAAAACGATCGCTTTGAGATCTCGGTACATCTTGGTACCGCCAGGGATGCATAGAAAATGGTGAGTTATGGGCTTCGCTCAAGATTTCGATTTTTCCAGCTTGTCGTCGCTCGCACACATAATCGACCTTGAAATAGTATTCCTCCATCCGTGGATAGGGAAAACTCACAACTCACCGTAGTTACCGCAGTAAGTTTTTCCACTAACCGAGGATCCACCGCCGAGCCCCAATAATACGTTGTCTCAAAGTTGGTTGCACCGTTAATCGAGCTAATCGGGTCGTGGTCCTTCCTACTAGTATCGCGATTTCACTCGAGCAAACTCGCTCAGAACTCGCTCTCGCTTGTAAATCGCGCGTAGTATGCATCGCTTCTCGAGGGGCATCGGCCACTACATTAGCCTTACCGGATGGTATTGTATGTCAATGTCATAATCCTTCACTAATTCCAACCATCGGCGCTGCCTCATGTTCAATTCCTTCTGGGTGAACAGATACTTCAGACTTTTATGATCCGTAAAAATCAATTTTCTCTCGCCATACGTAGTAGTGTCTCCGGATCTTTAATACAAATACCACTGCCGCTAGTTCCGGTCATGAGTTGGATTGTTTCTCTCGTATGTCTTCAATTGTCGGGATGCATAAGCTATTACTTTACCGTCTTTGCATCAAGATACGCCCAACCCTTTCTTAGAAGCATCACTGTAAACCACAAAGCTCCCTGTTCCCTCGGGAACTGTAAGAATCGGGGTTGACACTAATCTGTGCTTGAGTTCCTGGAAACTCGCCTCACAAGCATCATCCCAAACAAATGAGTTTCCCTTACGCGTCAGCTGAGTCATAGGCATGGCTATCTTGGCAAAATCCTGCACGAAACGTCTATAGTATCCCCGCAAGACCCGTAAAACTACGCACCTCAGAATCGGTGGTCCGGACGAGGCCACCGTGTGACGGCCTCCACTTTACCGATCAACAGAGACTCCAGCTTCGGACACCACATGCCCTAAGAAGGATACTTGTCTGAGCCAGAATTCACACTTGGAAAATTTTGCATATAACTTATTCTCTCTCAACGTGAGTAACACTCTCCTCAGGTGCATTTCATGCTCTTCATCACACCTGGAGTATATCAGTATATCATCGATGAACACAATCACGAACGTATCAAGAAACTCCTTGAATAAACGGTTCATCAAGTCCATGAAAGCGGCAGGAGCGTTGGTCAAACCAAACGGCATTACTGTGAACTCGTAATGCCCATAACGTGATCTCAATCTTCGCTTTTAGGAATATCCCTTCACCGATTCTCAATCGATGGTAGCTTCGATCTCGGATCAATCTTAGAGAACACCGTTGTTCTCTTGCGGTGATCGAACAAGTCATCTATTCTGGGGAGAGGGTATTTGTTCTTGATCGTAACTTTATTCAACTCCCTGTAGTCTATACACAGGCGCATGGATCCGTCTTTCTTTTTCACGAACAACACAGGGGCTCCCAAGGCGAAACGGCAGGGCGATAAACCCCTTGTCTAGCAAGTCTTGTAATCGCATTTTTAGTTCTTTCAACTCTGCTGGTGCCATTCTCAGACGGGGCCTTGGATATCGGGTCGCCCCCCCAATTCCAATCCGATGTTAAAATCTAACTCTCTCGACCGAGGTATTCCGGGGAGGTCCTCGGGAAGACGTCGGTAAATTCATTCACTCACCGATACCGATGTCACCGAGATCTCCATACACCTTGCATCTAGTATGCAAGCTAAGACGCCCAAGCTCCTGATGTAATAACTTTTCGCCTTAAGGGCGATAATTACCTTAGGCTCGCTTCCCTATCGTGCCTCTCAACTCAGTAGCTGGTGGTCGGGAGGAGTGAACACTACCTCCTTCCCCGAAACAATCAATACAAGCATGGTTCCGTGCTAACCACCCATGCCCAATATTACATCAAAGTCAAACATGTCTAAGACTACTAGATTCATCAGAAACTCGTGTCTGCGATGGTCACACTACCATCCTTGACTTTCATGTTGGCTAACAAATTTATCCCCGCAGGAGTGGAGACAGACAGGGCATCTTCAGAATCGTTTCTAGTTCTAACTCACTTTGACTTACAAAGGATGCGAGAAATAAAAGAGTGCGTAGAACCGAATCAAATAATACAAAGGCAAGGTGCCCAAGTAATGGAAGTGTACACCAGAACCACCGAGTCCAACCATAGATGTCTCTACTGGTGCTTGCATAAGCTCTCCCCGATGCATAACCGCTTCACAAGCGAGCCCACTATTTATAACCCGAGGTCGGCTAGTCTTGGCTTGACTCGAGGCAATTATTGGCTCAGTGCCCTTCTTTTCCGCACTTTGAAACACACTCCCGGACCGGGCCAAACACTTACCCAGTCTTCGCTACCACATTCTTTTGCATCGTGGCCTATCTCCGCCGCTATTTCCGATCTGTTGACTTGTGGTTTCTGACCGGAACTCATTTAAAATGCCCTGTCTATGCGGTACGCTGGGACGCTGTGAGAGCTAGAATTTGGCCGGTCCCACTTCCTCTTATGATTTGCTATGGGTCGCCTGTTAACTACTACTCTGCTGCATGCGATCTGCGCTCACACTCCAAATCACCCTGCCACTCTCACTGCGGAGGCGTAATCGGGAGGTGCTAATGCTTGATAAAGCCTCGAACGCTCTCATCCAAATTTCATAATGAAGCGCCACTCTTCTTTGCCTCAGTATCTACCAAATCGGGAGCAAAGCGACAAAGCGGGTAAATTCCTCTCTCATACACCTCCACCGCCCTCCGGTTCGCACACCAGTAAGAATTCTCGCTGCTTCTCAGAACGAGCCGCGGCGCAGATAAAATTTCCGCTGAATGCTTCTTTGAACAGATTCCGTAATCGTTTCTCGGCGAGGCGACAATGGTTCCTCGGGCGGACTCCCACCATAAATACGCGTCATCCTCAAAGATAAAGGTAGCACAGACACCTCCGGTCCTCGGGCGCGGTTCATCAATCTGAAGATGGTCTCAATGGAGGACAGCCACAACTCAGCCACAGTGGGGTCACTGGAAGACCCATTGAAAGATTTAGGATCGTACTTCATGAAGTCCTTCAGGTAACGAGACTCCAGAGTTGCATCGTTTCGCCCCTGATTAGCTTGGGCCAACTGAGTGGCTACTGTAGCTCGCACCAGACTCTGCATAGCCTCCACCATCATAGTCATAACATTGGCGTTCCCTTGATCTGCCACTGGGGCAACTGCAGGTACATTCTCCTGGCGGTCAGGCTGATCCTGGGGGAGGTCTCGAACGGGTGGAGCAACCTCCTCCTGGTCCAGTGGTAATTCCGGTTGGGCGTCAACGTTTTCCCTTGCCCTCCGGCCCCTACCACGTCCCCTACCTCTCCCTCGACCTCTAGGTGGCATTTTGTCAATACTACAATACAGAGAGTTTCTAACTCAGTTTCTTTACTTTCTAACCATAAGATAGGATCACCCCTCGGGGTTTTTAAGGTCATGTATATGCATAAAACAGTATCATATCATAATCATATACTTAATTAATAAAATATCGAACGTGCACTGGGTGGATCGGGAGGCGTTGTTAAACCATGGGAACTACTCTGTGCTTACTCTGTAAGCAAGTCTACAGAACCCTTAAACCTAGGGCTCTGATACCAACTGTAACGCCCCTACTTTTCTATGACCAACTCCTAGGGACATTACTACACATGCATGCATTTATAGGCCGAGAGATAAAAGAACTTAAAAGAAATTTCCAATGAGCATAAATAGTTTCAGGGATCCCAAAAACAAAACATTAAAATCAGATAAAAGCATCGATTTAGCATGGCCTATTAAAACGTAAATCAGTTTAACTCCAAATAAAAACATAGAGACAACATCAGTTTGAAACAAGAATATGCGGAAATCATGCCGGTCCCCATGGTTTTAGTAACACTCCCCGTCACTCGCCCTGCACGTCCTTTCCCTTACCTGAAAAACATTTTTAAAAGAAAGGGTGAGTATTGCAAAACAATACCCAGTAAGTAACCTCGCTACCGAGGTTTGGGATATGCATACACATACGATCATGACCTTTAAACTTATTCGTAACATACATATACGGGACCTAAAACTTTCTCATATTGTCAGGTCTTTAATCCATGACTTCCTTTTTAATTGTGTATTGTCAGGTCTTTAATCCATGACTGCTTTTTCATTTGTGTATTGTCAGGTCTTTAATCCATGACTGCTTATTTAGTTGTCAGGTCTTTAATCCATGACTGCTTATTTAATTTGTGTATTGTCAGGTCTTTAATCCATGACTGCTTATTTAGTTGTCAGGTCTTTAATCCATGACTGCTTATTTAATTGTGGGGCCGACTGGTCATCCTGAGTCATTTCGTTTTGAATCCCTCACACGCACTTCACATACTTTGACCCATAGGGTCTCTATTGCATGTTTGACCATGCACATCATGATCTCAGGATTACCAATGTCCACACTATTCATGTATTCATTTCGTGGCATACAAAACATGCATGAGGTCCCATCATTCACATAATAATAGTGCACATGTCACAAACATCATCATCGATATGCCAATCATACTTTTCTCATAGACAGTTGAAGATCATACTTTTGTAAGAAAACATGAAACATTCTCATACAAACTCATCATCCTATTCTCACATGAAATAATGGAATACCTTTACATAGCATACGAGAATAATCTCACATAAAATAATGGTTTATTTCCACATGATGCATCGAAATATTTGCACATGAAATATTAAGTATTCTCACGATAATATCTGTATATTTTTATATGAAAAATATAAACTAATTTCGCATGAAATCATGAAAATCATTTTCATTCAGTCCCATTAAAAGGTTCGGCACAAGGTCCCTTACCTCGAGCTTTGATCTCACTCTTTCCTTCCAATTCTTAACTTAACGGTCCTTTCCAAATAACCTGTCAATCAGGAATTCTCCTATTCATTAACCCACTACTCAGTTCATTCAATAAGGGAAATCTAAGTACGCAAGCGTCTATAATACTCACTTTGCACCAATTACCTCGACTCCGAATAATAATCCGAACGTGGAATCGTTTGCTCCAAAACTTGGAAGTCTTGATCCTGAAATTCAGTCCGTTCCTACCAATCGTGTTCTACACCTTAGTTTCACACTCTCAGTTAGACGTTCAGATATATAATAGATCACGAATAATTTTCATCGGAAACGAAACTCAACCCGAACACTCACACATTGAAACCTAGCGGTGACAAAATGGTGCCGATCGGCATCGTAGTCGAGATGGATCCGGACGGCGACGGCAAAGGCGCCGCGAGTAGTCGGCGGCGGTTGATCCTACGAGCAGCAGCAGCGGCGGCACCGTCCACGAACAGCAGCAGCAGCGGCTGGAGACTTCGGGTCTGCTGGGCGCGTGTGTTCGAGACCTCAATGGCAAGGCTCCTCCAATCGTGACTCCGGCGTGGCTGCAGGCGTAGGCGACCATGGCGACGGCAGCTGGCCGCAGCCGAGTGTCAACGCGCCGAAGCTCCGTTGCGCGGCGCGCGCGCGACGGCAGTGCGATCCACGAGCGGCGGGTGATTTCCTTCGGCTGCAGCTGGCTGGACGGCGAGCGACCACCTGCGCTCGTGGAAGGGTATGGCCGGCGGTGAAGGCAGCACAAGGACCTAGGGTTGGTCGGCTAGGGCGTGAGAGCTTGGAGGGTTCGTCCGTTCGTGATTTCGGCCGGCGGTAGTAGCACAATGATGGTATGCTGCAGCTAGGTCAAAACGAGAAGAGAGGGGCTAGGGTTAGGGTTTGCATTCTAGGTCTAAAATGAGGTGAAGGAGATGATGATGGCCTAGGGTTTTCTTATGGTTAAATACTAAGGAGGCTTAAGGTTTAGGGTTTTAGGTCAAGTCTTATACAACCCTTATTTAAGCAATGATCACCAAAACGCCCTTGTAATTGCCTTTTCCTTTAATTTCATAGTTAATCTCATCTTAAAAGAAATAATTCACATAAGCTAAACAAAATTACGGCCTCCCTCTCGCCGAGCTTGATTAAAATCACTAATCCAGCTAAACACGGCGTTTACTAGAGCGTTAAATAAAATAAATAATAATACCTGTGATGATGGTCGTCACAAAAAATAACTATTGGAAGCTTCATCATAGTTCCTACGAAAAGTAATAACAACATTAACAACATTAAGTAATATAGAAATCGATCACCACAATAGTCACTCGTATATCATTGATTAATGATATCACTGATAGTATTGATATCTATTGATCACTGATATCACTGATATCATTAATATCTACTGATCACTGATATCATATCTATTGATCAATGATATCACTGATATCATTGATATCTAGAAAACAGTGATAGATATCACTGATATCACTGATATCATTGATATCTACTGATCATTCATATATATTGATCAATGATATCACTGATATCATTGATATGTAGAAAACAATGATAGATATCACTGATATCACTGATATCATGTGTATTCACTAGCATATCTAGAAAACAAAACAATCACCAAAATCAGACTTGCGACTCCAAAACATTGCAGAAAAACAGTGATATAACAAAATGAACAAAAGAAATACCCACGAAAAAAGCTCTGGTTGATTGACAAGATCGTATATCACTAATTGGAAGCACAATAGTCACTTGTATATCACTAAAATCACTAATATCATTGATATCTATTGATTACTGATATCACTGATATCATTATCTATTGATCACTGATATAACTGATATCTATTGATCATATCTAGAAAACAATGATAGATATCACTGATGTCATGTATATCGTCCATCATCTAGAAAACAGTATTGTTGAGGAAGAATTTGCAGTGATTGTTTACAACAAGTAAGTAAAATATATTCTTGCTGTAAATTTCTTCTTCTTTAAGCATGTTTAGCCTAGATCTAAGTGTTAGATCAATTTTAATAAACACATGTTGCATAATGATACCACGATGATTCAATCGTCTTTCGCTGCGCGGGGATTTCATTCCCTTCAGTAGCAAATGAACATAAGAAATGCCCACGAAAAATGTTGATTGAAAAACTCAAATACCCACGAAAAAAGCTCCGTTGGACTTCGAAAAGATCGAATTGGAAGATACTTCGACCGAATAAGAAGATACTACAATGCGATCGAATTGGAGAAGATAATCAGACAAACTTGCGACTTCGATCGAATTGGAGAATATAATCAAACAAACTCGATGAAAATTCATGGCCTGCAATTCAACAGATCAAACTGGAAGATACCCGATCGAATAGGTGAAGGCTTGCGACTTCGATTGAATTTGAGAAGATACTCAAACTTGCGACTCGACAGAAGATTGGACTGGAATCGAGAAGAGTTTGGGAAGCTTGGACTGGAATCAAGAAGATGTTGTCGCAAAAATCGGAAGAAGAAAAATACCGTGAAGAACAAATACCAATTGAAAAACAAATACCAATTAAAAAGAGAATAGGTTTAAGCCAAAAGTATAATTGAAATTATAAAAAAAATTAAAGATTTTTGTCATATTTGCAATTCTTTTAAAATATTGCTATATCTACAAATACTAAAACCAAAATTGCTACCCATTACAAATTTTCTAAAAAATAGGTATATTAAATAAATTATAATACATCTCATTTGATTTGACTGTGAATTTAGAGCCTTACAAGTAGTTAAATATTTATTCATTTTTGAGAATCTAGAAAATGCAAATGTTTAAATGCTTAAAATTGTAAAATAATAAAAAATATAAATGTCGGGCATAATCATGTTTGTTTTGAATATAAAAATATAAAAATAACAAAGAATATTTAAGTAACCGTGAAGAACAAATACCAATTGAAAAACAAATACCAATTAAAAAGAGAATAAGTTTAAGCCAAGGATATAATTGGAATTATAAAAAAAATTAAAGATTTTTGTCATATTTGCCATTCTTTTAAAATGTTGCTATATCTACAAATACTAAAACCATAATTGCTACCCATTACAAATTCTCTATTTTTGTTCCTATTGATTCTCAACACATGGATAGTTGTATATAGTTTTCAGTCAAAGTTAATTACTCTCGTGACTACCTATCGGTTCTTCCTTCAATTTTAAATATAATTTAAATACTTTATGTTTGACAATTGATTTATTTTTTTACTTTCGTTTTAATTTCCAATCAACACCCCTCCATTATATCTTCTTCTTTTCACTTATTCATCTTGCTCTCTCTGTGTCTACGTGTTTTTGACCGTTGGGAATGAACCATAATAAAAATAAGTGAAAAATAGATGTTGTCATGAGTGCGTATAACTATAAGATAGATAGAGAGAGTTAGATTTCCACAAATGAACTAGAGCTGAGTTAGGTTGCTACCAAGGTGAATGCTAAAGTCATTAAGATGTTGATGCCACCAAAAGGTAGTCGTCGTCATTAATTTGAAAATTTAGGTCATCCGATTCGAATAAGAAACCAAAAGTAAAGGTACCCTCACCTTTACTCTTCCTGCCTTATATAATTGGCTCAATATTTTATTATTATTATTTTTTTTTTCTTTTTGTTAAATTACAAGTTTTAATCCCTAACAACTTTTATGTTTGTTTCTATATCTGGTCTCTAAAATTTTAAAAATATTTAATACATCTCTAAATTTTCAAATTCGTATCTATTTGGTACCTAAATTTTTAAAATTGCCTAATACACCCTTAGACTTTCAACTGTGTGTTTAATATGTCTTTAAATATTTAATTTTATGTCTAATACATCCTTGGCCTATTTGATAATTTTTAATTAATTAACTTACTATAAATAAAATTAAGAGTTTAGGTTCCTATTAGACACATAAAAATCAACTTCATTTCTAATAGGTTATTTAATCCTAGAAAAATTTAAATATACGAGGAGGGTCCGGTCAAACAAAAAAATTGAAAGTTCAAAGACTTATTTGACATTATTAAAGTTGAAGATCTATTTAGACACAAAATTGAATGTTGGAGACCTATTAGACAATTGTTAAAGTTCAAATACCAAATAGATACCAACTTAAAAGTTTGGGGACAAACTTGTAATTCAACCTTGTTTTTATTATAATTTTAACAAAAAATTGGTTCATACATTCAATGTTACCTAATTCTTTTATATATATATATATTTATTGTGTAAATGTGACCTCACCAACCCAGGGAAGCAGTTAAATTATGGAGTGAAAAATTGGTATTTTAGTTATTTGGTTAACTAGAAACGTAACATCAATGATTATATCTATCTTGTCAATTTTAAAAATAAGTTTTGATTTTATTACTTTACTTTTGTTTTTTAGTCAATAATTAAGCTTCTACAACCTAACATTGTGACCACAATATTAAAAAAACCAACTCAGTGTTTGAGGCATTGAGTTGGGTTGAGTTCTCAACTCCCCAATTCTCCAAATATCTCCCCCAATTTTCTCACCTTACATCTCCCCACAAAATCAATTCACACACCTCTCCAACAATTTTCCTAAACTTTGATTCCCTTCCGGCAGTCCGGCAATGGTCCGACGACTTTCCAGCGGTGGTCCGACGTTGGTCCGACGGCTTCCAGTGGTGGTCCGACGACCTCCGACGGTGGTCTGGTGACTTTCAGTGGTGGTCCGACGACTTCCGCTACTTTCGATGGTGGTCAGACGACTTCCGGCAGTGGTCCGACGACTTTCTGACAAAACTCCGCGTGATTGTCCGGCGGGATGAAGAGTGAGATGAAAAAAAAAGAATGAGAATAAGATGAGAGTTTTGAAATGCACCCTTTAAGTTGCAATTACTCTAGTTTAAATAGGTAGCAAAAAGTCCTAATCATTTTTAGAACAAAAAATCCTATTTTTTAAAAAAGGAAATCTTAATCCTTTTTAGACTTTGAAACACCCTTTCCTAAAAAATCTCTATATCCATAATCCTTATCTGCAAAAATTCAAATTTAAATCAAATACAATCAATGCATTTGATTTTACGGGAGTTACAAAAAAGAGGGGGGTTTAAGTTCAATTATCCATAAGTTTCGTTGCTGAAACGAAAAGAAAAGTTACGGGGGAGTGATTAAGAAAATAAAAATATAAAATGGAATCCGCTAGACGTAAAGATGTTTTAGACCAACTGTATGCAATAGAAGGGTTGGCCAAGGACGTGTTGGGGTTTGTGCCCTAAAACTCGTAGTTTGTAATTATGTTCTAATTATTGTAATAAAGTGTTATTACTTCAATATAGTGTTATTATTGTTCATTATCTATGATATTGCCTTTGTTTTAACCCTAAATCCAATAAACTAAACATCCAAGGCTGTAAAATGAATCTTTAACTGAATGTAGTGTACATATAAAGGATATCAGTTCGAGATACAGTCTAAAGGGTCTATAGTAAGGGGATAAAGTTTGGGTACCTTACCTTGGTAAAACTATGGATGTGGCCCACTTTGTATAAGATACAAACACTGTGATCCTAAGGTGTTCGTGTAGATGACATGTGAGTGGGAATATCCTATGTAATGAGATTACATAAGACCGGACCGCGAAATAGTAACCACTAGGTGTAACTCCTTTGACTAGTTAGGTTTCTATTTCACTAGGATGACCTAGGCAACTTGATCTCAATCATGAGCAGGTTACAAACTCCTGTTCGTGAGGGATTGTCCTTTGACTAGTATGGGTGAGAGTGGCAAGATTTGCCAACTCAATATGCCAACCTTCTTGGGGACAAGACCGAGTGAGCGGCTGGGAACTTAACTTAGCAAGATGGAATTCACTCCTTCCCGCCTTCTAGGATAAGTAGAGGAATGTTCCCTTAAGTGGTGTCTCCGGGACTTGAACAAAGGGCCCGACCCTCTCATTGGCCCGAGAGGGACTATGTTTGTTGGTAGGACCACAAAAAAAATTGTTTATTAGAGGAGCACTGGTACTTAAGATACAATTTGTAACCCAGGGGTAAAACGGTAATTTAACCAAGCTGGTGTTACGAACATTCGTGAAGGATTGACTTGCTGTTATTGGTCAATATCCGTGAACACAGAAATACATCTGTAGTGAGAAGAGTGCAGCTGCAGGACTTTAGTGGAGTGTTCCTGCAGTTAACGAATGTTGATTGGGATGTTAATGAGATTAACCGAGCAATCTCGTATCGTTGGAGCTTCTGATCTGTAGGTCCATTAGATCCACCTTCTAGCTCGTAAAGGGTTCTTAGATCATTTGAATTTGAAATGTTCAAATTCATAAGGGAATAAACTTAATGTATATAGATACGATATAATATATAGTTTTGGAACTATATATTATAACTTTAATGTGGATATGATTCATATTAAATTATATGAGAGAATTAAATATTTGAAAGAGTTCAAATATTAAATTCAAATGTGAATGTGATTCATATTTGTAAACTATAGGTTAAATCTTAATGTGCATGAGATGTACATTAAACTATAGAATAAAGGGTAAAATGATTAAATGTGATTTAATCATTTAATTAATATTTGAATTAAATGTGATTTAATATAATTAATTAATCGTTAATTAATTATTTTATTAATTAATTAGGGAACATGTCATGATGACACGTTTCCACTAGTCCCCAACTCCCACTTACCCACTGAATTGTAATTCTTCTCCTAGTGAGAATAGGATAAGAGATCGATCAATTGATTGAATTGAAAACACACAGAAGAATACTCTCTCTCTCTCTCTCAATTCCCTCTTGCATTCTTCCAATTGTTGGAATTCCTTTCCCACAAATGAGAGGTCTAAGTGGAACTCAGAGCCATAGGAGGTTTTCCTCGTGGTTGTGTTTTGTTGGAGAAAACAGAGAAGCTTGGTGTTCGTGCTTGTTGTGTTGCTGGATTTTCTTGCAGCAAGGAGTTGCTGTGTAGAAAAACTACAAAGGTAACCTATCTTCTTTTAGTTTAATTGTTAAACAAATCATGTCTGCACGTTAATTTCCATGTCTAATTGGATTAGAAGGCATGTTTATTCTATTTTTCATCAATGTATTGGTTTTTGCTTTTCAACCAAAATAAGCTTGCAATTACGATTCTAAACTCGTTTCCGCTGCTGAAGGGGATCGAATCTCCATCAATTGGTATTAGAGCAATGCTTGATTTGTTTTGTTTGAAACAAAATTGCATTGATTTGGTAGGAATTGCATTTGGTTTGCTGTAAAACTGTTTAGGAATAGTTGGCCTTAGCTTTTCATTGATTTGATCAATTTAAATGTAAAGACCCTTGTGTTTTTGGATAATTAAATGCATTATCGAGTCTATAATCGAGTTAAGAGTCGCTCAGGACCAGTTTCGTGCTTTTTGGTTGAGAATCGAAGGAGTTTTTGAAGTTTGAAGTTGTTGTGTTCGATGGAGAAAGCTGCTGCCGAAGCAACAACGTTGCAACGCTACCAGCAGCGTTGCAACGCCGTTCGTCAGCGTTGCAAGGCTGAGGAATGACGTCGCAACCTCTGACCTCCCTATCGACACGGGAGCTCCAGGGGTCAGCGACGTTGCAACGCTTCCCCTTAGTGTTGCAACGCCACTCCGATAGCAGGCGCGAGCGCGGACAAAGTCGGCGTTGCAACGCCATGATGCCATTGCAGAAGCTGCAGACCAGTTCAGCATTTTGGTTGGTTTTCGGTCCGGTTCGAGCGGTTCAAGCCCGGTTCAAGGAGTTTTGGACCGGTTTATGTAATAAAATTAGAGTAATTTTATTATTTTGCACTTTAGGGGCCAAATTATTCCAGTTTTACAGCTGTATTTCTTTATGAATGTCATTTAGAATTTTTCCCAGCTTATGATAAGCATGTTCATGCATTTTATTTGTATAATTGTTATATAAATATGGTAGAAATGCATGATTTGGTTTATTTTTCATATGCATTTATTTATAATTGTTATAATTAGATAAATGTGAAAAATAAGTTGCATGGAACATGAAATTACTTAGTTTAAAATAATTGTTATTTTATTTAAGTAATTTAATTATTCAATTAGTTGAATAATTTTATTTTATAATTCCAATTTGAAAAATAATTATTAGTTTTATAATATAGTTATTTGTCATAGGTTAATTATTAAAATTTATAAGTGTTATAAATTAAAGGGGTTTTAGAAATTACCATAACCTATAATAAAGAAATGCATGCAAACATAGGAACTTGGGTAAAATTAAAATTAGTTTTAAATTGTTTAAAATTAATTTAGACCTAAGTTTTAATTTCTAATAGGATTAGAAATTAGTCTTACATAGTATTTTAAATAGTTTAAAATATAGTAGGACATTAGAACTTTGGTTATAAGGGAACTCTACTGGTGGAGTTCTGTCTAAGGTTGAGGGTAGTTAAGCTGACGGTTAACGGAACACCTCCTACCTGGGAACTGACCCGGAGCTTGAGTTGAATTAACCTTAGTTCTATTTTATATCTAGGTAATTAAAATGTTTATTCACCTAGTCATAGGGTTAAAAGACCTAGTTATAACAGTTACAATAGACATAGACTTAGATAGATTCTTTTAGTCACAATCCGACTAAGTTAAACATATACCGTAACCTTAGGAGCTTCAGTGGGAGAAAACGAGATGTTCGCAACGATTTTACTCTCACGTCCTCAAGAGTTCACACTGTGAATTCCATGCTCGGCTACGTGGCGTCAATAGGGCGTCCCCCTACGGTATGTGTTTGCATGGTTCAATACCAAGGTGAATGAGGGAAGTATCCATAGTAAATGGGAGCAGGACGCATGTCAAAGTATCCTACGGTCTCCTCCATTAGGTCGCACCGTGAGATTTCTATAGTCTGCCTGCTAGGATGTCCTAGAACACCAAACCCTACAGAGGGCCTGACTATAAGGATTGGAACACCGCGAACTCCAGAAATGGATAGGGTCTCTTAGGTAATTTGCCAACAGTTGTCTTTCTTAATAGTAGCCTGTTGGCTCGGACCTATTGGATCTGAAAATGGTAGGGTCACATTTACGGGATGAGTTAAGCTAGTTGATAAGTCCTTGACCAAACAAACGATACCTAAGGACCATTGGGACATGAGATGTTCTGGTAGTGAGAATTGACTGAGAAAGTCTCAATTCAGGGGAGGAATGACTGACCGCCCGACGGAGGCTTTTGTTCTAAACCCTTGAAATATCGTTGCAAAATTAAAGGTTTAATTTAAACACTAGGTTTAGTTTAAACACTAGGATTGTTTAATAATTTGCTAAATTTGATTGGTTTTAATGGGTTAAAAGGCATAACTAATTAGAACTATTTTGGATTTTCAGCATGTCGTCCTCAATAATAACCTTATTAAAAAGCGATCGTTTAACTGGTGAGAACTTTACTACGTGAAAGTTCAACTTGAATATGATTCTTGTTGTTGACGATTTTCGGTTTGTACTAACTGAGGAATGTCCTCAGGTCCCCGCTCGAAACGCTCCTTTATCTGTTAAGGAGGCGTACGACCGCTGGATCAAGGCCAATGATAAGGCTAAGGTCTACATTTTGGCTAGTGTTTCTGAAGTTCTAGCCAAAAAGCACGAGAGCATGGTCCCAACTCATGAGATCATGAGTTCGTTGCAGGATATGTTCGGACAACCGTCTGGACAACTTCGGCATGAATCCCTCAAATACGTTTATAACTCCTGTATGAAGGAGGGGTCGTCGGTGAGAGAACATGTTCTCGATCTGATGGTCCACTTCAACGTGGCTGAGATGAACGGCGCGGTCATTGACGAGCAAAGTCAGGTCTTGTTCATCCTGGAATCTCTTCCGAAGAGTTTTCTGCAATTCCGCAGCAATGCGGTGTTGAACAAGATATAGTATAACCTGACTATTCTCCTTAATGAACTACAAACTTTCCAGTCTCTTATGAAGAATAAGGGACAGGCTGATTGAGAGGCAAATTTATTTGCCCATTCTAGAAGGTTCCAGTAGGATTCATCCTTTAGGACTAAGTCCTGTAGTTCATCTTCTGGGCTTAAGAAGACCCAAAAGAAGAAGATGGGACGGAAAGGGAAGGCACCTGTTGTTGATAAAGGCAAGGGAAAAGCCAAAGTTGCAGACAAAAGAAAATGTTTCCACTGCAACGTGGATGGGCACTGGAAGCGCAACTGCCCAAAATACCTTGCTGAGCTCAAAGAGAAGAAAGGTAAATCAGATTTACTTGTTCTTGAAACTTGCTTAGTGGAAAATAATAATTTTACCTGAATACTTGATTCAGGAGCCACTAATCACGTTTGCTCTTCCTTTCAGGCAACTAGTTCCTTCAAGGAGCTCGAAGAGGGTGAGATGACACCCAGGGTCGGAACGGGAAACGTCGTCTCAGCTCGTGCAGTGGCAGATGCCAAGCTGTTTTTCAGAGATAGATTTATTTTATTAAAAAATCTGTATGTAGTTCCTAAGATTAAGAGGAACTTAATTTCTATATCTTGTTTAATAGAACTTAGATATTGTATTTCCTTTTCTTTAAATGAAACGTTCATTTTAAAAAATGGGGTCAATGTTTGTTCTGCTAAATTGAAAAATGACTTGTATGTACTTAAATCGAATCAAACTAAAGCAATTTTAAATCATGAGATGTTTAAAAATGCTAATACTCAAAGTAAAAGGCAAAGAACTTCTCCAAATAATAATACCTATCTATGGCATCTTAGACTTGGTCATATTAATCTCAACCGGATTGAGAGACTCTCTAAGAATTAACTTCTAAATAAGTTAGAAGATGATTATTTACCTCCTTGCGAATCTTGCTTGGAAGGTAAGATGACCAAATGACCTTTTAGTGGAAAAGGTTACAGAGCCATAGAGCCTTTAGAACTTATATATTCGGATTTTTGTGGTCCGGTGAATGTTAAAGCTCGAGGAGGGTATGAATATTTCACCTCTTTCATAGATGATTATTCGAGGTATGGTTATTTATACCTAATGCATCATAAGTCTGAGGCTCTTGAAAAGTTCAAAGAGTATAAGGCTGAAGTAGAGAATACATTAGGGAAAACCATTAAAACACTTCGATCCGATCGAGGTGGAGAGTATATGAATTTGAGATTCCAGGACTATTTGATAGAACACGGAATTAAATCTCAACTCTCAGTACCTAATACACCACAACAAAATGGTGTGTCAGAAAAGAGAATAAAACCTTGTTGGACATGGTTCGTTCTATGATGAGCTATGCTCATTTGCCTGCCTCGTTTTGGGGATACGCAGTAGAGACTGCACTTCAAATCTTGAACACCGTTACATCAAAGAGTGTTTCAAAAACACCTTTTGAATTGCGGAAGGGGCGTAAACCTAGTTTGCAACACTTCAAGATTTGGGGTTGCCCGACACACGTGCTAGTGACAAATCAAAAGAAACTGGAACCTCGTTCAAGATTATGCTAATTTGTTGGCTATCCCAAAGAAACGAGAGGTGGTATTTTCTACGACCCACAAGAAAACAAGGTGATTGTATCGACAAATGCCACGTTCTTGGAGGAAGATCACATGAGGAACCATAAACCGCGTAGTAAATTAGTGCTAAATGAAGCTACAGATGAACCAACAAGAGTTGTTGATCAAGCTGGACCGTCATCAAGAGTTGATGGAGAAGCGAGCACCTCAAGTGAGTCTCGTCCTTCTCAATCGTTGGGAATGCCTCGACGCAGTGGGAGGGTTGTTTCCCAACCTGACCGCTACTTGGGTTTAGCTGAAACTCAAGTCGTCATACCTGATGACGACGTAGAAGATCCATTGTCTTATAAACAGGCAATGAATGACGTAGACAAGGACCAATGAATCAAAGCCATGGACCTTGAAATGGAGTCAATGGACTTCAATTCGAGATGGGAACTTGTAGACCAACTTTGAAGGGTTAGACCCATAGGGTGTAAATGGATTTATAAGAGAAAGAGAGATGCACGTAGGAAAGGTGCACCTTTTAAGGCTAGACTTGTAGCAAAGGATTTTACCCAAAGGGAAGAAGTTGACTACGAAGAAACGTTTTCCCCTGTTGCTATGCTGAAGTCTATAAGGATACTCTTGTCCATAGCCTCGTTTTATGATTATGAAATTTGGCAAATGGACGTCAAGACTGCCTTTTTGAATGGTAATCTTGACGAGAGCATCTATATGTCTCAGCCCGAAGGGTTCATAACCCAAGGTCATGAGCAAAAGGTTTGCAAGCTCAATCGATCCATTTATCGGTTGAAACAAGCATTCAGATCTTGGAATATAAGATTTGATACTACGATCAAGTATTATGGCTTTGACCAAAACATTGATGAGCCTTGTGTTTACAAGAGGATCATCAACGACAAAGTAGCTTTCATAGTGCTTTATGTGGATGATATCCTACTCATTGGGATTGATGTAGGATACATTACTGACATAAAGAATTGGCTGGCGACTCAATTCCAAATGAAAGATTTGGGAGAGGTGCAATATTTTCTTGGGATTCAAATTTTCAGGAATCGCAAGAACAAAACGCTAGCTCTGTCTCAAGCGTCTTATATCGACAAAATGTTGTCCCGATATTCGATGCAGAATTCCAAGAGGGGCTTATTACCCTTCAGACATGGAGTTCATCTGTCTAAGGAACAGTCTCTTAAGACGTCTCAAGAAGTTGAGGATATGAGACGTATTCCCTATGCCTCTGCAGTAGGTAGCTTAATGTATGCTACGTTGTGCACGAGGCCAAATATTTGCTATGCAGTGGGAATAGTCAGTAGGTACCAATCCAATCGAGGGTTAGACCACTGGACAATAGTTAAAAATACCCTCAAGTATCTTAGGAGAACGAGGGACTATACGCTTGTGTATGGGACTAAGGATTTGATCCTTACTGGATACACTGATTCTGATTTTCAGAACGATAAGGATTCTAGGAAATCCACATCGGGATCAGTTTTCACCCTTAACGGGGGAGCTATAGTATGGCAAAGCATCAAGCAAGTATGCATCGCTGACTCCACAATGGAGGCTGAGTATGTCGCTGCTTGTGAAGCAGCTAAAGAGGTTGTTTGGCTAAGGACATTCCTTACTGATTTGGAAGTTGTTCCAAATATAAAATTTTCCATCACCTTATACTGTGACAACAGTGGTGCAGTAGCCAATTCGAAAGAACCTCGCAGCCATAAGCGAGGCAAGCACATCGAGAGGAAGTAGCACCTGATACGAGAAATGGTGCAACGAGGAGATGTGACAGTCACAAAGATCGCTTCGGAGCACAATATTGTTGATCCGTTTACAAAGACTCCCACGACTAAAGTATTCGAGGGTCATCTGAAATGTCTAGGTCTACGAGATATGTACATAAGCTAATCTAGGGCATGTGGGATATATATAATGAGGTATATGGATGCCCTAGTTTATTGTATTTCTATCTCTGTAACCACTGTTTTAGATTATCATGTATCCCACTAGAGTTTTAGTTCAAGTGGGAGTTTGTTGGGGTTTGTGCCATAAAACCCGTAGTTTGTAATTATGTTCTAATTATTGTAATAAAGTGTTATTACTTCAATAAAGTGTTATTGTTCATTATCTATGATATTGCGTTTGTTTTAACCCTAAATCCAATAAAATAAACATCGAAGGCTGTAAAATGAATCTTTAACTGAATGTAGTGTACATATAAAGGATCTCAGTTCGAGATACAACCTAAAGGGTCTATAGTAAGGTGATAAGGTTTGGGTACCTTACCCTTGTAAAACTATGGATGTGACCCACTTTGTATAAGATACAAACACTGTGATCGTAAGGTGTTCGTGTAGATGACATGTCAGTGGGATATCCTATGTAATGAGATTACATAAGACCAGACCGCGAAATAGTAACCACTATGTGTAACTCCGTTGACTAGTTAGGTTTCTATTTCACTAGGATGACCTAGGCAACTTGATCTCAATCCTGAGTAGGTTACGAACTCCTTTACGCGAGGGATTGTCCTTTGACTAGTATGGGTGAGAGTGGCCAGATTGGCCGACTCAATATGCTTACCTTCTTTGAGACAAGACCGAGTGAGCGGCTGGGAACTTAACTTAGCAAGATGGAATTCACTCCTTCTTGCCTTCTAGGTTAAGTAGAGGAATGTTCCCTTAAGTGGTGTCTCCGGGACTTGAACAAAGGGCCCAACCCTCTCATTGGCCCGAGAGGGACTCTATTTGTTGGTAGGACCACAAACAACTTGTTCATTAGAGAAGCACTGGTACTTAAGGTACAAGATGTAACCCAGGGATAAAATGGTAATTTGACCCAGCTGGTGTTACGAACATTCGTGAAGGATTGACTTGTTGTTATTGGTCAATATCTATGGACACAAAATTACATATGCAGTGAGAAGAGTGCAACTGCAGGACTTTAGTGGAGTGTTCCCGCAATTAACGAATGTTGATTGGGAGGTTAATGAGGTTAACCGAGCAATCTCGTATCGTTTGAGCTTCTGATCTGTAGGTCCATTAGGTCCACCTTCTAGCTCGTAAAGGGTTCTTAGATCATTTGAATTTGAAATGTTCAAATGTATAAGGGAATAAACTTAATGTATATAGATACGATATAATATATAGTTTTGGAACTATATATTATAAATTTAATGTGGATATGATTCATATTATATTATATGAGAGAATTAAATATTTGAAAGAGTTCAAATATTAAATTCAAATTTGGATGTGATTCATATTTGTAAACTATAGGTTAAATCTTAATGTGCATGAGATGTACATTAAACTATAGGATAAAGGGTAAAATGATTAAATGTGATTTAATTATTTAATTAATATTTGAATTAAATGTGATTTAATTTAATTAATTAATCGTTAATTAATTATTATATTAATTAATTAGGGAACGTGTCATGATGACACGTTCCCACTACTCCCCAACTCCCCCTCGATAGGGAGTGGGGAGTTACCCACTGAATGGTAATTCTTCTCCTGTTGAGAACAGGATGAGAGATCGATCAATTGATTGAATTGAAAACACACAGAAGAATGCTCTCTCTCTCTCTCAATTCCCTCTTGCATTCTTCCAATTGTTGGAATTCCTTCCCACAAATGAGAGGTCTAAGTGGAACTTAGAGCCATAGGAGATTTTTCCTGTGGTTGTGTTCTGTTGGAGAAAACAAAGAAGCTTGGTGTTCGTGCTTGTTGTGTTGCTGGATTTTCTTGGAGCAATGAGTTGTTGTGTGGAAAAACTACAAAGGTAACCTATCTTCTTTTAGTTTATTTGTTAAACAAATCATGTGTGCATGTTAATTTCCATATCTAATTAGATTAGAAGGCATAGTTATTCTGTTTTTCATCAATGTATTGATTTTTGCTTTTCAACCAAAATAAGCTTGCAATTACGATTCCAAACTCGTTTCCGCTGCTCAAGGGGATCAGATCTCCATCAAGACGATCCCCTTAGTCGTAGACATCTAGAAAACGGGTTGCTTCTTCCAAGTCCCACCACAATCAAAGAAGAGATACTGCTTGCATCTTCTTGCTAGGACTGGTTGAACACCTACTCCACCCATCTTTTACTAAACCAAGATGACCCAGACACTTAATGTTTATTTCGTTAGATATATTTTGCGAACGATAATATTTTTTGTATACTTTAATTTTTTGGGGGCATGGGAGATAAGATTTGATAACATGTCATTAATTCTTTTGTCATGAATGAATGTATCGTCAATGATGGGAAGATAAAAACTACTTATTTGATCTTAAAACCATCAGTAAGATAAAGACTGATTTGATCTTAAAAAAAAACTGCACCATATACCTCTGCACAACTCAACTCAACTCTACACCTCAAACACAGACTTCCTGCAACAACTCAACTCAACTCTGCACCCCAAACACATATTTCATGCACTCAACTCAACTCAACTCTGCACAACTCAACTCAACTCAACTCAACCCAACTCAACCCTACTCTGCGATCCAAACGCACCCTAAGATGTTGATGCCACCAAAAGGTAGTCGTCGTCATTAATTTGAAAATTTAGGTCATCCGATCCGAATAAGAAACCAAAAGTAAAGGTACCCTCACCTTTATTCTTCCTGCCTTATATAATTAGCTCAAGATTTTATTATTATTTTTTTGGTTAAATTACAAATTTTAGTCCCTAACAACTTTTAGGTTTGTTTCTCTATCTGGTCTCTAAAATTTAAAAAATATCTAATAAAACTCTAAACTTTCAAATTCGTATTTATTTGGTTCCTAAATTTTAAAAATTGTCTAATACACCCTTAGACTTTCAATTATGTGTTTAATATGTCTTTAAATATTTAATTTTATGTCTAATACGTCCTTGACCTATTTGATAATTTTGAATTAATTAACTTACTATAAATAAAATTGAGAGTTTAGGTTCCTATTAGACATAAAAATCAACTTCATTTCTAATAGGTTATTTAATCCTAGAAAAATTTAAATATACGAGGAGGGTCCGGTCAAACAAAAAAATTGAAAGTTTAAAGACTTATTTGACATTATTAAAGTTGAAGATCTATTTAGACACAAAATTGAATGTTGGAGACCTATTAGACACTTGTTAAAGTTCAAGTACCAAATAGATACAAACTTAAAAGTTTGGGGACAAACTTGTAATTCAACCTTGTTTTTATTATAATTTTAACAAAAAATTGGTTCATATATTCAATGTTACCTAATTCTTTTATATATATATATTTATTGTGTAAATGTGACCTCACCAACCCAGGGAAGCAGTTAAATTATGGACTGAAAAATTGGTATTTTAGTTATTTGGTTAACTAGAAACGTAACATCAATGATTATATCTATCTTGTCAATTTTAAAAATAAATTTTGATTTTATTACTTTACTTTTGTTTTTTAGTCAATAATTAAGCTTCTACAACCTAACATTGCGACTACAATATTAATGTAGCATTGTCCAACTCAGGCGTGATGAATTTTAAAAATGAGCTTGATGATAAATACCAATCTTAAATTAAATATTTGTAGTGTTTAAAATAGTGAACCAAATTGGACCACAAGAAATCAAATATCAATTATCAATTTCTTTTAATTGAGTTTCTTAGAGGCCCGTTTGATAAACAATTTGAAAACAGGAATTTGAAACACGAGGGATTAAAAAAATAAAGAGTTGTATTTCATGTTTTCAAATATGCGTTTGGTAATAGATTTAGAAATTTGATTCTATTCTAAACAGTTGCTTTAAGTGTGTCCTATAACATGTTTATAGAGCATAAAATTAGTTGTAGTTGCAAAATTAATTATTAGATGAAATATAAGTCATTATTAACTAATTTATAAACATGATTTTTATAAATTTTATAGAATTATCATTTTATAATATAATATTATATAATTTATAATATATTATATATTATATTATACATATTTTAATTTGACAAAATAAATTGAGTTTATAATCTGAAATATTATATTTATTAAGATTTTTATCTTTATTTAATATAATTCTGCATTTTAAAATTTTAAATTCAGAATCTGGATACAATGAAAACATAGAAATGTTGTTTTCAAAATTTCTATTATTTGGATTACAGAATCCAAAAACAGTTTTCGAAAACACATCTGTCAAACACATATTCACTAAATTAAGATAATTCGAAAACATAAAATTGAATCTAGATTACATACCAAACAGACTCTTATTAACTCGGTTGGGAAGATTTTTGACATAAAGCAGAAAAGACTGAAACTAAAAGCCGAAAAGATAACGATTTAACTTTAGGCATTGATTCGAAGTATGTCAGACAACAATGTAATTTTCATCATAGATAACCAACACCTACACCACCTATACTACAGTCCAACTAAGCTTAAAAACATAACCTCATGATTCGACTAAATTGTCTTTATTGGAATAAATCGTTCTTATATTTAGTTGGGATTTGTTATACTATTTTTATTCAATTGTATTCATTCTTTATAAAGATAAGTGGAGCCATGAATAAAGTACAAGTCAAATAGACTTTTCTACCTACTCTTTAATATGGTATCAGAGATTATAACACGTTTCCGTTAATTTTGCCCATCCATGGCGTCTGTGTCCGTACCGAGTTCGTCTTCCACCTCTCGCCAATATTAGTTCTCGCGTGAAATTACTGAGAATCCGTATTTCTTGCACCATAGTGACTCCGTCAATCTTGTTCTAGCCTCAGAGCTTCTCCTATATGACAATTATGTCACATGGAGCTGGTTGATGCTAATTGTGCTCTCAATCAAGAACAAGATTGGATTTATCGATGGGTCGATTCCAAAATCCGCGGGCGAATTGCTTCCTTTGTGGCAATGCAATAATCACATGGTGATCGCATGGATTCTCAATTCTGTATCCAAAGGAATTTCGTCGAGCATTTTGTTCACTGATTCCGCCCAGGCAATTTGGCAAGATCTCAAGGATATGTTTCAGAAGCGGAACGACCCACGAATCTTTCATCTCAAACGAGGTATGGCTACGTTGAAACAAGATCAAGATTTTGTGACTACTTACTTTTCGAAACTCAAGAGTATGTGGGATGAGTATACGACCTACCGGCCGACCTGCACCTGTGGTCAATGCACTTGTGGTGGCATCCAAGTGATTGATCATTTTGTTAAATTCGAATACCTTTTGAACTTCTTGATGGGACATAATGATAGCTTTAGTCATGCTCGTTCGCAGATCCTTCTTATGGATCCTCCTCCACCCATCAGTAGGGCATTCTCTCTAGTTGCACGAGAAGAAGAATAACGGTCCAGTGATCCTACCCCTAACATTGCTCTTGTTGTTAGTACTTCAACCTCTACTCCTACAAAATCTCCCACACGCTCAAATGGCAATCAACATCGTGGTCAACACAATGGTAATCACCCATTTTGCACCTATTGTAACATTCTGGGACACATAGTGGATAAATGCTACAAAATACATGGATATCTACCAAGGTATCGGTCAAGAGGAAACCAACGCAACCAGTCCCATAATCACACCCCTACAGCAAAGGCGAATTCCGCAGCAGTCGCCAATGTTGAATCCAATGAACACACGATTTTCCAATGTCATACCATCCTCAAGATGTTACAATCCAAGTTAGAAGCTGCAAAGTCCGAAGGGGAAGTTATCCCTCATGTCGCAGGTACTCCTCTAAACCTCTTCATGATATTAAACATGATTGGGTAGTAGACTCTGGCACATCAACCCATATATGTTTTTCTCGAGACCTTTTTACCAATCTCGAGTCAGTATCTACTTCAGTTGTCCTACCTAACAGCTCTCGTATCACTGTACAATTTGCTGGCACTGTAGTTATTTCTGGAATGCTAGTTGTACACGACATTTTGTTTATTCCAGAGTTCAAGTACAATCTATTGTCTATCAGTGTCTTGACATCAAGCGCAAATGTCTCTGTCATTTTGTCTACTAATTGCTGTCAAATTCAGGATAAGTTAAGTTTGAGAACGATTGGCAAGGGTGACTTACAAGGCGACCTATACATTCTAACTGAGGACTAGAGTGCTACCATTCCCAAGCCTGTAAATATAGCTTCGACGGTTGCTCACCCATCAGTGTCAACATGGCATTCCAGGCTTGGCCACCCTTCACTCTCTCGCATTTCAATTTTGAAAGATGCTTTGATGCTTAATCACATTGCTTTAAGTAATGACTTGCTTTGTGATATCTATCGTTTGGCAAAACAAAAGAGGTTAGCTTTTACATCTAATAATAATAGATCAGAAAGCATGTTTGATCTTATCCCATGTTGATATTTGGGGTCCTCTAGCTACTTCTTCACATGTTGGTCATCGTTTTTTGTTACAATAGTAGATGATTTCAGTAGACATACGCTTTATGCTCAAACAAAAGTCTAATGTTTCACAAATTATCCCTAATTTCATTAGAATGGTAGAAACACAGTATCACAAGATTATCAAGTCCTTTAGATCCGACAACGCCCTTGAGTTGGCATTTGAAAAATTCTTTCGCACCAAAGGAGTAGTACATCAACTTTCATGTGTAGGCTGAAGTGATCGAATCTCGCAGCGGAAGCGATTGTGAATCGCGTGTTCGTGATTTTGTTACATGGATCTAAAACAAGAACTAAATACTTAAGATTAAGCATGCATATCTAATTAGGACAGCAAGATAACATACCTTTGAAGAACACTTTCTTCACGTATTCCTTCTCCAATGATCACGATCTCAGCAATACGAACCCGACACGTGTGAAGATCCACCACTAGATCTTCTTCGTTGTTCTCTAGGTGAGGGAGGAATGTGGGTTCCTTTAGGATGAGATGTGGAGTTTTGAGAAATGTGAGTTTGGAACTCTTTCCAACAACACAAATGTGGAACTCTAGGTTTTCACAATTGCCTAACTCAAAGTTGCATCTTATGCAAGTATTTATAGGGAAATAGGATGGAAATTATCATCCTATCCCTCCTTCATTCTCTCATTAGTATATAGTTAATTTGTGAATTTAGTTCACATTAAAACTATATATTATATCAATTATATCACATATAATTGATATAACACCTCATATATGAAATTGAACACTTCAATTTCATTCCTAACTTTATACCCTCAATATTACCATGTTGAGCCAATGGAGGGACCTAGTGGACCCACCGTTCATGAGCTCCAATGATGTGAGATTAACTGATCAAACTTTTTGATCTGGTTAATCAATATTCATTAACTACAAGTCCCTCCACTATAGACTTGTAGTTGCACTCTCATCACTGTAGATTTTATTGTGTCCATTGATATAATCATTACCCATGAGTCGACCCTTCACAGGTTGTTCGTAATCATAATTGGGTTAAATTATCGTTTTACGCCTGTGATTACCTCTTTGTTCCTTAAGCACCACTGATCCTCTAATGAACAACAAGTCTATGGTCCTACCATAAACTCAAACCCTCTTAAGCTTGTTTAGAGGGTGGGGCCCCGTTGTTCAAAACCTGGATTCAGTTCTTAAGGGAACAACCTATCTAATTCCTTAGTACAAAAATGAGTGAATTTCATCTTACAGAGTTAAGTCCTCAGCTACCTACGAGGTTCTGTCCCTGAGAAGGTAGACTAATTGAGTCGGCTACAGGCCACTCTCACCCATACTAGTCTAAGGACAAACCCTATAAGTAGGAGTCCATAACTTGCTTAGGATTCAGGTCGAGCCCCTAATGACCATCTATAAATTATCAGTCGTATCCTGTTATCGGTGTTATACTGGTTAGACTAATAATTTGCAGTCCGGTCTTGTATGAACTCTTCATACAGAATGTCCCCACTCGCATGTCATCCACATGAATGAGTTGGATTATCTCATTTGTAATAATTACAAAGTGCGCCGCATCCATGGTGTTACCAGAATAAGGTTTCCAACTTCATTCTTATACCATAGACCATTTAGGTTATTCTCTTGAATACAATCCAAATAGTGTCTACTACACTGATGTTCAAGATTCATTATAACCTTGGAGCTTAGTTTATTTGATTTATAAGGTGAGAATATAATTTTATCAAATCAAATAAATCTTTATTCATTTGACTAAAATTACACAAGTTTAGGGCACATATCCCAACATACGCAGGCCTGAACAGAACACTGTGGTGGAGAGAAAACACCAACACATCTTGAATGTTGCTCGAGCCTTGTACTTCAAATCTCGAGTTCCTTTGCAGTTTTGGAGTGAGTGCGTCCTCATAGTTGTGTTTCTGATCAATAGGATTTCATCTCCAACTCTACACTGGAAGACTCCGTTTGAATTGTACATGGCAAACCTGTCGACTACTCTAATCTGAGGGTGTTCGGTTGCCTCTGTTTTGCATCCACACAACAAGCTCATCGGACAAAGTTTTCACCAAGGGCCACTCCAGCAGTGTTTGTTGGATATCCTCCAGGCATGAAAGCCTTCAAGCTCTTTGACATAGACAAACGACAGTTCTTCATCTCTAGGGATGTGATCTTCCATGAGCAGATATTTCAATTCCATGCAGTCACGTTACAACATGACTATACTGACTTCTTGCCCAACACTGTCTTGCCCAAGCCAATTGACATTAACCTGCCATCTACCATATATCCTGAGCCGCTTACACAAAACCAAACTTTGCCCTTTGCACGCAACCACTTCACCTGATAGCTCAAATATTCACTCTGCATCTCCAACCTTAAAACCAATTGTCCGCAAAACCACACGACCCACAAAACCTCCCACTTACCTCAAAGACTATCATTGTAGCCTACTCAACAGTCCTAACTCGATCAACAAATTATCCACACAACATCCATTACACAACCATCTGTCCTACACCAACCTTTCTCCCACCTTTCGTGCCTTGACTATCAACATATCTTCATCATGAGCCTCAATTCTATCACCAGGCCTTGTAGTTTTCCCAATGGCGAGATGCTATGCAGGTTGAGCTTGATGCTATGGAAGCTGTCGTCCCATTGCCGGCAAACAAGCACACAATTGGCTGCAAGTGGATATATAAGATCAAACACCGTGTTGATGGCTCAATTGAACGCTACAAGGCTTTGCTGGTTGAAAAAGGATTCACCCATCAAGAAGGACTTGACTTCATCGAGACCTTTGCTCTGGTTGCCAAAATGGTAACTGTACGTGTCCTACTCATATGGCAGTATCTTACAAATGGCCCTTTGTTCAACTTGACTTGAATAATGCCTTTCTAGGTGAGTTGTTCGAAGAAGTCTATATGGAGTTATCCCTTGGGTACAGTCCGAAGAGCCAGGCTAGTAATCAAAAGTTGCCATGCCGGTTGAATAAATCCATCTATGATCTCAAGCAAGCCTCGAGATAATGGTTCACCAAGTTCTCTGACGCTCTTCTTTCCCTCGGGTTTAAACAATAAAAAATCGACTATTCCTTATTTGTACGTGGACAAGGTGTGGATTTTGTAGCCCTTTTAGTATATGTTGATTACCGGAGCCAATGCTGCTCACATTGCTCATCTCAAACATCTACTGAACCAGAGGTTTAAACTCAAAGATATTGGTGACCTCAAGTACTTTCTGGGACTTGAGCTTGCCCGATCTACCAAAGGTATCGTTGTTTCTCAACGCCACTATACTTTAAAGCTCTTAGAGGATACTGGTTTGTTAGGAGCTAAAGAAGAGACCATGCCCATGGATCCAAAACTGAAGCTACAACTTGATAATTCAGAACCTCTTCCCACTCCTTCTAAGTACAGGCAATTAATTGACAGATTAATATCCTTGATGACATCTCGCCCAGACATCACTTTCGCAGTGAACAAACTTAGCCAATTTATTACCAAGCCATGTACGTCTCATCTTGTTGTTGCACATCACTTATTACAGTACCTCAAGACTTCTCCAGGGCAGGGTGTTCTAATTTCGCCGACAAACTCTTTTCAACTGAGAGCTTTTGCTGACTCCGACTGGCCGTCTTGTCTTGACACTCGTCGATCAACAACATGCTTCTGCATTTTTTTGGGCAACTCATTGATATCATGGAAATCCAAGAAGCAAAGCATTGTCTCACGTTCCTCAGCCGAGGTAGAATATAGGGCCCTCGCTTTAACCACGTGCGAATTAACTTGACTATCATCTCTGCTTACAACCTTATGTGTCCCACTTCAAAGGCCTACACTGTTATTTTGTGACAATCAGGCGGTTGTACACATTGCGACTAATCCAATGTTTCATGAGTGCACGAAGCATATAGAGTTGGACTGCCACTTCAGACGCGACAAAGTCACAGATGGTTTTATGAAATTGTTACCTATACGAACTCATCTCAACCTAGCCAAAATCTTCACCAAGGCTCTCCCATTTGCTAGCCTTAAGTCTTTGTTATTCAAGTTGGGTTCCATCGATGTTTTTAGTCCAACTTGAGGGAGGGATATTGGAACAAACCGTTCTTATATTTAGTTGGGATTTTTTATACTATTTTTATTCAATTGTATTCATTCTTTATAAAGACAAGTGGAGTCATGAATAAAGTACAAGTCAGATAGACTTTTCCACCTCGTCTTTAATAGTCTTGACAACAAGGTATTCAACTACACTGCAGCTCACTCCATTGCCAAATCTACCTCCTCTGTTTTGAATTCTTTTGGCAATCAGGGCAACTCCCCCTCTTCGAGAGAAGCTTGTTTTTTTTGGTCCCCTGATTTCCCTTGTATTTGACTACACCATGCAACACCTTACGTTTACATAAGTTTAAATTATGTTCTTTTTTGTTTGGAAAATAATTTACCAAGATTGTCAGCAAAATAATTTATGAAGATGTACGACAATTTTCCCCTTTTTGTTTTCTTTTTTGGTAAAATCAAAATAAATCCATTGATTTTGATTTCCTTCTCTGTATATGATCTTTTTTTTTTACTCTTTCTCCATTGTATTTTAGTTGTTGGGTTGTAACATTTCTTCATCATCTCTAATACCAGTTATTTAAAAATACTTTCAAGCTCTTGTCTCCTAATTAAGCTAGTCCAACCTAACATCAAATTAACTACTAAACTAACCCGTTATAGCAAAGCACGAGGTTATAGCTAGGCACGATAGCATTTCATACTAACGGTATTAGCTGCATTATGCTCTAGAGATTGATTAAGAGGAATAGATTAAACTAAACTAGTTGATCTAATTTAATTAACTCGCTCTCCTAACTCTTAAGACCTATCATGCAAAAATACATGAGAGCTAAAACTCTACTATGCAAACATGAGCCGACCTTATCACTACTAATATTAGCATACATAAACACATTTGACGCAAATAGATTGTAATGTGATTCTTTGAACATTCTTATACATTAAAGCGAGAATTAAGCGATAATAACATGTTGAAATTGATTACAAAATCTCACCAAATACATTGTTACCATTATTACACTTGAATTGACGTCAGAAATCTAGTCGAATATCGAATGACAAAAATGGATACCAAGGATCGATAAAAAAAATGCCTAAACTATCCTAAAACTACTAAAAACTGAGAGAGTTAAGCTGAGGAGATCTCATAATGACTGACAAAATGGATTAATCAGGTGAAACTTGTGGGGTAACAATAAAATACATAATTTAAGCTCCAACGCAAGTGCACACTACTAATTGATGCACGTACTTTTACGTTTACACAAGTGCATGAGGCAAGTAATATAAAACAATATTTGAGTACTGAGTATCGAATCCACAAAGATTGGTTTTTAACTCAATTAATTATTGTGAATACTTTTACTTTGCTTTATTTGGAGAGATAAAGGCAAGTTAGATTAAATCCTGATTCTTAAAAGCAAGATAAATGGGAGGGGATATCAATAAAGGAGAATGTAGCGGAATCGAGCACTCTTAAGTTGATTTCATGAGAATTGAAACTACCATTTAATCATGACTAACCAATTTCATAGACCTAGAGCTAAATCGAGTCGAAATATCCTGTCGGTCTCATTCGAACATGCTTCATTAATTGCTTGCCTAAGTGTCCTTAGCGCTAATTGAAAAGTTAATTTAATTAAGCCTGCTCGTTATTAGTCTCACCCGTCGATTGTTAATCTTATGTCACATCGGCAATCAAAGGGTGTTAATTCGACTAAGTCTAACCTAAACATCCTCTGTCGAGCTCAATTTAGGACTTCGAACATAATATTAATGGCCAATTAATACTAAGCATTAAGCATAATCCAATCAAATGAACAATAACAAACGAATTAAATTATTAAAATTCTCAAATACATCATATAATCAAACCTAATTGTGTTCTAGTTCCCTACATATAGAATTAGCCCAACATAATCAATATACATCATATAAACCTTTGTTTTACACCAAGCAGAATACATGAAAAGTGGGAAGAAAACAGAGAATTAGACCGTAGACGTGCTCTTGAAATCCATGCTCTCAAGCCTCTATTTCTATCCTCGAACACCTCTATTATGCATTGACAAGTTCCAAAAGCGGAAGGAATTAGAAATGGGGTCTAAAACCCTAAATGGACTCCCTAAATTCAGAGCCAAAGTGAAGCTTTTATATTCTGTAATCAGGATAGCGTTGCAACGTTGTCCAAAACAATGTCATATTGTATTTGTAGAAGGGTAGCATTGCAATGTTTTAAAGTAGTGTTGCAATGCTACGGACGAAAGGCATCTTGCGCACGCGTTTCTAGCATTGCAACCCTACAAAGCAGCGTTAGACGTCGTGCTCTCGACTTCAGCAACTTGTTTATTCAAACTTCATGTCCTTTGCTCCTTCAAACTCCCTAATTAAACCTCTTATACATCATTTTGCTCCAAATTGCATATTTCCTCTTTCAACTACTCGAATTCTTGAGATTAATAAATAGTCCACATAAAAGCTCATATTTATCATACAAAACTAGCTAAAATAAGGCATAAATATAGTGATATCACCAATGCAAATAATAATCAAAAGTATTTCTAAATCGACCCCACAGGAAACATTTTAACAAAAAGATTAGAAACAACAAAGGTTGTTAAAAAATTACAACTTGGGTAACTAAATTGAAAAATCAAATTGTAGATTCGTGTGAAACAATAATGGTGATAGGACAAAAAATATTCCTATATTTTATGCTTAATTCTTATTAATTTAGTAGAAATTATGTGCTTATTGTTGGGTTTTATGTCCTAAAATTCGTGGTTTTGTAAACTGAATGTATATTCTATTTTGCAATAAAGTTGTTATTGAAATTTATTCAGTAAAGGTGTTATTGAATAAAGTGAATTGTGTATTGTGTAACCTTAATCCAATAAAGAACCCTTGGCTATAGGATGAATACTTGAACTTTATGTGTGACATAAAAGTGGATCAAGTTCAAGTTATAGCGAATAAGATCTATAGTATAAGGATAGGGTTGGGTACCTTATCCTCGGGACACTATGGACGCGACCCACTTTGTAGAGTACAAACGATGTGATCCTAAATCGTTCATGTGGAGACATGCGAGTGAAGCGACTTATGCAATGAGTTTGCATAAGATCGATCATGAAATAGTCACTTAGACTTTATAACTCCGTTCATCGCCTTAATCGACTATATTCATACGATGACCTAGGTAACTCGATCTTAATCCTGAGTGTTCTATGAACTTCTTTTTATTCAGATTATCCTTAGATTTGCATGGGTGAGAGTCGCCCGAGACTGCCGACTCAATAAGACTCCCATTTCAGGGATAAGTCTGGGTAGATAGTTGGGAACATAGTTCTGCAAGATAGAATTCACTCCTACCCGGTTTAGGGATAAGTAGAGAAGTTGTTCCCTTAAGTGCTGACTCCGGGTCTTGAACAAAGGGTCCACCCCTCTCATTGGCCCGATAGGGATTCGGTTTGCTGGTTGGACCACAAATGAATTGTTCATTAGAGGATCCGTGGGACTTAAGGAACAAAAGGTAATTACAGAGGTAAAACGATAATTTTTGTTGGGATCTTTGTCCTAAACTCGTGTTTGTAAATTACTATTTAAAATTAATTAGAGTTATTTATTTCATTACTTTGTGTCTCTCAAATTTTACAAACTTTTCCAATAAACTAAGCTCTAGGGTCATTGAATTTATGAGAGAACTAGAACTTGAACAGTGTGTAGTGGACACACAGGGAGGATCACGTTCGAGTTAATGACCCGAACGGTCTACAGTATATAGATAGGGTTGGAGACCTAATCCTGGATACACTGTGGATGCGGCACGCTTTGTATTAAGCTACAAACAAGGTGATCTGACTCGTTCATGCGATTGACATGCGAGTGGGGGCATCCTATGCAATGAGATTGTACAAGACCGGACCGTGAATTATTAAACCTACTGATGTAACACCGTTGACATTAAGGACTAATAACTTCGTAGATGACCATTAGTGACGCGACCTGAATCCTGAGCGTGTTATGGACTCCTGTCTGCGGAGGTCTGTCCTTTGACTAGTACGGGTGAGGGTGGTCACAGTTACTCGCTCAATATGCCTATCTTCTCAGGGACAAGACCAAGTAGGGAGCTGGGAACTTAATTACACGAGATGGAATTCACTCATTCCCACCTTTATGAAAACTAGAGGGGTTGTTCCCTTAAGTGTTGTCTCCAAGGCTTGGACAACGGGCGCCCACCTTCTCACTGGCCCGAGAAGGATGTTGTGTATGGTTGGACCATCACATTATGTTGTTCATTAGAGGTGCAGTGGGGACTTAAGGAACAAGAAGTAGACACAGGGGTAAAACAGTAATTTGACCCAACCGTGTCTACAAACAATCTGTGAAGGGTCGACTCATGGGTATTGGTTATATCAGTGGACACGTAATATTCTGCACTAACGGGAGTGCAACTACGGGCTTTAGTGGAGTGTTACCGTAGCTAATGAAGGTTGATTAACCGGGTCAAAGAGTTTGATAGGTTAATCTCGGATCATTGGAGCTCAACACTATAGGTCCATTAGGTCCCTCGGTTGGCTCAATCTTGGTTAAAAGAAGGGTTAATATTTTGGTGTGAATTGAAGTGTTCAATTTCACTTAAAGGGCATTTATGTCATTTATATGAATATGAATGATATAACATATAGTTTAATGTGAATGAGATTCATAATAAACTATAGGTTAGCCTAATTGTTGAATTAGGGCTAATTGGAGAAATTAATTGAGAGTAATTAAATCGAATGTGATTCAATTTAATAAATCCTCAATTATACAAATGTGATTTGTAATATGAGATATGAGATATCTTATAATATATGGTTATGCAAATATGATTTGCATAACCTATAGTTGTGGTAAAGTGGTAATAATGTGGAGACTTTAACTCCATCATTTTCCACTATTTAAACCCTTTGGAAGAAGAGTTTCTTATCTCAATCTCTCATTTTTGGATCTCACCAACAAGAAGGGAACCATTCTCTCTCAACTCTCTCTACTCTCCTCCCTTCTCCAAAATACAAAAGTCCCACCAGTTTCCTTCATCCAAAAGAAAAACAACCGAGAAGCCTTTGGTTGTGTTCGACTTTTGTTCGAGAGAAGAATTCGAAGAGATCGAGATTGCACGAAGAGTTCGTGATACGCTGGAAAGGATTTTGAAGAGGGTCTTCAACAAGTAAGTATTTTATGTTCTACTTGCTGTTTTTCTTTCCTTTTTAGCATGTTTAGCCTAAACTATTAGATAATTAATTTTAGTGAAATTCGAATAGCGTAACGATACCACGACGATTCGATCGTCTTCCGCTGCGCAGAGATTCTCATTCCCTTCAATTTTGACCCAGATGTAATTACGAATGACCTGTGAAGGATCGACTTACTAATCATGGTTATATCGAGTGGACAGAAATATATCTACAGTGAGGAGAGTGCAGCCACTGGGCTTTAATGAACTGCCCCGATGGTTAACAAATGTTAATTAGTTAGGCTAAAGAGTTTGGTCGGTTAATCTCGTATCGTTGGAGCTCATGATCTGTAGGTCCATTAGGTCCTCCTTACTAGCTCGGACTAAGCCTTGTAACTTTTTGAGAGAAAAGAATTTGAATTGTTCAAATTCGAGTTTGGGAGAAAACGTTAATTATATGTGATATTTTTAACGAATCATAGCTTAATTATGAATTAAACTATGATTAAAACGAGGTGTATATATTTAAATATGATTTAAATATTAGATCGATTTATAGCATGAATAAAGATTCATGTTCGAAAAATCGATCGGGATCAGGTAATTTATTTAATTTAATATTTGATATTAAATTAACTTAAAAATTAATTAATTAAATTAATTAGTTAATAATATAATTAATTTTAATTAAAAATTAATTTAATATTGATTTTTTTGAATTAAAATTAAATGAAAATTAATGGATTTTCATGGATTTTCCATGAAACCCAACTTGGCAACTTGCCCAATCTTACTCATCATCAAATTCACCAAAATTGGCCACCTCCATCTCAAAACATCCTCATCACCCTTGAGTTGTCACTCTAATGAAGCTTGTTGAAGCTTTATATAATTGCGATTTGAGATAATTTGAGAGAATTTTGTAGAAAATTCTAAATTCCCGAATTAGTGACATTTGAGGTATTTTCTTCCAAATTCTCTCAACCTAGGATCCCACAATCTGTTCTAAGGCCTGAGGATAGTAGGGAAGACTCTAACGGTTGTCCACGAAGTGTTCGTGTTGAAAACCATCCACCAGGTGAAGAGAATTTGATTTTCAAAGTTGAGTTTTCTATCCCTCTATTTTTCCAGCTTTGAGCATGTTTTTTATTTTATAAAATTGATCAACTTAGAGTGTTCAAGATCCAAAATTGCTTCCGATTTCTTAATCTAGACTCTTTCAATTGGTATCTGAGCAATTTTGAGCACTCAATTTGATCTATTTTGTTCTACGGTGGGTGTTTTTTGAAATACAATTTTTCTGGGCGTCTAAAGTGTTCTTCTGATTTTGGCATTTAAATTGAGCATCAATTTGTGTTTTATTTTCAAATTGCTCAAGTGTATTTGAGCATTAATGTGTATAGAATGAGCTGTAAAAATTTCAAGTCAATTGAAGTTAGGAAAGACCTTCAATTTGAAGAAAGAAGCTTGAGAGGTCACAAAAACTAGAAACAGAGGCTGCTGTAAATTTGTTTTCTTTCAATTCTGATGCTCTAGCCCGTGATTCTCAATTGAAAGTTATGAAGTTGACTTTGACCGGTCCAGTTGACCATTGACCGATTCGTTGAGTTTGGTCGGTTCAATAGTTTTTGGACCGGTTCGACTCGATTTTGGTCCGGTTCGAGTGGTTTAAGTCCAGTTTTGACTATTTCGAGGTCGGTTATTCCATTTTGGAGGTCCATTTCACAAATTTGAGACCCGGTTCAGCCTTTTATAGCCCGGTTCAACCTTTTAAAGTTCCGGTTCACACATTTGCAAGCTGGTTCGACCCAAATTCGAAAAGTTTGAAGTGGTTCGATGTTAATCCTAGATTATTAATGTAATAATTTAGTAGTTTGCTTGCATTAGATTCCAAAACCAGTCCACTTTAGTGTGTTTAATTAATTATGCATTGTGAATGTATGTTTTAATAAAAATCCCTGATTATATGTGCATAAAGTATGCCATATAGATTTTAAAATCCCACCATAGGAAGCATGCTCCATGCATTGAAGTACGTTATAAATGTTATAATATATTGTATGCATGTTTATTGGGTTTCTAAGAATTAATATAAGTGTTATATTAATTTATGAAACAAATATTATATGTTGTAATTATAATTAATATAAGGGTTATATTAATTAAAAATTAAACATATAATTGCTTTGCATTTATTCATGTGATGAATTTGTTATAAATGTATGTTTATTCATGTGATGAATGATGAAACAATTTATAACATAGAAATGCATGTAACCTAAGGTTAATTAATTAGTTTTAAAATGGTTTTAGAACTTGAATTAATTAGACCTAAGGTTATCTAGTTCTAATAAGATTAGAATTAGGAAACTAATAATTTATAAACTTTGATTAAAGAGGGACTCTGACTAAGGAAGATTCTGGCTAGGTTGGGGTACTTAAGCTGACGGAAACGGAACACCCCTACCTGGGAACTGTCCTGGGAGTGAATTTAGTCTAGAGATTATAAATTATCTTTCGTGAGTGGCGTTTATTAAAAGTTAATAAATTGAACTCATACACCTAGGTTTATTAAATGGTTAATAGACTTAGGTAATTCCAGTATAATTGTTATATTGGTAGACTTAGGTCATATTGTTTTAGCCGAAATATGCCTAAGTAAAAGTAAAAACAATATGACCTAAGTAAAAGTATACCAAACTGTTTAAAATACTTAGTGGGAGTGAAAAGGTATATATGATATATCAATTTCTTCTTACGCTTTCCGCGAAGTTCACACCGTGAGATTTATGCTCGACCTCATGATGTCAATAGGGCATCCCCATTCGGATGGTGTTTGCATAAATCAAGAGCAAGGTGAATGAAAAGAGTATTTATAGTAAGTGGGAGAAGGAAGTGTGTCAACACATCCTACGGTCTCCTCCATTAGGTTGGATCGTGAGATTCTCATGTTGCGACTGCACGTTGCCCGAAGTAGCACCATCCATTCGTACATGGGATTCGGAACAACTCAAACTCCAGAAATGGATAGGGTCTCTTAGGTCCATTCCCAGCTTTGTCTCTCCAGTTCGATAGCATTGTTGGGGCCGACCTCTGAGGTCTGAAAATGGCGGGTCACACTTACAAGAATTGCTAAGTGTTAGTAAATTCTTGACCAAAGTAGCGATAACTAGAATGCTATAGGAATAAGAGTTATTCCAGTGTTAGCATTTAGTCAAGAATGTCTTGGTTCAGTGAAGGAGTGATTGACTGCCTCTCGGTAGCAGTTGCTCTAACTCACTGAAGTATCGTTGCAAAAACAATAATGAGTTTATGGGTACATTATTACTTTTGCTAAATTCTTAAATTTGATAGGTTACAAACAATTCACTAATAGAATTCATTCTTTTTCAGCATGTCAAACTCTTTTACCCAGTTCCTCGCCTTCAATAAACTTAGCGACGATAATTATGGAACTTGGAAATCAAACTTTAATACGATTCTTGTTCTTGATGATCTGAGGTTCGTCTTAACGGAGGAATGTCCTCCCCCACCCAGCTCGACAACAAACCAAATTGTTCGGGATGCTTATGACAGATGGATTAGGGCTAATGAGAAGGCCCGAGTCTATATCTTAGCCAACATATGTGATGTGTTGTTTAAGAAACATGAGAGCATGGTCACCGCTAAGGAGATCATGGGATCATTACAGGCGATAACCGTCCTCATCGGTCTATTATGATGCTCTCAAATACGTTTACAACTCCCGTATGAAGGAGGGATCCTTTGTTAGGGAACATGTCCTTGACATGATGGTCCACTTCAACGTGGCTGAGGTAAATTGGGCTGTCATAGATGAGAAAAGTCAGGTAACCATTATTATGGAATCTCTTCCGAAGAGTTTCCTGGCAATCCGCACCAATGCGATGATGAATAAGATAGAGTATAACCTGACTACTCTCCTCAACGAGCTTCAGACTTTTGAGTCCCTGATGAAATCAAAGGGAAAAGAGAAGGAGGCAAATGTTATCACTTCGACGAAGTTCCTAAATTTTACCAAGAATAAGGGTATTCAGAAGAAGAAGAAGGATAAAGGAAAAAGACAAGCTCCCACACGCAAGGCTAAGGCCACAGGAAAGTGTTTCGATTGTGGTGGAGATGGGCACTGGAAGAGGAACTGTCCGAAGTACCTTGCAGAAAAGAAAGCTGGGAAGGAAAAACAAGGTAAATATGATTTACTTGTTGTTGAAACATGTTTAGTGGAACATGATGATTCCGCCTGGATATTTGATTCAGGAGCCACTAACCATGTTTGTTTTTCTTTTCAGGAAACTAGTTCTGGCAAAGACTTTGCGATGGGAGATAACTCTCGAGATTGGAACGGAGAGGTTGTCTCAAATAAAAAACAATGGGGAGCGAGTGAAGTTGTTGTTTAGAGATAAATTCATTTTATTAAAAATGTACTTTTGGTCCCTGGAATAAAAAAAAATCTTGTATCTATCTCTTGTTTATTTGAACATATGTATAAAGTATCTTTTGATCATAATGAATCGTTCATTTGCAAAAGAGGTGTACGAATATGTTCTGCTAAACTTGAAAACAACTTATATGTGTTAAGACCAACAGATGTAAAAGCTATTTTGACCACTGAGATGTTTAAAACAGTTGATACTCAAAATAAAAGGCAGAAACTTTCTCCTAGTACCTATATTTGGCACTTGAGACTAGGTCACATTAATCTCAATAGGATTGGGAGATTGGTCAAGAGTGGTCTCCTAAGTCAGTTAGAGGACAACTCTTTACCACCATGTGAGTCCTGTCTTGAAGGAAAAATGACTAAAAGACCTTTTTCTGAAAAAGTTTATAGAGCCAAAGAGCCCTTGGAACTCGTGCATTCAGATCTCTATGGTCCTATGAATGTCAAGGCACGAGGAGGGTATGAATACTTCATCAGTTTCATTGATGATTATTCTAGGTATGACCATCTTTACCTAATGCATCATAAGTCTGAAACCCTTGAAAAGTTCAAGGAATATAAGGCAGAAGTTGAGAACACATTAGGTAAAACAATTAAAACACTTCGATCAAATCGAGGTGGAGAGTATATGGATTTGAGATTCCAAGACTATATGATAGAATATGGAATCGTATCCCAACTCTCAGCGCCCGATACACCTCAGCAAAATGGTGTATCTGAGAGGAGAAATAGAACCTTGTTAGACATGGTTCGATCCATGATGAGCTACGCTCAACTGCCTAATTCGTTTTTGGGATATGCAGTAAAAGCTGCTGTATATATTTTGAACATGGTTCCTGTTGGGATTTATGCCCTAAACTTGTGTAATTTGGATCAATTAAATAAAGGGTTATTTATTTTGATAGAATTACAGTCTTGCTTTATAAATCCAATAAACTAAGCACCAAGGTTATAACATATATCTTGAAATCAGTGTAGTGGACACTATTTGGATTGTGTTCAAGAATATAACCTAAATGGTCTATGGTATAAGAATAAGGTTGGAAACCTCATTCTGGAAACACCATGGATGCGACCCATTTTGTAATTAGTACAAATGAGCTAATCCAACTCATTCATGTAGTTGACATGCGAGTGGGTGCATCCTGTATGAAGAGTTCATACAAGACTGACATAAAGAAATTATTAGTCTAACCAAAGTAAACAATCATAATGTGATAAGACTAGTAATTTATAGATGGTCATTAGTGACTCGACTGAATCTGAGCAAGTTAAGAACTCCCGCTTATAGGGGTTTGTCCTTAGACTAGTATGGGTGAGAGTGGCTGTGGCCGACTCAATAAGCCTACCTTCTCGGGACGAGTAACCTCGTAGGTAGTTGGGAACTTAACTGTGCAAGATGGAATTCACTTTCCTACACTAAGGAATTAGATAGGTTGTTCCCTTAAGAACTGACTCCAGGTCTTGAACAACGGTGCCCCGTCCTCTATGAGGGTATGAGTCTAAGGTAGGACCTTAGACTTATTGTTCATTAGAGGATCAGTGGTGCTTAAGGAGCAAAGAGGTAATCACAGGGGTAAGACGGTAATTTGACCCAACCGTGATTACGAACAACCTGTGAAGGGTCGACTCATGGGTAATGACTATATCAGTGGACACAATATTATCTACAGTGAAGAGAGTGCAACTACAAGTCTATAGTAGAGTGACTTGTAGTTAATGAATATGATGGAGATCTGATCTCCTTGAGTAGTGGAAACGTGGTTTGGGTTTGTAATTGCTTGATTGTTTAGGTTGAAACAAAAAAACCGATACATTGACAAAAATACAGAACAGGCATGCTTTTAATTTAATTAAAACATGGAGATATACATGCAAACATGATTAAAGTTTAACAATTAAACTAAGAATGGAAAAGAAATTACCTTCGTAGACTAAATTCTCCAGTAGCAACTCCTTGCTTCAAAATGTAGTAACACATCAACTTTCTCTGTTTTCTTCCAGCAAGAACACAACCACCAGAGATCACCTTCTATATCTCTGAATCCTTAGATCCTCCTTGGTGGGAAGGATTCCAACTTTTGGAAGAGTTTTTGGGAATTAGAGAATGAGAGAGAGAGAATTCTTGCAAAAATGAAAGCTTCACAAAAACATCCAGATCGATCAACCTCCTCTCCTCTATTGGAGGGGAATAAAACGAGGGATCACCTCCCCACTCCCTATCGATGGGGAGGGAGGTGGGACTGACACGTTCCCATTAATTTAATATTAAATTAAACTAAACATTAATTAAATCATATTTAATTAATCAAATTAAATATCTTATATTTAATTAAGATTAAATCATATTTAATCATATCCTTCCTTCTAACCTATAGTTTTAACGCACATCTAATGCACATTAAATTTTAACCTATAGTTTTCAAATGTGAATCATATTCACATTTAATATAATATTTGAACTCTTTCAAATATTCAATTCTCTCATATAATTTAATATGAATCATATTCACATTAAATTTATAATATATAGTTCCAAAACTATATATTATATTGTATCTAAATACATTAATATATTCCCTAATGAATTTGAACATTTCAAATTCAAATGATCTAAGAACCCTTTACGAGCTAGAAGGTGGACCTAATGGACCTACTGGATCGTAAGCTCTAACGATACGAGATTGCTTTGCTTAATCTCATTAACCTCCCAATCAACATTCGTTAACTGTAGGAACACTCCACTAAAGTCCCACAGCTGCACTCTTCTCACTGCAGATATATTTCTGTGTCCATGGATATTGACCAATAACAGCAAGTCAATCCTTCACGAATGTTCGTAACACCAGCTGGGTTAAATTACCGTTTTACCCTTGGGTTACATCTTGTGCCTTAAGTACCAGTGCTCCTCTAATGAACAATTTGTTTGTGGTCCTACCAACAAACAGAGTCCCTCTCGGGCCAATGAGAGGGTCGGGCCCTTTGTTCAAGTCCCAGAGACACCACTTAAGGGAACATTCCTCTACTTACCCTAGTAGGCAGGAAGGAGTGAATTCCATCTTGCTCAGTTAAGTCCCCAGCCGCTCACTCGGTCTTGCCCCTAAGAAGGTAGGCATATTGAGTCGGCGAATCTGGCCACTCTCACCCATACTAGTCAAAGGACAATCCTTCGCGAACAGGAGTTCGTAACCTGCTTAGGATTGAGATCAAGTTGCCTAGGTCATCCTAGTGAATTAGAAACCTAACTAGTCAACGGAGTTACAGCTAGAGGTTACTAATTCGTTGTCCGCTCTTATGTAATCTTATTACATAGGATATCCCCACTCACATGTCTTCTACACGAACACGTTAGGATCACAGTGTTTGTATCTAGTACAAAGTGGGCCACATCCATAGTTTAACCAGGGTAAGGTACCCAAAACTTATCCCCTAACTATAGACCCTTTAGGTTGTATCTCGAACCGAGATCCTTTTTATGTACATTACATTCAGTTAGAGATTCATTTAACAACCTTGGATGTTTAGTTTATTGGATTTAGGGTTTAAATAACGGCAAACTCGTAGATAACGAACAATAACACTTTATTGAAATAATAACACTTTATTACAATAATTAGAACATAATTACAAACTACGAGTTTTAGGGCACAAATCCCAATAGAATATTGATTAACTTGATCAAAGTGTTTGATCAGTTAATCTCACATCATTGGAGCTCATGAACTGTATGTCCATTAGGTCCCTCCGTTGGCTTAACATGGTAATATTGAGGGTATAAAGTTAGGAATGAAATTGAAGTGTTCAATTTCATACATGAGGTGTTATATCAATTATATATGATATAATTGATATAATATATAGTTTTAATGTGAATTAGATTCATATATAAACCATATACTAAAGAGAGAATAAAGGAGGGGTAGGGTGGTCATTTCCATCCTATTTCCCTATATATATGGTTGCATGAGATGCAACTAGGTTAAGTGATTCCCAGCTTTTGTTGTGTTGTTGGAAAGGTTCCAAAACACAAACATCTCTCTCACAACATCTCATATCTCCTAAAGGGAACCCACATTCCTCCCTCACCTAGAGAACAACGGAGAAGATCCAGTGGTCGTGTCTTGTTCCGTTCGTGGTTCGTGTTGCTGAGATCTTGATCGTGAGAGAGGAGGAGCACATGAAGAAAGGTTCTTGATAAGTAATATTTCTTGCTGTCTATTATGTTTATATGCTTAATCTAGTCGTTTTTGTTCTTAAATAAAATCGTTGTAACTAAATCAAGAGCGCGTGATTCCCAATCGCTTCCGCTGCGGGACTCGATTCCCTTCAATTGGTATCAGAGCTCAAGTGCGTTCTTGATTTACGTTCTGGATTTTTCAAGAACGAGGTGAGATTTACTGTTTTGCATGAGATGTATAAACGGTTTTGCAAATTAGATGTTTTTTATTTTGGCACTTAGATTTACAATTTTTCCATTGAATCGTTCAATGTAAGGGCCCGGTGTTCGGGCAAATTTAATTGTAAATCGAGTCTGTAAGTCCGTGTCGATCGAGGTAAAGTGGTTGCTAAGAAGATCGGAGCGAAAACGAGCAAAAATTGGAGAATTCCTTTCTTTGCATGCGTGGTGCGCGCGTTAACGCTGTTCATTGGCGTTGTAACGCTACGCTTGCGTATGAGGCGCGCGCAGGAGAGCGCACATTGCACGCGCGGGCGTTCCGCGCTTAACGCTCCAACGGCGTAAACGAGACAGGAGCGCGTTGCAACGCCCATTGGCGCGTAACGCTGAGGCGCGTTTTCACATGATTCAAACGGACGGAAAACGTATTTTTTATATATATTAAATTTAAAAGCGTTTTATATTTAATTATTTAATTTTAATTAATATAATTAGATTATATTAATTAAAATTATTTTTAGGGTGCCAAAATTGGTCTAATTTTGCTATTTTAATTATGCAATTGTTGTTTAATTATTGTCATGCATAATGTATGCTTTTAATTTTAGAAATCCCACCTTAGGTTAAGCATTTTCATGCATCATTTATAATATAAAAGTTATATTATATAGTTTGCATGATTAGTTAATATAAAGTTGTTATATTAATTTATGGACAACACTGACACGCATTATATATCATGAGATGATTTTGCTATGAATGTCTTATTATTCATGTGATGAATGATCAAGCACTATAACATAGTATGCATGTCACCTAAGGTTAATTATTAGTTTTAAAATGTTTAGAACTTGGAAATAATAGACCTTAGGTTATCTAGTTCTAATTAGATTAGAATAAGGAACTAAGTAATTTATAAGCTATGATTAAAAGAGGAACTCTGTCTAAGGAAAGTTCTGTCTAGGCTGGGGTATTTAAGCTGACGGAAACGGAACACCCCTACCTGGAACTTACCTGGGAGTGAAATTTAATCAGACAGTTTATAAATTATAGTAGCGTCAGCAAGTTTATTAAGGGGTTAATAAACTAGAAATCCTAGGTTTAATACAAGGAGTTATATTAACAAACTTAGGATAAAATCAATATAAGAGTTATATTGATTATCGATATAAGAGTTATATTGATAGAGTTAGGTAAAACCATTAGCCGGGTTTTAGCCTAAGTAAGATTCCTATAACTTTAAAGTATTCAGTGGGAGGAAAAGTGTATGAGATACATATTTTCCCACCTACGCTATCTCCGGGAAGTTCACACCGTGAGACTCATACTTGGCCTCGTTGCGCAAACGGGAGCATTCCCCTTCGGATGGTGTTTGTATGAGTCAATATCAAGATGAATGGAGAGGGTACTTATAGTGAGTGGGAGCAGGTTTAGTGAAAACAAAACCTACGGTCTCTTTTGTCAGTTTACACCGTTAGACCACTATGGTCAGCCTGCTAGTTTGGCCTGGACCAGACAATCCATTCGGAGGGCTTGATCATAGAGGATCAAACACAATAGACACCCGAAAGGGATAAAGATTTCCTTCGACTATTTTTCAATCTAGTCCTCCCTTGGGCGGATTTTATTGGAAGGAGACTCTGGGATCTAAAGACAGAGGGTTACACTCACGAGGTACATAAGTTGTGTATGTATCCTGACCGAAAAATGGTAACAAAACCTATAGGAATAAGAGTTATTCTGGTATTAGGTTTTGGTCAAGAGTGTCTTGATCCAGAGGAGGAGTGTTTTTTATTACCCTTCGGTGTCATACATTCTAAGCCTTTGGAGTATCATTGCAAATTATAAATGACCTAGGAATCATTTTGATAATTAGCTAAAACATGATTGGATTAGAGTTATAGAAAGAAACTCATACAAGTTTGTTTGTAAATTTTCAGCAAAAATGTCTAGCTCTATAATTTCCTTATTGGGTACGGAAAAGTTAACCGGGGAGAATATGATGACATGGAAAAACAAACTCAACACTATATTGGTAGTGGATGATTTGAAGTTTATGCTAACTGAGGAGTGTCCTCAAGTGCCAGGCTCGAATGCGTCACGAAATGTTCCTGATGCATATGATCGATGGATCAAGGCCAATGATAAGGCCAAGATCTACATTCTGGCAAGTATGTCTGACATATTAGCTAAGAAGAATGAGGGCATGATAACCGCCAAGGAAATCATGGATTCTGTGCAGGGTATGTTTGGACAAAAGTCCACACAGGCCCGACATAATGCCCTAAAGTACATATTTAACTCAAGGATGCCAGAGGGTACATCTGTTCGGGATCATGTCCTGGATATGATGGTGCACTTTAACATCGCAGAGTCGAATGGTGCTTCCATCGATGAGTCGAGTCAGGTCAGCTTAATTCTGGAAACCCCTCCAGATAGTTTCCTGCAGTTTAGAAGTAATGTTGTTATGAACAAGCTTACTTTTAACCTTACCTCCCTTCTGAATGAACTCCATACCTTTCAATATTTGATGAAAATTCAGGGATCGAAAGGTGAGGCAAATGTTGCCAGTAGGAGTTATCACAGAGGTTCGACCTCTGGGACAAAAACAGTGGCTTCATCTTCTTCTAACCTGAAAGGGAAGAAGAAGAACATGAAGAAAGTTGGTTAAAGGGAAACAGGTTGACAAAACTGCCGCCAAGAAGGGCAAGAAAGTCAAAGACGTTGCTGACAAAGGAAAGTGTTTCCACTGCAACGAAGACGGGCATTGGAAATCGAACTGTCCGAAGTACATTGCAGAAAACAAGAAGGAAGGTAAATATGATTTACTTTGCCTAGAAGCTTGTTTAGTGGATAATGATAAAACTGCTTGGATACTTGATTCAGGCGCCACTAATCATGTTTGCTCTTCTTTTCAGGGAATTGATTCCTAGCAGCAGCTACAGAAATGAGAGATAACGCTCCGGGTTGGAAATGAAGAAGTCGTCTCAGCTGTAGCAGTAGGCACGATGAAGTTTTATTTTGGCAAGAAATATGTATTGTTGGACAATATATTAGTGATATCAGGGTTTACTAGAAACCTTATTTCAATTTCTTGCCTCTTAGAACAATGTATTTATGTTTATTTCTCAATGAATAAAGTGTTTATTTTGAAGAAAGGTGTGGAAATATGTTCAGCTTCATTAGAAAATGAATTGTATGTTTTAAGACCTAATTCAGTCAAAATGGTTTTGAAGACTGAATTATTAAAAACTGCAAACGCACAAACTAAAAAACGTAAAATTTCTCCTAAAGAAAATGCTCATCTTTGGCATCTAAGATTGGGTCACATTAATCTCAATAGGATTGAGAGTTTGGTAAAGAATGGACTTCTAAATGAGTTAGAAGAAAATACTTTACCTGTATGTGAATCCTGTTTAGAAGGCAAAATGACTAAAAGACCTTTTAGTGGAAAAGGTTATAGAGCCAAAGAAACTCTTGAGCTTATACATTCAGACCTTTGTGGTCCGATGAATGTTAAAGCCAGGGGAGGATGTGAATATTTCATCTCTTTTATAGATGATTATTTCTAGATTTGGGCATATTTACCTAATGCACCACAAATCAGAAAGCACTTGAAAAGTTCAAGGAATTCAAGATCGAGGTTGAAAATCAATTAGGTAAAACTATTAAAACACTTCGATCGGATCGAGGTGGAGAGTACATGGATTTAAAATTCCAGAAATATATGATAGAACATGGAATTACATCCCAACTCTCGCCTCAAAGACACCACACAAGAAAAAAACGGTGTATCGGAAAGGAGAAATAGAACCTTGTTGGACATGGTTCGATCAATGATGAGTTATGCTCATCTCCTAGTTTCTTTTGGGTTACGCATGATGCATCGCAAATATACATTTTGAATAATGTGCCCTCAAAAAGTGTTTCAAAAACACCTTTTTGAACTCTTGAAAGGACATAAAGGTAGTTTATTTAATTGATCAAAATTACACAAGTTCAAAAGGAAACTACCTTTACGTCCTTTCCAGAGTTCAAAAGGTGTTTCAGAAACACTTTTTGAGGACACATTATTCAAAATGTATACTGCAGTCTACACTGTGTAACCCCAAAAGGAACTAGGGAGATGAGCATAACTCATCATTGATCGAACCATGTCCAACAAGGTTCTATTTATCCTTTCTGATACACTGTTTTGCTGTGGTGTGCCGGGAGCTGAGAGTTGGGATGTAATTCCATGTTCTATCATATAGTTCTGGAATTTTAAATCCATGTACTCCCCACCTCGATCCGATCAAAGTGTTTTAATAGTTTTACCTAATTGATTTTCAACCCCAGTCTTGAATTCCTTGAACTTTTCAAGTGCTTCAGACTTGTGGTGCATTAGGTAAATATGCCCAAATCTAAAATAATCATCTATAAAAGAGATGAAATATTCACAACCTCCCTTGGCTTTAACATTCATCGGACCACAAAGGTCTGAATGTATAAGCTTAAGAGGTTCTTTGGCTCTATAACATTTTCCACTAAATGGTCTTTTACTCATTTTGCCTTCTAGACAGGATTCACATACAGGTAAAGTATTTTCTTCTAACTCATTTAGAAGTTCATTCTTTACCAATCTCTCAATCCTATTGAGATTAATGTGACCCAATCTTAGATGCCAAAGATGAGCATTTTCTTTTGGATAAATTAGTTCATGTACTTGCAATTTTGTATAATTCACTGTTAAAACTATTTTAACTGAATTAAACCGTTTGTAAATAATTCTCAAGAAGAGCAACACATAGTACAATACTTTTCCTATGAAATAAAAAAATTATTCAATTGAAAAGAAAATGAAGTACAATGTTCGCTAAGGCAAGAAATAGAAATAAGGTTTCTAATAAACCCTTAACCTACATGTTATCAAATAACAACTTTTTCTTTGCCAGACGATTGCACTTTATTTGCTCCTTTTCCTCTTCTTCTGTATCTTCTTAAGTTCAGAAGTCTGACTGCAGTTCTTAGTCCTAGAGGATGAATCCTTCTGAGTACTTTTGGAATGGGCAAACAAATTTGCCTCTCCATTTTGTTGTCTCTTATCATCTATAAGAAACTGATAATTCTGCAACTCATGTAGCAGAGAAGTCAGATCATACTCTATGTTGTTCATCGCCGCATTGCTACTTTAATTGCGTAAAGCTCTTCTAAGAGATTCTAGGATGAACAAAACCTGACATTTCTCATCTATGACCGCTCCGTTTAATTTCGCTATGTTGAAGTGGGTAATCAGATTGAGAACGTGTTCTCTCACTGATGTTCCTTCCTTCATGCGTGCGTTGTAAACGAATTTTAGGGCTTCATGTCGAATTTGTTTGGACGGTTGTCTAGAAAAATTTAGCACAAAATCCATGATCTCACGAGCTGAGACCTTGCCCTCCAGTCTCCTGGATAAAACATCAGGTATGCTAGCCAGGATATAGGCTTTTGCCTTTTCGTTGGCATTGATCCAACGGCCATAGGCATCCTCAACAGCTTGAGATGCGTTTTGAGCAGGAAATTGAAGACACTCCTCATTGAGAACGAACTTAAGATCATGTGTAACCAAGATTATGTTGAGTCCATTCCTCCAAGTTATTATGTTCTCTCCGGTTAACTTTTTTGCACCCAATAAGGAAATCATAGAGGTAGACATTTTTGCTGAAAATTTACAAACAAACTTGTATGAGTTTCTTGCTATAACTCTAGTCCAATCATGTTTTAGCTAATTATCAAAATGATTCCTAGGTCATTTATAATTTGAAATGATACTCCAAAGGTTTAGAATGTATGACACCGAAGGGTAATAAAAAACACTCCTCCTCTGGATCAAGACACTCTTGACCAAAACCTAATACCAGAATAACTCTTATTCCTATAGGTTTTAGTTACCATTTTTTCGGTCAGGATACATACACAACTTATGTACCCCGTGAGTGTAACCCTCTGTCTTTAGATTCTAGAGTCTCCATCCAATAAAATCCGTCGAAGGGAGGACTAGATTGAAAAATATAAAGGGAATGAGAATCCCACGCAGCGGAGACGATTGAATCGTCGAGGTATCAATATGCAACATGATTTTATTAAAATTGATCCAACACTAGATCTAGGCTAAACATGCTTAAAAGAAGAAGAAAATTACAGCAAGATGAGTTCTTACTTACTTGTTGTAGACTTTCTTCAAAACTTCTTCTTCAATTCACGAACTCTTCGTGTGCTCCTCGAACTCAACGAACACTCCCACAAAAGGAACTCGAACACAAACCAAAATGCCTTATCGGTTGTTCTCTTTTGGAGAAGGGAAGATGGTGGGATCTTTTGAGTTTTGGAGAGGAGAGATTTGAGAGAGAATTGAGAGAGTTGTTCTTCTCTTCTTTGATGAAAATCAAAAATGAGAGAATGAGATGCAATCCTTCTTGCAAGAAGGGTTTATATAGTGGGATTGGTGGAGTTAAAATGTCCACATAATTACCACTTTACCATTAACCATAGGTTATGCAAATCTCATTTGCATAACCACATAATATAAGATATCTCATATCTCATATTGCAAATCTCATTTGCAATAATTGTGGATTAATTAAATTGAATCACATCCAATTTAATTTCTTTCAATCAATTTCTCCAATTACCCCTAATTCAACAATTAGGCTAACCTATAGTTTATTATGAATCTCATTCACATAAAACTATATATTATATCATTCATATCTCATATAAATGACATAAATGCCCTTAAAGTGAAATTGAACACTTCAATTTCATACCAAAACATTAACCCTTCTTTTAATCCGGTGGAGCCAACCGAGGACCTAATGGACCTACAATGTGATCGTTCCAATGATCCGAGATTAACCTGCCAAACTCTTTGACACGATTAACCAACATTCATTAGCCACGGAAACACTCCACTATAGCCCGTAGCTGCACTCCCGTCAGTGCAGAATATTACGTGTCCACTGATATAACCAATACCCGTGAGTCGTCGACCCTTCACGGGTTGTTCGTGAGACACACTACTGGGTCAAATTACTGTTTTACCCCTGTGTCTACCTCTTGTTCCTTAAGTCCCCACTGCTCCTCTAATGAACATCTTGTGATGGTCCGACCATACACAACACCCTTGTCGGGCCAGTGAGAAGGTGGGCGCCCCTTGTCCAAGCCCCCGGAGACGGACTCAAGGGGAACAACCCCTCTAGTTTCCTAAAGGCGGGAACAAGTGAATTTCATCTCGCGTAGTTAAGTTCCCACTCCTACTTTGGTTCTGTCTCCCTAAGATAGGCATATTGGGCGAGTAAATCGTGACCACCCTCACCCATACTAGTCAAAGAACAGACCCTCGCAGACAGGAGTCCGTAACACGCTCAGGATTCAGGTCGAGTCACTAATGGTCATCTACGAAGTTATTAGTCCTTACTATCAACGGTGTTACATAAGTAGGTCTAATAATTCACAGTCCGGTCTTGTACAATCTCATTGCACAGGATGCCCCCCACTCGCATGTCAACCACATGAACGAGTCAGATCACCTCGTTTGTATCTAATACAAAGCGGTCGCATCCACGATGTGTGTCGTGACTAGGTCTCCAACCCTATCCATATATCAGAGACCGTTTGGGTCATTAACTCGAACGTGATCCTCCCTGTGTGTCCACTACACACCGTTCAAGTTCTAGTTCTCTCATAAATTCAATGACCCTAGAGCTTAGTTTATTGGAAAAGTTTATAAATATTACAAACTCCCACTTGGACTAAGCTAGTGGAGAAAATACATTTCAGAAATGTACATAAATTACAACGAAGTAATACAATAAACTAGGGCATTGAATGCCCGTGTACACATCTCCGACTTGCCCTAGTCAGGAAGCTCTCGAAGACCTAGACTCTCTAGCTGACCCTCAAACACCTTAGCCGTGAGGGGCTTTATAAATGGATCAACTACGTTGTGCTCCGACGCTATCTGCGTGACCATCACGTCTCCGCGGTGCACAATCTCCTGTATCAGATGATACTTGCGCTCAATGTGTTTGCCTCTCTTATGGCTCCGAGGCTCACGTGAGTTGGCTCTCGCACCATTGTTATCACGAGCGATTGTGATGGGCAAGTTCATGTTAGGAACAACTTCCAAATCATCATGAACTTCCTAAGCCAAACAGCCTTCCTTTGCAGCTTTCACAAGCCGCAACATACTCCGCTTCCATAGTGGAATCGGGGATGCATCCTCGCTGATGCTTCGCCATACTACGCCTCCTCCATTCGAATGAAGGTCGACCCCCAAGTGGATTTCCTAGAATCCTTATCGGTTTGAAAATCGTAATCTGCGTATCCTGTAAGGATCAAATCCCCACTACCAAACACTAAGCTGTAGTTCCTCATTCTCCTAAGATACTTGAGGATTGCCTTTATGGTTGTCCAGTGATCTAATCCTCGATTGGACCGATATCTCACCGACAATTCCTCTTGCATAAATGGATGTCGGGCCTAGTACACGAAGATGGCATACATGAGGCTCCCTACAAACCAAGCATATGGAATCCGTCTCATATCCTCAACATCTTGAGGAGTCTTAGGACACTCGATCCTTAGACAAGTGAACCCCATGCCCGAAAGGCGCAAAGCCCTTCTTGAGTTTTGCATCTTATATCTAGACAACATCTTGTCAATATAAGACGCCCGAGATAAGGCTAGCGTTACGTTTCTTCCTGCCTCCGACTATCTGGATGCCTAGAACATACCGAGCTTCTCCCAAATCTTTCATTTGGAATTGAGAAGCTAGCCACTTTTAACGTCAAGAAGAAATTCTACCTCATTCCCAATGAGAAGAATATCGTCCACATACAACACCAAAAATGCGATGGCTTTGTCAACGATTTTCTTGTAGACACAAGGCTCGTATACATTTTGATCAAAGCCAAAAGATTTGATCGCCTCATCAAACCTTATATTCCAAGACCTCGGCTCGCTTTGACCATAAATGGACCTATGAAGCCGCAAAACTTTTTGCTCTTGGCCTTGGGTAATGAACCCTTTGGGTGGTCCATGTAGATGGTCTCATCAAGTTTTCCATTCGTAAAGGCTGTCTTTGACGTCCATCTGCTATACCTCGTAGTCATAATACGCAGCAATGGCCAGAAGGATCTTGATCGACTTTACCATGGCAACAGGTGAAAAGGTCTCCTTATAGTCAACCTCTTCAACCTGGGTAAAACCCTTTGCCACTAGTCGGGCTTTGAAGGTCTGCACCTTCCCATCTACGCCACGTTTACGCTTGTAGATCCATTTGCAACCAATAGGTTTTACCCCATCCGGTTGATCCACAAGCTCCCATACAGAATTGAAGTACATAGACTCCATTTCCTGGTCCATAGCTTTAATCCACTCGTCTTTGTCAACATCAACCATTGCCTAATCATAGGTCAATGGATCCTCACAGTCATCATAAGGAGCGACAACTAAGGTTTCAGGTAAATCCATGTAGCGATCGGGCTGTCTTACAGTCCTCCCACTACGTCGAGGCATTCCCAACTCTTGGGAACGGATTTGACTAGACGTGCTAGGATCAACAACACTTGTTGACGTACTAGCCCCATCAGCAACTCTTGCTGATGTACTGTCCTTTCATTCAATACAATTTTACTCCTTGGTAAATGATCCCTGACGTGGTCTTCCTCTAGGAAAGTGGCGTTTGTCGACACAAGAACCCTATTTTCCCTAGGATCGTAAAACAGACCACCCCTAGTCTCTTTAGGGTAACCTACGAATGAAAAGGCCAAGGTCTACATAATTGTCAGCATGTCTGATGTCTTGGCAAAGAAGCATGAGCTGATGGTCTCTGCCAAGGAAATCATGGAGTCCTTGCAGGAAATGTTTGGACAACAGTCCTTTCAGGTCTTGCATGACTCGCTCAAATACGTCTTCAACGCACGGATGAAAGAGGGATCGTCTGTCCGTGAACATGTTCTAGACATGATGACCGACTTTAATCTGGCCGAGATGAACGGGGCTTCAATCGACGAGTCGAGCTAGGTCAGTTTTATTTTGGAGACTCTTCCGAAGAGTTTCCTTCAGTTTCGTAGCAATGTTGTTATGAACAAAATTAGCTACACTCTGACTACAGGTCTTATCACAGGGGTTTGGCCTCTTGGACGAAACCTGTTGCTCCTTCACGCCCGAAAGGGAAGAAGAGGATAAAGAGGGGTAAAACTGACCGAGCTGCCGCCCACAAGGGCAAGAAGGTCAAGGGCGTTGCAGAGAAAGGAAAGTGTTTCCACTGTAATGGGGGCGGACACTAGAGGAGGAACTGTCCCAAATTCCTGGTCGAGAGGAAGAATCAAGGTAAATGTGATTTACTTGTGACAGAAACATGTTTAGTGGAGAGTAGTGACTCTGCCTGGATATTGGATTCGGGCGCCACTAACCACATTTGTTCTTCTTTTCGAGGATTGATTCTGGCAACAACATGCGAGAGGGTGAGGTGACTCTACGGGTTGGATCCGGGAGCTTGTCTCTCTGCAATGATCGGCACTGAAGAAGCTACACTTTGGCGGGAAGTACTTATTGTTGGACAATTTGTACATAGTTCCAGGGTTTACTAGAAACCTTCTTTCCATTTCCTGCTTAATTGAACATTGTATTTCTATTTCTTTTAAATTGAATAAAGCGTTTATTTCTTTCAAAGGGAACGTTATTTGTTCAGCTTCACTCGAACATAATCTGTATGTTTTGAAACCTAATTCGGTTAAAAGTGTTTTGAATACTGAATTGTTTAAAACTACAAAAACACGAACTAAGAAAGCAAAAGTTTCTCCAAAAGAAAATGTCCATCTTTGGCATCTACGATTAGGCCACATTAATCTCAATAGGATTGAGAAACTAGTGAAGAGTAGACTTCTAAACGAGTTGGAAGAAAACTCTTTGTCGGTGTGTGAGTCATGCCTTGAGGGCAAAATAACAAAACGTCCTTTTAGTGGAAAAGGATATAGAGCCAAAGAGCCTCTTGAGTTAGTGCATTCTGACCTCTGTGGTCCGATGAATGTTAAAGCTCGGGGCGGTTATGAGTATTTCGTGTCTTTCATAGACGATTACTCCAGATATGGGTATATTTACCTAATGCACAAGAAGTCTGAAACTCTTGAAAAGTTCAAGGATTACAAGACTGAGGTTGAGAACCTCTTAGGTAAATCGCTTAAAACACTTCGATCGGATCGAGCACGGAATTACGTCCCAACTCTCAGTGCCTGGTATGCCACAGCAGAATGGTGTATCGGAGAGGAGAAACAGAACCTTGTTGGACATGGTTCGGTCGATGATGAGCTATGCTCGTCTCCCCGATTCTTTTTGGGGTACGCAGTGGAGATCATGGTTTATATTTTGAACAACGCCCGTCCGAAGAGTGTTTGTGAAACACCTTTCGAGCTCGGAGTGGACGTAAAGCGCGCTTTACATCACTTCGTAATTTGGGGATGCTCGACCCACGTGTTGGTGTCAAACCCAAAAAGTTGGAACCCCGCTCAAAATTGTGCCTATTCGTAGGTTACCCTAAAGAGACTAGGGGTGTCCATTTTACGATCCTAAGGAAAATAGGGTGCTTGTGTCGACAAACGCCACTTTCCTAGAGGAAGACCACGTCGTGATCATTTACCAAGAAGTAAAATTGTGTTGAATGAAAGGATGCGATTACATCGCAAGAGAGTTGCCGATGGGGCTAGTACGTCAACAAGTGTTGTTGATCCTAGCACGTCTAGTCAAATCCGCTCCCAAGAGTTGGGAATGCCTCGACGTAGTGGGAGGATCAGAAGACGCCCCGATCGCTACATGGATTTACATGAAACCTTAGTTGTCGCTCCTTATGATGACTGTGAGGATCCATTGACCTATGATTAGGCAATGGTTGATGTTGACAAAGACGAGTGGATTAAAGCTATGGACCAGGAAATGGAGTCTATGTACTTCAATTCTGTATGGGAGCTTGTGGATCAACCGGATGGGGTAAAACCTATTGGTTGCAAATGGATCTACAAGCGTAAACGTGGCGTAGATGGGAAGGTGCAGACCTTCAAAGCCCGACAAAGGGTTTTACCCAGGTTGAAGAGGTTGACTATAAGGAGACCTTTTCACCTGTTGCCATGGTAAAGTCGATCAAGATCCTTCTGGCCATTGTCGCGTATTATGACTACGAGGTATGGCAGATGGACGTCAAGACAGCCTTTCTGAATGGCAAACTTGATGAGACCATCTACATGGACCAGCCCAAAGGGTTCATTACCCAAGGCCAAGAGCAAAAGGTTTGCTTCGCTTCATAGGTCCATTTATGGGCGACAGAGCCGAGGTCTTGGAATATAAGGTTTGATGAGGCGATCAAATCTTATGGTTTTGATCAAAATGTCAACGAGCCTTGTGTCTACAAGAAAATCGTTGACAAAACTGTCGCATTTTTGGTGTTGTATGTGGACGATATTCTTCTCATTGGGAATGAGGTAGAATTTCTAACTGACGTTAAGAAGTGGCTAGCTTCGCAATTCCAAATGAAAGATTTGGGAGAAGCTCAGTATGTTCTAGGTATCCAGATTGTCCGGAATCGGAAGAACAAAACGCTAGCCTTGTCTCAGGCATCTTATATTGACAAGATGTTGTCTAGATATAAGATGCAAAACTCCAAGAAGGGCTTGCTGCCTTTCAGGCATGGGGTTCACTTGTCTAAAGATCAGTGTCCTAAGACTCCTCAAGATGTTGAGGATATGAGACGGATTCCATATGCTTCAGCTGTAGGGAGCCTGATGTATGCCATGTTGTGTACTAGGCCCGACATCTGTTATGCAGTAGGAATTGTCAATAGATATCAGTCCAATCCAGGATTAGATCACTGGACAGTCGTAAAGGCAATCTTCAAGTATCTTAGGAGAACGAGGAACTACAGCTTAGTGTATGGCAGTGGGGATTTGATCCTTACGGGATACACGGATTTTGATTGTCAGACCGATAAGGATTCTAGGAAATCCACTTGGGTCGACCTTCATTCGAATGGAGGAGTCGTAGTATGGCGAAGCATCAAGCGAGGATGCATCGCGATTCCACTATGGAAGCGGTATGTTGCGCTTGTGAAGCCGCAAAGGAAGTCGCTTTGGCTTAGGAAGTTCATGACAGATTTGGAAGTTGTTCCTAACATGAACTTGCCGATCACACCGCTCGTGATAACATGCAGGTGCGATGAGCCAACTCACGTGAGCCTCGGAGCCATAAGAGAGGCAATCACATTGGCGCGCAAGTATCATCGATACGGAGATTGTGCACCGCGAGAGCGTGATCGGTCACGCGCAGATAGCGTCTGAGCACAACGTAGTGATCCATTTACAAAGCCCCTCACGGCTAAGGTGTTTGAGGGTCACCTAGAGAGTCTAGGTCTTCGAGAGCTTCCTGACTAGGGCAAGTGGAAGATGTGTAAACGGGTATTCAATGTCCTAGTTTATTGTATTACTTCATTATAATTTATGTACATTACATAAATGTATTTTCTCCACTAGATTAGTCCAAGTGGGAGTTTGTTGGGATTTTTGTCCTAATCTCATGTTTGTAATATATTGTTTGAAATTAATAAAAGTTATTCATTTCATCACTTTGTGTCTCGCAATATTTATAAACTTTTCCAATAAACTAAGCTCCAGGGTCATTGAATTAATGAGAGAGCTAGAACTTGAACGGTGTGTAGTGGACACACAGAGAGGATCACGTTCGAGTTAATGACCCAAACGGTCTACAGTATATGGATAGGGTTTGAGACCTAATCTTGGATACACTATGGATGCGACCCGCTTTGTATTAGATACAAACGAGGTGATCTGACTCGTTCATGTGGTTGACATGCGAGTGGGGGCATCCTGTGCAATGAGATTGTACAAGACCGAACCGTGAATTATTAGACCTCATCGATGTAACACCGCTGGCGTGAGGGACTAATAACTTCGTGAGATGACCATTAGTGACTCGACACAATCCCGCGTGTTACGAACTCCCGTCTGCGAAGTCCGTTTCTTTGACTAGTACGGGTGAGGTGGTCACGCGCTTACTCGCCCAATATGCCTATCTTCTCGTGGACATGACCAAGTAGGGAGCCGAGAACTTAACGACGCGAGATGGAATTCACTGCCTCCGCTTTAGGAAACTAGAGGTTGTTCCCTTAAGTGTTGTCTCCAGGGCTTGGACAACGGGCGCCCACCTTCTCACTGGCCCGAGAAGGGTGTTGTGTATGGTTGGACCATCACAATATGTTGTTCATTAGAGGAGCAGTGGGGACTTAAGGAACAAGAGGTAGACACAGGGGTAAAACAGTAATTTGACCCAAAGTGTCTCACTGAACAACCCGTGAAGGGTCGACTCATGGGCATTGGTTATATCGGTGGGCACGTAATATTCTCGCGACCGACGGAGTGCAACTACGGGCTATAGTGGAGTGTTACCGTAGCTAATGAATGTTGGTTAACCGGGTCAAAGAGTTTGACAGGTTAATCTCGGATCATTGGAGCCCGTCACTGTAGGTCCATTAGGTCCCTCGGTTGGCTCAATCTGGATTAAAAGAAGGGTTAATGTTTTGGTATGAAATTGAAGTGTTCAATTTCACTTTAAGGGCATTTATGTCATTTATATGAGATATGAATGATATAATATATAGTTTAATGTGAATGAGATTCATAATAAACTATAGGTTAGCCTAATTGTTGAATTAGGGCTAATTGGAGAAATTAATTGAGAGAAATTAAATTGGATGTGATTCAATTTAATTAATCCACAATTATTGCAGATGAGATTTGCAATATGAGATATGAGATATCTTATATTATGTGGTTATGCAAATGAGATTTGCATAACCTATGGTTGTGGTAAAGTGGAATTATGTGGAGATTTTAACTCCATCAATTTCACTATATAAACCCTTCTTGCAAGAAGGAATGTATCTCATTCTCTCATTTTTTTATTTTCATCAAAGAAGAGAAGAAGAATTCTCTCCTTTCTCTCTCAATTCTCCTCCCTCTCCAAAATACAAAATAGTTCCCACAAACTTCCCTTCTCCAAAAGAGAACAACCGAGACTCCAAGTGGTCGTGTTCGGGCTCCGTTCGTGGAAAGAGATCGTTGAGATCGAGAAGCACGAAGAGTTCGTGATCCGAGGAAGAATTTCTTGAAGTTTGTCTACAACAAGTAAGTACACTCCTTTTTGCTATAAATTTCTTCCTTTTCAGCATGTTTAGCCTAGATCTAGTGTTAGATCGTTTTAACAAGTACAAGTAGCATAATGATACCTTGACGATTCGATTGTCTTCGCTTTACGAGGATTTTCATTCCCTTCAGCTGGGAACTTAACTATGCAAGATGGAATTCACTCATTCCTATACTAAGGAATTAGATAGGTTGTTCACTTAAGAACTGACTCCAGGTCTTGAACAATGGGGCCCCGCCCTCTATGAGGATATGAGTCTTTGGTAGGACCGTAGACTTGTTGTTCATTAGAGGATCAGTGGTGTTTAAGGAACAAAGAGGTAATCACAGGGGTAAAACGGTAATTTGACCCACCATAATTACTGAACAACTGTGAAGGGTCGACTCATGGGTAATGACTATATCGATGGACACAATATTATCTACAAGTGAGGAGAGTGCAAATACAAGTCTATAGTGGAGTGACTTGTAGTTAATGAATATTGATTAACTGGATCAAAGAGTTTGGCCAGTTAATCTCATATCATTGGAGCTCATGAACTGTAGGTCCATTAGGTCCCTCCGTTGGCTCAACATGGTAATATTGAGGGTATAAAGTTAGGAATGAAATTGAAGTGTTCAATTTCATATATGAGATGTCATATCAATTATATAATTGATATAATATATAGTTTTAATGTGAATTGGATTCGCATATTAACTATATATTAAAGAGAGAATGAAAGAGGGATAAGATGGTAATTTCCATCCCTATCCCCTTATATATAGTTGCATAAGATGCAACTAGGTGAAGAGGAACCTAAGAAGAACCTAAGGCTTTGTTGTGTTGTTGGAAAGGTTCCAAAACACAATCTCTCTCTCACAATATCTCATCTTACCTAAGAGGAACCCACATTCCTCCCTCACCTAGAGAACAACGGAGAAGATCCAGTGGTCGTGTCTTAGTCCGTTCGTGGTTCGTGTTGCTGAGATCCTGATCGTGAGAGAGGAGAAGCACTTGAAGAAAGATTTTTCAAAGGTAATATTTCTTGTTGTCCATCTAGTTTTATTTGTTTAATCTAGTTGTTTTGTTCTTGAACAAAATCGTTGTAACTAAATCAAGAGCACGCGATTCACAATCGCTTCCGCTGCGGGACTCGATTCCAATCAAGGACCCCAAACATCAGAATGAACTAACTCAAATGGAGCATGAGCTCATTTATTGATTCTAGGATACATACTTAGACGATGAAATTTAACAAACTGACATGACTCGCAATCTAACGAAGACAAGTGATTAAATTGAGGACGAAAACTCTTCAAGACAGAAAAAGATGAATGACCCAAACGACAATGTTCTTCAAAAGGAGAGGTCACTGTAGAGCATGGAACGGTTGTGGATATGTGTGGTTCCAAAATATAGAGACCTCCCGATTCGTGCCCTTTACCAATAGTCTTCTTCGTCAAAAGATCCTGAAATAAACAATAACCAGGAAAGAATAAGACACAACAATTTAGATCTCGAGTGACCTTACTAACTAAAATCAAGTTAAAGGAGAACTGTGATAAACTTAAAACAGAAGACAAGGAAATTGACTTGGTAAGATTGACAGTGCCCGACCCTAAAACAGAAAAGGTGGTCCCATCAGCTATAGTAACATTAGGTGAAGATTTATACGGACAGATATGAGAGAATAAATTTGGATTACTCATCATATGATCGAGAGCGCGAGAGTCTATGACCCATTTGGAAGAGGAGGAAAGAAGACACAGAGATGTATTACCTGTGTCAGTAATGGCAGTAATAGGAGTGGAGGATGACGCCTTTAGCGACTCTTGATACTGGCGGAACTTAGCAAACTCCTCTGCAGAAATCGAAATAGATTTATCGGGATTAACAGGTGTAGAGGCAACATGCGCAAATGGAAACCTCTGGCCTCTATTCAACAATCGTCTGCAATCACGCTTCATATGACCAGGCTTATGGCAGTAGTGACAAACAATATCGCCTGAGTTTGCTATCTGAGTGTTCGAATTACCTTTATATGTGTTGGGTCCAACCCCTTTGTTTCCTTTGTACTCACCTGTCTGTCCAACCAAGGCACTGTTTGACTCAGATAGTAAGGTTACCTGCGACTTCTCAGTACGAAGTATGCAAGTATAAGCATCTTCCAATGAGAAGATGTCAGAGCTAGATAGAACTTGATCTTTTTCCATATCATATTTAGAAGCGAGACCAACTAAAAACTCATAATGAACAGTTGTTCACGTTGTGCAGTTTGAACTTTCACATCATTACTAATAGGCAACAAGGCATTAAACTCTGCATATGATGTTTTGCACTCCATAAAGTAACTAGTCAGAGATTTCTCACCTTGATCAGGTTGAAAGAGAGTTTTGCATACATCAAACACTCTACTAATATTCCCTTTTCCAGAGTAAAGGAATTCCAAATATTTCGAGAGCTCGTGAACAGATTCACAATGATTAACCAACCCTACGATGTTGCTCTCAATAGAGTTCTTTATCTGTAGAATAAGCCTAGAATCATCGTGTAACCAATTTTTTCTAGTATCATCAGTCGGTGGTGAATTTCGATGTCATGATCATCCATATCAAGACTCGAATGCGTTGGATTTAATGTTTGTCCGCCATGCATAAAAATTAGACCCATTAAGCTTATGTTCTGTAATCTTTGACACCATAGGGATCATCTCCGTCATCACCAAACCTTTCTTGTCAGCCATAACTAAAGAAAAAAGGACCACAAAAAACAGATTGAAAGGCCCAAAACAGAACTGTACAAAAAAAACCCTAGATTGCCGAAAAGGGGTGTCTCAAACTGACCCTAAACCGAGAGGGATATGACCACAACAAGCACACCACTAGAGAGAGTATGCAAAACCAAGCGAAACCCAAAAAAAAATAGCAGATTTCGGCGTGGTTTCGACGGCGAGTTTACAGCGACGCGACGGCAATGATTTCACGACAACAAAGAAGAGATTTCGGCGGTGAAGAGAGTCCTGATAGTAGTGGCAGCAAGCAAACCTCACACACAAAGGACTTAAACCTTCAAATCTCAAACCCTAATTAGTTCCAAATCCCTAAGGACAACAAAAACAAAGAACCCTAATTGCCCTAGAAAACCCTTGGCTCTAATACCATGTTAATGCTAAAGTATGAGAGAATCTATATTCTATTCCATTCACTCAAGAGATATATATATACAAGTATACAGGGTTAACCTAAATAGAAGAGCATAAAAAGACAATAAAGGACACCCTAAGAGTTATATTAACAAAATACAATTATACTAATATAAGGACTCTAACAAAAACTAAGTTACAAAGAGAACCCTAAGGGGGCGTTTGGATTGAGGAGTTGGGGGGAGTAGGAGTTGGGGGGAGTAGGAGTAAAGAAGTCTGTAGGGCCCACAAAAAGGAGTTAAAAATCTGTGAGGCCCATAAAAAAGAGTTGAAAAAAGAGTTAATAAATCTCTGGGGCCTACAAGAAGGAGTTAACAACTCCTTGGGCCAAACAAGGAGTTGGGGGGAGTTATTAACTCCTCCCAACTGCACTCCTCCCAACTCCTCAATTAAAACGCCCCCTAAATAATCTAACTAACCTACATCAATTCCCCCATTCATGAAAAAGAACTCGTCCTCGAGTTAAACATGAAGTTCATCGGAAGCAAAATAGGTAGATAAATCTGAAATATTGAAGGTGTTAGATATGTTGTATCCTTCTGGAAGTTCCACCACATAAGCATTGTTGTCAATTTTTTTAAGGATCTGACATGGTCCAATTTTCTTCTTTTACAATTTGTTATAAGTCCCCCTAGGAAATCTTTTTTCTTAAGATGTACAAGGACTAAATCACCTTCAGCAAACTCCTTATGCCTCCTTTTAATGTTAGCAAATTGGGCATATTTGGTATTAGTTTCTTGAAGATGGTCAGTGACTTCTTTGTGTATTCTTTGAACCCGATCAACCATCAATTCAACTTCTGAACTCAAATCTGCAACACTACTAGGCAAACTAATAAGATCAAAAGTTAAGCGAGGAGGGTTAGTATATACTACCTCAAAGCGTGTTTTGTCTGTGGGTCGATTTTTCATGTTGTTGAAAACAAATTCAGCTTGTGGTAAACAAAGGTCTCATTGTTTTGGTTTATCACCGCTTAAACACCGAATTAAATTTCCCAAAGATCTATTTGTGACTTCGGTTTGACCATCAATTTGTGGGTGACAAGTGGTGCTATACTTCAAGCGGGTATCAAACTTGCGCCAAAGACACTTCCAAAAATGGCTTAAAAATTTTGTATCCCTATCAATAGTAATGGTTTTAGGAAATCCATGTAGCCGAACTACTTTTTTTAAAAAAAAAAGTTAGCAATATGAATAGCATCATTAGTTTTTCTACATGGTATAAAATGAGTCATTTTGCTAAAATGGTCAACCACCAGAAAGGTAGAATCATTACCTCGTTGGATTTGCGGTAAACCCAACCCAAAATCCATAGTGAGATCTTCTCAAATTTTTTTTGGAATTGGTAGGGGAGTGTACAAACCTATATTTTGTCCTTGGCCTTTATTAACTTGGCAAATTGGACATCTTTGAACAAAATCCTCAACATCCTTTCGAATGTGTGGCCAAAAGAATCGTTTGGAGATTTTTTCATATGTTTTGTCTCGGCCAAAATGTCCTCCTAAGCCACCCAAATGAATATCCCTAAGGATTTGTATCCTCAATGATGTGTGTGGAACACAAAGTACATACTAAAATCTTTATAAGCATGTCCATCCTTGCATTTAAGCCAAATGTCAGAAAAATCTTCGTCAAACTCATATAAATCAACAAGGCTATCAAAGGAAATTATGTCACTCTTCAATATATTTAATAAGTGAGATCTTCTACTTAATGCATCATCTGCTTTATTAGTTTGTCCAGATTTGTATTTGATGGAAAAATCAAAGCGTTGGATAAAAGTAATCCACCTAGCATGCATCCTAGACAAGTGTTCTTTGTGTGGTTTGATCTAGATGTTGTCTTTGACTCTACTCCCTTCATAAGCTTCGCTAGTTTGCTCCCAATTTCTGTTGGTTTGACTAGGATCTCTTCTTGAATTAGATACCGTGCGACCAAATGGTGTCCTTCCTCCTCTATTCCAATTTGAGTTTCTTGGATTATCATTCCATCTTGGTTGCTCATAGCCTCCACTTCTTTCTTTCTTGATTTACTTCTCAACAACCTTCAAGGCCCTTGCTACTGCTTCTCGTATTCCTCCTAAAGGAAATAAGTCGATTCGGGCCATAAATGTATCGTGCTACTTGTTGATAGTTGGATTTTGAAAAATCATTTCTTGCATTCAATCGATACCTCTACCTGTAGACTCATCTACTGACCGGTTATGTTGCTTGCATTCTTGATATGATTGATACAAGATTTGCTCATAATTGTCAAGTAAGAATCTTGCCTTTAACATCTTTCTCATTTTTTCTCAATCTTTCAATGGTTTCTTGCCATTTTTTCTTCTATTTGAGGTTAGTTGGTCCCACCGTGCTGCTGCCCCTTCCTTTCAATTTGTATTTTACCAATTTAACTTGTCTTTTTTTGGGGATATTCATGCATTCAAAGAAGTCTTCTACTTGTTTGATCTAATCCAAGAAATTTTTCATGTCTAATCGCCCATCAAAGTACGACAAGTCGATTTTCGGCTTGTATCCTTCGTGCTTCTCTTTATATTTTTGCCTTCTCCTTGTTTTTGAACTGCAATCATTATTGTCTTCATCACTTGAAAGGTAAGAACTATCACTGCTTGTTGATGAATCTGATTCTTAGAGATTTTTCTTCTTTTTCTTGGATTTTTTGTAATTCTTGGAGCTTTTCTTGGATTTTTCTTTGTTGGAAATTTCAGCCGCTTGCCCAGAAATCTATCCATTTTTTTCTTCTTGATGTTTTTGACCCTTTCTTTTTCTTCCTTTCATACTTTTTTGCAAATAGATCAATCGATTCTTCCTCCTTGTTTTCTTCTGTTTGACCCTCTGATTTTTTTGCAACTTTCTCTTTTTCCTTTGTCAATTTGTGCATTGATTTTTGTATGTTCCCTCATTAATTCTCTAAAACTTTTGTGTAGATCTTCAACATTTTCTTCTACACTTGTCATCCGTTCGAATAAACCCACCAAACGAAGGATGCGATGTTGGATATCGAGCACAACCGCATAAAACTCGCTGGAATAGGCCTCTTCCTTACCCGATTCCACATCGTTGGTGTTGGTCATCTTTTTTGGTCGGATCTTGGACTCTGATTGAAAACAAGTTGTGCTTTTTAAATAATCATGACATTTTATTATACTACTGAACTTGAGGATCTTGAATTAACGTTAACATCAGTACAAGTATAGGGAAAAAACAAAGAAAGAAATATCAATACAAGTCTAGCTTTAGTTTATATTATACCCACCCTGTGGAAATGCACATTTTCAGTCCAATTCCTTCCTTCGTAGACTGGCTCAAGGGCACAAACTCTGCTCCGATAGCCATGACATTTGAACGCCCCAGTCCAATTATTAAATTAAAGTTGACTACAGCATAAGAGAAGCCGATATAAAACAGACGGGAACTTAATAATACTAAAAAAACAAAAGAAATATGAGCAATAAAAGTACTCTTACTATATCTAAGATAACTATAAATAGAAATATTATAAGTACATCCCAAAAATCACATAGAGAATCATAATGCTTTAAAATTTATCCAGCAATTTAGAGAAAAATACAGCCTAACACTAGAAACTCAAAAGTGAGATCAAAAGCTTTTGTATTTACTTAAGGGGATCGTAATTGTGAGTAACACTCACACAATGCTTTAAACCTATCCAGCAATTCAGAAAGAACCTACACTCACGTAATGCTTGAAGCATGCCTTGGTGACTGCAAAATAGGCCCCACCGTGACGCCTACCATAGCTCGCACACTGTAAATCTTGACCAACCTCTTGTTGATGCCCTGCACGCTGGTTTTGGGCCGAGTTCTAATTCGACCTACCGAATGCTTGGTCAAACCTCCGTTTCTGTCCCGAGCTGGAACTCTGCTCACCGGCTACCCCAACCTACGGGAATGTGAGGAAATCAAGGTGGCGGCCCGTAGAGCCGCTATGTAAGTGCAGTGTTTTTAAAGGTTTGAGGTGCAACGCGCACTAAAAGGTGTGGGCTTTTTTTATAAGGCGCACTATATAAAAAAAAACATAAAAAAAATAAATATGTATATACACGTATAACAATGCCTTGAATTGTAGACAAGTTTGTATTCTCAGCCGCTTCGAATGACCATGTACTGGAAGGCGTGCGCCTTCTTACCTGCGCCTCACCTCTTGGCGAGGCCTTCAAGTGAGCCTTGCGCCCAGTGCGCCCTTGAGCGCCTTTTTAAACACTGTGTAATTGGGTGGGTTTGCAGAAAGTAGAGTACATAAACATGAGAGAATTCAGTCAATAACTACAAAGAAAAAATCATGGCATACATTCTGGGTTTCGATTGCTACAAAGTGTATAGTACATAAATAGAAGAGATTCCAACCGATAACAACAAAGAAAAAATCAAGGCATACATTTCCTCTTTCTTAATTAAATCTGACAAGAACAAAGAAAAAAAAAAAACAAGAAGCACAATAAAGTTGGGGAAATGAAGGAAAGAGAAGGAAGACCTTCACTGACGTGGCCACCCAATCAATTTCTTGCAAGATTCATTTGGATTCTTTCAAGATCCAGCCTCAAACAAAGCTTCCATCTCTATTTTTCAAGATCCAACAATTTCATTCAAGATTCATCTAGTCTCGCAGCCGAAAAATAGATGGAAGGAAATAGACTTCGATCAAACAAGGCAGAGTCTTTCAAAAAGCAGCCAGACTTTGATGGAAGAAAATAGACCGACTTTGATGGAAGAAAATAGCTGGAAATGGATCCAGCAATTTCTTTTAAGAACCAGCCCCATTTCAATCAACTAGGGCAGAGTCTTCAAAAAACCAATCAATTTCTTATCACATTTGAGCTAGTCGATTTATTCACTTCATTCACCTTTCGATTTGTTTCCAAGTCATTTCGAAGATCCAGCACCTCAAGAGCTTGCAGAGAAAAAATGAAGGATTTTGGGCATTGACAAGAAAGAAGACAGATATGTAAAAAAAATGAGTCCAACCCTTCTGAAAATTTCATTTGGCGCCTTTCTTTTTAACCTGGCACATTTTGTTTTTCAATAGCTAGGTTAGCTCTAATGCTATAATTACATGCTATGGAAAGTAAAATTTGTTGTAGTGTACATTTTTTTAAGTTTGACCTAAATAAGCAGTAACTATTAAGAAGAAATGGAGGAATACCAGTAGATAGTATTGTTGGTCAATTGTGAGCAAATGTTCTGTATGAAAAAAACTCAAACCAATGCTTTCGTGCAGCTTGGTGAATACCAAAAATTCTTGCTAGTATTGTTGGTCAATTGTGAGCAAATGTTCTGTATGAAAAACACTCAAACCAGTGCTTTGGTGCAGCTGGGTGAATACCAAAAATTCTTGCTACAAAGTTCTTATCACTAGTAGCCATTATGCTAGCAATGGAGTAATCTCTAGAGCACAAACCCTTCTTTTTAAGCCACATGTGAAACCTGTATCGTGGCTTCATACGCTTCTCCAGATCAAAACACAAAAATGCTGGAAAAATACTAAGGTATTGCAACGACGATCCGATTTCCTGACAAAGAAAATTCACTTTTTGTTCAAGAATTTCTGGCTTCTGGCTTAAAATCTTTGGAGCTGTTCGTATCATCGAACATAGCTGCGAGAACTCGATCCCCATGCGAAGAAGGCAATTGAACCGCTCTTGTAGGTCTCGGTCAGTACCATGCAACCTGCTTAAGACCTCCATAGTCAAAGAATTCTCTCCATACCCAATTCTATGCAGAAATTTTAGCTTATTCATTGTATGAGTAGGTGTTCTAGACAGCTGGATCTTCTCCAAGCTGTTGTTAAAATCTTCATCAACATCTTCATCGGGTGAATTCATGCAATAATTGGCCAACAATTGAGGATCATCCATTATCTCATAAAAGAACCATTTATTCAAATCCAAAGCCCTCATAATATTAGGCAAATTAGCCATTTGATTTCTACCTAAGACATGAGAATACTTATCTATGACATTATTCAGTTCATCTGTGCTTAATCCTACATGTTTCAACAAACCCATCACTGATATCATGGTTGTGCTCAGATCAAGATTCAAAATCTCAGGACTATGAACAAGCAACAAGCCTACATCCTCTTTCTTCACATCAAGTCTACAAAAATACTCTGCCCTTTGGGCCAGAATATCTTCCGTCAATTCAATAAATATACTCTTCTTCTTACTCATTTGATCCCCAATTTTACCTTTCTCAAGACCCAAACTGTAAAAAAATCGAATTTTCTTACAAGTTTCAAAACAAAAATCAACATCTCCTTCAATTCCAGACTCCTCCATACAAAATCCAGAAATATCCTTCTTCAAACCATCGAGCAATACTATATGATTGGCCTCCCCTGCAGCTAAGACATGAGGAAAAGCCAAACAAATACCAATTATAGAGACCGTATTAAATCCAAAACGTTTAAATCCATTAAGCCTAGATTTCAACTCGGACGAACTTGTACAAAAAATCGATCGCTCCTCCTTGTACAACATCCCAAGCTTAATCCAAGGAAATCCGAATCCAGAGAGCGCACAAGCAGCATCTAAAACGCTCCGATCTTCATAAAAGAAGAATTTGTTCGGCGGTAAGAACTCGCCGATTTCATCGTAATCTAACCCTATGCTTTCGAATAAGAATTCAAATTCGTTGATAGGATCGTACCTGAGGAACTTCCTGAAGGTGCGGGAGAAATTTGGAGCGGAGAAACGGATGGTTCGAGTGAGATTGGAGAGGGAGAAGAGGGAGTTATTGGCAATGTGCTCGGCGAAGGTGTAGGGCAAGGACCTGGTGGTGTGAAGATAATCGATGAGAGCTTTCTGAGCTTCTTGGATGGAGCGTGACCTGTACTTGGAAGGGATGTTGGAAAAGCTTGGAAGCTTTGCTTTGGTGGAAAAATGGCGGGAGAGAATGTTGCGGAGGTGTTTGAGAACGGCCATTTCCTTTCTTTCGGTTGAAGGATCGAGGGTTATGAAGGACAAATCCCAGAGCAAACACACTCAACAGGTAAAAACCTTTTTTTTTTTCATTTCAACTATCTTTATGCTTTATTTTGGTGGATAGATCCATAAGAAATAATTTCAAACTTTTAAAACATAGAAATCATTTTAAATTCTTATTTACGTTTGAAATAAAATTGATTTGAAATTTTGAATATTAAATTTTTTATTTTTATTTTTTTTTAAATACATCAATAATTGGGGTAGAGGAAGTTGAGTTATGTTCTTGTTGGTAAAAAAAAAAAAATTATTTAAAGGTTCATCAGAAATGAAAAGAAAGTATAACATTTTACTATTATGTTCCTAGGAGTTTGTAGTAAATTATTCAAATAACAATATAAAATACATATGATAAAAACCTATCATATAATCAAAATAAATGAACTTATTAAACTAAAAAATTATAAATGCCTGTTAAAAAAATGCTAAAAAAAGTTGCAAATGCCTTAATCCATGAGAAAGTTAAACTCAGTCAAATTTAAGTGAACTCAATGATTTGAGGTATTAATTTTATATTTTTGTTTTTTTCTTAAGTTTATGTTCATTTGTTCTTTTCACCAATAGAGAGAAACAAAATTTCCTTTTGTTGATTTTTCTTTAATCAATGTATGAAAAATTAAACTAAAAAAATGTATGCATACAGATCCTGAAAAAATATTGAATCAATAAATAAAAAATAACAAAAAAATTATTCTTTTCAAATCAATTAAATTTTTTTTTAGAGATGAACAAAGTAAATAAACTAGCCTCTAGCTTGTTGGCGTATAAAAAGCTGGTTGAATTTAAGAAATGCATTGAAAAGAATGAAATTATTTTAATTTATAAAAAAAAAACTAGCAAAATAAGATGGAGAAATAAAATGGAAATCTAACCTTTTTGAATCGTGCATAAGGAATAAATTATGATAGGCAATGGAGTGGTACATGAACATTTTTTTTTATAATGAAGTTGTGAAAATTTATTGTAAGACATAAATTTAAAAAAAAACATGGGTAAAATTTGAAACAAATTTTTTTAAGTTTAGAATCTTATCAAATCCAACCTATTTGGAACGAAATTTTTTCCAAAAAAACATGATTTCAAATCTGTTACTTTTTTTAGGCATCTAAACACGTGCTATGATTTCAAGTAACTGATTGAAATCATCTTAAATCATGGAGTTCCAAACACGAGGTTACTCAATGCTATCTCTTATTCGACAATATATGTCAACGAGTTAAATTTACTTTGCCAACAAGTAAAAACTACCCGCAACAGTTTTAAAACTTAAAATTTAATCCTCTAACCACAAGGACTATTGATGACGTTTTATTAAAAGGGAATTCTAACTTTACCATCAAAACTAATTTCTAACTTCCTTCAAATCGGGATCAAAGTTATAATTTAACCCACATATTTTTACATTGTTGTGTTAAAAAATAAATTAAAGATGTGTAAAATTATTAGTGGTTAAGTTAGCAGAAATCGAATATACAATTACTACATTTGTTTAAGTTTAGGATCCAATTTAGTGAAATTGAAAGTTTATGATGAAAATTAATCCAATGAAAAATTTAGGGTTAAGAATTTAATTTTTCTCACTTTGTTAATATTGTTTTTATTTAAATCTTCTTAATTTCATCTCTTGTAAAGAAATATTCTTCTTCATTTCTAAAGACGTTAAAAAAAAGCGATTCTTAAAAGCCAACCCAAATTTTCTAGCTCTCGTACTTTTGACCAGTTTTCTTTTTGATTTAGTTGTTTAGAGTGTTACTAAATCTCGTTGTCATTGTGTCGGCCTTCAATCATTCAGTGACTTCGCTTTCTCTCATTCAATGAGGACATAATGAACCCCTTCTCCTCGACGATATTGTTCACTCTTTATTATTTTCTATGTTTTTTATGCTTTAGATTCAAATTTTTACATTGAAGGCAATGTTAGATGTAAGTTTGGCGGTGTGCAGTACTTTTCAAAGTCATAATTTATAAGCATGTTGTTTTGTAGGGAGTTTATGGATTAATTTAAAATTTTTAGCATGATCTGAACGAATTATTTGGTTAATTGTGGCTAAGATAGTTTAGGATGTTTGAGTTAATGATACTTTGCAATAGTGGAAATAAGAGAGCATACCCCTGAATTAAGTCAAATTAAAAAAAAAAAAAATTGCTTAATTTTCCTTAGAAAAATTATGCACTTAGTGTTGGGTTTTGTGGCAATATATTACAAATGAAATTGTCTCACATCTAAAAGGTGCAAGAAAGTGATGGACTCCTGGCACTATAAAAGGAGCCTATGGCTTTGGTTTCAAAGCATCCCAGTTAGAAACACTTTAAGCTTGGTGTACTAGCTCTAGTTAAATTTCTTAAAGGGTATGAGTGGTATAAAGCTTTGGGAGAGTGTTTTGTAATTAGGGTCGGGGAGAGAATTCTATGTGATTGTAACAAATTTTCACATAGTGAAAATTTCTTTCTGTTCGTGGTTTTTTCTCCGAGTTTGGAGTTTTTCCGCCTAAATTCTTGTGTCTCTTATTTTGTTGGTTTCTTTTAATTTCTCAGTTATTTCTGCTTATTCCTAGTGGTGGGAGGTTCTTTCCCAACACTTAGTTCTCTTGTTTCTGGTTTTGAAGGCTTAGAATAGAGCTATGTAATCCATAGGTTTGTTGTCACCCCGAAAAGACTAAGAACCTGCTAGAAGGCTAGGTTGCATGATAGTTAATAATGTTACATTGGAAAATTTTCATGTCTATTTATCTACCTAATTGAGCTCCATTGTTTATCTTGAAAAACTAAAAAAAAATAGAAAATAAAATGTATGTTTAAAAATAAGGACAAAAAGAGATATCTTTGTTTTGTTCAGCTATGTCACTTATTGAGCGAGTGCTCAAGGTAAGGCTCCTTACAATGGGAGTGTGAAAGTTAGTATTCATTAAAATACTGAGAAAATCAAGTATCGGGGAGGTCTACCCTGTGTTTAAGGCACCCTAGTGGCATATTAATTTCTTGAGTGTAAGAAGGCCTAATCAAGAGTCAGTAGGGGAAAAGTAGGGGAAAATGAGGGTTGTATAAAACTATTTTGAACTTATAAAAACTAAGATAGGAGAGGTTTCACACACAAACCAAGGAATAGAGTTTCTAATTTAAACTTCTCAGTGATGGAGCGTGTTTAATTGATTTATGCTCTTGTAAATCATTTATTATCTGAAAGTTGAAGCTTGAGTCATATTGTTGAAATTAGTAATAATTTGCATGTTGTTTTTTATTTTTCTTGAAGAATAACAAAAATCTAAATAGTTCAGAACAATTCATACTACCAGCCCATGTTTATGTTGTAGTTGTTTGTGGTGCAGAGCTTCAAAGGCCCCTCATAGTTTGAGATCGCACTACCATAGAAAAAGGAAGACCTCGAGAAGGAATTGTCAACTATCGAAACCTCACTTAAGAAGAAGGACACGGGATGCACAATCATTTGTGATGGATGGACAAGGCAGGCCCTTCATTCATTTTTTGGGTTACGGGTATTTGATAGTATACAAAAGTGTGTCATTTCTATGTTTAGGCTATTACTAATTTATGGCTTAGTAGTGCACTTTCCTATATATATTTTTTATTTTGTAGGAATTGATCAAATATGGAAAAAGTGAGAAATTGAGAAAGTTATTGAAGAACTTAGAGAGAAAAAGTGCATTTTGGAGCATTGAAACTAAAGAAAAGAAAAGGTGCAACCTTTGAACCTGAGAAGACAGCGTTGAAATGTCGTCTATAGCATCTCAATGCTATCCTAATACACAGACAAGCCTCAATTTTCTACAGAAGTGGCTTTGAGACACTACTACGCCTAAAACACGCGTGTTATGTGATGGTTTCAAAAAAATAATTGCAGCGGAAGTCAATTGGATCTATCACATTGATACTGATTTCTAAAATACCAGTACATTGGCAAATAAACAATAAACAACATCTATAATTTACACGGAACAAATCCAGAAATAAATTCTAAATTAAAAAGGTTTTAAAAAAAATTTACCTTTTGGCTTTTGGAAATTCTATGGCAAAAAACTTTTCTGTAATTCACACCAATTGCCAATTCCAAAACCTTTTTGGAATTTTGAAGAACACGACCACAAAGGAAAAACTCTCTATTCTCTAAGTTTCTAAGATCAAGGTTTTGTGGGAAACCTTTCTAAAAAAATTTGAGAATTGTTGGTAATGAGAATCGATCAACCCCAACACCCTTGTATCTTTTTATCGATGGAGAAGGGAGAGAAAGAGAGAAGTGGGGAGAGAGGGAAAGTGGGAACGTGTGTAACACACATTCCCTATATATAATTTTAATAAATGAAATAAAATTAATTAATTAATTAATTTAATTCACTATTAATCAAATTAATTATCATTTAAATGCACATCTCTCATAACCTATAAATTTAATTAATTTAATTAAATCAAATTTAGTTAACTTAATTAAACTCACAAATTAATTAATTTATGAATTAAACATCATATATTTAATTTAGGTTATTATAATTAAATCATATTTAATCATTCTATAGTTTTGCCAATAAGAGCATAACTCAACTGGCACCAAGTATGACTCATGACCGAGGGGTTATGGGTTCGAATCACCGCACCCCCAACTGTTGATGTACTAAAAAAAACCATTCTATAGTTTTAATGTACATCTTATGTGCATTAAATTTTAACCTATATTTTTTAATATGGATCATAATCACATTAAAACAATATTTGAACTCTTTCAAATATTTAATTCTCTCATAAATGAATTTTGAATCATATCCAAAATTAAATTTATATTATAAAGTTTTAATCAACATAAAACTTTATATTATAATGTATCTTCATACATTGAATTCATTCCCAAATTGAATTTGAACATTTCAAATTCTAATTAAGATCTAGCAATCTTAGAACTCTTTCCGAGCTAGGAAGTGAACCTAATGGACTTACAAATCAGAAGCTCCAACAACACAAGATTAATTGGCTAATCTCATTAACCGCTTAATCAACCTTCGTTAACTGCGGGTACACTCCATTAAAGACTCGCAGTTGCACTCTTCTCACTGCAGATATTTTTCTATATCCAAGGATAAAAGACCAATAACAACAAGTCAATCCTTCACGAGTGTTAAGTAACACCAAGCTGGGTCAAATTACCGTTTTACCCCTGGGTTACATCTATGACCTTAAGTACCAGTAATTCTCTAATGAACAACTTGTTTATGGTCCAACTAATAAACAAAAATCTCTCTCGAGCCAGTGGGGGTTAGGGCCCTTTGTTAAGTCCCGGAGGCACTACTTAAGGGAACACTCGTCTACTTACTCAAGTTTGGGAATGAGTGAATTCCATCTTGCTAGGTTAAGTCCTCAGCTGCCCACGCGGTTTTGTTCCCAAGAAGGTAGGCTTATTGAGACGACGTCTAAGAACACTCTCACCCATACAAGTCAAATGGCAATCCGTTGCAAACAGGAGTTCGTCACCTGCTCAGGATTGAGATCAAGTTGCCTAGGTCATCCTATTGAAATAGAAACTTAACTAGTCAACGGAGTTACATATATTGGTTACTATTATGCGGTTCGGTCTTATGCTTATTTGTAGGTTACCCATGTTGGGATTTGTGCCCTAAAACTCGTAGTTTGTATTTATGTTCTCGTTAACGTAATAAAGTGTTATTATTTCAATAAAGAGTTATTGTTCGTTATCTACGAGTTTGCCTTTATTTAAACCCTAAATCCAATAAACTAAACAACCAAAGGTCATTATATGAATCTTTAACCCAATGTAGTGTACATATAAAGGATCTCGGTTCGAGATACAACTTAAAGGGTCTATAGTTAGGGGATAAGGTTTGGGTACCTTACCCTGGTAAAACTATGGATGTGGCCCACTTTGTATTTGATACAAACACTGTGATCCTAACGTATTCGTGTAGATGACATGTGAGTGGGGTTATCCTATGTAATAAGATTACATAAGACCGGACCACGAAATAGTAACCTCTAGTTGTAACTCCGTTGACTAGTCAGGTTTCTATTTCACTAGGATGACCTAGGCAACTTGATCTCAATCCTGAGCAGGTTACAAACTCTTGTTCGCGAGGGATTGTCCTTTGACTAGTATGGGTGAGAGTGGCCAGATTCACCGACTCAATATGCGTACCTTCTTGGGGACAAGACCGAGTGAGCGGCTGGGAACTTAACCTAGCAAGATGGAATTCGCTCATTCCCGCCTACTAGGGTAAGTAGAGGAATGTTCCCTTAAGTGGTGTCTCCGGGACTTGAACAAAGGGCCCGACCTTCTCATTTGCCCGAGAGGGACTCTGTTTGTTGGTAGGACAACAAACAAATTGTTCATTAGAGGAGCACTGGTACTTAAGGCACAAGATGTAACCCAGGGGTAAAAAGGTAATTTGACCCAGCTGATGTTACGAACATTTGTGAAGGATTGACTTGTTGTTATTGGTTAATATCCATGGACACAGAAATATATCTATAGTGAGAAGAGTGCAGCTGTGGGACTTTAGTGGAGTGTTCCTGCAGTTAACGAATGTTGATTGGGAGGTTAATGAGATTAACCGAGCAATCTCGTATCGTTGGAGCTTCTGATCTGTAGGTCCATTAGGTCCACCTTCTAGCTCGTAAAGGGTTCTTAGATCATTTGAATTGAAATGTTCAAATTCATAAGGGAATATATTAAATGTATTTAGATACGATATAATATATAGTTTTGGAACTATATATTATAAATTTAATGTGAATATGATTCATATTAAATTATATGAGAGAATTGAATATTTGAAAGAGTTCAAATATTATATTAAATGTGAATGTGATTCACATTTGAAAACTAAAGGTTAAAATTTAATGTGCACTGGATGTACATTAAAACTATAGGTTAAAGGGGTAATATGATTAAATGAGATTTAATCCAAATTAAATATATGATATTTAATTTGTATTATTTAAATATGATTTAAATTAATAATTAAATTTGATTTAATTATTATTATTATTTTAATAATAAAATAAGGGAACGTGTCATCCAGACACGTTCCCACTACCCCCTTATTCTCCCCATCGACAGTTTAACAGGGAGAACAGGGTTGATGTTCAATTGATGGATCCTCACTGTTTTTGCAATTTGGAGAATTGCTGTGAAAATTCTCTCTGATTCTCAAATTCCCTTCTTCTTCCCAAAAGTTGGAATCCTTCCCACCAAGGAGGATCTAAGCATTCAGAGGATAAAGGGTTTACTCTATTGGTTGTGTTCCTGTTGGTGAAAAACAGAGAACTTTTGAAGTTCCTAAGTTGCTGAACATTGGAGCAAGGAGTTGTTGTTCTGCGAAACTACAAAGGTAATAATCTATTTCTCTTTTTAATTTAATAGTTAAATTTAGGTATGCATGCATGTATATCTCCATGTTTTTTAATTAGATTAAAAGCATGCTTGTTCTGTATTTTTGTCAATGTATCGGTTTTTGATTCAACCTAAACAATCAAGCAAATTACGATCCCAAACCACGTTTCCGCTGCTCAAGGAGATCAGATCTCCATCAACCCAAAAGAGACTAGGGGTGATCTATTTTTCAATCCTAAGGAAAATAGGGTGCTTGTGTCGACAAACGACACTTTCCTTGAGGAAGACCACGCCAGGGGTCATTTACCTAGATGTAAAATTGTGTTAAATGAAATGGACAGTACATCAGCAAAAGTTGCTGATGGAGCTAGTACGTCAACAAGTGTTGTTGATCCTAGCTCGTCTAGTCAAGTCCGTTCTCAAGAGTTGAGAATACCTCAACATAGTGGGAGGGTTGTGAGATAGCCTGAACGTTACATGGATTTAGCTGAAACCCAAGTTGTCACCCCTGATGATGACTGCGAGGATCCATTGACCTATGATCAGGCAATGGCAGACGTTGACAAAGACGAATGGATTAAAGCTATGGACCAGAAAATGAAGTCGATGTAATTCAATTCTATTTGGGAGCTTGTGGATCAACCGGATGGGGTAAAACCTATAGGCTGCAAATGGATCTACAAGCGTAAACGTGGCGTAGATGGGAAGGTGCAGACCTTCAAAGCATGACTAGTGGTAAAATGTTTTACCTAGGTAGAAGGAGTTGACTATGAGGAAACCTTTTCGCCTGTTGCCATGGTAAACTCGATCAGGATACTTCTGGCCATTGTCGCATATTATGACTATGAGGTATGGCTGATGGATGTCAAGACAACCTTTTTGAATGACAAACTTGACGAGACCATCTACATGGACCAGCCCAAGGGGTTCATTACCCAAGGCCAAGAGCATAAGGTTTGTCGGCTTCATAGGTCTATTTATGGACTGAAACAAGCCTCGAGGTCTTGGAATATAAGGTTTGATGAGGCGATTAAATCTTCTGGCTTTGATCAGAATGTTGACGAGCCTTGTGTCTACAAGAAAATCATCAACAACACTGTTGCATTTCTGATATTACATGTGGATGATATCCTTCTCGTTGGGAATGAGGTAGGATTTCTTACTAACGTTAAAAAATGGTTGTCTTCGCAATTCCAAATGAAAGATTTGGGAGAAACTCAGTATGTTCTAGGTATCCAGATAGTCCGAAACAGGGAGAACAGGACGCTAGCCATGTCTTAAGCGTCTTATATTGACAAGATGTTGTCTAGATATAAGATGCAGAACTCCAAGAAGGACTTGCTGCCTTTCAGGCATGGGGTTCACCTGTCTAAGGATCAATGTCCTAAGACTTCTCAAGAGGTTGAGGATATGAGACGAATCCCTTATGCTTCAGCTGTTGGGAGCCTCATGTATGTTATGTTGTGTACTAGGCCCGACATCTGTTATGCAGTTGGGATTGTCAGTAGGTATCAATCCAATCCAGGATTAGATCAATGGACAACCGTAAAGGCAATCCTCAAGTGTCTTAGGTGAATGAGGAACTACGACCTAGTGTATGAGAGTGGGGATTTGATCCTTATGGGATATACAGACTCTGACTTTTAGACCGATAAGGATTCTAGGAAATCCACTTCAGGGTCGACCTTCATTCTTAATGGAGGAGTTGTAGTATGGCGAAGCATCAAGCATGGATGCATCGCTGATTCCACGATGGAAGCCGAGTATGTTGCGGCTTGTGAAGCTGCAAAGGAAGTTGTTTGGCTTAGGAAGTTCATGCTGGATTTGGAAGTTGTTCCAAATATGAACTTGTCGATCATGTTATTTTGTGACAACAGTGGTGCAGTAGCCAACTCGAGAGAACCTCGGAGTCATAAGATGGGCAAGCACATTGAGCGGAAGTATCACGTGATAAGGGAGATTGTGTACCGTGGAGACGTGACAGTCACGCAGATAGTGTCAGAGTACAACATTGCTGATCCATTTACAAAGGCTCTCACGACTAAGGTGTTTGAGGGTCACCTAGAGAGTCTAGGTCTTCGAGTGCTTCCTGACTAAGGCAAGTGGAAATATTGTAAAGGGTATTCAATTCCCTAGTTTATTGTAATTTTATTATATATTTGAGAAATGTATTTTGTACTCCACTAGCTTAGTCCAAGTGGGAGTTTATTGGGATGTATGTCCTAATCTCGTATTTGTTTGTAATATTCAAATTGAAATAAATAAGAGTTATTTTTTTATCACTTTGTGTCTCGCATATTTACAAACTTTGTCTAATAAACTAAGCTCCAAGGTCATTGAATTATGAGAGAACTAGAACCTGAACGGTGTGTAGTGGACACACAGGGAGGATCACGTTCAAGTTAATGACCCGAACGGTCTACAGTATATAGATAGGGTTGAAGACCTAATCCTGGATACGTTGTGGATGTGACCTGTTTTGTATTAGATACAAACGAGGTGATCCAACTCGTTCATGTGGTTGACATGCGAGTGGGGGCATCTTGTGCAATGAGATTGTACAAGACCGGACCGTGAATTATTAGACTTACAAACGTAACACCGTTAACAGTATAGGACTTATAACTTCGTAGATGACCATTAGTGACCTGACCTTAATCCTGAGCGTGTTTACAGGACTCCCACATGCATGGAGTCCGTCCTTTGACTAGTACAGTGAGGGTGGTCACGATTACTCGCCCAATATGCCTATCTTCTCAAGGCGACAGACCACACGGGAGTCGGAAACTTGACTACGCGAGATGGAATTCACTCCTTCCCGCTTTAGGGAAACTAGAGGGGTTGTTCCCTTAAGTGTTGTCTTCAGGGCTTGAACAACGGGCACCCACCATCTCATTGGCCCGAGAGGGGTGTTGTTTATGGTTGGACCATACAACATTGTTGTTCATTAGAGGAGTAGTAGGGACTTTAGGAGCAAGAAGTAGATACAAGGGATAAACGGTAATTTAACGTAGCGGTGTCTACGAACAATCTGTGAAGGTCGACTCACGGGCATTGGTTATATCAATGGACACAACATGTCTTACAGTGACGGGAGTGCAGCTACTGGCTTTAGTGGAGTGCTATTATAGTTAATGAATGTTGATTAACCGGGTCAAAGAGTTTGACAGGTTAGTCTTGGATCATTGGAGCTCCATCTGTAGGTCCATTAGGTCCCTCGGTTGGCTCAAACTGGATACACAGAGGGTTTACAATTTAGTGTGGATTTGAAGTGTTCAAATTCATTAAAAGGGTATTTATGTCATTTATATGAGATATGATTGTGTACGAGTCAAGTTTTAGTATAGTGATTTATGAGTCCAAGTATCGTCTTCGGGAATGGGTTTCTAGATTAATTAATTACTAAGATACTTATCTTCAATTTTAACTAAAGAAACAAAACATGGATAGGCGATGAAAGTAAAGACAAACAACAGACTAACACGTGGAGACATGAATTGATAGATTTGAGGAAAGTGATTTTACAAGTTAATGACTGAACTAACACATGCAATGAACAAATAAGATGAGTTTATAAACAAGAAACAAAATACTCAAGAAAACCTCTCGATTCTTAGTGAGCCTCACACATGCAATAAACTCCATAGTCTTCATATGAACCTACGACATGCATGACATTAAGCAACTTCTTTATGTTTTTCCCTTAAGTTTCTTAGTCATTCTCATGCCAAATTCCTAAAGGGTTTTAGCAACTTTGCTCTAATTCATGTTTTATCTCTCGAGTCCACTTAAACCAACAAAATTAAGATTTAAAGAACGAATTGCCAAAAATAAGAACAAATCATGCTTCAATACATAGCAATTAAGTCTTAACAAGCAAATCAATCCTAACTACAACGTTTAGCTACTCTAAATCACATGAAAACAAGGCTAAACATGTAGGAAACGTCTTAAAACGGTATTACAATCTGAAAGAAAAGGAAATTAAACTTATGTGTCGATGCCGGTCCTTTGTCTCCAAGCTCCCGTCTTCGATCTCGAACCTCCACGAATGCTTTGGCTACCAAAAACACTCATTTCTCTCTTCTTACAAAGTGTATTTAAAAAATAGGGTCAAAAGTCTACCAAATTCGACTCCCTTTGCAAGAGAATGTAAGGATATATTTATAGGCCTCAACGGTACAACGTTGCAACGCTGTACCCTAACCTCGTGGTATATATGGCAATAGTTGGCAGCGTGGCAACGCTAAGAACAGCGTTGCAATGCTGTTACCTTAACACACACGCCCCTTATCGATCTGGCATTGCGACGCTGCAAGGCAGCGTTGCAATGCCCTCTGTGCAGCTCCTCATGTGCACCTTCCTATCGAGGTAGCGTTGCGACGCTGCAAAGCAGCGTTGCAACGATCGGCAGTGTTCTTCAATGCTTCATGGATGCACCTCGGCGTTGCAACGCCATCACCTAAGGTCTTCAAGCTTGGTTTGATCCTTTCACTTCCAATTGATATTATTTTAAGCTCCAAATAGCCTCGTTTCGATCCCAAGTGATCCAAAATGTCTCCAATTTTTCTGTTTAAGCTCTTAACCAGAAATTAAGTAATTTAGACACGTAAAAGCTCTGAAATCATTACAAAATTAGCAATAATTAAGCCAAAGGATAGCACATTTCGTGTGCTATCAAACACCCCCAAACTTAAACTTTTGCTAGTCCCGAGCAAAAACAGAATTAAACATCATATTGTTCTTATACATACAATTGATTCAAGACTCAAAGATTTAAGAGAAAATCTAGTAATCACAGGAAACATTCAACATAACACTTCAGCAAGCAATTTAAAACTTTTCCTAAGTGTTCCTACGTGTGTGTGTGATTAGCCTATGTTCCCTTCATTTTTACTAAGCCCGGATCAACTTTATTAGGCTCTCCATTCAACTTTCCCCTACACTGGTCATAATTACTAATCTTTGAGCCTCCTCACATTCAAGAATTAAATAACTCTACTCAGCACTTACTCACTTTTTATCACTTTTTCTATTTTTTCTTCTTCTTTTTTTTTTGTGCAAGGACACTAGCTTTCACACATCCACTACAGGAAGCCTTACCCAGAGCACTCGCTCAATGAATGACCTAACTGATCACAGTGAAGGTAGCTCTTTTTGCCCTCACGAATTTTTTCTTTAGCAAACAAACAACCAAAACCAACTATTTCACATATTATACAGATCATGCACTTCATATTGTCATTCACCCCATCCTGTAGTTTAACTCTCAAATCAGTTCTTAGACCTATCGAGGTGACATTAAACTTCTAAACCTAATAACTTTGTTCTAAGCATTCCAAAACTACAAGAACACAGGCTATGTGCATAATAGTGCAGGATAAACTCAAGAAAAATTTTAAATTAACGCAAATTCATATCATGCTCTCAGGTTTCAGCAGAATCACAAAGATTTTCAATTATATCTCATCCTAGGCTATCATGATCATATTTATGCAAAAGATCAATCAATAATTGAGCATATATTCAGGACAGTCACAACAAATAAACAACATCCCACCCCCAAACTTAAACTAAACATTCTCCCCAATGTTTGCAAAAATAAGCACAAATTAAGTATAAGGGTAAGAGTGAACAATACTGTCCTGGGTGATGGAGACCTTTCTAAGTTCCTTGGACAACCAACACATGTGTGTTGGAGCTCCTCAGAATGGGAGCATGGATTTCAATGAAGGGGGACATCATCACAACCTACACAGCATAGCAAACAAACTAGTAAATGAACTAAGAATTAAAAAAACAACTAAAACAAACTAAAGATAGAAAACAACAAAAATTTAAAGCTTGGGTTGCCTCTCAAGAAGCGCTTTGTTTAACGTCTTTAGCTAGACTGTACTCCCTCAAGGTGTTTCTTTTCTATCCTGCAGCGCTCTGAGTGATGTGTTCATTTGGCCAATCTAGTTCTCAATATTCTTTATTGCAGCTCCATGACTAGTCACTATACCATATAGACTGGTGACTGCATTCTCCAGCTGGTTGGACCGACTTCTGGATTCAACTATGAAGGAGTGCAATGTCTCTTCTAGAGATGGTTTCCTCTCTGATGTAGAAGCATACCCTGTAGGAGATTCAACACATTTTTATTGTTAGCATTAGAGAAATTGTCATGATACCTCAAACCTGGATTATAATGTGTTGGGAGGTTATTCTGAGTCTGGATTCCTCCATAGTTGTTGCTTCTGTTGTTCAGATAATGCAATTGCTCCATAGTGGGTTCTTCATTGGGCTGGGAGCATTGAGAGGTCATCCCTGTTTGTGGTGATCCTGCAAAATTATTTAGAGCATGAGTGAGAGATGCCATATGAGATCTAAGAGAGGTTACCTCATCCAATTGATACAATCCAACTACTAACTTAGATCTGTCATTATCACGTAGGCCACCGTAGTGGCGAGTTGACACTTCCTCGAGGAGGGCACGTGCTTCTGGCACAGTCTTCGCCATGAATGCCCCTCCAACAGTGACATCCAGAATGGTCCTAGTTTTACCTTCCAGTCCATTATAAAACAGTTGTACCTGGAGCCAATCTGGGTAGCCATGTCGTGGGCACCTCCTGAGCATGTCCTTGTTGTTGGGATGTATGTCCTCATCTCGTGTAGTTTGTAATATTCCAAGTTGTAAATTAATAAGAGTTATTTATTTCAACATTGTGTAATAAATAAGAGTTATTTATTTAAAATTTGTGTCTCGCATTTTTCATAAACTTAATCCAATAAACTAAGCTCACGGGTCATTGTATTAATGAGAGAACTAGAACTTGAACGGTGTGTGTGTAGTGGGCGGACGGGGAGGATCACGTTCGAGTTAATGACCGAACGGTCTCACGATATATGGATAGGGTTGGAGACCTAATCCACGGATACACTTGTGGATGCGACCGCTTTGTATTAGATACAAACGAGGTGATCTAACTCGTTCATGTGGTTGACATGCGAGTGGGGGCATCCTGTGCAATGAGATTGTACACCTGCAACCCCGACCAACTCCGATGACAATTCCAACGACCACATCGGCGACCCCGACCAACTCCGATGACAATTCCAACGACCACACCGGCGACCCCAACCAACTCCGATAACAATTCTGACGACCACACCGGCGACCCCGACAAACTCTGATGACAATTTTGACGACCAACTCCGATGACAATTCCGACGACCACACCGGCGACCCCAACCAACTCCGATGACAATTTCGACGACCACACCGGCGACCGACTAACTCTAATGGCAACTCCGATGACTGCCTGATCACTACCGGTAATGAAAACTTCAACGACCACACCGGCGACCGACTAACTCTAATGGAAACTCCGATGACTGCCTGATCACTACCGGTAACGAAAACTTCAAACGACCACACCGACGACCTGACCATCACGACGATTACCTCCATCGATAACTACAATGAAAACTCTATAGATTAATTTAACGATCGCCCCTGCGACTCGACCACCCAAACAACTTGATACTTTGATGCCCCAACTACCGCCAATCCGAAAGAATTGTTCAATATGAGACATTCATCCGCTCGAAATGTCATTGAGAGAGCATTCGGTATGCTGAAGGGTCGATGAGCGATACTAAGAGGAAAGTCTTTCTACCCAGTAGAAGTCTAGTGCGTCTAGTGCAGGACTATAACTACACGTTGTTTGTTGCACAATTTAATTATACAAAAGATGGACCCAGATCCCACATTCGAGTTGGCACACACAAGTGACCCCGATTCAACTGGGATGAACACAAACAACGTTGGATTTGTAGAGACAACAGATGTCTGGTCTGAATGGAGGGAACATCTTGCAAACCATATATGGATGAATTGGAATGGAAATTGACGATTATTGAATTAAACATATATATATATATTGATTTGATTTTGTATATATGCACTACATACATTATGGTGGATAATATTTTTGCGTGTAAATATTATTAATATAATATTAGTAGCTCGAGTGAACGAGCTATATACAAAATTGATGGCAATCCCAGGGATGATAAGGCAGGATTGCATGGTTGTTGCAAAAACGCTTCTCTCGAATAATATGATGTTGAACTCTTTCTTTACATGAACCATCCCAAATTGGAAGTATGATTACTATGTGGAAGTTATGGGGAAAGCACCGAGAACCTGATTCTATTTCCATCTACCACTCTCTATGACTTTTTTAGAATTTTATGTTTAGTTGAACTTCGTTGGACAACTATCTCTACTTTTTTTTATTATTTATTTCAGTCAGCGTAACATGTTATCTTTTACCAACATATTTCTATGCATCGATTGTTTTACTTTATTATTGGTGTCACAGTTCTTACATTACACATTACAACATAATTAGTTGTCTTACTTTATGTCATCATGAGTGAAGTGCATTATAAATATAATATATACTCCTACAAAGTATTATAAACTCAAATTAGATACATTAGATAAATTGTTGATATGTAATTATGTAGTTATGAAGTTAAAAAATAAAGTAAGAAGACAAAATTACTATATTTAAAAAAATATTAAGTATTTATTTTAGAAAAAACAGACTGCACCCCAAACACTGTTTTATGCAACCCATTCCAGCACAACACTGCACCCCAAACATCATTATCTCAGCAATACACGACCTAACACAACCTGCGCTCCAAACATTTGTTTTACTGCAAGTCCAAGTTTTCGATTCGACCAAGAAACCCCTGTGGTTTCGATTCCAACACAAATATGCCAAACAGCCCCTAAGGGTTTTAGCAACTTTTCTCTAATTCAAGTTTTATCTCTCGAGTCCACTTAAACCAACAAAATTAAGATTTAAAGAACGAATTGCCAAAAATAAGAACAAATCATGCTTCAATACATAGCAATTAAGTCTTAACAAGCAAATCAATCTTAACTACAACGTTTAGCTACTCTAAATCACATGAAAACCAAGCTAAACATGTAGGAAACGTCTTAAAACGGTATTACAATCTGAAAGAAAAGGAAATTAAACTTATGTGTCGATTCTGGTCCTTTGTCTCCAAGCTCCCGTCTTCGATCTCGAACCTCCACGAATGCTTAGGCTACCAAAAACACTCTTTTCTCTCTTCTTACAAAGTGTATTTAAAAAATAGGGTCAAAAGTCTACCAAATTCGACTCCCTTTGCAAGAGAATATAAGGATATATTTATAGGCCTCAACGGTACAACGTTGCAACGCTAGGGACAGCATTGCAACGCTGTACCCTAACCTCGTGGTATATATGGCAACAGTTGGCAGCGTGGCAACGCTAAGACAGCGTTGCAATGCTGTTACCTTAACGTGCACGCCCCTTATCGATCTGGCATTGCGACGCTGCAAGGCAGCGTTGCAATGCCCTCTGTGCAGCTCCTCATGTGCACCTTCCTATCGAGGTAGCGTTGCGACGCTGCAAAGCAGCGTTGCAACGATCGGCAGTGTTCTTCAATGCTTCATGGCTGCACCTCGGCGTTGCAACGCTCTACATGGCGTTGCAACGCCATCACCTAAGGTCTTCAAACTTGGTTTGGTCCTTTCACTTCCAATTGATATTATTTTAAGCTCCAAATAGCCTCGTTTCGATCCCAAGTGATCCAAAATGTATCCAATTGTTCTGTTTAAGCTCTTAACCTGAAATTGAGTAATTTAGAAACATAAAAGCTCTGAAATCATTACAAAACTAGCAATAATTAAGCCAGAGGATAGCACATTTTGTGTGCTATCAAACACCCCCAAACTTAAACTTTTGCTAGTCCCGAGCAAAAACAGAATTAAACATCATATTATTCTTATACATACAATTGATTCAAGACTCAAAGATTTAAGAGAAAATCTAGTAATCACAGAAACATTCAACATAACACTTCACAGAAGCAATTTAAAACTTTTCCTAAGTGTTCCTACGTGTGTGTGTGATTAGCCTATGTTCCCTTCATTTTTACTAAGCCTGGATCAACTTTATTAGGCTCTCCATTCAACTTTCCCCTACACTGGTCATAATTACTAATCTTTGAGCCTCCTCACATTCAAGAATTAAATAACTCTACTCAGCACTTACTCACTTTTTATCACTTTTTCTATTTTTTCTTCTTCTTTTTTTTTGTGCAAGGACACTAGCTTTCACACATCCACTACAGGAAGCCTTACCCAGAGCACTCGCTCAATGAATAACCTAATTGATCACAGTGAAGGTAGCTCTTTTTGCCCTCACGAAGCTTTTCTTTAGCAAACAAACAACCAAAACCAACTATTTCACATATTATACAGATCATGCACTTCATATTGTCATTCACCCCATCCTGTAGTTTAACTCTCAAATCAGTTCTTAGACCTATCGAGGTGACATTAAACTTCTAAACCTAATAACTTTGTTCTAAGCATTCCAAAACTACAAGAACACAGGCTATGTGCATAATAGTGCAGGATAAACTCAAGAAAAATTTTAAATTAACGCAAATTCATATCATGCTCTCAGGTTTCAACAGAATCACAAAGATTTTCAATTATATCTCATCCTAGGCTATCATGATCATATTTATGCAAAAGATCAATCAATAATTGAGCATATATTCAGGGCAGTCACAACAAATAAACAACATCCCACCCTCAAACTTAAACTAAACATTCTCCCCAATGTTTGCAAAAATAAGCACAAATTAAGTATAAGGGTAAGAGTGAACAATACTGTCCTGGGTGATGGAGACCTTTCTAAGTTCCTTGGACAACCAACACATGTGTGTTGGAGCTCCTCAGAATGGGAGCATGGATTTCAATGAAGGGGGACATCATCACAACCTACACAGCATAGCAAACAAACTAGTAAATGAACTAAGAATTAAAAAAACAACTAAAACAAACTAAAGATAGAAAACAACAAAAATGTAAAGCTTGGGTTGCCTCTTAAGAAGCGCTTTGTTTAACGTCTTTAGCTAGACTGTACTCCCTCAAGGTGTTTCTTTTCTATCCTGCAGCGCTCTGAGTAATGTGTTCATTTGGCCAATCTAGTTCTCAATATTCTTTATTGCAGCTCCATGACTAGTCACTATACCATATAGACTGGTGACTGCATTCTCCAGCTGGTTGGACCGACTTCTGGATTCAGCTATGAAGGAGTGCAATGTCTCTTCTAGAGATGGTTTCCTCTCTTAGAAGCATACCCTGTAGGAGATTCAACACATTTTTATTGTTAGCATTAGAGAAATTGTCATGATACCTCAAACCTGGATTATAATGTGTTGGGAGGTTATTCTGAGTCTGGATTCCTCCATAGTTGTTGCTTCTGTTGTTCAGATAATGCAATTGCTCCATAGTGGGTTCTTCATTGGGCTGGGAGCATTGAGAGGACATCCCTGTTTGTGGTGATCCTACAAAATTATTTAGAGCATGAGTGAGAGATGCCATATGAGATCTAAGAGAGGTTACCTCATCCAATTGATACAATCCAACTACTAACTTAGATCTGTCATTATCTGTAGGCCACTGGTAGCTGGCAGTTGACACTTCCTCGAGGAGGGCACGTGCTTCTGGCACAGTCTTCGCCATGAATGCCCCTCCAGCAGTGACATCCAGAATGGTCCTAGTTTTACCTTCCAGTCCATTATAAAGCAGATTGTACACGAGAGCCAATCTGGTAGCCAGCCATGTCGTGGGCACCTCCTGAGCATGTCCTTGTTGTTGGGATGTATGTCCTCATCTCGTGTAGTTTGTAATATTCCAAGTTGTAAATTAATAAGAGTTATTTATTTCAACATTGTGTAATAAATAAGAGTTATTTATTTAAAATTTGTGTCTCGCATTTTTCATAAACTTAATCCAATAAACTAAGCTCACGGGTCATTGTATTAATGAGAGAACTAGAACTTGAACGGTGTGTAGTGGACAGACAGGGAGGATCACGTTCGAGTTAATGACCCGAACGGTCTACAGTATATGGATAGGGTTGGAGACCTAATCCTGGATACACTGTGGATGCGACCCGCTTTGTATTAGATACAAACGAGGTGATCTAACTCGTTCATGTGGTTGACATGCGAGTGGGGGCATCCTGTGCAATGAGATTGTACAAGATCGGGCCGTGAATTATTAGACTTCTTGATGTAACACCGCTAATGATTATAGAGCTAATAATTTCGTAGATGACCATTAGTGACTCGACCTTAATCCTAAGCGTGTCACGGACTCCTGTCTGCGGGGGTCTGTCCTTTGAATAGTACGGGTGAGGGTGGCCACTATTGCTCGCCCAATATGCCTATCTTCTTAGGGGCAGAACCACGTGGGGAGCTGAGAACTTGACTACGCAAGAAGGAATTCACTCGTTCCCGACTTAGGGAAACTAGAGAGGTTGTTCCCTTAAGTGATGTCTTCAAGGCTTGAACAACGGGGCCCCACTCTCTCATTGGCCTAAGAGAGTTGTTGTTTATGGTTGGACCATGCAACGTAGTTGTTCATTAGAGGAGCAGTGGGACTTAAGGAGCAAGAGGTAGACACAGGGGTAAAACGGTATTTTGACCCAGTTGTTACTACGAACAACCTGTGAAGGGTCGACTCATGGGTGTTGGTTATATCGATGGACACAACTTGTCCTACAGTGATGAGAGTGCAGCTACGGGCTTTAGTGGAGTGTTAACGTAGTTAATGAATGTTGAGTAACCGGGTCAAAGAGTTTGACAGGTTAGTCTCGGATCATTGGAGCTCGTCACATGTAGGTCCATTAGGTCCCTCGGTTGGCTCAAATTGGACAAATTGAGGGTTTACAGTTTGGTATGAATTTGAAGTGTTCAAATTCATTATTTGGGTATTTATGTCGTTTATATGAGATATAGATGACATAATATATAGTTTGATGTGAATGAGATTCATAATAAACTATAGTATAGCCTAATTGATTAATTAGTGCTATTTGGAGAAATTGAATTGAGAGAAATTAAATTGAATGTGATTCAATTTATAATTCCACATTTATGCAAATGAGATTTGTATAATAAGGTATGAGATACCTTATATTATATAATATGCAAATGTGATTTGTATATTATATGGTTGTGGTAAAATTGTGATTTGGTGGAGGTTTTAACTCCATCACACAATAGTATTTAAAGGCTTTGCAAGAAGCCTTTGGCGTGCCTTTTGCCATTTTTTGAATTTCCATCCAAAGAGAGCAAGACAATTCTCTCTAAAATTCTCTCATCTCTCTAAGATTTCTCCTCACCCAAAACTAAAGGGAGTCCCACTCACTCTCCCTCAACCGCCCGAGAACAACCGAGAAGACCCTTTGGAGGTGTCTCCCTGTTCGGATCGAGGTTCGTGTTTGAGGAGTTCGTAGTTTTGAGAGAGATCGTGACCGGAGGAAAAGAGGATTGAAGAAGTGTTCTTCAACAAGTAAGTACTGTTTTCCTTACTGTTTTCTTCTCCATTTTTGCATGTTTAGCCTAGGATCTATGAGATAGGTTCGATTTTAAGATCGAATTACACAACGGATCAACGACGTTTCACAACGTCTTCCGCTGCGGGAATCCAAATCCCTTCAATTAGTATCAGAGCCAATCATTTCTCTTCGTTGTGTATTCTGTGGATTCTTAAAATTAGGTGGGTAGCATTAATTTTCATGAGATGAATGTTAATGGTTTGCAATTTTGGATGTTTTCGATTTTTGGCACTAGTTTAGATTTACATTAAAGTTGATGAGATCAATGTAAGGGCCCGTTGTTTTGGGCATTTTTTTTATGTAAATCGAGTCTGTAAGTCCGTGTCGTTCGTGGCAAGAGTTGTCGTGAAGAAAAAGAAAAAAAAGCGGCGATTTCGGTGAAAAATAACAAAAGTTGTTTCTTTGAAGTTCATCGCTGTTGCGATGCCATCCTTGCCGCTTGAGAAGGTCGCTGCGGTGCGGCGCCGTTACAACGCTAGTGGTAGCGTTACAACGCCACAACGTTGAGAACGCCAGGCAAGACGCTATACATTATAGCGTTGCAACGTAATAACAACGTTGCAACGTCATGGCGTAGTGGTTCGTTGAGTGCGAAATTCCTAGGGATGTGGTTCGTGTGCGGCGGGTCGAGCCTGGTGTTGTGCAACTGCCATTTTATTTTTTTATTATTTATTTATTTGTAAAATTATTTTTTTAAATGTATTTTATTTAATTAGTTCGATTAATATTAATGTAAATGTTATATTAATGTTAATTAATTTAATTTTATGTCCCTAGAGTGCCAAAAATCGGTCCAATATTGCTATTTAATTATTTTATGCATGAGATGTATGATTTAATTATTTCTATGTGCATAAAGTATGCCATATAGATTTAAAATCCCACCTTAGGTTAAACATTTCATGCATCATATTTATATTATAAGAGTTATAATATATAGTATGCATGATAGAATTATATTATAAGAGTTATAATATAATGTTTGCATGTTTTAATTTATTTAATATAAGTGTTATACTTCTTAGATTAAAAGCATGCTCATGCATTTAATTCATGTGATGAATGTATGTTATAGTATAGTATTATTCATGTGATGAATGATCAAGCACTATAACATAGAAATACATGTAACCTAAGTTAATTATTAGTTTTAAAATGTTTAGAACTTGAATAATTAGACTTAGGTTTTCTAGTTCTAATAAGATTAGAATTAGGAAATCAAATATGACCTTTGAATGGAGACTGATAAGTAACTCTGTCTAAGGAAGGTTTTGTCTAAGGCTGGGGTATTTAAGTTGACGCTTGCGGAACACCCCTATCTGGAAAGCGACCTGGGAGTGAATTCGGTCCGGAGATTCTTATGTTATATTCTCGTGAGTGTCGTTAATTAAGAGTTAATTAATTTACTCACATAGACCTAAGTTAATAATGTGATTATATACTTTGGCTAATCCAATATAAGAGTTATATTGGTAGACTTAGGTAAATTTTAGCCGATTTATCTAGGTTAATCCCGATTATTTTAAAGTGCTGAGTGGGAGGAAATAAAGTGTATGGGATACATTTAATTTTCCATCCACAAATTTCCGTTAAGTTCGCACCGTGAGATCCATGCTCGGCCTCGTGGCGCAAATGGGAGCGTTCCCCTACGGGTGGCATTTGTATGGGTCAATATCAACGTGAATGGAGAGAGTACTTATAGTGAGTGGGAGCGGGATCTGTGAAAATGGGACCCACGGTCTCTTCTTTCGATTCACACCGTGAGACGCCTATGATCCGCCTGCTAGTTTGGCCTGGACCAGACAATCCCTACGGAGGGCCTTGATCATGGGAGTCGGAACACCGTGAATTCCCGAAAGGGATACGATTTTCTTGTTGGTTTTCCTTCTTAGTCCTCCCTGCGGCGGCTATTGTTTGGACGGATACTTGGAAATTTAAAGATTGAGGGTGACACTCACAGGATTCATTAAGAGTTAATGGATTCTGACCGAAAAATGGTAACTGGATGCCTAATGGAATAAGAGTTATTCTGGTATTAGGGTCTGGTCGAGAGAGTCTCGTCCTAGAGGAGGAGTGGCTTTGTCTACCCTACGGTGGCGGTCATTTTAAACCTTTAGGATATCGTTGCAATTTTTAAATGACCTAGGGATCATAGGATAAAAATTTGCTAAAACCCGATTGGATTTTCAAAAGTTTTTGCGAGACTAATACAAAGTCTTTCATTTTATTTCAGCAACAAAATGTCAAACGCTTTTAACGCTCCTTTAGCTTCCGTTAAGTTAGTCGGCGATAGTATTTCGTGGAATAACAATATAGACACGATTTTGGTAAATGACGACCAAGAGTTTGCACTCACTGAGGAGGGTCCTCAAGTGCACGGTTCAACCGTCCTATTCAACGATCTACAAACCTTCCAGTCCTTGGTGCAAACTAGGGGACAGGAAGCTGAGGCAAGTGTTGCCTTAAGACCTTTTCACAGGGGTTCGACCTCTGGGATAAAGTTTGTAGACTCTTAGGGCCCTAAGGGGAAGAAGGAGAAGTTGAAGGAAGTTAAGGTTGACCCCGCTGTCGCCCTAAAAGGTAAAGAAATCAAGGATGTTGCCAGAAAGTGTTTCTACTGCAACGGGGACGAACACCTGAAAAGGAGTTGTCCCAAGTTGCTTGATGAAAAGAAGATGACAGGTAAATGTGATTTACTTGTCACAGAAACTTGTTTAGTGGAGAGTAATGACTTAGCTTGGATATTGGATTCAGGCGCCACTAACCATGTTTGCTCTTCTTTTCAAGGATTAAGTTCCTGGCAGCGGCTGCAAGAGGGTGAGATAACACTCAGGGTTGGATCCGAAGAAGTTGTCTCGGCTGCAACAATAGGCACGGTGAAGCTGTTTTTTGGTGGGAAGTACTTATTATTGGATAATATGTACATAGTTCCTGGGTTTACGAGAAACCTAGTTTCGATTTCCTGCCTATTAGAACAAAATACTTCCGTTTCTTTCAAGAGCAATAAAGCGTTTATTTCTCGAAATGGAAATTTGATTTTTTATGCTTCGCTTGAGAGTAATTTATATGTTTTGAACCCTAATTCGGTCAAAAGTGTTTTGAACACCGAATTGTTTAAAACAGCTGAAACGCGAACTAAGAGATTAAAGGTTTCTCCAAAAGAAAGTGTCCATCTTTGGCATCTTCGGTTAGGCCACATTAATCTCAATAGGATTAAGAGACAGACTAGTGAAGAGTGGACTTCTAAGCGAGTTGGAAGAAAACTCTTTACCGGTATGTGAGTCATGCCTTGAAGGTAAAATGATAAAACGTCCTTTTAGTGGAAAAGGATATAGAGCCAAGGAGTCCCTTGAGCTTATACATTCTAACCTCTGTGGTTCGATGAATGTTAAAGCACAGAAAGGTTACGAATACTTCGTATCTTTTATAGATGACTATTCGAGGTATGGGTACATTTACCTAATGCATAGGAAGTTTGAAACACTTGAAAAGTTCAAGGAGTATAAGACTGAGGTTGAGAACCTGTTAGGTAAAACGATAACAACACTTCGATCGGATCGAGGTGGAGAGTATATGGACACTGAATTGCAGGACTATATGATAGAACATAGAATTACGTCCCAACTCTCAAGACTGGTATGCCACGTGAGAATGGTGTATCGGAGAGAGAAACAGAACCTTGTTGGACATGGTTCGGTCGATGATGAGCTATGCTCGTCTCCCTGATTCCTTTTGGGGTTACGCAGTGGAGACTGCAGTTTACATTTTGAACATTGTTCTGTCGAAAAGTATTTGTGAAACACCTTTCGAAGTCTAACATGGTCGTAAAACCAATTTACATCATTTCAGAATTTGGAGATGCCCGACCCATGTGTTGGTGTCAAACTCGAAGAAGCTGGAACCCTGTTCAAAGTTGTGCCTCTTTGTAGGTTACCCAAAAGAGACTAGAGGTGGTTACTTTTATGATCTTAAGGATAATAGGGTGCTTGTGTCGACAAACGCCACTTTCCTTGAGGAAGACAACATCAGGGATCACTTACCAAGGAGTAAGATTCTGTTAAATGAAATGGACAGTACATCAACAAGAGTTGCTGATGGTGCTAGTACGTCAACAAGTGTTGTTGATCCTAGCTCGTCTAGTCAAGTCCGTTCCCAAGAGTTGGGAATGCCTTGACGTAGTGGGAGGGCTGTGAGACAACCTGAACGTTACATGGGTTTAGCTAAAACCCAAGTCGTCACCCCTGATGATGACTGCGAGGATCCATTGACCTATGATCAGGCAATGACTGACGTTGACAAAGACGAATGGATTAAAGCTGTGGACCAGGAAATGGAGTCGATGTACTTTAATTCCGTCTGGGAGCTTGTGGACCAACCGGATGGGGTAAAACCTATTGGTTGCAAGTGGATCTACAAGCGTAAACGTGGTGTAGATGGGAAGGTGCAGACCTTCAAAGCTCGACTAGTGGCAAAGGGTTTTACCCAGGTGGAAGGGGTTGACTATGAGGAAACCTTTTCACCTGTTGCCATGATAAAGTCGATTAGAATCCTTCTGGCCATTGCCGCATATTATGACTATGAGGTATGGCAGATGGATGTCAAGACCGCCTTTTTGAATGGAAACCTTGACGAGATCATCTACATGGACCAACCCAAGGGGTTCATTGCCCAAGGCCAAGAGCAAAGAGTTTGCCGGCTTAAAAGGTCTATTTATGGACTGAAACAAGCCTCGAGGTCTTGGAATATAAGTTTGATGAGACGATCAAATCTTATGGCTTTGATCAAAATGTTGACGAGCCTTGTGTTTACAAGAAAATCGTTAACAGTACTTGTTGGGATGATTTTTGTCCTAATCTCGTGTTTGTAATATATTGTTTGAAATTAATAAGAGTTATTCATTTCATCACTTTGTGTCTCGCAATATTTATAAGCATTTCCAATAAACTAAGCTCCAGGGTCATTGAATTTATGAGAGAACTAGAACTTGAACGGTGTGTAGTGGACACACAGGGGAGGATCACGTTCGAGTTAATGACCCGAACGGTCTCTGATATAAGGATAGGGTTGGAGACCTAATCCGGATACACTGTGGAAGCGCCCGCTTTGTATTAGATACAAACGAGGTGATCGACTTCTCGTTCATGTGGTTGACATGCGAGTGGGGGCATCCGTGCAATGAGATTGTACAAGACCGGACCGTGATTTATTAGACTTATTGATGTAACACCGCTGATGGTGATGGGACAAATAACTTCGTAGATGACCATTAGTGACTCGACACAATCCTGAGCGTGTTACGGACTCCTATCTGCGAGGGTATGTTCTTTGACTAGTACGGGTGAGGGTGGTCACAGTTACTCGCCCAATATGCCTATCTTCTCGTGGACTGAACCAAGTAGGGAGCTGAAACTTAACTACGCGAGATGGAATTCACTGCTTCCACTTTTAGGAAACTAGAGGGGTTGTTCCCTTAAGTGTTGTCTCCGTGGCTTGGACAACGCGCCCACCTTCTCACCGGCCGAGAAGGGTGTTGTGTGTGGTTGGACCATCACAATATGTTGTTCATTAGAGGAGCAAAGGGGGACTTAAGGAACAAGAGGTAGACACATGGGTAAAATGGTAATTTGACCCAGCCGTGTCTACGAAAAACCTGTAAAGGGTCGACTCATGGGTATTGGTTATATCAGTGGACACGTAATATTCTGCACTGACGGGAGTGCAGCTACGGGCTATAGTAGAGTGTTACCGTAGCTAATGAATGTTGGTTAACCGTGTCAAAGAGTTTTGCAGGTTAATCTCGGATCATTGGAGCCCGTTATTGTAGGTCCATTAGGTCCCTCGGTTGGCTCCACCTGGGTTAAAAGAAGGGTTAATGTTTTGGAATGAAGTTGAAGTGTTCAATTTCACTTTAAGGGCTTTTATGTCATTTATATGAGATATGAATGATATAATATATAGTTTAATGTGAATGAGATTTATAATAAACTATAGGTTAGCCTAATTGTTGAATTAGGGCTAATTGAAGAAATTAAATGAAAGAAATTAAATTGGATGTGATTCAATTTAATTAATTCACAATTATTGCAAATGAGATTTGCAATATGAGATATGAGATATCTTATATTATGTGGTTATGCAAATGAGATTTGCATAACCTATGGTTGTGGTAAAGTGGTAATAATGAGGAGATATTAACTCCCTCATTCCATTATTTAAATCCTTTGCAAGAAGGGTATGGTAATTACTTCTTTCATTTTTTTAGATTTTCACAAAAGAGAAGAAGAGAATTCTCTCTACTCTCTCATTTCTCCTCCCTCTCCAAAACTCTTACAAGATCCCACCATCTTCCTTTCTCCAAAAGAGAACAACCGAGAAGGCCATTTGGTTGTGTTCGAGTTCCTTTTGTGGGAGTGTTCGTTGAGTTCGAGGAGCACGAAGAGTTCGTGATTTGAAGAAGAAATTTTTGAAGAAAGTCTACAACAAGTCAGTAAGAACTCATCTTGCTGTAATTTTCTTCTTGTTTGAGCATGTTTAGCCTAGGTCTAATTGTTAGATCAATTTTAATAAAATCGTGTTGCATATTGATACCTCGACGATTCAATCGTCTTCCGCTGCGCAGGATTCTCATTCCCTTCAATTGGTATCAGAGCCATCTCGATGGTTCTTCGATTATGCACTATTTTATTAAAATTTGGTGGGTATTTTGCCATAATTCATGAGATGAGTTCTTGGTTTGCATAATGGATGTTTACGGTTTTTGGCACTAGTTTAGATTTACAATTATGTTGATGGGATCAATGTAAGGGCCTATTGTTTTTGGGCATTTTGTTGTAAATCGAGTCTGTAAGTCCGGGTCGTTTGTGGCAAGAGTTGTTGTGAAGAAATCGGAGCGAAAACAGGCGAAAATTCGATGAAGAACAACAAAGGTGTTTGTTGTTCTGTCGATGGCGTTGAGACGCTGCCCAACGGCGTCTCAACGCTGTCCTTGCGGACGAGGCCTGCGCAGCGATTCAAATTACAACGCCGCTTGCGTTGAGAACGCGGGTCGACGCTACAAGCGACAGTTGCAATGTTGTCCACGGCGTTGCAATGCTGCACGCGTTGAGGAGCAGTTCGCGGTAGTTTCGCGAGGAGTGGGGCGTGCTCTTTACCTTAGTGGGCGGTTTTTACGATTTATTTAATTAATTTTATTTATAAAATGTATTTTACTTTTATATTTAATTATTTTATTAAATAATATTAATATAATTGTTATATTAATGTTATTTAATTAAATAATTGCCCCTAGGTGTCAAAAATCGGTCCATTTTTGCTATTTAATTACTTTATGCATGAGATGTATATTTTAATTAATTTCTATGTGCATAATGTATGTCATATAGATTTAAAATCCAACCTTAGGTTAAACATTTCATGCATCATTTTTATATTATAAGAGTTATAATATATAGTATGCATGATAGGATTATATTATAAGAGTTATAATATAATGTCTGCATGATTTAATTTATTTAATAGAAGTGTTATATTTTTAAATTAAAAGCATGCTCATGCTTTTAATTCATGTGATGAATTATATTATGTTATAGTATATAGTATTATTCATGTGATGGATGATCAAGCACTATAACATAGAAATGCATGCAACCTAAGTTAATTATTAGTTTTAAAGTGTTTAGAACTTGAATAATTAGACTTAGGTTTTCTAATTTTCTAATGAGATTAGAAATTTAGGAAATCATATATAACCTTTGAATGGAGACTGATAAGTAACTCTGTCTAAGGAAGATTTTGTCTAATGCTAGGGTATTTAAGTTGACGCTTGCGGAACACCCCTACCTGGAAACCGACCTGGGAGTGAATTCGGTCCGGAGATTCTTAGGTTATATTCTCGTGAGTGCCGTTAATTAAGTGTTAATTAATTTACTCACATAGACCTAAGTTAATAATGTGATTATAAACTTAGGTTAATACCATATAAGAGTTATATTGGTAGACTTAGGTAAATTTTAGCCGGTTTATCTAGGTCAATCCCTATTAAAAATCAAAGTGCTGAGTGGGAGGAAATAAAGTGTATGAGATACATTTGAATTTCCAACCACAAATCTCCATTAAGTTCGCACCGTGAGATCTATACTCGGCCTCGTGGCGCAAATGGGAGCGTCCCCCTTCGGATGACATTTGTATAGATCAATATCATCGTGGATGGAGAGAGTACTTATAGTGAGTGGGAGCGGGACTTGTGAAAATGAGACCCACGGTCTCTTCTTTCGATTCACACCGTGAGATGCCTATGATCTGCCTGCTAGTTTGGCCTTGACCAGACAATTCCTTCGGAGAGGGCTTGATCATGGGAGTGGAACTGAACACCGTGAATTCCCGAAAGGGATCACGATTTCTGGTTGGTTTTCCTTCTTGGTTCACCCTTCGGTGGCTATTGTTTGGACGGATACTTGGAAACTTAAAGATTGAGGGTGACACTCACAAAATTCGTTAAGTGTTAATGAATTCGACCGAACAATGGTAATTGGACGCCTAATGGAATAAGAGTTATTCTGGGATTAGGGTCTGATCGAGAAAGTCTCGTCCTAGAGGAGGAGTGTTCTGTTCACCCTTCGGTGGCGGTCATTCTAAACCTTTAGGGTATCATTACAAAATTTTGAATGACCTAGGGATTATGAAACAATTTTTGCTAAAACTTGATTGGATATTTTCAAAAAGTTTTTTGCGAGACTAATACAAAGGTTTTTTCTTATTTTTCAGCTAAAAATGTCTAGCACAATAATAACTTTACTCGCTTCGGATAAATTAGTGGGTGATAATTACCAAAGTTGGAAAAAAACCATTAATACAATTTTGGTACAAGACAACATAAAGTTCGTGCTATCTGAGGAGTGTCCTCAGATGCCGGGTTCGACCGCGTCGCGAAGTGTTCGCAATGCATACGATCGCTGGATCAGGGCCAATGAAAAGGCCAAGGTCTACATAATTGCCAGCATGTCTGATGTCTTGGCAAAGAAGCATGAGCTGATGGTTTCCGCTAAGGAGATCATGGAGTCCTTGCAGGAAATGTTTGGACAGCAGTTCTTTTAGGTCCGGCATGACTCGCTCAAATACGTTTTCAACGCACGGATGAAAGAGGGGTCGTCTGTTCGTGAACATGTTCTAGACATGATGACCCACTTCCATCTGGCCGAGATGAACGGGGCTTCGATCGACGAGTCGAGCCAGGTCAGTTTTATTTTGGAGACTCTTCCGAAGAGTTTCCTTCAGTTTCGTAGCAATGCTGTTATGAACAAAATTAGCTACACACTGACTACCCTCCTCAATGAGCTACAAAATTTCCAATCCTTGAACATGGTCAAGGAATCTGAGGCAAATGTTGCATACAGGTCTTATCACAGGGGTTCGATCTCTGGGACGAAACTTGTTGCTCCTTCACGCCCGAAAGGGAAGAAGAGGATGAAGAGGGGTAAAACTGACCGTGCTACCGCCCACAAGGGCAAGAAGGTCAAGGAGGTTGCAGAGAAAGGAAAGTGTTTCCACTGCAATGGGGCGATCACCGGAAGAGAAATCGTCCCAAATTCTGGCCGAGAGGAAGAATCAAGGTAAATGTGATTTACTTGTGGATCAAAACTCGCTTAGTAGAGAGTAGTGACTCACCGGATATTGGATTCGGCGCCACTAACCACGCTTTGTTCTTCTTTTCGTGGATTGATTCCTGGCAAACACCGCGAGAGGGTGAGGTGACTCTACGGGTTGGATCCGGGGAGCTTGTCTCTGCTGCAACGATTGGAAGGGTGAAGCTAAACTTTGGCGGGAAGTACTTATTGTTGGACAATCTGTACATAGTTCTAGGGTTTACTAGAAACCTTGTTTCAATTTCCTGCTTAATTGAACACCGATTTCCGCTTTCTTTTGAATTGAATAAAGCGTTTATTTCTTTCAAAGGGAATGTTATTTGTTCACTTCACTTGAAAATAATCAGTATGTTTTGAAACCCAATTCGGTCAAAAAGTGTTTTGAATATCGAATTGTTTAAAATCTATGAAACACGAACTAAGAAAGCAAAAGTTTCTCCAAAAGAAAATGCCAACCTTTGGCATCTTCGGTTAGGCCACATTAATCTCAATAGGATTGAGAAACTAGTGAAGAGTGGACTTCTAAACGAGTTGGAAGAAAACTCTTTGTCGGTGTGTGAGTCATGCCTTGAGGGCAAAATGACCAAACGTCCTTTTAGTGGAAAAGGATATAGAGCCAAAGAGCCTCTTGAGTTAGTACATTCTAACCTCTCGTGGTCCGAGATGAATGTTAAAGCTCGGGGCGGTTATGAGTATTTCGTGTCTTTTATAGACGATTACTCCAGATATGGGTATATTTACCTAATGCACAAGAAGTCTGAAACTCTTGAAAAGTTCAAGGAGTACAAGACTAAGGTTGAGAACCTCTTAGGTAAATCGCTTAAAACACTTCGATCGGATCGAGGTGGAGAGTACATGGACACCGAATTCCAGGACTATATGATAGAACACTTAATCACGTCCCAACTCTCAAAGACTGGTATGCCACAGAGAATGGTGTATCGGAGAGGAGAAACAGAACCTTGTTGGACATGGTTCGGTTGATGATGAGCTATGCTCGTCTCCTTGATTCTTTTTGGGGGTACGCAGTGGAGACTGCAGTTTATATTTTGAACAACGTTCCGTCGAAGAGTGTTTGTGAAACACCTTTCGAGCTCTGGAGTGGACGTAAAGGCAGTTTACATCACTTAAGGATTTGGGGATGCCCGACCCATGTGTTGGTGTCAAACCCGAAAAAGTTGGAACTCCGTTCGAAATTGTGCCTATTCGTAGGTTACCCTAAAGAGACTAGGGGTGGTCTGTTTTACGATCCTAAGGAAAATAGGGTGCTTGTGTCGACAAACGCCACTTTCCTAGAGGAAGACCACGTCAGGTTTCATTTACCAAGAAGTAAAATTGTGTTGAATGAAATGGACAGTACATCAGCAAGAGTTGCTGATGGGGCTAGTACGTCAACAAGTGTTGTTGATCCTAGCACGTCTAGTCAAATCCGTTCCCAAGAGTTGGGAATGTCTCGACGTAGTGGGAGGGTTGTGAGACAACCTGATCGCTACATGGGTTTAGCTGAAACCTCAGTTGTCGCTCCTGATGATGACTGTGAGGATTTATTGACCTATGATCAGGCAATGGTTGATGTTGACAAAGACGAGTGGATTAAAGCTATGGACCTGGAAATGGAGTCTATGTACTTCAATTCTGTATGGGAGCTTGTGGATCAACCGGATGGGGTAAAACCTATTGGTTTCAAATGGATCTACAAGCGTAAACGTGGCGTAGATGGGAAGGTGCAGACCTTCAAAGCCCGACTAGTGGCAAAGAGTTTTACCCAGGTTGAAGGGGTTGACTATGAGGAGACCTTTTCACCTGTTGCCATGGTAAAGTCGATCAGGATCCTTCTGGCCATTGCCGCGTATTATGACTACGAGGTATGGCAGATGGACGTCAAGACAGCCTTTCTGAATGGCAAACTTGATGAGACCATCTACATAGACCAACCCAAAGGGTTCATTGCCCAAGGCCAAAGGCAAAAGGTTTGCCGGCTTCATAGGTCTATTTATGGACTGAAACAGGCTTCGAGGTCTTGGAATATAAGGTTTGATGAGGCGATCAAATCTTATGGCTTTGATCAAAATGTCAACGAGCCTTGTGTCTACAAGAAAATCGTTGACAAAGCTGTCGCATTTTTGTGTTGTATGTGGATCGATATTCTTCTCATTGGGAATGAGGTAGAATTTCTTCGACGTTAAGAAGTGGCTAGCTTCGCAAAATCCAAATGAAAGATTTGGGAGAAGCTCGGATGTTCTAGGTATCCAGTTTGTCCTAACCGGAAGAATGCGAACGCTAGCCCTCTGTCTCAGCGTCTTATATTGACAAGATGTTGTCTAGATATAAGATGCGAGAACTCCATGAAGGGCTTGCGCCTTTCGTGCATGGGGTTCACTTGTCTAAGGATCGATGTACTAAGACTCCTCAAGATGTTGAGGATATGAGACGGATTCCATATGCTTCACCGTAGGGGAGCTTTGATGTATGCCATCTTTGTGTACTAGGCTCGACATCCATTTATGCAAAGAGGGAATTGTCGGTGAGATATCACCCAATCCGAGATTAGATCACCGATGGGCGGTAGTAAAAGCAATCCTCAAGTATCTTAGGAGAACGAGGAACTACAGCTTAGTGTATGGTAGTGGGGATTTGATCCTTACGGGATACACGGATTCTAATTTTCAGACCGATAAGGATTCTAGAAAATCCACCTCGGGGTCAGCCTTCATTCTAAATGGAGGAGCTTTAGTATGGCGAAGCATCAAGCGAGGATGCATCGCGATTCCACTATGGAAGCGGGTATGTTGCGGCTTGTGAAGTCGCAAAGAAGTCGCTTGGCTTAGGAAGTTCATGACAGATTTGGAAGTTGTTCCAAATATGAACTTGCCGATCACATTATTCTGTGATAACAGTGGTGCAGTAGCCAACTCACGTGAGCCTCGGAGCCATAAGAGAGGCAAACACATTGAGCGCAAGTATCATCTGATACGGGAGATTGTGCACCGCGAGACGTAGCATTCGTCACGCAGATAGCATCGAGCACAACGTGGTGATCCATTTACAAAGCCCCTCACGGCTAAGGTGTTTGAGGGTCACCTAGAGAGTCTAGGTCTTCGAGCTTCCCGACTAGGGCAAGTGGGAGATGTGTAAACGGTATTCAATGCCCTAGTTTCTTGGATTACTTCATTGTAATTTATGTACATTTCAGAAATGTATTTTCTCCACTAGCTTAGTCCAAGTGGGAGTTTGTTGGGATTTTTGTTCTAATCTCGTGTTTGTAATATATTGTTTGAAATTAATAAGAGTTATTCATTTCATCACTTTGTGTCTCGCAATATTTATAAACTTTTCCAATAAACTAAGCTCCAGGGTCATTGAATTTATGAGAGAACTAGAACTTGAACGGTGTGTAGTGGACACACAGGGAAGATCACGTTCGAGTTAATGACCCAACGGTCTACAGTATAAGGATAGGGTTGGAGACCTAATCCTGGATACACTGTGGATGCGACCCGCTTTGTATTAGATACAAACGAGGTGATCTGACTCGTTCATGTGGTTGACATGCGAGTGGGGGCATCCTGTGCAATGAGATTGTACAAGACCGGACCGTGATTTATTAGACCTACTGATGTAACACCATTGACAGTAAGGACTAATAACTTCGTAGATGACCATTAATGACTCGACCTGAATCCTGAGCGTGTTACGGACTCCTGTCTGCGAGGTTATGTTCTTTGACTAGTACGAGTGAGGGTGGTCACGCGCACTCGCCCAATATGCCTATCTTCTCGTGGACAGAACCAAGTAGGAGTGGGAACTTAACTACGCGAGATGGAATTCACTCGCCCCTTTAGGGAAACTAGAGGGTTGTTCCCTTAAGTCTTTGTCTCCGTGGCTTGGACAACGGCGCCCACCTTCTCACTGGCCCGAGAAGGGTGTTGTGTGGGGTTGGACCATCACAATATGTTGTTCATTAGAGGAGCAGTGGGGACTTAAGGAACAAGAGGTAGACACAGGGGTAAAACGGTAATTTGACCTAGCCATGTCTACGAACAACCTGTGAAGGGTCGACTCATGGGTATTGGTTATATCAGTGGACACGTAATATTCTGCACTGACGGGAGTGCAACTACGGGCTATAGTGGAGTGTTACCGTAGCTAATGAATGTTGGTTAACCGTGTCAAAGAGTTTGATAGGTTAATCTCGGATCATTGGAGCCCGTCACTGTAGGTCCATTAGGTCCCTCGGTTGGCTCCACCTGGGTTAAAAGAAGGGTTAATGTTTTGGAATGAAGTTGAAGTGTTCAATTTCACTTTAAGGGCTTTTATGTCATTTATATGAGATATGAATGATATAATATATAGTTTAATGTGAATGAGATTCATAATAAACTATAGGTTAGCCTAATTGTTGAATTAGGGCTAATTGGAGAAATTAAATGAGAGAAATTAAATTGGATGTGATTCAATTTAATTAATCCACAATTATTGCAAATGAGATTTGCAATATGAGATATGAGATATCTTATATTATGTGGTTATGCAAATGAGATTTACATAACCTATGGTTGTGGTAAAGTGGTAATAATAAGGAGATATTAACTCCCTCATTCCACTATTTAAACCCTTTGCAAGAAGGGTTTGGTAATTACTTCTTTCATTTTTTTAGATTTTCACAAAAGTGAAGAAGAGAATTCTCTCTACTCTCTCATTTCTCCTCCCTCTCCAAAACTCTTACAAGATCCCACCATCTTCCTTTCTCCAAAAGAGAACAACCGAGAAGGCCATTTGGTTGTGTTCGAGTTCCTTTTGTGGGAGTGTTCGTTGAGTTCGAGGAGCACGAAGAGTTCGTGATTTGAAGAAGAAATTTTTGAAGAAAGTCTACAACAAGTAAGTAAGAACTCATCTTGTTGTAATTTTCTTCTTCTTTGAGCCTGTTTAGCCTAGGTCTAATTGTTAGATCAATTTTAATAAAATCGTGTTGCATATTGATACCTCGACGATTCAATCGTCTTCCGCTGCGCGGGATTCGCATTCCCTTCAGTACTGTCGTGTTTCTTATATTGTATGTGGAGGATATCCTTCTCATTGGGAATGAGGTAGGTTTTCTTACTGACATTAAGGAATGGGTGACTTCGCAATTCCAAATGAAAGATTTGGGAGAGGCACAGTATGTTCTAGGTATCCAGATTGTCTAGAACCGGAAGAACAGAACGCTAGCCATGTCTCAAGCGTCTTATATTGACAAGATGTTGTCTAGATATAAGATGCAGAACTCCAAAAAGGGTTTGCTGCCTTTCAGGCATGGGGTTCACCTGTCTAAGGATCAATGTCCTAAGACGTCTCAAGAGGTTGAGCATATGAGACAAATCCCCTATGCTTCAGCTGTAGGGAGCCTGATGTATGCCATGCCTTGTACTAGGCCCGACATCTGTTATGCAGTTGGGATTGTTAGTAGGTATCAATCCAATCCAGGATTAGATCACTGGACAGCCGTAAAGGCAATCCTCAAGTATCTTAGGAGAACGAGGAACTACAGCCTTGTGTATGGGAGTGGGGATTTGATCCTTACGGGATACACAGATTCTGACTTTTAGACCGATAAGGATTCTAGGAATCCACTTCGGGGTCAGCCTTCATTCTGAATGGAGGAGCTGTAGTGTGGCGAAGCATCAAGCAGGGATGCATCGATGATTCCACGATGGAAGCCGAATATGTTGCGGCTTGTGAAGCTGCAAAGGAAGCAGTTTGGCTCAGGAAGTTCATGACGAATTTGGAAGTTATTCCAAATATGAACTTGTCAATCACACTGTTTTGTGACAACAGTGGTGCAGTAGCCAACTCGAGAGAACCTTGGAGTCATAAAAGGGGCAAGCATATAGAGCGTAAGTATCACCTGGTACGAGAGATTGTGCACCGCGGAGACGTGACGTCACGCAGATAGCTTCGGAGCACAACGTTGCTGATCCATTTACAAAGGCCCTCACGGCTAAGGTGTTTGAGGGTCACCTAGAGAGTCTAGGTCTTCGAGTGCTTCCTGACTAGGGCAAGTGGGAGTATTGTAAAAGGGTATTCAATGCCCTAGTTTATTGTATTACTTTACTGTACATTTGAGAAATGTATCATGTACTCTACTAGCTTAGTCCAAGTGGGAGTTTGTTGGGATGTATGTCCTCATCTCGTGTAGTTTGTAATATTCCAAGTTGTAAATGAATAAGAGTTATTTATTTCAACATTGTGTAATAATTAAGAGTTATTTATTTAAACTTTGTATCTCGCATTTTTCATACACTTAATCCAATAAACTAAGCTCCAGGGTCATTGTATTAATGAGAGAACTAGAACTTGAACGGTGTGTAGTGGACACACAGGGAGGATCACGTTCGAGTTAATGACCCAAACGGTCTACAGTATATGGATAGGGTTGGAGACCTAATCCTGGATACACTGTGGATGCGGCCCGCTTTGTATTAGATACAAACGAGGTGATCTAACTCGTTCATGTGGTTGACATGCGAGTGGGGGCATCCTGTGCAATGAGATTGTACAAGACTGGACCGTGAATTATTAGACTTACTGATGTAACACCGTTAACAATTTAGAGCTAATAATTTCGTAGATGACCATTAGTGACTCGACCTTAATCCTAAGCGTGTCACGGACTCCTGTCTGCGGGGGTCTGTCCTTTGACTAGTACGGGTGAGGGTGGCCACTATTGCTCGCCCAATATGCCTATCTTCTCAGGGGCAAAACCACGTAGGGAGCTGGAAACTTGACTACGCAAGAAAGAATTCACTCGTTCCCGACTTAGGGAACTAGAGAGGTTGTTCCCTTAAGTGCTGTCTCTAGGGCTTGAACAACGGGGCCCCACTCTCTCATTGACCTGAGAGGGTTGTTGTTTATGGTTGGACCATGCAACGTAGTTGTTCATTAGAGGAGCAGTGAGACTTAAGGAGCAAGAGGTAGACATAGGGGTAAAACGGTAATTTGACCCAGCTCTTACTACGAACAACCTGTGAAGGGTCGACTCATGGGTATTGGTTATATCGATAGACACAACTTGTCCTACAGTGATGAGAGTGCAGTTACGGGCTTTAGTGGAGTGTTACCATAGCTAATAAATGTTGAATAACCGGGTCAAAGAATTTGACAGGTTAGTCTCGGATCATTGGAGCTCGTCACGTGTAGGTCCATTAAGTCCCTTGGTTGGCTCAAATTGGACAAATTGAGGGTTTACAGTCTGGTATGAATTTGAAGTGTTCAAATTCATTATTTGGGTATTTATGTCGTTTATATGAGATATAGATGACATAAGATATAGTTTGATGTGAATGAGATTCATAATAAACTATAGTATAACCTAATTGATTAATTAGTGCTATTTGGAGAAATTGAATTGAGAGAAATTAAATTGAATGTGATTCAATTTATAATTCCACATTTATGCAAATGAGATTTGTATAATAAGGTATGAGATACCTTATATTATGTAATATGCAAATGTGATTTGTATATTATATGGTTGTGGTAAAATTGTGATTTGGTGGACGTTTTAACTCCATCACACAATAGTATTTAAAGGCTTTGCAAGAAGCCTTTGGCGTGCCTTTTGCCATTTTTTGGATTTCCATCCAAAGAGAGCAAGACAATTCTCTCTAGAATTCTCTCATCTCTCTAAGATTTCTCCTCACCCAAAACCAAAGGGAGAGTGGGAGTCCCACTCACTCTCCCTCAACCTCCCGAGAACAACCGAGAAGACCCTTTGGAGGTGTCTCCCTTTTCGGATCGAGGTTCGTGTTCGAGGAGTTCGTAGTTTTGAGAGAGATCGTGACCGAAGGAGAAGAGGATTGAAGAAGTTTTCTTCAACAAGTAAGTACTGTTTCCTTACTGTTTTCTTCTCCATTTTTGCATGTTTAGCCTAGGATCTATGAGATAGGTTCGATTTTAAGATCGAATTACACAACGGATCAACGACGTTTCACAACGTGTTCCGCTGCGGGAATCCAAATCCCTTCACTTGTACCTTTCTCAGGCCTCAAATAGTTGTTCTCCCTCTTGCTGCCTGAATGTTCCTATCTCCGTCCTTAACTTTGCAGCTTTCACAGGTGGAAAGAATTTTGTCATGAAGGCTTGGGCCAACTCCTCCCAAGAAGTGATATTGCCTGAGGGAAGGGACCCTAGCCATTCTTTAGCTCTACCCTGCAAAGAGAAAGGGAAGAGATGTAAACGAATATCATCAGCAGAGATACCATTCATTTTAATTGTACCAATAAGAAATTCTGTAAGTGTGAGTTTGGATCTTCTGTGGCTAATCCTATAAAAGCACCTTCCCTAACCATCTGTATAAGTCCTGTCTTAAGTTCAAAATTGTTAGCATTTATAGGGGCATAGACTATTCCAGCCTACTCAGAATCAAACACAGGTTGGAAATACTCCCTCATGGGTTTAGGGTTATTGATAAACTCTTGATCAGCCATTGCCCGAGGTTCTGCTTTTCCTTCCCTTAGGAATCTCCTACAGGTCCTCTCGATCTCAGGATCAAAAGGGTGCAAGTCTGCAGCTCTCTACTTGGGCATACACCTGGAGGTACAAAAAAAAGAAAGACATTAGACAAACAACGAGGAAAGGAAAGAAAACATAAAATGAAAGAAAAACATAAAACTTGGGTTGCCTCCCAAGAAGCACTTTTTTTAACGTCTTTAGCTAGACGGCGACTTATCAGGGCATATAAAACTGCTCATATTTCTTTGGGCCCTTCTTGCTCGAATCGATATAACCTTCTAAGTCTAAAAGGCTATCATTTTTCTCCTGGGCACCAGACAAAATTATTTTTGGTATTTTTGTTTAATGAAATGAAAGAACAACAATCAAAACACGACCCGTGAGTGTAGGACAATTGACTATGAAGAGTAAAGGAAATTTCTGGAGTCAAAAGGGGAAATGACTTCTCAGCCTCAACCTCTATCACCTGAATCCCTCATGTGGGAATAATTGTACCACCAATGTCTACTTCACTATCCTTTTTTGGTGTGTCTCAGTCTCCCCCAAACTATCCTCATTATCGTATGAACAAGTCCTTATAGGTGGCACCTCCTCAGTGGTAAGGATAAGAAATTATTCCAGTAAGATATTGAGTTCTATCCTGTATTATCTCCCAAAGTCCTACCACCTCAGCTTCTATCCTATCCAACCTCTCTAATTCACTATGAACCAAGTTTTTAATTTTCAATTCTAAGGTATATTCCATTAATTGATCCACAAGAGAAGATTTTTCATTAGGTTGGTCAAGGTACGAAAAATTATGGTCTAAAGTGCCTACATAACTACCATCATAAATTTTTTTTATCAATTTCAGGTACATAATGGTAAAAATCAGACATATAGTATTCAAAGAAATCATGATGCACATACCTAGGGTCCTGGGAGGGACAATAGAAAGGTGGAGAAAAATCATGCAAAATCATGCTTGAAAAATTAGTAATTCAGATCAAGACTTCTACACAATAACACACAACCAAAAACAGGGGACAAAGACTGAAAAACAATACACAAAACTAAAATAACATAAATAAGGAAACAAACAACACACAAAAAACAAATAAGGAAAGACATACAAACAAACTTTAGTCTAAAATTAATTAATCTAAATAATCGCCATTCCCCGGCAACGACGCCAAAAACTTATTGCGTAAAATTTTGATAATGCAATACCGCAGTGTACGGGTCAAGTTTTAGTATAGTGATTTATGAGTCCAAGTATCGTCCTCGAGAATGGGTTTCTAGATTAATTAATTACTAAGATACTTATCTTCAATTTTAGCTAAAGAAACAAAACATGGATAGGTCATGAAAGTAAAGACAAACAACAGACTAACACGTGGAGACACGAATTGATAGATTTGAGGAAAGTGATTTTACAAGTTAATGACTGAGCTAACACATGCAATGAACCAATGAGATGAATTTATAAACAAGAAGCAAAATACTCAAGAAAACCTCTCGATTCTTAGTGAGCCTCACACATGCAACAAACTCCATAGTCTCCATATGAACCTACGACATGCATGACATTAAGCAACTTCTTTTTGTGTTTCCCTTAAGTTTCTTAGTCATTCTCATGCCAGATTCCTAAGGATTTTAGCAACTTTGCTCTAATTCAAGGTTTATCTCTCGAGTCCACTTAAACCAACAAAATTAAGATTTAAAGAACGAATTGCCAAAAATAAGAACAAATCATGCTTCAATACATAGCAATTAAATCTTAACAAGTAAATCAATCATAACTACAACATTTAGCTACTCTAAATCACATGAAAACCAAGCTAAATATGTATGAAACGTCTTAAAACGGTATTACAATCTGAAAGAAAAGGAAATTAAACATATGTGTCGATGTCGGTCCTTCGTTTCTGAGCTCCCGTCTTCGATCTCGAACCTCTACGAATGCTTTGGCTCCCAAAAACGCTCTTTTCTATCTTCTTACAAAGTGTATTTCGAAAATAGGGTCAAAAGTCTACTAAATTCGGCTCCCTTTGGAAGAGAATGTAAGGATATATTTATAGGCCTCAACGGTACAACGTTGCAACGCTAGGGATAGCGTTGAAACACTGTACCCTAACCGTGTGGTATATATGGCAACAGTCGGCAGCGTTGCAACGCTAAGGACAATGTTGCAATGTTGTAACCTTAACGCGCGCGCCCCTTATTGATCTGGCGTTGTGACGCTGCAAGGCAGTGTTGCAACGCCCTCTGTGCGGCTCCTCATGTGCGCCTTCCTATCGAGGTAGCGTTGCGACGCTGCAAGATTGCCATTCAAAAAGGCAATCTTGACGTCTACTTGCCATATTTCATAGCCATAAAACGTGGCTATGGACAAGAGGAGCCTTATGGACTTTAGCATAACAACAGGGGAAAAAGTTTCTTCATAATCAACCCCTTCCCTTTGGGTAAAACCTTTTAGCTACAATTCTACCCTTAAAGGTTTGTACCTTTTCGACTTCATCTCTCTTTCTCTTATAGATTCATTTACACCCTATGAGTCTTACCCCTTCAGGTTGGCCTACAAGTTCCCATACTGAATTGAAGTACATTGACTACATTTCAAGGTCCATGATTTTGATCCATTGGTCTTTATCTACGTCATTCATTGCCTGTTTATAAGACAATGGGTCCTCTACGCCATCATCAGGCATGACAACCTGAGTTTCAGTTAAATCCAAGTAGCGGTCAGGTTGTGAATGAAGGGAATCGAATCCCGCAGCAGAAACGATTGTGAATCGCGCGTTCTCAATTTCGTTACAACGATTACATTCAAGAACTAAAATAACTAGATTAAGCATAAAAACAGAATATGGACAACAAGAAATATACCTTTGAAGAACTTTTCTTCAAGTGCTCCTTTCTCCCACGATCACGATCTCAGAAACTTGAACACGAACAAATGAAGAAATATACCTTAGGTGAGATGAGATGTTGTGAGAGAGAGGTTTGTGTTTTGGAACTTTTCCAACAACACAACAAAGACTCAAAATTCCTTTTTTGTTTTTTAAGTTGCATCTCATGCAACCATATATATAGGGAAATATGATGGAAATGACCATCCTACCCTTTCTTTATTCTCTCATTGGTATATGGTTTATATGTGAATCTAATTCACATTAAAACTATATATTATATCAATTATATCATATATAATTGATATAACACCTCATGTATGAAATTGAACACTTCAATTTCATTCCTAACTTTATACCCTCAATATTACCACGTTGAGCCAACGGAGGGACCTAATGGACCTACAGTTCATGAGCTCCAATGATGTGAAATTAACTGATCAAACTCTTTATCCAGTTAATCAATATTCATTAACTACAAGTCACTCCACTATAGACTTGTACCTGCACTCTCCTCACTGTAGATTATATTGTGTCCACTGATATAGTCATTACCCATGAGTCGACCCTTCACAGGTTGTTCGTGATCACAGCTGGGTCAAATTATCGTTTTACCCCTATGATTAACTCTTTGTTCCTTAAGCACCACTGATCCTCTAATGAACAACAAGTCTAAGGTCCTACCATAGACTCATACCCTCATAGAGGGCGGGACCCCGTTGCTCAAGACCTAGAGTCAGTTCTTAAGGGAACAATCTACCTAATTCCTTAGTGTAGTAATGAGTGAATTTCATCTTGCACAGTTAAGTTCCCAGCTACCTACGAGGTTCCCGTCCCCCGAGGTAGGTAGGCTTATTGAGTCACCACAGTTACTCTCACCCATACTAGTCTAAGGACAAACCCCTATAAGCAGGAGTTCTTAACTCGCTCAGGATTTAGGTCGAGTCACTAATGACCATCTATAAATTACTAGTCTTATCCTGTTAACGGTGTTACACTGGTTAGACTAATAATTTGTGGTCCGGTCTTGTATGAACTCTTCATACAGGATGCCCCCACTCACATGTCAACTACATGAATGAGTTGGATTACCTCGTTTGTACTAATTACAAAGTGGGCCGCATCCATGGTGTTACCAGAATGAGGTTTCCAACCTTATTCTTATACCCATGGACATTCTATACAACTCCACCCACGTACAAAATATCAGACTCCTGGAGCTTTTAGCAGACTATGGTAGGATGTCAGGCACCGGGAGCTTGATCTCTACCTGAAAAAGTTTGAAACACTGAAAGAATGAGCTATGAAGCTCAGTGAGTGACTGCGTTGAAAATCTAAAAATTCGTAAATCATATCACCGGACAACTTATGAGCATATGCATCTGTAATCAAGCGTTAAAAGCAAACGTGTAATCATAATAGCTTTTCAAAAAAACCAGCAAGTATGTTGTTAAAATCTCGTAAGGCATATCAATAATATTAATCCTTATAAAACATATGACAATCTACGTTGTGTAGGGCACACCCAGTACAACCAACATTCACTCTACGATATAGTGGGGCCCGCCCAACACTCCAATCATCTTTGTCATAGTGGGGCCCGCTCAACACTCGCGACAACATTGTTGTCATGGAGTACACTCAACGTCGACAACAGAAAACGACCTGTGTGCACACGAAACTATACAACCTCGGACTTAGTATCTCAGTCATTTACTCATTCGAGTCTAAAAAAACACATAAAAATATTTGAACATGTCTGCTTATCTTTTCTTTCGTAAACTCAAGCTTACTAAGCTTGTTCATAAAAACTGGAAATCTTTAAATTATTCTTGCTAGTACACGCTTGCTTGAAATCATAACATTTTCACTAAGTTTCAGTAACCAACAAACATATGCTAACATATAAATTTCATCGGGAAATCTAGGCTCACAACGAGCACTTGAAATAATTTCTAGGAAAACATAAATGCTCATAAGTATGTGTTGAAAGGAAAACAATAAGCATTGAAACCATTTCATTCTAGCAAAATCTTGTATTTTCATAAGCATAATACAAGCATATAAATCGTTTTTGAAGTTCGCTTTGCCACTCACAGCGTTAGAACTAGAACCTTGGCCCATACACTTGACCTATTTCCTCTTGGCCTGTCAAACAAACCAAAATCAAGCATAAGAACCTTGAGCTCATGACTTTCAACCTTAAAATTACAAAAACATTCTCTCTATTTTCCAGCACTTTACATATTTCATACCCTGAATTCACACAATCATAACTTCTTCATTAATTAACCAAAAAGTATGTACTTTATACCAAACTCTTCCTTTTTGAACCCTCTAAAAAACATCTGAAGAAATGGCATTGAAATTCCCAACAGATTTGTTCGAAAATACCTTGAAAGTTTATTCCCTAAAAACAAACATCTGCTATTTCCAGTTTCGTTTCCCTGCTGCATCCCGAAATTGACCTAAAATTTAAAACATCTTCCAGTCATTTTCTACTCACGAGTTCTTCATGAAAGTTGTAGGAAATTTAATAAGTTTTTCAACCATACCTATTACAGCTACTGAGTCGAATCCTACCAATCAGCACGACCCAAAAACTAGAGGCTTCTCGGAATTAACAGCAAAATCTCTCCTTTGCCTTCCTCTTCACAAATCAGTAACTTAGATTCAGAATTTGCTCGAGCTTCCTTCACGAATTTTGTTCAAATATGTGTTAACCTTCAAGAAAATCAAACCTCAACTCTTACCTCTTCTTGTGGAGGTCGAAATGATTTAAACATCAAAACTGGAAAGAATTGTTGACAAACTTGCCATGGAAACATGTAATGATCTTCCCCCTTTCTTCTTCACTTTGAAAACCAGAAACTTTCTCCCTTTTTCTTCTCTCAAACCTCTCCCACGAAACTGTGAGTTTATGTTTGATAAATGAAGAAAAATGAGGGGAAAATGGGTTAAAAAATATTGAGAAATGGCTTAGGCGGTGGAATGCCTATTTACCAACTTTCCACTTTTTTTTTTTTTTTAATTTTTCATTCTTCCTTCTTTTCTTTTTTTTTCCATCAAAACAAAACCAAACATCTCTTTTCTTTTCCTTTCTTTTTCTTTTCTTTATTCTTTTTTTTCTCTTAAGGAAATTTCAAGGAGTGATTTCGGGTTTACAACTTATCTCCCTCTTAAGCAATTTCGTCCTCGAAATTTAGTAGTTCTTAAGTGAAGAGCGTTGGGTAGTTCTTCCTAATTTGGTCCTCTACTCCGTGATTTTTCCTACAAACCTTCACGAGTGGGATCGTCTTGTTTCTCAAAACTTGTTCTTTTCTGTCGAGGATTTGAATTGCATCCTCTATGTAACTCATGTCTCCTTTCAGCTCAACTGGTTGTGCTTGCAACACATGTGTCGGATCTGGAATATACTTTCTCAACATGGACATATGAAAAACATCATGCACTCGAGATAGTTCTATTGGCAACTCAAGTCTGTAGGTTGCTGGCCCAACTCGTTCCACTATCTCAAAAGGACCAATATACCTAGGACCCAACTTACCTTTCTTGTCAAAGCGAAGGACACCTCTCCACGGAGATAACTTCAAGAAAACTTGATCTCCGACCTGAAATTCTAAATCCTTTCGTCGCTTATCTGCGTAACTCTTTTGATGATCTTGAGCGAACCTCAGATTCTCCCTAATTACCTTAACATTGTCCGTCGTAACTTACACCAACTCTTGATCGATTAGCTTCCGCTCTCCTACTTCGTTCCAACATACGGGCATTCTACACGGTCTTCCATATAGAGCCTCAAATGGTGCCATTCCAATACTAGACTGATTACTGTTATTATAAGCGAACTCCATAAGTGATTAGTGGGTATCCCAACTTCCGTTAAATTGAAGGACACATGCTCTCAACATGCCCTCTAATGTCTGGATGGTCCTCTCTAACTGACCATCTGTCTGAGGATGGAACGTTGTACTATAATTCAACTTTGTCCCCATAGCTTTCTGTAAGCTAGGCTAAAACATAGAAGTAAATCTCGGGTCCCTATCTGAAACTATGGACACTGGCACTCCGTATTGACTCAAAATTCTGTCGACGTATAGCCTAGCAAGCTGATCAAGTGTAGACGTCATTTTAGTCGATACAAACCATGTTGTCTTAGTGAGTCTATCAACTATTACCCAAATACCATCATGTCCACTAGAAGTACGTGGTAATCAAAACAGGAAATCCATAGTGATAAGCTCCCATTTCCACTCCAACACTGGCAATGGATTAAGGAGTCCTCTTGGCCTCTGTTTAACTTGTTTAACCTGTTGGCATATCAAACATCTTACCAACACAATCAGTTACCTCCCGCTTCATTACGGGCTACCAATACGTTCCCTTCAAAATTTGTACATCTTGGTGCTTCCTAGATGCATATTGTAAGTTGAACTGTGAGCTTCCTCTAAAATAGCATCTTTCAGCTCACTAATACTCGAGACACATAGTCTTCTCTGCTTAACTATGGTTCCGTTTGTTACTAATACTCGGGACGCATAGTCTTCTCTGCTTAACTATGGTTCCGTTTGTTCTCATTTTAAATTCTGCCTCTGGGTCCTGTTTGGACATTCCAAATATTTTCTGCAAGTTACTATCCTCTAGTTGTCTTCTCGTAATCTCTGCTACGAGCGAAGACTTGACCTGGAATTGAGCTAAAGGCTCCTTGAATTCTCTGCAGTCACAACTGCCTTAGAATCCTTTAGAGTACTTAAAAAGATTGCTCGAATACCACACAAGGCGTCCTTAGGAAGTCTCGACTTCCTGCTTAATGCATCTGTTTCTACATTTACCTTATATGGATGGTATTCTATGGTACAATCATAATCTTTAATCAGTTCTAACCATCTTCTCTGTCTCATATTCAACTCCCTCTGATCAAGGATATATTTCAGACTTTTATGATCTGTTTAAATGTGACACCTTTCACCAAACAAATAATGCCTCCAAATTTTCAATGCTAAAACAACTGATGCTAGCTCAAGATCGTGGGTAGGGTAATTACATTCGTGCTTTTTCAATTGCCTTGACGCATAAGCTATTACTTTTCCTTATTGCATGAGCACACACCCTAAACCTTGCCTCGAAGGTCACAGTAAATCACACTCTTTTCCCGTTACCGAAAGTGTTAGAATAGGTGTTGTCACCAATCTCTTTTTCAGCTCCTGAAAACTCTTTTCACACTTATCTGACCATTAAAACATAACATTCTTCCTTGTTAAAGCTGTTAAGGGTAATGCTAATCGTGAGAAATCCTCAACAAACCGTCTGTAGTATCATGCCAAGCCTAGGAAACTACGTACTTCTGTCGCACTAGCAGGTCTCTCCCAGTTGACCACAACTTCCACTTTATACGGATCCACACAAACTCCATTTGCTGAAACAACATGCCTAAACAACACTACCTGATTCAACCAAAACTTACATTTGGTGAATTTAGCGTATAACTGTTTATCACGTAGTGTTTGTAGAATAATCCTCATATGTTCCTCATGGACTTTCCTGTCAACCGAGTAAACTAATATGTCATCAATGAATACTATCACAAACTGATCCATATACTGATGGAAAATCCTGTTCATGAGGTCCATCAAAACTACTGGTGCATTCGTTAAACCGAATGGCATTACTAAAAACTCATAGTGCCCGCACCTCATTCTGAATGTTGTCTTTGGAATATCTAATCCCCTGACCTTTAACTGATGGTATCTTGATCTGAAATCAATCTTAGAAAACATTGATGCTCCTCTTAACTGGTCAAACAAGTCATCTATACGGGGTAAAGGATATTGGTTACATATCGTGACCTTGTTTAACTGTCTATAATCAATACATAATCTAAAGGTACCCCATCTTTGTTCTTTACGAATAACACTGAAGCTCCCCAAGGCGATACACTAGGTCTAATGTATCCCTTATATACTAGTTCTTGTAACTGCATCTTCAGCTCTCTGAACTCACTTGGAGCCATTCCATACGACGCTTGTGAAATAGGTGTTGTTCTTGGTAACAGTTCAATAGTGAACTCAACTTCCCTATCAGGTGGCAACCTTGACCGATCTGCTAGAAAAACATCAAGAAATTCGTTCATAACAAGAACATTTTCTGGTTTTAGCGTTTCCTCCTCTACCTCCACTACATGTGCAAGAAACGTCATGCAACATTTCCTCAATAACTTCTCAACTTTTAATGTTGGAATCAAACTCGTAAGAATAATCTTCCTTTCACCCCTGAAAACCACTTTGCCAAACTTGGTTTCTTGAAAACCACTTCCTTTCTATGGCAATCCATGGAAGCATAGTGAATAAATAAGAAATCCATCCCTAAGATTGCATCTAACACCTGCAACTCTAGTGGAAGAAGATCCACTAATATATTGAGACCTTCTACTAAAACCTCACAATCCCGCAACACTACATCGACTAGTAAAGCATCACCCACTGGAGTATATATATAATTAGCCTCTCAAATAAGGGCTCTAGCTTCTTTTTCAGCTTAGTTAAGAATATACTGGAAACAAAGGAATGCTAGCACCTGGATCTATTAAAACACATGCAGGTACATTACAAATAACAATCGTACTAGTAACACATTCGGAGGCATCATCCATTTCTTGCTAAGTCTTAGCATAGATCTTCCCCTATTGCTTAGGTCTCCCTACAACTCACTTCTGTCTAGCACCGCTGGTGACCTCTCCTACAGCTATTGGAACTCTCGGTTGCTCAACTGTCTGGGATGCAACTCCCCGGTCCCTCTATGCAGCTGCCCCCAGCTGTGGACAATCCCTCTTGACATGTCCTGGTTGTCCGCACTGGTAATACGTACCATCACCCACAAGACAATGATCGCGATGATTCTTGCCACAAATCGCACATGGAGTTTTCCTTGCTACACTAGCAATAGATTCTTATCCTCTCTGCAGTCTTGCTGCTGATCTAACAGACTAACTAGGTGCTTTCTAACTCTGCCTCTGATAGGCACTACCCACATTCATCTTGCTCGATGCCTGGCTACTAGCTCGATTCTTAAAGTCTTATCGACTTGGAAAATTTACTCCAAGTGTGAACCTCTGCTGCTCACGACCTCGAAAATTGCTTGTTGTCGAAGCCCCACAACTAGGCTTCACTACTGACTTCTCCTCTACTATAGTCTGCTCAACACATAGGGCAGTCTCCACTAGTTGAGAAAAGTCAAATCCATTTAGAAATAGCTGTGACTGGGTATGTGTCTCAGGACATAATCCTCTTTCAAACCTTCGACACCTATCACTCTCAGATGCCACAATCACATCAGCATATCATGACAACTCGTATCCCTTCTCTCGAAAAGTGACCTTTGCTTTAATTTCTAAAAATTCATCCATTTTTGCCTCGGGGTACATGTTAGGATAATACTTATCTTCAAATATGCTTCTGAAAGTTTGTCACTCTAAAGTGCGTGCATCACTATACTTGGCTAATATTCATTTCCACCATCCTTCTGTCTCCTTTTGTAGAAGAATGTGGCCAACTTGACTTTCCGCTCCTCAAGAAAACTCATCACATCAAAACATTTCTCAAGCATATTCAACCAAATCTCGGCGTCAGTTGGATCTGTGGAACCCTTGAACACTGTGGCTCCTAATTCCTTCAGACGTTCTATTCCATATGTCTTCTCTTGATCACTTGGTCTTGCTCTCTCTTGCCTGCCTACCTCCTGTGAGGAACTAGCATGCTCCTCATTTCTAGCCTCGGTTTGGACTCTCGGGAAACTAGATCAACTTTCAGATTGGTCTTGGGTAGGATCCTGCGTCCCGCTCTGATCCTGCCTGCGTCGTCTGCTAGTACGTGGTGGCATGACTTCTGTAACATATCAACATACTAGACAATTCATGAATACTTAACTCAAATACACAATACTAAACTTCTATTCACATTCTAGTCCTGACTGGACTTACTCTTATCCTTACTTGGAATATACTCTACTAATTCACTTTGAAACATGTAATGATCTTCCCCCTTTCTTTTTCACTTTGAAAACCAGAAACTTTCTCCATTTTTCTTCTCTCAAACCTCTCCCACGAAGCCCTGAGTTTATTTTTGATAAATGAAGCAAAATGAGGGGAAAATTGGTTAAAAAAACTTAGGCGGTGGAGTGCCTATTTACCAACTTTCCACTTTTTTTTTAAAAACAAATTTCCATTCTCCCTTCTTTTCTTTTTTTTTTTCCTTTTTACAACAAAACAAAACCAAACATCTCTTTTCTTAATTCTTTTTTTTTCTTTTAAGGAAATTTCAAGGAGAGATTTCGGGTTTACATATTGGACCAATAATTCAATTAATTAGAAAACATGCAATTGACCTACACTGATTGCATGGATCTAGAAGTTAATTTCATGGAATTATCTGTCAAGTTCATCCAATCCCCATGCTTAATTAATTAACTTACGTGTCTGTAACCTTAATTGAGTAAACACGACATTAAACGACTTTTTCATCGACCCTTAATATCTTTCAATTCTCTATGTCTTTGAATGAGGGGTGACATCTTCTATTTATAGGAGGTTAAAATGGGTAGAACATCTCTAATTGTGGGCATGTTGCCACATTACACAATCGGATTCGGCTAATTTATGTCGTAAGAAACACATGGTGTAGTTTGATTGAATTAACTTGTATCATCATGCATACATGACAAATTTTGATTGACCAAAATTTCTCATTCAACAACATTACTACATGCAATAACATTTGCAAATCTGAGAAAAGGCATGGAGAGGAATATTTTTTAAAAAATAAAAATAAAAGTAAAGGTTGATTATTATAAATACTAGTAAGTAACCTCACTACTGGGTCGAGATATGCAACCACACATAACATGAGTGACAAAACTCATATTTTACATATTTCTAGCCTTTTTTATTTAAGTTATTTGCACAATCACATGCTTTTATGGTTAAGAAATATAGAAAATTAATGGAAAAATAACCAAAATTAGCTAAGGCAACGTTTTGATCTAAAAAATAAGAAATAATAGAAAAATAGTTGTTTTTTTAATGAGTTTTGATGTTTTTTTTGTGGAAAAAGTGAAAACGGTAAGAATTGCAATTATAAAAACAACTACAATTCCGCTTGAAACAGAATCCTAAAAACTGTCAGAATCACGATTACAATTGCAACTGCAATTCCAACTGGGATAGAAATCCAAAAGATCAGGAGGAAATCTGAAAATTTGATTTTATGCTAATATTTGAATATGCTCTCCACGATTTGGGCTTATAAAGATCTAATTCTTTCCTTAACCATTTATGGAGAAAATTCTAGCATTTTGAGGTTATAAATAAGAAGATTCAAGCCATGATAAGTGAGTCCACGAGCTTCTACAATCGCTGAAAATACCCATTTATTTTTTACACTTCCAGTTTTCTATTTTCTCGACTTTAAGTAGGAAGAACACTGTCAAAACTTCAATCCAACCCTGTTAAAATTCGAGGATTGTGAAGATCTTACTCTCCTTGAAAGATGTTGAGTTTAGGTCGATTGAAGAGGTAGTAGTTGCCCCCTAAAAGCACGATTTTCTCTTGTTTTCATGCAACTTTCAGTTTCTATTTTAGTTCTTTAATTTACAGTACTTGAACATTTTGTTGAATAGTTGTTATTTTATGTAGATATTCAAGATATTGTATTAGATTTGAATTCTTTTATGTAGAAATTCAAGATATTGTATTAGATTTGAATTCAAATTTGAATTCAAATATATTCTTAAAATATAGGAAAATATAGATGGTTAGTTAGTATAGACCTCCTGTATAAATACGTATCTTTATATGAATGACGTGAGAAGAATTATACTCTCATCAGAAAATTAGGGTTTTTTGTAGCTCCACATGGTATCGGAGCCCCCTTGATTTTCCTCGATCTCTGTGATCGAGCACCCCTTGATTTTCTGATCTCATAAGCTATTCCAAACTAAAATACAAGATGAGCTCTCTATCCCCATCATCTTTAGTAGCTCAACTACCTATCATAATTCATCAAGAGAATAATGTTTTTCCCAACAGTGTTATTCTTGATGAAATGAATTACTCACTGTGGTCATAACTTATGGAGATGTGTATTGGAGCTCGGAACAAAGCTAGATATCTCACCGGCATGGAGAAGAAGCCTTCACCTGAAGATCCGAAGCTGGCAACATGTATCACTGAAAACTAGAAGGTGAAAAGTTGGTTGATTGATTCGATGAACCCATCACTAATACAACACTTCATCAGGTTATCAACAACATCAGAAGTTTGGGAAGCAGTCTCAAAGACCTTCTATGATGGATCAGATGAAACCAAGTTGTTTGAGCTGAATCAAAGATCATTTTCCACTCGGGAAAATGGCAGACCACTGTCAACTTATTATTTTGAACTTGTTTCTATTTTTCAGGAAATTGATCAACGATATAATTCACAAGAAGGCACAGTTAGTGGTGTGGTCGAATTGCATTCTGCTATGGCTAGGCTTAGAGTGCACATATTTCTAAGTGGCTTGGATCCTGAATTTGATGAAGTTCGTGGTGAAATCTTGAGAAAAGATCCCAAACTTGATCTTGAACGCTCATATGCTTATGTTCGACGTGAATTTCAGCAAAGGCAGACCATGTGAGGAGTTTGTTTAACCTCTAGCAGTACTATATTGATGACAAAACAAGTTGGATCCACTCGAAATTGTAAGCATCAGTCATATGGAGAATCTAACAGTTTTACTTGTGAACATTGTGGTGAAACAAGCCATACCAAGCAGAGATGTTATCAAATTATTGGTTACCCTAACTTGTAGGACTTCTCGAAAAAGCCAAGAAAGAAAATCACTGGAAAAACTGTAGCTGCAGCTGTTGAAGTGTCTGACTCAGATCAATCTCATCCTACTGTCAATATTGCTCACTCAGGTAGTATGAGTAAGGCACACTTGTTCTTTACAATGTCTAGGATGAAAAATTTGATTGTTGATACTAGTGCATCCGATCATATGATTGGAAATTTTGATGACTTACATTCTCTTCATCCATCCTCTAAAAATGTTGTCTCTAGTGCCAATGGTAATGAATGTTCAGTTGTAAGAGAAGAGTCTGTAAAGCTATCTAATGAACTTACTCTCGATTCAGTTCTTGTTGTCCCCTCATCGGAATATAATCTGTTATCTGTAAGCCAAATCACATTTGCTCTTAATTGTACCGTGACTTTTTGGCCTTCTTTCTGTGTTTTTCAGGACATTTTGACTCAGAAGACTCTTGGTTTTGGTGTTAGGAGAGGCAAATTATACTACCTAGATTTGTCTAAGGATGATCGAAGTAGAGTGAGTCAAATGCATTTGGTGAAATGGTTCAACAGAGGCAAAAGATTTTGTTTGATTATGGCATAATCGATTAGGTCCTTTGTCATTTAAGTATCTTAGGAAATTGAAACCAAGCTTGTTCTCAAATTGTGATGAATCTGATTTTCACTGTGATGTATGTGAATTGTCAAAGAGTCATCGAATTTTATATGTATCAAGTCTAAATAAAAGTTTTGAACCTTTTTCTATCATTCATTCGGATGTTTGGGGGCCTTCTAAGGTTTCATCTCTTTCTAATGTTGTATGTTTTGTCACTTTTATTGATGAATGTACACATATGACATGGATTTCTTTGTTGCGTAGTAAAAGTGATGTGTGTAGAGCTTTCTATGACTTCTTTAATCTGGTTCGAAATCAATATCAGAAATCCATTGTGGTTTGGCAAACTGATAATGCCATGGAATTTATGGACTCAACTCTTGCTAAATTTTTGTCACAACATGGTATTAGGCATAACATATCTTGTACCTATATTCCTCAACAGAATGGTCTTGCTGAGAGAAAAAATAGACAGATCCTTGAGATTGTTCGTGCTTCACTATTTGGTATGTGTATGCCTAAGTTCTATTAGGGAGAAGTTGTTAAATCAGGTGTGTATCTTATGAATAGAACACCTTCTCGTGTTCTAAATTTTCAAACTCCACAACAGAAATTGCATTCGTTTTTTCAGGTTCCTGATATTCCCAACCTTGAACCAAGAGTGTTTGGATGCGTAGTGTTTGTTCATGTACCAAAACAATTACGTTCTAAGCTTGATCCTTGTGCTACGAAGTGTGTATTTCCAGGGTATGCTGATACTCAGAAAGGGTATAGGTGTTATGACCCTAAAACAAAGAAATTACATGTCAGTCTTGAAGTATCCTTTCGTGAACTTGAACCTTACTAAGTTTGCGATGATTCTCATTCATTCCTTTATGGGGAGAGTGTGAGTAAAGAGAAGAATGAGTTGCTTCATGAAATTGATAGTTTTATACAAGAAGAAAATTGTAGTAGTGAAATCAGGAGAGATGATGATGATGATGGAGGTCAAGAGGATCCTGGAAATTTAAAAGTGTTAACACCATACATCAATGAGTCTGAAGAGTCAAATCCAAATGTTCAAACTTCTGAGGAGACTCAGGTAACTCATTCTAATGCTCATGATAATATAGATTCTATTCCTCTAAGATGTTCTCAACGTTCTACTAAAGGAGTAGCTAAGAGACAGTACAAACCTGATATTCGTTCCAAATTAAAATATCCAATCAATAATTATGTCTCCACTTGTAATCTACCTGAATCGTATGCACTTGTAGCCAATAAATTATCCTATTTTTCTATTCCTAGTAGTGTGCAGGAAGCAATGGAGAATCCAAATTGGAAGATAGCTATGAATGAAGAAATGAGAGCATTGCAACAAAATTCAACATGGGAGGTAGTCGCTTTGCCAGAAGGAAAAAAGACAATCAGATGTAGGTGGGTGTTCATTGTGAAGTTGAAAGCAGATGGAACTTTGGATCGCTATGAGGCAAGATTAGTTGCCAAGGGATATGCACAAAGGTATGGTATAGACTACCAAAAGACTTTCGCACCGATGGAAAAACTAGATACAGTTCGTATATTGATTTCCTTGGCAGTGAATCGTGATGGCCTTTGAAGCAGTTTGTGTTGGGGTTTGTGCCCTAAAACTCATAGTTTATAATTTTGTTTTAATTATTGTAATAAAGTGTTATTATTTCAATAAAGAGTTATTGTTTGTTACTTATGATATTGCCCATGTTTTAACCCTAAATCCAATAAACTAAACATCCAAGGCTGTAAAATGTCTCTTGAACTGAATGTAGTGTACATAAAAAGGATCTCGGTTCGAGATACAACCTAAAGGATTTATAGTAAGAGGATAAGATTTTAGTACCTTACCCTTGTAATACTATGGATGTGGCCCACTTTGTATATGATACAAACACTGTGATCCTGACGTGTTCGTGTAGATGACATGCGAGTGGAGATATCCTATGTAATAAGATTACATAAGACCGAATCGCGAAATAGTAACCACTAGATGTAACTTTGTTGACTACTTAGGTTTCTATTTCACTAGGATGACTTAAGCAACTTGATCTCAATCCTGAGCGGGTTACGAACTCTTGTTTGCGAGCGATTGTCCTTTGACTAATATGAGTGAGAGTGGCCAGATTCGCCAACTCAATATGCCTACCTTCTTGGGAACAAGACCGAGTGAGCGGCTGGGAACTTAACTAAGCAAGATGGAATTCACTCATTCCCGCCTACTAGGGTAAGTACATGAATGTTCCCTTAAATGGTGTCTCTGGGACTTGAACAAAGGGCCCAACCCTCTCATTGATCTGAGAGGGACTTCTGTTTGTTGGTAGGACCACAAACAAATTGTTCATTAAAGGAGCACTGGTACTTAAGTACAAGATGTAACCCAGGGGTAAAACGGTAATTTGACCCAGCTGGTGTTACGAACATTCGTGAAGAATTGACTTGCTGTTATTGGTCAATATCCATGGACACAGAAATATATCTGCAGTGAGAAGAGTGCAGTTGTGGGACTTTAGTGGAGTGTTCCCGTAGTTAATGAATGGTGATTAGGAGGTTAATAAGATTAACCGAATAATCTCGTATCGTTGGAGCTTCTGATCTATAGGTCCATTAGGTCCACCTTCTAGCTCGTAAAGGGTTCTTAGTGTTGGGTTTTGTTCCCTAAAACTCGTAGTTTGTATTTTTTGTTCTAATAATGTAATAAATTGTTATTACTTCAATAAAGTGTTATTATTCGTTATTTATGATATTGCCTTTGTTTTAACCCTAAATCCAATAAACTAAACATCTAAGGCTGTTAAATGTATCTTTAACTGAATGTAGCGTACATATAAAGGATCTCGGTTCGAGACACAACCTAAAGGGTCTATAGTAAGGGGATAAGGTTTGGGTACCTTACCCTAGTAAAACTATGGATGTGAACCACTTTGTATACGATACAAACACTGTGATCCTAACGTGTTCGTGTAGATGACATGTGAGTGGGGATATCCTATGTAATGAGATTACATAAGACCAGACCGTGAAATAGTAACCACTAGATGTAACTCCGTTGACTAGTTCGATTTCTGTTTCACTAGGATGACCTAGGCAACTTGATCTCAATCCTGAGGAGGTTACGAACTCCTTTTTGCGAGGGATTGTCCTTTGACTAGTATGGGTGAGAGTGGCCAGATTCGCCGACTCAATATGCCTACCTTCTTGGGGAAAAGACTGAGTGAGTAGCTGGGGACTTAGCCTAGCAAGATGGAATTCACTCATTCCTGCCTACTAGGGTAAGTAGAGGAATGTTCCCTTAAGTGGTGTATTCGGGACTTGAACAAAGGGCCCGACCCTCTCATTTGCCCGAGAGGGACTCTGTTTGTTGGTAGGACGAGAAACAAATTATTCATTAGAGGAGCACTGACACTTAAGGTACAAGATGTAACCTAAGGGTAAAATAGTTTTGGAACTATATATTATAAATTTAATGTGAATATGATTCATATTAAATTGTATGAGAGAATTAAATATTTGAAAGAGTTCAAATATTATTTTAAATGTGAATGTGATTCATATTTGAAAACTATAGGTTATAATTTAATGTGCATAAGATGTGCATTAAAACTATAGGTTAGAAGAGAATTAGATTAAATGTGATTTGATCTTAATTAAATATATGATATTTTAAGATTAATTAAATATATGATATTAATTAAATGATTAATTAAATTTGATTTAATTAATTAATTAATTAATTAATGGGAACGTGTCAAGAGGACACGTTCTCCTCTTCTCCACTTACTCTCTATCGATAGGGAGTGGGAGAAGAGTTTCTCTTCGTTAAAACTTCTCAAACGAGATTTTGTTTTTTTTTTTAATCGATGATTCTCTAGTGAATTGTTCTCTCAAGAATTCTCTCTCAAATTCCCTACATTTTCCAATTGTTGGATCCTTCCCATCTAAGGAAGATCTAAGTGGAACTCAGAGCCTTAGGAGGTTTTCTTACTGGTTGTGTCCTGTTGGAGAAAATAGAGAAGCTTGGTATTCTTGCTTGCTGTGTTGCTGCAATAAGAGCAAGGTGTTGCTGGGAGACTAAAACTACAAAGGTATTATGAATTCTCTTTTAGTTTACTTTAATTACACAACATGTTTGCATGATAATTCCATGTCTAATTAGATTAGAATGCATGTTTATCTCTGTTAATTTTCTAATGCACTGGTTTTTGTATTTTCAACCAAAACGAACTTGCAATTACGATTCCAAACTCGTTTCTGCTGCTTCTTTTGGGTCTTCTTAAGCCTAGAAGATGGACCACAGGACTTAGTCCCAGAGGATGAACCCTTCTGGAACCTTCTGGAATGGGCAAGCAGATTTGCCTCTCCATCAACCTGTCCCTTATTCTTCATAAGAGACTGAAAAGTTTGTAGTTCATTAAGGAGAGTAGTCAAGTTATACTCTACCTTGTTCATCACCGCATTGCTGCGAAATTGCAGGAAACTTTTCGGAAGAGATTTCAGGATGAACGAGACCTGACTTTTCTCGTCTATGACCGCGCCGTTCATTTCAACCACGTTGAAGTGGACCATCAGTTCGAGAACGTGTTCTCTCACCGATGACCCCTCCTTCATACGAGAGTTATAAACGTACTTGAGGGATTCGTGCCGAAGTTGTCTAGACGGTTGCCCAAACATGTTATGCAACGAACTCATGATCTCACGAGCTGAGACCATGCCCTCGTGCTTTTTGGCCAGAACTTCAGAAACACTAGCCAAAATGTAGACCTTGGCCTTATCATTGGCCTTGATCTAGCGGTCGTACGCATCCTTAACAGATTGAGGAGCATTTCGAGTAGGGACTTGAGGACATTCCTCAGTCAATACAAACCGAAGGTCGTCAACAACAAGAATCGTATTCAGGTTGTTCTTCCACGTAGTATAGTTTTCACCAGTTAAACGTTCGCTTTTGAGTAAGGCTATAATTAAGGACGACATGCTGAAAATTCAAAAGTAGCTCTAATTAGTTATGCCATTAACCCCATTATAAACCAATCAATTTTAGCAAAATTATTAAAGAACCCTAGTGTTTAAATTAAACCTTTAATTTTGCAACGATACTTCAAGGGTTTAGAACAAAAGCCAGCGTCGGGTGGTCAGTCACTCCTCCCCTGAATTGAGACTATCTGAGCTAATTCTCACTACCAGAACATCTCATCTCCAAATGATCCTTAGCTACCGTTTGTTTGGTGAGGGACTTGTTAACTAGCTTAACTTATCCCGTAAATGTGACCCTACCATTTTTAGATCCAGTAGGTCTGAGCCAACAGGCTACTATTAAGAAAGACAACTGTTGGCAAATTACCTAAGAGACCCTATCCATTTCTGGAGTTCACGGTGTTCCGATCCCTATAGTCAGGCCCTCCGTAGGGATTAGTTGTTCCAAGACAACCTAGCAGGCGGACTATAGAAATCTCACGGTGCGACCTAATGGAGAAGACTGTAGGATACGTTGACATGCGTCCTACTACCGTTTACTATGGATACTTCCCTCATTCAGCTTGGCATTGAACCATGCAAACACTTATCGTAGGGGGACGCCCTATTGACGCGACGTAGCTGAGCATGGAACTCACGATGTGAACTCTTGAGGACGTGAGAGTAAACTCGATGCGAACATCTCGTTTTCTCCCACTGAAGCTCCTAAGGTTAGGGTGTAGGTTTAACTTAGTCGGATTCTGGCTAAAAGAATCTATCTAAGTCTATGCCTATTGCAACTATTATAACTAGGTCTTTTAACCTTATGTCTAGGTGAATAAACCTTTTAATTACCTAGATATAAAACAGGACAATGGTTAATTCAACTCAAGCTCCAGGTCAATTCTCAGGTAGGAGGTGTTCCGTTAACCGTCAGCTTAAGTACCCCCAACCTTAGACAGAACTTCACGGGTAGAGTTTTCTTATAACCAAAGTTCTATTGTCCTACTATATTTTAAACTATTTAAAATACTATGTAAGACAAACTTCTACTCCTATTAGAAATTTAATTTACGTTTAAATTAATTTTAAACAATTTAAAACTAATTCAATTTAACCCACGTTTCTATGTTTGCATGCAATTCTTTGTTATACGTTATGGTTTCTAAACCACTTTATTTGTAACTTTTATAAATTTTAATAATTAACCTATGACAAGGAACTATACTATAAAACCAACAAACAATTTTTGAATTGGAATTATAAGAAAAATTATTCAACTAATTGAATAACTAAATTACTTAAATAAAATAACATTTATTTTAAACTAAGTAATTTCATGCTCCATGCAATTTATTTTCCATATTATCTAATTATAACAATTATAAATAAATACTTATGAAAAATAAATTAGATCATGCATTTCTACCATATTTATATAACAATTATACAAATAAAATGCATGAAAATGCTTATCCTAAGGTGGAAAAAATTCTAAATGACATTCATAAAGAAAAATAGCTGTAAAACCGAAAAAATTTGACCCCTAAAGTGCAAAAATAATAAAATTACACTAATCTTATTATAAAACCGGTCTAAAACTCCTTGAGCTAGGCTCAAACCGCTCGAACCAGACCAAAACAAAACCGAACCGCCCAATAGGGATCTGCATCTTCAAGTTGGCGTCACGGCGTTGCAACGCTGAAGGGAGTATTGCAATGCTAGCTTCATTCGCGCGCACGCTTGGCATCGGGGTAGCGTTGCAACGTTGCTGACCCCTGGACCTTCCGCATCGATAGGGAGCCTCAGTGTTGCGACATCGTTCTTCAGCGTTCCAACGCTGATGAACGGCATTGCAACGCTGTTGGTAGCATCGCAATGTTGTTGTTTCGACAACAACAATTTATTTCGAACACAACACCTTTAATCACCAATTACTCCTTCGATACTCATCCGAATTGCACGAAACTTGTCCCGAACGACTCACAACTCATGTACAAACTCTATTATGCACTTAATTACCCAAAACACAGGGGCCTTTACATTTAATTTGATCAAATCAAAGCAAACTAAGGCAAAAAAATTCCTAAACAGTTTTATAGCAAACCAAAATGAAATTCTAACCTAACCAATGCAAATTTGTTTCAACCAAAACAAAAACAAGCATTGCTCGGATACCAATTGATGGAGATCCGATCTCCTTGAGTAGCGAAAACGTGATTTGAAATCGTAATTGCTTGATTATTTTTGGTTGAAAACAAATACTAGTACATTAGCAATAAAACACAGAGAATAAGCATACATTTCCTAATCTAATTAGGCATGGAACTAATCATGCAAACATGATGTAAATTAAATTAAACTAAAGGAAAAAATAATAATTACCTTTGTAGTTCAAGTCACAACAGTTCCTTGCTCCCTTTACACAACAACACAACAACACGAATAGGACTTCTCTGTTTTTCTTTTCCAGCAGAACACAACCAACAGGAAAACCTCCTATGACTCTGAGTTCCACTTAGATCTCCCTTGGTGAGAAGGGATCCAACTTTTGGAAGGTGAGGGAATTTATAGAGAGAATTCTTTGAGAGAACAATTCACACAAAAAAATCACTGATCGATCAATCAATTCATTCCCCTTCTCACTAGGAGAAGAGGAGTTCTCTAGGTAACTCCCCACTCCCCATCAAGAGGGAATTGGGAGTGGTGGGAACGTGTCATCTTGACACGTTCCCAATCAATTAATAATAATAAATTATTTAACTATTAATTAATTAAATTAAATTAAATCATATTTAATTTAAATATCACAATAATTACTTAAATGATTAAATAACATTTAATCATTTTACCCTTTATATTTTGAACAACGTTCCGTCGAAGAGTGTTTGTGAAAAACCTTTCGAACTCTGGAATGGACGTAAAGGCAGTTTACATCATTTCAGAATTTGGGGATGTTCGACCCATGTGTTGGTGTCAAACTCGAAAAAGTTAGAACCCCATTCAATATTATGCCTCTTTGAATGTTACCCAAAAGAGACTAGGGGTGATTTGTTTTACGATCCTAAGGAAAATAGGGTGCTTGTGCTGACAAACGCCACTTTCCTTGAGGAAGACCACGTCAGGGACCATTTACCTAGGAGTAAAATTGTGTTAAACAAAATGGACAGTACATCAACAAGAGTTGCTGACGGGGCTAGTACGTCAACAAGTGTTGTTGATCCTAGCTCGTCTAGTCAAGTCCGTTCTCAAGAGTTGAGAATGCCTCGACGTAGTGGGAGGAGTGTGAGACAACCTGAAAGTTACATGGGTTTAGCTGAAACCGAAGTCGTCACCCCTGATGATAACTGCGAGGATTCATTGACCTATGATCAGGCAATGGCAGATGTTGACAAAGACGAATGGATTAAAGCTATGGACCAGGAAATGGAGTCGATGCACTTCAATTCTGTCTGGGAGCTTGTGGATCAACCGGATGGGGTAAAACCTATAGGTTGCAAATGGATCTACAAGCGTAAACAAGGCGTAGATGGGAAGGTTCAGTCCTTCAAAGCACGACTAGTGGCAAAAGGTTTTACATAGGTTGAAGGGGTTGACTATGACGAAACCTTTTCTCCTGTTGCCATGGTAAAGTCGATCAGGATCCTTCTGGCCATTGCCGCCTATTATGTCTATGAGGTATGGTAGATGGATGTCGAGACATCCTTTCTGAATGGCAATCTTGATGAAACCATCTACATGGACCAACCCAAGAGGTTCATTAACGTCTTCCGCTGCGGGAATTCAAAATTCCTTCAATCTCTAGGTAATTAAAATGTTTATTCACCTAGACATAAGGTTTTAAGACCTAGTTATAATAGTTATAATAGGCATAGACTTAGATAGATTCTTGTAGCTTAATCCGACTAAGTTAAATCCATACCCTAATTTTAGGAACTTCAAAGGGAGAAAACGAGATGTTCGCATCGAGTTTACTCTCACGCCCTCAAGAGTTCACACCGTGAGTTCCATGCTCGCCACGCGGCGTCAATAGGGCGTCCCCTACGGTATGTGTTTGCATGGTTCAATACCAAAGTGAATGAGGAAGTATCCATAGTAAATGGGAGCAGGGCGCTTTGTCAACGTATCTCACGGTCTCCTCCATTAGGTCGCACCGTGAGATTTCTATAGTCCGCCTGCTAGGTTGTCCTGGAACAGCCAAATCCCGAGGGCCTGACTATAGGGATCGAAACACCGTGAACTCCAGAAATGGATAGGGTCTCTTAGGTTGTTTGCCAGCAGTTGTCTTTCTTAATAGTAGCCTGTTGGCTCGGGCCTATTGGATCTGAAATGGTATGGTCACATTTACGAGATGAGTTAAGTTAGTTAACAAGTCCTTGATCAAACAAACGGTAGCTAAGGACCATTGGGACATGAGATGTTCTGGTAGTGGAAATTGGCTGAGAAAGTCTCAATTTAAGGGAGGAATGGTTGACCGCCCGACGGAGGCTTTTGTTCTAAACCCTTGAAGTATCGTTGCAAAATTAAAGGTTTAACTTAAACAATGGGTTTTAGTTTAAACACTAGGGTTCTTTAATAATTTTGCTAAATTAGATTGGTTTTCACAATGGGTTTAAAGGCATAACTAATTAGAACTATTTTGGATTTTCAGCATGTCGTCCTCATTTATAGCCTTACTAAAAAAGGAACGTTTAACTGGTGAAAACTTTACTACGTGGAAGTCAAACCTGGATGCGATCCTTATTGTTGACGACCTTCGGTTCGTACTAACTGAGGAATGTCCTCAGATTCCTGCTCAAGACGCACCTCAATCAGTTAAGGATGCATTCGACCGTTGGGCCAAGGCCAATGAAAAAGCCAAGGCCTATATCCTGGCTGGGATATCTGATGTTTTAGCCAGGAGATTCCAGGGTATGGTCTCAGCTCGTGAGATCATGAGTTCGCTGCAGGAAATGTTTGGACAACCGTCTGGACAAATTCGGCATGAATCCCTCAAATACGTTTATAACTCCCGTATGAAGGAGGGGTCATCGGTGAGAGAACACGTTCTTGATCTGATGGTCCACTTCAACGTGGCTGAGATGAACGGAGCGGTCATTGACGAGCAAAGTCAGGTATCGTTCATCCTGGAATCTCTTCCGAAGAGTTTCCTGCCATTTCGTAGAAATGCGGAGTTGAACAAAAAGGAGTATAACCTGACTTCCCTCCTAAATGAACTACAAACTTTCGAGTCTCTTATTAAGAATAAGGGACAGGATGATGGAGAGGCAAATCTGTTTGCCCATTCCAAAAGGTTCCAGAAGGGTTCATCCTCTGGAACTAAGCCCTGCGGTTCAACTCGGAAGAAGAAGAAAGGAGGAAAAGGGAAAGCTTCTGCCACTGCAGACATTGAGCTGAAAGAGAAGAAAGGTAAATTAGATTTACTTGTTCTTGAAACATGTTTAGTGGAAAATGATGATTTAACCTGGATACTTGATTCAGGAGCCACAAATCACGTTTGCTCTTCATTTCAGGAAACTAGTTCCTTCAAGGAGCTCGAAGAGGGTGAGATGACGCTCGTGGTCTGAACGGAGACGTCGTCTCACTCTGCGATGGGAGATGCCAAGTTATTTTTCGGAGATAGATTTATTTCTTTACAAAATCTGTATATAGTTCCTAAGCTTAAAATGAAGTTAATTTCTATCTCTTTAATAGAACTTGGTTATTGTATTTCTTTTTCAATCAATGACGCGTTCATTTTGAAAGAGAGTGGCAATATTTGTTCTTCTAAATTGAAAAATAGCTTGTACGTACTGAAACCGAATAAAACCAAAGCAATTTTAAATCATGAGATGTTTAAAAATGCTAACACTCAAAATAAAAGGCAAAGAATTTCTCCAAATAATAATACCTATCTGTGGCATCTTAGACTTGGTCATATTAATCTCAACCGGATTGAGAAACTTTCTAAGAATGAACTTCTAAACAAGTTAGAAGATGATTCTTTACCGCCTTGCGAATCTTGCTTGGAAGGTAAAATGACCAAGCGACCTTTTACTAGAAAAGGTTACAGAGTCGTAGAGCCCCTAGAACTTGTGCATTCGGATCTTTGTGGTCCAGTGAATGTCAAAGCTCGAGGAGGGTACGAATATTTCATCTCTTTCATAGATGATTATTCGAGGTATGGTTATCTATACCTAATGCATCACAAGACTGAAGCTCTAGAAAAGATCAAAGAGTATAAGGCTGAAGTAGAGAATGCATTAGGGAACAGCATTAAAACACTTCGATCCGATCGAGGTGGAGAGTAAATGGATTTGAGATTCCGGGACTATATGATAGAACATGGAATTAAATCTCAACTCTCGAAGACCTAATACACCACAAAGAAAACGGTGTGTCGAAAAAGAGAAATAGAACCTTGTTAGACATGGTTGGTTCTATGATGAGCTATGCTCAATTGGTCGCCTCGTTTTGGGGATACGCGATGAGATCTGCAGCTCAAATCTTGAACAGTGTTCCATCAAAAGTGTTTCAGAAACACCTTTTGAACTTTGGAAGGGGCGTAAACCTAGTTAACAACACTTCAGGATTTGGGGTTGTCCGACACACGTGCTCGTGACAAACCCAAAGAAACTGGAACCTCGTTTAAGATTGTGCCAATTTGTTGGCTATCCCAAAGAAACGAAAGGTGGTCTTTTCTACGACCCAGAAGAAAATAAGGTGATTGTATCGACAAACGCCACGTTCTTGGAGGAAGATCACATGAGAAACCATAAACCGCGTAGTAAATTAGTACTAAATGAAGCTACACATGAACCAACAAGAGTTGTTGGTCAAGCTGACCTTCATCCAGAGTTGATGGAAGAGCCAAGACCTCAAGTCAATCTCGTCCTTCTCAATCGTTGGGAATGCCTCGACGCAGTTGGGAGGGTTGTTTCCCAACTTGACCGCTACTTGGGTTTAGCTGAAACTCAAGTTGTCATACCTGATGACGGCGTAGAAGATCCATTGTCTTATAATCAGGCAATGAATGACGTAGACAAAGACCAATGGATCAAAACCATGGATCTTGAAATGGAGTCAATGGACTTCAATTCAGTATGGGAACTTGTAGACCAACTCAAGGGGTTAGACCCATAGAGTGTAAATGGATCTATAAGAGAAAGAGAGATGCACGTAAAGGTGCAGGACCTTTAAGGCTAGACTTGTAGCAAAGGGTTTTACCCAAAGGGAAGGAGTTGACTATGAAGAAACTTTTTTCCTCGTTGCTATCTTTGAAGTCTATAAGGATACTCTTGTCCATAGCCGCGTTTTATGATTATGAAATTTGGCAAATGGACGTCAAGATCGCTTTTGAATGATAATCTTGACGAGAGCATCTATATGTCTCACTTCCAGAAGGGTTCATAACACAAGGTCAGGAGCAAAAAGTTTGCAAGCTTAATCGATCCATTTATGGATTTAAACAAGCATCAAGATCTTGGAATATAAGATTAGATACTGCGATCAAGTCTTACGGCTTTGACAAAAACGTTGACGAGCCTTGTGTTTACAAGAGGATCGTCAACGATAAAGTGGCTTTATTAGTACTTTATGTGGATGATATCCTACTCATTGGGAATGATGTAGGATACCTAACTGACATAAAAAATTGGTTGGCGACCCAATTCCAAATGAAAGATTTGGGAGAGGCGCAGTATGTTCTTGGGATTCAGATCTTTAGGAATCGGAAGAACAGAGCGCTAGCTTTGTCTCAAGTTTCTTATATCGACAAGATGTTGTCCAGATATTCGATGCAGAATTCCAAGAGGGGCTTATTACCCTTCAGGCACGGAGTTCATTTGTCTAGGGAACAGTGTCCCATGACACCTCAAGATGTTGAGGATATGAGACATATTCCCTATGCCTCTGCAGTAGGTAGCTTAATGTATGTTATGCTATGCACGAGGCCGGACATTTGTTATGCAGTGTGAATAAGTCAGTAGGTACCAGTCCAATCCAGGGTTAGACCATTGGACAGCAGTTAAAAATATCCTCAAGTATCTAAGGAGAACGAGGGATTATATGCTTGTGTATGGGTCTAAGGATCCGATCCTTACTGGATACACTGATTCTGATTTTCAGACCGATAAGGATTCTCAGAAATTCACATCGGGATCAGTTTTCACCTTTAATGGGGGAGCTATAGTATGGCGAAGCATCAAGCAAGGATGCATCGCTGACTCCACAATGGAGGCTGAGTATGTCACCGCTTGTGAAGCAGCAAAGGAGGTTGTTTGGCTAAGAAAATTCCTTACTGATTTGGAAGTTGTTCCAAATATGGAATCTCCCATCACCTTTTACTGTGACAACAGTGGTGCGGTAGCCAATTCGAAGGAACCTCGCAGCCATAAGCGAGGGAAGCACATCAAAAGGAAGTATCACCTGATACGAGAAATAGTGCAACGAGGAGATGTGACAGTCACGAAGATCGCTTTGGAGCACAATATTGCTGATCCGTTTACAAAGACTCTCACGGCTAAAGTGTTCGAGGGCCATCTGGAAAGTCTGGGTCTACGAGATATGTATATAAGCTAATCTAGGGCAAGTGGGAGATATGTAATGGGGTATATGGATGCCCTAGTTTATTGTATTTCTATCTCTTGTAACCACTGTTTTAGATTATGATGTACCCCACTAGAGTTTTAGTGCAAGTGGGAGTTTGTTGGTATTTGTGCCCTAAAACTCGTAGTTTGTAATTATGTTCTAATTAATGTAATAAAGTGTTATTATTTCAATAAAGTGTTATTATTCGTTTTCTACGAGTTTGCCGTTATTTAAACCCTAAATCCAATAAACTAAACATCCAAGGCTGTTAAATGAATCTTTAACTCAATGTAATGTACATAAAAAAGGATCTCAGTTCGAGATACAGCCTAAAGGGTCTAAAGTTAGGGGATAAGGTTTGGGTACCTTACCCTTGTTAAAATATGGATGTGGCCCACTTTGTATTTGATACAAACACTGTGATCCTAACGTGTTCGTGTAGATGACATGTGAGTGAGTATATCCTATGTAATGAGATTACATAAGACCGGACCACGAAATGATAACCTCTAGCTGTAACTCCGTTGACTAGTTAGGTTTCTATTTCACTAGGATGACCTAGGCAACTTGATCTCAATCTCGAGCGGTTACGAACTCCTGTCATGCGGGATTGTCCTTTGACTAGTATGGGTTAGAGTGGCCGATTCGCCGACTCAATATGCCTACCTTCTTGGGGACAAGACCGAGGAGTGAGCGGTGGGAACTTAACTTAGCAAGATGGAATTCACTCCTTCCCGCCTACTAGGGTAAGTAGAGGAATGTTCCCTTAAGTGGTGTCTCCTGGGACTTGAACAAGGGGTCCGACCCTCTCATTGGCCCGAGAGGGACTCGCATTTGTTGGTAGGACCACAAACAAATTGTTCATTAGAGGAGCACTTTGGTACTTAAGGCACAAGATGTAACCTGGGGTAAAAACAAAATTTGACCACGGTGGTGTTTACGAACATTAAATGAAGGATTGACTTGTCATTATTGGTCAATATCCATGGACACATAAATATATTTGCGGTGAGAAGAGTGCGATTGTGGGACTTTAGTGGAGTGTTCCGCAGATTAACGAATGTTGATTGGGAGGTTAATGAGATTAACAAGCAATCTCGTATCGTTGGAGCTTCCGATCAGTAGGTCCATTAGGTCCACCTTCTAGCTCGTAAAGGGTTCTTAGATCATTTGAATTTGAAATGTTCAAATTCATTAGGGAATAAACTTAATGTATATTGATACATTATAATATATAGTTTTGGAAATATATATTATAAATTTAATGTGAATGTGATTCATATTAAATTATAAGAGAGAATTGAATATTTGAAAGAGTTCAAATATTATATTAAATGTGAATGTGATACACATTTGAAAACTATAGATTAAAATTTAATGTGCACTGGATGTTCATTAAAACTATAGGTTAAAGGGGTAATATGATTAAATGAGATTTAATCCAAATTAAATATATGATATTTAATTTGTATTATTTAATTAATAATTAAATTTAATTTAATTATTATTATTATTATTATTTTAATAATAAAAAGGGAACGTGTCATCCAGACACGTTCCCCACTACCCCTCCCCTTCTCCCTATCGACAGTTTAACAGGGAAAAGGGGGTTGCACTTTCGAAAAGATCGATCAATTGTATTGTTGAAGAAATTAGGGAATTGCTCTCTCTCTCTCAATTCTAAAATTCCCAAAAGTTCTTCCAACTGTTGGAATCCTTCCCACAAAGGAAATATCTAAGCACTCAGAGGATAGAAGGTTTATTCTTTTGGTGGTGTTCTGGAAAACAGAGAAGCTAAAGCTTGTTGAGTTACTGTAAATTGCTTGGAGCAAGGAGTTGTTGTGAGTCTACAAAGGTAATAATTCTTCTTTCTCTCCTTTAGTTTAAACGTTAAACTTGTAGCATGTTTGTATGCATTTAATCCATGCCTAATAGAATTAGAATATATGTTTGTTCTGTATTTTTGGGTCAATGTACTGGTTTTTGTTTTTAGCAAAACAATCAAGCAAATTAACTATCCCAATCACGTTTCCGCTGCTCAAGAAGATCAGATCTCCATCAAAAAACTAGTAAGAACACTTACTTGTTGAAGATCCGTCTTCAAGTTTTCCTTCTCCGTTCACGAACTCTTCGTGGTCACGATCTCCTCGAACAGTGAGTAACTCGGACACTTCCACCAAGTTTCTCGGTTGTTCTTCCTTTGGTAGAAGAAGAGTAGTGGAACTCCTTTTTGGTGAGGGAAGGAGAGATTGAGAGAGGAGAGTTGAGAGAATTTGTGATTGTTGTTTTGGGTGAGAATCCAAAAAATGAACAACAAGCCTATCAAACCCTTATTGCAAAGGGTTTATATAAGGGTGATAGGTGGAGTTGAAATCTCCACCTATTTACCATTTTACCACAACCATAGGTTATGCAAATCATATTTGCATAACCACATATAATAAGATATCTCATATATACAAATCACATTTGTATAGTTGTGGATTTTTAAATTGAATCACATTTAATTTAATTTCTCTCAATCCAATTTCTCCAAATTAGTCCTAATTAGACAATTAGGCTAACCTATAGTTTATTATGAATCTCATTCATATTAAACTATATAATATGTCATACATATCTCATATAAATAACATAATTACCCTTTAGTGAACTTGAACACTTCAAATTCACACCAAAACTGTAAACCTTCTATTAATCCAGCTTGAGCCAACGAAGGGACCTAATGGACCTACTGTTATGAGCTCTAATGATCCGAGATTAACCTGCTAAACTCTTTAACCCAGTTAATCAACATTCATTAGCTACGGTAACACTCCACTAAAGCCCATAGCTGCACTCCTGTCAGTGTAAGACAAGTTCTGTCCACTTATATTACCAATGCCCATGAGTCGACCCTTCAAAGGTTGTTCATAGACACTGCTGGGTCAAATTACCGTTTTACCCATGTGTCTACTGAAGGGATCAAATCTCGTAGCGGAAGCGATTATAAATCGCGTGTTCTTAATATTTTCACACAGATATCATAAACAAGAACTAGATCTAAATTAAGCATGCTTCTACAATATGAACAACAAGATATTACATTTGAAGAACTCTTTCTTCAAGTGCTCCTTCTCCCACGATCACGATCTCAGCAACTCGAACCCAAACGATCACGGACACTACCACCAGATCTTCTACGTTGTTCTCTAGGTGAGGGAAGAATCTGGGTTCCTTCTTGGATAGGTTGTGAGAGAGGTTGTATGTGGAACTCTTCCAACACAACTATATGATGCTCTAGGGTTTCTCAAAGAAGCTTGGTCTCAAAGTTGCATCTCATGTAACTATTTATAGGGAAATAGGGTGAAAATTACCATCATATCCCTTCTTCATTCTCTCATTAGTATATAGTTAATATGTGAATCTAATTCACATTAAAACTATATATTATATCAATTATATAACATATAACTGACATAACACCTCATATATGAAATTGAACACTTCAATTTCATTCCTAACTTTATACCCTCAATATTACCATGTTGAGCCAACGAAGGGACCTAATGGACCTACAGTTCATGAGCTCCAATGATGTGAGATTAACTGATCAAACTCTTTGATCCAGTTAATCAATATTCATTAACTACAAGTCACTCCACTATAGACTTGTAGCTGCACTCTCCTCAATGTAGATTATATTGTGTCCACTGATATAATCATTACCCATGAGTCGACCCTTCACAGGTTGTTTGTAATCACAGCTGGGTCATATTATAATTTTACCCCTGTGATTTCCTCTTTGTTCCTTAAGCACCACTGATCCTCTAATGAACAACAAGTCTATGGTCCTACCATAGACTCATACCCTCTTATAGGATGGGGCCCCATTTTTCAAGACCTAGAGTCAGTTCTTAAGGGAACAACCTATCTAATTCCTTAGTGTAGGAATGAGTGAATTACATCTTGCATAATTAAGTCCCCAGCTACCTACGAGGTTCTGTCCTTGAGAAGGTAGGCTTATTGAGTCGGCTACAGGCCACTCTCACCCATACTAGTCTAAAGACAAACTTCTATAAGCATGAGTTCTTAACTTGCTCAGGATTCAGGTCAAGTCACTAATGACCATCTATAAATTATCAGACTTATCCTGCTAACGGCGTTATATTGATTAGACTAATAATTTGTAGTCCAGTCTTGTATGAACTCTTCATACAGGATGCCCCCACTCGCATGTCAACTACATGAATGAGTTGGATTACCTCATTTGTACTAATTACAAAGTTAGTCGCATCCATGGTGTTACCATAATGAGGTTTCCAACCTTATTCTTATACCATAGACTATTTAGGTCATATTTTTGAACTCAACCCAAATAGTGTCCACTACACTGATGTTCAAGATAAAAGTTATAACCTTGGAGCTTAGTTTATTGGATTTATAAAGCAAGAATATAATTTTATCAAAACAAATAACTCTTTATTTATTTGATCAAAATTACATAAGTTTGAGGGCACAAATCCCAACAATATCCCACTTGACCTAAAGCTTTTGGAGTATTGAAACATTACAGTAATGTAAATACAATAAACTAGGGCATTTAAACCCTTTGTACAATATACTCCCACTTGCCCTAGTTGGGGAAGACTTGTAAACCTAGACCTTCTAGGTGACTCTCAAATACTTTAGCCGTGAGAGCCTTTGTAAAAGAATCAGCAACGTTATGCTCTGAGGCTATCTTCGTGACAATCACGTCTCCTCGATGCACGATATCTCGGATGAGATGATATTTCCGCTCAATGTGCTTTACCCTCTTGTGACTTCGGGGTTCCCTTGAATTTGCCACTGCACCACTGTTATCGCAATACAGTGTGATGGGCAAAGTCATATTTGGAACAACTTCTAAATTTAGCATGAATTTCCTTAACCAAACGACCTCTTTAGCTGCTCACAAGCTGCTACATATTCGGCCTCCATGGTGGAAACAGCGATGCATCCTTGCTTGACGCTTCGCCATACTACAGCTCCTCCGTTAAGAGTAAATACTGACCCTGATGTAGATTTCCGAGAATCTTTATCAGTTTGAAAGTCAAAATCCGTGTATCCTGTAAGGATCAAATCCTTAGCCCCATACACAAGCATGTATTTCTGTGTTCTCTATAGATACTTAAGGATTGTTTTAACCGCTGTCTAGTGTTCAGGTACTGGATTGGATTGATACCTACTGACCATTCCAACTACAAAATAGATGTCTGGCCTAGTACACAACATGGCGTACATCAGGCTCCCAACAGCTGATGCATAAGGAATCCTTCTCATGTCCTCAACTCCTTGAGGTGCCTTAGGACATTGTTCCTTAGACAAATGAACTCCATATCTAAAAGGATATAAGCCCTTTTTGGAGTCTTGCATCTAAAATCTGTAGAACACTTTGTCTATGTAAGATGTTTGAGACAAGGCTAGTGTTTTATTCTTGCGGTTCCAGACAATCTGGATCCCACGAACAAACTGTGCATTACCGAAATCTTTCATTTGGAATTGCGCAGCTAGCCAATTCTTAATGTCAGTAAGATATCCTACATCATTTCCAATGAGTAGGATATCATCCACATATAGAACTAAGAATTCGGCAGAACTATTGATGATTTTCTTGTAGACATAAGGTTCATCATCATTCTGATCAAAGCCAAAATATTTTATTGCCTCATCAAATCTTATATTCCAGGACCTAGAGGCTTTTTCAGTCCATAGATGGACCTTTTAAGCATACAAACTTTTTGCTCTTGTCTTGGTTCAATGAACCCTTTGGGTTAGTCCATGTAGATGTGCTCATCAAGATTGCCATTCAAAAAGGTTGTCTTGACATCCATTTGCCATACCTCATAGTCATAATATGCGGCAATGGCAAGCAGGATACGGATAGACTTTACCATAGCAACAGGTGAAAAGGTTTCCTCATCGTCAACCCCTTCAACCTGGGTATAACTCTTTGCTACTAGTCTAGCTTTAAAGGTTTGTACCTTCCCATCTACATCACGCTTTCTTTTGTAGATCTACTTACAACCTATAGGTTTTACCTCATCAGGTTTATCTACAAGATCCCAAACAGAATTGAAGTGCATAGACTTCATTTCTTGGTCCATGGCTATGACCCATTTGTCTTTGTCAACCATCGCTTGATTATAAGTCGATGGATCCTCACAGTCGTCGTCCGGTATAACAACTTGTGTTTCAGAGAAACCCATGTAACGGTCAGGTTGCGTTATAATCCTCCCACTACGTCGAGGCATACTCAACTCTTGAGATGGACTCTCTTGATTAGACAAGCTAGTATCAACAACTTTTGTTGACTTACTAGTTTTATTAGCAACTTTTGCTATTGTTCCGTCTAACTCACTCAACACAATTTTACTTCTTCGTTTGTGGTCCCTTATGTGGTCCTCCTCTAAGAAAGTGGTATTTGTCGACACAAAAACCTTATCTTCCTTAGGATCATAGAATAAACCACCTCTTGTTTCTTTTGGGTAGCCTACGAATAGGCACAATTTTGAATGTGAATCTAACTTCTTTGGATTTGTCACACACACATGTGTTGGACAATCCCAAATTCTGAAATCACATAAACTACCTTTACGTCTTTTCCAGAGTTCAAAGGGTGTTTCAGAAACACTTTTTGATGGCACATTGTTCAAAATGTATACTACAGTCTCTACTGCGTAACACCAAAAGGAACTAGGGAGATGAGCATAACTCATCATTGATCGAACCATGTCCAACAAGGTTCTATTTCTCCTTTCCGATACACCATTTTGTTGTGGCGTACCGGAAGCCAAGAGTTGGGATGTAATTCCATGTTCTATCATATAGTTATGAAATTTTAAATCCATGTACTCTCCACCTCGATCTGATCGAAGCGTTTTAATTGTTTTACCTAATTGATTTTCAACTTCAGTCTTGAATTCCTTGAACTTTTCAAGTGCTTCAGACTTATGATGCATTAGGCAAATATGCCCAAATCTAGAATAATCATCTATAAAGGGGATGAAATATTCATAACCTCCTCTGGCTTTAACACTCATCGGACCACATAGGTCTGAATGTATAAGCTGAAGGGGTTCTTTGGCTCTATAACCTTTTCCACTAAAAGGTCTTTTAGTCATTTTTCCTTCCAGGCAGGATTCACATACAGGTAAAGCATTTTCTTCTAACTCATTTAGAAGTTCATTTTTTTACCAATCTCTCAATCCTATTGAGGTTAATGTGACCCAATCTAAGATGTCAAAGATGAGCATTTTCTTTAGGAGAAATTAGTTCGTGTATTCGCTATAATTCAGTGTTTAAAACCATTTTAACTGAATTAAAACTTTACAAACAATTCTCAAGAAGAGCAACACATATAGTTCAATACTTTTCCAAAGAAATAAACACTTTATTCAATTGAAAAGAAATAGAAGTACAATGTTCGCTAAGGCAAGAAATAGAAATTAGGTTTTAATAAACCCTAAAAATACATCCATGTTATCAAATAACAGTTTTTTCTTGCCAAACGATTGCTCTTTATTTGCTCTTTTTCTTCTGTATTTTCTTATGTTCAGAAGAATGACTGTAGTATTTAGTTCCAGAGGTTGAACCCTTCTGAGAACTTTTGGAATGGGCAAACACATTTGCCTCTCCATTCTATTTTCTCTCATCATCCATAAGAGACTGATAATTCTGCAGCTTATTTAGAAGAGAAGTCAGATCATACTCTATGTTGTTTATCGCTGCATTGCGGTGGAATTGCAGAAAAGTCATAGGAAGAGATTCTAGGATGAACAAAACATGACTTTTCTCATCTATGACAACTCCGTTTAACTCTGCTATGTTGAAGTGAGCTATCAGATTGAGAACATGTTCTCTTACTGACGTTCCCTCCTCCATGTGCGCGTTGTAAACGTACTTTAGGGCTTCATGTCGAATTTGTTTGGATGGTTGTCTCGACCAATTTAACACAAAATCCACAATCTCACGAGCTGAGACCTTGCCCTCCAGCCTCCAGGCTAAAACATCAGGTATGCTAGCCAGGATATAAGCTTTTGCCTTTTCATTGGCATTGATCCAATGGTCATACGCATCCTCAACAGATTGAGATGTGTTTTGAGCAGGGAATTGAGGACACTCCTCATTGAAAACGAACTTAGGATCATGTGCAACCAAGATAATATTGAGTCTATTCTTCCAAATCATTATGTTTAATCTGGTTAATTTTTCCACACCCAGTAACGAAATAATTGAGCTAGACATTTTACTGAAAAATTAACAAATAAAACTTGTATAAGTTTCTTGCTATAATTTTCTAATCTAATCATGTGTTAGCTAATTATCAAATGATTCCTGGGTCATTTATAATTTGCAATGATACTCCAAAGGTTTAGAATGTATGACACCGAAGGGTAATAAAAAACACTCCTCCTTTGGATCAAGATACTCTTGACCAAAACCTAATGCCAGAATAACTCTTATTCCTATAGGCTTTAGTTACCATTATTCGGTCAGGATACATACACTTCTTATGTACCTTGTGAGTGTAACCCTCTGTCTTTAGATCCCAGAGTCCCCATCCAATAAAATCAGCCGAAGGGAGGACTAGATTGAAAAACAGACTAAGGAAATCTTTATCCCTTTTGGGTGTCGACTTTGTTCGATCCCCTATGATCAAGCCCTCCGAAGGGATTGTTTAGTCCAGGCCAAACTAGCAGGCTGACCATAGTGATCTTACGGTGTAAACCGACTGAAGAGACCATAGGTTTTGTTTTCACTAAACCTGCTCCCACTCACTATAAGTACCCTCTCCATTCACCTTGATATTGACTCATACAAACACCATCCGAAGGGGGACGCTCCCGTTTGCGCCACGAGACCAAGTATGAGTCTCACGGTGTGAACTTCCCGGAGATACGTAGGTGGAAAAATATGTATCATATACACTTTTCTTCCCACTGGACACTTTAAATCTATAGGAAATTTACTTAGGTTAAACCCGACTAATGGTTTTACCTAAACTTATCAATATAACTCTTATATTGATAATCAATATAACTTTTATATTGATTTTATCCTAAGTTTGCTAATATAACTCTTTATATTAAGCCTAGGATTTCTAGTTTATTAACCTCTTAACAAACCCATTGACGCTACTGTAATTTATAAACTCTCTGATTAAAATTCACTCTCAGTCGCCTCCCCGTAAGGTGTTTCGCTTTAAATCGACTTAAATACTGACCTAGGCAGAACCTTCCTTAGACAGAGTTCCTCTTTTAATCTTCGTTTATAAATTACGTGGTTCCTAATTCTAATCTGATTAGAACAAGATAACCTAAGGTCTATTATTTCCAAGTTCTAAACATTTTAAAACTAATAATTAACCTTAAGTGACATGCATACTATGTTATAGTGCTTGATCATTCATCTCATGAATAATAAAACATACATAGCATAATCATCTCATGAATATAACACTATATAATATAACACTTTATATTATAAATGATGCATGGAAATGTTTAACCTAAGGTGGGATATCTAAATTAAAAGCATACATTATGCATGACAATAGTTACACAATTGCCTAATTTAAATAGCAAAATTAGACCAATTTTGGCACCCTATAAATAATTTCAATTAATATAATCTAACTATATTAATTAAAATTAAATTAAATAAATATAATTAAATATAAAACGTTTTTTATATTTGATATATATAAATAAAATAATGTTTTCCGCCGGTTGAAACTGCTGAAACACCTTCGGCGTTGCAACGTGATGGCAGTGTTGCAACGCTGCAATTTGTCCGTTTCTGGCCGTTGGAGCGCGCTGCGAAACACTTTCGGCGTTACCATGGCCGATGGCGGCGCTGCAACCTCGCACGTGATGCGCACTTCGCCCCGTCATGGCGTGGTGTTGCAACGCCAATGAACAACGTTGCAACGCTGCACGCAGACAACAAGTGATCTTCCATTATTTTGCCTCGTTTTCGCTCCGTTCTTCTCAGCAACCAGTTTGCCTCGATCGACACGGACTTACAGACTCGATTTATAATTAAAATTGCCCAAAACACCGGGCCCTTACATTAAACGATTCAATGAAAAAATTGCAAATCTAAGTGCAAAAATTGAAAACGTCTAAATTGCAAACCGTTCATTCATCACATGAAAAATAGTAAATCCCACCTCGTTCTTGATAAATCCAGAACGAAAATTAAGAACACAACTTGGCTCTTATACCAATTGAAGGGGTCGAATCCCGCAGTGGAAGCGATTGTAAATCGCGTATTCTTAATTTTGTTACATAGATATCATAAACAAGAACTAGATCTAAATTAAGCATGGTTCTACAATATGAACAACAAGATATTACCTTTGAAGAACTCTTTCTTCAAGTGCTCATTCTCCCACGATCACGATCTCAGCAACTCGAACCCGAACGATCACGGACACTACCACCAGATCTTCTCCGTTCTTCTCTAGGTGAGGGAGGAATGTGGGTTCCTTCTTGGATAGGTTGTGAGGTTGTGAGAGAGGTTGTATGTGGAGCTCTTCCAACACAACTATATGATGTTCTAGGGTTTCCCTTAGAAGCTTTGTCTCAAAGTTGCATCTCATGTGACTATTTATAGGGAAATAGGGTAGAAATTACCATCCTATCCCTCCTTCATTCTCTCATTAGTAAATAGTTAATATGTGAATCTAATTCACATTAAAACTATATATTATATCAATTATATCACATATAACTGACATAACACCTCATATATGAAATTGAACACATCAATTTCATTCCTAACTTTATACCCTCAATATTACCATGTTGAGCCAACGAAGGGACCTAATGGACCTACAGTTCATGAGCTCCAATGATGTGAGATTAACTGATCAAACTCTTTGATCCAGTTAATCAATATTCATTAACTACAAGTCACTCCACTATAGACTTGTAGCTGCACTCTCCTCAATGTAGATTATATTGTGTCCACTGATATAATCATTACCCATGAGTCGACCCTTCACAGGTTGTTTGTAATCACGGCTGGGTCAAATTACCATTTTACCCCTATGATTACGTCTTTGTTCCTTATGCACCACTGATCCTCTAATGAACAACAAGTCTATGGTCCTACCATAGACTCATACCCTCTTAGAGGGTGGGGCCCGTTGTTCAAGACCTGGAGTCAATTCTTAAGGGAACAACCTATCTAATTCCTTAGTTTAGGAATGAGTGAATTCTATTTTGAATACTTAAGCCCCCAACTACCTACGAGGTTCTGTCCCTGAGAAGGTAGGCTTATTGAGTCGGCTACAGGCCACTCTCACCCATACTAGTCTAAGGACAAACTTCTATAAGCAGGAGTTCTTAACTTGCTCAGGATTCAGGTCGAGTCACTAATGACCATCTATAAATTATCAGACTTATCATGCTAACGGCGTTATACTGATTAGACTAATAATTTGTATTCCAATCTTGTATGAACTCTTCATACAGGATGCCCCCACTCGCATGTCAACCACATGAATGAGTTGGATTACCTCATTTGTACTAATTACAAAGTGGGTCGCATCCATGGTGTTACCAGAATAAGGTTTCAAACCTTATTCTTATACCATAGACCATTTAGGTTATAATCTTGAACATAATCAAAATAGTGTCTACTACACTGATGTTCAAGATACATTATAACCTTAGAGCTTAGTTTATTGGATTTATAAAGCAAGAATATAATTTTATCAAAACAAATAACTCTTTATTTATTTGATCAAAATTACATAAGTTTTAGGGCACAAATCCTAACATCTACTTCTTGCTCCTTTATCCTTACTGCTCCTTTAATGAACAACAATGTTGTAATGGTCAAACCATACACAACACCCCTCTCGGGCCAGTGAGAGGGTGGGCTCCCGTTGTCCAAGCCCTGGAGACGACACTTAAGGGAACAACCCCGCTAGTTTCCCTAAGGTCGAAAACGAGTAAATTTCATCTCGCGTAGTTAAGTTTCCAGCTTCCCACGTGGTCCTGCCCCTAAGAAGATAGGCATATTGGGCGAGTAACTGTGACCACCCTCACCCGTACTATTCAAAGGACAGACCCCCACAGACAGGAGTCCGTAACATGCTCAAGATTCAGGTCGAGTCACTAATGATCATCTACGAAGTTATTAGTCCCATACTGTTAACGGTGTTACATCAATAGGTCTAATAATTCACGGTCCGGTCTTGTACAATCTCATTGCACAGGATGCCCCCACTCGCATGCCAACCACATGAACGAGTCAGATCACCTCGTTTGTATCTAATACAAAGTGAGTCGCATCCACAACGTATCCAGGATTAGGTCTCAAACCCTATCCATATACTATAGACCGTTCGGGTCATTAACTCGAACGTGATCCTCCCTGGTTGTCCACTACACACCCTTCAAGTTCTAGTTCTCTCATATATTCAATGACCCTAGAGCTTAGTTTATTGGACAAAGTTTGTAAACTTGCGAGACACAAAGTAATGAAATAAATAACTCTTATTAATTTCAAATGGTAATACTACAGACAAAACGAGATTAGGACATACATCCCAACAAACTCCCACTTTGACTAAGCTAGTGGATAAAACATACATTTCTCAAATGTATAATAAATTACAATAAAGTAATATAATAAACTAGGGCATTGAATACCCTTAACAATACTCCCACTTGCCCTAGGCAGGAAGCACTCGAAGACCTAGACTCTCTAGGTGACCCTCAAACACCTTAGCCATGAGGGCCTTTGTAAATGAATCAACAACATTGTGCTCTGACGCTATCTGCGTGACTGTCATATCTTCGCGGTGCATAATCTCCCGTATCAGGTGATACTTCCGCTCAATGTGCTTGCCTCTCTTATGACTCCCAGGCTCTCTAGAGTGTTGGGATGTTTGTCCTAATCTCGTTCTGTTTGTAAATATACGTTTAAAATTAATAAAGGTTATTATTTCAACATTTTGTGTCTCGCATTTATTACAAACTTTGTCCAATAAACTAAGCTTCAGGGTCATTGAATATATGAGAGAACTAAAACTTGAACGATGTGTAGTGGACACCCAGGGGGGATCACGTTCGAGTAAATGACCCGAACAGTCTACAGTATATGGATGGGGTTAGAGGCCTAATCCTGGATACGCTGTGAATGCGACCCGCTTTGTATTAAGATACAAACGAGGTGATCTAACTCGTTCATGTAGTTGACATGCGAGTGGGAGCATCCTGTACAATGAGATTGTACAAGACCGGACCGTGAATGATTAGGCCTATTGATGTAACACCGTTAACAGCATGGACTAATAACTTCGTAGATGACCATTAGTGACTCGACCTGAATCCTAAGCGTGTTACGGACTCCTGTCTGCGGGGGTCGGTCCTTTGACTAGTATAGGTAAGGGTGGTCACAGTTACTCACCCAATATGCCTATCTTCTCAGGTTCAGGACCAAGTAGGGAGCTGGGAACTTAACTACGCGAGATGGAATTCACTCGTTCCCGCCTTTTGGGAAACTATAGGGGTTGTCCCCTTGAGTGTTGTCTCTAGGGCTTGGACAATGGGCACCCACCCTCTCAATGGCACGAGAGGGTTGTTGTGTATGGTTGGACCATTACAATGTTGTTGTTCATTAGAGGAGCAGTGGGGACTTAAGGAACAAGAAGTAGACACATGGGTAAAATGGTAATTTGACCCAGCAGTGTCTACGAACAACCTGTGAAGGGTCGACTCATGGGCATTGTTTATATCAGTGGACACGTAATATCTTACACTAACGGGAGTGCAACAATGGGCTTTAGTGGAGTGTTACCGTGGCTAGTGAATGGTGATTAACCGGGTCAAAGAGTTTGATAAGTTAATCTCGAATCATTGGAGTTCGTCACTGTAAGTCCATAAGGTCCCTCGGTTGGCTCAAACTGGATTAAAAGAAGGTTTACTCTTTTGGTGTGAATTGACGTGTTCAAGTTCACTAAAGGGCATTTATGTCATTTATATGAGATCTGAATGATATAATATATAGTTTAATGTTTATGAGATTCATAATAAACTATAAGTTAACCTAATTGTTGAACTAGGGCTAATTAGGAGAAATTAGATTGAGAGATATTAAATTGGATGTGATTCAATTTGAAAATCCACAATATTACAAATGTGATTTGTAAAATGAGATATGAAATATCTTGTAATATGTGGTTATGCAAATATGATTTGCATAACCTATGGTTGTGGTAATATGGTAAATAGGTGGAGATTTCAACTCCACCTATCTCCATTATATAAACCCCTTTTGCAAGAAGGGTTGTAAGTCTTTACTCTCATTTTTTGGAAATCTCACCAAAAAGAAGAGTTCTCTCTCTCTCAATTCTCTTTAAAAAAAATTCCTCCTCGCAAACCAAAGAAGGATCCCACAATCCTCCTTCTTCCAAAAGAAGAACAACCGAGAAACCAAGTGGTGGTGTTCGGTCGGTGTTCATGAGAAGAGTTCGAGATTGTTGAGATCGAGGAAAGCATGAAGAGTTCGTGAACGGAAAGGAAGCCTTGAAGAACATCTCAAACAAGTAAGTAACAAAGAACTTGCTGTTTTTCCTTTCATTGTATGCATGTTTTGCCTATTCTAAGTGTTAGATAGTTTTAACGAAATTAAGTAGCACAACATCACCGCGACGATTCGATCGTACATGGGGAGTTTCATTCCCTTCAATTGGTATTAGAGCCAAGTTCGTTGGTTCTTGTTGTGCACTGATTGTCGTTAAAATTAGGTGGGTATTGTCTTTAATTCATGAGATGAATGTTGGTTTGCACAATTGGATGTTTTCTGTTTTGGCATAGTTATAAATTTAAATTTTATGTTAATTAGATCAATGTAGGGGCCCGTGTTTTGGACATTTTTATGTAAATCGAGTCTCTAAGCCCGAGTCGTTCGTGGCATGGGATGCTATGAATAAATCAGAGCAGAAACGGGCGAGTATCGACGAAGAACAACAAAAGGAGCTTGTTGTTCTGTCAACAGCGTCTCAACGCTGTTCATCGACGTCTCAACGCTGCGCATGCGACAGAGGCCTGGCTGCAGAGCAGCGTTGCAATGCCACTAGCGTGGAGTATGCGGGGCGTGACGCTGGACGCTGCAACGTTGAAACGTTGCGCACGGCGTTGCAACACTCCAGCGTAGTGGGCAGTTGGGCGAGGTGCACGCGCGAGATTTCTGAAGGGCTTGCTTCGTGGGCAGTTTTTACAACGTGATTTTTTCTATTTTAATTGTAATTTGTAATTTTATTAAATAATATTAATATAAATGTTATATTAATGTTATTTAATTAAATAAATGCCCCTAAGTGCCAAAACCGATCTATTTTTGCTATTTAATTATTTTATAAATGTGATGTATGATTTAATTAGATTTCTATGTGCATAATGTATGTCATATAGATTTAAAATCCCACCTTAGGTTAAACATAAGTGTTATAATATATAGTTTGCATGATAGGTTATATTATAAGAGATATAATATAATTAAATGCATGTTTTAATTTAATTAAATATAAGTGTTATATTTTTAGATTAAAGTATGCTCATGCATTTTAATTTCATGTGATGAATTATTATATTATAGTATAGTTATTCATGTTATGAATGATTAAGCACTATAACATAGAAATGCATGTAACCTAAGTTAATTATTAGTTTTAAAGTGTTTAGAACTTGAATAATTAGACTTAGGTTTTCTAGTTCTAATAAGATTAGAATTAGGAAATCAGTAATCTTTGAATGGTGACTGATTAGTAACTTTGTCTAAGGAAGGTTTTGTCTAAGGCAGGGGTATTTAAGTTGACACTTGCGGAACACCCCTACTCGGGCACCGCACGGGAGTGAATTCATCCTAGATTCTTAGATTATATTTTTCGTGAGTGTCGTTAATTAAAAGTTGATTAATTTACTCATATAGACCTAAGTAATAATGTGATTATAAACTTAGGCCTAATTCAATATAAGAGTTATATTGGTAGACTTAGGTAAATTTTAGCCGATTTATTTAGGTCAATCTCGAAAATTATAAAGTGCTGAGTGGGAGGAATAAAGTGTATAACATACATTTAATTTTTTGACCACAAATCTTCGTTAAGTCCGCACCGTGAGATCCATACTCAGCCTCGTGGCGCAAATGGGAGCGTCCCCCTTCAGATGGTATTTGTATGGGTCAATATCAAAGTGGATGGAGAGAGTACTTATAGTGAGTGGGAGCGGGACCTGTGAAAACGAGACCCACGGTTTCTTCTTTCGATTCACATCGTGAGACCCCTATGATCCGCCTTCTAGTTTGGCCTGGACCATACAATCCCTTTGGAGGGCCTTGATCATGGGAGTCGGAACACCGTGAATTCTCGAAAGGGATACAGTTTCCTTGTTGATTTTCCTTCGTGGTTCACCCTTCGGTGGCCATTATTTGGACGGATACTTGGAAACTTAAAGATTGAGGGTGACACTCACGAGATTCGTTAAGTGTTAATGAATTTGACCAAATAATGGTAGCTGGGGGCCTAATGGAATAAGAGTTATTCTGGGATTAGGGTCTGGTCGAGAAAGTCTTGTCCGAGAGGAGAAATGTTTTTGTTCACCCTTCGGTGGCAGTCATTCTAAACCTTTAGGATATCATTGCAATTTTTTAATGACCTAGGGATCATACGATTAAATTTTTCTAAAACTTGATTGGTTTTCAAAAGTTTATGCGAGACTGACACAAAATTATTTTGAATTTTTCAGAAAAAATGTCTAGCTCAATTATCGCTTTACTTGCCTCCGACAAGATAGTGGGAGATAACTTCGAAACGTGGAAGAATAATATTAACATGATTCTTGTAACTGACGACTTGAAGTTCGTGCTTACTGAGGAATGTCCTCAGTTGCCGACCTCGACTGCATCACGAAGTGTTCGTGATGCATACGATCGATGGATCAGTGCCAATGAAAAAGTCATGGTCTATATCATTGCCAGCTTATCTGAAGTCTTGGCAAAGAAGCACGAGTTGATGATCACCGCTAAGGAGATCATGGAGTCGTTGTAGGACATGTCCTTTTAGGTCAGGCATTATTCGCTCAAACACGTTTTCAACGCCCGAATGAAAGAAGGGACGTCTGTCCGTGAACATGTTCTGGACATGATGACCCACTTTAATTTTGCAGAGATGAACGGGGCTTCGATCGACGAGTGGAGCCAGGTCAGCTTTATTATGGAGACTCTTCCGTAGAGTTTCCTTCAGTTTCATAGCAACGCTATTATGAACAAGATAAGCTACACTCTGACCACCCTTCTCAATGAGCTACAAAACTTCCAGTCCTTGATGAGGATGTTGCTTACAGATCATATCAAAGGGGTTCGACCTTTGTGACCAAATCTGTCGCTCCTTCTCGCCAGAAGGGGAAGAAGAAGATGAAGAAGGGTAAAGCTGACCAAGTTGCCGCCCAAAAGAGCAAGAAGGTCAAGCAAGTTGCAGAGAAAGGAAAGTGTTTCCACTGCATTGGGGATGGTCACCGGAAGAGAAACTGTCCCAAGTTCCTTGCCGAGAGAAAGAATCAAGGTAAATATGATTTACTGGTAACTGAAACTTTTTTAGTGGAGAGTAGTGACTCTGTCTGGATATTTGATTCGGGCACCACTAACCACGTTTGTTCTTCTTTTAAGGGAATTGATTCCTGGCAGCAGCTGCGAGAGGGTGAGGTGACTCTACAGGTTGGATCAGGGGAGATAGTCTCTGCTGCAGCTATCGGCAAAGTGAAGCTTTTCTTCTGCAGGAATTACTTATTGTTAGACAATTTGTACATAGTCCCAGGGTTTACTAGAAACCTCGTTTCTATTTCCTGTCTTCTTGAACATTCAATTTCTGTAAATTTTTCTAGTAATAAAGCGTTTATTTCTAGAAATGGAAATTTTTTGGTTTCTGTTTCACTTAAGTCAAATTTGTATGTTTTAAAGCCTAATTCGTTCAAAAGCGTTTTGAACACTGAATTATTTAAAACTGCAGAAACACGAACTAAAAGAGTTAAAGTTTCTCCAAAAGAAAATGCTCATCTTTGGCATCTAAGGTTAGACCACATTAATCTCAATCGGATTGAGAGACTAGTGAAGAGTAGACTTCTAAGTCAGTTGGAAGAAAACTCTTTATTGGTGTGTGAGTCATGCCTCGATGGCAAAATGACCAAATGTCCTTTTAGTGGAAAAGGATATAGAGCCAAGGAGCCCCTTGAGCTTATACATTCTGACCTCTGTGGTCCGATGAGTGTTAAAGCACGAAGAGGTTACGAATACTTCGTATCTTTTATAAATGACTATTCGAGGTATGGGTATATTTACCTAATGCATAGGAAGTCTGAAACTCTTGAAAAGTTCAAGGAGTACAAAACTAAGGTTGAGAACCTGTTAGGTAAAACTATAAAAACACTTCGATCGGATCGAGGTAGAGAGTATATGGACACTGAATTCCAGGACTATATGATAGAACACGGATATGTCCCAACTCTCAGCACCTGGTATGCCACAACAAAATGGTGTATCGGAGAGGAGAAACAGAACCCTGTTGGACATGGTTTGGTCGATGATGAGCTACGCCCGTCTCCCTGATTCTTTTTGGGGTTACGTAGTGGATACAACGATATATATTTTGAACAATGTTCCGTCGAAGAGTGTTTGTGAAACACCTTTCGAACTCTGGAAGGGTTGTAATGGTAGTTTACACCATTTCAGAATTTGGGGATGCGCGAACCACGTGTTGGTGTCAAACCCGAAGTAATTGGAACCCTGTTCAAAATTGTGCCTATTCGTAGGTTACCCAAAAGAGACTAGGGGTGGTCTATTTTACGATCCTAAGGAAAATAGGGTGCTTGTGTCGACAAACGCCACTTTCCTTGAGGAAGACTATATCAGGGATCATTGGCCCAAGAGCAAAATCGTGTTGAATGAAATGGACAGTACGTCAACAAGAGTTGCTGATGGAGCTAGTATGTCAACAAGTGTTGTTTATTCTAGCACGTCAAGTCAAGTTCGTTCCCAAGAGTTGGGAATACCTCGACGTAGTTAGAGGGTTGTTAGACAGCCTGAACGTTACATGGGTTTAGCTGAAACCCAAGTCGTCACTCCTGATGATTAATACGAGGATCCATTGACCTATGATCAGGCGATGGCTGATATTGACAAGGACGAATGGATTAAAGCTATGGACTAGGAAATGGAGTCGATGTACTTCAATTCTATCTGGGAGCATGTGGATCAACCGGATGGGGTAAAACCTATAGGTTGTAAATGGATCTACAAGCCTAAACGTGGGGTAGATGGAAAGGTGCAGACCTTCAAAGCACGACTAGTGGCGAAGGGTTTTACCTAGGTCGAAGGGGTTGACTATGAGGAAACCTTTTCACCTGTTGTCAATGTAAAGTCGATCAAGATCCTTCTGCCCATTGTCGCTTATTATGACTACGAGGTATGGCAGATGGATGTCAAGATCGCCTTTTTTAATGGAAACCTTGACGAAACCATCTACATGGACCAACCCAAAGGGTTCATAACCCAAGGCCAAGAGCAAAATGTTTGCCGGCTTCATAGGTCTATTTATGGAATGAAACAAGCCTCGAGGTCTGGGAATATAAGGTTTGATGAGGCAATCAAATCTTATGGTTTTGATCAGAATGTTGACGAGCCTTGTGTCTACAAGAAAATCGTCGACAAAACTGTCACATTTCTGATATTAATATGGATGATATCCTTCTCATTGGGAATGAGGTAGGATTTCTTACTGACGTAAAGAATTGGCTAGCTTCGCAATTCAAAATGAAAGATTTGTGAGAAGCTCAGTATGTTCTAGGTATCTAGATTGTCCGGAACCAGTAGAACAGAACGCTGACCATGTCTCAAACGTCTTATATTGGCAAGATGTTGTCTACATATAAGATGCAGAACTCGAAGAAGGGCTTGCTTCATTTCAGGCACGAGGTTCACCTCTCTAAGGATTAGTGTCCTAAGACTCCTCAAGAGGTTGAGGATATGAGACGTATCCCCTATGCTTCAGCTCTAGGGAGCCTCATGTATGTCATGTTGTGTACTAGGCCCGACATCTGTTATGCAGTAGAGATTGTCAGTAGGTATCAATCCAATCCAGGATTAGATCACTGGACAACCATAAAGGCGATCCTCAAGTATCTTAGAAGAACGAGAAACTACAGCTTAGTGTATGGGAGTGGGGATTTGATCCTTACGGGATACACAGATTCTGACTTTCAAACCGATAAGGATTCTAGGAAATCCAGTTCGGGGCCAGCCTTCATTCTGAATGGAGGAGCTGTAGTATGGGGAAGCATCAAGCAGGGATGCATCGCTGATTTCATTATGGAAGCGGAGTACGTTGCGGCTTGTGAAGCTGCAAAGGAAACTGTTTGGCTTAGGAAGTTCATGACAGATTTGGAAGTTGTTCCAAATATGAACTTATCGATCACACTGTTTTGTGACAACAGTGGTGCAGTAGCCAACTCCAGAGAGCCTTGGAGCCAAAAGAAAGGCAAACACATTGAGCGGAAGTATCACCTGATACGGGAGATTGTGTACTGCGGCGATGTGACAGTCACGCAGATAGCGTCGGAGCACAACGTAGCAGATCCATTTACAAAGCCACTCACGGCTAAGGTGTTTGAGGGTCACCTAGAGAGCCTAGGTCTTCGAGTTCTTCTTGACTAGGGCAAGTGGGAGATATGTAAACGGGTATTCAATGCTCTAGTTTATTGTATTACTTCATTGTAATTTATATACATTTCAGAAATGTATTTGCTCCACTAGCTTAGTCCAAGTGGGAGTTTGTTGGGATGTTTGTCCTAATCTCGTTCTGTTTGTAAATATACGTTTGAAATGAATAAAGGTTATTATTTCATCATTTTGTGTCTCACATTTATTACAAACTTTGTCCAATAAACTAAGCTCCAGGGTCATTGAATATATGAGAGAACTAAAACTTGAACGGTGTGTAGTGGACACACAGGGAGGATCACGTTCGAGTAAATGACTCGAACAGTCTATAGTATATGGATGGGGTTGGAGACCTAATCCTGGATACGTTATGGATGCGGTCCGCTTTGTATTAAGATACAAACGAGGTGATCTAACTCGTTCATGTGGTTGACGTACGAGTGGGGGCATCCTATACAATGAGATTGTGCAAGACCGGACCGTGAATTATTAGACCTACTAATGTAACACCGTTAACAGTATGGACTAATAACTTCGTAGATGACCATTAGTGACTCGACCTGAATCCTAAGCGTGTTACGGACTCCTGTCTGCAGGGGTCTGTCTTTTGACTAGTACGGGTGAGGGTGGTCACAGTTACTCGCCCAATATGCCTATCTTCTAAGGAACAGGACCAAGTAGGGAGTTGGGAACTTAACTACACGAGATGGAATTCACTTGTTCCCGCCTTTAGGGAAACTAGAGGGGTTGTTCCCGTAAGTGATGTCTCCAGGGCTTGGACAACGGGCGCCCACCCTCTCACTAGCACGAGAGGGTTGTTGTGTATGGTTGAACCATTACAACGTTGTTGTTCATTAGAGGGGCAATGGGGACTTAAGGAACAACAAGTAGACATAGGGGTAAAATGGTAATTTGACCCAGTAGTGTCTACGAACAACTTGTGAAGGGTCGACTCATGTGCATTGGTTATATCAGTGGACACGTAATATCTTACACTGACGGGAGTGCAACTACGACTTTAGTGAAGTGTTCCCGTAGCTAATGAATGGTCATTAACCGGGTCCAAGAGTTTGATAGGTTAATCTCGGATCATTAGAGCTCGTCACTGTAGGTCCATAAGGTCCCTCGGTTGGCTCAAACTGGATTAAAAGAAGGTTTACTGTTTTGGTGGGAATTGAAGTGTTCAAGTTCACTAAAGGGCATTTGTGTCATTTGTATTAGATATGAATGATATAATATATAGTTTAATATGAATGAGATTCATAATAAACTATAAGTTAGCCTAATGGTTGAATTAGGGCTAATTAGGAGAAATTAGATTGAGAGATATTAAATTGGATGTGATTCAATTTGAAAATGCACAATATATCAAATGTGATTTGTAAAATGAGATATGAGATATCTTATAATATGTGGTTATGCAAATATGATTTGCATAACCTATGGTTGGGGTAAAATGGTAAATAGATGGAGATTTCAACTCCACCTATCTCCATTATATAAACCCCCTTTTGCAAGAAGGGTTGTAAGTCTTTACTCTCATTTTTTGGAAATCTCACCAAAAAGAAGAGTTCTCTCTCTTAATTCTCTCTAAAAAATTCCTCCTCCCAAACCAAAGAAGGATCCCACAATCCTCATTCTTCCAAAAGAAGAACAACCGAGAACCAAGTGGTGGTGTTCGGTTGGTGTTCGTGAGATCGAGGAAAGCACGAAGAGTTCGTGAACGGAAAGAAAGCCTTGAAGAACATCTTCAACAAGTAAGTAACAATGAACTTTTTGTTTTACCTTTCATTGTATGCATGTTTAGCCTATTCTAAGTGTTAGATAGTTTTAACAAAATTAAGTAGCACAACATCACCTCGATGATTCGATCATCTTCTGCTGCGCGGGGAGTTTCATTCCCTTCATGGAGTTGGCTACAGCACCACTGTTGTCACAAAACAACGTGATCGACAAGTTCATATTTGAAACAACTTCCAAATCCGTCATGAACTTCCTAAGCCAAATAGCTTCCTTTGAAGCTTCACAAGCCTCAACGTACTCAACTTCCATAGTGGAATAAGCGATGCATCCCTGGTTGATGCTTCGCCATACTACAACTCCTCCATTCAGAATGAAGGTTGACCCCGAAGTGGATTTTTTAAGAATCATTATCGGTCTGAAAGTCAGAATTTGTGTATTCCGTAAGGATCAAATCCCCACTCCCATATACTAAGTTGTAGTTCCTCGTTCTCCTAAGATACTTGAGGACTGCCTTTACGGCTGTCCAGTGATCTAATCCTGGATTGGATTGATGCCTACTGACAATCCCTACTGCATAACAAATGTCGGGCCTAATACACAACATGGCATACATGAGGCTCCCAACAGCTGAAACATAAGGGATTCGTCTCATATCCTCAACCTCTTGAGGAGTCTTAGGACATTGATCCTTAGACAGGTGAACCCCATGCCTGAAAGGCAGCAAGCCCTTCTTGGAGTTCTGCATCTTTCATCTAGACAACATCTTGTTAATATAAGACGTCTGAGACATGGCCAACGTTCTATTCTTCCGGTTCCAGACTATTTGGATACCTAGAACATACTGAGCTTCTCCCAAATCTTTCATTTGGACTTGCGAAGCTAGCCATTTTTTTACGTTAGTAAGAAATCCTACCTCATTCCCAATGAGAAGGATATCATCCACGTAAAATACTAGAAATGCGATAGTTTTGTCGATGATTTTCTGTAGACACAAGGCTCGTCAACATTCTGATTAAATCCTTAAGATTTGATCGCCTCATCAAACCTTATATTCTAAGACCTCGAGGCTTGTTTCAGTCCATAAATGGACCTATGAAGCCGACAAACCTTTTGCTATTGGCCTTGAGTAATGAACCCCTTGGGCTAGTCCATGTAGATGGTTTCGTCAAGGTTGCCATTCAGAAAGGCGGTCTTGACATCCATCTGTCATACCTCATAGTCATAATATGCGGCAATGGTCAGAAGGATCCTGATCGACTTTACCATTGCAACAGGTGAAAAGGTTTCCTCATAGTCAACCCCTTCAACCTTCGTAAAACCCTTTGCCACTAGTCGTGCTTTGAAGGTCTGCACCTTCCAACTTAAAAACTCATCTTGCAAAATGTTCAACACTAAGAACTTCAGGAGCATTCAAAGCAGCTTTAGACTTTGCTCTGTATTCTCTCTAGGTTCTCTTGAGAGTGAAATTTCTGAACCTTTGGAATCAAGGGGAAGCCCTCAATTTATAGAGCTTTCCAAGACGTGTGGGTTTGGGCCTGAGTGGTTTTTGGGCCCAACCACTTGGATTTGGGCTTCGTTGACTTTGGGCCTAGTCATTTGGATTTGAGTTTTACTAAACTTGACGAATTCCACATACCCCAATCATTTAACTTATCCAATTTTATAAACCCAATTTGATCAAATTAAATTAGTCAAATTATCATTAGGAAGACATTTGACATTTTAATTTTTAGAACTTGCCAATTTTTATCTCCAAATTAAATTTCGGACACGTGTCAACTTATAATTGGTCTCAAATTTAATCATTTACAACTTCGTCATTAATTTGAGTAACGACGTGGCAACTGGGGGTTGATCAAAATTTCTATGTCAATAAATGCCCCCTTTTCGAGATTTAGGCACAAGTATGTGTGGGTAAATTTCGAAAAATATAATATTGAGCCAAAATGTAAAACATTTATTCATAATTTTGACACCACTTGATGTGCCAATTTAGTCGAAGTATGAACTTGGTTTATAATTCTTTTTCATTTGACACACTTTCATGCCAATTCATCAAAATATGAAATTGGGTCTATATTTTGATTTTATTGCATGACATAAAATTTGGATAAATTTGAGTAGATTTGGAGTTCTACTTAATTTCTTTCTTTTTTTTTGGAACTTGGAGTAGCATTTGAATTTCACTCCAACCTTCATTTGTGATAAAATTGGGAGTGTGCCCAAATTTTTTCTTAAGATAAAATTAAAATTCTACAATAATTTAAACTTGATAGAATCAACTTTATCTAATCTTGCTTTGGGATAAATTTTGGATTATGCCCAAATTTTATTTGACAAGATAAAATTAAAATTCTATCATGATTTTGAACTTGATAGAATTAACTTTATCTAATCTTGATTTGGAATAAAATTTGGATTATGCGCAAATTTTGTTTAACAAAATAAAATTAAAATTCTACAATGATTCAAACTTGATAGAATCAACTTTGTCTAATCTTGATTTGGGATAAAATTTGAATTTGGAGATAGGATTCATACATTGCTTGCAGACGATCTTCGATTGGAGATAAGATAAGTCAAATTTTGATTTGAGATGAAATCCTATTCCAATTCCAATTCCAACTCCTATTTGAATTCCAACTTTCATTTTCGAATCTGACCTTTATCTTCTCCTCAACTATAAATAGAAGAGGTGAGACTTCTATCAATTCACCCCAACAGAGCGCAAGACCTTCATCATAAGGTGTGAGACGAGTCCCAAACTTTGACTTTTTTTTTCTTTTTTTTAATCATCTATGTACTTACCCTTTTATTTACAGCTTAGTACATGCAGTCTTGCAAGCATCTCCCTCCTAAAATAAAAAGCTTCATCCATTGGAAGGTAAATAGGCAAGTATTTATTTTTTTTATTTTTTATTTTTTTATGTAGAAAGAATACTTGCCCCCTACTTTCTTTACTTATTCTTTCTTTTTCCTTATGAGGAAACCTTTTTTTCAACAAATTCTTTACGCTTCAAAAATACAACTTTATCCAAAATCCAAGGAATTAAGGTAACTCATTTTTTTCTTTTTTTTTTACAAATATGGTGCCTTCTTAGCACAAGTGCACTTGTGGGACCCTCGTCGGTTCCGGGCGTACTTGCAGCTGGCGCATTTCTTTGATCCTAGCGCATATATACTTTTGGGACCCTTGCTGGTGCCGTGTACTACTTGCACTACGAAACTCCACATGTTCCTAGCTCATATTTGTAGGACCCTTGTCGGTGTCGGGTGTACTTGCAGTTGCAGGACTTCTTCATTTCGAGCACATATACACTTGTGGGACCCTTTTTGGTGTCGGGTGTACTTGCAGCTATGGAACTCCACATGTTCCTGGCTCACATACGCTTGTGGGACCCTTGTCGATGCCAGGTGTACTGTCAGTTGCATGACTTCTTCATTCCAAGCGCATATACACTTGTGGGACCCTTGTCGGTGTCGGGCGTACTTGCAGCTACGGAACTCCACATGTTCCTGGCTCGTATACGCTTGTGGGACTCTTTGAAGGGAATGAAATTTCCCGTGCAGTGGAAGACGACTGAATTGTCATGGTATCATTATGCTACTCGAATTTTGTCAAAACGATCTTACTATTAGATCTAGGCTAAACATGCTAGAAAGGAAGAAATTTACAGCGAGAAGAATGTACTTACTTGTTGTAGACCATTCTTCAAAATCTTCCTTGATCACGAACACTTCGTGCCTCTTGATTTCAACGAACGCTTCCCTCGAACGGAATTCGAACACTACCAATAGCCTTCTCGGTTGTTCTTCCTTTGGAAGAAGGAAAGTTGTAGGACTCTAGTGGTTTGGAGAGGGAGGAGACTTGAGAGAGTATGTTGAGAGAAAAAGCTCTTCTTTTTGGGTGAGAATCCAAAAAATGAGAGTATTCCTTGATTTCCTTCTTACAAGAAGGGATTATATAGGTGGAAACGATGGAGTTAAAATCTCCACATTATTACTACTTTACCACAACCATGGGTTATGCAAATCTCATTTGCATAACCACATAATATAAGATATCTCATATCTCATATTGCAAATCTCATTTGCAATAATTGTGGATTAATTAAATTGAATCACATCCAATTTAATTTCTCCAATTAGCCCTAATTCAACAATTAGGCTAACCTATAGTTTATTATGAATCTCATTCACATTAAACTATATATTATGTCATTCATATCTCATATAAATGACATAAATGCCCTTAAAGTGAAATTGAACACTTCAATTTCATACCAAAACATTAACCCTTCTTTTAACCCAGATTGAGCCAATCGAGGGACCTAATGAACCTACAGTGACGGGCTCCAATGATCCGAGATTAACCTGTCAAACTCTTCGACCCAGTTAATCAACATTCATTAGTTATGGTAACACTCCACTATAGCCCGTAGTTGCACTATCGTCAGTGCAGAATATTACGTGTCCACTGATATAACCAATGCCCATGAGTCGACCCTTCAAAGGTTGTTCGTAGACACGGCTGGGTCAAATTACCGTTTTACCCCTGTGTCTACCTCTTGTTCCTTAAGGCCCCACTGCTCCTCTAATGAACAACATAGGGGTTGATCAAAATTTCTATGTCAACAGTATGTATAAAGTATCTTTTCATCATAATGAAGCGTTCATTTGCAAAAGCGGTGTAACAAATATTTTTTGCTAAACTAGAAAACAACTTATACGTGTTAAGACCAATGAAAGTAAAAACTATTTTGAACAACGAGATGTTTAAAACAGCTGATACTCAAAATAAAAGGTAGAAGCTTTCTCCAAGTACCTATCTTTGACACTTGAGACTAGGCCACATTAATCTTAATAGAATTGGGAGATTGGTAAAGAGTGGTCTCCTAAGTCAGTTAGAGGACAACTCTTTACCACCATGTGAGTCTTGTCTTGAGGGAAAAAGGACTAAAAGACCTTTTTTCTGAAAAAGGTTATAGAGCCAAAGAACCCTTGGTACTTGTGCATTCGAATCTATGTGGTCCTATGAATGTCAAGGCACGAGGAGGGTATGAATATTTCATTAGTTTCTTTGATGATTATTCAAAGTATGACTATCTTTACCTATTACATTATAAATCTGAAACCCTTGAAAAGTTCAAGGAGTATAAGGCAAAAGTTGAGACCACATTAGGTAAAACGATTAAAATACTTCTATCACATCGAGGTGGAGAGTATATGGATTTGAGATTCCAAGACTATATGATAGAACATGGAATTGTATTCCAACTCTCGACTCCCGGTACACCTTAGAAAAATGGTGTATCTAAAAGGAGAAATGAGAACCCTCTCGGACATGGTTCGATCCATGATGAGCTATGCTCACCGCCTAGTTTGTTTTGGGAATATCCAGTAGAAGTTTGTTGTATATATTTTGAACATGGTCCCCTAAGAGTGTTTCAAAGAACACCCTATGACTTATGGAAAGGGCGTAAAGGTAGCTTACGTCACTTTAGAATTTCGGGATGTCCGACACATGTGCTGGTGTCCAATCCAAAGAAATTGGAAAATCGTTCAAAATTATGCCTATTTGTAGGATATTCCAAAGAAACCAAAGGTGGTCGCTTTTATGATCGTTAAGAGGACAATGTCTTGTGTCGACAAATGCCACGTTTTTAAAGGAAGAACACAGGAGAGATCATCAGCCTCGTAGTAGGATTGTCTTGAGCGAAATTTCAAGGAAAGCGACAGATAAATCAACAAAAGTTGTTGATCAAGTTGGTCCTTCTCAAGAGTTGAGAATGCCTTGATGTAGTGGGAGGGATGTTAGACAATCCAACCGTTACATGGGTTTGAATAAAACCCAGGTCGTCATACCTGATGACGACATGGAGGATCCATTGTCCTATAAACAGGCAATGAATGATATAGATAGTGACCAGTGGATTAAAGCTATGGACCTCGACATGGAGTCAATGTACTTCAATTTAGTATGGGAACTTGTAGATCAACCAAATGGTGAAAGACCTATTGGTTGCAAGTGGATCTACAAGAGGAAATGATATCAAGTCGGTGAGGTGCAAACTTTAAGGCTCGATTTGTTGCAGAGGGTTATACCCAGAGGGAAGGGGTGGTCTATGAAGAAACTTTCTCCCCTAGCATCTCCCACTGCATAAGCTGAGACGACGTCTCCCGTTCCGACCCTGAGCGTCATCTCACCCTCTTCGAACTCCTTGAAGGAACTAGTTTCCTGAAATGAAGAGCAAACGTGATTAGTGGCTCCTGAATCAAGTATCCAGGTAAAATCATTATTTTCCACTAAACAAATTTCAAGAACAAGTAAATCTGATTTACTTTTCTTCTCTTTGAGCTCAATGTCTGCAGTGGCAGAAGCTTTCCCTTTTCCTCCTTTCCTCTTCTTCCGAGTCGAACCACAGGGCTTAGTCTGAGAGGATGAACCCTTCTGGAAGCTTTTAGAATGGGCAAACAGATTTGCCTCTCCATCAGCCTATCCCTTATTCTTAATAAGAGACTCGAAAGTTTGTAGTTCATTTAAGAGGGAAGTCAGGTTATACTCCTTTTTGTTCAACTCCGCATTTCTACGGAATGGCAGGAAACTCTTCGGAAGAGATTCCAGGATGAACGATACCTGACTTTGCTCACACGACCGCTCCGTTCATCTCGACCCACGTTGAAGTGGACCATCAGATCAAGAACGTGTTCTCTCACCGATGACCCCTCCTTCATACGGGAGTTATAAACGTATTTGAGGGATTCATGCCGAATTTGTCCAGACGGTTGTCCAAACATTTCCTGCAGCGAACTCATGATCTCACGAGCTGAGACCATGCCCTTGTGCTTTTTGGCCAGAACTTCAGAAACACTAGCCAAAATGTAGACCTTGGCCTTATCATTGGCCTTGATCCAGCGGTCGTATGCTTCCTTAACAGATTGAGGAGCGTTACAAGCAGGGATCTGAGGACATTCCTAAGACAGTACAAACCGTAGGTCGTCAACAACGAGAATCGTATTCAAGTTGGACTTCCACGTAGTAAAATTTTCACCAGTTAAACGGTCGCTTTTAAGTAAGGCTATTATTGAGGACGACATGCTGAAAATCCAAAATAGTTCTAATAAGTTATGCCTTTTAACCCATTGTAAATACCAATCAAATTTAGCAAAATTATTAAAGAACCCTGGTTTTTAAACTAAACCCACTGTTTAAATTAAACCTTTAATTTTGCAACGATACTTCAAGGGTTTAAAACAAAAGCCTCCGTCGGGCGGTCAGTCATTCTTCCCTTGAATTGAGACTTTCTCAGCCAATTCCCACTACCAAAACATCTCATGCCCCAATGGTCCTTAGCTACCATTTGTTTAGTCAAGGACTTGTTAACTAACTCATCCCGTAAATGTGTGTCACACCCCGTCCCAACTTACTTGCCTAACCTAGGAAGAGATGCAAAGACAAAGATAACAAAACCTCTTGTTGGCTTTCCTTGACTAACCCAAGACTTAACTTAAAATAGACGTAACACATCATGTTTGAATAAGCAAAGTTAAGCACTGATATACACTTATATATGAAACACATTCACTTCCTTTACTATGTTCTATAGATAGTCATAAAGTTTCCAAGTTTATTACAACCCATCTAATATGTTCTCACTACAAACCATATACAGAGAAAGTGTATATACAAGGAGCTAAATGGCGTGGTGGCAAATAGGTCTTGTGAAGGCTAAGCACTGAAACTCGTCACTACACAGGAAGAGTAGACATAAAGGAAACGTGAGCTAGGAAGCTCAAAGAGTGTCTATTATAAGCTCAAAGGTGAAGCATAATAATGGCAGATTATAAGTAGAAAATAACTTAACATAAACAAACCATGCTTCCAATTTACTGTGTTTTTAAGTCACCACTTATGCATAGCACATAACTCATAATGTAGTATTATATTGAGTGTAAATAGATCAATAATATAGAAGCTCATAACAATAAAACACATAGCATGATACCACTTTCAAACCATAGAGGTTGTAAAGTTACATTTGTACCAATAAGGTTCATACCTCTCTCACGTGCACGTGGAATACCTTTTGCCCTTTGGTTTTCTCTAATACCTTCTCTATGTCCTTGATGATTAAGGTAAGACCATTTACTACCCGAATACCTTCTCATTGTCCTTCAAATGATCGGAAATTATGATTCATTCCCCTAAGTACCTTCTCTCGAATGTCCTTCAAGATTAGGGGTTAACCAAGACCAAGGGCATAACTTGTTTACCATGGAAATCATGTCTTTATAACACATACAACAATTTCATGACAATTTCATATTATCATCTAAACATGTTCCCAAGTGGATTTACACAAAACATTCTCTAAAGGAAAGCATACTTTCATAATTTAGTTTCCATACTTGGATTTATAGTTACAACTAATTCAAAGCATGCTTAGGTTCCATCATGAACTTTATGTTAGGAACTCCATGAAGCTATACATAATTAGTTCAAGCAAGATTCAATGATCAACAATTATGTTCTTTAAGAAAAACATAGGCCAAGCATAGTTCTAAGATAGAGTCACTCACAGTATTAGAATTAGAACTTTGGCTTGTAAACTTGACCTATTTGCTTTTGGCCTGTCAAACAAACCAACTCAACCATTAGAACCTTGAGCTCATGATTTTTAACCTTAAAACTTGCAAGAAAACACACTTTTAAATTTTTCAAAGATTTTCAGATTTTCTCACTCTGTATTCGAGACAGCCATAACTTCTTCATTACTTATCCAAAAATAATGTAATTTATACCAAACTCTTTCTTTTTGAACCCTATAAAAATCATATGAAGACATGAAATTGAAATTCCAAACGGATTTGTTCAGAAATACCTCGAAAGTTACTTTCCTCAAAAGCAGACTTCTGCTTTGTTTTCAGATTCGGATTTCTCTTTGCACAACAAATTTAATCTGATATTTAAGACATCTTCTAGACATTTTCTACTAACGATTTCTTCACGAAAGTTGTAGGAAATTCAATAAGCTTTCGAACCATACAAATTATAGCTTCTAAATCCAAGTGTACAGATCAGAACAACCAAAACATCAGAGACTTCCTGGATTTGACAACATACTTACTTTTTACGCCTCTCTTAACTAAACAAGAACATCAATTCCTTTCCTTATGCACCTAAGAAACAGGTCTAATTCAGTCTCATAACTCAATTAAGAATAGCCATACACACAATTGGTTGTAAGGTAAATAGAAATGAAAGAGAATCTCCTTCAATCTCTTGCTAGAAGTTTTTCCCTTTCAACTAAAATTACAGGTTCAACTTCCAGCTTGAGTTCCTCAAAATTTATCAACACAACCACCAAATATTTTTTGATAAACCTCAAAGACAACATCTTAGCTTACTTACCTCAAAATTTCAGCTTCTAATTCCTCCTCAAGAGCTCAAAACAGACTGATCTCCTCATACTGTTATGCTACCCGAGAAACTTGAACACCCTTCACTGATCTGCACTTTTCTCTTTCGTCCTCTTGGTATTTTCTGCAAAGCCGACCAGTTTCGTATTCTACACTCAATTTATGAGATTTTGACACAAAATTCATCGAATTTTGTTCAGTAGATAGAGAGATATGATCGATTGAAGTTGGACCATTTTCCAGCTGCCTGTTGTCTTAGTAAGAATTTGACACCACCTTCTTGCCAAACTTAACTTCGAGCCTTCACCTCCTTTGGCCAGCTCCTACTTCAGTATTTACATCATAATCACCTTTTTAAAACAACAAAATAAGTGTGTAAGTAAACCATAAGCATTTAGCCAACTTATCCTAAGTTTGTGAGACATATGATCTTCCATTCAATACTTGATGCACCTAAAACTTCTCCAATTTGCTAATGATTTGAACTTACTTCAATGCAACTTTTAATATGCTTATTTCAATGGTTTACCTATCCCCTTATGAAGTTTAGACACATTGTAGCTCCAAATTCAATAGATTCCCAAATTTGATCACGACATCGTTTAGTGCAACCTATACGATTTTGCATATTTCAAAACATCATGAACGAGTGATCAATGATAAAAGAGAATAGGGTTTAGGGCTTACAATTTACTACCCCTTAAGAGGAATTTCGCCCTCGAAATTCAAAGACGAAAAAAGTTGTGGGTACTTTTCTTTCATTGTGTCTTCGCTTTCCCATGTTGCTTCCTCGACGTCGTGATTTCTCCACAAGACCTTTACCAGTGGTATTGACTTGTTCCTAAGCACCTGTTCTTTCCGATCCAGTACTTGTAGAGGTTCTTCCTCATATGATAGATTCTCCTTAAGTTGTATTGGTTCTACCTTGAGCACATGTGACGGATCAGAAATGTATTTCCTCAACATTGATACATGGAAAACATTATGTACCCGAGACAATTCTATCGGTAAAGCTAATCAGTAAGTGATGGCCCTACACGTTCTAGAATCTCGTAAGGCCCTATATATCTCTGCTCGCTTTCCCTTCCTTCCGAACCGCAAAAATACTCTTCCATGGGGATAGTCTTAGGAAAAGTTTGTCTCCGATTTCAATTCTAAATCTCTTCTTCGCTTGTCAGTAGCTCTTTTTTGTCTATCTTGTGTGTCTTGATCTTCCCCGATAAGTTTAACATTCTCCGAGGTAACTTGGACCAACTCGCCCCCTATCGCCTTCCTTTCTCCTACCTCCCCCCAAAGAAATAGGGTTCTACATTTTCTTCCATATAATGCTTCGTGCATTTACCATTTCCGATGCTAGAATGATAACTATTATTGTATGCAAACTCCATCAATGATAGGTGAGTCTCCCACTTCCTTTATATTGCGATGACGCATGCTCAAGCATGTCTTCGAGGGTCCAATGGTTCTTTCTCGACCGACCATCGGTTTGTGGATGAAATGTCAGACTAAAGTGCAACTTAGTTCCCAAGGCCTCTTGGAGACTCGGTCGAACTTGGAAGTAAATCTCGAATCCCTATCCGACACAATAGATACTGGGGCTCGTGATTGGCTTACAATCCTCACAACATATAATTTAGCAAGTTTATCCAGAGTAAAAGTTACCTTGACGGTAAAAATCGAGCGATCTTAGTCAATCTGCATCTACTATCACCCAAATCCCGTCATAACCACTCGGTGTTGGGGAAGTCCAAATAAGAAATCCATCGTTACATGCTCCCACTTCCATTCGGTATTGGGAGTGGATTTAGAAGCCCTTCTCGTTTCTTCCGCTTCGTGTTTCACTGTTGACAAATTAGACATTTAGAGACATACTCTGCTATTTCTCGCTTCATTCCCGCCACCAATAATGGTTCTTTAAGGTCCGATACATCTTTGTACCTCCCGGATGCATCGCATAGGTCGAACTATGTGCTTCTTCTAGTATCGCATTTCTCAAAGTTTCATCTTTAGATACACAAAATCTACCATACTTCATCAACGCTCCATCACGCCTTACTTCGTAATCGCTTCTCCGATTCAAGTTCACCTCTTCTATCAATTTCTTCAGGTAGGGTCTTTAGCTTGACTTGTGATAACATCATTAATTAAGGTAGGTCTTACTCAAAATGAGCTAACAAGTTCCCTTTGTCACCAACATACACTTTTGCATTAGAACTCTTGAGTTCCTCAAATGAGAGCCACTCTAACAAAGATTAAGTGAACCCTTACGTTGCTTTGACTTCCTACTCAAATTGCATCACCTACAACATTAGCCTTCCCCGGGTGGTATTCGATCGTGGCAATCATAATCTTTTATCAATTCAAGCCACCGCCGTTGTCTCAAATTCAACTCTTTATGTTCAAGATGTATTTTAAACTTTTATGATCCGTAAATACAACACTTCTCACCAAACAGATATAATGCCTCCAAATTTTTAAAGCTAACACAATCGCTGCGAGCTCCGGATCATGAGTAGGATAATTACATTCATGTTTTTTAACTGCCTTGAGGCATAAGCAATCACTTTCCCATCCTGCATAAGTACACACCCAAGGCCTGATGTGAGGCATCACAAGAAACCTCAAACTCTTTTCCCGGTGGTGGGTAGAGTTAGTACTGGTCTTTGTGACAAGTCTGTTTCTTAACTCTTGAAAACTTTTTCCACACTTTTCACTCCACTCGAACTTCGTATTCTTCTTTTGTCAAACCGGTTAATGGAAGAGCTATCTTCGAAAACCCCTCGACAAAACGTCGATAGTATCCTCGCAAGGCCCAAAAACTACGGACTTAGTTGTTGAAGTTGGTTGTTCCCACTTAACTATAGCTTCCGCCTTCCGAGGATCCACTTGTACTCCAAATTGCGATACTACGTGTCCCAAAACACAACCTGCTTCCAAACAAAACTCACATTTACTAAATTTAGCATACAACTTCCGATCTCGTAATGTCTGTAGCACTATTCTGAGATGTTCTGCATGCTTTTCTCTACTTTCTGAGTACACCAAGATGTCATCAATAAATACTATCACAAACTGATCAAGGTAAGGATGAAATACCCGATTCATGAGATCCATGAATGCTCTTGGGGGCATTAGTTAACCCGAATGGCATTACCAAGAATTCATAATGCCCATACCTTGTCCTGAAACCTATTTTTGGTACATCAGAATCATTGATCTTCAGCTGATGATATCCTGATCGTAAATCAATTTTGGAAAACACTGAGGCACCCTTTAGTTGATCGAACAGGTCATCTATGCGAGGCAAAGGATATTTGTTACGTGATTGTTACCTTATTCGGTTTGCTCATTAATCAATACATAATCGTAATGTCCCATCCTTCTTTTTAACAAACAACACAGTGCTCCCCACGAGATACACTTGGTCGAATATAACCCTTATCCACCAACTCCTCGCAATCGAGTTTTCAATTCCTTCAATTCCTTCTTGGTGCCATCCTATACGGGGCTTGAGATATTGGCGTTGTTCTTGGCATCGTGTCTATGGTAAACTCCACCTCTCTATCGTGTGGTAACCACAGTAGCTCTTCCGGGAAGACATCTAAATACTCACATACTACTGGAATGTCTTCGTTTTCGATTTACTCATCGGTGCACAAACTACATATGCAAGATATGTTGTACAACCTTTCTTCAATAATTTCCCGGCTTTAATAGTTGATATCATACAAGTAGGCAATATTTTCCTATGTCCCATAAACACAACCTCGGTCTTGCTGATTTCCTCAACACAACTTCCTTCCTATGGCGGTCCATTAAGGCATGATACCTAGATAAGAAATCCATCCCCAAAATAACGTCGAACTCTTGGAGATCTAAGGGAATCGATTCAGGTTGTCATGGTCACACCATTCACTTCCACCATATACAATTAGTATAAACACTACAAACTATCGACATATCACCAATAAGAGTATAAATACACAGCCTCTCGGATAAAGGTTCTAACTTCGCAACAATGCTAGCAAAGAAACATTTTAGAGATAAAAGAATGTGTAGCTCCCGGATCTAGTAATGCATGTGCAGTTTTACTACGATAGAAAGTGTACCCGTAATAACTTCTCGGTGCATCATCCGCCTCCTGCAGTGTCATGGCGTAAATCTTCCCCTCTCGTTGTCGGGTCGACCCACCGCCCCTTTTGCTTAGCACTACTAGTGCCTTCTCCTCCAAATTTGCCCGAGTATTTTTGCTGCCTTTGGTTCACAAATGATGCGATGTAGTTCTCTGTCCCACCATGCCTTCTTGCATTAATTGGGGCATTCCCTTTTGAAGTGACCACCTTGCCCATAGTTGAAACATACATTTCCGCCACTCAAACATCGACCCCAATGATACTTTCCACAAGTGTTGCACAAAGGTTTCCTTGCCGAACTAGCTATCGACTCACCGGGTTGCCCCAGACGGAGTCCTCACGATCCTATCTATCGAAAAACTTGATCCTGCTTTGCCTCTGTCTTTCCCCACGCCCACCTGTGCTCACCCTTGGAGTAGTTTGCCCACCACGATAGGGTTTAAAGCTTCCTTTTCCGAGAGATACCGGGTGAATCTCCTACTATCTCCTCGTTGGAATCGGTCTCGTGGTAAACCAATGTAATAAGTGGTATGACCACCACCTCTGATTCCTTTTCCCATTCTCACATCTACTAGGCTTCGCTCTACTCGTAATGCCGCCTCCACAAGCTTGGAGAACTCACCCCACTCGAACTTGCACATCACACGTGTGTTTTCGGATCTCTCTCGTAAACCATCCTCGAACCTCTTGCATCGATCTATCTCGCTTGCAACAATAGTGCTAGCATACTTTGATAACTCGTGAACTTCTTCTCATATTCTATTATAGTCATCGACCCCTCGAACGAGTCCTAGAAACTCGCTCCTCTTCGCATCACGATATGAGCTCTCGTAATACTTATCTTCAAAGGCCTTTCAAACTCTTTCCACTCCAAGCATCCCCTTTTCTCGCTCTCGCCAATCTTCCACCAATCATCCGCTCCTTTCTCGGAGTAAGAATGCCGCTAAATCGACCTTCCCGCTTTCGGGCATCGCATGACCCTAAAGCACTTCTCAATCGATTTAACCAAACCTCGGCATCGCTGGATCCGCCGTGCCTTCAAATGTTGTTGCACCTAAGGCTTTCGGTCTTTTCAATGTCATACTTCTTTTCTCGGATCTCATGGCTTTGATCCAACACTTTCAAATAATCTTTGAGTTATCCTCGTAAAGATCTGCTCCTCCATATTCACCTCTTGGCTTGAGGATGACTAGACTCTCCTCTCGATACCTCTCTTCCTCTATCACCGTAGCTTCTTGAGTTCCAGTCTTCACTTGCCCGCCTCGCTTGCCACCTCGAGCCATGGTCCTAAATTACACAATCTTATTAAAATAAGTAAGACAACAAGCTCCTAATTTAATGCATGAACCTAGTTCCCTTCCCAAAACCTTTTACTCGATACTAAGTTGTCACACCCCCGTCCCACTTACTTGCCTAACCTAGGAAGAGATGCAAAGACAAAGATAACAAAACCTCTTGTTGGCTTTCCTTGACTAACCCAAGACTTAACTTAAAATAGACGTAACACATCATGTTTGAATAAGCAAAGTTAAGCAATCGATATACACTAATATATGAAACACATTCACTTCCTTTACTATGTTCTATAGATAGTCATAAAGTTTCCAAGTTTATTACAACCCATCTAATATGTTCTTACTACAAACCATATACAGAGAAAGTGTATATACAAGGAGCTAAATGGCGTGGTGGCAAATAGGTCTTGTGAAGGCTAAGCACTGAAACTCGTCACACACGGGAAGAGTAGACATAAAGGAAACGTGAGCTAGGAAGCTCAAAGTGAGTGTCTATTATAAGCTCAAAGGTGAAGCATAATAATGGCGATTATAAGTAGAAAATAACTTAACATAAACAAACCATGCTTCCAATTTACAGAGTTTAAGTCACCACTTATGCATAGCACATAACTCATAATGTAGTATTATATTGAGTGTAAATAGATCAATAATATAGAAGCTCATAACAATAAAACACATAGCATGATACCACTTTCAAACCATAGAGGTTGTAAAGTTACATTTGTACCAATAAGGTTCATACCTCTCTCACGTGCACGTGGAATACCTTTTGCCCTTTGGTTTTCTCTAATACCTTCTCTATGTCCTTCAGTATTAAGGTAAGACCATTTACTACCCGAATACCTTCTCATTGTCCTTCAAGATGTCGGAAATTATGATTCATTCCCCTAAGTACCTTCTCGAATGTCCTTCAAGATTAGGGGTTAACCAAGACCAAGGGCATAACTTGTTTACCATGGAAATCATGTCTTTATAACACATACAACAATTTCATGACAATTTCATATTATCATCTAAACATGTTCCCAAGTGGATTTACACAAAACATTCTCTAAAGGAAAGCATACTTTCATAATTTAGTTTCCATACTTGGATTTATAGTTACAACTAATTCAAAGCATGCTTAGGTTCCATCATGAACTTTATGTTAGGAACTCCATGAAGCTATACATAATTAGTTCAAGCAAGATTCAATGATCAACAATTATGTTTTTTAAGAAAAACATAGGCCAAGCATAGTTCTAAGATAGAGTCACTCACAGTATTAGAATTAGAACCTTGGCTTGTAAACTTGACCTATTTGCTCTTGGCCTGTCAAACAAACCAACTCAACCATTAGAACCTTGAGCTCATGATTTTTAACCTTAAAACTTGCAAGAAAACACACTTTTAAATTTTCCAGCATTTTCAGATTTTCTGCCCTGTATTCAGACAGCCATAACTTCTTCATTACTTATCCAAAAATAATGTAATTTATACCAAACTCTTCCTTATTGAACTCTCTAAAAATCATATGAAGACATGAAATTGAAATTCCAAACGGATTTGTTCAGAAATACCTCGAAAGCTACTTTTCCTCAAAACAGACTTCTCATTGTTTTCGCTCGATTTCTGCTGCACAACAAATTTAATCTGATATTTAAGACATCTTCTAGACATTTTCTACTCACGATTTCTTCTCGAAAGTTGTAGGAAATTCAATAAGCTTTCGAACCATACCAATTAGAGCTTCTAACTCCAAGTGTACAGATCAGAACAACCAAAACATCAGAGACTTCCTGGATTTGACAACATACTACTGTTTCTCGCTTCTCTTAACTAAACAAGAACATCAATTCCTTTCCTTATGCACCTAAGAAACAAGTCTAATTCAGTCTCATAACGCAATTAAGAATAGCCATACACACAATTGGTTGTAAGGTAAATAGAAATGGAAGAGAATCTCCTTCAATCTCTTGCTAGAAGTTTTTCCCTTTCACCTAAAATTACAGGTTCAACTTCCAGCTTGAGTTCCTCAAAATTTATCAACACAACCACCAAATATTTTTTGATAAACCTCAAAGACAACATCTTAGCTTACTTACCTCAAAATTTCAGCTTCTAATTCCTCCTCAAGAGCTCAAAACAGACTGATCTCCTCATACTGTTCTGCTACCCGAGAAACTTGAACACCCTTCACTGTTCTGCACTTTTCTCTTTCGTCCTCTTGGTATTTTCTGCAAAGCCGACCAGTTTCGTATTCTACACTCAATTTATGAGATTTTAACACAAAAATCATCGAATTTGGTTCAGTAGATAGAGAGATATGATCGATTGAAGTTGGACCATTTTCCACCGCTTGTGTCTTAGTAAGAATTTGACACCACCTTCTTGCCAAACTTAACTTCGAGCCTTCACCTCCTTTGGCCAGCTCCTACTTCAGTATTTACATCATAATCACCTTTTTAAAACAACAAAATAAGTGTGTCAGTAAACCCTAAGCATTTAGCCAACTTATCCTAAGTTTGTGAGACATATGATCTTCCATTCAATACTTGATGCACCTAAAACTTCTCCAATTTGCTAATGATTTGAACTTACTTCAATGCAACTTTTAATATGCTTATTTCAATGGTTTACCTATCCCCTTATGAAGTTTAGACACATTGTAGCTCCAAATTCAATAGATTCCCAAATTCGATCACGACATCGTTTAGTGCAACCTATACGATTTTGCATATTTCAAAACATCATGAACGAGTGATCAATGATAAAAGAGAATAGGGTTTAGGGCTTACAATGTGACCCTACCATTTTCAGATCCAATAGGCCTGAGCCAACAGGCTACTATTAAGAAAGACAACTAATGACAAACAACCTAAGAGACCCTATCCATTTCTGGAGTTCGCGGTGTTCCGATCCCTATAGTCAGGCCCTCCGTAGGGTTTGGTTGTTCCAGGACAACCTAGCAAAGTGACTATAGAAATCTCACTGTGCAACCTAATGGAGGAGACCGTAGGATACGTTGACACGCGTCCTGCTCCCATTTACTATGGATACTTCCCTCATTCACCTTGGTATTAAACCATGCAAACACATACCATAGGAGGACGCCCTATTGACGCCACGTAGCCGAGCATGGAACTCACGGTGTGAACTCTTGAGGACGTGAGAGTAAACTCGATGCGAACATCTCGTTTTCTCCCACTGAAGTTCCTAAAATTAGGGTATAGGTTTAACTTAGTCGGATTCTGGCTAAAAGAATCTATCTAAGTCTATGCCCATTATAACTATTATAACTAGGTCTTAAAACCTTATGTCTAGGTGAATCAACATTTTAATTACCTAGAGATAAAACAGAACTAAGGTTAATTCATCTCAGGTTCCGAGTCAGTTCCCAGGTAGGAGGTGTTCCGTTAACCGTTAGCTTAAGTACCCCCAGCCTTAGACAGAACTTCACCGGTAGAGTTCCCTTATAACCAAAGTCCTAATGTCCTACTAGATTTTAAACTATTTAAAATACCACGTAAGACCAATTTCTAATCCTATTAGAAATTAAAACTTAGGTCTAAATTAATTTTAAACGATTTAAAACTAATTAAGTTTAACCCAAGTTCCTATGTTTGCATGCATTTCTTTATTATAGGTTATGATTTCTAAAACCCCTTTAATTTATAACTCTTATAAATTTTAATAATTAACCTATTAAAGAAACTATATTATAAATCTAACAATCAATATTCAAATTGAAATTATAAAAGGAATTCAACTAATTGAATTATAAAATTACTTAAACAAAATAACATTTATTTTAAACTAAGTAATTTCATGCTCCATGCAATTTATTTTCCATATAATCTAATCATAACAATTATAATTAATTACTCATGAAAAATAAATTAATCATGCATTCAACCATATTCATATAACATTTATATAAATAAAATGCATGAACATGCTTATCCTAAGGTGGGAATAATCTAAATGGCATTCATAAAGACATAAAACAGTAAACCCGAAATAATTTGGCCCCTAAAGTGCAAAAAATAAAATTACATTAATTTTATTTCATGAAACCAGTCCAAAAACACCCTGAATCGCCCTTGAACCGCTCGAACCGAACCAAAACCACTGAACCAGTCAAACCGGTCTGCAGCTGCTGGAATGCCCCACGGCGTTTCAACGCTGATACCAGCGTTGTAACGCCCGCTTTGTCGTATGCGCGCCTGCTATCGGGATGGCGTTGCAACGCTGAGGGGCAGCGTTGCAACGCCGTGACCCCTTGAGCGCCCGCGTCGATAGGGAGCGCTGGCGTTGCGACGTCGTTCTTCAGCGTTGCAACGCTGATGAACGGCGTTGCAACGCTGCTGGTAGCATTGCAACACTGTTGCTTCGGCAGTGGTAGAAACTCACGAACACAGCAGCTTTGTTCTTCAATTTCTCCTTCGATTCTCAACCGAATTGCATGAAACTGGTCCCGAACGACTCGTAACTCAATTACATACTCAATTATGCACTTTTTGCCCAAAAACGCAGGGGCCTTTACATATAATTTGATCAAAATCAAAGTAAACTAAGGCCAAAAAATTCCTAAACTAGTTTTACAGCAAACCAAATGCATTTCCCACCAAATCAATGCAATTTTGTTTCAAAACAAAACAAATCAAGCATTGCTCTGATACCAATTGATGGAGATCTGATCTCCTTGAGCAGCGAAAACGTGTTTGGGATCGTTAATGTGCTTGATTGTTTTGCTTGAAACAAAAACTCATACATTGATAAATAATACAGAACAAGCATTAAATTCTAATCCTATTAGACATGGATAATAGCATACATGCAAACATGTTAAGTTTAATAATTAAACTATGAAGAGAGGTGAATTAATTATCTTTGTAGCTTTTTCGCAGCAACTCCTTGCTCCACGATAAACAACAACAATGAAGAACTTCTCTGTTTTTCTCTGTGTTACAACACCACCACTTGGATCACCTCCTATATCTCTGAGTTCTACTTAGATCCTCCTTAGTGGGAAGGATTCCAACTATTGGATAATTTTGGGAATGGGAGTGTGAGAGAGAGAGAGAATTCTTGCTGTCTTTCAACAAATTGATCGATTGATCATCCAAATGAGCAACCCCCTTCTCCGTGTTAAACTGTCGATAGGGAGAAGATGAGGGGTAGTGGGGAACGTGTCTGGATGACACGTTCCCTCATTTATTATTAAAATAATAATAATATTATTAATATAATTAAATCAAATTTAATTATTTATTTAAATTATATACAAATTAAATATCATATATTTAATTTAGATTAAATCTCATTTAATCATATTACCCCTTTAACCTATAGTTTTAATGTACATCCAGTGCACATTAAATTTTATCATATAGTTTGCAAATGTGAATCACATTCACATTTAATATAATATTTGAACTCTTTCAAATATTCAATTCTCTCAAAAAATTTAATATGAATCATATTCACATTAAATTTATAATATATAGTTCCAAAACTATATATTATATTGTATCAATATACATTAAGTATATTCCCTAATGAATTTGAACATTTCAAATTCAAATGATCTAAGAACCCTTTACGAGCTAGAAGGTGGACATAATGGACCTACAGATTAGAAGCTCCAACGATACGAGATTGCTCGGTTAATCTCATTAACCTCCCAATCAACATTCGTTAACTGCGGGAACACTCTACTAAAGTCACACAGCTGCACTCTTCTCACTGCAGATATATTTATGTGTCCATGGATATTGACCAATAACAGCAAGTCAATCCTTCACGAATGTTCGTAAAACACCACCGGGTCAAATTACCGCTTTACCCCTCAGGTTACATCTTATGCCTTAAGTACCAGTGCTCCTCTAATGAAAAATTTGTTTGTGGTCCTACCAACAAACAGAGTCCCACTCGGGCCAATGAGAGGGTCGGGCCCTTTGTTCAAGTCCCAGAGACACCACTTAAGGGAACATTCCTCTACTTACCCTAGTAGGTGGGAAAGAGTGAATTTCATCTTGCTAAGTTAAGTTCCCAGTCGCTCACTCGGTCTTGTCCCCAAAAAGGTAGACATATTGAGTCGGCGAATCTGGTCACTCTCACCCATACTAGTCAAAGGGTAATCCTCATGAACAGGAGCTCGTAACTCCGCTCGTGATTGAGATCAAGTTGTCTAGGTCATCCTAGTGAAATAGAAACCTAACTAGTCAACTGAGTTACAAAATTGAGGTTACTATTTCGTGGTCCCTGCCTTATGTAATCTCATTACATAGGATATCCCCACTCACATGTCATCTACACGAATACGTTAGGATCACAGTGTTTGTATCAAATACAAAGTAGGCCACATCTATAGTTTTACCAGGGTAAGGTACCCAAACCTTATCCCCTAACTATAGACCCTTTAGGTTGTATCTCGAACCGAGATCCTTTTTATGTACATTACATTCGGCTAAAGATTCATTTAATGACCTTGGATGTTTAGTTTATTGGATTTAGGATTTAAATAAAGGCAAACTCGTAGATAAGGAACAATAACACTTTATTGAAATAATAACACTTTATTACATTAATTAGAACATAGTTACAAACTACGAGTTTTAGGGCACAAATCCCAACATAATGTTCATTATGTACTCCACTAGTTTTAGGACAAGTGGGAGATTTTTGGGATTTATGCCCTAAACAAGTGTAGTTTTGTTTCAAATAAATAAAGATGTTATTTATTATCTTCTCGCACATAAATCTAAATCCAATAAACTAAGTTCCAAGGTTATAATGATAGATCTTGAACATTTATGTAGTAGACATAAGTTGGATTAAGTTGTTCAAGTATAACCTAAAAGGTTAACCTAAGTGGGTGGGACTCTTTTTGGTGAAAGGGAGGAGAGGATTTGAGAGAATGTTGAGAGAAAATTGTGAGTTTCCTTTTGGTGAGATTCCAAAAAATGAAACTTATGCGTACAAAATCCTTCTTGCAAAGGGTTTATATAATGGTGATAGGTGGAGTTGAAATCTCCACCTATTTATCATTTAACCACAACCATAGGTTATGCAAATCATATTTGCATAACCGCATATAATAAGATATCTCATATCTCATTATACAAATCACATGTGTATAATTGTGGATTTTAAATTTAATCATATTCAATTTAATTTCTCTCAATCCAATTTTTTCAAATTAGCCATAATTTATCAATTAGGCTAACCTATAGTTTATTATGAATCTCATTCACATTAAACTATATAAGATGTCAATCATATCTCATATAAATGACATAAATACCCTTATAATAAATTTGAACACTTCAAATTCACACCAAACTGTAAACCCTCTATTTATCCAGTTTGAGCCAACCAAGGGACCTAATGGACCTACAGGTGACGAGCTCCAATGATCTGAGACTAAGCTGTCAAACTCTTTGACCCGGTTAACCAACATTCATTAGCTACAGTAACACTCCGCTAAAATCCGTAGTTGCACTCCCGTCATTGTAAGACAAGTTGTGTCCATTGATATAACCAATACCCATGAGTCGACCCTTAACAGGTTGTTCGTAGACACTGCTGCATCAAATTACCGTTTTACCCCTGTGTCTACTTCTTGCTACTTATGTCCCCACTGCTCCTCTAATGAACAACAACGTTGTAATGGTCCAACCATATACAACACCCCTCTCGGGCCAATGAGAGGGTGGACGCCCGTTGTCCAAGCCCTGGAGACAACACTTAAGGGAACAACCCCTCTAGTTTCCCTAAAGTCGGGAACGAGTGAATTCCATCTCTCTTAGTTAAGTTCCCAACTCTCCACTTGGTCCTGTCCCTGAGAAGATAGGCATATTGGGCGAGTAACTGTGACCACCCTCACCCGTACTAGTTCACACAAAACTGTAAACCCTCTATTTATCCAGTTTGAGCCAACCGAGGGACCTAATGAACCTATAGGTGACGAGCTCCAATGATCCGAGACTAACCTGTCAAACTCTTTGACCCGGTTAACCAACATTCATTAGCTACGGTAACACTCAACTAAAACTCGTAGTTGCACTCCTGTCACTGTAAGACAAGTTGTGTCCATTGATACAACCAATACCCATGAGTCGACCCTTCACAGGTTGTTCGTAGACACTGCTGGGTTAAATTACCGTTTTACACCTGTGTCTACTTCTTGCTCCTTAAGTCCCCACTGTTCCTCTAATAAACACAACGTTGTAATGGTTCAACCATATACAACACCTCTCTCTGGCCAGTGAGAGGGTGGACGCCCGTTGTCCAAGCCCTGGAGACAGCACTTAAGGGAACAACCCCTCTAGTTTCCCTAAAGTCGGGAACGAGTGAATTTCATCTCGCGTAGTTAAGTTCCCAGCTCCCTACGTGGTTCTGTCCCTGAGAAGATAGGCATATTAGTCGAGTAACTATGACCACCCTCACCCATACTAGTCAAAGAACAGACCCCCACAGATAGGAGTCCGTAACACGCTTAGGATTAAGGTCAAGTCACTATTGGTCATCTACGAAGTTATTAGTCTCATACTATTAATGGTGTTACATCAGTAGGTCTAATAATTCACGGTCCGGTCTTGTACAATCTCATTGTACAGGATGCCCACACTCGCATGTCAACCACATGAACGAGTCAGGTCACCTCGTTTGTATCTAATACAAAGCGGGCCGCATCCACAGCTTATCCAGGATTAGGTCTCCAATCCTATCCATATACTGTAGACCGTTCGGGTCATTAACTCGAACGTGATCCTCCCTGTGTGTTCACTACACACCGTTCAAGTTCTAGTTCTCTCATAATTCAATAACCTTGGAGCTTAGTTTATTGGACAAAGTTTGTAAAAATGCGAGACACAAAGTGATGAAAGAAATAACTCTTATTTATTTCAATTGGTAATATTACAAACAAAACGAGATTAGGACATACATCCCAACAAGGGCATCCTGTATAATGAGATTGTACAAGACCGGACTGCGAATTATTAACCTACTAGTGTAACACCGTTATCAAGATAAGTATAATAATTCATAGATAATCATTAGTGACTTGACCTAAATCCTGAGCATGCTACGGTCTCCTGCTTGTGAGGTTTGTCCTTAGAATAGTATGGGTGAGAATGGTTTGTAGCCGACTCAATAAGTCTACCTTCTCATGGACATAACTTTGTAAGTAGTTGGAAACTTAATTATGCAAGAGGGAATTCACTCATTCCTTAATTAGGGAATCAGATAGGTTGTTCTCTTAAGAACTGAATTCGAGTCTTGAACAATGGGGCCCCGCCTTCTTACTGGCCTAAGAAGGATGAAGTTTATGGTAGGACCATAGACTGATTGTTCATTAGAGGATTAGTGGAGCTTAAGGAGCAAGATGTATTCAAAGGGGTATGGTAATTGGACCCAACTGTGATTACGAACAACCTGTGAAGGGTCGACTCACAAGTATTGATTATATCAATGGATACAACATAGTCTACAGTGAGGAGAGTGCAACTACGAGTCTATAATGGAATGACTCTTAGTTAATGAATATTGGTTAATTGAATCAAAGAGTTTGATCGATTAATCTTGTATCATTGGAGCTCATGATCTGTAGATCCATTAGGTCCTTCCGTTGGCTCAACATGGAAATAAGGAGGGTTTATGGTTTGAAGTGAAATTGAAATGTTTAATTTCATGATTAAAGGGATATATCAATTATATATAATATAATTGATATACCATATGGTTTAATCCATGAGAAATATATCATAAGAGCACTATAGGGGTAAGATGGTCATTTCCATCCCATTTCTCTATAAATATGTGCATGAGATGCACATTTGTTAACCGAATTCAAAAAGGCAACCCTAGTGCTCTCTTTGACAAGTGTTTTGTTGGAAGAGTTCCAAAAACACTTGTCTTCTCTTAAAATCCCTCCCAACTCCAAAAGAGGTTCCACCTCTTCCCTCTCCTAGAGATACAATGGAGAAGATCTATGGGCGGATCAAAACTACTTCATAGTTTGTGGAGAACGTGAGATCGTTGAGATCGTGAGAACGAGAGGATCAAAAGAAGCACGTGTTGTTTTTGTCTTCAAAGGTAATAGAATTGCTATCTAATCTTGATAAACGTGCTTAACTGCTTTAGATATATGTTTTGATTAGATCTATGTAACTTCTTACAAGAACATGTGATCGAAATCGCTTCTGGTTCAAGATTCAATCCCATCACGGAGATGGTCACCGATCGCCTAAGATGGTCGTCGGAGGTGGTTTTCAATCGTTGGAGATGGTCATCGGTCGACGGAGATGGTCGTCGTTGAAAGCTTTTCATCACCGGAGGTTGTCGCGCGATCGCTGGAGATGGTCACCGGTTGTGAGAAATGGTCGCTGGAGGTGGTTACCTATCGCTGACGGTGGTCGTTGGTTGTTGGAGAAGTGGTGATAAAATATGTTAATAGGGTTACTGTACAAGTTGGTGGAGTTAATATCCTAAGTCGGCAGAGTTGAGTTAAGTTAGTTTATCCATGGGCCAACGGTGAGTTGGGTTTAAAACCCAACTCAACTTAGGGAGCCAAAAACACCCCCTTAGAGAGAATGTATGATTTTTCTTTTCCCAACTCGAAAGAGGAAAACCTTCCTCATTCAATCCTTCAACCTTCTTTGTTTTATCGATAGATGAGGATGAAGAAAGAGGGAGCGAGAGAGAGTATTGAGGAACGTGCGTAATGCACATTCCCATTATTTAATTAATAAATAAAATGATCTTAATTAATTTAATTAATTTAATTAACCATTAATGAAATTAATTTACATCTAAATCATATTTAAATGCATATCTCTCTTAACCTATAGTTTTAATTAATTTAATTAAACCAAATTTAATTAAGTTAATTAAACTTACAAATTAATTAATTCTCTAATTAATTAATTTATAAATCAAATATCATATATTTAATTTAGGTTATTATGATTAAACCATATTTAATCATTCTCCCTTGATCTATAATTTTAATGTACATCATATGTGCATTAAAATTTAATCTATTGTTTTTAATATGAATCCTATTCACATTAAACACAATACTTAAACTCTTTGAAATATTTAATTCTCTGCAACTTTAATTTTGAATCATATCCAAAATTAAATTTATATAATAAAGTTCTAATCAACATAAAAACTTTATATTATAATGTATTTTCATACATTAAATTAATTCCCAAAATCAATTTGAACATTTCAAATTCTATTTAAGATATAACAATCTCAGAACCCTTTACGACCTATGAAGTAGACCTAATGGACCTACAAATCAGAAGGTCCAACGATACAAGATTAATTGGCTAATCTCATTAACCGCTTAATCAACATTCGTTAACTGCGTGCACAATCCACTAAAGACCCGCAATTGCACTCTTCTCATTGCAGATATTTTTCTGTGCCCATGGATAAAAGACCAGTAACAACAGGTCAATCCTTCATGAGTGTTCGTAACTCCAACTGGGTCAAATTACCGTTTTACACGTGAGTTACATCTATGACCTTAAGTACCAGTGCTTCTCTAATGAACAACTTGTTTATGGTCCGACTAATAAACAAAAATCACTCTCGGGCCAATGAGAGGGTAGGACCCTTTGTTCAAGTCTTAGAGACACCACTTAAGGGAACACTCATATACTTACCCTAAGTTTGGGAAGAAGTGAATTCCATCTTGCTAGATTAAGTCCCCAGCTGCCCACAAAGTTTTTTCCCCAAGAAGGTAGGCTTGTTGAGTCGGCGTCTCAAGTCATTCTCACCCATACTAGTCAAAGGACAATCCCTCGCAGACAGGAGTTTGTAACATGCTCAGGATTAAGATCAAGTTGCCTAGGTCATCCTATTGAAATAGAAACCTAATTAGTTAACGAAGTTACACCTATCAGTTACTATTTCGCGATCCGGTCTTATGTGAATTCATCACATAGGATACCCCTACTCGCATGTCACCTACATGAACGCGTTGGATCAGTGCATTTGTATTAGATACATAATTATTACATTTTAATTATGATACTTTTATATTTAAAATCCTTTTTAATTCTATTGTTTTTAACTCATTGACGAGTTGATGTAAATATATATTTAAAGTAGATAAGTTGACTGAGGTAAATAATTAACTATTTTGCAAACAACTATTAAACGATAAACGAATATCAGGTACCAAAAAAAAAGTTTAGAAACTTAAATAAACCACAATTCGTTTAAATTTAAACTAATCATCAACCAATGTACTACAAAAAGTTATACTACAAAATTAATTGTCACCGTATAGTTCTGCCACCTAAAATTGAAAATATATGGAAGCTAAGGCTCCACGTTCAGGTAGTAAATTACATTTAAAAAGGTTGCAACGAGTGGTTGAACGTCAATTTTCTTTTTTTTTTTTTTTCTTTTTAATTTCAAGATGTTAGTTGGTTAAGTTCAAGGCTCCATGGTATTTGGAAGATGACTTTGGATTGGATTTTATTGAATTTCACTCCTCCAAATTTATGGATTCTCTTAAATTATAAAAAGTAAATGTGATCTATCACTTTTTTCTTTACTTTTATAATAATTATGGTGGACTCTACCATTTTAAAATTACAATACTATAGTTTTTCTTCAATTATAAATCTTAGTTATATTTATACTATCTTAATCTAAATAAAATTATTCTTTATATTTATATTTAATTTAATTAATATTATTTTAAAATATGCATAATTTTTAAACTTTAAGATAAAAAAATATTTTAGGCAACTTATTGATATCAGTATGTTTTAAAAAAAATATTTTAATTTTACAGTTAGGTAAATTATTATAATATGTTAAATCATATAATATTATTTAAAATATAAAATAGTATAATCTAAATTTGTTTCACGAATTATAATAATATAAATTAATATCAATATAAATTAATATAATGCAGATGGTCTTACTTTTTAATAACAATAAAGCCCGAAAAACACATGTTAGTATATATATATATTTTTAAAATTTGTAAAAATAATAGTTTAGCAGCTTACAAACAAAATTAGAAAAAGGAAAAAAACCCAAGTCTTCTCTTCTCTGCCTCTTCCTCACGCAAACGACCCACGGGTCACACCCTCGCCGTTTTCTTTCTCTTCTCCGGCGACCACACGTTTTCCGGCGCCGTGAGACTCTAGCCCCTCATGTGTTCAGGTCTGCGACATCTTCAACCCGACGACGTCTTCCTCATCCCTACCTTCGACAAGCAGTGACCTACAGGCGCGACTTCACCCTCTAGCGTGTGATTCGACGACGACCTCGTGCTAGGCTTCTTCCTGAGTTGCAGATTCGCGCGGCTGACTCAGTTTGCGGTGGGAACAGCTTGCGAACTGCCTCTGTTTCAGCGTGTCCTCTGTTCGGCGACAAGGACTTTGGTTCGCGAGATGCCCACGCGTTTTTCCGGCGAGTTTGGGCGGATGTGAGGTAAGTGCTAGCTTTTTTAGGCTTGGGACTGGTTCTATGGGTGGTTTTGAGTTTCGTTTTAGTTTTGGTGTGTTTTCGAAGTTAATCCGTAGACCTTGGGGCTTAATTTCTAGAATACCTATGGTTAGATCCTTGCTTCGTGAAATTTGACCCACGTTAGAGTCAAAACCAGAAAGTGTCTATTGTCAGTACAATTCGATGTTTAGAGTTCGTTTACATCCATTTGAATCCTCGACTGAATGCTGGAAAGTAAACGCTAACCTTTGGAACCTTGTTATTTGTATGTTTACATTCTTTAAGAAAAGTTTTGAAGTCGACATTGGGCATGAAGTCACTTGAGTACTGGGGTACTTTTGTAGGTAAGTGTTAATTTTTAAGAATTAATTCCTTGATTGGAATTGCTAGTTATTGATCGATGCTGAAAATGGTGACTTAAAGTTTTGTTTAATGATCGTTTTTGAGGTAGGTAGCTGTGAGAGTACTAGTAAGAGTTATGTTAGGAGTATTAGTAGTATTTTAGTAAGGGGCATAGTGGTAATTAGCTAGAGGTGTCTTGGTTATGAATAGAAGTGTTAGAGACCTTAAAAGGTGTGAATCATTTTAGTGGAATAGTCCATTGTGAGTTCTGAGAGAGATATAACCCTCTCGAAAGGCTATTATTATATTGTAGTTTCTTTGTGATATTGCAATATATTGGTTACTTGTGTTCTTGGTATTTGGGTTCTAATAATTGGTATCAAAGAGCGTTCATCTTGGGCAAAATGGATCAAGAACGTGTGCTAGAGACAATGTTAGGTACAAGGGATCATCGAGGAAATGCAATAAACATTGGAATGAATGCAAAAACAATTTAAGCGCATTGATCGAAAAAAGATAGTGAGGGAACATAAGAGAAAGAAGGAAGCTGAAGAAACATTGACAGAAACAGAGAACAAACAAAATCTGATCATATAAAGAATGAACTACAAAATTGTCCAGAAATCACCATGTTGTAAGCAGGGTCGAAGAGTAGCAGGGAGGCGTCGTTCCTATGTGAGGGCACCTCTAAAAAAAACACGAGGGAAAGCCAATCAACGAGGCGAGAAGAAAGGGAGGAAATAGAAGACATGGTTGAAAAAGCCACGATGCAAAAAGACGAAGAACTTACTAACAAATTCGTGGTTGGGGAGGAGATGAGGTGAGCAAAAGAAGGTTCAAACAAGAAAAATGGCAAGAGAGGGCCGGTGGAGGTAGGATAACATACTAACGAAAGGGTGTGGTGACAAGAGGACAAAAAATTGGCGGAGGAAACAAGCTGGCGATAATCGACAAGTAGTTGAAAAAGAAGATGTCGTATATGTTGAAACTAATTGACGAGCGTGCGAAAGAGAGAAAGGGGAATAAGCTAAGATTTGCAAAAGGGGGTTGGTAGCGATGGAAGGATAAACAACAAAGGAGGGAAAAGAAACCAAAGATAACATGGTTGGAGAGGCGAGGTAATCGGCGAATGAAGAAACAATGGAGATTGAACTTACCGGCAGTCAAATGGTTGAAGACGAAGACTTGGTGGAAGCGTTGACTCAAATGTGGGGAACGAATGGCAGCGGAGGGAGGTCATCACGAAGGGAAGAAAGAAATCATCGAGGATGCCATTACTGGTGGTGATTATGCCTGTGGCTGGAGATGAAGATTCGAGCCAGGCATCGATGCAAATTTCGTGTGATGGTTGGTAACAAATCGATGAGTCACGAAAACAAGGAGAAAAGTCAGAATGTGGATTGGTTGATAAACCCTAACCTCATCCATGTGAAACACCAGAAAGTAGGGTCGAATGTTTGGAAGAAGTGGAACATTAATTTTGGGAGAGACTTTGGGCTGGATTTACATAAAATGGTTGTGGCCCGTTTATTTTGGGATACACATCAAAATAGTGATGCCCATTTGCTTTCACAAGTAGAAAAGGAGACTATTTTACAAGACTGGAATTTGCAACATGGGTGTTGGCATACAAAGCAGGGTTGGCAGTGTAAAAAGAATAGGAGAAAGAGAAAAGGAGTTAAAACATTAGGGTTAGGTCATGGAGGATTTTCTAGATGAAATAAGTTTTCTGGGTTTGGGCTAGACCAACTTAAAAAGGCCGAATCTGTCATGTCTCTCATTAGATGAAAGAGGGCAGCAAATGGATTAAGGCAACATATCAAATTTGGTTGAGAAATGGATATTAAAGGAGGCCCAATGGAGAGGACATTGTACAACTTGGATATGTACTTTGATGAGGTGGGAAAAAGTGGGTTATTCCACGATCTGGTATCTTAGACGTTGTCATGCTGGTGTTTTTTTTTCCATCAAGTGGAGCTCTGGATAAAGATGATGGTGATGTCTCTTACTGCGACGCCTACAAGGAAGAATGGGTTATTGCAGTTTTGGGATTTGAATCTATTGTTAGTCTCCTATTTTTCTCTTTAGTGCGTGTAATAATTGTAGAACCTCACCTTGAGGACAAAGTGTGTTTGAAGGCGGGGTAATGTGAAAGGGTTATGTTAGGAGTATTAGTAGTATTTTAGTAAGGGGCATAGTTGTAATTAGATAGAGGTGACTTGGTTATAAACAGGAGTGTTGTATGGATCATTTTAGTGGAATAATCCATTGTGGGATTTGGGAGAGATATAACCATCTCGAAAGGCTATTTTTATATTGTACTTTCTTTGTGATATTGCAAGATATTAGTTACTCGTGTTCTTGGTATTTTGGTTCCTAACAATAGCCTAATGGGATAAACTCCTTAATGCTATGGATACGGAGTCATGGTTTTTTCGGCACATGCATCTGATTGAGTGCTTAAGAGTATGATTCATTTAGTATGTGCTCAATCTTGGTTATAGAGATGAGCTTTGGAATGCATGAATGACTTTGATTGTAGTTTCTCTATTAGCATGAATGTCGGAGAGTTGATTTAAACTGAATGAACACAAGTGTTTGGGTTGTCTGAGATGTATGGCTAGCTGCAAAATGCAGAATACTAGAGTTGTTAGACTGAATGGCTAAGTAAGGCCTACTTTAGGTGGTGGGGTGTTTAACTGAGCACAAAATGCCTGAAACACTTGGATTGTCGGCTAGGATTTGTTTCTCTTGGATTGTTGGGTGAGTTGACTGTGTGACGGATGCCTGAGTTGTTGGATTGGGCTAGTGGGCGATTTAGAACACTTTAAGGGTATGCAGTGTTTAGGGTCGTTATCCGTATTAACATGTTCTGTTGGATTTGAATGTGGATGTGAGAGTAATGACCGTTAGGATTCCGTTAGGCCTCCTATTACCACGATTTATCAGAGGAGGGGCAAGAAAGACCTTCCATCAGAGACCGTCAAGTAGAAAGCAAATGCGGGGTGTGATTGATCTCTTGTGTGGGGGGGCACTTTTTTGTTAGTGTTGGGGATGTTTTGATTGCCTTTCATAGCTATTTTGTTATTTTCTTTTAGCAAGTTTTTGGTAAGTTGCATAGTGCAAGATAGAGGGGAGAGAGAGCTTACCAACCCTCTCTTTGTGCCTGGTTGTCTTTGTATTTGCCTTAGGGCATAAGCTTATTGGTTTTCATTCGTAGATAGTAAGGGAGATACCTTACATATTGGTATCAGAGCATCATATCTTGGGTACTGTAGAGAACATGGCACAAAAGAGAATAGAGGAGCGACTGGAAGTAGCACAACAAGAAAGAGAAGAACTAAGGGTGGAGATTGAGAGTATTCAAGAGAAGGTCCTGAGGATACTTGCCATCGAAGAAGGAATTGCATCTTTATCGAAATCCATGGCGATGCTTGTTGTAGAGTTTGCCAAATTTCGTTCATGATCAGGATCAATCGAAGTTGGGGGAAGCTCGAGTCACCGTCAGAAAGATTAGATGGATTCGGGAGGTACCTGTACTCCGACCAGTGTTGTCGAGGCGACCTTGGTTGCGGGCATTCGGCGAGGGGCGAGGCGATCCAGGGCCTTTGCGCCTCAGGTTTTCTCCAGACATTTGATTTCACTAGGGCGATCAACCTATTACGCCTATGCGTGCCCGACGGCGCCTTCACCGATTGCTCAGGCAAGCGCCGGTTTAAATGATGCAGGTTTTCAATTTTTTTTTAAACAATAATAAGGCTAACTTACTTCCCACGATAATCTAAGGGTTAGCCCACCAAAAAAAGCCCACGAAACGAACAACCATGCATGTAGAGTTCGACGCTTCGGCGATTCATTCTTAATGACTTGATTATGTCTTATGAAACTACTAGAAGTAGAACTTGATTATTATTAGGTATTTTAACATTTTGTTGTTTTTACCCATTAATATTAAGCTTTTAAGGGTTTGACATTTTATGTGACTATATTTACTGCAAAATTTATGCTCTATATATTATTTATTGCACCTCGCTTAATTTGGGCGACGCCTTTTTGTTGCCTCTTACCTTCGGGCGACCGAGGGACTTGTCGCCCTGAGGTGACCTTGTGCTTTAAAAACACTAACTCCAACAACGGAAAATGAGACCAAGGAGGTACCAGAGAAGAGGGAAGAGGTGATCGACAATTAAAACAAGTTCAAAAGTAAAGATGCCGATATTTGGAGGGGATGACCCCTTTTTTGAGCAATCAGGTACTTCCAAATACATAAACTCACTGATTCTGAAAAACTAATTGTGATTGTGATAAGTTTTGAGGGGATTGCCCTAAATTGGTATTGTGGTAAGGAGGAGCGTGAACAATTCATAGGATGGGAAGGTTTGAAGCTGCGGTTGTTGGCCAGATTTCGGAAAGCCACGAAGGGTAGCGTTTTGGGAAGGTTTCTGACACTTAAACAAGCAACAATGTTGAGTACTGTAATGAATTTGAGTTGTTAATGGCCCCATTTCCATTAATGAATGAGCTGTTGGAAAATACGTTCATGAATGGATTGAATTTGATGATTAAAGAAGAGGTGTTGTGCTGGCATTGAGTTGGTCTTGACGATATGATGGAAACGACCCAAGTGGTGGAAGACAGGGAACAAACCCATTTGGAAAACCTTAGACCTAGCCCAACATTAGCTAAATGAGTGTCGAAATGCCCTAAGCTATACGATGGTGGTGGAAAAGGCGACACCAAATCGATGGAGGTAGTGCCCATGTGTACTATTACTCTCACGGGGATTCGTACGGGAGCACCACGTTGAGAAGGTCCTATGAAGCGTTTGTCAGATGCATAATTCCAAAGTCGTAAGGAGAAAGGGTGGTGCTTTCGTTGTGAGGAGCGATACATCATCGCACATCTGTAAGGCGAAGCAATTACGCGCCATGGTGGTTCATGGCAATGGTGAAGAGTTGGAAATTGTTGAAGAAGAAAATGAAATATCCGGAGTCGAAATGGAAACACAAGAGGATGAAAGGGATGTTGTTGAAAGGGAAGATTAATGAACAAGAAGTGATCGTGTTGATTGACTATGGGGCTACACACAACTTCATTGCATAGAAGTTAGTGGATACTTTGAAATTACCGTAACCGATACAACCGACCACGACATAATCAACGGTTAGAGGAGGGGCAAGAAAGACCTTTCACAGGAGATCGTTAATTAGAAAAGAAAATACAGGGAGTGACTGATCTCTTGCGAGGGGGGCACCACTATTTGTTAGGGTTGAGGGTGTTTTGATTCCTTTTATAGCTGACATTTCGTTATTTTCTTTTGGCAAGTTTTTGGTAAATTGCAAAGTGCAAGATAAAGAGGAGAGAGAGCTTACCAACCCTCTCTTTGTGGCTAGGTGTCTTTGTATTTTCCTTAGGGCATAAGCTTACTGGTTTTCATCCATAGATAGTAAGGGAGATACCTTACATATTCCTAGCGTGCGTAGGGAGTTCACATTGACAGGAACTGCTTAGGGTTATATGCTATTAGTAACTTCCTAAAAGGGAGAGAAGTTGATTACCTTGGTGCTAGCCTAGAAAGTAGGTAGCCATTCAGACTTAGTGGTTAAGATATTGTGTAAAGTACGTATTTGAGGGTTGCTTAGCTTGAATTTGTGAGAAGCAAGCTTGCTCGAATGTCGGTGATTTGTGCCTGTTTGGCTAGTTGTAAGCTTGCTTGCTTGCTCGGCTAGAATGCGTGACTGTCGAATGTTTTACTTGAATCCAAACTCGAAACGGTGCTTGCCTAGTTGTGGTGGTTAGCTTGGTTATCCTTTGATACATGTATTGAAATCACGTGGTACGTTGGTTACATCTAAGAGTTCTAGGTATGTGGTAGACGAATAATAGGATGTTAGGCTAGTGTTGCTTTCTCCTCCCCTATGAGTGTGCACCCTAGGATATTGAGAATCGAGTTGCGATTAGCATGAGGGGGTCTTTCCGTTGCCGAGTTGTGATTTATGTGAAGGTTGCTTTCCTTCACTGAGTTGTGATTTGCGTGAGGGTTGCTTTCCTTCACCGAGTTGTGATTAGCATGAGAGTTGCTTTCCTTCGCCGAGTTGTGCTAGCTTAGGGGTGAATCCCCATTTGATTAGCGTGAGAGTTGTTTTCCTTCAATGAGTTGTGTTAGCTTAAGGGTGAATCCCTATCGTTTCGGCTAGGAAGATTGTGTTCCTTCATTGTGCTATGCTATGCTTGTTTCGGTGGACATTGACACCCCGTTAGTAGGGCGTGTGACTTAGGATGAAAGTGGATAGATGGGATAGGCGAGTGGGTTGCTAGTGGTTGGGTCCATTGTGTTGTAAGAGGAATTGGCGTGACCGAATAGGATTACTCGTGTGTTTTGAGCTTTGGACCCTTAAGTGGGCTACTTACTGAGTATGTTTATACTCACTCATGCTACTTTGTTGGTGTCTTTGTAGGTGATGTGCAACCACGAGGCGGGTGATGGAGGCAATGGCTTGACGAGGCTATAGAGACACAATCGAAGTTTTGCCCTTCTGTTTGTTGTCTAGTGTTGGATCTTTGTTCTTTGTCGTCTGGTTGGCTTGTAAATTTGAAATTTCTTTTGTTTCTCTTTTAGTTCCTTGTAAAATTTTTGGTTTTCTCGTAGTTATGCCATCACGTTGTCGAAATTTTGAGCATGACTAGGATAACTTGGTTGTGCTTTCATGTGAGCCTATTTAGTTTTTAGGGTCATTACAAGTGAATTGCTGAATTTCGTTCCTTTGCCCAAACAGAAGGCGCCAAGGTATGGTCGCGAGGTCCTTGTGGCGGGTGGGAGCGAAGGCCGCGATGGCCGCCACCGCCATAGGCGGTGGTGCCACAGTGGCCTCCATTGCTACCTCTGACGACCCCTCCATGGCTCTTAAGCTCTGCACCACGGTCCCACTCCGCCTTGTTCGCCTTTCGTTCACAGTTGCCACCGTTGCCTTTGGTATGCATTCCTACATTTTCACTTGTAATTTCTCGTTTCAATGACTTTTCTGAGAGTTAAAACTTGGGTGGAATTGATTGCAAGGTTTCTAGAATCTGGTTCTAAGTTTCCCTTTCCAAATTGAAGTTTGAGGCTTAAATTGTATGCTAAGAATAATTGCTGGTACTGGTAACATGGGATCGGAAATTTGTAATTGAGCTGTTTATGCTTGTTTATTTGTGCTGGCATGTGCATGTCTGTCAATGATTGGCATTGATCTCGTAGGATTTGAGTAGTTTGTTCAAGGGTTGAATAACATTATGTTCGGTGTATTTTACTCCGTTTTATCATTTCCCCTTAATGTAACTAACAGATGACATTTATTTATGTACTCTCTTTTTCCTCGGTTCGAAATGTAAAATTTAGATTTATACAAATGACCAATCCCTGAATCATTTTTTGAATTGGCATCACTCTTCTCTTTCTAGATTACGAATATTCACTGTGGAGATTGCCTGAAGGGAGTAATGAGAGGGAAAAAGTTAAGCACGAAGTTCACCTTAGATCTGCACGTAGAATTCAAGAGTTATGCTTCAAAAATGGAGGAATATATATCAAGCTTGGTCAACATATTAGTCAGTTGGTATGCCTTTATCCACATCAGTGATGAAAAAAAGATGGGTCTGCAGTCCTTAATTTATCTTACCCCGTCTCTCATGCAGGAATATTTGGTGCCCCAAGAATATGTCCAGATAATGAGAGAATATATGTTGAACAAATGTCCCGTATCCCCGTACAATCAAGTGTGTGATGTGTTCAAGAGAGAGCTTGGTGAAACACCGGATAAGGTATATTTCCTTGGCTAAACCTATTTGATACAATCAGATTACGCATTCATTCTATTGAATGGAGATTATCGTGAAGTTGGTTATCAAGATTGTGCTACATATGAGTTATGACTTCTGTTATTTTTTATTTCATGTTTCTTATTACTATTGTATTAACGCTTTTCTTTTGAAATAAGTTATAAATACTATTTCTGTCTCATGATGCAAACTTCTCATGTGCAGATATTTTCTGAATTTAATCCTGAACCGATAGCCAGTGCTTCCCTGGCACAAGTGCATGTTGCTCGCACCCATGATGGGCAAAAAGTTGCTGTGAAGGTATGTCGTATTCAATAAATTTGAACTTGAATTCACATGCACTGTATTGATTTGACTTCTGAGAGTTCCCTTCCAAATTCCAATCTTGTTTACCGATAGTTCCTTTATATTCAGGTGCAGCACACTCATATGACTGATACTGCAGCTGCGGATCATGCTAGTGTTGCATTAATTGTGAACACCCTATATCGACTTTTTCCTTCGGTTGATTACAGGTAATGTTCTAGAATCCCTGGTGACCTCTTTAAGGGCCTGTTTGGGGCACAAGTTATAATAATCTGTGTTATTTTAACTTATGAAATACTCTACACTCCAAACACAAACTATTATAACCCCATACTATACTACTCTGCATGTTAAATATTATTATATGATTCCACAAACTATTATAACCCACATACTATTATAATTCCCTGTTATTATAACTCACTCAACGTCCCAAACAACCCTTAAGGGTTTGTAGATGAATTGCGTCCTGTCCATAAAAAATGCATGAACACTGTGACTGAAGGGAAGTTATGCATCTATCTTGAAGAATGTTCTGCCATAATAATATTGTTTCAAAGATTTTTGGTGATGATGATCTCTTATGATGAAAAAAAATTCTTTGTTTTTATTCAGGTGGTTGGTTGATGAGATCAGTGAAAGTTTGCCCAAGGCAGGTTATCCTTTCCGTCTCCTACACTTGTTTTAGTTGTATGCCCATCTCCTACACTCCTTTCGCTTTGGTTATGTAATGTAATGTCATGAAAAATCCTCACCTAAAATTCTTATTTTTTCAAACATGTATGCCAATAAAATTTTCTTTTATTTTTTTTTCAATTGTTTAATTGGCAAACTTTACAACGGCTAGCTTTGTAGTTAAGAAGCTACAGGATATTCAATATCCTTATTTGCTAGCTTCTAATAGTGAATTTAAGCCCATGAAAATTTGATTGGCCCAGATTGCTTTTACCATTATGCTTTAAGGCTTGAGGTTTGTATGCCATCTCATTCTAAACCTGGTAGATTAGATTTCCTTCTGAACGATGTTTTCTTGAGCTCCTAGTCAACATGTTTTCCCAGCAGACGCAAATTTTCTGGGCTTAAAATAATTTGAAAGTATATGCCTTTTCTGTTTTGCACAATATTGAATTTGATATTCCTATCCTCAATGCTCACGTTATCAAGGTTAATTTCAAGGTTAGTAACTTAATTTTCTATTCCGCATTTAAGCTTTCTGTCCAAGTTGATCTCCTATTTTGTCATCAGAAATGTCCATAATATCTCGAGATTGGGAGATTATAGAAATTGCACGGATGCAATATGTTAGTAGCTTCTTTGGTATGAACGAAAACTACTTTGATTAGATGATGAAGGATTGTGTCCTAAATTTTATGGTATTTGAGTCACTGTTTTGCAGTGGCACATCATCAGTGAGTTTTTCATGAGTAAAATTTTGAGATACTGGATTTAAATTTTCTTTGCTAAACAGCTAATTCATATCCCCAGTGACTCCCTATATTTTTGTTTGGACTTTGATGTATGAATCTAGATTGGAAACTTTATTTAATAATCTTCCACGAATAGCAGTTATAACCTATGAATTTTGAATTTGCTCCATATTTTTGTTCCTCTTTTATTACTTTCTATCTCTGGCAGTACCATTATGGACACAGTTTTATCTCCTCAGGAACTTGATTTCTTAGGTGAGGCCAAGAACAGCGAGAAATGTTTGGATAACTTTCGGAAGTTGTCTCCTCATATTGCAGATTATGTGTATGCTCCAAAGGTGTATTGGAACTTAAGCACCTCAAAGTTATTGACCATGGAGTTTATGGATGGTGCTCAAATAAATGATGTTCGGGCCATTCAGAGGCTTGGGGTTCAACCATCAGAAGTTGCAAAATTAGTAAGATCATTGCACTTCACGATTCTATTTATTCAGGAAAATAGGTTTCTTAATGAGCACGATTCTTATTTTACCTTCATTCTTAGAGCGTTCCTTTACCCACTTGATAGTCCTATGCTCAAGCAGTTTGTAAACTGCATGTATTCTAACATGTGGCAGCTCAAGTATTTTAAAGTCTAACGGTGCAAAAAATGTTATCTAGCTAGAAGATGCCTAGCTCAAGCTGTTTATTTGGATATGCAACTTGAATCAGAGCTGGTTTGATTTTTTTTACAGTCGTAGATTGACTAGCTAGAAAGATGTCTTATGAGTTCTGCCAAATTCAGACCATTCATTGAGATGTTCTTTTAAAAAAATAAAATTAATGCTTGCTTGACCTTATTATGAATCAATGACACGGGTTTTACTTCACTTGCTGAAAATATTACTTATTGATCCTATTTATATAGGTTAGTCATGCATTTGCTGAGATGATATATAAGCATGGGTTTGTGCACTGTGACCCTCATGCTGCAAACTTGCTTGTCCGTCCCTTGCCTTCTAGCAAAAGAAGCATCTTTGGTGAGCTGTTTCTAAATGAACTATTGGTTATTCTAAAGGTTTACTTGTCAAACTTGTATGTTACTTCTTGGGATATCAATGTGTAGCCTAGGTTCTTTACGAGATAAAAGAAGTATTAATGTTTTGTCAATTCTCGTTCTGTCGACAAACAGGCAAGAGGAAGCCACAGTTAGTACTTTTGGACCATGGGCTGTATAAAGATCTTGACTTCAACATAAGATTTAACTATGCTGCCCTTTGGAAGGTATTTTCTTTGCAGTTCATTGAAGTGTCGTCTCAATGTATTTCTGTTGCCGGCATGTCTCTCTGTCCTTGCTAGTCATCTGATGTTATTTTTTTCCCTTCTGGTTAGGCTTTAATATTTTCTGACGCTGAGGCAATAAAGGAAAACAGTAAGAAATTGGGTGCTGGGGAAGATCTTTATGCGTTGTTTGCTGGAATTCTTACCATGAAACCTTGGAATCGAGTCGTTGACCCAGCAGTTGACCATTTAGTCATTCAAGGAACTGACAATGAGCGTTCTGAACTACAGGTAGTCTCTCTTACATGGCACATATCACCCCCACTCCAAAAGGAAAAAAAAAGAGTACTCGTGCTCCTGCACATGGACTTCCCCCTATTGAATTATTCCTGATGTCTACAGTGGAGTTATAAAATCCGTCTTGAAACACTATTTACTTATTTGGTGATATCCATTGTTCTTATCAAGTTCTAAAAAATCTCTTAAGCTGCAATACTTATTTTCATTACGAGCTTTGCCCTGCTCGAGAAAGTCTTAAAGATTGCAGTCACTTTAGTAGACTCCTCAACAGGCTATCTGACGACATTTGACCTTTTTTCTTCTCAGATGTATGCTTCACAGTATTTCCCTCAAATCTCAGAGCTCCTTAGGAAACTACCACGCGTAATTTTGTTGATGCTGAAGACAAATGATTGTTTGAGGGCGGTTAACAATTCTCTGGTAACATACGATTTTCTTTCTAAAAATATTTACTTTTTTAAAACTTTATGCAAGCTTTTTGATAATGATATTTTATTTTGGCCATTTTCACTTAAATAGTTAAACATTATACCCTCGACCAAAAGGTTATAGGTTTAAATATCCCTCTCACATGTTGAACTATAAAAAATCCTTGCATTTCTACATTTTCCTGGTGCTAGCAAGCAGTTATTATTAGTAGATAGAGAGAACTATTTGAATAGAAGTAGTTTTTGTTGTTTATAGATTAATAGAAGTTGTTTTACTTTCTAATGCCTTTCTGTGGTGCAAACCTTTTCAACATTTTAGTTTTTATAGCTGATCTTTTTTAATCTCTAACTGGAGATTCTTCTTGTAACTCACCTAAAGGTGTTTGTACTTTTCTCCTTTATTTCATACATCAATGAAATTGTTTCTTATACAAAAAAAAAACTAGTGCAAGTCATGATTAGTGCATCCCGAACTCCACTAACTTTGAATAGATTAAAATAGTGCTTAATGTGACATTATTTAGCAATATTGTCAACTATTCTGGATAGAGTTTAGAACATTATTATTATTATTATTATTGTTTTGAAACAGAGTCTAAACCATTATTATTATCAAAATGGTTTGTCAACAGTTGCAGGGATCATCCCTGGAGACATTCCTCATCATTGGGAAGGTATCATCTGAAGCAGTTATCGAGGCGAAATTATTAGAAAATAAGTCGTTCGGATGTTGGTTAAATGTCTGGTTAGATGAAGTAATGTTGGAAGCCCGAATTTTCACATTGCAGCTAGCTTTATGGCTTTTACATCTCAAAAAAGCTTTACTTTGGTGAAACTGTGAAACGCATCAATTCATAAGGATCTAGTTTTGTCATCTTACTTTTTGAGGATTCTTCATTCTTTCTCTGTGGTCAAAGTCCCTACTTTTCTTGCTTGGTTCTTGAACACAGATTGATTATCAACGAATAGTTGAAAAATAGTGTCGATGGAACAAAGTACTTTGTAAAATCCCATATGGGACTATAATATTATAGAAAATATGTATTATACATATTCATCGATGTTAGTCAATAAAGGGAGTTGTAAGAGGAACATCCCTTTTTGGGTATATTGTGGATTTGGAGAGGGTACACTGGTAAACTCATGACACTTTATAAATATAACAAGTTTGATGGTTTCATTTTGTATTGAAGTCCTTGATTATTTACATAGTGAGATGAATGTATTAAGGGGGCGGGGGAAATAAAAATTTCTCCTTTGACATTAGGATTATTGTTCAAGGGATATTATTATTCATCAACTTTCAAGAGAGTGTCTCCTGTTTGATATTTATTGCGAAAGAATGGGCAACGATGGTATTTCCAAGCCTTGAAATTTGAATGCAAGTGAATTATTGATCATATGAATGGTCATTTCTAGTATGATGGTTTTAGTTTGGACTTTGTTAAACCTATTGGTTAACACTCGTGTAATGTACGTACTTTTTAGTTTAAAAATAACAATCTTTAAAATTATGTTAATAACGAAGTTATTAGATAGATATATTGTTGTTAAAATAGACCAAGCATGTAACAACCGGGAAAAAAAAGATTATTAGTTTTTCAAACATTTTGAATTAGGATTTTAACTTTTTTTTTTTTTAATTAGGAGGTAAATCTTTATTATCTCAAACAGGGAAAGATAATCTTTAAAAGGTTTTATTATCTTTTTTTTCTTTACAAACAGGGAAAGATAATCTTTAAAAGGTTTTAAATTAGGACTCTTTTTAAAGGTTCTTTTTTCTTCTTCAATTTCTTCTTTAAAGGAAAAGCATTAAGTTTTCTTTCCTTCTATTTTTCAGGTTTGTTTTCTTTCTTTTTTGATTAAATATTTATTGAAAAGTTTTGGATTTTGTTTAAGATTCTTGAAATCTTTTTCTCTAAAAAGTTTAAAGGTTTTCAATTTGTTGGAATTATTATCCAAAGTTTTCTTTTAACGCCTCAAACCCAGGATCTCCTGCCCACAAACCAATATGGGTCCTTTCAACATGCTTTGTCCTCACTCACATGTTCCCTAGGAAAATTCCCAGGAGGTCACCCAACATAGGATTGTAAGATTGAAGACACTATCCCCACAAACCAATACGAGCTCCTTTCTGAAAGAGTCTATATTAAGAAAGCGGAAGCAATTTTGGATCTTGAACACTCTAAGTTGATCAATTTTGTAAAATAAAATGCATGCTCAAAGTTGAAAAATCTGGGAGTTAAGAAACTCACTTTTGAAGATCAAATTCTCTTCACCTGGTGGATGATTTTCAACACGAACACTTCGTGTACCACCGTTAGTGTCTTCTCTACTATCCTTAGGCCTTGGAACGGATTGTGGGATCGTAGGTTGAGAGAATTTGGAAGAAAAAACCTTAAAGGTCACAAAACGTGATTTTTTTTTAATTTCTGCAACAATCTTTCAAAACACCTCAAAACACCATTAAATAAAGATTTATCAAGCTTCATTTGAGTGACAACTCAAGTGTGATGAGGATGGTTTGAGATGGAGGTGGCCAATTTTGGTGAATTTGAAGATGAGAGGAATTTGACAAGTTGCCAAGTTGATTTTCATGAAAATCATGAAAATCCTTCATTTTTAATTTAATTTTAATTCAAAAATTAATATTAAATTGATTTTAAATTAAAATTAATTTAATTAATTAAATAATTCAAAAGTTAATTTAATTAATTAATTTTAATTTAATTTAATATCAAATATTAAATTAAATACATTGCCCGATCTCGATCGATTTTTCGAATATGAATCCTTATTCATGCTATAAACCGATCCAATATTTAAATCATATTTAAATATATCCACCTCCTTTTAACCATAGTTTAATTCATAATTAAGCCATGACTCGTTAAATATATCACATATAATTAACGATTTCTCCCAAAACCGAATTTGAACAATTCAAATTCTTCTCTCTCAAAATGTTACAAGGCTTAGTCTGAGCTAGTAAGGGGGACCTAATGGACCTACAGATCATGAGCTCCAACGATACAAGATTAATCAGCTAAACTCTTTAGCCTAGCTAATCAACATTCGTTAACCACTGGGACACTCCACTAAAGCCCAGTGGTTGCACTCTCCTCACTGTAGATATATTTCTGTCCACTCGATTTAACCATGATTAGTAAGTCGATCCTTCACAGTCGTTCGTAATTCTGTTACAAAGAGGTCAAAATTACCGCTTTACCCTCAGTAATTACCTCTTGTTCCTTAAGTCCCACCGATCCTCTAATGAACAATTGGTTTGTAGTCCAACCAAAGCAAACCGAATCCCTCTCGGGCCAATGAGAGGGGTGGGCCCTTTGTTCAAGATCCGGAGTCAACACTTAAGGGAACAACCTCTCTACTAATCCCTAAAGCGGGTAGGAGTGAATTCCATCTTGCAAAACTATGTTCCCAGCTATCTACCCAGACTTATCCCTGAAATGGGAGGCTTATTGAGTCGGCAATCTCAGCCACTCCCACCCATGAAAATCTAAGGATAATCCGAATAAACAGGAGTTCATTGAACGCTCAGGATTAAGATCGAGTTACCTAGGTCATTGTATGAATATAGTTAGTTAAGACAGTAAACAGAGTTATAAAGTCTAAGTGACTATTTCGCGGTCCAATCTTATGCAAACTCATTGCATAGGACACCCCTACTCGCATGTCTCCACATAAACGATTTAGGATCACATCGTTTGTACTCTACAAAGTGGGTCGCGTCCATAGTGTCCCCAGAATAAGGTACCCAACCCTATCCTTATACTATAGACCGTTCTGACTATAACTTGAACTTGATCCACTTTTATGTCACACATAAAGTTCAAGTATTCATCCTATAGCCAAGGGTTTTTTATTGGATTAAGGTTACACAATACATAATTCACTTTATTTAATAACACCTTTACTGAATAAATTTCAATAACAACTTTATTGCGAAATAGAATATACATTCAGTTTACAAAACCACGAGTTTTAGGACATAAAACCCAACAAACTCCCACTTGGACTAAAACGTCGTGGGGGTAAAACATGCTTTGAGCAAAGAAAAAGCCCTCTTCAGACAACCCGTCGTCCTAGACTCTCTAGGTGTCCCTCAAACACTTTAGCCGTGAGGGGCTTTGTAAACGAATCAGCAATGTTGTTCTCCGAAGCAATCTGCGTGACGATCACGTCTCCTCGTTGCACAATCTCCCTGATGAGATGATATTTACGCTCTCTATTCTTTCCGCGCTTATGGCTTCTAGGTTCTTTAGAATTTGCCATTGGACCACTATCATCACAATAAAGGGTGATAGACAAATTCATATTTGGAACAACTTCCAAATCAGTCAAGAACATCCTAAGCCATACAACCTCCTTCGCTGCTTCGCAAGCTGCGACGTACTCAGCCTCCATGGTGGAGTCAACAATACAACCTTGCTTTATGCTCATCCATACTATAGCTCCTCCGTTAAGAGTGAACACTGATCCTGATGTGGATTTCCTCGAATCTATATCAGTCTGAAAATCAGAGTCAGTGTATCCTGCAAGGATCAAATCCTTTGCGCCATACACAAGCATATAGTCCCTCGTTCTCCTAAGATACTTGAGAATGTTCTTAACGACAATCTAGTGATCATATCTTGGATTAGACTGATACCTGCTGACTATTCCCACTGCATAACATATGTCGGGTCGAGTACATAGCATGACATACATCAGACTACCGACAGCAGATGCATAGGGAATGCGTCTCATATCCTCAACTTCTTGAGGTATCTTAGGACACTGTTCCTTAGACAAATGAATTCCATGCCTGAAAGGTAATGCACCCTTCTTTGAATTTTGCATCTTATATCTAACCAACATCTTGTCAATATAAGAAGCCCGAGACAATGCTAGCATTTTGTTCTTGTTATTCCGAACAATTTGGATTCCAAGAACAAACTGAGCCTCTCCCAAATCTTTCATTTGGAATTGGGTCGCTAGCCATTGCTAAACTCCAGTCAGGAACCTTGCATCATTCCCAATGAGCAAGATATCGTCTACGTATAAAACTAAGAAAGCTACAGTGGTATTGACTATCTTCTTGTTGAAGGGAATGAAACTCCCTGCGCAGCGGAAGACGATCGAATCGTCGCAGTGAAGTTTGCAACTCAGTTTCGTTAAAACTATCTAACACTTAGAATTAGGCTAAACATGCAATTTTATGGAAGAAAAACAGTAAGTTAAAGGGAATACTTACTTGTTGAAGACTTTCTTCAAGATTCCTTTCAACGATGATGACGAACTCTTCGTGCTTCCTCGATCTCAACAATCTCGAACTCTTCTCACGAACAAAGACCGAACACCACCACTTGGCTACTCGGTTGTTCTTCTTTTAGAAGAAGGAAGATGGTGAGATCTTCAATTTGGTGAAGGGAGGAGAATTCTTGAGAGAGAACTTGGGAGAGAGCTTTTGCTTCTTTTGGTGAGAAATCCAAAAATGAGCAATTGACTTTCAACCCTTCTTGCAAAAGGGGTTTATATAATGGAGATAGGTGGAGTTGAAATCTCCACCTATTTACCATTTTACCACAACTATAGGTTATGCAAATCATATTTGCATAACCATATATTATAAGATATCTCATATCTCAATTTACAAATCACATTTGCAATATTGTGGATTTATTAAATTGAATCACATCCAATTTAATATCTCTCAATCTAATTTCTCCTAATTAGCCCTAATTCAATAATTAGGCTAACCTATAGTGTATTATGAATCTCATTCACATTAAACTATATATTATATCATTCATATCTCATATAAATTACATAAATACCCTTTAGTGAATTTGAACACTTTAATTCACACCAAAACAATAAACCTTCTTTTAATCCAATTTGAGCCAACCGAGGGACCTTATGGACCTACAGTGACGAGCTCGAATGATCCGAGATTAACCTATCAAACTCTTTGACCCGGTTAATCACCATTCATTGACTACGGTAACACTCCACTAAAGCTCGTAGCTGCACTCCCGTCAGTGTAAGATATTACGTGTCCACTGATATAACCAATGCCCATGAGTCGACGACCTTTCACAGGTTGTTCGTAGACACTGCTGGGTCAAATTACCGTTTTACCCCCTGTGTCTACTTCTTGCTCCTTAAGTCCGTACTGCTCCTCTAATGAACAACAACGTTGTAATGGTCTAACCATACATAACAAGCCTCTCGTGCCAGTGAGAGGGTGGACGCCCGTTGTCCAAGCCCTGGAGGCAACACTTAAGGGAACAACCTCTCTAGTTTCCCTAAAGGCGGGAACAAGTGAATTCCATCTCGCGTAGTTAAGTTCCCAGCTCCCTACTTGGTCCTGTCCCTGAGAAGATAGGCATATGGGGCGAGTAATCGTGACCATCCTCACCCGTACTAGTCAAAGGACAGACCTCCACAGACCGTAGTCTGTAACACGCTCAGGATTTAGGTCGAGTCACTAATGGTCATCTACGAAGTTATTAGTCCTTACTGTCAACGGTGTTACATCAGTAGGTCTAATAATTCACGGTCCGGTCTTGTACAATCTCATTGTACAGGATGCCCCCACTCGCATGTCAACCACATGAACGAGTCAGATCATCTCGTTTGTATCTTAATACAAAGCGGGCCACATCCACAGTGTATCCAAGATTAGGTCTCCAACCCCATCCATATACTGTAGACCGTTCGGTCATTTACTCGAACGTGATCGTCCCTGTGTGTCCACTACACACCGTTCAAGTTCTAGTTCTCTCATATATTCAATGACCCTGGAGCTTAGTTTATTGGTCAAAGTTCGTATAAAATGCGAGACACAAAAGATGAAATAAATAACTCTTTATTAATTTCAAAAAAATATTTACAAACTGAACGAGATTAGGACAAAACATCCAACAAACTCCCACTTGGACTAAGCTAGTGGAGCAAATACATTTATGAAATGTACATAAATTACAATGAAGTAATACAATAAACTAGGACATTGAATACCCGTTTACATATCTCCAACTTGCCCTAGTCAGAAAGTACTCGAAGACCTAGACTCTCTAGGTGATCCTCAAACACCTTAGCCGTGAGGGGCTTTGTAAATGGATCAGCTACGTTGTGCTCCGACGCTATCTGCATGACTGTCACGTCGCCACGGTGCACAATCTCCCGTATTGAGTGATACTTCCGCTCAATGTGTTTGCCTCTCTTATGGCTCCGAGGCTCCCTGGAGTTGGCTACTGCACCACTGTTGTCACAAAACAGTGTGATCGACAAGTTCATATTTGGAACAACTTCCAAATCTGTCATGAACTTCCTAAGCCAAACAGCTTCCTTTGCAGCTTCATAAGCCGCAACATACTCGCTTCCATAGTAGAATCGCGATGCATCCACTGCTGATGTTTCGCCATACTACGACTCCTCCATTCGAATGAAGGTGACCAGAAGTGGATTTCCTAGAATCCTTATCGTTCTGAAAGTCAGAATCCGTGTATCCCGTGAGGATCAAATTCCCACTGCCATACACTAAGTTGTAGTTCCTCGTTCTCCTAAGATACTTGAGGATTGCCTTTATAACTGTCTACTGATCTAATCTTGGATTGGATTGATACCTACTGACAATCCTCGTTCTCCGAAGTGGATTGCCTTTACAACCTCTTGAGGAGTCTTAAGACACTGATCCTTAGACAGGTGAACCCCGTGCCTGAAAGGCAGCAAGCCCTTCTTGGAGTTCAGCATCTTATATCTAGAGAAAATCTTGTCAATATTAGAGGCTTGAGACATGTCCAACGTTCTATTCTTCCGGTTCCGGACTATCTGGATACCTAGAACATACTGCGCTTCTCCCAAATCTTTCATTTGGAATTGCGAAGCTAGCCACTTCTTTACGTCAGTAAGAAATTCTACCTCATTCCCAATGAGAAGAATATCATCCACGTATAATATAAGAAATGCGACAGTTTTGTCGACAATTTTCTTGTAGACACAAGGCTCGTCAACATTCTGATCAAAGCCATAAGTTTTGATTGCCTCATCAAACCTTATATTCCAAGACCTCGAGGCTTGTTTAAGTCCATAAATGGACCTATGAAGCCGACAAACCTTTTGCTCTTGGCCTTGGGTTATTAACTCCTTGGGCTGGTCCATGTAGATGGTTCCGTCAAGGTTGGCATTCAAAAAGGCAGTCTTGACATCCATCTGCCATACCTCGTAGTCATAATATGCGGCAATGGCCAGAAGGATCCTGATCGACTTTACCATGGCAACAGGTGAAAATGTTTCCTCATAGTCAACCCCTTCGACCTGGGTAAAACCCTTTGCCATTAGTCGTGCTTTGAAGGTCTGCACCTTCCCATCTACGCCACATTTACGCTTGTAGATCCATTTACAACCTATATGTTTTACCCCATCCGGTTGATCCACAAGCTCCCAGACAGAATTGAAGTACATCGACTCCATTTTCTGGTCCATAGCTTTAATCCATTCGTCCTTGTCAACATCAACTATTGCTTGATCATAGGTCAATGGATCCTCACAGTCATCATCAGAATTGACGACTTGGGTTTCAGTTAAACCCATGTAACGTTCAGGCTGTCTAACAGCCCTCCCACTACGTCGAGGCATTCCCAACTCTTGGTAACGGACTTGACTTGACGTGCTAGGATCAACAACACTTGTTGACGTACTAGCCCCATCAGCAACTCTTGCTGATTTACTGTCCATTTCATTCAACACGATTTTGCTCTTAGGCAAATGATCCCTGATGTGGTCTTCCTCAAGGAAAGTTGCGTTTGTCGACACAAGCACCCCATTTTCCTTAGGATCGTAAAATAGACCACCTCTGGTCTCTTTTGGGTAACCTACGAATAGGCACAATTTTGAACGGGGTTCCAATTTCTTCGGGTTTGAGACCAACACATGGGCCGGGCATCCCCAAATTCTAAAATGGTGTAAACTGCCTTTACGACCATTCAAGAGTTCGAAAGGTGTTTCACAAACACTTTTCGACGGAACGTTGTTCAAAATATACACCGCAGTCTCCACTGCGTAACCCCAAAAAGAATCAGGGAGACGAGCGTAACTCATCATCGACCGAACCATGTCCAACAGGGTTCTGTTTCTCCTCTCCGATACGCCATTCTACTGTGACATACCAAGTGCTAAGAGTTGGGACGTAATTCCATGTTCTATCATATAGTCCTGGAATTCTGTGTCCATATACTTTCCATCTCGATCTGATCGAATTAGTTTTATAGTTTTACCTAACAAGTTCTCAACCTCAGTCTTGTACTCCTTGAACTTTTCAAGAGTTTCAGACTTCCTATGCATTAGGTAAATATACCCATACCCCGAATAATCATCTATGAAAGATACGAAGTATTCGTAACCACTTCGTGCTTTAACACTCATCGGACAACAAAGGTCAGAATGTATAAGCTCAATGGCTCCTTGGCTCTATATCCTTTTCCACTAAAAGGACGTTGGTCATTTTGCCTTCGAGACATGACTCACACACCAGTAAAGAGTTTTCTTCCAACTGACTTAGAAGTCCACTCCTCACTAGTCTTTCAATCCTATTGAGATTAATGTGGCCTAACCTTAGATGCCAAAGATGGGCACTTTCTTTTGGAGAAACTTTAACTCTCTTAGTTCGTGTTTCTACAATTTTAAATAATTAAGTATTCAAAACGCTTTTGACTGAATTTGGTTTCAAAACATACAAATTGGACTTAAGTGAAATAGAACAAATAAGATTACCATTTCTTGAAATAAACGCTTTATTACCATGAAAGGAAACAGAAATACATTGTTCTAATAGACAGGAAATAGAAACGAGGTTTCTAGTAAATCCTGGAACTATGTACATATTGTCTAACAAAATGTAATGCTTGCCAAAGAAAAGCTTCACTTTGCCGATCGCTGCAACAGAGACTGTCTCCCTGGATCCAACCCGTAAAGTCACCTCACCCTCTCGCAGCTGCTGCCATGAATCAATTCCCTGAAAAGAAGAACAAACATGGTTATTGGCGCCCGAATCCAAAATCCAGCCAAAGTCACTACTTTCCACTAAACAAGTTTCAATTACCAGTAAATCATATTTACCTTGATTCTTCGTCTCGACAAGGAACTTGGGACAGTTTCTCTTCCAGTGACCATCCCCATTGCAGTGGAAACACTTTTCTTTCTCTGCAACTTTCTTGACCTTCTTGCCCTTTTGGGCGGCAACTCGGTCAGCTTTACCCTTCTTCATTTTCTTCTTCCTCCCTTTCGGGTGAGAAGGAGCAACAGGTTTAGTCCCAGAGGTCGAACCCCTGTGATAAGACCTGTAGGCAACATTTGCCTCAGCTTCCGGTGTCCTGATCCTCATCAAAGACTGGAAGTTCTGTAGCTCATTCAGAAGGGTGGTCAGAGTGTAGCTAATTTTGTTCATAACAACATTGCTACGAAACTGAAGGAAACTCTTCGGAAGAGTCTCCAAAATAAAGCTGACCTGGCTCGACTAGTCGATCGAAGCCCCGTTCATCTCCACCGAATTAAAGTGGGTCATCATGTCTAGAACGTGTTCTCGGACAGACGTCCCATCTTTCATTCGGGCGTTGAAGACGTGTTTAAGCGAATTGTGCCTGACCTGAAAGAACTGTTGTCCAAACATGTCTTGCAACGACTCCATGATCTCCTTCGCGGTGATCATCAACTCGTGCTCTTTGCCAATACTTCAGATAAGCTGGCAATGATATAGACCTTGGCCTTTTCATTGTCCCTGATCCATTGATCGTATGCATCACGAACACTTCGTGATGCAGTCGAGCTCGACAACTTAGGACACTCCTCAGTAAGCACGAACTTCATGTCGTCAGTTACTAGAATCGTGGTTATGTTATTCTTCCACGTTTGGAAGTTATCTCCCACTAATTTGTCGGAAGCGAGTAAAGCGATTATTGAGCTAGACATATTTTTAGTTGAAAAAATCAAATAATTTTGTGTCAGTCTCAAAATTTAATCCTATGATCCCTAGGTCATTTAAAAATTGCAATGATATCCTAAAGGTTTAGAATGACCGCCACCGAAGGTGAACAGAAACACTTCTCCTCTAGGACGAGACTTTCTCGACCAGACCCTAATCCCAGAATAACTCTTATTCCATTAGGCGTCCAGTTACCATTATTTGGTCGAATTGACTAACACTTAACGAATTCTGTGAGTGTCACCCTCAATCTTTAAGTTTCCAAGTATCCGTCCAAACAATAGCCACTGAAGGGTGAACCACGAAGGAAAACCAACAAGGAAACTGTATCCCTTTCAAGAATTCACGGTGTTCTGACTCCCATGATGAAGGCCCTCCGAAGGGATTGTCTGGTCCAGACCAAACTAACAAGCGGATCATAGGGGTCTGTTGCGTAAAATAATATCGCAATACCGCAATGATGGGTCAAGTTTTAGTATAGTGATTTGAGAGTCCAAGTATCGTCCTCGGGAATGGGTTTCTAGATTAGTTAAGTACTAAGATACTTATCTCCAATTTTAGCTAAAGAAACAAAACATGGATAGGTGATTGAAACAAAAGACAAACAACACACAAACATGTGGAGACACGAATTGATAGATTCGAGGAAAGTGATTTGACAAGTTAATAACCTAACTAACACATGCATTGAACCAAGAGATGAAGTTATAAACAAGTAAAATACTCAAGAAAACCTCTCGATTCTTAGTGAGCCTCACACATGCAATAAACTCCATAGTCTCCATATGAACCTACGACATGCATGGCATTAAGCAACTTCTTTATGTGTTTCCCTAAGATTTCTAGGTCATTCTCATGCCAGATTTCTAAGGGTTTTGACAATTTTGCTTTAATTCAAGTTTTATCTCTCGAATCCACTTAAACAAACAAATTACGAGTTAAGAACGAATTGCAAAAAATAAGAACAAAACATGCTTCAATTCATAGTAAGAAAGTCTCAACAAGTAAATTAAATCCTAACTACAACTTTTAGCTACTCTAAATCACATGAAAAATAAAACTAAACAAGTAGAAAACGTCTCAAACGGAGTTACAATCTGAAGGAAAAGGAAATTAAACTTATGTGTCGATGTCGGTCCTTCGTCTCCGAGCTCCCGTCTTCGATCTCGAACCTCCACGAATGCTTTGGCTCCCAAAAACACTCTTTTTTCTCTTCTTACAAAGTGTGTTTCGAAAATAAGGGCAAAAATCTACCAAATTCTGCTCCCTTTGCTAGAGAATGTAAGGACATATTTATAGTGTTCTTCAGTACAACGTTGCAACGCTAGGGACAACGTTGCAACACTGTACTCTAACCGCGTGGTAAATAAGGAAACAGTCGGCAGCGTTGCAACGCTGCTACCCTAACGCGCGCACACCTTATCGATTTGGCGTTGCGACGCTGCAAGGCAGCGTTGCAACGCCCTCTGTGCGCCTCCTCATGCATGCTTTCTTATCGAGATAGCGTTGCGACGCTGCAAGGCAGCGTTGCAACGCTATCGTTTGGAGTCTTCAATGCATCTACACAACACGCTCGGCATTGCAACGCTATGGACAGCGTTGCAACGCCATCACTTCGGGTCTTCTAGCTTGGGATGATCCTTTTACTTCCAATTGTTTTTACTTTTAGCTCCAAAAAGCCTCGTCTCGATCCCGAGTGATCCAAAATGTCTCAAATTGTCTTATTTCTGCTCTTAACCTGAAATTGAGTAATTTAAACACGTAAAAGCTCTGAAATCATTACAAAACTAGCAAAAATTAAGCCCAAGGATAACATATTTTGTGTGCTATCAAACACCCCCAAACTTAAACTTTTGCTAGTCCCGAGCAAAAATAGAATTAAACATTGGATTGTTCTTATACATACAATTGATTCAAGCCTCACAAATTTAAGAGAAAATCTAGTAATCACAGGAAACATTCAAACATGACACTTCAGCAAGCCATTTAAAACTTCTCCTAACTGTTCCTACGTGTGTGTGTGATTAGCCTTTGTCCCCTTCATTTTTACTAAGCCCAGATCAACTTTATTAGGCTCTCCATTCAACTTCTCCCTACACTAGTCTTAATTACTAATCTCTGATCCTCCCCATATTCAAGAACTAAATAACTCTACTCAACACTTACTCACTTTTTATCATTTTTTTTATTTTCTTCTTTTTTTTGTTCAAGGACACTAGCTTTCACACATCCACTGCAGGGACCCTTACCCAGAGCACTCGCTCAATGAGTGGCCTAACTGATCACAATGAAGGTAGCTCTTTTTGCCCTCACGAATTTTTTTCTTTAGCAAACAAACAACAAAAACGAACTACTTCACAAACTATACAGGTCATGCACTTCATATTGTCATTCACCCTATCCTGCAGTTTAACTCTCAAATCAGTTCTTAGACCTATCGAGGTGACATCAAACTTCTAAACCTAATAACTTTGTTCTAAGCATTTCAAAATTACAGGAACACAGGCTATGTGCATAATGGTGCAGGAAAAACTCAAGATTTTTTTTTTTTAAATTAACTCAAATTCATATCATGCTCTCAAGTTTCAGCAGAATCACAAAGATTTCCAATTAATTCTCATCCTAGGCTATCATCATCATACTTATGCAAAGATCAATCACCAATTTAGCACATACTCAGGACAGTCACAACAAATAAACGACCCACCCCCAAACTTAAACTAAACATTGTCCCCAATGTTTGCAGAAATAAACACAAATTAAGTAGAAGGGTAAGAGTGAACAATACTGTCCTGGGTGATGTTTCTGAGTTCCTTAGATAGCCAAAAGATGTGTGTTGGAGTTCCTCAGAACGGGAGCATGGATTTTAACTAAGGCAGACATCATCACAACCTACAAAGTAAAACAAACTAATAAGTAAACAACGAACAACTAAAACAAACTAAAATAAAAAAAAAACTGTAAAGCTTGGGTTGCCTCCCAAGAAACGCTTTCTTTAACGTCTTTAGCTAGACTATACTCCCTCAAGATTGGCGTCAAGGCACGTAAAACTGCTCATATTTCTTCGTACCCTTCTTGCTTGAATCTATATAACCTTCTAAGTTTAAAAGGCTATCTTGTTTCTCTTGGGCACCTGAAAGAAAATTCAAGTTTTATCTCTCGAATCCACTTAAACCAAAAAATTAAGAGTTAAGAACGAATTGCCAAAAATAAGAACAAAACATGCTTCAATTCATAGTAAGAAAGTCTTAACAAGTAAATCAAATCTTAATACAACATTTAGCTACTCTAAATCACATGAAAATCAAACTAAACAAGTAGAAAACGTCTCAAACGGAGTTACAATCTGAAAGAAAAGGAAATTAAACTTATGTGTCGATGCCGATCCTTCGTCTCCGAGCTTCCGTCTTCGATCTCGAACCTCCACAAATGCTTTGGCTCCCAAAAATGCTCTTTTTTCTCTTCTTACAAAGTGTGTTTCGAAAATAAGGGCAAAAATCTACCAAATTCGACTCCCTTTGCTAGAGAATGTAAGGTCATATTTATAGTGTTCTCGGTACAGCGTTGCAACGTTATACCCTAACCGCATGGTAAATATAAAAATAGCCGACAACGTTGCAATGCTGCTACCCTAACGCGCGCACCCCTTATCGATCTGGCGTTGCGATGCTGCAAGGCAGCGTTGCAACGCCGTTTGTGCGGCTCCTCATGCATGCTTTCTTATCGAGATAGCGTTGCGACGCTGCAAGGCAACATTGCAACGCTATCGCCTGGAGTCTTCAACGCATCTAGACAGGACTCTCGGCGTTGCAACGCTATGGACAGTGTTGCAACGCCATCACTTCGGGTCTTCTAGCTTGGGATGATCCTTTTACTTCCAATTGTTTTTACTTTTAGCTCCAAAAAGCCTCATCTCGATCCCGAGTGATCCAAAATGTCTCAAATTGTCTTATTTGTGCTCTTAACCTGAAATTGAGTAATTTAAATACGTAAAAGCTCTGAAATCATTACAAAACTAGCAATAATTAAGCCTAAGGATAGCACATTTTGTGTGGTATCAGGGTCTCATGGTGTGAATCGAAAGAAGAGACCGTGGGTCCCGTTTTCACAGGTCTCGCTCCCACTCACTATAAGTACTCTCTCCATCCACTTTGATATTGATCCATACAAATACCATCCGAAGGGAGACACTCCCATTTGTGCCACGAGGTCGAGTATGGATCTCACGGTGCCGACTTAACGAAGATTTGTGGTCAGAAAATAAAATGTATCTTATACACCATATTTCCTCCCACTCAACACTTTATATTTTCGGGATTGACCTAGATAAATCGGCTAAAATTTACCTAAGTCTACCAATATAACTCTTATATGGTATTTAGCCTAAGTTTATAATCACATTATTACTTAGGTCTATGTGAGTAAATTAATCAACTGTTAATTAACGACACTCACGAAAAATATAATCTAAGAATCTCCGGACCGAATTCACTCCCAGGTCGGTTTTCGTAGGGGTGTTCATGGCGTCAACTTAAATACCCCAAAATTTTTAGACAAAACCTTCCCTAGACAGAGTTACTAATCAGTCACCATTCAAAGATTACATTTTGATTTCCTAATTCTAATCTTATTAGAACTAGAAAACCTAAGTCTAATTATTCAAGTTCTAAACACTTTAAAACTAATAATTAACTTAGGTTACATGCATTTCTATGTTATAGTGCTTGATCATTCATCACATGAATAACTAAACTATAACATAATAATTCATCACATGAAATAAAATGCATGAGCATACTTTAATCTAAAAAATATAACACTTATATTAATTAAATTAAAACGTGCATTTAATCATATTATAACTCTTATAATATAACCTATCATGCAAACTATATATAATAACACTTATAATATAAATGATGCATGAAAATGTTTAACCTAAGGTGGGATTTAAAATCTATATGACATACATTATGCACATAGAAATTACTAAAATCATACATCACATGCATAAAATAATTAAATAGCAAAAATGGACCAGTTTTGGAACTTTAGGGGCATTTATTTAATAAATAACATTAATATAACATTTATATTAATATTATTTAATAAAATAAAATAAATAAAATAAATAATACATTTTATAAATTAAAAAAAATATAAATCACGTTCAAAATCGCCCACGACTGCCAATGGCCCATGATCTCGCGTGCGCCTCGCCAAACTGCCCATTACGTTGTAGCGTTGCAACGCCGTGGGTTGCGTTGCAACGCTGCAGCATCAAGCGTCACGCCCCGCCTGCTCCATGCCTCGGCGTTGCAACGCAGCTCTGTAGCTAGGCCTCCAACCGCATGCGCAGCGTTGAGACGCCGATAAACAACATCTCAACGCTGTCGACAGAACAACAAGCTCCTCTTGCTGTTCTTCGTCGATTTTCGCCCGACTTTGCTCTGATTTCTTCACAGCAACTCTTGCCACGAACGACTCAGACTTACATACTCGATTTACATTAAAATGCCCAAAAACACGGGCCCTTACATTGATCAAATCAACATAGAAATGTAAATCTAAACTAATGCAAAAACTGAAAACATCCATTCTTGCAAACCAACATTCATCTCATGAATTAAAGGCAATACCCACCTAATTTTAACGAAAAACAGTGCACAACAAGAACCAACGAGTGGCTCTGATATCAATTGAAGGGAATAAAACTCCCCGCACAGCGGAAGACGATGGAATCGTCGCAGTGAAGTTGTGCAACTCAGTTTCGTTAAAACTATCTAACACTTAGAATTAGGCTAAACATGCAATTTTATGGAAGAAAAACAGTAAGTTAAAGGGAATACTTACTTGTTGAAGACTTTCTTGAAGATTCCTTTCAACGATGATCACGAACTCTGAAGGGAATCGAATCCCGCAGCGAAAGCGATTGTGAATCGCACGTTCTTAATTACATTACAAAGATAACATTCAAGAACAATCCTACCTAGATTAAGCATATAATAACAATATGGACAACGAAAGATTACCTTTGAAGAACTTTTCTTCGAGTGCTCCTTTCACCCACGATCACGATCTCAGCAACTGGAACACGAACGGATGAAGACACGACCACTGGATCTTCTCCGTTCTTCTCTAGGTTAAGGAGGAATGTGGGTTCCCTTTTGGTGAGATAAGATATTTTTGTGAGAGAGAGATTGTTTTTGGAACCTTTCCAAAAACACAACCAAAAGGCACACAGGGTTTGCAAAAGCTTAGGTTGCTTCACTTTACCTAGTTGCATCTTATGCAACTATATATATAAGGAGATAGGGATGGAAATTACCATCATATCCCTCTTTCATTCTCTCTTTAGTATATAGTTAATATGTGAATCTAATTCACATTAAAACTATATATTATATCAATTATATCACATATAATTGATATGATATCTCATATATGAAATTGAACACTTCAATTTCATCCCTAACTTTATACCCTCAATATAACCATGTTGAGCCAACGGAGGGACCTAATGGACCTACAGTTCATGAGCTCCAATGATGTGAGATTAACTGATCAAATTCTTTGATCTAGTTAATCAATATTCATTAACTACAAGTCACTCCACTATAGACTTGTAGATGCACTCTCCTCACTGTAGATTATATTGTGTACACTGATATAATCATTACCCATGAGTCGGCCCTTCACAGGTTGTTCGTAATCACGACTGGGTCAAATTACCGTTTTACCCCTGTGATTTACCTCTTTGTTCCTTAGGCACCACTGATCCTCTAATGAACAACAAGTCTAAGGTCCTACCATGGACTCATACCCTCATAGAGGGCGGGGCCTCTTTGTTCAAGACTTGGAGTCAAATCTTAAGGGAACAACCTATCTAATTCCTTAGTGTAGGAATGAGTGAATTCCATCTTGCACAGTTAAGTCCCCAGCTACCTACGAGATTCTGTCCTTGAGAAGGTAGACTTATTTAGTCGGCTACAGGCCACTCTCACCCATACTAGTCTAAGGACAAACACCTATAAGCAGGAGTTCTTAACTTGCTCAGGATTCAGGTCGAGTCACTAATGACCATCTAGAAATTATCAGTCTTACTCTGTTAACGGTGTTATACTGGTTAGACTAATAATTTGAAGTCCGGTCTTATATGAACTCTTCATACAGGATGTCCCTACTCGCATGTCAACTACATGAATGAGTTGGATTACCTCATTTGTACTAATTACAAAGTGGGCTGCATCCATGGTGTTACCACAATGAGGTTTCCAACCTTATTCATATACCATAGACCATTTAGGTTATATTCTTGAACACAATCCAAATAGTGTCCACTACACTGTAGTTCAAGATATATTATAACCTTGGAGCTTAGTTTTTTGGATTTATAAATCAAGCATTATAATTTCATCAAAACAAATAACCCTTTATTTATTTGATCAAAATTACACAAGTTTAGGGCATAAATCCCAACAATCTCCCACTTGACCTAAAGCTTGTGGAGTACTAGAACATTACAATAATGTCAATACAATAAACTAGGGCATTTAAACCCTTTGTACAAAATACTCCCACTTGCCCTAGTTGGGGAAGACTTGTAAACCTAGACTTTCTAGGTGACTCTCAAATACTTTAGCCGTGAGAGCCTTTGTAAAAGGATCAACAACGTTGTGCTCTGAGGCTATCTTCGTGACAATCACGTCTCATCTATGCACGATCTCCCGGATAAGATGATACTTCCACTCAATGTGCTTTCCCCTCTTGTGACTTCAGGGTTCCCTTGAATTTGCCACTGCACCACTGTTATCGCAATACAGCGTGATGGGCAAAGTCATATTTGGAACAACTTCCAAATTTAGCATGAATTTCCTTAACCAAACGACCTCTTTAGCTACTTCACAAGCTGCTACATATTCCACCTCCATGGTGGAATCTGCGATGAATCCTTGCTTGATGCTTCGCCATACTACAATTCCTCCGTTAAGAGTAAATACTGACCTTGATGTAGATATCCAAGAATCTTTATCAGTCTGAAAGTCAGAATCCGTGTATCCTGTAAGGATCAAATCCTTAGCCTCATACACAAGCATGTAGTTCCTTGTTCTCCGTAGATACTTAAGGATTGTTTTAACCGTTGTCCAGTGTTCAAGTCCTGGATTGGATTGATACCTCACGACCATACCAATCGAAAAAGCAGGATGTCGGGCCTAGTACACAACATGGCGTACATCAGGCTCCCAACAGCTGATGCATAAGGAATCCGTCTCATATCCTCAACCCCTTGAGGTGTCTTAGGACACCGTTCCTTAGACAAATGGACTCCATGTCTAAAAAGCAACAAGCCGTTTTTGGAGTCTTGCATCTTAAACCTTGACAATCCTTTGTATATGTAAGATGTTTGAGACAAGGCTAGTGTTTTATTCTTGCATTTTCGGACAATCTGGATCCCAAGAACAAACTGTGCATCACCCAAATGAATTGCGTAGCTAGCCAATTTTTAATGTTAGTAAGATATCCTACATCATTCCCAATGAGTAGGATATCATCCACATATAGAACTAGGAATGCGACAGAACTATTGATGATTTTCTTGTAGACACAAGGTTCATCATCATTCTGGTCAAAACCATAAGATTTAATTGCCTCATCAAATCTTATATTCCAGGACCTAGAGGCTTGTTTCAGTCCATAAATTGACCTTTTAAGCCTGCAAACCTTTTGCTCTTGTCCTTGTTCAATGAACCCTTTGGGTTGGTCCATGTAGAAGTTTTCCTCAAGATTGCCATTGAAAAAGGTTGTCTTGACATCCATTTGCCAAACCTCATAGTCATAATATGCGACTATGGCAAGTAGGATACGAATGGACTTTACCATAGCAACAGGTGAAAAGATTTCCTCATAGTCAACCCCTTCAACCTAGGTATAACCCTTTGCTACTAGTCTAGCTTTAAAGGTTTGCACCTTCCAATCTACACCAGGCTTTCTCTTGTAGATCCACTTACAACCTATAGGTTTTACCCCATCAGGCTTATCTACAAGATCCCAAACAGAATTGAAGTACATAGACTCCATTTCTTGGTCCATGGCTATGACCCATTATCTTTGTCTTTGTCAACCATCGCTTGATGATAAGTCAATGGATCCTCGCAGTTGTCATCTGGTATAACAACTTGGGTTTCAGATAAACCCATGTAACGATCAGATTTTGTTAGAACCCTCCCACCACGTCGAGGCATACTCAACTCTTGAGATGGACTCTCTTGACTAGACAAGCTAGTATCAACAACTCTTGTTGACGTATTAGTTTTATTAGCAACCTTTGCTATTGTTTCGTCTAACTCACTCAACACAATTTTACTTCTTGGTTTGTGGTCCCTTATGTGGTGCTCCTCTAAGAAAATGACATTTGTCGACACAAAAACCTTATCTTCCTTAGGATCATAGAATAAACCAGCTCTTGTTTCTTTTGGGTAGCCTACAAATAGGCACAATTTTGAACGTGAATCCAACTTCTTCGGATTTGTCACAAGCACATGTGCTGGACAACCCCAAATTCTGAAATGACATAAACTACCTTTACGTCCTTTCTAGAGTTCAAAAGGTGTTTCAGAAACACTTTTTGAGGGCACATTATTCAAAATGTATACCGCAGTCTCTACTGCGTAACTCCAAAATGAACTAGGGAGATGAGCATAACTCATCATTGATCGAACCATGTCCAACCAGGTTCTATTTCTCCTTTCCGATACACCGTTTTTTTGTGGTGTACCGAGAGCCGAGAGTTTGGATGTAATTCCATGTTCTATCATATAGTTCTGGAATTTTAAATCCATATACTCTCCACCTTGATCTGATCGAAGCGTTTTTAATTGTTTTACCCAACTGATTTTCAACCTCAGTCTTGAATTTCTTGAACTTTTCAAGTGTTTCAGACTTATGTTGTATTAGGTAAATATGCCCAAATCTGGAATAATCATCTATAAAGGAGATGAAATATTCATAACCTCCTCTGGCTTTAACACTCATCGGACCACAAAGGTCTGAATGTATAAGCTCAAGAGGTTCTTTGGCTCTATAACCTTTTTCACTAAAAGGTCTTTTAGTCGTTTTGCCATCTAGGCAAGATTCACATACAGGTAAAGTATTTTCTTCTAACTCATTTAGAAGTCCATTCTTTACCAATCTCTTAATCCTATTGAGATTAATGTGACCCAATCTAAGATGCCAAAGATGAGCATTCTCTTTAGGAGAAATTTTATGTTTCTTAGTTTATGTGTGTTTGCAGTTTTAAATAATTCAGTGTTCAAAACCATTTTGACTGAATTAGGCCTTAAAACATACAACCCATTTTCTAATGAAGCTGAACATATTTCTATACCTTTCTTCAAAATAAACACTTTATTTATAGAGAAGGAAACATAAATACATTGTTCTATAAGGCAAGAAATTGAAATAAGGTTTCTAGTAAACCCTGGTATCACTAATATATTGTCTAATAACATATATTTCATGCCAAAATAAAGCCTCATCGTGCCTACTGCTACAGCTGAGACGACTTCTCCATTTCCATCCCTGAGCGTTATCTCTCCTTTTGTAGTAGTCTTTGAGAGAATCAATTCCACAAAAGAAGAGCAAACATGATTAGTGGCGCTGAATCAAGTATCCAAGCAGTTTTATCATTATCCACTAAACAAGCTTCTAGACAAAGTAAATCATATTTACCTTCCTTCTTCTTTTCGGCAATGTACTTCGGACAGTTCTGTTTCCAATGCCCGTCTTCGTTGCAGTGGAAACACTTTCCTTTGTCAGCAACTTCTTTGACTTTCTTGCCCTTCTTCAGGCGCGACTTTGTCACTCGTTTCCTTTTACCAACCTTTCTTCATCTTCTTCCTCTTCCCTTTCAGGTTAGAAGAAGATGAAGGCACTGTTTTTGTCCTAGAGGTCGAACCTCTGCGATAACTCCTACTGGCAACATTTACCTCACCTTTCGATCCCTGAATTTTCATCAAAGATTGAAAGGTCTGGAGTTCACTCCGAAGGGAGGTAAGGTTAAAAGTAAGCTTGTTCATAACAACATTACTTCTAAATCAGAGGGAAACTATCTGGAAGGGTTTCGAATGAAGTCGACTGCTCGACTCATCGATGGAAGTACCATTCGACTCTGGGATGTTGAAGTGCACCATCATATCCAGGACATGAACCCGAACAGATGTACCCTCTGTCATCCTTGAGTTGAATATGTACTTTAGGGCATTGTGCCGCGCCTGTGTGGACTGTTGTCCAAACATACCCTGCACGGAATCCATGATTTCCTTGGCGGTTATCATGCCCTCATGCTTCTTGGCTAATATGTCAGACATACTTGCCAGCATGTAGACCTTGGCCTTATCATTGGCCTTGATCCATCGATCATATGCATCATGAACATTTCGTGACGCATTCGAGCCTGGCACCTGAGGACACTGATGCGAAAATATCGAGTGCCCTAAACTAATGTAAATTAGAATAAGACTCCGACACTTCTACGACGTGCAAGTATACACGGTCGAGAGCAGCAAGTGATAAGTTAAAGTATCGATCCCACGAGGACTAGCTAAACCTAAATAAATGAGTGTCCTAGCAAATTTTCCTTATTTTAGTGCAATGCATGAATGTGCAAATTACTATTGTAAATAAGTAAATTGATGTGATAAGTGTGCAAATACAAGACTAGACTCAAGAAAATAACTAAATTTAAATGAGGGGAGAGGAGAATGCAAACAAGAGGGGAGATGCAAGAGATGAGATTTTTAATGAAAAATAGGCTTGGGTTAGGTTGGAGTTTTCATGTTCAATTGGAATGAAAATTTGAGTGATACCTTGAATTTACCTACACATGTATTCAAATGAATTTCTTTCGAAATCACTAAGTTTTAAAACCTACTACTTCTCAGTTGAGATCTAAATTATGCTCATGATTTTAGGTTCTAGGTGGGTTAATTATCTCTAATCAACTCAATAATCCTAGAATGAAATTTTAGTTTTCTAATTCAATAGCTCTCTCAAGTTCATGAATTCTAGAGAAGTTAAAAAGACCAATTTTAATTCTCATGCAACGTTAAATTCAATAAAATTTCATAAATTCAATCAATGGCATCACCCATAAATTTAATAAAAAATTACATTAAAACAACCTAACCCTTGCCTAAGATAATTTAGTCCATGATAGGAATCAAATCACACATCTTTAAATTGAACATGTTTTCACTAATAAAGAAGTTCACATACAAAAATAACCCAAAACAACCAAACAAACTGCTTAGAACAGTGAGCAAATTAACCTCTAATTAATGTATAAACAACCCAACAAAAGCAGTGATAATTGGCAAAAATAATCGACAAAAGCATTAAAAGAAAGGGAACAATTTAAACAGCAAGTGGCCTTGTTTTGCTACAGCAATTGCCTAGATGCAGGCCTCTGTCGATGGTCTGCAGCAGGACACTTTGCTTCAGCAAAGCCCTTGGGTTGGCTTCAGCAACAGTGCAACCAATTGCTTCAGCAAAGGCAAGCAACAACAGCAACAACCCCTTGGATCCACTGATTGCTTCAGCAAACAGCAGGCAACACAACTGCAGCAGCCTCACGTGATTGCTTCAGCAATCCTTGACAACTCGCAATGTTAGTAACCTCACGTGATTGCTTTAGCAATCCTTGACAGCTCCCAACGACAGTCCCTTCACACGATTGCTTCAACAAACGTTTCGGCAAATCATTTTTTCTTCCAATGATTGCTTCAGCAACTCTTGGCAATCAGCAACCTCTCAGAAACCTCATGCATATTGCTTCAACAAATCGCTCCTTTGACCTTCCTTCACAATTGCTTCAGCAAATTGATGAGTCAGCTCTCTCGATGCCGCCCCTCAAAATTGCTACAACAAATCGAAGTGCCTCTGTCTTCCAAATGCTTCAGGAAATCGAAGCTCTTCATGAATCCTCTCTTGGCTTTGCTGTAGCAATTCTCACCACACCAACCACGATTACTTCAGCAATGGATGGACCACACGATTGCTACAGCAAAATACACCTTCATGATTTGTCTCTCCAATGCACACATTTGTCAGTAGCAATCGCTTCTGTTCTCTTTCTCTCCTCGATCTCTTTTTCTTGTCGCCAATCCTCTCTCCCCCTTTCACTTGTAAACCCTAGCCTTCTTATACAAGATGGTGTTGCCCTAATTCCATACATTACAAAAATACCCTTAAGGGTAAAAAGACCATCTTACCCTTCGGGTAAAATGGTTAAAATGCCCTTAAGGACTCTTGTAATTTTTTAACATCTCATGCACACAGAAAAATCTCAAATAAATTTATAAAGTCAATTATAAAAGAAACTAAATACGCGAGGATTTTTGGAGTTAAGAAAAATCTCAAATTTCGGTCTTTAATCAACCATTAGCTTATTTTCCTAAATTTCATAAATTAAAGCAGAAAAACATCAAAATTAATTCTTTTTTAACCTAATGCTTAAATTCAAGATTTTAGAGCCAACACACATAATTTAGGGATAAAATAACATGAGGATCACTAAATTAAATGCAATTCAAGTGGATTAAACACTAAAATTCTAGTAAAATAACTCACTTATGGTGAGTTATCAGACACTTCTCAGTTAGCACAAACTTCAGATCATCCACTACCAATATAGTGCTGAGTTTGTTTTTCCAAGTCATCATATTCTCTCCAGTTAACGTTTCCGCACCCAATAAAGAAATGATAGAGCTAGACATTTTGCTGAAAATTTACAAACAAACTTGTATGAGTTTCTTGCTATAACTCTAATCCAATCATGTTTTAGCTAATTATCAAATGATTCCTAGGTCATTTATAATTTGTAATGATACTCCAAAGGTTTAGAATGTATGACACCGAAGGGTAATCAAAAAACACTCCTCCTTTTGGATCAAGACATTCTTGACCAAAACCTAATGCCAGAATAACTCTTATTCCTATAGGCTTTAGTTACCATTTTTCGGTCAGGATAGATACACATCTTATGTACCTTGTGAGTGTAATCCTATGTCTTTAGATCCCTGAGTCCCCATCCAATAAAATCCACCGAAGGGAGGACTAGATTGAAAAACAGACTAAGGAGGTCTTTATCCCTTTCGGGTGTCTACTGTGTTCGATCCCCTATGATCAAGCCCTCCGAAGGGATTGTCTGTTTCAGGCCAAACTAGCAGGCTGACCATAGTGATCTTACGGTGTAAACCGACTGAAGAGACCATAGATTTTGTTTTCACTAAACCTGCTCCCACTCACTATAAGTACCTTCTCCATTCACCTTGATATTGACTCATACAAACACCATCCGAAGGGGGACGCTCCCGTTTGCGCCACGAGGCCAAGTATGAGTCTCACGGTGTGAACTTCCCGGAGATGCGTAGGTGAAAAAATATGTATCATATACATTTTTTCCTCCCACTGGATACTTTAGAACTATAGGAATCTTACTTAGGCTAAACTCGACTAATGGTTTTACCTAAATTTATCAATATAACTCTTATATCGATAATCAATATAACTCTTATATTGATTTTATCCTAAGTTTGCTAATATAACTCTTTATATTAAGGCTAGGATTTCTAGTTTATTAACCCCTTAATAAACCTGCTGACGCTACTATGATTTATAAACCTTCTGATTAAATTTCACTCCCAGGTCAGTTTCCAGGTAGGGGTATTCCGTTTCCGTCACCTTAAATACCCCAACCTAGACGAAATTTTTCTTAGACAAAGTTCCTCTTTTAATCTTTGTTTATAAATCACTTGGTTCCTAATTCTAGTCTAATTAGAACTAGATAACCTAAGATATATTATTTCCAAATTCTAAACATTTTAAAACGAATAATTAACCTTAGGTGACATGCATACTATGTTATAGTGCTTGATCATTCATCTCATGAATAATAAGACATATATAGCATAATCATCTCATGAAAAATAATGCATGTCAATGTTGTCCATAAATTAATATAACACCTTATATTAATTAATCATGCAGACTATATAATATAACTCTTTATATTATAAATGATGCATGGAAATGCTTAACCTAAGGTGGGGTTTCTAAAATAAAAGCATACATTATGCATGACAATAATTACACAACAATTGCATAATTTAAATAGAAAAATTAGACCAATTTTGGCACCCAAAATTCAATTTTGATTCATATAATCTAATTATATTAATTAAATTTAAATTAAAATAAATATATTAAATATAAAATATTTTTATAATTAATATATAAATTAATCAATTGAATTTTTTCCGTTGCTCGTTCGCGTGAAACGCATGTGGCGTTGCAACGCTTATGGCAGCGTTTCACTGTCCATTGGAGCGCGTTGCGAAACACCTTCGGCGTTGCAACACTGAAGGTAGCGTTGCAACGCTGCCTCTGATGCGCGCCTCCTTCTGCAAGCGCAGCGTTGCAATGTCAATGAACAGCGTTGCAACGCTGCACACAGACAGTAAAGTGAAATCTCCATTTCTTGCTCGTTTTCGCTCCAATCTTCTTAGCAACCATCTTGCCTCGATCGACACGGACATACAGACTCGATTTACATAATAAAATTCCCAAAACAATAGGCCCTTACATTGAACAATTCAAAGAAATTATGTAAATCTAAGTGCCAAAATTGAAAACGTTTAATTTGCAAACCGTTCATACATCTCATGCAAAACAGTATATCCAACGTTCTTGAAAAATCCAGAGCGTAAATCAAGAAGGAAATTGGGCTCTGATACCAATTGAAGGGAATCGAATCCCGCAGCGGAAGCGATTGTGACTCGCGCGTTCTTAATTACATTACAAAGATAACATTCAATAACAATCCTACCTAGATTCAACATATATTAACAATATGGACAGCGAAAGATTACCTTTGAAGAACTTTTCTTCGAGAGCTCCTTTCTCCCACGATCACGATCTCAGCAACTGGAACACGAACGGATGAAGACACGACAACTGGATCTTCTCCGTTGTTCTCTAGGTGAGGGAGGAATGTGGGTTCCCTTTAGGAGAGATGAGATATTTTTGTGAGAGAGAGATTGTCTTTGGAACCTTTCCAACAACACAACCAAAAGGCACACTAGGGTTTGAAAAAGTTTAGGTTGCTTCAATTTACCTAGTTGCTTCTTATGCAACTATATATATAAGGAGATAGGGATGGAAAATACCATCCTATCCCTCTTCCATTCTCTCTTTAGTATATAGTTAATATGTGAATCTAATTCACATTAAAACTATATATTATATCAATTATATCACATATAGTTGATATGATATCTCATATATGAAATTGAACACTTCAATTTCATCCCTAACTTTATACCCTCAAAATAACGATGTTGAGCCAACGGAGGGACCTAATGGACCTACAGTTCATGAGCTCCAATGATGTGAGATTAACTTATCAAACTCTTTGATCCACTTAATCAATATTTATTAACTACAAGTCACTCCACTATAGACTTGTAGCTGCACTCTCCTCACTGTAGATAATATTGTGTCCACTGATATAGTCATTACCCATGATTCGACCCTTCACAGGTTGTTCGTAATTACAACTGGGTCAAATTACCGTTTTACCCCTGTGATTACCTCTTTGTTCCTTAAGCACCACTGACCCTCTAATGAACAACAAGTCTAAGGTCCTACCATAGACTCATACCCTCATAGAGGGCGGGGCCCCGTTGTTCAAGACCTGGAGTCAGTTCTTAAGGAAACAACCTATCTAATTCCTTAGTGTAGGATTGAGTGAATTCCATCTTGCACAGTTAAGTCCCCAGCTACCTACGAGATTCTGTCCCTGAGATGGTAGGCTTATAATTTGTAGGAGTTATTAACTTTCTCAGGATTCAGGTCGAGTCACTAATGACCATCTATAAATTATCAGTCTTACCCTGTTAACGGTGTTATATTGGTTAGACAAATAATTTGTAGTCCGGTCTTGTATGAACTCTTCATACAGGATGCCCCCACTCGCATGTCAACTACATGAATGCGTTGGATTACCTCATTTGTACTAATTACAAAGTGGGCCGCATCCATGGTGTTACCACAGTGAGGTTTCCAACCTTATTCTTATAACATAGACCATTTAGGTTATATTCTTGAACACAATCCAAATAGTGTCCACTACACTGTAGTTCAAGATATATTATAACCTTGGAGCTTAGTTTATTGGATTTATAAAGCAAGCATTATAATTTCATCAAAACAAATAACCCTTTATTTATTTGATCAAAATTACACAAGTTTAGGGCATAAATCCCAACATTCGTGCTTCCTCGATCTCAACAATCTCGAACTCTTCTCACGAACAAAGACCGAACACCACCACTTGGCTACTCAGTTGTTCTTCTTTTGGAAGAAGGAAAATGGTGGGATCTTCAATTTGGTGAAGGGAGGAGAATTCTTGCGAGAGAACTTGAGAGAGACCTTTTGCTTCTTTTGGTGAGAAATCAAAAAATGAGCAATTGACTTTCAACCCTTCTTGCAAAAAGGGTTTATATAATGGAGATAGGTGGAGTTGAAATCTTCACCTATTTACCATTTTTCCACAACTATAGGTTATGCCATATATTATAAGATATCTCATAACTCATTTTACAAATCACATTTGCAATATTGTGGATTTATTAAATTGAATCACATCCAATTTAATATCTCTCAATCTAATTTCTCCTAATTAGCCCTAATTCAATAATTAGGCTAACCTATAGTTTATTATGAATCTCATTCACATTAAACTATATATTATATCATTCATATCTCATATAAATGACATAAATACCCTTTAGTGAATTTGAACACTTCAATTCACACCAAAACAGTAAACCTTCTTTTAATCCAGTTTGAGCCAACCGAGGGACCTTATGGACCTACAATGACGAGCTCCAATGTTCCGAGATTAACCTATCAAACTCTTTGACCCGGTTAATCACCATCCATTAGCTACGGTAGCACTCCACTAAGGCTCGTAGTTGCACTCCCATCAGTGTAAGATATTACGTGTCCACTTATATAACCAATGCCCATGAGTCGACCCTTCACAGGTTGTTCGTAGACACGGCTGGGTCAAATTACCGTTTTACCCCTTTGTCTACATCTTGCTCCTTAAGTCCCCACTGCTCCTCTATTGAACAACAACGTTGTAATGGTCCAACCATACACAACAACCCTCTCGTGCAAGTGAGAGGGTGGGCGCCTGTTGTCCAAGCCCTGGAGACAACACTTAAGGAACAACCCCTCTAGTTTCCCTAAAGGCAGGAACGAGTGAATTCCATCTCGCGTAGTTAAGTTCCTAGCTCCCTACTTGGTCCTGTCCCTGAGAAGATAGACATATTGGGCGAGTAACTGTGACCACCCTCACCCGTATTTAGTCAAAGGATGGACACTTCGCATGCAGAGTCCGTAACACGCTAAGGATTTAGGTCGAGTCACTAATGGTCATCTACGAAGTTATTAGTCCTTACTATCAATAATGTTACATCAGTAGGTCTAATAATTCACGGTTCGGTCTTGTACAATCTCATTGTACAGGATGCCCCCACTCGCATGTCAACCACATGAACGAGTCAGATCATCTCGTTTGTATCTTAATACAAAGCGGGCTGCATCCACAGTGTATCCAGAATTAGGTCTCCAACCCCATCCATATACTGTAGACCGTTCGGGTCATTTACTCGAACGTGATCCTCCGTATGTGTTTGATAGCACACAAAATGTTTTATCCTTAGGCTTAGTTATTGCTAGTTTTATGATGATTTCAGGGCTTTTACGTGTTTGAATCATTCAATTTCAGGATAAGAGCGTAAACAGAACAATTGGAGACATTTTGGATCACTCGGGATCGAAACAAGGCTATTAGGAGCTAAAATTAACATCATTTAGAAGAAGAAAGATTAATACAAGCTTGAAGACCTGAGGTGTGGGCGTTGCAATGCCAAGCTGAGCGTTGTAAGGTCGTGCTTGCTGTTTAGAGGCTTTGAAGACCCTAGACGATAGCGTTGCAACGCTGCTTTATCTCTCGAGTTAATTTACAATTTGGCGCCGTTGTCGGGGAATGACATTTGTCCTATACTCACGAGTCTTGTTTTGATTTTTCTTCTTTCCTTTCATTAAACAAAAATACCAAAAATAATTTTCTTTCAGGTGCTCAAGAGAAACAAGTAACCTTTAGACTTAGAAGGCTATATAGATTCAAGCAAGAAGCGCCCGAAGAAATATGAGTAGTTTTACGTGTCTTGACGCCAATCCTAAGGGAGTACAATCTAGCTAAAGATGTTAACAAATCGCTTCTTAGGAGGCAACCCAAGATTTACAGTTTTGTTTTATTTCAGTTGGTCTTAGTTGTTTGTTGTTTACTTACTAGTCTGCTTTGCTTTGTAGGTTGTGATGATGTCGGCCTTCGTTAAAATCCATGCTCCCATTCTGAGGAATTCCAACACACATGTTTTGGCTATCCAAGGAACTCAGAAAGATCTCCATCATCCAAGACAGTATTGTTCACTCTCACCCTTCTACTTAATTTGTGCTTATTTCTGCAAACATTGGGGACAATGTTTAGTTTAAGTTTGGGGGTGGGATGTTGTTCATTTGTTGTGACTGTCCTGAGTACGTGCTGAATTGCTGATTGATCTTTGCATAAGTATGATTATGATAGCCTAGGTTGAGAATTAATTGGAAATCTTTGTGATTCTGCTAAAACTTAAGAGCATGATATGAATTTGAGTTAATTTAAAAATTTTCTTGAGTTTTTCCTGGACCATTATGTACATACCTGTGTTCCAGTAGTTTTGAAACGCTCAGAACAAAATTATTAGGTTTAGAAGTTTGATGTCACCTCAATTGGTCTGAGAACTGATTTGAGAGTTAAACTGCAGGATAGGGTGAATGACAATATGAAGTACATGATCTGTATAGTATGTGAAATAGTTGGTTTTTGTTGTTTGTTTGTTTAAGAAAAATATTTCGTGAGGGAAAAAAGAGCTACCTTCATTGTGATCAGTTAGGCCACTCATTGAGCGAGTGGTCGGAGTAAGGGTCCCTGTAGTGGATGTGTGAAAGCTAGTGTCCTTGTACAAAAAAAAAGGAAATAGAAAATTTTTTTAAAAAAAAGTGATTAAGTGTTGAGTAGAGTTATTTAATTCTTGAATGTGGGGAGGCTCAAAGATTAGTAATTATGACTAGAGCCTAATAAAGTTGATCCGGGCTTAGTAAAAATGAAGGGAACATAGGCTAATCACACACACACGTAGGAACACTTAAGAAAAGTTTTAAATTGCTTGCTGAAGTGTTATGTTGAAATGTTTCCTGCGATTACTAGATTTCCTCTTAAATCTCTGAGGCTTGAATCAAATGCATGTATAACAACAATATGATGTTTAATTCGATTTTTGCTCGGGACTAGAAAAAGTTTAAGTTTGGGGGTGTTTGATAGCACACAAAATGTGCTATCCTTAGGCTTGATTATTGCTAGTTTTATGATGATTTCAGGGCTTTTACGTGTTTAAATCATTCAATTTAAGGATAAGAGCGTAAACAGAACAATTGGAGACATTTTGGATCACTCGGGATCGAAACGAGGCTATTTGGAGCTAAAAGCAATATCAATTGGAAGAGAAAGGATCAATCCAAGCATGATGACCCAAAGTGATGGCGTTGCAACGCTGTCATAGTGTTGCAACGCCGAGCGTGCTGTTTAAAGGCGTTGAATACCACTACCGATAGCGTTGCAACGCTGCCTTGCAGCGTCGCAACGCTATCTCGATAAGGAAGCGCACATGAAGGACCACACAACGGGCGTTGCAACGCTGCCTTGTAGCGTCGCAACGCCCGATCGATAAGAGACGTGCACGTTAGGGTAGCAGCATTGCAACGCTGTCCCTAGTGTTGCAACGCTGCCAACTGTTTCTTTATTTACCAGCCACCTAGGGTACAACGTTGCAACGCTGTCCCTAGCGTTGCAACACTGTATCGATTGAGCCTATAAATAGAACATGTTGTTCTCATTACAAGGGGAGTCGAATTTCCTAGATTTTTGCCCTATTTTCGAAATACACTTTGTAAGAAGAGAGAAAAAAGCATTTTTGAGAGCCAAAGCATCCGTGGAGGTTCGAGATCGAGGACGGGAGCTCAGAGACGAAGGACCGACATCGACACATAAGTTTAATTTCCTTTTCTTTCAATTTGTAATAGCGTTCTAAGACGTTTTCTACTTGTTTAGCTTGGTTTTCATGTGATTTAGAGTAGTTAGACATTGTAGTTAGGATTTGATTTACTTGTTAAGACTTTCTTACCATGAATTGAAGCATGATTTGTTCTTATTTTTGGCAATTCGTTTTTAACTCTTAATTTGTTGGTTTAAGTGGACTCGAGAGATAAAACTGTAATTAGAGCAAAATTTTCAAAACCTTTAGAAATCTAGCATGAGAATGACCTAGAAATCTTAGGGAAACACATAAAGAAGTTGCTTAATGCCATGCATGTCGTAGGTTCATATGGAGACTATGGAGTTTATTGCATGTGTGAGGCTCACTAAGAATCAAGAGGTTTTCTTTAGTATTTTACTTCTTGTTTATAAATTCATCTCACTGGTTCATTGCATGTGTTAGTTAAGTCATTAACTTGTATAATCACTTTCCTCAATTCTATCAATTCGTGTCTCCACATGTCAGTTTGACGTTTGTCTTTATTTTCAATCACTTATCCATGTTTTGTTGCTTTAGCTAAAATTGAGAATTAATATCTTAGTAATTAATTAATCTAGAAACCCATTCCCGAGAATGATACTTGGACTCATAAATCACTATACTAAAACTTGACCCGTACACTACGGTATTTCAATATCAAAATAATTTTAAGCAACAGGTTTTTGGCGCCGTTGCCGGGGAATGATGATTATTTAGATTAATTAATATTAGAAGAAAATTTGAAATTTTAGACTAAAGTGTGTTTGTGTGTTTTTCCTTATTTGTTTTTGTGTGTTTGTTTGTTTACTTTTCTGTCATATTTCAGTTTTGTGTGTTTTTGAGTATGTGTCCCCTGTTTTTGGTTGTGTTGCTATTGTGTAAAAGTCTTGATCTGAATTACTGATTTTTCAAGTATGACTTTGCATGATTTTGAGTTTCCACCATTTTATTGTCGCTCTCAGGACCCTAAGTATGTGCATCATGATTTCTCTGAATACCATGTGTCTAATTTTTACCATTATGTACCTGACATTTATGAAAATTCACATGAGAGTAGTTATTTAGGCACTTGGAACCATAATTTCTCTTATCCCAAACAACCTATAGAAAAATCTTCTCTTGTGGACCAATTAATGGAATATATGTTAGAGTTAAAAATTAAAAATTTGGTTCATGATGAATTAGAAAAGTTGGATAGGTTAGAGGCTAAAGTGGTAGAACTTTGGGAAATAATACAGGAAAGAGATCATTATCTTAATCAACTAGTAATTTCCCTTAAGACCTTACAGGAACAATTTCTTATCCTTACGACTGAGGAAGTGCCACCTAGGGGGACTTATTCGTACGATAGTGAGGATGGGTTGGAGGAGACTGAGACACACCAGAAACAGGTTTGTGAGGTAGACAATGGTAATACAATCACTTCTATGGAGGAAATTCAGGTGATGGGGTTCGAGGCTGAAAAGTCCTTTCCCCTTTTATCTCCAGAAATTTCCTTTAATCTTGAAAACCATTTGTCCTATACTCACGAGTCTTGTTTTGATTTTTCTTCTTTCATTTCATTAAACAAAAATACCAAAAATAATTTTCTTTCAGGTGCCCAAGAGAAACAAGATAACCTTTTAGACTTAGAAGGCCATATAGATTCAAGCAAGAAGGGACCGAAGAAATATGAGCAGTTTTACGTGCCTTGACGCCAACCCTGAGGGAGTAGAGTCTAGCTAAAGACGTTAAACAAAGCGCTTCTTGGGAGGCAACCCAAGCTTTACAGTTTTGTTTTATTTTAGTTTGTTTTAGTTGTTTTTCAGTTCTTAGTTTATTTACTAGTTGTTGTTTTGCTTTGTAGGTTGTGACAATACCTTTCTTCGTTGAAATCCATGCTCCCACTCTGAGGAACTTCAACACACATGTTTTGGCTATCCAATGAACTCAGAATGATCTCCATCACCCAGGACAGTATTGTTCACTCTTACCCTTCTGCTTAATTTGTGCTTATTTCTGCAAACATTGGGGACAATGTTTAGTTTAAGTTTGGGGGTGCGATGTTGTTTATTTGTTGTGACTGTCCTGAGTATGTGCTGAATTGTTGATTGATCTTTTACATAAGTATATCATGATAGCCTAGGACGAGATATAATTGGAAATCTTTGTGATTCTGCTGAAACCTGAGAGCATGATATGAATTCGAGTTAATTTAAAAATTTTCTTGAGTTTTTCCTGCACTATTATGCACATAGTCTGTGTTCCTGTAGTTTTAAAATACTTAGAACAAAGTTATTAGGTTTAGAAGTTTGATGTCACCTCGATAGGTCTGAGAACTGATTTGAGAGTTAAACTGCAGGATAGGGTGAATGACAATATAAAGTGCATGATCCGTGTGTGCATTATGTGAAAGAGTTTTTGTTTTTATTGTTTGTTTGTTTAAGAAAAAAAATCATGAGGGCAGAAAGAGCTACCTTCACTGTGATCAGTTAGGCCACTCATTGAGCGAGTGCTCTAGGTAAGGGTCCCTGCAGTGGATGTGTGAAAGCTAGTGTCCTTGCACAAAAAAAAAATAGAAAAAGTTATTAAAAAAATGATTAAGTGCTGAGTAGAGTTATTTAATTCTTGAATGTGGGGAGGCTCAAAGATTAGTAATTACGACTAGTGTAGGGGAAAGTTGAATGGAAAGCCTAATAAAGTTGATCTGGGCTTAGTAAAAATGAAGGGAACATAGGCTAATCACACACACACGTAGGAACACTTAGGAAAAGTTTTAAATTGGTTGCTGAAGTGTTATGTTTGAATGTTTCCTATGATTACTACATTTCCTCTTAAATCTTTGAGGCTTGAATCAAATGCATGTATAAGAACAATCTAATGTGTAATGCTATTTTTGCTCGGGACTAGCAAAAGTTTAAGTTTGGGGGTGTTTGATAGCACACAAAATGTGTTATCCTTAGGCTCAATTATTGCTAGTTTTATGATGATTTCAGGACTTTTATGTAAACCCGAGATCTTTCTTTGGAACTTCCTTATTATCAAACAACAAAAAGAAAGAAGAAATGAATGTTTAAAACTTGGTTTCCCATGTTTTAAAAAGAAAAGTAATGAAGTGAAAGACAAAAGGAAAACAAGGAAGAAAAAGTTTAAACCATTTTGGTTTGTTTTGCTTTTAAAGACAAAAGAAGAAAAGGAAATGAAACAAATGTTTTATATTAAGTTATTTTGGTTTTGTTAAGAAAAGAAAAGAAAAGAAAAGAAAAGAAAGAAAGAAGATAAAGGAAAGAAAAGAAAAGGAAAAAGAAATAGAAAATGAAAATAACAAAAGTGCAAAAAGACAAATGAATGCCTCTTCCACCGATTGATTTTTTTTAAAAAGGGTTTCTCTCCATTTTCTTCTCTTTCATCACAAACCAAGCTGAAATTTCGTGGGAGAAGGAGAAAGGAAGAAGAAGGAAGCCATTTTTCATAAACTTGGAGCTGTAGTTGCAGAAGAAAGGAGAAGAACTCAAGAAGATTCTTTATTGCAGCAGGGAAATCAACTCAGACAAGCTCTGATTTTCTGTTCATCTCGAGCTCCACAAGAAGAGGTAAGAGTTGCGCTTTTGTTTCATGAAAGTTAACTCATATTGGAACAAAATTCGTGAAGGAAGCTCGAGCCAATTCTGATGTTAAGTTGCTGTTTTGTTAAGAGGAAAGCAGAAGACAGAAATTTGCTGTCAAATCCGAGAGGTCTCTGATGTTTTGGTTGTTTTGATCTGTATACTTGGAGTTAGAAGCTCTAAATGGTATGGTTCGAAAGCTTATTCAATTTCCTACAAGTTTTGTGAAGGAATCGTGAGAAGATAATGATTGGAAGATGTTGTAATCTTCAGGTTAAGTTTCGGGTTGCAGCAGGAAGTGAAATCTGGAACAGCAGCAGAATCATTTTAGGGGTTAAGCTACTGAGGTATTTTCTAACCAATACGTTAGGACTCTCATTTTCATGTCTTCATACGAGTTTTAGAGGGTTCAAAAAGGAAGAGTTTGGTATAAAGTACATTCTTTTTGGATAAGTAATGAAGAAGTTATGGCTGTCTGAAAACAGGGCAGAAAATCTGAAAATGCTGGAATTTTTGAAAGTGTGTTTTCTTGTAGTTTTAGGGTTAAAAACCATGAGCTCGAGGTTCTAATACATGAATTTGGTTTGTTTGACAGGCCAAGAGCAAATAGGTCAAGTGTACGGGCTAAGATTCTAGTTCAAGCACTGTGAGTGATAAAAGGAACTTCAAAAGTGTATATATGTTTGAATTATGTTCAAGAAATGCAAGTTTTGCTAGAATAAAGTTTTCAATGCATTATGCTTTCTTTTGAGTACATGATTATGACTATTCATGTTTTCCTAGAAATGTGTCAAGTGTTCATTGTGACCCTAAAAGTCTTTATAAAGTTTATACATGAGCATATGTCCAATGGTTGCAAAATTTATGGTAATGTTATGATTTCAAGCAAGCATGTACTAGCAAGTATGTTTTAAAGTTTTCCAGTTTTATGAACAAGCTGAGTAAGCTTGAGTTTTATGAAAGAAAAGATAAGCAGGCATGTTCAAATGTTTCATGTGATTTTCTGAGATATTGAGCCCGAGGCTTTATGGTACCGTGTGCACACAGGTCTTATTCTGTTGTCAACGTTGAGTGTACTCCGTGACAACAAATACTGCCGTGAGTCTTTGGGCGGGCCCCACTATGACAAAGACGATGGGAGTCTTTGGGCGGGCCCACTACATCGTGAGAGTAAACGTTGGTTGTATCTTGGCGTCTTCTACACAACGTAGATTGTGAAATGTTTTTAAAAGAGTTTATTTCATTTACATGCCTTACGAGATTTTGATGATATACTTGTTGGTTTTCTGAAAGTCTATTATGATTCTACGTTTACTTTCAATGCTTGAATACAAATGCATATGCTCATAGTTTTCAGGTCACATGTTTTACAAGTTATAGATATTAAACACAGTCACTCACTAAGCTTCATAGCTCATTCTTTCTATGTTTTCAAACTTTTCAGGTAGAGATCGAGCTCCTGGCACCTGAGTTACTTCCATAGTCTGCTAAAGCTTCATAAGTTAAATACTTTGTACGTGGCTGGTTTTGTCTAGCAAGTCTCTATGTTTGTAAATTATTTTGAGAGGACTTTGGTGTTATAGTTGTTTGTACATTAGAGGTTGTATAAACATTTGGTTTGTCTTGTGTTGTTTCTGATGCACTAGACTTTTAGTTTCCAATAGAGACTTGTGAATGGTTTCTCCTTGTATATGTTTAATAGTTTGTCCGCTTTCCGCTATGTCATGTTTAAGTGTTCCATTTTCGAACATAGTATGTTTATCAGTGAATCGTGGTCACACGTGTATTGTTAAGAGATAAACAATGTCTGTTGGCTTCACACGCCTTTCTTTGCCGAGTGAGTTAACAGTAGTTCGGAAGGGGTGTGACAACTTGTATCGTGCGCAGTTAGATCCATGGGAATGAGACAGGGCAAGTTAGCTCTGAGAATTAAGTGAAAGTCATAGTAAGTTATTGAGTTAGTTCAGATCGAACTAGTAGAGTATGGTTCAAGTAAGGATAAGAGCAAGTCCAGTTAGGGCTATAATATGAATAGAAGTTTAGTATTGTGTATTTGAGTTAAGTATCCATAGCATGTCTAATATGTTGATATGTTATAGGAGTCATGCCACCACGTACTAGCAGACGACGCAGGCAGGATCAGGGCAGGACGCAGGATCCTACCCAAGGCCAATCTGAGAGGGGATCTAGTGCCCCGAGAGTCCAAACTGAGGCCAGAGATCAGCAGCATGCCATTTCCTCACAGGAGGTAGGCAGGCCAGAGAGAGCAGGGCCAAGTGATCCAGAAAAGGCGTATGGAATAGAACGTCTGAAGAAATTGGGAGCCACAGTGTTTGAGGGTTCCACAGATCCAGCTGACGCCGAGGTGTGGCTGAATAAACTTGAGAAATGTTTTGATGTGATGAGCTTCCCTGAAGAGCGTAAAGTCAAGCTAGCCACATTCCTGCTAGAGAAAGAAGCAGAGGGATGGTGGAAGTCAATTTTAGCTAGACGGAGTGATGCACGCACTCTAGACTGGCAAACTTTCAGAGGCATATTTGAAGATAAATATTACCTGGCACATACTGCAAAGCAAAGAGAGATGAATTTTTAGAATTAAAGCAAGGGTCACTATCGGTGGTGAGTCACGAGAGAAGATATACCGAAGTCACACACGATATCTTTGAAGTAATTATGGCATCCGAGAGTGACAGTGTCGACGATTTGAAAGAGGGTTACGACCGAGATACGTACCCCCGCCATGACCATTGCTAAGTGGGTGACTTCTCTCACTGGTAGAGACCGCTCTACGTGTTGAGAGCGAGTATAGCAGCAGAGGCGCATCGATGAGTGGAGCCAACTCGTGGGCCTTCAACGACGAGTAGTTTTTCGAAGTCGCGACAAATGAAGATTCACACACAGGGTGAATGTTTCAAGTCGTCGAGACTTTAAGAATCGAGTGGCGCCAAAATATCGAGGCGGATGAATGTTAGTGGTGCCTATCGAGGCGTGAGTCAAAGAGCACACCAGTCAATCTGCGGATCCACGGCAAGACCACGAGACAATGCAGAGTTCATTGCCGGTGCAAAGCAAGGAGAACTCCATGTGCAAATTGTGGCAAGAATCATCGAGGCCAATGTCTTGTTGGTGTCGGTGTGTTTACCGTGTGTGGCGCAAAGGGCATTTCAAGAGGATTGTCCACGACTTAGAGCAGCAAATGCACGCAGAGGACCGAGAGAGTTGGATCCCGAGCGGTTGAGCAACCGAGAGTTCCAGTGAGCTGCGGAGAGAGGGCACCAGGTGGTGCAAAGCGAGAAGGAGTTGTAGGGAGACCTAGCAAACAGGGAAAGGTCTACGCTATGACTCAAAGAGAAAGCGAGAGATGCACGGATGATGTGATTATCGGTACGATTTCTATTTGTAATGTACCCGCATGTGTTTTGATAGATCCAGTGCTACGCATTCCTTTGTTTCCAGCTTATTCCTAACTAAGCTTAGTAGGAAGCTAGAGCCTTTGTTTGAGGAGTTAGTTATATACACTCCAGCTTGGTGATGCTTTACTAGTCAATTCGGTGTTGCGAGATTGTGAGGTCTTAGTAGAAGGTCTCAATATGTTAGTGGATCTTCTTCCACTAGAGTTGCAGATGTTAGATGCAATCTTAGGGATGGATTTCTTATTCACTCATTATGCTTCCATGGATTGCCATAAAAGGAAGTTGTTTTTAGAAAACCGGGGTTCACAAGTGGTTTTCGGGGTGAAAAGAAGATTATTCCTCACGAGTTTGATTTCGACATTCAAAGCTCGAAGTTGTTGAGAAAAAGGATGCACTGCGTTTCTTGCTCACGTAGTGGAGGTGTAGGAAGAAAAGTTAAAACCGTAAGATGTTCTTGTTGTGAACGAATTTCTAGATGTTTTTCCAAAGAGATCTGTCAGGGTTTGCCACCGATAGGGAGGTAGAGTTCACTATTGAATTGCTACCAGAACAACACCTATTTCATGAGCGCCCGTATAGAATGGCTCCAAGTGAGCTCAAAGAGCTGAAGATGCAATTACAAGAACTAGTTGATAAGGGATACATCAGACCTAGTGTATCACCCTGGGGAGCTCCAGTGTTATTTGTAAAGAAGAAAGATGGTACCCTTAGGTTATGCATTGATTACAGACAGTTAAACAAAGTCACGATACGTAACAAGTATCCTTTACCCCGTATTGATGACTTGTTTGACCAGTTACGAGGAGCATCAGTGTTTTCTAAGATTGATTTGAGATCAGGATACCATCAGTTAAAGGTAAGGGAATCAGACATTCCTAAGACAACATTCAGAACCAGGTACGGGCATTATGAGTTTCTAGTAATGCCGTTCGGTTTGACGAATGCACCAGCAGTTTTCATGGACCTCATGAACAGGATATTCCACCAGTATTTGGATCAGTTCGTGATAGTATTTATTGATGATATACTAGTTTACTCAGTTGACAGGAAAGCTCATGAGGAACATTTAAGGATTATTCTGCAAACACTACGAGATAAACAGTTGTACGCTAAATTCACCAAATGTGAGTTTTGGTTGGATCAGGTAGTGTTTTTGGGGCATGTTGTCTCAGCGAATGGTGTTAGTGTGGATCTAAATAAAATTAAAGTCAGTAGTCAATCGGGAAAGACCAATCGGTCTGAGAGAGTACGTAGTTTCCTAGGCTTGGCAGGATACTACAGGCGGTTTGTTGAGGATTTCTCACGATTAGCATTACCCTTAACAGCTTTGACAAGAAAGAATGCTAAGTTTGAGTGGTCAGATAAGTGTGAACAGAGTTTTCAGGAGCTGAAAAAGAGATTAATTACAACACCTATTCTGACACTTCCTGTAACGGGAAAAGAGTATGTCATTTACTGTGATGCCTCGAGACAAGGGTTAGGGTGTGTTCTGATGCAAGAAGGAAAAGTAATAGCTTATGCATCAAGACAATTGAAAAAGCATGAATGTAATTACCCTACCCACGATCTTGAGCTAGCAGCAGTTGTTCTAGCATTGAAGATCTGGAGACATTACTTGTTTGGTGAAAGGTGTCACATCTACACACGATCATAAGAGTCCAAAATATATCTTTGATCGAGAGGAGTTGAATATGAGACAGAGAAAGATGGTTAGAACCGATTAAAGATTATGATTGTACTATAGAATACCATCCTGGTAAGGTGAATGTGGTAGCAGATGCATTGAGCAGGAAGTCAAGACTTCCTAGGGATGCCTTGTGTGGTATTCGAGCAACATTTTTAAGAACTCTAAGGGATTCTAAGGCAGTTGTGAATGCAGAGAGTTCGGGAGTCTTTAGCTCGATTCAGTCAGTCTTCACTCAGAGTGAGGGTTGTGAGAAGACAACCAGAGGATAGTAACTTGCAGAAAATGTTTGGAAAGTCCAAACAAGGCCCAGAAGCAGAGTTTAAGATGAGATCAGACGGGGCCATAGAAAGGCAAGGAAGACTATGTGTTCCGAATTTTAGTGAGCTTAAGAATGCTATTCTAGAGGAAGCTCACAGTTCAGCTTACGCTATGCATCCAGGAAGCACCAAGATGTACAAAACTTTGAAGGGAACGTATTGGTGGCCTGGGATGAAACGAGAGATAGCTGATTATGTTGATAGATATTTGATCTGCCAACAGGTTAAACCAGTTAGACAGAGGCAAGGAGGACTCCTTAACCCACTGCCAGTGCCAGAGTAGAAATGGGAGCATATCACTATGGATTTTCTGTTTGGATTACCACGTACTTCAGGTGGGCATGATGGTATTTGGGTAATAGTGGATAGACTCACTAAAACAGCACGGTTTGTACCGATTAAAGCGACGTCTACGCTTGATCAGCTAGCTAAGCTATACATCGATAGAATTGTGAGTCAATACGGAGTGCCAGTGTCTATCGTTTCAGATAGAGATCCAAGATTTACTTCTAAGTTTTGGCCTAGCTTACAGAAAGCTATGGGAACAAAGCTGAAGTTTAGTACAGCATTCCATCCTCAGACAGATGGGCAGTCAGAGAGAACCATCCAGACCTTAGAGGACATGTTGAGAGCATGTGTAAACCCAAGATCTTTCTTTGGAACCTCCTTATTATCAAACAACAAAAGAAAGGAAGAAATGAATGCTTAAAACTTGGTTTTCCTTGTTTTAAAAAGAAAAGTAATGAAGTGAAAGGCAAAAGGAAAACAAGGAAGGAAAAACATAAACCATTTTGGTTTGGTTTGCTCTAAGAATAATGAAGAAAGAAAATGAAAGGAAAGGTTATAATATTGTGTTTTGTTAGGAATGAAAAGAAAAGAAAAGAAAAGAAAAGAAAAGGAAAAGGAAAAAAAGAAAGAAAGTGGAAGGTGGGACCCCCACCTTGGTTTTTCTTTTTAAACAACCAAGTACCTTCAATTTTCTTCTCATTTTCATCAAAGAGGAGCTGAGGGTTCGTGGGAGAAGCTTAAAGGAAGAAGAAGAAGGTGGTTTTGGAGCTGGATTTGCAGAAGAGAGGGAGAGAACTCAAGCAATTAGTATGACAGCAAGGTAATCACTCTGCCATGTTCTGCTATTTTGTTCATCTCGAGCTCCACAGAAAGAGGTAAGAGTGGAAATTTTGTTTCATGAAAGTTAACTCATATTGGAACAAAATTCGTGAAGGAAGCTCGAGCAAATTCGGATCTTAAGCTACTGTTTTGTGAAGAGGAAGACAGAACACAGAATTTACTGTCAAATCCGAGAAGTCTCTGATGTTTTGGTTGTACTGACCTGTAGAGTTGGAATCAGAAGCTCTATTAGGTATGGTTGGAAAGCTTATTGAATTTCCTACACCTTTCGTGAAGAATTCGTGAATAGAAAATGATTGGAAGATGTTGTAAATAGCAGGTCAAGTTTCGGGTTGCAGCAGAAAATCGAATCTGGAATAGCAGAAGTTAGTTCCGGAGAAAGGAGATTTCGAGGTATTTCTGAACCAATCTATTGGGAATTTCAATTTCATGTCTTCATATGATATTTAGAGGGTTCAAAAAGGAGGAATTTGGTATAAAGTACATCCTTTTTGGCTAAGTAATGAAGAAGTTATGAGTATCTGAATACAGGGCTTAAAATCTGTTAAATGCTGGAATTTTTGTTGGAGTATTTTCTTGTAGTTTAAAGGTTAAAAACCATGAGCTCGAGGTTCTAAAACATGGTTTTGGTTTGTTTGACAGGCCAAGAACAAAAGGTTGAGTGTACGGGTCAAGACTTTAGTTCTAACACTGTGAGTGACAAAACGAACCTTGAAAATGGTTTATAGGCTTGTATTATGCTTATGAAATGCAAGGTTTTGCTAAAACGAAATGGTTTAGATGTTTATTGTTTTTCTTGAACACTTGTTTATGAGCATTCATGATTTCTTAGAAATGTTTTAAAGTGTTCATGATGAGCCTAAAAGTCTTTATGAAATTTATACATGAGCATATGTCTAATGATTGCCAAAACTTATGGAGATGTTATGATTTCAAGCAAGCATGTACTAGCAAGTATGTCTTAAAGATTTCTAGTTTTATGAACAAGCTAAGTAAGCTTGAGTTTTATGAAAGAAAAAGATAAGCTGGCATGTTCAAATGTTTTCATGTGAACTTTTGAGATATTGAGCCCGAGGCTATGTAGTACCGTGTGCACACAGGTCTTATTCTCGTTGTCGGCGTTGAGTGTACTCGTGACAACAACACTGTCGTGAGTCTTTGGGCGGGCCCCACTACGACAAAGACGATGGGAGTCTTTGGCGGGCCCCACTACATCGTAGAATAAACGTTGGTGTACTGGGCATTCCCTACACAACGTAGATTGTGACATGTTTTAAAAAGAGCTTATATCATTTACATGCCTTACGAGATTTTAACGGTATACTTGCTGGTTTTCATGAAAAGCTATTATGATTACACAGTTACTTTTAACATTTGATTACAGATGCATATGCTCATAGATGGCCAGGTGATATGATTTACGAGTTAATAACTTTCTTTAAAACTCAAGTCACTCACTGAGCTTCATAGCTCATTCTTTCGATGTTTTTCCACTTTTCGTAGTAGAGATCGAGCTCCGGCATGCACGATAACTTTGCCATAATCTCTGGAAGCTTCTCATGTTTGATATGTTGTACGTGGTTGGTGTGGTTTAGTAAATCCATATGTTTGTAAATTATTTTAAGAGAACTATGTAGTTATAATCGTATGTGCTTTAGAGGTTGTGGTTGTTTAATTAGTGGTTTGGACTGTTTGTGGTTCTGATGTTCTTGCTCGTTTTAGTTTCCAAGAGGGACTTAAGAAGAGTTTCTCCTCATGTACGTCTTATAGATGTCCAGTTTCCGCTGTGTTAAGCTTAAAGTGTTCCATATGCGAACATAGTGTATTTTCGAGTAAAGTAGTGTCGTGAGTATTGTTAAGAGGTAACAATGTCTGTTGGCTTCATGCCGTCTCCCGGGCTAAGTTAGCAAGTGGTTTGGGAGGGGGTGTGACAGCATGTGTCCTTCAATTTAAAGGGAGTTGGGATACACACCTATCGCTTATGGAATTTGCTTACAATAACAGCTACCAGTCGAGTATTGGTATGACACCATTTGAGGCTCTGTATGGAAGACCATGTAGAACGCCGATATGTTGGAATGAAGTTGGAGAGCGGAAGCTTATCGGCCCTGAGTTGGTACAAGTTACTACCGACAATATTAAGGTAATCAGAGAAAATTTGAAGGTAACACAAGACCGTCAAAAGAGTTACGCAGATAAGCGACGAAAGGACTTAGAATTCCAGGTTGGAGATCAAGTTTTCTTGAAGTTATCTCCATGGAGAGGTGTCCTTCGTTTTGGTAAGAAGGGTAAACTAAGCCCTAGATATATTGGTCCTTATCTAGTAACGGGACGAGTTGGGCCAGCAGCCTACAGACTGGAGTTGCCAGCAGAACTATCTCGAGTACATAATGTATTTCATGTGTCCATGTTGAAGAAGTATATCCCAGATCCGACACATGTGTTGCAAGCACAACCAGTTGAGCTGAAAGAAGACATGAGTTACGTTGAGGATGCAGTTCAAATCCTCGACAGGAAAGAACAAGTTTTAAGGAACAAGACGATCCCACTCGTGAAGGTTCGTTGGAGACATCACGGAGTGGAGGAGGCAACCTGGGAGTTAGAGGATCTAATGAGGAGGAAGTACCCAATGATTTTCACTTAAAGACTACTCAATTTCGAGGACGAAATTTCTCAAGGGGAGGTAAGTTGTAAACCCGAGATCTTTCTTTGGAACTTCCTTATTATCAAACAACAAAAAGAAAGAAGAAATGAATGTTTAAAACTTGGTTTCCCATGTTTTAAAAAGAAAAGTAATGAAGTGAAAGACAAAAGGAAAACAAGGAAGAAAAAGTTTAAACCATTTTGGTTTGTTTTGCTTTTAAAGACAAAAGAAGAAAAGGAAATGAAACAAATGTTTTATATTAAGTTATTTTGGTTTTGTTAAGAAAAGAAAAGAAAAGAAAAGAAAACAAAGAATAAAGATAAAGGAAAGAAAAGAAAAGGAAAAAGAAATAGAAAATGAAAATAACAAAAGTGCAAAAAGACAAATGAATGCCTCTTCCACCGATTGATTTTTTTTAAAAAGGGTTTCTCTCCATTTTCTTCTCTTTCATCACAAACCAAGCTGAAATTTCGTGGGAGAAGGAGAAAGGAAGAAGAAGGAAGCCATTTTTCATAAACTTGGAGTCTGTAGTTGCGAGAAGAAAGGAGAAGAACTCAAGAGGATTCTTTATTGCAAAGAGGGAAATCAACTCGGACAAGCTCTGATTTTCTGTTCATCTCGAGCTCCACCAGAAGAGGTAAGAGTTGAGCTTTTGTTTCATGAAAGTTAACTCATATTGGAACAAAATTCGTGAAGGAAGCTCGAGCCAATTCTGATGTTAAGTTGCTGTTTTGTTAAGAGGAAGGCAGAAGACAGAAATTTGCTGTCAAATCCGAGAGGTCTCTGATGTTTTGGTTGTTTTGATCTGTATACTTGGAGTTAGAAGCTCTAATTGGTATGGTTCGAAAGCTTATTCAATTTCCTACAGGTTTGGTGAAGGAATCGTGAGAAGATAATGATTGGAAGATGTTGTAATCTTCAGGTTAAGTTTCGGGTTGCAGCAGGAAGTCAAATCTGGAACAACAGCAGAATCATTTTAGGGGTTAAACTACTGAGGTAATGTCTAACCAATACGTTAGGAATCTCGTTTTCATGTCTTCATAAGAGTTTTAGAGGATTCAAAAAGGAAGAGTTTGGTATAAAGTACATTCTTTTTGGATAAGTAATGAAGACGTTATGGCTGTCTGAAAACAGGCAGAAAATCTAAAAATGCTGGAATTTTTGAAAGTGTGTTTTCTTGTAGTTTTAGGGTTAAAAACCATGAGCTCGAGGTTCTAATACATGAATTTGGTTTGTTTGACAGGCCAAGAGCAAATAGGTCAAGTGTACGGGCTAAGATTCTAGTTCAAGCACTGTGAGTGATAAAAGGAACTTTAAAAGTGTATATATGTTTGAATTATGTTCAAGAAATGCAAGTTTTGCTAGAATAAAGTTTTCAATGCATTATGCTTTCTTTTGAGTACATGATTATGACTATTCATGTTTTCCTAGAAATGTGTCAAGTGTTCATTGTGACCCTAAAAGTCTTTATAAAGTTTATACATGAGCATATGTCCAATGGTTGCAAAATTTATGGTAATGTTATGATTTCAAGCAAGCATGTACTAGCAAGTATGTTTTAAAGTTTTCCGATTTATGAACAAAATTTGAGTAAGCTTGGGTTTTATGAAAGAAAAGATAAGCGGGCATGTTCAAATGTTTCATGTGATTTTTACGAGATATTGAGCCCGAGGCTTTATGGTACCGTGTGCACACAGGTCTTATTCTCATTGTCGGCGTTGAGTGTACTCAGTGACAACGGTATTGTCGTGAGTCTTTGGCGGGCCCCACTCGACAAAGACGATGGGAGTCTTTGGGCGGGCCCCACTACATCGTAGAGTAAACGTTGGTTGTCTCTTGGCGTGCTCTACACAACGTAGATTGTGAAATGTTTTTAAAAGAGTTTATTTCATTTACATGCCTTACGAGATTTTGATGATATACTTGTTGATTTTCTCAAAGTCTATTATGATTCTACGTTTACTTTCAATGCTTGAATACAAATGCATATGCTCATAGTTTTGTGTCACATGTTTTACAAGTTATAGATATTAAACACAACCACTCACTTTGAGCTTCATAGCTCATTCTTTCTATGTTTTCAAACTTTTCGTAGAGATCGAGCTCCGCACCCGAAAGTCTATCGCCATAGTCTGCTAAAGCTTCATAAGTTAAATACTTTGTGCGTGGTTTGGTTTTGTCTAGCAAGTCTCTATGTTTGTAAATTATTTTGAGAGGACTTTGGTGTTATAGTTGTTTGTACATTAGAGGTTGTATAAACATTTGGTTTGTCTTGTGTTGTTTCGATGCACTAGACTTTTAGTTTCCAAGAGAGACTTGTGAATGGTTTCTTCTTGTATTATGTTTAATAGTTGTCCAGTTTCCGCTATGTCATGTTTAAGTGTTCCATTTTCGAACATAGTATGTTTATCGGTGAATCGGGGTCAACAGTGTATTGTTAAGAGATAAACAATGTCTGCATGGCTTCACGCCGCCTTCTTTGAGAGTTAGGTAGTTCGGAAGGGGGTGTGACATTTTACGTGTTTAAATGATTCAATTTCAGGATAAGACCGTAAACAGAACAATTGGAGACATTTTCGGTCACTCGGGATCGATATAAGGCTATTTGGAGCTAAAAATAACATCATTTAGAAGAAGAAAGATTAATCCAAGCTTGAAGACCCGAGGTGTTGGCGTTGCAACGCCAAGCTGAGCGTTGCACCACCGTGCTTGCTGTTTAGAGGCTTTGAAGACCCCAGACGATAGCATTGCAACGCTGCCTTGCAGTGTCGCAACGCTATCTCGATAAGGAAGCGCACATGAAGGACCGCACAACGGCCGTTGCAACACTGCCTTGCAGCGTCGCAATGCCAGATCGATAAGGGGTGCGCGCGTTAGGGTAGCAGCGTTGCAATGCTGCCGACTGTTTCCTTATTTACCAGCTGCCTAGGGTACAACATTGCAACGCTGTACCGATTGAGCCTATAAATTGAACATGTTGTTCTCATTACAAGGGGAGCCGAATTTGCTAGATTTTTGCCCTATTTTCGAAATACACTTTGTAAGAAGAGAGAAAATAGCGTTTTTGGGAGTCAAAGCATCCGTGGAGGTTCGAGATCGAAGACGGGAGCTCGGAGACGTAGGACCGACATCGACATATAAGTTTAATTTTCTTTTCTTTCAGATTGTAACTTCGTTTGAGACGTTTTCTACTTGTTTAGCTTGGTTTTCATGTGATTTAGAGTAGCTAAACATTGAAGTTACGATTTGATTTACTTGTTATGACTTTCTTGCCATGTATTGAAACATGTTTTGTTCTTATTTTTGGCAATTCGTTCTTTAACTTTTAATTCTGTTGGTTTAAGTTGACTCGAGAGATAAAGCTTGAATTAGAGCAAAATTGTCAAAACCCTTAGAAATCTGGAATGAGAATGACCTAGAATCTTAGGGAAACACATAAAGAAGTTGCTTAATGCCATGCATGTCGTAGGTTCATATGGAGACTATGGAGTTTATTGCATGTGTGAGGCTCACTAAGAATCGAGAGGTTTTTTTGAGTATTTTACTTCTTGTTTATAAATTCATCTCATTGGTTCATTGCATGTGTTAATTGAGTCATGAACTTGTATAATCACTTTCCTCAAATCTATCAATTCGTGTCTCCACATGTTAGTCTGTTGTTTGTCTTTATTTTCAATCACCTATCCATGTTTTGTTGCTTTAGCTAAAATTGACAATTAGTATCTTAGTACTTAACTAATCTAGAAACCCATTCCCGAGGACGATACTTGGACTCATAAATCACTATACTAAAACTTGACCCGTACACTCCGGTATTACAATATCATAAATATTACGCAATATCATAAATATTAACTCGAGAGATAAATATTACGCAAAAACTTGTTGCTTAAAATTATTTTGCTATTGCAATACCGCAGTGTATGGGTCAAGTTTTCGTGTAGTGATTTATGAGTCCAATTATCATGCACGGAAATGGGTTTCTAGATTAATTAATTACTAAGATATTAATTCTCAATTTTAGCTAAAGCAACAAAACATGAATAAGTGATTGAAAATAAAGACAAACAACAAACTGACATGTGGAGACACGAATTGATAGAATTGAGGAAAGTGATTATACAAGTTAATGACTTAACTAACACATGCAATGAACCAGTGAGATGAATTTATAAACAAGAAGTAAAATACTCAAGAAAACCTCTCGATTCTTAGTGAGCCTCACACATGCAATAAACTCCATAGTCTCCATATGAACCTACGACATGCATGGCATTAAGCAACTTCTTTATGTGTTTCCCTAAGATTCTAGGTCATTCTCATGCCAGATTTCTAAGGGTTTTGACAATTTTGCTCTAATTCAAGCTTTATCTCTCGAGTCCACTTAAACCAACAGAATTAAAAGTTAAAGAACGAATTGCCAAAAATAAGAACAAAACATGCTTCATACATGGCAAGAAAGTCATAACAAGTAAATCAAATCCTAACTTTAATGTTTAGCTACTCTAAATCACATGAAAACCAAGCTAAACAAGTAGAAAACGTTTCAAACGAAGTTACAATCTGAAAGAAAAGGAAATTAAACTTATATGTCGATGCCGGTCCTACGTCTCCGAGCTCCCGTCTTCGATCTCGAACCTCCACGGATGCTTTGACTCCCAAAAACGCTATTTTCTCTCTTCTTAAAAAGTGTATTTCGAAAATAGGGCAAAAATCTAGCAAATTCGGCTCCCCTTGTAATGAGAACAACATGTTCTATTTATAGGCTCAATCGGTACAGCGTTGCATCTTACCAAGGTACAACGCTCCATCCCTTCCCTTTGAGTATAACCCTTTGCCAGAAGTCGAGCCTTAAAGGTTTGCACCTTACCGGCTTGATCTCGTTTCCTCTTGTAGATCCACTTGCAACCGATAGGTCTTTCACCATCTGGTTGGTCTACAAGTTCCCAGACTGAATTGAAATACATTGACTCCATTTCGAGGTCCATGGCTTTAATCCACTGGTCCCTATCTATATCATACATTGCCTGTTTATAGGTTGGATCCTCAACGCCATCATCAGGTATGACGACCTGAGTTTCAGTTAAATCCATGTAACGGTCGGGTTGTCTAACATCCCTCCCACTACGTCAAGGCATTCTCAACTCTTGAGAAGGATCAACTTGATCGACAACTCTTGTTGATTTATCAGTAGCTTGCCTGGAAATTTCGCTCAAGATAATCTTACATCGAGGTTGATGATCTCTCATGTGGTCTTCTACTAAGAACGTGGCATTTGTCAAAACAAGTACCTTGTCCTCTTGAGGATCATAAAATAGACCACCTTTCGTTTCTTTGGAGTATCCTACGAATAGGCATAATTTTGAACGATGTTCCAATTTCTTTGGATTGGACACCAACACATGTGCTGGACATCCCCAAATCCTGAAGTGACGTAAACTCCCTTTACGCCTTTCCATAACTCATAGGGTGTTTCTGAAACACTCTTAGAGGGAACCATGTTCAAAATATATTCAGCAACTTCTACTTCATATCCCCAAAACGAACTAGGCATCTAAGCGTAGCTCATCATGGATCGAACCATGTCTAACAGGGTTTATTTCTCCTCTCAGATACACCATTCTGCTGAGGTGTATTGGGCGCTGAATGTTGGGATACGATTCCATGTTCTATCATATAGTCTTGGAATCTCAAATCCATATACTCTCCACCTCGATCTGATCGAAGTGTTTTAATCGTTTTACCTAATGTGTTCTCAACTTCGACCTTATACTCCTTGAATTTGGACTTATGATGCATTAGGTAAAGAAAGCCATACCTAGAATAATAATCAATAAAACTGATGAAGTATTCATACCCTCCTCGTGCCTTGACATTCCTTGAACCACAAAGATCCGAATGCACGAGTTCCAAGGGTTCTTTGGCTCTATAACCTTTTTCAGAAAAATGTCTTTTAGTCATTTTTCCTTCGTGACAGGACGCACATGGTGGTAAAGAGTTGTCCTCTAACTGACTTAGGAGACCACTCTTGACCAATCTCCCAATCCTGTTGAGATTAATATGGCCTAGTCTCAAGTGCCAAAGATAGGTACTAGAAGAAAGCTTCTGCCATTTATTTTGAGTATCAACTGTTTTAAACATCTCGGTGTTCAAAATAGCTTTTACTTCTGTTGGTCTTAACACGTATAAGTTGTTTTCCAGTTTAGCAGAACATATTCGTACACCTCTTTTGCAAATGAACGCTTCATTATGATCAAAAGATACTTTATACATATGTTCAAGCAAACAAGAAATAGATACAAGATTTCTTTTGATTCCAAGAACCAAAAGTACATTTCTAATAAAATGAATCTATCTCTAAACAACAACTTGACTGCTCCCACTACTTTGGCCGAGACAACCTCTCCTGTTCCAACTCTTAGAGATATCTCCCCATCAGCAAGCTGCTGCCAGGAACTAGTTTACTGAAAAGAAGAACAAACATGGTTAGTGGCTCCTGAATCTAGTATCCAGGCGAAATCATCATGTTCCACTAAACATGTTTCAACAATGAGTAAATCATATTTACCTTGTGTTTCTTTCTCATCTTTCTTTTCTGCAAGGTACTTCGGGTAGTTCCTCTTCTAGTGCCCGTCTATACCACAGTGGAAACATTTTCCTGTGACTTTGGCCTTGCGTGTTGGAGCTTGTTCCTTCCCTTTGTCCTTCTTCTTCTTGTTCTAAATACCCTCATTCTAAGAAAAAGAAGGACCAGACTTGGTCCCTAAGGACGATTCTCTTAGGAACTTTTTCAAAGTGACAACATTTGCCTCCTTCTTTTTTCCTTTTGATTTCATCAGGGACTCAAAAGTTTGAAGCTCATTGAGGAAAGTAGTCAGGTTATATTCTATTTTATTCATTACCGCATTGGTGAAGAATGGAAGGAAACTCTTCAGAAGAGATTCAATAATAAAGATTACCTGACGTTTCTCATCTATGACAACCCAATTTACTTCAACCACGTTGAAGTGGACACTCATGTCAAGGACATGTTCCCTAACAGAGGCTCCCTCCTTCATACGAGAGTTGTAAACGTATTTGAGAGCATCATAAAAGACCGATGAGGTGAAGGGATCGAATCTCGCAGCGGAAGCGATTGTGAATCACGTGTTCTTAATTTTGTTACATAGATATCATAAACAAGAACTAGATCTAAAATTAAGCATGCTTCTATAAGATGGACAACAAGAAATTTACCTTTGAAGAACTCTTTCTTCAAGTGCTCCTTCTCCCACGATCACGATCACGGACACTACCACAGAAAGTTCTCCATTTTTCTCTAGGTGAGGGAGGAAGGTGGGTTCCTTTTAAGGTGAGGTGAGATGATCTTGGAAAGATGTACTTGAAACTCTTTCCAATAATATGAGAGAATGCACTAGGGTTTCTCAAAAGAGATTGGTCTCAAAGTTGCATCTCATGCAACTATATATAGGGAAATAGGATGGAAATTATCGTCCTATCCCCCCTTTATTCTCTCATTAGTATATGGTTTATATGTGAATCTCATTCACACTAAAACCATATATTATATCAATTATATCATATATAACTAATATAACACCTCATATATGAAATTGAACACTTCAATTTCATTCCTAACTTTATACCCTTAATATTACCATGTTAAGCCAACGGAGGGACCTAATGGGCCTAAAGTTCATAAGCTCCAATGATGTGAGATTTAACTGATCAAACTCTTTGATCCAATTAATCAATATTCATTAACTACAAGTGTCACACCCCCTCCCGAACTACCTACTAACTTAGCCCGGCAGACGGCGTGAAGCCAACAGACATCGTTCACCTCTCTAACGATACCTGTTGACCCTATTTTACCTGATAAGCACACTAAACTTGTATAAGAAACACTTAAACATAACACAGCGGAATATTGACAATTACGTAACCTACGTAAGGGGTAACCCTACTTAAGACTCTCTGAAAAACTGAAAGAGGTAAGAACATCACAACCATAAACATTCCCAACCATGGCTTACACAGCCACAACCTAGAATGTACACATAAACATAACTTCAAAGTCCTTCTACAATACATATAGACTTCTTATACATCTCCACCCACGTACAAAGTATCAAACTCTTGGAGCTTCCAGCAGACTATGGCAGGTTATCAGGCACCGGGAGCTCGATCCTACCTGAAAAGTGGGAAAACACTGAAAGAATGAGCTATGAAGGTCAGTGAGTGACTTGAGTTTAAAAGGAAACTACTAACTCGTAAATCATATCACCTGGCCATCTATGAGCATATGCATCTGTAATCAAGCGTTAAAAGTAATTGTGTAATCATAATAACTTTTCAGAAAAACCAGCAAGTATATCGTTACAATCTCGTAAGGCATGTAAATGATATAAACTCTTTTTAAAACATGTCACAATCTACGTTGTGTAGGGCACGCCCAGTACAACCAACGTTTGTTCTACGATGTAGTGGGGCCCGCCCAACACTCTCATCGTCTTTGTCGTAGTGGGGCCCGCCCAGCACTCACGACAACGCTGTTGTCACGGAGTACACTCAACGTCGACAACAGAAATGACCTGTGTGCACACGGTACCATAAAGCCTCGGGCTCAATATCTCAGAAGATCACATGAAAACATTTGAACATGCGTGTTTATCTTTTCTTTCATAAAACTCAAGCTTACTTAGCTTGTTCATAAAAGCTGAAATCTTTAAAAACATACTTGCTAAACATACTGCGCAAAATCATAGCATTTCCGAAACTTTGGAAATTCAATAAACATATGCTCATATATAAATTTCATCAAGACATTTAGGCTCACAATGAATACTTGAAAACATTTCTAGGAAAACATGAATACTCATAAACATGTGTTAAAAAAGAAAGCATAAAGCATTGAAAACTTCCATTCTAACAAAACTTGCATTTCTTAAATCATAATTCAAGCATATAAACACTTTTGAAGTTCGTTTTGTCACTCACAACTTTGTCGACGTATAGCTTAGCAAGCTGATCAAGTGTAGACGTTGATTTAATCGGTATAAATCGTTCTGTCTTAGTGAGTCTATCCACTATTACCCAAATACCATCATGTCCACATGAAGTACGTGGTAATCCAAAAAGAAAATCTATAGTGATATGCTCCCATTTCCATTCCGGCATTGGCAATGGATTAAGGAGTCCTCCTGGTCTCTGTCTGACTGGTTTAACCTGTTGGCAGATCAAACATCTATCAACATATTCAACTATCTCCCGTTTCATCCCAGGCCACCAATACGTCCCCTTCAAAGTTTTACACATCTTGGTGCTTCCTGGATGCATAGTGTAGCTGAATTGTGAGCTTCCTCTAGAATAGCATCTTTAAGCTCACTAATACTCGGGACACATATCGTTTTACCCCTGTGATTACCTCTTTGTTCCTTAAGCACCACTGATCCTCTAATGAACAACAAGTCTAAGGTCCTACCATAGACTCGTACCCTCTTGAGTCAGTTAGAAGGCGGGGCCCCGTTGTTCAAGACCTGGAGTAAGTTCTTAAGGGAACAACCTATCTAATTCCTTAGTGTAGGAATGAGTGAATTCCATCTTGTATAGTTAAGTCCCCAGCTACCTACGAGGTTCTGTCCCTAAGAAGGTATGTTTATTGAGTCGGCTATAGGCCACTCTCACCCATATTAGTCTAAGGACAAACCCCTATAAACAGGAGTTCTTAACTTACTTAGGATTCAGGTCGAGTCACTAATGACCATCTATAAATTATTAGTCTCATCCTGTTAACGGTGTTACACTGGTTAGACTAATAATTTGCAGTCCGGTCTTGTATGAACTCTTCATACAGGATGCCCCCACTCGCATGTCAACTACATGAATGAGTTGGATTACCTCATTTGTATTAATTACAAAGTGGGTCGCATCCATGGTGTTACCAGAATGAGGTTTCCAACCTTATTCTTATACCATAGACCATTTAGGTTATATTCTTGAACACAATCCAAATAGTGTCTACTACACTGATGTTCAAGATACATTATAACCTTGGAGCTTAGTTTATTGGATTTATAAAGCAAGAATATAATTTTATCAAAACAAATAACTCTTTATTTATTTGATCAAAATTACACAAGGTTAGGGCACAAATCCCAACAATCTCTCACTTGACCTAAAACTTGTGGAGTACTAAAACATTACAGTAATGTAAATACAATGAACTAGGGCATTTAAACCCTTTGTACAGAATACTCCCACTTGCCCTAGTTGGGGAAGACTTGTAAACCTAGACCTTCTAGGTGACTCTAATAAACTTTAGTTGTGAGTGCCTTTGTAAAAGGATCAGCAACGTTGTGCTTCGAGACTATCTTCGTGACGATCACTTCTCCTCGATGCACGATCTCTCGGATGAGATGATATTTCCGCTCAATATGCTTTCCCCTCTTGTGACTTAGGAGTTCTCTTGAATTTGCCACAACACTACTGTTATCACAATACATCGTGATTGGCATACTCATATTTGGAACAACTTCCAAATTTAGCATGAATTTCCTTAACCAAACGACCTCTTTAGCTGCTTCACACGCTGCTACATATTTGACCTCCATGGTGGAATCAGCGATGCATTCCTGCTTGATGCTTCGCCATACTACAGCTCCTCCGTTAAGAGTGAATATTGACCCTGATGTAGATTTTCGAGAATCTTTATCAGTCTGAAAGTCAGAATCTGTGTATCTTGTAAGGATCAAATCCTTAGCCCCATACACAAGCATGTAGTTCCTTGTTCTCCGTAGATACTTAAGGATTGTTTTAACTGTTGTCCAGTGTTCAGGTCTTGGATTGGATTGATACCTACTGACCATTCCAACTGCAAAACAAATGTTTGGCCTAGTACACAACATGGCGTACATCACGCTCCCAACAACTGATGCATAAGGAATCTGTCTCATGTCCTCAACTCCTTGAGGTGTCTTAGGACATTGTTCCTTAGACAAATGAACTCCATATCTGAAAGGCAATAAGCCTTTTTTGGAGTCTTGCATCTTAAACCTCGACAACACTTTGTCTATGTAAGATGTTTGAGACAAGGCTAGTGTTTTATTCTTGCGGTTCCAGACAATCTGGATCCCAAGAACAAACTGTGCTTCACCGAAATCTTTCATTTGGAATTGCGTAGCTAGCTAATTTTTAATGTTTGTAAGATATCCTACATCATTCCCAATGAGTAGGATATCATCCACATATAGAACTAGGAATGCGACAGAACTATTCCAGGACCTAGAGGCTTGTTTTAGTCCAAAAGATTTGATTGCCTCATCAAATCTTATAAATTGACTTTTTAAGCCTGCAAACCTTTTGCTCTTGTCCTGGTTCAATGAATCCTTTGGGTTGGTCCATGTAGATGTTCTCGTCAAGGTTGCCATTCAAAAAGGTTGTCTTGATATTCATTTGCCATACCTCATAGTCATAATATGCGGCAATGGCAAGTAGGATACAGATAGACTTTACCATAGCAACAGGTGAAAAGGTTTCCTCATAGTCAACCCCTTTAACCTTGGTATAACCCTTTGCTACTAGTTTAGCTTTAAAGGTTTGCACGTTTCCATCTACACCACGCTTTCTCTTGTAGATCCACTTACAACCTATAGGTTTTACCCCATCAGGTTTATCTACGAGATCCCAAACAGAATTGAAGTACATAGACTTCATTTCTTGGTCCATGGCTATGATGCATTTGTCTTTGTCTTTGTCAACCATCTCTTGGTTATAAGTCAATGGATCCTCACTGTTGTCATCTGGTATAACAACTTGGGTTTCAGATAAACCCATGTAACGGTCAGGTTGTGTTATAACCCTTCCACTACGTCGAGGCATACTCAACTCTTGAGATGGACTCTCTTGACTAGACAAGCTAGTATCAACAACTCTTGTTGACGTACTAGTTTTGTTAGCAACCTTTGCTATTGTTCCGTCTAACTCACTCAACACAACTTTACTTTTTGGTTTGTGGTCCCTTATGTTGTCCTCCTCTAAGAAAGTGACATTTGTCGACATAAAAACCTTATCTTCCTTAGGATCATAGAATAAACCACCTCTTGTTTCTTTTGGGTAGCATATGAATAGGCACAATTTTGAACGTGAATCCAACTTCTTTGGATTTGTCACAAGCACATGTGCTGGACATCCCCAAATTCTTAAATGACATAAACTACCTTTACGTCATTACCAGAGTTCAAAAGGTGTTTCAGAAACACTTTTTGATGGCACATTGTTCAAAATGTACACCACAATCTCTACTGCGTAACCCCAAAAGGAACTAGGGAGATGAGCATAACACATCATTCATCAAACCATGTCCAACAAGGTTCTATTTCTCCTTTCCGATACACCGTTTTGCTGTGGTGTATCGGGAGCTGAGAGTTGGGATGTGATTCCATGTTCTATCATATAGTTCTGAAATTTTAAATCCATGTACGACCACCTCGATCTGATGGAAGTGTTTTAATCGTTTTACCTAATTGATTTTCAACTTCAGTCTTGAATTCCTTGACCTTTTCAAGTGCTTCAGACTTATGTTGTATTCGGTAAATATGCCCAAATCTAGAATAATCATCTATGAAAGAGATGAAATATTCATAACCTCGTCTGGCTTTAATACTCATCGGACCACAAAGGTCTGAATGTATAAGCTCAAGAAGTTCTGTGGCTCTATAACCTTTTCCACTAAAAGGTCTTTTAGTCATTTTGCCTTCTAGGCAGGATTCACATACAGGTAAGGTATTTTCTTCTAACTCATTTAGAAGTCCATTCTTTACCAATCTCTCAATCCTATTGAGATTAATGTGACACAATCTAAGATGCCAAAGATGAACATTTTCTTTAGGAGAAATTTTACGTTTCTTAGTTTGTGTGTTTGCAGTTTTAAATAATTCAGTATTCAAAACTATTTTGACTGAATTAGGCATTAAAACATACAATCCATTTTCTAATGAAGCTGAACATATTTCAACATCTTTCTTCAAAATAAACACTTTATTCAAAGAGAAAGAAATAGAAATACATTGTTCTATGAGCCAAGAATTTGAAATAAGGTTTCTAGTAAACCCTGGTATCACTAATATATTGTTTAACAACATATATTTCTTGCCAAAATAAAGCTTCATCGTGCCTATTGCTACAACTGAGACGATTTCTCCATTTCCAACTCGGAGCGTTATCTCTCCTTTCTGTTGCTGTTGCCAAGAATCAATTCCCTGAAAAGAAGAACAAACATGATTAGTGGCGCCTGAATCAAGTATCCAAGCAGTTTTATCATTATCCACTAAACAAGCTTCTAAGCAAAGTAAATCATATTTACCTTCCTCCTACTTTTCTGCAATATACTTCGGACAGTTCCGTTTCCAATGCCCGTCTTCGTTGCAGTGGAAACACTTTCGTTTGTCTGCAACTTCTTTAACTTTCTTGCCCTTTTGGGCGGCAGCTTTGTCAACTCGTTTTCCTTTACCAACCTTCTTCATGTTCTTCTTCTTCCCTTTAAGGTTAGAAGAAGATGAAGCCACTGTTTTTGTTCAAGAGGTCGAACCTCTATGATAACTCCTACTGGCAACATTTGCCTCACCTTTCGATCCCAGAATTTTCATCAAAGATTCAAAGGTCTGGAGTTCATTCAGAAAGGAGGTAAGATTAAAAGTAAGCTTGTTCATAACAACATTACTTCTAAACTGTAGGAAACTATCTGGAAGGGTTTCCAAAATGAAGCTGACCTGACTCGATTCATCGATGGAAGCACCATTCGACCCCGCGATGTTAAAGTGTACCATCATATCCAGGACATGATCTCAAAAAGATGAATCATCCGGCATCCTCGAGTTGAATATATACTTGAGGGCATTGTGTCGGGCCTGTGTAGTCGGTTGTCCAAACATACCCTGCACTGAATCCATGATTTCCTTAGCGGTCATCATGCCCCCGTGCTTCTTGGCTAATATGCTAGACATACTTGCTAGCATCTAGACCTTGGCCTTATCATTGACCTTGATCCATCGATCATATGCATCACGAACATTTCGTGAAGCATTCGAGCCTTGCACCTGAAGACACTCCTAAGTTAGCACAAACTTCAGATCGTCCACTACCAATATAGTATTGAGTTTGTTTTTCCACGTCATCATATTCTCTCCGCTTAACGTTTCCGCACCCAATAAGAAAATTATAAAGCTAGAAATTTTGCTGAAAATTTACAAAAAAAACTTGTATGAACTTCTTGCTACGATTTTCTAATCCAATCATGTTTTAGCCAATTATCAAATGTTCATAGGTCATTCATAATTTGCAATGATATTTCAAAGGTTTAGAATGTATGACACCGAAGGGTAATCAAAAACACTCCTCCTCTGGATCAAGACAATCTTGACCAAAACCTAATGCCAGAATAACTCTTATTCTTATAGGCTTTAGTTACCATTATTCGGTCAGGATACATACAACACTTATGTACCTTGTGAGTGTAACACTCTGCCTTTAGACCCCAGAGTCCCCATCCAATAAAATTCGGTGAAGGGTGGACTAGATTGAAAAATAGACTAAGAAAATCTTTATCCCTTTCGGGTGTCTACTCTGTTCGATGAAGGGAATCGAATCCCGCAGCGAAAGCGATTGTGAATCGCGCGCTCTTGATTAAGTTACAACGATTTCATTCAAGAATGAAACTAACTAGATTAAGCATATAAAGGTAGATGGACAACAAGAAATATACCTTTGAAGATCTTTTCTTCAAGTGCTCCTTTCTCCCTCGATCACGATCTCAGCAACAGGAACACGAACGGACGAAGACACGACCACTGGATCTTCTCTGTTGTTCTCTAGGTGAGGGAGGAATGTGGGTTCCCTTTAGGTAAGATGAGATCTTATGAGAGAGAGGTTTGTGTTTTGGAACTTTTCCAACAACACAACAAAGGCTTAGGTTAACTTTTCCTAGTTGCATCTTATGCAACTATATATAAGAAGATAGGGATGGAAATTACCATCCTATCCCTCTTTCATTCTCTCTTTAATATATAGTTAATATGTGGATCCAATTCACATTAAAACTATATATTATATCAATTGTATCACATATAATTGATATGACATCTCATATATGAAATTGAACACTTCAATTTCATTCCTAACTTTATACCCTAAATTTTACCATGTTGAGCTAACGGAGGGACCTAATGGACCTACTGTTGGGATTTATGCCCTAAACTTGTGTAATTTTGATCAATTAAATAAAGGGTTATTTGTTTTGATAGAATTATAGTCTTGCTTTATAAATCCAATAAACTAAGCTCCAAGGTTATAACATATATCTGGAACATCAGTGTAGTGGACACTATTTGGGTTGAGCTCAAGAATATAACCTAAATGGTCTATGGTATAAGAATAAGGTTGGAAACCTCATTCTGGTAACACCATGGATACGACCCACTTTGCAATTAGTACAAATGAGGTAATCCAACTCATTCATGTAGTTGACATGCGAGTGGGGGCATCCTGTATGAAGAATTCATACAAGACCAGACCGCAAATTATTAGTCTAACCAGTGTAACACCGTTAACAGGATAAAACTAGTAATTTATATATGATCATTAGTGACTTGACCTGAATCTTGAGAAAGTTAAGAACTCCTGCTTATAAGGGTTTGTCCTTAGACTAGTATGGGCGAGAGTGGCCTGTAGCCAACTCAATAAGCCTACCTTCTCAGGGACAGAACCTCGTAGGTTGCTGGGAACTTAACTGTGCAAGATGTAATTCACTCATTCCTACAGTAAGGAATTAGATAGATTGTTCCCTTAAGAACTGACTCCAGGTCTTGAACAATGGGGCCCCACCCTCTATGAGGGTACGAGTCTATGGTAGGACCGTAGACTTGTTGTTCATTAGAGGATAAGTTGTGCTTAAGGAACAAAGAGGTAATCACAGGAGTAAAACGGTAATTTGACCCGGCTGTAATTACGAATAACCTGTGAAGGGTCGACTCATGGGTAACGATTATATCAGTGGACACAATATAATCTCTGATGAGGAGAGTGCAACTACAAGTCTATAGTGGAGTGACTTGTAGTTAATGAATATTGATTAACTGGATCAAAGAGTTTGATCAGTCAATCTCATATCATTGGAGCTCATGAACTGTAGGTCCATTAGGTCCCTCCATTGGCTCAACATGGTAATATTGAGGGTATAAAGTTAGGAATGAAATTGAAGTATTCAATTTCATATATGAGATGTCATATCAATTATATGTGATATAATTGATATAATATATAGTTTTAATGTGAATTGGATTCACATATTAACTATATATTAAAGAGAGAATGAAAGAGGGGTAGGATGATAATTTCTAAGATGCAACTAGGTCAAGTTAACCTAAGCCTTTGTTGTGTTGTTGGAAAAGTTCCAAAACACAAACCTCTCTCTCACAAGATCTCATCTTACCTAAAGGGAACCCACATTCCTCCCTCACCTAGAGAACAACGGAGAAGATCCAGTGATCGTGTCTTCGTCCGTTCGTGTTCCTGTTGCTGAGATCGTGATCGAGGGAGAAAGAAGCAGTTGAAGAAAAGTTCTTCAAAGGTATATTTCTTGTTGTCCATCTACTTTTATATGCTTAATCTAGTTAGTTTCGTTCTTGAATGAAATCGTTGTAACTTAATCAAGAGCGCGCGATTTACAATCGCTTCCGCTGCGCGATTCGATTCCCTTCACCTACAGTTCATGAGCTCCAATGATATGAGATTGACTGATCAAACTCTTTGATCCAGTTAATCAATATTCATTAACTACAAGTCACTCCACTATAGACTTGTAGCTACACTCTCCTCACTGTAGTTTATATTGTGTCCACTGAAATAATCGTTACCCATGAGTCGACCCTTCACAGGTTGTTTGTAATTATAGCTGGGTCAAATTACCGTATTACCCCTGTGATTACCTCTTTGTTCCTTAAGCACCACTGATCCTCTAATGAACAACAAGTCTACGGTCCTACCATAGACTCGTACCCTCATAGAGGGCGGGGCGCCGTTGTTCAATACCTAGAGTCAGTTCTTAAGCGAACAACCTATCTAATTCCTTAGTGTAGGAATGAGTGAATTCCATCTTGCACAGTTAAGTTTCCAGCTACCTACAAGGTTCTGTCCCAGAGAAGGTAGGCTTATTGAGTAGGCTACAGGCCACTCTCACCCATACTAGTCTAAGGACAAACCCCTATAAGCAGGAGTTCTTACCTTGCTCAGGATTCAGGTCGAGTCACTAATTGTGACGACCGCCATCTCGGGTACTATTATTTATTTTAATTAACACTCTATTAGCCGCTGTATTTAGTCGTTTTGGTGTTCTAATCAACTCGGGGAGAGTGAGACCTTAATTTTTGTTTAGTTTAAATGAATGGTTCCCTATAAGATAAGATTATTTATGAAATTAAAGGAAGAGGAAATTTGCAAGGGCATTTTAGTTATTAACGTCTAGTTGAGGATGTAATTGGCAACTAAATTTTAACCTAATGTATGGTATTTAAATATCCCTAAGTCTCAAACCAAAGGAGAAAAGAATTAAAACCCTAGCCCCCATCATCTCTCTCTCTCCTTGTATTTAACCCTAGACCTAACCCTAATCTCCTCCCTCCACAATCTTTAACCAGCCGATCACCCCTTCCTCATCATCTCCATGCCCTAGCCGCCGGCAAGAAGAACACGTACAGCAGCTCCCACCGCCGCCCGAGGATTTCGCCTCGCGCCGCAATTGCATCGAGAAAAACGCACGTCCAGCCGCTTCATCTGGCGTGGTTCTCGCGCCAGCAACCCTTGATCGAACCTGTTGCAGCCGCTCACACCTGCAGCCGGGAGCCTCCACGATCACGCCCACGCCGCGCGCGTTTAAGCCGCATGCGGCCGAGAGTCCACTGAGCGCCCACTCCACGAGCTCAGCTCCCTCAGCCGCCGCGAGTTCCGTCCACAGTAGTCGCCGGAGTGTGCCAGTCACGCCGCTTCTGTCGCCACCGAAAGGGAGTTGCGGCCCTAGCCCCGTCGCAAGCCAGCCGCCACGTCGAAATACCAGCCACCCTAGTCGGAAACCTTCAGACAGAGGCGAATACCGAGCCGCCGCCGATCAGCACGTCTTCACAGCCGTCGAGATTATAGACCGGTGAACGTTCGGGTTAAGTTTCGAAGTAGATAAAGGTTTATTCGCGCCCTATTGATTTCTTATGTCTTAACTGAGAGCCTAAGCTATACTTTCGAACGCAAATTGTAGGGATTAAACTTGGAGCGGAATTTGGAGGTCAAACATCAAAACCAACTAAGGAATATTGAGTCCTTGCGTTGAACCCGAGGTAAGCAGGGCATGAAATTGTAAGGGCTTGATTTAGGTACTCTTCAATTACGAGTTTAGTGAAGGCTCGGGAATAATTTTCGAATTGTGGTGTGAATCAGGTTCTAATAAAGGAAGAGTAGACAAGGAAATCGATTGGGTTTCGGAGCGAAGTCGGAACTAAGGTAAGGGACCTTGTGCCGAACTTTTAATGGGAGTAAATGAAAATGATTTTCATGATTTCATGCGAAATAGTTTATATTTTTCATATGAAAATACACAGATATTATTGTGAGAATACGTGATATTTTATGTGCAAATACTTTGATGTATCATGGGGAAATGAACCATTAATTTATGTGAAAGTATTCTCGTATGTTATGTATAAGTATTCCATTATTTCATGTGAGAATAGGACGGTAGTTTGTATGGGAATGTTTCATGTTTCTTACAAAAGTATGATCTTCAAACTGTCCATGAGAAAGTATGACTGATATACTGATGATGATGTTTGTGATATGTACTCTATTATTATGTGACTGATGGGACCTCATGCATGTTTTGTATGCCACGAAATGAATTAGCGAATAGTGTGGACATTGGTTATCCAGAGATCGTTGTGTGCATGGTCAAACATGCAATAGAGACCTATGGGTCAAAGTACAGGGGTCTGTGAGGGACTCGAAATGAAATGACTCAGGATGACCAGTCGGCCCCACAATTAAATGAACAGCCATGGATTAAAGACCTGGCAATTAAATAAATAGTCATGGATTAAAGACCTGACAACTAAATGAACAGCCATGGATTAAAGACCTGGCAATTAAATAAATAGTCATGGATTAAAGACCTGACAACTAAATGAACAGTCATGGATTAAAGACCTGACAACTAAATGAACAGTCATGGATTAAAGACCTGACAATCAAATGAGCAGCCATGGATTAAAAACCTGGCAACTAAATAAGCAGTCATGGATTAAAGGCCTGACAATTAAATAAGCAGTCATGGATTAAAGACCTGACAATACTAGAAAGTCTTAGGTCCCATCCATGTATGTTACGAATGAGTTTAGAGATCATGATTGTATGTGTATGCATATCCCAAACCTCGGTAGCGAGGTTTCTTACTGGGTATTGTTTTGCAATACTCACCCTTTCTTTTAAAAATGTTTTTCAGGTAAAGGGAAGGACGTGCAGGGCGTGTGACGGGGGAGTGTTACTAAGACCATGGGAACCAGCATGATTTCCGCATATTCTTATTTTAAACTATTGTTGTCTCTATGTTTTAATTGAAGTTAAACTTACTTACAGTTTTAATAGGCCAAGCTGATTTAATGTTTTTAACTGATGTTAATGTTTTGTTTTGGGATCCCTGGAACTATTTACGTTAATTGGAAATTTCTTTTAAGTTCTTTATCTCTCGGCCTATAAATGCATGCATGTGTAGTAATGTCCCTAGGAGTTAGTCAGAGAAAAGTAGGGGCGTTACACTAATGATCTTCTATAAATTACTAGTCTTATCCTGTTAACGGTGTTACACTGGTTAGACTAATAATTTGCGGTCCAGTCTTGTATGAACTCTTCATACAGGATTCCCCCACTCGCATGCAGCTACATGAATGAGTTAGATTACCTCATTTGTACTAATTACAAAGTGGGTCGCATCCATGGTGTTTCCAAAATGAGGTTTCAAACCTTATTCTTATACCATAGACCATTTAGGTTATATTCTTGAACACAATCCAAATAGTGTCCACTACACTGATGTTCAAGATATATGTTATAACCTTGGAGCTTAGTTTATTGGATTTATAAAGCAAGACTGTAATTCTATCAAAACAAACAACCTTTTATTTAATTGATCAAAATTACACAAGTTTAGGGCATAAATCCCAACAATCGATCCCCTATGATCAAGCCCTCCGAAGGGATTGTCTAGTCCAGGCCAAACTAGAATGTTGACCATAGTGATCTTACGGTGTAAAACGACAGAAGAGACCATAGGTTTTGTTTTCAACAAACCTGCTCCCACTCACTATAAGTACCTTCTCCATTCACCTTGATATTGACTCATACAAATACCATCCGAATGGGAACGCTCCTGTTTGCGCCACGAGGCCAAGTATGAGTCTCACGGTGTGAACTTCCCGGAGATACGTAGGTGGAAAAATATGTATCATATACACGTTTCCTCCCACTGGATACTTTAAATCTATAGGAAATTTACTTAGGTTAAACCCGGCTAATGGTTTTACCTAGACTTATCAATATAACTCTTATACTGACAATTAGTATAACTCTTATATTGATTGTATCCTAAGTTTGCTATTATAACTCTTTATATTAAGCCTTGGATTTCTAGTTTATTAACCCCTTAATACCCCACTGACGCTACTATAATTTATAAACTCTCTGATTAAATTTCACTCCCAGGTAGGGGTGTTCCGTTTCCGTCACCTTAAATACCCCAGCCTAGACAGAACCTTCCTTAGACAGAGTTCCTCTTTTAATCATTGTTTATAAATTACTTGGTTCCTAATTCTAATCTAATTAGAACTAAATAACCTAAGGTCTATTATTTCCAAGTTCTAAACATTTTAAAACTACTAATTAACCTTAGGTTACATGCATACTATGTCATAGTGCTTGATCATTCATCTCATGAATAATAAAATATACATAGCATAATCATCTCATGAATTATAATGCATGTCAATGTTGTCCATAAATTAATATAACACTTTATATTAATTAATCATGCAAACTATATAATATAACTCTTTATATTATAAATGATGCATGGAAATACTTAACCTAAGGTGGGATATCTAAATTAAAAGCATACATTATGCATGATAATAATTGCACAACAATTGCATAATTTAAATAACTAAATTAGATCAATTTTGGCACCCTAAATTCAATTTTAATTAATATAATCTAAAATTAAATAAATTAAATATAAAATATTTTTATATTTAATATATAATTAAAAAAACTAGTTTTCGCCCGTTTGAAGCTACTGAAAAATGTCTTCGGCGTTGCAACGCCGATGGCAGTGTTGCAACACTACGCCTTGTCCGTTTCTGCCCGTTGGAGCGCGTTGCGAAATGCCTTCAGTGACAGCGTTGCAGCGCTGCCTCTGATGCGCGCCTCCTTCCACAAGCGCAGCGTTGCAACGACAATGAACAGTGTTGCAACGCTGCACACAGACAACAAGGTTGATTCTCTATTTCTTGCTCGTTTTTGTTCCGTTACTCTCAGCAACCATTTTTCCTCGATTGACACAGACTTACAGACTCGATTTACATAATAAAATGCCCAAAACAATAGGCCATTAGATTGAACAATTCAACGAAATTATGTAAATCTAAGTGCCAAAATTGAAACCATCAAATTTGCAAACCGTTTACTCATCTCATGAAAAACAGTAAATCCCACCTCATTCTTGATAAATCCAGAACGAAAATTAAGAACACAATTGTGCTCTGATACCAATTGAAGGGATCGAATCCCGCAGAGGAAGAGATTGTGAATTGCGTGTTCTTAATTTTGTTACATGTATATCATAAACAAAAACCTAGATCCAAAATTAAGCATCCTTCTATAAGATGGACAACAAGGAATTTACCTTTGAAGAACTCTTTCTTCAAGTGCTACTTCTCCCACGATCATGATCTCAGCAACTCGAACCCGAAAGATCACGGACACTACCACCGGATCTTCTCCGTTGTTCTCTAGGTGAGGGAGGAAGGTGGGTTCCTTTTAGGGTGAGGTGAGATGATCTTGGAAAGATGTACTTGGAACGTTTTCCAACAATATGAGAAAATGCACTACTGAAAAGAGATTTGTCTCAAAGTTGCATCTCATGCAACTATATATAGGGAAATATGATGGAAATTATCGTCCTATCCCTCCTTTATTCTCTCATTAGTATATGGTTTATATGTGAATCTCATTCACATTAAAACCATATATTATATTAATTATATCATCTATAACTGATATAACACCTCATATACAAAATTGAACACTTCAATTTCATTCCTAACTTTATACCCTCAATATTACCATGTTGAGCCAACGGAGGGACCTAATGGGCCTACAGTTCATGAGCTCCAATGATATGAGATTTAACTGATCAAACTCTTTGATCCTGTTAATCAATATTCATTAACTACAAGTCACTCCACTATAGACTTGTAGCTGCACTCTCGTCACTGTAGATTATATTGTGTCCACTGATATAATCGTTACCCATGAGTCGACCCTTCACAGGTTATTCGTAATTACAGCTGGGTCAAATTACCGTTTTACTCCTGTGATTACCTCTTTGTTCCTTAAGCACAACTGATCCTCTAATGAACAACAAGTCTACGGTCCTACCATAGACACGTACCCTCATAGAGGGCGGGGCCCCATTGTTCAAGACCTGGAGTCAGTTCTTAAGGGAAAAACCTATCTAATTGCTTAGTGTAGGAATGAGTGAATTGCATCTTGTATAGTTAAGTCCCCAGCTACCTACGAGGTTCTGTCCCTGAGAATGTAGGCTTATTGAGTCGGCTGTAGGCCACTCTCACCCATACTAGTCTAAGGACAAACCCCTATAAGCAAGAGTTCTTAACTTACTCAGGATTCAGGTCGAGTCACTAATGACCATCTATAAATTATCAGTCTTATCATGTTAACGGTGTTACACACTGGTTAGACTAATAATTTGCAGTCCGGTCTTGTATGAACTCTTCATATAGGATTCCCCCACTCGCATGTCAACTACATGAATGAGTTGGATTACCTCATTTGTACTAATTACAAAGTGGGTCGCATCCATGGTGTTACCAGAATGAGGTTTCCAACCTTATTCTTATACCATAGACCATTTAGGTTATAATCTTGAACACAATCCAAATAGCGTCTACTACACTGATTTTCAAGATACATTATAACCTTGGAGCTTAGTTTATTGGATTTATAAAGAAAGAATATAATTTTATCAAAACAAATAACTCTTTATTTATTTGATCAAAATTACACAAGTTTGGGGCACAAATCCCAACATGAGGACCGTTGTCCGAACATCGCCTGTAACGATCCCATGATCTCCTTCACGGTGACCATGCTCTCATGCTTCTTAGATAACACATCAGATATGCTGGCTAAGATATAGACTCGGGCCTTCTCATTAGTCCTAATCCTTCTGTCATATGCATACCGAACAATTTAGTTTGCTATCGAGCTGGGAGGGGGAGAACATTCCCCCGTTAAGACGAACCTTATATCATCAAGAACAAGAATCGTATTCAAGTTTGATCTCCAGGTTCCATAATTGTTGCCGCTAAGTTTATTGAAGGCGAGTAACTGGATGAAAGAGCTCGACATGCTGAAAAATAATGAATTCTATTAGTGAATTGCTTGTAACCTATTCAATTAAGAATTTTTGCAGAAGTAATAATGTACCCATAAACTCATTATTGTTTTTGCAACGATACTTCAGTGAGTTAGAGCAACCGCTACCGAGGGGCAGTCAATCACTCCTTCACTGAACCAAGACATTCTTGACTAAATGCTAACACCGGAATAACTCTTATTCCTATAGCATTCTAGTTATCGTTACTTTGGTCAAGACTCTACTAACACTTAACAATTCTTGTAAGTGTGACCCACCATTTTCAGACCTCAGAGGTCGGCCCCAACAATGCTACCGAATTGGAGAAACAAAGCTGAGAATGGACCTAAGTGACCCTATCCATTTCTGGAGTTTGAGTTGTTCTGAATCCCATGTTACATCCCTCCGAATAGATGGTGCTACTTCGGGCAACCTGCATGCGCAACATGGGAATCTCACAGTCCAACCTAATGGAGGAGACCGTAGGATGTGTTGACACACTTCCTTATCCCACTTACTATAAATACTTTCTCCATTCACCTTGCCCTTGATTTATGCAAACACCATCTGAATGGGGATGCCCTATTGACATCACGAGGCTGAGCATAAATCTCACGGTTTGAACTTCGCGGAGAGTGTAAGAGGAAATTGATATATCATATATACCTTTCCACTCCCACTAAGTATTTTAAACAGTTTGGGTATACTTTTACTTAGGCATATTCCGGCTAAAATAATTTGACCTAAGTCTACCAATATAACAATTATACTGGAATTACCTAAGTCTATTAACCATTTAATAAACCTAGGTCTATGAGTGAGTTCAATTTATTAACTTTTAATAAACGCCACTCACGAAAGATAATTTATAACCTTTAGATTAAATTCACTCCCAAGTCAGTTCCCAGGTAGGAGTGTTCCATTTCCGTCAGCTTAAGTACCCCAAGCTAGCCAGAACCTTCCATAGTCAGAGTTCCTCTTTAATCAAAGTTTATAAATTTTTGGTTTCCTAATTCTAATCTTATTAGAACTAGATAACCTTACGTCAAATTAATTCCAGTTCTAACACCATTTTAAAACTAATTAATTAACCTTAGGTTACATGCATTTCTATGTTATAAATTGCTTGATCATTCATCATATGAATAAACATACATTTATAACAAATTCATCACATGAATAAAAGCATAGCAATTATATGTTTAATTTTTAATTAATATAACCCTTATATTAATTATAATTAAAACATATAATATTTGTTTCATAAATTAATATAACCTTATATTAATTCTTATGAAACCCAATAAACATGCATACAATATATTATAATACTTATAACATACTGTTAATGCATGGAGCATGCTTCCTATAGTGGGATTTTAAAATCTATATGGCATACTTTATGCACATAAAATCAAGGATTTTAATTAAAACATACATTAACAATGCATAATTAATTAAACATACTAAAGTGGACTGGTTTTGGCATCTAATGCAAGCAAACTATTAAATTATTACAATAATAAACTAGGATTAACATCGAACCACTTCGAACTCATTGAATTTGGGTCGAACCAGCTTGCAAATGTGTAAACCGGACTTTCAAAAGGTTAAACCGGACTGTAAATGGTTGAATCGGGCCTCCAAATGGTGAAACGGACCTCCAAAATGGAAAAACCGGCCTCGAAATAGTCAGAACCGGTCTGAAATCACCAGAACCGGACCAAAATCGAGCCGAACCGGACTAAAATGACTTGAACCGCTCAAATTCAACTGGATCGGTCAACGGTCAACGGTCAAAAGGTCAACTTCATCTCTTTCATACTTGAAATTCACGGGCAGAAGGTGTATTTACTGTAGCTAAAAGCAGAATAAAAAAAAAAAAAACAACCCTTGTTTTGTTGTTTCATTGACCTTTGTGGCTTCTCTCTTCAAATTGAAGGTCTTTCCGAACTCCGATCGACTCGAAACTTTTACAGATTATTCTTCACACATTAATGCTCAAACGCAGTTGAGCAATTTGAAAATAAAGCACGAATTGATGCTCAATTTAAATGCCAAATTAAGAATTTCACTTTAGACACCCAGAAAAAATAGATTTCAAAAAACACCCTCCAGAGAACAAAATAGATCAAATTGAGTGCTCAAAATTGCTCTGATACCAATTGAAAGAGTCTAGATTAAGAAAGCGGAAGCAATTTTGGATCTTGAACACTCTAAGTTGATCATTTTTGTAAAATAAAATGCATGCTCAAAGTTGGAAAATCTGGGAGTTAAGAAACTCACTTTTGAAGATCAAATTCCCTTCACCCAGTGGATGATTTTCAATATGAACACTTCGTGGACCACCGTTAGTGCCTTCCCTACTACCCTCAGGCCTTGGAACGGATTGTGGGATCCTAGGTTGAGAGAATTTGGAAGAAAAAACCTTAAAGGTCACAAAACGTGAATTCTTTTAATTTCTGCAAAAATCTCTCAAAACACCTCAAAACACCATTAAATAAAGCTTCATCAAGTTTCATTTGAGTGACAACTCAAGTGTGATGAGGATGGTTTGAGACGGAGGTGGCCAATTTTGGTGAATTTGAAGATGAGAGGGATTGGGCAAGTTGCCAAGTTGATTTTCATGAAAATCATGAAAATCCTTCATTTTTCATTTAATTTTAATTCAAAAATCAAAATTAAATTGATTTTAAATTAAAATTAATTTAATTAATTAAATAATTCAAAAATTAATGTAATTAATTAATTTTAATTTAATTTAATATTAAATATTAAATTAAATAAATTACCCGATCTCGATCGATTTTCCGAACATGAATCCTTATTCATGCTATGAACCGATCCAATATTTAAATCATATTTAAATATATCCACCTCCTTTTAATCATAGTTTAATTCATAATTAAGCCATGACTCGTTAAATATATCACATATAATTAACGATTTCTCCCAAAATCGAATTTGAACAATTCAAAATCTTCTCTCTGAAAATGTTACAAGGCTTAATCCGAGCTAGTAAGGGGGACCTAATGGACCTACAGATCATGAGCTCCAACAATACGAGATTAACCGGCTAAACTCTTTAGCCTAGCTAATCAACATTCGTTAACCACTGGGACACTCCACTAAAGCTCAGTGGTTGCACTCTCCTCACTGTAGATATATTTTTGTCCACTCGATATAACCATGATTAGTAAGTCGATCCTTCACAGGTCGTTCGTAATTACAACTGGGCAAAATTATCGTTTTAGCCCTCTAATTACCTCTTGTTCCTTAAGTCCCACTGATCCTCTAATGAACAATTGGTTTGGGGTCCAACCAGCAAACTGAATCCCTCTCGGGCCAATGAGTGAGGTGGACCCTTTGTTCAAGACCCGAAGTTAGCACTTAAGGAAACAACCTCTCTACTAATCCCTAAAGCGGGTAGGAGTGAATTCCATCTTGCAGAACTATGTTCCCAGCTATCTACCCAGAGTTATCCCTGAAATGGGAGGCTTATTGAGTCATCAGTCTCAGGCCACTCTCACCCATGCAAATCTAAGGATAATCCGAATAAATAGGAGTTCATAGAACGCTCAGGATTAAGATTAAGTTACCTAGGTCATCGTATGAATATAGTTAGTTAAGACAGTAAACGGAGTTATAAAGTCTAAGTGACTATTTCGCGGTCCAGTCTTATGCAAACTCATTGCATAGGACACCCCCACTCGCATGTCTCCACATGAACGATTTAGGATCACATCCTTTGTACTCTACAAAGTGGGTCGCGCCCATAGTGTCCCTAGAATAAGGTACCCAACCCTATCCTTATACTATAGATCGTTCTGGCTATAACTTGAACTTGATCCACTTTTATGTCACACATAAAGTTCAAGTATTCATACTATAGCCATTTTATTGGATTAAGGTTACACAATACACAATTCACTTTATTCAATAACACCTTTACTGAATAAATTTCAATAACAACTTTATTGCAAAATAGAATATACATTCAGTTTACAAAACCACGAGTTTTAGGGCATAAAACCCAACACTTTCAACATGCTTTGTCCTCGCTCACATGCTCCCTAGGAAAATTCTCAAGAAGTCACCAACATAGGATTGCTCAAAGCCAAGCACGCTTAACTATGGAGTTCCTATGATTGAGCCATCGAAAAGGAAAGCGCACCTTGTTGGTATAAGTAGTAACTATCAATTCTTTTAAGCCTTTCTCAACTATACTTTCATATCCTCATGGTCATTCTCATGTACCCCTTTTCCTCGGGCACCATACTTTAATTTCCTCAGGATCCCTTCATTCAGATGTGGATTGGATTCATTCCGAGGAAGAGGGGTACATGAATGATCAATTTTGTGCTTTTGGGAGAATTGCAGCAAAATTGATTTTACTCTCTCAACTTTCTCTCTTAATTCCCAATTTGACTACCAAATCGTTGGTCCCTTCCAACCAAGGGAGATCTAAGTGGAATCCAGAGGATTGGAGGTTTACCATTATTGGTTTTGTTGTGTTGGAAAATAAAAACAGAGAAGTATTTTTTTGTGTTGCTGTGTTGCTGAGTAAAGGGAGCAAGGAGTTGTTGTGACTTGAACTACAAAGGTAATTATTGTTTTCCCCTTTAATTTAACTAATTCACAACATATGTTTGCATGTCTAGAATCCATGCCTAATTAGATTAGGATTTGTTTGCTTGTTCTCTGTAATTTACCAATATATTGGTATTTGTATTAAATCAAAACAAACAAGCTTTTTCTATCTTTTAAACACGTTTCCGCTTCTCAAGGAGATCAGATCTCCATCAAGTGGGACGTCGTACTAAAGTTGCACTCAACCCCCAAGGCGTTCTGGAAGCTCACCAAAATATTCAAGGTGAACCTAGGGTCCCTATCAGATACTATCTTCACTTGGACTCCGTGCAACCTTACTATTTCCTCCATGAATAGGTGTGCCCACCTCTCCACTGTATAAGTCGATTTTCCAGGTACAAAATGTGCTGACTTTGTTTACCTATCCACGATCACCTAAATTACAGTGAATCCTTTAGCCGTTCAGAGCAAACCAAAATAAAATCCATGGAGACTACTTCCCACTGTTGAGATTTGTGCCCTAAAACTCGTAGTTTGTAATTATGTTCTAATTAATGTAATAAAGTGTTATTATTTCAATAAAGTGTTATTGTTCGTTATCTACGAGTTTGCCTTTATTTAAAACCCTAAATCCAATAAACTAAACATCCAAGGTTGTTAAATGAATCTTTAACTGAATTTAATGTACATAAAAAGGATCTCGGTTTGAGATACAGCCTAAAGGGTCTATAGTTAGGGGATAAGGTTTGGGTACCTTACCCTGGTAAAACTATGGATATGGCCCACTTTGTATCTGATACAAACACTGTGATCCTAACGTGTTCGTGTAGATGACATGTGAGTGGAGATATCCTATGTAATGAGATTACATAAGACCGGACCACGAAATAGTAACCTCTAGTTTGTAACTCAGTTGACTAGTTAGGTTTCTATTTCACTAGGATGACCTAGGCAACTTGATCTCAATCTGAGCAGAGTTACTGAACTACTGTTTATGCAGGATTGGCCTTTGACTAGTATGGGCGAGAGTGGCGGTTCGCCGACTCAATATGCCTACCTTCTTGGGGACAAGACCGAGTGAGCGACTGGGAACTTAACTTAGCAAGATGGAATTCACTCCTTCCCGCCTACTAGGGTAAGTAGAGGAATGTTACCTTAAGTGGTGTTCCGGGACTTGAACAAAGGGGTCGACCCTCTCATTGGCCCGAGAGGGACTCTGTTTGTTAGTAGAACTACAAACAAATTGTTCATTAGAGGAGCACTGGTACTTAAGGCACAAGATGTAACCTAGGGGTAAAACGATAATTTGACCCAGCTGGTGTTACAAACATTCGTGAAGGATTGACTTGCTGTTATTGGTCAATATCCATGGACACAGAAATATATCTGCAGTGAGAAGAGTGCAGCTGTGGGACTTTAGTGGAGTGTTTCCACAGTTAACGAATGTTGATTGGGAGGTTAATGAGATTAACCGAGCAATCTTGTATCGTTGGAGCTTCTGATCTGTAGGTCCATTAGGTCCACCTTCTAGCTCGTAAAGGGTTCTTAGATCATTTGAATTTGAAATGTTCAAATTCATTAGGGAATAAACTTAATGTATGTTTATACATTATAATATATAGTTTTGGAACTATATATTATAAATTTAATGTGAATGTGATTCATATTAAATTATAATAGAGAATTGAATATTTGAAAGAGTTCAAATATTATATTAAATGTGAATGTGATTCACATTTGAAAACTATAGGTTAAAATTTAATGTGCACTGGATGTACATTAAAACTATAGGTTAAAGGGGTAATATGATTAAATGAGATTTAATCCAAATTAAATATATGATATTTAATTTGTATTTTTTAATTAATAATTAAATTTGATTTAATTATTATTATTATTATTATTATTTTAATAATAAAAAGGGGAACGTGTCATCCAGACACGTTCCCCACTACCACTCCCCTTCTCCTTATCGACAGTTTAACAGGGAGAAGGGGGTTGCACTTTCAATCGATCGATCAACTGTATTGTTGAAGCAATTGGGGAATTGCTCTCTCTCTCTCTCTCAATTCTAGAATTCCCAAAAGTTCTTCCAACTATTGGAATCCTTCCCACAAAGGAAAGATCTAAGCACTCAGAGGATAGAAGGTTTATTCTTTTGGTGGTGTTCTGTAAAACAGAGAAGCTAAAGCTTGCTGAGTTACTATAAATTGCTTGGAGCAAGGAGTTGCTGTGAGTCTACAAAGGTAATAATTCTTCTTTCTCTCCTTAAGTTTAATTGTTAAACTTTACATGTTTGCATGTATGCTATTATCCATGTCTAATAGGATTAGAAATTCATGGTTGTTATGTTTTTTTGGGTCAATGTACTAGTTTTTGTTTTTAGCAAAACAATCAAGCAAATTAACGATCCCAATCACGTTTCCGCTGCTCAAGGAGATCAGATCTCCATCACCCACTTCCACTGAGGTACTTCCAAGGGTTGCAACAATCCTGCGGGCTTCTGCCTTTTGGTTTTAACCTGCTGGCACACGAAGCATTTACTGAAGAACTCCGCTACTTCTTTCTTCATTCCATGCCACCAATAGAACTGTTTCAGGTCCTTGTACATCTTGGTGCTCCCTGGATGCACTGAGAAGAGGGAGCTATAGGCATCAACTAAGATCTCTTCCTTAAGACCGCTTTCATCGGACACGCACAACCGTCCCCTAAATAGAAGTCTACCATCCACTGCCACAGTAAACTTACCGTCCCGATTGGCTCTTGCCTGCTGCCAAAAGTCCTCGAGGCTCGGGTCTTCCTATTGAGCCTCTACGACTCGCTGTCTCAGGGTCGGTCGAACAGATAACTGATTCAGTTGAGCTGTGACCTGATCTAAAACCACTGCTATCTCTGTGTGTTCCATCTCAGAACGCAACATGGCTTGTCTCGTAATCAAGGTTGAGGTATGGGCCACCTTTCTGCTAAGGGCATCAGCGACAACATTCGCCTTGCTTGGGTGGTACAATATCTCAATCTCGTAGTCTTTCACCAATTCTAGCCACTTGGGTTGCCTCATGTTCAACTCCTTCAGAGTGAAAAGGTACTTGAGGTTTTATGGTCCGTAAACATCTTGATCTTCTCTCCATACAAATAATGTCTCCATATTTTCCGGGTAAAAACCACAGCAGCCAACTCCAAATCATGAGTTGGGTAATTCCACTCATAATCCTTCAACTGGCGAGAGGCATAGGCGATCACTTTCCCGTTCTGCATCAACACACACCTCAAACCTTTCTTAAAGGCATCACTGTAAACGACAAAGTCTCCTGAGTCATCTGGAACTGCAAGCACAAGTGCTGAGACCAGCCTGTGTTTGTGGTCCTGAAAGCTCGCCTCGCACGCATCACTCCGCATAAAGGCATTCCCCTTCTGGGTCAACTGAGTCAAAGGTGCGACTATTTTAGAGAAATCCTTAACGAAACGTCTGTAATAACCTGCGAGACCCAAGAAGCTTCGCACCTCTGTGACTGTCTTAGGGCGAGGCCAATCCGTGACTAACTCTATCTTGGCGGGATCCACTGTTACGCCGTCTTTGGACACCACGTGTCCTAGGAAGGCTACTTGCTGCAACAAGAACTCACACTTCGAGAATTTCGCATACAACTGGTTGGTCCTCAAGGCTGACAACACCTTCGTCAAATGGATCTCATGCTCCTCCTCTGTCTTAGAATACACCAAAATATCGTCGATGAAGATGATTACAAATGTGTCAAGGAACTCCTTGAACACTCTGTTCATTAAGTCCATAAAAGCGGCTGGAGTGTTCGTCAAGCCAAACGACATCACCATGAACTCATAGTGTCCGTACCTGGACCTGAAAGCAGTTTTCGAGATATCCTAGTCCTAGATTCGCAACTGATGGTACCCCGATAGCAAGTCGATTTTAGAAAACACCGTCGCCCCCTGCAGTTCGTCAAATAGATCATCGATCCTAGGAAGAGGGTACTTATTTTTTATTGTTACCTTATTCAACTCTCAGTAGTCAATGCACAACCGCATCGATCCATCATTCTTCTTTACGAAAAGAACCGGCGCATCCCACGGTGAAACACTAGGACGGATAAACCCCTTATCCAGGAGTTCTTGCAATTAGGTCTTAAGCTCCTTCAACTCTGCTGGAGCCATTCTATAGGGAGCTTTAGATAACAGAGTCGTTCCAGGCTCAACTGAAGGGATTTGGAATTCTCGTAGCGGAAGACGTTGTGAAACGTTGTTGTTTCGTTGTGTAATTCGTATCTTAAAATTGAATTAATCTCATCAATCCTAGGCTAAACATGCATAAAAACAAGAGAAAACAGTAAGTAAAAGATACTAACCTCTTGAAGAAATCTTCTTCAACGTTTTCTTCTTCTCGATCTCGATCCCTCTCGAACCAACGATCTCTACAAACTCGATCCTCAAACCAAATGGTAAGACACTTCCAAAGAGTCTTCTCAGTTTTTCTCGGGAGGTTGATTGAGAGTTTTGGGACTCCCTTTAGTTTTGGATTGGAGAGAGTTTGAGAGAGAATCGAGAAAATTTCTTTTGCTCTTGAAAGCAAAACCCAAAAAATGGCAACTTAAGTTGTGAGATGCCTTTGAATGCACCTATTAATAATGGTGTGTGGTGGAGTTAAAATCTCCACCAATTCATCATTTTACCACAACTATATGATATGCAAATCATATTTGCATATCACGTAATATAAGGTATCTCATACCTTATTAGACAAATCTCATTTGCATAATTGTGGAATTTTAATTTAATCACATTCAATTTAATTTCTCTCAATTCCTTTTCTCTAAAGTAGCACTAATTAATCAATTAGGCTATTTTATAGTTTATTATAAATCTCATTCACATCAAACTATATATTATGTCATCTATATCACATATAAATGGCATAAATACCCAAATAATGAATTTGAACACTTCAAATTCACACCAAACTGTAAACCCTCAATTTGTTCGATTTGAGCCAACCGAGGGACCTAATGGACCTACAGATGACGAGCTCTAATGATCCGAGATTAACCTGTCAAACTCTTTGACCCAGTTATTCAACATTCATTTGCTATGCAACATTCCACTAAAGCCCGTAGCTGCACTCTCATCACTGTAGGACAAGTTGTGACCATCGATATAACCAATGCCCGTGAGTCGACCCTTCACACGCTGTTCATAGGCACAACCGGGTCAAATTACCGTTTTACCCTTGTGTCTACCTCTTGCTCCTTAAGTCCCACTGCTCCTCTAATGAACAAGTACGTTGCATGGTCCTACCATAAACAACAACCCTCTCCGGCCAGTGGGAGGGTGGGACCCCATTGTTCAAGCCTGGGATACAATACTTAAGGGAACAACCCCTCTAGTTTCCCTAATTCGGGAACGAGTGAATTCCATCTCGCGTAGTCAAATTTTCAGCTCCCCACGTGGTCCTGTCCCTGAGAAGATAAGCATATTGGGCGAGTAACTGTGACCACTCTCACCTGTACTAGTCAAAGGACAGACCCCGCAGACAGAAGTCTGTAACACGCTCAGGATTAAGGTCGAGTCACTAATGGTCATCTACGAATTTATTAGTCATATTCTGTCAACGGTGTTACATCAGGATGCCCCCACTCGCATGTCAACCACATGAACGAGTTAGATCACCTCGTTTGTATCTAATACAAAGCGGGTCACATCCACAACGTATCTAGGATTAGGTCTCAAACGTTATCCGTATACTGTAGACCGTTCGGGTCATGAACTAGAACGTGATCCTCCCCGTGTGTCCACTACACACTGTTCAAGTTCTTAGTTCTCTCATAATATAATGACCCTAGAGCTTAGTTTATTGGATTAAGTTTATGAAATATGCGAGACACAAAGTATTGAAATAATAACTCTTATTTATTTCAATTTACAATATTCTAAACTACACGAGATTAGGGCATACACCCCAACAAACTCCAACTTGAACTAAGCTAGTGGAGTGCATAATACATTTCTCAAATGTACAGTAATACAATAAAGTAATACAATAAACTAGAGCATTGAATACCCCTTTACAATACTCCCACTTTCCCTAGTCAGGAAGCACTCGAAGACCTAGACTCTCTAAGTGACCCTCAAACACCTTAGTCGTGAGGGCCTTTGTAAACGGATCAACAACGTTGTGCTTCGACGCTATCTGCGTGACTGTCAAGTCTCCGCGGTGCACAATCTCTCATATTTGGTGATACTTCCGCTCAATATGCTTGCCCTCTTATGACTTTGAGGTTCTCTCGAGTTGGCTACTGCACCACTGTTGTCACAAAATAGTGTCACTGACATGTTCATATTTGGAACAACTTCCAAATCCAGCATGAACTTCCTAAGCCAAGCAACTTCCTTTGCAGCTTCATAAGCCGCAACATACTCGACTTCCATCGTGGAATCAGCGATGCATCCCTGCTTGATGCTTCACAACACTACAGCTCCTCCATTCAGAATGAAGGTTGACCCCGAAGTGGATTTTCTAGAATCCTTATCGATCTGAAAGTCAGAGTCTGTGTATCCCGTAAGGATCAAATCCCCACTCCCATATACAAGGCTATAGTTCCTCGTTCTCCTAAGATACTTGAGGATTGTCTTTATGGCTGTCCAGTGATCTAATCCTGGATTGGATTGATACCTACTAACAATCCCAACTGCATAAGAAATTTCAGGCCTAGTATACAACATGACATACATGAGGCTCCGTACAGCTGAAGCATAGGGGATTCGTCGCATATCCTCAACCTTTTGAGGCGTCTTAGGACATTGATCCTTAGACAGGTGAACCGCATGCCTGAAATGCAACAAGCCCTTCTTGCAGTTATGCATCCTATATCTAGACAACATCTTGTCAATATAAGATGCCTAAGACATGGCTAGCGTTTTGTTCTTCTGGTTCCGGACTATCTGGATACCTAGAACAGACTGAGCCTCTCCCAAATCTTTCATTTGGAATTGCGAAGCCAACCATTTCTTAATGTCAGTAAGAAATCCTACCTTATTCCCAATGAGTAGGATATCATCCACATACAATATCAGAAACGCGACAGTACTGTTAATGATTTTCTTTAAAACACAAGGCTCATCAACATTCTGATTAAAGCCATAAGATTTGATCGCCTCATCAAATCTTATATTCTAAGACCTCGAGGCTTGTTTCAGTCCATAAATAGACCTTTTAAGCCGACATACCTTTTGCTCTTGGCCTTGGGTAATGAACCCCTTAGGTTGGTCCATTTCGATGGTCTCGTCAAGGTTGCCATTCAGAAAGGTTGCCTTGACATCCATCTGCCATACCTCATAGGCATAATATGCGGCAATGGCCAGAAGGATTCCAATAGACTTTACCATGGCAAGAGGAGAAAAGATTTCCTCATAGTCAACCCCTTCAACCTGGGTAAAACCCTTTGCCACTAGTCTAGCTTTGAAGGTCTGCACCTTCCCATCTTCACCACGTTTACGCTTGTAGATCCACTTGCAACTAATAGGTTTAACCCCATCCAATTGGTCCACAAGCTCCCAGACAAAATTGAAGTACATCGACTCCGTTTTCTGGTCCATAGCTTTAATCCATTCGTCCTTGTCAACGTATGCCATTGCCAGATCATAGGTCAATGGATCCTCACATTCATCATCAAGGGTGATGACTTGGGTTTTAGCCATGCCCATGTAACGTTCAGGCTGTCTCACAACCCTCCCACTACGTCGAGACAGGCTGTCTCACAACCCTCCCACTACGTCGAGACATTCTCAACTCTTGAGAACAGACTTGACTAGACGAGCTAGGATCAACAACACTTGTTGGCGTACTAGCCCCATCAGCAAATTTTGCTGATGAACTGTCCATTTCATTGTTGGCGTACTACTCCTTGGTAAGTGATCCTGATGTGGTCTTCATCAAGGAATGTGGCGTTTGTCGACACAAACACCCTATTATCCTTAGGATCGTAAAACAAACCACCCCTAGTTTCTTTTGCGTAACCTACAAAGAGACACAACTTTGAATGGGTTCCAACTTCTTCGAGTTTGACACCAACACATAGGTCCGACATTCCCAAATTCTGAAATGTCGTAAACTAGTTTTACGACCATGCCAGAGTTCGAAAGGTGTTTCACAAACACTCTTCGACGAAACTGTGTTCAAAATATATACATGCAGCCTCTCTGCGTAACCCCAAAAAGAATCGTGAGACGAGCATAACTCATCATCGATCGAACCATGTCCAACAGTGGTTCTGCTTTCTCCTCTACGATACACCATTTTGCTGTGGCATACCAGGTGCTGAGAGTTGGGACGTAATTCCATGTTCTATCATATAGTCTTGGAATTCAGTGTCCATGTACTCTTCACCTCGATCCGATCGAAGTGTTTTAATCATTTTACCTAACAGGTTCTCAACCTCAGTCTTGTACTCCTTGAACTTTTCAAGAGTTTCAGACTTCCTATGCATTAGGTAAATGTACTCATACCTCGAATAGTCATCTACAAAAGATACAAAGTATTCGTAATCTCCTCGTACTTTAACATTCTGGACCATAGAGGCCAGAATGTATAAGCTCAAGAGGCTCTTTGGCTCCATATCCTTTTCCACTAAAAGGACGTTTGGTCATTTTGCCTTCAAGGCATGACTCACAAACCGGTAAAGAGTTTTCTTCCAACTCGCTTAGAAGTCCGTTCTACACTAGTCTCTCAATCCTATTGAGATTTATGTGGCCTAACCTTAGATGCCAAAGATGGGCACTTTCTTTTGGAGAAACTTTTACTCTCTTAGTTCGCGTTTCTGCTGTTTTAAACAATTCAGTATTCAAAACACTTTTGACCGAATTAGGCTTTAAAACATACAAATTACTCTCAAGCGAAGCAGAACATAACAAATTTCCACTTCGAGAAATAAACGCTTTATTATTTATGAAAGAAACGAAAATATTTTGTTCTAATAGGCAGGAAATAGAAACTAGGTTTCTAGTAAACCCTGGAACTATGTACATATTATCTAATAATAAGTACTTCCTGCCAAAGAACAACTTCACCGAGTTGATCGCTGCAGCTGAGACAACATCTCTAGATCCAACCCTGAGTGTTATCTCACCCTATTGCAGCTGCTGCCAGGAACTTAATCCTTGAAAAGAAGAGCAAACATGGTTAGTGGCACTTGAATCCAATATCCAGACAGAGTCATTACTCTCCACTAAACAAGTTTCTGTAACTAGTAAATCACATTTACTTTCCTTATTTTCAACAAGGAACTTGGGACAACTCCTTTTCAGGTGATGGCCCCCGTTGCAGTAGAAACACTTTCTTGCAACTTCCTTGATCTCTTTGCCCTTTTGGGCGGCAGTGCAGTCAACCCTTACCTCCTTCAACTTCTTCTTCTTCCCTTTCAGACCTGAAGAATCTACAAACTTTGTCCCAGAGGTCGAACCCCTATGAAAAGATCTAAAGACAACACTTGCCTCAGCTTCCTGTCCCTTGATTTGCACCAAGGACCGGAAGGTTTGTAGTTCGTTGAATAGGACTGTTGAATCGGCACGTGAGGACACTCCTCAGTGAGCGCGAACTCTAGGTCATCATTTACCAAAATTGTGTCAATATTGTCTTTCCACGTTTAAAAAATATCGCCAACAACCTTATCGGAAGCTAAAAGAGCATTAATGCATTTGACAATTTGTTGCTGAAAAGTGAAAAAATTTGTATTAGTCTCGCAAAAACTTTGAAAATCCAATCAGGTTTTAGAAAATTTTTATCCTATGATCCCTTGGTCATTAAAAATTGCAATGATACCCCAAAGGTTTAGAATGACCGCCACCGTAGGGTAGACAAAGCCACTCCTCCTCGGGGATGAGACTTTCTCGACTAGACACTAATACCAGAATAACTCTTATTCCATTAGGCATCCAGTTACCATTTTTCGGTATGAATCCATTAACTCTAAATGAATCCTGTGAGTGTCACCTTTTATCTTTAAATTTCCAAGTATCCGTCCAAACAATAGCCGCCGTAGGGAGGACTACGAAGGAAACCAACAAGGAAATCGTATCCCTTTCGAGAATTCACGGTGTTCCGACTCCCATGATCAAGGCCATCAGTAGGGATTGTCTTGTCCAAGCCAAACTAGCAGGCGGATCATAGGCGTCTCACGGTGTGAATCAAAACAAGAGACCGTGGGTCCCGTTTTCACAGGTCTCGCTCCCACTCACTATAAGTACTCTCTCCATTCACGTTGAATTTTGACCCATACAAATACCACCCGTAGGGGACGCTCCCATTTGCGACATGAGGCCGAGTATGGATCTCATAGTGTGAACTTAACGGAGATTTGTGGATGGAAAATTAAATGTATCTCATACACTTTATTTCCTCCCTCTCAACACTTTAAAATAATCGGGATTGACCTAGATAAACCAGCTAAATTTACCTAAGTCTACTAATTTAACTCTTATATTGGATTAACCTAAGTCTATAATCACATTATTGACTTAGGTCTATGTGAGTAAATTAATTAACTCTTAATTAACGACACTCATGAGAATATAACCTATTAATCTCCCGAACAAATTCACTCGCAGGTCAGTTCCCAAGTAGGGGTGTTCCACAAAGCGTCAGCTTAAATACCCCAGCCTTAGACAGAACCTTCCTTAGACAGAGTTACTAATTAGTCACCATTCATAAGTCATATTGATTTCCTAATTCTAATCTTATTAGAACTAGAAAACCTAAGTCTAATTATTCAAGTTCTAAACAATTTAAAACTAATAATTAACTTAGGTTACATGCATTTCTATATTATAATGTTTGATCATTCATCACATGAATAATTAAACTATATAATATACATACATCTCATGTATAAATGCATGCCAATGCTTTTAATCTAAGAAATATAACTCTTATATTAATTAAATTAAAAAAATATACATTATATTATAACTCTTATAATATAATCCTATCATACATACTATATATTATAATTCTTATAATATAAAATGATGCATGAAATGTTTAACCTAAGGTGGGATTCTAATCTATTTGACATACATTATGCACATAGAAAAAAAAAAGCATACAACAATTGCATAATTTAATAAATAGCATAATTGGATCGATTTTTGGCACTCTAGGGGCATTAATTAAATTAATTAACATTAATATAACATTTATATTAATATTAATTAATAAAAATAATAAACAAATACATTTTACAATTAAATAAACAAATAAAATAAATAAATAAAACAAATTGGGTAACTCCCAGCTCGAACCGCCAACCCCATGATGCCACTACCGCACGAATTTCTCGCGCACCATGCTCCACTACGCTGCAGCGTTGCAATGCCGTTGCCAACGTTGCAACGCTGTAGTGTACAACGTCATGCCTAGCATTCTCAACGCCGTGGCTTTGCAACGCAACCCCTTGCGTTTCAGCACTACACGACAACAGCCTCTCCAGCAACATGGATGGTGTCGCAACCCTGAAGAACAGTGTGACAACGCTGATGAATTTCCAGCAAACCACCTTTACTGTTTTTCACCGAAATGACCCGTTTTCGCTCCGTTTTCTTCACAGCAACCCTTCCCACGAACTTACAGAGTCGATTTACATTAAAAAAATGTCCAAAACAACGGGCCCTTACATTGATCTCATCAACTTTAATGTAAATCTAAACTAAGTGTCAAAAATCGAAAAACATCCAAAAATGCAAACCATTAACATTCATCTCATGAAAAATTAATGCTACCCACCTAATTTTAAGAAATAACAGAATACACAACGAAGAGAAACGATTGGCTCTGATATCAATTAAAGGGATTTAGAATTCCCGTTGCGGAAGACGTTGTGAAACGTCGTTGTTTCGTTGTGTAATTCATATCTTAAAATTGAATTAATCTCATTAATCATTTGCTAAAAATGTATAAAAACAAGAGAAAACAGTAAGTAAAAGATACTAACCTCTTGAAGAACTCTTCTTCAACGTTTTCTCCTTCTCGATCTCGATCCCACTCAAACCAATGATCTCTACGAACTCGATCCTCGAACCAAATGGTAAGACACTTCTAGAGGGTCTTCTCGGTTGTTCTCGGGAGGTTGAGGGAGAGTTGTGGGACTCTTTTTGGTTTTGGGTTGGAGAGAGTTTGAGAGAGAATTGAGAGAATTTCTTTTGCTCTTGAAAGCAAAATCCAAAAAATGGAAACTTAAGTTGTGAGATGCCTTTGAATGCACCTATTTATAATGGTGTGTGGTGGAGTTAAAATCTCCACCAATTCACCATTTTACCACAACTATATGATATGCAAATCATATTTGCATATCACATAATATAAGGTATCTCATACCTTATTATACAAATCTCATTTGCATAATTGTGGAATTTTAAATTGAATCACATTTAATTTAATTTCTCTCAATTCCTTTTCTCAAAAGTAGCACTAATTAATCAATTAGGCCATACTATAGTTTATTATGAATCTCATTCACATCAAACTATATATTATGTCATCTATATCACATATAAATGACATAAATACCCAGATAATGAATTTGAACACTTCAAATTCACACCAAACTGTAAACCCTCAATTTGTCCAATTTGAGCCCACTGAGGGACCTAATAGACCTACAGATGACGAGCTCCAATGATCTGAGATTAACCTGTCAAAAATTTTGACCCGGTTATTCAACATTCATTAGCTATGGTAACATTCCACTAAATCTCGTAGCTGCACTCTCATCACTGTAAGACAAGTTGTGTCCATCGATATAACCAATGCCCGTGAGTCGACCTTTCACAGGTTGTTTGTAGGCACAGTTGGGTCAAATTACAGTTTTACCTCTGTGTTTACCTCTTCCTCCTTAAGTTCCACTGCTCCTCTAATGAACAACTACGTTGCATGGTCCTACCATAAACAACAATCCTCTCGGGCCAGTGAGAGGGTGGGGCCCCGTTGTTCAAGCCCGGGAGAAAACACTTGAGGGAACAACCCCTCTAGTCTCTCTAATTCAGGAACGAGTGAATTCCATCTCGCATAGTCAAGTTCCCACCTCCCCACGTGGTCCTGTCCCTGAGAAGATAGGCATATTGGGCGAGTAACTCTGACCACCCTCACCCGTACTAGTCAAAGGATAGACTCCCGCAGACAGAAGTCATTAACACGCTCACGATTAAGGTCGAGTCACTAATGGTCATCTACGAATTTATTAGTCTTATACTGTCAACGGTGTTACATCAGTAGGTCTAATAATTCACGGTCCGGTCTTGTACAATCTCATTGCACAGGATGCCCCCACTCGCATGTCAACCACATGAACGAGTTGGATCACCTCGTTTGTATCTAATACAAAGCGGGCCACATCCAAAGCGTATCCAGGATTAGGTCTCCAACCCTATCCGTATACTGTAGACTGTTCGGGTCATTAACTCGAACGTGATCCTCCCCGTGTGTCCACTACAGACCGTTCAAGTTCTTAATTCTCTCATAATACAATGACCCTGAAGCTTAGTTTATTGGATTATGTTTATGAAATATGTGTGACGAAAAGTATTGAAATAATAACTCTTATTTATTTCAATGTACAATAGTACAAACTACACGAGATTAGGGCATACACCCCAACACAAGCTCAATGCTAAAGTCAACCTCTCGAACTGGAGGTAATCCGAGAGACTCCTTTGCGAACACATCGGTAAACTCCCTATCTATAGGGAACGAATGTTGGGGTTTGTGCCCTAAAACTCGTAGTTTGTAATTTTATTCTAATTATTGTAATAAAGAGATATAATTTCAATAAAGAATTATTTCATTATTTAGGATATTGCCTTTGTTTTAACTGTAAATTCAATAAACTAAACATCCAAGCCTGTTAAATGAATCTTTAACTGAATGTAATGTACATAAAAAAGGATCTCGGTTCGAGATACAACCTAAAGAGTCTATAGTAAGGGGATAAGGTTTGGGTACCTTACCCTGGTAATACTATGGATGTGGCCCACTTTGTATATGATACAAACACTGTGATCCAAACGTGCTCGTGTAGATGGCATGTGAGTGGGGATATCTTATGTAATGAGATTACATAAGACCGGACTGCGAAATAGTAACCACTAGATGTAACTCCGTTGACTACCTAGGTTTCTATTTCACTAGGATGACCTAGGCAACTTGATCTCAATCCTGAGCAGGTTACGAACCCCTGTTTGCGAGGGATTGTCCTTTGACTAGTATGGGTGAGAGTGAGCCAGTTTCGTCAACTCAATATGCCTACCTTCTTGGGGACAAGACTGAGTGAGCGGCTGGGGACTTAGCTTAGCAAGATGAAATTCACTCATTCTCGACTACTAGGGTAAGCAGATGAATGTTCCCTTAAGTTCTTCGGGACTTGAATAAAGGGCCTGACCTTCTCATTTGCCCGAGAGGTACTTCTGTTTAATGGTAGGCCACAAACAAATTGTTCATTAGAGGAGCACTAGTACTTAAGGTACAAGATGTAACCTAGGGGTAAAACGGTAATTTGATCTAGCTGGTGTTACGAACATTCGTGAAAGATTAACTTGTTGTTATTGGTCAATATTCGTGGACACAGAAATATATCTGCAGTGAGAAGAGTGCAACTGCGGGGCTTTAGTGGAGTGTTCCTGCAGTTAACGAATATTGATTAGGAGGTTAATGAGATTAACCAAATAATTTCGTATCGTTGGAGCTTCTGATCTGTAGATCCATTAGGTCGACCTTCTAGCTCGTAAAGGGTTCTTAGATCGTTTGAATTTGAAATGTTCAAATTCATTAGGGAATAAATGTTTATGTATATAGATACATTATAATATAAAGTTATGGAAGTTTATATTATATATTTAATGTGAATATTGTTGGATTTTATGTCCTAAAACTCGTGGTTTTGTAAACTGAATGTATATTCTATTTCACAATAAAGATGTTATTGAGATTTATTCAGTAAAGGTGTTATTGACTATTATGTATTGTGTAACCTTAATCCAATAAAGAACCCTTGGCTATAGGATGAATACTTGAACTTTATGTGTGACATAAAAGTGGATCAAGTTCAAGTTATAGCTAGAACAATCTATAGTATAAGGATAGGATTGGGTACCTTATCCTGGGGACACTATGGACGCGGCCCACTTTGTAGAGTACAAACGATTTGATCCTAAATCGTTCATGTGGAGACATGTGAGTGGGGGCGCCCTATGCAATGAGTTTGCATAAGACTTGACCGCGAAATAGTCACTTAGACTTTATAACTCCGTTTACTGTCTTAACTGACTATATTCATACGATGACCTAGGTAACTCGATCTTAATCCTGAGTGTTCTATGGACTCCTGTTTATTCGGATTATCCTTAGATTTGCATGGGTGAGAGTGGCTCGAGATTGCCGACTCGATTATTCTCCCATTTCAGGGATAAAACCGGGTAGATAGCTGGGAACATAGTTCTGCAAGATGGAATTCACTCCTACCCACTCTAGGGATTAGTAGAGAGGTTGTTCCCTTAAGTGCTGACTCCAGGTCTTGAACAAAGTGCCCACCCCTCTCATTGGCCCGAGAAGGATTCGGTTTGTTGGTTGGACCACAAATCAATTGTTCATTAGAGGATCAATGGGACTTAAGGAACAAGAGGTAATTATAAGGGTAAAACGGTAATTTTGACCCAGCTGTAATTACGAACGACCTGAGAAGGATCGACTTACTAATCATGGTTATATCGAGTGGACATAAATATATCTACAGTGAGGAGAGTACAGCCACTGGGCTTTAGTGGAGTGTCCTGGTGGTTAACGAATGTTGATTAGCTAGGCTAAAGAGTTTGGCCGGTTAATCACGTTTCGTTGGAGCTCATGATCTGTAGGTCCATTAGGTCCTCCTTGCTACCTCGGACTAAGCCTTGTAACATTTTGAGAGAAAAAAGTTTGAATTGTTCAAATTCGTTTTTGGGAGAAATCGTTAATTATATATGATATATTTAACGAGTCATAGCTTAATTATGAATTAAACTATGATTAACAGGAGGTGGATATATTTAAATATGATTTAAATATTGGATCGATTTATAGCATGAATTAGGATTCATGTTCAGAAAATCGATCGGGATCGGGTAATTTATTTAATTTAATATTTGATATTAAATTAAATTAAAAATTAATTAATTAAATTAATTTTAATTAAAAATCAATTTAATATTGATTTTTGAATTAAAATTAAATGAAAATTCGAGGATTTCCATGAAACCCAACTTGACAACTTGCCCAATCTTACGCATCTTCAAAATTCACCAAAATTGACCACCTCCATCTCAAAACATCCTCATCACCGTTGAGTTGTCACTCCATTGAAGCTTATTGAAGCTTTATATAATGGTGATTTGAGGGATGTTGTGAGAATTTTTTAGAAAATTCTAAATTCCCGAATTAGTGACCTTTGAGGTCTTTTCTTCCAAATTCTCTCAACCTAGGATCCCACAATCTGTTCTAAGGCTTGAGGATAGTAGGGAAGACTCTAACGGTTGTCCACGAAGTGTTCGTGCTGAAAACCATCCACCGGGTGAAGAGAATTTGATCTTCAAAATTGAGTTTTCTATCCATTTGTTTTTCCAGCTTTGAGCATGTTTTTTATTTTACAAAATTGATCAACTTAGAGTGTTCAAGATCCAAAATTGCTTCCGCTTTCTTAATCTAGACTCTTTCAAATATGATTCATATTAAATATATGAGATAATTAAATATTTGAAAGAGTTCAAATATTAATATAAATGTGAATGTTATTCATATTTAAAAACTAGAGGTTAAAATTTAATATACATGAGTTGCACATTAAAACTATAGGTTAAGGGGTAAAATGATTAAATGAGATTTAATTGGTTTTAATTAAATGTGATTTCATATAATTAATTTGATTAATTAAATTATTTAATTAATTAAATTATTGTTTAATTAAGTAAATGGGAAACGTGTATGAGACACGTTTCCCACTATCCCCTTATCTCTCCCTCACCCATCGATAAGTATGGGAGGGAAGGGAGAGCTTGGGTTTAATCGATGAATCATTCCATTTTTGTGCAATTGGTGAATTGCTCTAAAAAAACTCTCTCTCTCAATTTCCCTTCTTCTTCCAAAAGTTGGAACCCTTCCCACCAAGGGAGATCTAAGTAGAATCCAGAGATATAGAAGGTTTTCACTAGTGGTAGTATTCTATAAAAACAGAGAAGTTCTTTTGGTGTTCCTGTGTTGTTGTATTCTTGGAGCAAGGAGTTGCTGTTGGAAAAACTACAAAGGTAATTGTTACTTACTTTTAATTTAATTTTTTACACAACATGTTTGCATGTTTAGCTTCATGCCTAATTAGATTAGGATTATGCTTATTCTCTGTTTTTACTAATGTATTGGTATTTGTGCTTAACCAAAACAAACAAGCAAAATCGATCCATAAAACACCTTTTCACTGCTCAAGGGGATCAGGTCCCCATCACCGAGGTCACCTCTGGTCCCTTACCCTTCGTATCTGACACGCTAGCCAAGAAGGCCCACGCTACTTTACTTACAAACGTCCTTGCCTTCAGAGTTGAAATCATCTTTGGGATTTCTCCAGCCTCGGTTCCCCTGAACTTAAAACTAGATTCTGTCGGAGGCCGGAACACTACCTCTCGCTGATGACAGTCGATGTTGGCATGGTTCGCAGACAACCAGTCCATGCCCAAGATTACGTCGATGTCGTCCATGTCTAGAACTACAAGTGTCATATCTATCACATGATTAGCCACAACTACCTGCCCAGATCTTAACCTTTTCTCGAACTACAAACTCCGTTCCTACCGAGGTAGCAGCTGACAGTTCAAAATCTAACGGTTCTACTTCTAACTGAGCTTGACCCACAAATACAACAGAAATAAACGAGTGGGTACTACCAGAATCAAACAAAACAAAGGCCAAATGGCCCCAGAATCGCGGCGTGCACTGTCACCACAGGCGAGACCATTTCTTCATTCTCGTTCGCGGTTGCATAGACTTCGCTCTTCTGATGGTCCCCCTGCTTCGCTTCATCCTTCTTCACCGTGCAAGCCCATGCGAGGTGTCCTGGTTTACCAAACTTGTAACAGACCCTCTGATCTCTGATCCACTGCTTGCACACAGACGATAAGGGGCCCACCTTCCTGCAGCTGTTGCATACTTTATTAGCTGCATGGCAGACTCTAGTGTGTTGTCCTCCACACCTGTAACACGAACCTCTGCCTGGAGCCTGCCTTGTCTGTTGACCCTGCACCCTGGGTCGATTAGGCCTAGTGAAAGCCTATTCGAACCTCCTCTTCTGGCCTACGCCTGAACTCTGGCCAGCCTCGAGTGCCTGACTAGTACTGGTTCCCTTCGTCTTTGGAGTACAAGCATCCAACAGAGAGGCCACTCGGATGGCTTCAGCGTAGGTCTTTGGTTCATGGGCAACCACAACTCCCTATATATCACGGCGGAACCCCGCCAGGAATCGATCAATCTTCTATTGGGATTTATGCCCTAAACTCGTGTATTTGTAATTACTTGAGGAAATGAATAAAGTTGTTATTTTTCCTTTAAACTTGTATTCTCGCGATTACAAACTTAAATCCAATAAACTAAGCTCAAGGGTCACATTTAGAATGTCACCCAAATGGTCTATAGTAGATGGATTAGGTTGGGAACCTTATCCTGTTAACACTATGAATGCGACCCACTTTGTATTTTATACAAACAAGACAATCCAGTCGTTCATGTAGTTGACATGTGAATGGGAGCATCATGTGCAAAGAGTTTGTACAAGACTGGATTAAGAATTGTTAGACTAATCCAGTAACGTCGTTGATAGGTTAGGGTTAATGATTCAAACGATGACCAATAGTGATTCAACCTGAATCCTGAGCGAGTTGTGAACTCTTGTCTGTCGGAGATTATCCCTTGACTAGTACGGGTGAGAGTGGCCACAGTTGCCGACTCAATATGCCTACCTTCTCAAGGATGAAACCTTGTAGGGAGCTGGGGACTCAACTTCGCAAGAAGAAATTCACTCATTTCCCGTTCTAGGGTAACTAGATAGGTTGTTTCATTAAGAGTTGTATCCAGTTCTTGAACAACGGGGCCCCTCCCTCTTGTCGGCCCGAGAGGGATAATTTTTATGGTCAGACCATAAACTTGTTGTTCATTAGAGGATCAATGGTGCTTAAGGTGCAAGAAGTAGTCATAGGGGTAAAACGGTAATTTGATCCAGCTGTGACTACGAACGACCTGTGAAGGGTTGATTCACGGGCATTGGTTAAATCAATGGACACAACTTGTTCTACAGTGAGGAGAGTGCAGCTACGAGTCTTTAGTGGAGTGACTCGTAGTTAATGATTGTTGATTGACGGGATCAATGAGTTTGATTAGTCAATCTCATATCGTTGGAGCTCATGATCTGTAGGTCCATTAGGTCACTCGGTTGGCTCAACATGGAATTTATAGAGGGTATAAACTTTTGGATTGAATTTGAAATGTTCAAGATCAATTTAGGGATTATATCAATTATATGTGATATGATAGATATATTATATAGTTCAATGTGAATATGATTCATATTGAACTTAGTTATGTCTAATTATGGAATTGGGACATATATGTAGAACTTTGGAGAAATGGAATTGGACTTATTCAAATCCAATCTCTCCACATTATATGAATATGATTCATATAATAAGGTGTTTGACACCTTATATTATGCATTATGCATAATATGTGGAGTTAGTGGCAAGATGGGTGGAGAATTTGTCTCCACCCACATTGCCTATAAAAGCATCCTTTTGGATGCATTTTGCTACACTTGAACCATTTGTGTAGTTTTGCATCTAAGGCAAACACAAGAGTTCTCTCAAAGTTCTCTCTCATAACACCCCTAAACCAAAAGAAGATCCCACCTCTCTCCCTCTCCTAGAGAACAACTGAAAAGGCCTTTTGGCGGTGTTCGAGAAATCGTTCATAGAGAAGAAGAAGTCGTGGGCGACGTGGAAGTACTTGAAGAATTGGTCTTCAAAGGTAACCCTTCTAATCTCCCTTCGCTTTCAAATTAGTATGTTTAGCCTAGATTTATGTTTTGAGCAACTTCTATGTAACACAACTAAGTGCATATGCGATCAATCGCTTCCACCAAATCTGCAACAAAACGGGACAACATAGTAAACTCATGTTCATACTCTTCCACTGGCTGACTCCACCCCTGATTCAACTGAATGAACTCTGTCTGCTTTTGGAGCCTAGCCACAACCAGATTATACTTCTCAAAAAACACCTCATGGAACTTCACCCAGGTCACTGGTCTAGTATTGACATCAATGGACCGAACTGCAGCTAGCCACCATAGAAGGGCACGACCTCTGAGCGCGTAAATAGCACACTGCACTCTCTGGTGTTCGGGTCAGCACATACGCTCAAATACTGATTCGACCGCTGCAAACCACGCGTCTGCAACCATAGGATCTACACTCTGTCCATCAAAGAGGGGTGGGTCGCACTTCTTAAAGTCTCTGAGGTACCTTGCCTCCTCTGTTGTCGCCCCATGGGTCTGGGCTTATGCGGCTCCCTGATTTTGAACGACCGCTAGCCCCTCATTGTGGCTTGTTATGACTCCGAGGGCTTGGGTGAGCAGTGTTGAATGACCTGCCAAAGTCGTCTGGGCGAGCTCCTGGAGGTTGGCTAAGAACACATTGGTCGGTGGTGGAGCTTGCTTGTCTTTTGCTCATGTACTCCTTCATTTTGCCCTGTCGACTCCTCGACAACTGGTGCATCTTGATTGAGCTCCTCCTGGTGCTCGGAGCGCTCATCTTCTGGTGCTTCAACGGTCAGATTTTGGCCATGGGCCCCTCGGCCTCGACCTCTACGTCCACCCCAACGACCCCAACCGCCAGTGACTGATCTACCACGTCCTCTAGCATGTGCCATAATCTAATTTACAATTTTCAAGGGTGAACTTCATAACCAAAGGGACATTTCAACAATAACTTGTAAAATACAATAACAACCCAAAACAAGGTAATATCCCCTATTACTTATTAAATAAAAGCGAACGTGATGGTGATCGGGCGAGCTCCTTGCGAAAGGCTATGAAGGACAAATACCTACGATGTAGGCAGTATACATAATCTAAAACTCGCTCTGATACCAACTATAACACCCCTAAAAATTCAACCATTCTACTAGGGATGTTACTCCAAGTTACACCGCTTGCGTCGAAATTTCGGCAGCATAACGATGTAACTAGGACTATCCCAAAAATTTTCCTTTCACCTGAACAAGAAAAGCACTTCCAAAGCACGTTCCCACGAGGGTACCCAACCCCCACCAAACTAGAGTAATCACATAGGCTTCACAGTCAACCAAACTAGTTACCTAAAACATGCTTTCTACATGGATGGTCAAATAGACATGCATTCTCAAATAGAGCGTACATTCTTAGCAAGAACTACCAGAATAGTACATGCAAAGGTTAACTCCCAAGACTAACACAAGAACGAAGATGCAAGCTAGACAAAGAGCGTGGTAAGCATAAAGAGCCAAACAAACCCACTTAACAAAAAGAACATTCCTATCTAAGCCTATCAAGTCCTTCCATAGCCTTGTAGGGTCCTCACCCACTCTGGTCATCTCAGTGTTTCGCCTTACCTGCAATCGAAACACACAAAACGAGGGGTGAGTATAAAATACTCAGTAAGTAGCCCAGTTCGTCCAAAGTAGAACAGTACAAAAGGGTCAAACCTTAAACCTAGCTAACACACAACACGCGCCCCGTCCCACAGACTTTCACCTTCTCTCTGACCCTAACTTGTTCAAATTCTACCCCTGCCCTACCCTTGGCTTCTGGACTAAGTTGGCGTCAATAGTGCTGCTCCCACCCATAAGCTCACGACCACGGTGCTCTCCGGGCCTCATCTAGGGCGAAGGAACGTGCCCAACCCCTCTACAACTCTGGAAATCACTCCCTAAGCCTCAATCAAGGACGAGGATTGTATCCAGCGGCCCCTATATCTCAAGAATCACTCCCTGAACCACGAACTAGGGCAAGGAACGTATCCACTACCCCCTACACTCTGGGAATCACTCCCCGAGCAACTCAGCTAGATGGAAGGCAGACCCTACATCCCATGTCAAAACTCACCAACCTAGATGCTCAGCCTGCTAAGGGTTACAAAAGTACCTTGGCCTACAACATGACCGGTTGTGTTAACTGCGTCTCTAAGGCTACACAACGCCTCCCTGGGCTATCACGGAACTAGGCGCAAAACTACACAAGCCTCTACTTGGAGGGTACATACAACAACATTCATCATGCTCAGTACTTCACCATGAGTTCCACATTAAGCATAACAGGCAACTTCAAGCTCATGCATATGAGAATAATCAATCAACAACATATACTTTCACAGGGTCTAATGTTGGGGTTTGTGCCCTAAAACTCGTAGTTTGTAATTATGTTCTAATTAATGTAATAATGTTTTATTATTTCAATAAAGAGTTATTGTTTATTATTTGCGATATTGCCTTTGTTTAAACCCTCAATCCAATAAACTAAACATCCAAGGCTGTTAAATGTACCTTTAACTGAATGTAGTGTACATATAAAGGATCTCGGTTCGAGATACAACTGAAAGGGTCTATAGTTAGGGGATAAGGTTTGGGTACCTTACCCTGGTAAAACTATGGATGTGGCCCACGTTGTATATGATACAAACACTGTGATCCTAACGTGTTCGTGTAGATGACATGTGAGTGGGGATATCCTATGTAATGAGATTACATAAGACTGGACCACAGAATAGCAACCTCAAGCTGTAACTCCATTGACTAGTTAGGTTTTCTATTTCACTAGGATGACCTAGGCAACTTGATCTCAATCCTGAGCAGGTTACGAACTCCTGTTCGCGAGGGATTGTCCTTTGACTAGTATGGGTGAGAGTGGTCAGATTCACCGACTCAATATGCCTAACTTCTTGAGGACAAGACCGAGTGAGCGGCTGGGAACTTAACTTAGCAAGATGGAATTCACTCCTTCCCGCCTACTAGGGTAAGTAGAGGAATTTTCCCTTAAGTAGTGTCTCTGGGACTTGAACAAAGGGCCCGACCCTCTCATTGGCCCGAGAGGGACTCTGTTTGTTGGTAGGACCACAAATAAATTGTTTATTAGAGGAGCACTGGTACTTAAGGCACAAGATGTAACCCAGGGGTAAAACGATAATTTGACCCAACTGGTGTTACGAACATTCATGAAGGATTGACTTGCTATTATTGGTCAATATCCGTGGATACAGAAATATATCTGCAGTGAGAAGAGTGCAGCTGCGGGACTATAGTGGAAAGTTCTCGCAGTTTACGAACGTTGATTGGGAGGTTAATGAGATTAACCGAGCAATCTTGTATCGTTGGAACTTCTGATCTGTAGGTCCATTAGGTCCACCTTCTAGCTTGTAAAGGGTTCTTAGATCATTTGAATTTGAAATGTTCAAATTCATTAGGGAATAAATTTAATGTATATAGATACGATATAATATATAGTTTTGGAACTATATATTATAAATTTAATGTGAATATGATTCATATTAAATTATATGAGAGAATTAAATATTTGAAAGAGTTCATATACTAAATTCAAATGTGAATGTGATTCATATTTGTAAACTATAGGTTAAAACTTAATGTGCATGAGATGTACATTAAACTATAGGATAAAGGGTAAAATTATTAAATGTGATTTAATCATTTAATTAATATTATAATTGAATTAAATGTGATTTAATTAAATGTAATTAATTAATCATTAATTAATTACTTTATTAATTAATTAGGGAACGTGTCATGTTGACACGTTCCCACTACTCCCCATCTCCCCCTCGATAGGGAGTGGGGAGTTACCCACTGAAGTGTCCTTCTCCTGGTGAGAAGGGGACAAGCTTCGATCGATCGATCATTCACTTATTCAATTGAATTGACTGACAGAAAAATTCTCTCTCTCTCTCACTCTCTCAATTCTCAATCTTCCAATTGTTGGAACCCTTCCCACCTAGGGTGATCTAAGCACTCAGAGGATAAAAGGTTCTCTCTACTAGTTGTGTCCTGTTGGAGAAAACAGAGAAGTGTTCCTGTGCTACTGTGTTGCTGCAAAGCTTGAAGCAAGAAGTTGTTGTTGAGAAACAACAAAGGTAATTATGAATTCCTTTTGTTTTAGTTAATTTCTATAGCATGTTTGCATGTTTTACTCCATGTCTAATTAGATTATAAATGCATGTTTGTTCTGTTTTTCATCAATGTATTGGTTTTTGCTTTTCAACCAAAATAAGCTTGCAAATACGATTCCAAACTCGTTTCTGCTGCTCAAGGAGATTAGATCTCCATCAATTGGTATCAGAGCAATGCTTGATTTGTTTTGGTTTAAACAAAATTGCATTGATTTGGTGAGAAATGCATTTGGTTTGCTGTAAAACTATTTAGGAGTATTTGGCCTTAGTTTTTTCTTAGATTTGATCAAATTAAGTGTAAAGGCCCATGTGTTTTTGAGCAATTAATTGCATTATCGAGTCTGTATTCGAGTTAAGAGTCGTTTGGGACAAGTTTCGTGCAATTCGGTTGAGAATCGAAGGAGAAATTGAAGTTGGAAGCTGATGTGTTCGAAGGATAAAGCTGCTACCAAAGCAACAGCGTTGCAACGCTGAGGAACGGCGTCGCAACGCCCGACCTCCCTATCGACGCGGGAGCTCGAGGGTCGGCGACGTTGCAGCAACGCCGCCTCGCCGCGTTACAACGCTACCCCCATAATAAAGCGCGCGCAGACAAAGCCGGCGTTGCAACACCCTCATCAGTGTTGCAACGTCGTGATGCCATTTCAAAAGCTGCAGGCCGGTTTAGTTTTTGAGTTGGTTTTCAGTTCGGTTCGAGCGGTTCAAGCCCGGTTCAAGGAGTTTTGACCGGTTTATGTAATAAAATTAGAGTAATTTTATTATTTTGCACTTTAGGGGCCAAATTATTCCGGTTTTACAGCTGTTTTTGTTTATGAATGTCATTTAGATTTTTTCCTACCTTAGGATAAACATGTTCATGCATTTTATTTGTTTAATTGTTATATAAATATGATTTAGATGCATGATTAATTTCTTTTTCATGAGTAATTAATTATAAATTTTATAAACAGATTATATGGAAAATAATTTGCATGGAGCATGACATTACTTAGTTTAAAATAAATGTTATTTTATTTAAGTATTTTCAGTTATTCAATTAGTTGAATAATTTTTTATAATTCCAATTTGAAAATTGATTGTTGGTTTTATAACATAGTTCTTTGTCATAGGTTAATTATTAAATTTATAAAAGTTATAAATTAAGGGGTTTTAGAAACCATAACCTATAACAAAGAATTGCATGCAAACATAGGAACTTGGGTTAAATTTAAATTAGTTTTAAATTGTTTAAAATTAATTTAGACCTAAGTTTTAATTTCTAATAGGATTAGAAATTAGTCTTACATAGTATTTTAGATGGTTTAAAATATAGTAGGACATTAGAACTTTGGTTATAAGGGAACTCTCTTTGGTGAAGTTCTCATCTAAGGTTGGGGTACTTAAGTGACTAGTTAACTTAACACCTCCTACACTGGGAACTGATCCAGAGCTTGAGTTGAATTAACCTTAGTTCTATTTTATATCTAGGTAATTAAATTGTTTATTCACCTAGACATAAGGTTAAAAGATCTAGTTATAACAGTTATAATAGACATAGACTTAGATAGATTCTTTTAACCAGAATCTGACTAAGTTAAACCTATACCCTAACCTTAGGAGCTTTAGTGGGAGAAAACGAGATGTTCGCATCAAGTTTACTCTCACGTCCTCAAGAGTTCACACCGTGAGTTCCATGCTCGGCTACGTGGCGTCAATAGGGCGTCCCCCTACGGTATGTGTTTACATGGTTCAATACCAAGGTGAATGAGGAAAGTATCCATAGTAAATGAGAGCAGGACGCGTGTCAACGTATCCTACGGTTTCCTCCATTAGGTCGCACCGTGAGATTTCTATAGTCCCCCTGCTAGGTTGTCCTGGAACAGCCAAAGCCTACAGAGGGCCCGACTATAAGGATCGAAACACTGCGAACTCCAGAAATGGATAGGGTCTCTTAGGTAATTTGCCAACAGTTGTCTTTCTTAATAGTAGAAAATTAGGTCGGACCTATTGGATCTGAAAATGGTAGGGTCACATTTACGGGATGAGTTAAGCTAGTTAACAAGCCCTTGACCAAACAAACGGTAGCTAAGGACCATTGGGACATGAGATGTTCTGGTAGTGAGAATTGGCTGAGAAAGTCTCAATTCAAGGGAGGAATGACTAACCGCCCGACGGAGGCTTTTGTTCTAAACCCTTGAAATATCATTGAAAATTAAAGGTTTAATTTAAACACTGGGTCTAGTTTAAAGACTAGGGTTCTTTAATAATTTTGCTAAATTTGATTGGTTTTATAATGGGTTAAAAGGCATAACTAATTATAACTATTTTGGATTTTAAGCATGTCGTCCTCAATAATAACCTTATTAAAAAGCGATCGTTTAACTGGTGAGAATTTTACTACGTGGAAGTCCAACCTGAATACGATTCTCGTTGTTGACGACCTTCTTGTTTATCTTGACTCGGGAATGCCCTCGTGTCCTCGCTCAAACGCCCCTCAATGCATTATGGAGGCGTCATTTAATCATTGGATCAAGGACAATGATAAGGCCAAGGTCTACATTTTGGCTAGTGTTTCTGAAGTTCTAGCCAAAAAGCTGTAGGGAATCGAATCCCGCAGCAGAAGCGATTGTGAATCGCGCGCTCTTGATTTAGTTACAACGATTTCATTCAAGCACGAAAACAACTAGATTATGCATATAAACTAGATGGACAACAAGAAATATTACCTTTGAAGAACCTTTCTTCAAGTGCTCCTCCTATCTCACGATCAAGATCTCAGCAACACGAATCATGAAAGGACGAAGACACGACCACTGGATCTTCTCCGTTGTTCTCTAGGTGAGGGAGGAATGTGGGTTCCCTTTAGGTGATATGAGATGTTGTGAGAGAGATATTTGTGTTTTGGAACCTTTCCAACAACACAACAAAGGCTTGGAATCACTTTTGGTTAGCTTAACCTAGTTGCATCTCATGCAACCATAAATATAGGAAAATAGGATGGAAATGACCATCCTACCCCTCCTTTATTCTTTCTTTAATATATAGTTTATATATGAATCAAATTCACATTAAAATTATATATTATATCAATTATATCATATATAATTGATATAACACCTCATGTATGAAATTGAACACATCAATTTCATTCCTAACTTTATACCCTCAATGTTACCATGTTGAGCCAACGGAGGGACCTAATGGACCTAGAGTTCATGAGCTCCAATGATGTGAGATTAACTTATCAAACTCTTTGATCCAGTTAATCAATATTTATTAACTACAAGTCACTCCACTATAGACTTGTAGCTGCACTCTCCTCACTGTAGATAATATTGTGTCCACTGATATAGTCATTACCCATGATTCGACCCTTCACGGGTTGTTCGTAATTACAATGGGGTCAAATTACCGTTTTACCTGTGATTACCTCTTTGTTCCTTAAGCACCACCGATCCTCTAATGAACAACAAGTCTAAGGTCCTACCTTAGACTCATACCCTCATAGAGGGCGGGGCCCGTTGTTCAAGACACAGAGTAAGTTCTTAAGGGAACAACCTATCTAATTCCTTAGTGTAGGAATGAGTGAATTCCATCTTGCACAGATTAAGTTCTCACTACCTCGAGGTTCTCATCACACGAGAAGGTAGGCTTATTGAGTCGGCTCACAGGCCACTCTCACCCATACTAGTCTAAGGACAAACCCTATAAGCAGGAGTTCTTAACTTGCTCAGGATTCAGGTTGAGTCACTAATGACCATCTATAAATTACTAGTCTTATCCTCATTAATTGGTATTAGTTAGACTAATAATTTGCGGTCCTAGTCTTGTATAAACTCTTCATACAGATTCCCACTCTCGCATGTCAACTACATGAATGAGTTGGATTACCTCATTTGTACTAATTACAAAGTGGGTCGCATCCATGGTGTTACCAGAATGAGGTTTCCAACCTTATTCTTATACCATAGACCATTTAGGTTATATTCTTGAACTCAACCCAAATAGTGTCCACTACACTGATGTTCAAGATATATGTTATAACCTCGGAGCTTAGTTTATTGAATTTATAAAGCAAGATTGTAATTTTATAAAAACAAATAACCCTTTATTTAATTGATGAAAATTACACAAGTTTATGACATAAATCCCAACAAAAGCATGAGGGCATGGTCTCAGCTCGTGAGATCATGAGTTCGTTGAATGATATGTTTGGACAACCGTCTGGACAACTTCGGCACGAATCCCTCAAATACGTTTATAACTCCCGTATGAAGGAGGGATCGTCGATGAGAGAACACGTTCTCGATCTGATGGTCCAATTCAACGTGGGTGAGATTAACGGAGCAGTCATTGACGAGCACAATCAGGTCTCGTTCATCCTGGAATCTCTTCCGAAGAGTTTCCTGCAATTCCGCAGCAATACGGTGATAAACAAGATAGAGTATAACCTGACTACTCTTTTTAATGAACTACAAACTTTCCAGTCTCTTATGAAGAATAAGGGACATGCTGATGGAGAGGCAAATCTGTTTGCCCATTGGAGAAGGTTCCAGAAGGGTTCATCCTCTGGGACTAAGTCCTATGGTTCATCTTCTGGGCTTAAGAAGACCCAAAAGAAAAAGATAGGAGGGAAAGGGAAGACACCTGCTGCTGATAAAGGAAAGGGAAAAGCCAAGGTTGCAGACAAAGGAAAGTGTTTCCACTGCAACGTGGACGGGCACTAGAAGCAAAACTGCCCAAAATACCGTGCTGAGCTCAAAGAGAAGAAAGGTAAATTAGATTTACTTGTTCTTGAAACTTGTTTAGTGGAAAATGATGATTTTACCTGGATACTTGATTCAGGAGCCACTAATCACGTTTGCTCTTCGTTTCAGGAAACTAGTTCCTTCAAAGAGCTCAAAGAGGGTGAGATGACGCTCAGGGTCGAAATGGAAGACGTCGTCTCAGCACGTGTAGTGGGAGATGCCAAGCTATTTTTCAGAGATAGATTTATTTTATTAAAAAATTTGTATATAGTTCATAAGATTAAGAGGAACTTAATTTCTATCTGTTGTTTAATAGAACTTGGATATTGTATTTCCTTTTCATTAAATGAAGCGTTCATTTTAAAAGAGGGTGTCAATATTTGTTCTGCTAAATTGAAAAACGGATTGTATGTACTTAAACTGAATCAAACTAAAGCAATTTTAAATCATGAGATGTTTAAAACTGCAAATACTCAAAGTAAAAGGCAAAGAATTTCTCAAAATAATACCTATATATGGCAACCGGATTGAGAGATTATCTAAGAATGGACTTCTAAAAAAGTTAGAAGATGATTCTTTACCTCCTTGTGAATCATGCTTGGAAGGTAAAATGACCAAGCGACCTTTTACTGGAAAAGGTTATAGAGCCATAGAGCCCTTAGAACTTATACTTTCGGATCTTTATGGTCTGGTGAATGTTAAAGCTCGAGCAGGGTACGAATATTTCATCTCTTTCATAGATGACTATTCATGGTATGGTTATCTATACCTAATGCATCACAAGTTTGAGGCTCTTGAAAGGTTCAATGAGTATAAGGTTGTAGTAGAGAATGCATTAGGGAAAACCATTAAAATACTTCGATCCGATCGAGGTCGAGAGTATATGGATTTGAAATTCCAGGACTATATGATAGAACATGGAATTAAATCTCAACTCTCAGCACCTAATACACCACAGCAAATTGGTGTGTCAGAAAGGAGAAATAGAACCTTGTTGGACATGGTTCGTTCTATGATGAGCTATGCTCAATTGCCTGCCTCGTTTTGGGAGTACGCAGTAGAGACTGCAGTTCAAATCTTGAACACTGTTCCATCAAAGAGTGTTTCAGAAACACCTTTTGAATTGTGGAAGGGGCGTAAACCAAGTTTACAACACTTCAGGATTTGGGGTTGTCCGACACACGTGCTAGCCACAAACCCAAAGAAACTGGAACCTCGTTCAAGATTATGCCAATTTGTTGGCTATCCCAAAGAAACGAGAGGTGGTCTTTTCTACGACCTACAAGAAAACAAGGTGATTGTATCGACAAACGTCACTTTCTTGAAGGAAGATCACATGAGAAACCACAAACCGCGTAGTAAATTAGTGCTAAATGAAGCTACAAATGAACCAACAAGAGTTGTTGATCAAGTTGGAACTTCATCAAGAGTTGATGGAAGAGCCAGCACCTCAAGTCAGTCTCGTCCTTCTCAATCGTTGGGAATGCCTCGACGCAATGGGAGGGTTGTTTCCCAACCTGACCGCTAATTGGGTTTAACTGAAACTCAAGTTGTGCCAAAAAACTTATTGCGTAAAATTATATTGCAATACCGCAGTGTACAGGTCAAGTTTTAGTATAGTGATTTATGAGTCCAAGTATCGTCCTCGGGAATGGGTTTCTAGATTAATTAATTACTAAGATACCACTTCTCAATTTTAGCTAAAAAAACATAACATGGATAGGTAATGAAACAGGAATTAAAGACAAACAAACAAACAAACATGTGGAGACACGAATTGATAGAATTAAAGGAAGTGATTTTACAAATTAATAACCTAACTACACATGCATTGACCTCATGAGATGAATTTATAAACAAGAAGTAAATTACTCAAGAAAACCTCTCGGTTCTTAGTGAGCCTCACACATGAAATAGAATTCATAGTCTCCATACGAACCTACAACATGCATGGCATTAAGTAACTTCTTTAAGTGTTTCCCTAAGAATTCTAGGTCACTCTCGTGCCAGACTACTAAGGGTTTTGACAATTTTGCTCTCATTCAAGCTTTATCTCTCGAGTCCACTTGAATCAACGAATTAAGGAGTGCAGAGCGAATGGCCAAAAATAAGAACAAAACATGCTTCAATATATTGTAATAAAGTCCTAACAAATAAATCAATCCTACTACAATGTTTAGCTACTTTAAATCACATGAAAAACAAACTAAACAAGTAGAAAACGTCTTAGAACGCTATTACAAATTGAAAGAAAGAGAAATAAACTTAGGTGTCGATGCTGGTCCTTCGTCTCCGAGCTCTCGTCTTCGATCTCGAACCTCCACGAATGCTTTGGCTCCCAAAATTACTCTTTCCCCTCTTCTTACAAGGTGCGTTTCGAATTTAGGTCAAAACTCTACCAAATTGTGCTCCCTTGTAATGAAAACAACATGGTGTATTTATAGGCATTATCGGCACAGCGTTGCAACGCTAGGGACAGCGTTGCAACGCTGTGCCCTAGGCGGCTGATACTTAAGGAAATAATCGATGACGTTGCAACGTTGAGGGCAGCGTTGCAACGCCGCTACCATAACGCGCGCGCTCCTTGTCGAAATGGCATTACGACGCCTGCGGGCGGCGTTACAAACGCCCGTTGTGCGGTTCCTCGTGCATGCCTTCTTATCGAGATAGCGTTGCGGCGCTTTGCTAAGGCGGCGTTACGCTAGCGCTTATCGCTGAAGTCTTCAACGCGTCTTAGCTGCACATTCGACGTTGCAACGCTATAAACAGCGTTGCAACGCCATTGCCTCGGGTCATTATGCTTGGATTGGTTCTTTCTCTTCCAATTGGTATTCTTTTTAGCTCCAAATAGCCTCGTTTTGATCCCGAGTGATCCAAATTGTCTCCAAGAGCTCCGTTTTAGCTCGTCACCTGAAATTGAATGAATTAAATACGTAAAAGCCCTGAAATCATCATAAAACTAGCAATAATTAAGCCTAAGGATAGAACATTTTGTGTGCTATAAAACACCCCCAAACTTAAACTTTTGCTAGTCCCGAGCAAAAACAGAGTTAAACATTAGATTGTTCTTAAACATACATTTGAATCAAGCCTCAAAAATTTAAGAGAAAATCTAGCAATCACAGGTATCATTCAAACATGACACCTATTAGAGCTTCTGATTCAAATTCTACAGATCAGGACAACCAAAATACCAGAGGCTTCTCGGATTTGATAGCAAATTCTGTCTTCTGCCTTCCTCTTCACAAAACAGCAACTTAAGGTCAGAATTGGCTCGAGCATCCTTCACGAACTTTATTCAAAAATGAATTAGCTTTCGAGAAAACCAAAGCTCAACTCTTACCTCTTCTTGTTGAGCTCGAAATGATCAAAACATCAGAACATGGTTGAATTCAACATTGAATTTCCATGGAACCTTGAACACCTTTCTCCTTTCTTCTTCAAGCTCAAAACCAAAACTCCACCTTCTTCCTCTTCCTTTATGCTTATCCCACGAAGCCCTCAATTTTCTTTTGGTAAATGAAGAAGGAAATGGAGAGAAGATAAGTTATAAAAAAGCAAGCGGTGGAATTTTCTTTTTGTTTTTTTGTTTTTGTCTTTTACCCCTTTTCACTTTTGCTTTTTCTTTTCTTTTTCTTTTTTCATCTCTCCTTATCTCTTTCTTTCTTTCTTTTCTTTTCTTTTCTAAACAAAACAAAACATTATATAATAAACATTTCTTTCATTTTCTTTTCTTCATTATTTTTAAAGCAAACCAAACCAAAATGGTTCAAACTTTTCCTTCCTTGTTTTCCTTTTATCTTTTTTTCTTCATTTCTTTTCTTTTTAAATCAAGGAAAACCAAGTTTTAAACATTCATTTCTTCTTTTATTTTATTTTTTTAATAAGGAGATTCCAAAGAGAGATCTCGGGTTTACAGAAAAACTCTTCTTCGATGTTTCCTTCTCCAATCACGAACTCTTTTCGTAACAACGATCTCTACACACGATCTTTCGAACCAAGAAACAGTGACACTTCCAAAGATTCTTCTCGAGTTTTCTCGATCGGTTGAGGGAGAGTTGTAGGACTCCCTTTTATTTTTGGGTGGCTTTGTTCCTGGAAGAGCAAATCCAAAAAATGAACTAATGTGTCACCAAAAGCTTCTCACCAAGCCTTTAAATAATGGTGAGAGATGGAGTTGTAATCTCCACCAAATCACTATTTTACCACAACCTTGTAATATGCAAATAATCTTTGCATATTACATATAATAAGATATCTCATACCTTATTATACAAATCACATTTGTATAATTGTGGAATTTAAATTGAATCACATTCAATTTAATTTCTCTCATTTCAATTTCTCCAAATTAGCACTAATTAATCAATTAGGCTAACCTATAGTTTATTATGAATCTCATTCACATAAAACTATATGTTATGTCAACTACATCACATATAAATGACATAAATACCCAAATAATGATTTTGAACATTTTAAATTCACACCAAACTGTAAACCCTCAATTTATCCAGTTTGAGCAAACCGAGGGACCTAATGGGCCTACAGATGACGAACTCCAATGATACGAGATTAACCTGTCAAACTTTTTGACTCGATTATTCAACATTCATTAGCTACGGTAACACTCCACCAAAGCCCGTAGTTACACTCCCATCACTGTAGGACAAGTTGTGTCCATCGATATAACTAATGCTCATGAGTCGACCCTTCAAAGGTTGTTCATAGACACTGATGGGTCAAATTACCGTTTTACCCCTGTGTCTACCTCTTGCTCCTTAAGTCTCACTGCTCCTCTAATGAACAACTACGTTGTATGGTCCGACCATAAACAACATCCCTCTCACTGGCCGGCGCCCGTTGTCCAAGCCCTAGAGACAACGGTTAAGGGAACAACCCCTCTAGTTTTCCTAATTCGGGAATGAGTGAATTTCATCTCGCGTAGTCAAGTTCCTAGCTCCCCACGTGGTCCTGTCCCTGAGAAGATAGGCATATTGGGTGAGTAAATATGATCACCCTCACCCGTACTAGTTAAAGGATAAACCCCCCGCAAATTGGAGTCTGTAACACGCTTAAGATTAAGATCGAGTCACTATTTGTCATCTACGAAGTTATTAGTCCTATACTGTTAACGGTGTTACATCAGTAAGTCTAATATTCACGGTTCGGTCTTGTACAATCTCATTGCACAGGATTCCCTTACTCGCATGTCAACCACATGAACGAGCTGGATCACCTCGTTTGTATCTAATACAAAGCGGGTCGCATCCACGGCGTATCCAGAATTAGGTCTTCAACCCTGTGTGTCCACTACACACCGTTCAAGTTCTAGTTCTGTCCTAATTCAATGACCCTGGAGCTTAGTTTATTGGATTAAGTTTATAAATATGCGAGAAACAAAGTGATGAAAAAATAACTCTTATTGATTTCAATAAGAAATATTACAAACTTACACGAGATTAGGACATACATCCCAACACTTGTAGCCCGTTTTTACTTATGCGAGATAGTGTCCCGTGCCATAGTTCAATTTCTTCAGCTTTGTCAACTTCTGTAATAAGAGTTGAACTTGGATGAGTAACATCCTTTAAGATGTAAAGCCCATTGTACTTTTTTCTTGTCAATAATTCTTTAAGACCTTTTGTAATTCTTAAAACTTCATCCTTCCCATTAAAAGAGCATCCTTGATCATCTATCATTCCAATAGAAATTAGATTTCTCCTTTGGTCAGGGACATGTCTCACATTCCTTAATAGGATATCTTTATTGTCTTTAAATTTCAATCCACTGAACCAATTCCCTCAATTTTATGGTCATGGTTATCTCCCATGAAAACAACACCTCCCTCACATGGTTTGTAAGTCACAAACAACTCTTTTGAGTAGGTCATGTGCTAGGTACCTTGAGTTAAAAAACCTAGTCTTTATGGCCTTCTCCTCAATAGTTGCTAACACTTCTGTGTATTCAAAAGCGTTTTCTCCAATAGAAACATCCCTTTTACCATATTCCCTGCATTTTCTGAAATTTTCTTCCTTCTCTGAGTACAATCATGCTTTAAATGCCCTTCTATGTGGCATATATAACACTTCAAAATAGTGTTTCCTTTGAAGTTCTTTTGCCCCTTTGAGAATCTAGTTTTCGTGAAATGATTCATACCTTTTTTAAAAAAGAGATTGAGCTCCACCATTTCCTTTGTTTTGTTATTTAAACGCAAGTTCTTTATACTTTATTACTGATATAACAAAATCTAGAAATGGAATCTCTTTCGTATTTTAGTGCATACTTTACGTCTCTATATGCCTTAGGTAGAGAATTTATTAAGATCATAGCTTCACTTTCACTTCCCAATTTTTCTCCAGCAGCTCCCAATTCAATAGTGGGTTTCTTAAATTCATCAAGATTCTCATCAAGCGTTTTAGAGCTATTCATTCGATAAGTGAACAATCTTTCTCTAAGTTAAATATTTCTTGGCATATCTTTATCGACATAAAGAACTTGTAATTTTTTCCAAGCACCAAAAGCACTAGATTCGTCCGTATTTGTCTAAAGACAGTGTCAGTAGCATTCATAAGAAGAGTACCATAAGCGATTTCTTCTATTTTCCTTTTTTTTTTTTTCCTCATCAGTAACGGTAGCAGGTAAGCTTTTCGAATCCTCCATGGTTTTGAGTCTAGATTGTTGTTGAAGAACGATTTGAACTCTCTTGCACCATAAATTATTGTTGTCATTGAATCTTTTAATCTCTTATCTAGTTGTAGCCTTTCTCTCGATCAGCTCCTCTACTTTTTTTTGAATGTGTCTTGAATTCTAATGGCTCTTTGTAAGTGGTATTGATTGTTTTTAAAATCCCACTGAATTTGTTGTTAAACATGTTTTTGACAGCACACACAAATAGAATGTTGCACGAGAAGTGTTGGGTTTTTGGCAATATATTAGAAGTGAAATTGTCCCACATCTGAAAGATGCAAGGAAGTGATGGGCTCCTGGCACTATAAAAGGAGCCTATGGCTTTGGTTTCAAAGCATCCCAATTAGAAATACTTTAAGCTTGGAGTACTAGCTCTGGTTAAATTCCCTTTTTATATTCTCTGGTCTGAGAGTGGGAAGAAGGGTGTGAGTGGTATAAGCTTTGGGAGAGTGTTTTTGTAATTGGGGTCGGGGAGAGAATTCTATGTGATTGTAACAATTTTTCACATAGTGGAATTTCTTTCTGTGTAGTCATGGTGGAGATCCGTGGGGAAGATCATGGGTCCCACATCGGCTAGAGAAGGGGAAGATCATGGGTATATAAGTGAGGGATAGTATCTCCATTGGTATGAGGCCTTTTGGGTGATTTATGTCCACCGGGTGATTTATGCCTAAAGTGGACAATATCGTACCAATGTGGAGATATGTGGAGGGTCGTTGTCCCTAACAAGAAGTTCTTTGAGGGAAAAAGAACAAAACAATGAGAGATCAAAAGGAATTCAAAGAATATGAAGGGAAAAAGAAGAGCACAAGGATAATAGTGGTTTAACTTTAAAACGCCTGCATCCACTGTAGCAAAGCAACAACAGAAACTTTATTGATGAAGAAGAAGATTAGAAAAGGTACAGTTCAAAGTCTCTCTCACTCTTCTCTCACTTTTCGTCTAAAAAAAATACTAAGATTCTACAAAAACTATCTTCATTTGTTTCTTTTTAGGTTGTCTGTTAAAAGTCTTCATAACTAAAATTGGAGTTGAAGTTGTTGGGTTTGTTTGTACTAAACTAACAGTTTGGGTATTTGTTTCAACCTCTTTTTAACCATTGCAATGATACAAACCAAAAGAGCCTATTTATAGTAATTAAAAGTAAATCAAATTTAAACCAAATTAAGCGAATCTAATTCAAATTGCAAATTTAATCTAAATCTAATCTAATATAAATAACATGATCTAACAATGTATCCAATAGATCTTTTATCTTTAATTTTAACTCTAAGTTTCTAAAATTAAAAACTTTTCAAATAGGATCTTCAACTTTCAACTTTACAATGAAGTGGATTCTTAGGCATTCTAATTTTCAGGCTTTTTTATTACATAAAATCGCGTGCCAAACAACCTCAAAAGTTTCAGAGACCTATTGAAGTAAGAATTTCAGACCTATTTGATATTTTTTTAAAGTTTCAGAACCTATTTGACATATACCTAAAAGTTTAACTTAACTTCAAATTTAACCTAAAAGTTTGCGTCCATGAGTCACAATCGTGTCGTTGGACTTAGAAACGGAAGATGCTTGCCACTGGATCAACAAAAAGGAAGAGATCACGAAGAGAAGGGGTTGTCATCAACGAGCTTCTTGCTGGAATGAAGAAGGATAAGTCGATTGGGCTGGCCAACATGCTTCACGTAAAATGATGTAAAAGATAAATTATTCAATGAGGGCCCCACAATGTGGTTGCCTTATAATAACAGTTGGATGTGAATCCAATAATTTATATGATCCCTAATAACCTTTGGATATAAAATCGAAGTATTTTTCTCTCTCCATCTGACCATGACAAAATTGTCGACCACGTTGTGGCGGCCTCACCGATAATTTCTCGACATAAAGGCGGTAGAGAGAAAATGGTTATTTTTTTTCTTTTTCTGTTTTCTCTTCTTTAGGAGCTCATCCTGATCTTGTCCCCTTTTAAAAACATTAGCTCACACTTGGGAGTTAAAAGAAGAAGAAAAAAAAAAGAAAAAAAAAAGGTGGAAAAATAAAAATAAAAATAATTTCAAACAGAGAAATTATATAGTTGAGGACTTTGAGCATTACATTTATCAGCTTCTGCTTCTCGTTTCACTTTTTTCCTCAAAACTCCTTATTAAGTCTCAAAGGGCCGCTTGGATAAGGCTTCAATTAATTTACATAAGCCCAACTCCCTAAGGCTTTAAACTCAGACAACAATTCAAGCAAGCCCAGGGGAGATAAGTCAACTCCAAAACTGATTTAGAAAAAAAAAATAATGAAAATTCATAGGCCAAAAAAAATTTGGCGATTTTGATCCCATGACCATTTTTTTTATCTCTAATTTTTGCCACACGTGATATGTAGGTGTGACATTTCCAACTTTTATTCCATGTTTTGCCCTCTTCCTATTTCTAGATTTTTAAAAATATCACTTCTCTCCTATTTTATTAAAACTATATCTAATCTGTTGTTTAAAGATTTACGTTACTGTTATTGTCTTTTAACTTATTTATAATCCTTTAAAACCCCCTTTTTTTTTTTTAATTTTACCCTGCTATTTTTTCAGTTAGATGTATTTGTTCATCTTTGTCGAATAGCAACTTTTTTTTTTTTAGTTTTTGAAACCCTAATTCCAATTTCGGCATTCCGTCTCTCCAAAATTCTCTCTTCCCAGGACAATCCTCCTCTTTCTCTCTCTTCTTTCCGAATCTCAAATCTCAAGTCATTGGTACTGTCGCTGCTACATAAGCCAATTTTATGTGTGTAGTTGTTTAATTGATTCCTTTTCAACTTTTTGACTGTTCAAACAACGATTTGAAGCTTTTCGAAAGCTTAAACGGTAATTAAGGGACAAATTGATTGTTGGTTTCATTGATTGTGAAGGCAAAGAGTCTCGAATTTGCCTTCGATTCTATTCATGGTCCACATAAGCCTTCTATTCGCTATTTCGCACTAGAACAAAACTGGGATACGATGACAGACAAAAAAAATTAGGGGCGGGAAACAACGACGGACAGTCGAAATGTGCGGAGTGTAAGTTGAAATGGAGATACAATGACGGGCATTGCCCTTCATTGTAGGTTCTTTTTAATGACGGGTTTTGCCCGTCATTATAGGATATATTAATTAAAAAAATATTTTCGGACACCTCACCCGACCCAATTGAAGACAACTCTCACTCTCTCTCTTCACATCTCTCACTCTCACTCCACCCTCGATCTCAATCTCACGCTCTCTCACTCTCTCTCCACCCTCGATCTCACTCTCTCTCACCCTCTTCACGACCCATCTCCGACCATCACTGCCATTCGTTTGGGGAGTCGCCGACGACCGCCGCCATCTTCACTCTCGATCTCACTCTCTCTCACTCTCTGACCGTCGGCCGATCGTTTAGGGAGTCGCCCGCTGAGTTTGGAGAGTCGTCGCCGACCATCTCTGTCTTTCTTCACAACCCATCCACGGAGCACCAAACCGCCTTCCACGGAGCACCAAACCGCCGTCCACGGAGAACCAAATCACCGCCGTCCATTTGGGAGTCACCGTCGTCTTTCTTCTCCGGCATCCATCGCCACCGACCAGATCTAAAGCGTGAGGTCCAGATCTACACCCTTCGTTTGTAGATCTGCTTTATTGAGGTCCAAATCTGCCTCTTTAATTTGTTTTTTTGTCAGTTATCTTGAAATGCTCTTGAAATGTTGAAGCTCTTGAAATGTTGAAGGGCACAAGTTGAAATGGAAGTCACATGTTATGTATTATGCAATTTTTATGTAGCCTTAAAAACTTAAAAATATATATAATATGGTTGAGGTTGTAAGAAAATGCGTTCAAAGCTACATGTTATGCATGATTTTTTCTTTCAAGTGAAAATGTGTTCAATTTCCACCTAATTTAAGCGTAGTTTAATTAATGACATTAGAAACATTTTTTAAGGATTGATGGTAATTGACATTAGAAACATTAAAAATGTGATGCAAGGGTTGCATCCAAAATTGGAGTTGACCCCATTTTTAGGTAGTTGAAGAAGTCTCAAAAGCCTCAATATTGTAAAAGCTACCCAAGAAACATATGAAGGAACTTCTCTCATGATATTAAAAGTCCATTCTTGATTACTACTATCAAGTTCAAATTTTCATTTTTCGACTCAATTTAAAATTTGAATCTCAAACTTAACTCAATATTAAGTTTGAGATTCAAATTAGTTTCTATAAAATAATCACTCTAACTCAATGAAAATTTACCTACTATCAAACTTACCTCAATATTAGTTCAAAGAAGAAATTGAACCATTTGAAACTATATTACTTAAAACTTATGGCATTGATTTTTGGTTTTCATAATCGGATTTCTCATTTTAATTTAGGTACCATGTTAACTAATCCCACCTTCAAGATACCTAAGTTTTTACTACTATTTTCTTTGATTATGCTATAATTTTTTATGAGTTTAAAATAGATAAGTTTACTTTTATATTGGGGATGGATGGAAGGAGGTTAATAACTTGTATTACATTATTGAGGAAAAAGTGAGAATTTCCTAAATTTTTCTTAATTCTAATTTTTTGTTTGTGTTAAGTTTTATGAGTTTAGATTTCATATGTTTAATTTTCTTAATATTAATAGTGATTGAGGAATGGTTGAAAACTTTTGTTTAGCATGTTTGGTTAGGATCATATGTTTAATTTTCTTAATATTAGTAGTGGGTTTGTAGATGAGAGAAAATGGTATAAGTCCAAAATATCATGATGTTGGCTTTTGAATCAATATCATGAAATTGAGTAAGTAGTGAACTCCTTGATAGTTTTATTTTTTCTTCGGCGACTTCCTAAGGACATAGTAAGTACATAAGTTTAAGTAACTATTATTCTTCTTGTAGATTGAACTTTCAAGACACCAGATTTATAGTTATGGATAAGTCGTGGATGTGAAAGAATAGAATGTCATCAGAATATCGTTTAGGAGTTGAGACGTTTATCCAAAATGGTATACGACATTCAAATAGGTCAGGTGTCATTTGTTGTCCATGCTTGAAATGTGTGAATGCAAAGTCTCAAAATGCGAATGTCGTAAGAGACCATTTATATATTAATGACATTGATGAAAGCTATAGAACATGGATTTGGCATGGTGAGTCACTACCGAATGAGAGAAAAGAGGAAGCTGAAGTTGAGGACGAAGATGTTGACGACACAATAGGAATGTTTGAGGCTGCACATAACTATTTTAATGACAAGTCTCCAATATTTGAAGAAGTGTTAGATGATGCCAAGAAACCATTGTACTTAAATTGTAACAATTTTATCAAAATATCTGCATTGATAAAGTTATATAATTTGAAAGCAAAGTTTGGATGGAGCGATAAGAGTTTCACCGAGTTGTTAGCATTGGTTCGTGACATCTTACCAAGTCCAAATGAACTTTCTAGCTCTACATATCAAGCCAAAAAAATCTTGTGTACTCTTGGAATGAAGTATGAAAAGATTCATGCATGTAGTAATGATTGTTGTTTGTTTAGAAAAGAGCTTGAAGATGTAGAAGTATGACCTACATGCGGAACATCAAGATGGAAGTTTTGTAAAAATTCCAAGGATGTGATGAAGAACTTTCGTGAAAAAGTCATGTGGTATTTCTCTCCTATCCCAAGATTTGAAAGAATGTTTCATGATAAAGAAATATCGAGTTTGTTGACTTAACATGCTAATGAACGAGTAATTGATGGGTACATACGACATCCTGCGGATACACTATCGTGGAAGCAAGTAGCCAATTTGTGGTCAGAGTTTGGTTTAGAACCTAGAAATCTCCGTCTTGCTCTTTCAACTGATGGAGTCAATCCACACGGTGATCTTAGTAGTAGATATAGTTGTTGGCTAGTAATGTTGGTGACATACAATTTACCTCCATGGTTATGCATGAAACGAAATTTTTTTATGTTAAATGCATTAATATCTGGGCCTAAATAACCAGGGAATGACATAGATGTTTATTTAGCTCCATTAGTTAATGATCTGAATAAACTTTGGAATGATGGAGTTCAGTGTTACGATGTAAATCATGAACAATCTTTCAAACTTAAAGCTATTTTATTGTGGACTATTAATGATTTTCCTGCATATGGCAATTTGTGTGGTTGTACAGTAAAAGGATATCATGCTTGCCCAATATGTGGGGAAAAATGTCATCGACTTATTTGCCAAAATGGAAAAAGATGGTATATCTTGGACATCGAAAACATTTACCCCGTAATCATCCATATAGAAGACAGAAGAAAGCTTTTAATGGTGAACAAGAATTGGAATTTGCTCCTGAACCGTTAAATGGAGAGGAAGTTCTTGCGAAAGTTAGTAGACTTCAATACTCGTTTGGAAAGAAGCCAAGAAAGGAAAAAAATAAAGGAGATCCTTCAAGCACTTATTGGAAGAAGAAGTCTATTTTCTTTGAGTTAGAATACTGGAAACATTTTGACGTGCGACATTGTTTAGATGTGATGCATATTGAGAAGAATGTGTGTGCAAATATTATTGGCACGTTACTTGATATTCCCGGCAAGACAGAAGATGGATTAAAAACTCGTCTATATTTGGTTGAATTGAACATTAGGGAGGAGTTGACCCTTCAATTAGGAGAGAAAAAAATCTTCTTACCTCCAGCATGTTATACACTATCGCAGATGGAGAAATTGAATTTGTGTAAGACACTATCAGAAATTAAAGTACCTGAAGGTTATTCATCCAATATACAAAGTTTAGTGTCGCTCATAGATTTGAAACTTTATGGGCTTAAATCGCATGACCACCATGTTCTTATGGAACAATTATTACCTGTGGCTATACGTGGTATTTTACCAAAGCATGTTAGATATGCAATTATTAAATGCATGTTTCTTTTTTCAATTCCATATGTAGTAAGGCGATCGATTCATCAAAGTTAAAAGGCTTGCAAGAGGATGTAGTGGTTACTTTGTGCTTGTTAGAGAAACATTTTCTACCGGCATTCTTCACGATAATGGTACATCTTGTGGTCCATCTTGTAAGAGAGATAAAATTTTGTGGACCAGTGTATTTGAGGGTGGATGTATCCTTTTGAACGATATATGAAAGTTCTAAAAGGTTATGTGCGAAATAGAAACCACCGAGAAGGATGCATTGGAGATAATTATATTGTGGAGGAGGTCAGAAATTTTGTTATGAATTTCTATCCGGGTTGAGTCTATTGGGAATGCGTTCAACGACAAGGAAAGAGAAATCGATTTTGATAGACCATTGTCATTGCTCACTATATCAAACCCAGTAAGGAACAATTGGATCAAGCTCATCTTTATGTTCTTCAAAATGTGAATGACGTGCTTCCATACGTAGGGTACGTAAATCTCAATTCTTTCGCATAACTTTCCAACTATGGAATGATGTAATAATTTTCATGTGTTCTATGAATTTAGGCAACACATGGAAACTCTATCTAGACTCAATCCCAATAGATCCAAAAACAAAAAGTGGCTTCAAGATGAACATAATCGCACATTTAGCAGATGGTTGTGTGATCGGGTAATCTTGAGATGAAACTATTGTAATGAGTGAGTTTAATGTTTATTCCTACTTAATTTACAACGAATATTTTCAGGTTCAACTTGCTCTCGAGGTGCCAAACAACTCCATATCACATTCTTTAAAATGGATAGCTCATGGGCCTTGTCCAGATGTAGCCACCTTTAGTGGTTATGTGGTCAATGGTACTCATTATCATACGAAGAAACGTGATGATATTAGGAATACCCAAAATAGTGGAATTCTTATAATAGCAAACACAATGCAAGTCTCCAGTGCTAAGGATAAAAATTCGGTTATGTCAGACATGACCTTTTATGGTGTAATACAAGAGATTTGGGAGATTGATTACCGAAAATTGACATTTATTTTGTTAAAATGTGATTGGGTTGAGAATAATAATGGACTTAAAGTAGATGACCTTGGATTTACAACTGTCAACCTTAATCGAATTGGACATAGATCAGACTCATTTATTTTAGCATCTCAAGCCAAGCAAGTATTTTATGTGAAAGACCCGCTTGATCCTCGATGGTCGGTGGTTTTAACCCCTCCTCAAAGAATAGTTGAAGAAGAATATTCTGAGGCTGATGTTGATATCGTTCAAGATTGTGGATATGGGGTCCTAGAAAGAATGCCTAATATTGACGCGACCCATGAAATTGACGAAATGTCATCCACATATCTTAGAAATGATTGTGATGGTATATGGATCGATAAATAATGTATTAAATATGGTATGTCATTGTTTAGTTATTGTAATTTTTTATGAGTTCATATGTCTTATGCGCTAATATAACTTATTTTTTTCATGATATTTTTTTTTTTTTTGCAGATTGTTACAATGAGTGGATCAAGTGACAATGAAGTGAACGTATCGATCCAAATGGAGGCTAGGCATACTAATCGACGTGGTCTCACTACTATGCGTGGTCTGGCACGCGTAAGGACTACAGGAGAACGCTTAGTCATCCAATACAACAATCAAGGCCAAAGTGTTGGGGATAATGCAAACCAAATGCAAAGTTATATTGGAGTTTGCGTTGGGCAACAAATTCCATTAAGTTACAAGACTTGGAAAGAAGTTCCCCAAGAACTGAAAGATAAAATTTTTGATTCTGTAGAGGTAAGAATAATAGTATTTTTCCCTACAAACTTCATAATATATAGAGTTATTTAACCATTTATTATGTGTTTCCTATGTAGATGTCATTTGTGATCGACCCTCGGTCCAAAAATGCTATTCTTCAATCAACGGCAAATAAATTTCGAACATTTCGATACACGTTGTATCAAAAACACATACTTCCATTCAAGGATGAGCCGTCCTTGTTGAAGCATCCTCCATAAAAGTATTCACATATTGATCAAAACCAATGGGAAGCATTTGTGAATGCTAGATTATCGGAAGAATGGGAGGTAAGTACATTATACTTATTGCTTTTAAAAGTTAGTAAAAAAAGTATTCAAATGATTTAAATTGATTCTATTATGTGATACAGGCACAAAGTCGTGTACAAAAGGAAAGGAGAGAGAAATGTAAATATAATCATCACATCTCTCGCAACGGATATGCCAACTTAGCTGAAGAACTAGTGAGTAACATTATTTCTTATAATTTTCCATAAATGAGATTTAATAACTTGTGTGTTTATATAGGAATTGGCGGAAGATCCTTCCACTCGTGCGCCTTATGGATACAAGCACGAAAAGGAAAAATAATGAATACTTGATGATGAAACCAAACAATGCACTTGGTCGAATCGTAGGTTTAATATGTTTTATTTTAACATGATGTAAAAATGATTCGTAGTTTAAATATCTTATGGTTAGTTTCAATGTCAATATAAATGGTTGTGACAGGACGAACTAGCTATGAAGAATAAAGGTAAAGACATATTGACCGAAGCATTAGGCACGCCAGAACACAGAGGGTGTGTTAGAGGATTAAGTATGTCTGTCAAACCATCAACATACTTTAACATTCCTCGAGTGAAATCAAAATCAAGCAAAGAGTCTGGCAACAAAATGTCGTTCTCACCTTCCAAAAAGTCTCATAAGCATAGGCGTGAATCATCCAAAAGACAAGGAGGTCATTGACGAGGTGGAAGAAATTTTAGCGGTAATTAGGATTTTGTGGAAATTTTTTGATCATAAGATGTGATATATGATACATTATTCTGACATTCCTTTTTAATTTTTGAAGGGAACTCCATGCCATCTAGCAATAGGATCAAAGGATAATGTGGTTGTTGTAGGCACAATGTACACGTCTGACGCTCAATTTCCCACAGTCCATGGAGTTCCCTTAGGAGTTGAAAATGTTAGAGTGGTAGTGGACATGATCGTAGGTGAAGATGCTCCATTACCAATTCCTATACGGGGAGAAGTAGAGTCCCTGAGTCAATCTATGGGAAATTTTGTGGCATGGCCTCGTGACCTTGTCATTTTTAATAAGGGAAAAAGGTATGAAATTCTTCAACTCAATGTTTAAAATTACTAAATTCTTTGTTTACAAATTTAAATGTGATTTTGTTGTGATAGGTGGCTTCTCCAGCAAAACATAAGTCGGATGTTTCTATACATGTGCCTACTTCGCATTCTACAAAGTACATAGATGCTCACGTGACTATTAAACTTCTAAATCGTTTTGCAATGTTATCGATGCAAGAAGATGATACGATTCAAGTCACGTTGAGCGAGCACATGTTCGGGGAGGAAAAGTTAATTTATTTACATCACGATGATATCCTGCATTATTGTGGGATGGTGGAGATAGGGTACTCCTGTATAGTCGCATACATTGCGTAAGTATACAATATCTTTCATTTACAACTATATTGACTACGCTTTTGAATGTTTTATTAAAATAACTTTACTTTTATTTAGGTATCTTTGGACTGTATGTGATTATGAAATAATCGCCAAGTTCTTGCTAGTTGATCAAATAACCATTTCTAATTTTGTTAAAAGTCAAGAAACACGTTGTATAAATCTGGCTAACAGGTTAGAAATGGTTAATTTGGACTTGGATCAATAAGTCTTCATCCCATATAATACTGGGTAAGTTTAAATTACTTCAACTTATTTATATGTTTTTTGTTCATAAAACAATGATATTAGAATACTCATAACTTTAATAGATATCATTGGATGTTGATCATTATCCATCCGCGGCCAAACACTGTTTATGTCTTAAACTCGTTGAGGAGTAAGATCGAAGAAAGTTTTCAAGGAACAATAAATACGTAAGTGTTTCAAACCTTTAGAATGAATTACTTTCTATTAATTTTTCTAATGCTTCAAACTCTTTAGATCCTTGAGAATGTGGCAAGCCAAGCACTCACTTCCACAATATCGTTCTTCCATCACTTGGAAACTTGTAAAGGTAAACATAATTGATATATTCGATTGTTTTGATCAACGTTGGAACGATATTTAACTCAAACATGCTATTTTTAAAATTATTTTGCATGTAGTGCCCCCGTCAACGGGGTTCTGTAGAGTGCGAGTACTATGTACGGAAGTATATACGAGAAATCGTATATAATTCTAGTATCCCTATAATGAACCTTCTAAGTACTCTTATTTTATCTGGTTTGTGATTCAAAATATAATTTAGTCTAATGTTATTATATATTATTTCGCTTTGTAGTTTAACACAAAAACTGCATATAAACAAGAAGAAATCGATGAGATTCGAGTACAATGGACGGATTTTGTTGGCAGATTTGTGTAAGCCATTTGTAGATTTCTGAATTTTGTGAAAAAGTACTAGATTTGTATGAAGTTAGTTAAGTTAATATGTTGGTTAGGTGTACAATATTCTTGTTTATAATATATATAGTAGAAGTGTATATAATATTTAGTAGTTTGTGGAGAGGCGGGTGGCCTCATTCTTCTGAATCTAGGATTGGAGTTTGTTGGATGTTGTCTATGAATGAATGTGTTTTTTGATCTATATACTTGTTTGTTGGATGTTGTCTATGGAGAGGTGGGTGGCCTCATGCCCTACACCCTTTTTTTTTATAGAAGTGTTATGCAATGTTTTAGGTTATGGTTAGCTAATGTTCTGTAGAGGTCATGCCGAAATTTTTACTTATTGGCTTGATTTCGTGTTAGTTTTAGACTTTATTGTTTTTGTGATATAGGTGTTAAGGTTTGTGATATAGGAGTTTATGGTTTTAGAGTTATGGTTAAGGTTTGTGATATACTAGTTTATGGTTAAGGTTTGTGATATACTAGTTTATGGTTAAGGTTTGTGATATAGGAGTTTATGGTTTTAGAGTTATGGTTAAGGTTTGTGATATAAGAGTTTATGGTTTTAGAATTATGGTTAAGGTTTTTTAATATATGAGTTATGGTTAAGGTTTGTGATATAGGAGTTTATGGTTTGTAATATAGTAGTTTATGGTTTTGGAGTTTTGGATATAAAAGTTTTCTATGTGCATTGTTTTGGTTAAAAAAGAATTTTGTTGGATGTTGTTATGGATTAGTGATTTCATGTATGTTTTGGATATAAAAGTGTTTTTGTTGCATGTTTGTAAATTTGTATAGTGATTTCATGTGTGGTTTCAATATAGAAGTTAATATATTTGCAATATTTCAGGTAATTAGTTATTAAATATTGTTGATTAGTCATCGGGCTATTAACTTTTTTTTATTAAATTATGCTAAAAACGATGACGGGCATTGCCTGTCATTAAATAAAAATTTATGAACTAAAATAATGACGGACATATAATGACGGACAATGGGTTTTTTTTAAAAAAAATTCCAAATATAAATGACGCGTAATGCCCGTCATTAAAAGTGACTGAGTTTTAATGACGGGCAATGCCCGTCATTAAAAATATATGTCCGTCATTAAAAATCACTTCTCATGACGGGCTATGCCCGTCATTAAAAACTGGGTTCCAACCCACTTTTAATGACGGGCATTGCCCGTCATCATAACCCGACCGTCATTGTATGTTACTCGCATAGATGACGGGCGCGCGCCCGTCATCAAAACCCTTTTTTCTACTAGTGTCGATTTGTTCTACTGCTTTGATTTATAAAAATTCAAGTTCGTGATAGTGTTCACACTTTTTATTTTTTTATGTATAGTGTATTTTTTTTTGTAGATATTTTGTTCAGTTGATATTTATTTGGTATTTATTTCAGGCACATAGACAACTGAAGAGAGGTAGATGAGTTCGTGGTATTGTTCACACTTTTTATTTTTTTTATGTACGATGTATTTCTTTGTAGGTATTTTATTTCGTTGAGTTTTACTTTGTATTTATTTCAGACATAGGCTCAAGAGGTAGATAACAATGGTAAGGTTAGGTATAATAAAACATCTTATATAAATAATTGAAATAAAATGTATTTCCATTTTTTTTATACCACTTTAAACATTAACTAGCAAAATAAGTTAAAGATACAAAATCGATTAACAACAATTCATATTATAATATAGTTTGCCAATAATTTCAAAATTCTATAAGAACCAACCTATTTTATATTTAACAAATCTCAAAATACTATGTATAACAAACTAGCTAAAGTGTAGAATAAAAAAACAGAATCTATTTTATATTTAATATATCTTTACTTTGAATCTTCCTTATATCTTATATCGAATAATATTTGTATATTATTGTTTTTGTAAATATTTTAAACTTCGGTCGCAAAAGTCTTTGTTGTCGCTTACTTTTCTTATTTATGAGCTTTACGATTTCTCAATGAAGGTTATATTTTGAGTTTTAAAAGAATAAATAATATCATCATTTTTTTTTACAAAAAACAAACCTAGGAATCATCTTGTTCAACGAGATTCCACGAAAAAGAAGAATGAGTTCAACGATCTAGGGAGCTTTGAAACTTTTAAGCTTTGAAGTTTTGAAACTCAAATGAAATTGTGCGAAGAAAGGTAAAAAAATGGGGGACTTGCATAGATGGCAATATCATTTATGTTATTTGCAGCCGCATCATTCAGATATCTGATTTGTATAAATAGCAAAATGTACAAGCCCAACCTAACAACAGAAAAAAGAAAGTCTGAAATGCGCTTTCCATGTTTTACAATATCAAGAAATCAGTAGTCTATGAACGTTACATCTGATATACCAATGATATATCTAACCAAAAAGTAAGTGAGTGATATACTATTGATATCCATTAATTTCACTAAAATTAAGTATATATCAGTGTGATATACTACCGATATACTTTATTTATCTATATAAAAAATAAGAAATATTTATTATATAACGAGTACAATAGTGATTCATTATTGGTGTATCAGATTATCTAAAGCAAGTATATCAATGATATACTAATGATATACTTGGTTTAGATACATAAATGAACTGAAAATGTAGTTTAGTATATCAACGGTAGATCACAAGAAATGATTTATGAGGATGATTACGATATATCATAATGTATCACTAGAATATCAAGTAATGCAATATATCACAATGTATCTTTAGTATATCAACGATATTTCTATTTGGCAGTAGTTGATTCTTCTATTCACCATCAATATATCATAATGTACTATGTAGAAATGTCCATAATGTACCTAATATCCATGCTATCAACTAATATATAAATCATTTTCAATAAAAAGAAAAAAATAAATACTTATTATATCAAGAGTATAATAGTGATTCATTTAGGGGGCATGCATAGATGGCAATATCAGAAGTTTATCTTACAATAATCAACAAGTTAGATTAAAATGGATGTTCATCATATATCTATCAAAGAGCAGTCGAAAAACATTAGTATAATATCAGAAGTTTATCAGACATCAATTAATAAGTTAAATAAAATTGGATGTTCATCATAGATGTACCAATAAATAATTGACCAACATTAGTGTATTATCAGACGTTCATCAGACATCAATTAACAAAAATAGAAAAAACACAGGTGTTCATCAAAGATCTATAAAAAAGAAATCAACAAAAATTCGTATAATATCAGAAGCTTATCTTACAACAATCAATAAGAGATAAAATTGGATGTTCATCATAGATCTATCGAAGAGCAATCGACAAAAATCAGTATAAGATCAGACGTTTATCATACATCAATCAACAAGTTAAATAAAATTGGATGTTCATCATAGATGTACCAAAAAATAATTGACAAACATTAGTATATTATCAAACGTTCATCAGACATCAATTAACAAAATAGAAAATAGTGGCGTACTCTTTAAGGTGTTGCAATTTATCGTCTTTGATTATAAATATTGAAGTTGAACTATACATCCTCACCTTACTGAATTGAAGTAGAAGAACCAACATTCTATACTGAATTTCTACGTGACAACGACAATAACTTTCGGATTTCTCAAACCCCTAACCTCTACCTCATCTTCAACGATTTTCTTGCTCTTTCCCTTCGTTTCTTTTGCTATGAAAATTACAAGAAGAGTCGTCCAACAGAATGAACTACGAAATCCAAGCATATGGGCGATGATGATTCAAAACCTAATTCCTTTATTCGATTCGAGCAATCTTAGCCCTTGGAGGAGATCGTTGAAACTGTGACGACCACAACCACAGGTACTAGTTATCTATTTTATTTAACGTTCTATCAACCTGTGTGTGCCTAGTCGGTTTAGTAAATCCTATCAGGCTCGGTGTGATTGAAAACTTATTTTCGTATGAGTTAAGTAAATTGTTTCTCCTTGAGATGAAAATTATTTGTAAAATTAAAAGAAGAAGAAGTACCGATGGCGCTTTGGTTAATAATGCCTAATGAGGGTTATATTTGACATTGGATTTTGACCTAATTCCTAATATTTAAGGTCCTTAATATTACAATCATAAGAAAAACTCTAGCCCCTCAAGGATAATCATCTCTTTCTTCTTCCTCACACTTTGCCCTAACCAAAACCCTAACCCTAAACCTAACCATCTTCTCCTTCTCCTCTATGCCCTAGCCGCCGACCAGAGGATCGCGTGCGGCGATAATCGCGCCGCGCGAAATCCACGGCCGAAGGACGTTCGGCCTCCCCGCCACCAACGATCGAAGCCACGCCGAGGCCTCGGGCGAGGCGACTCCACCGCCCACGAGCACGCCGGGTGCTCACGCCGAGTCCACAATCCAAGTAACTTCGACGGGCAGGATCGCACGAGCTTCGCTCAAGCTTCCAACCAAGTCCACGTCTCGCTGCGCCATTCCCGATTCGTCCGAGTCTCCACCGCGGAGTTTTTGAACGTGAAGCTACCGCCGAGGAAGCGTCGAGCGGCCGCTTCGTCTTTGCGCCAGACTTCACGAAGCTCCTGCCGGATTCACGTTGCCGCCGCCGACCTGTTAAGTAGACTCCCACGCCGTCGTAAGATCGTGGTCGCAAGCGCCGCTCGCGTCTGCAGCCGAAGCCCCCAGCCACAGCCGTTCGTCGAAGTCGCTTCCTTGAAGCCGCTCGCCGTCGCCGTCGCCATCGTCGCCCCATCATCTGACCAGCGACCGTTGTTCGTTGATTACGCCACAATCGAGAAGTATTCAAGGTCAAGGTTGTGGATTAGGTGAGCCACGCGAAACCCTCTTCGATTTTGGAGTATAGGATTATTTAGATCTGATTCGCATGAAAATATTGTAGGAACGAACTGAATTTCGGGATCAAGACTTCCAAGTTTTGGAGCAAACAAATCCACGTTCGGTTTATTCTTCGGAGTCGAGGTAATTGGAGCAAAGTGAGAATTATAGACGCTTTCGTACTTAGACTCTTTATATTGGATGAGTTGTGTAGTAGGATAACGAATAGAAGAATTCTTGGTTTACAGGTTATTTGGAAAGGACCGTTAATTTAAGAATTAGAAGGAAAGGGTGAGATCAAAGCTCGAGGTAAGGGATCTTGTGCCGAACCTTTTAAATGGGATTAAAGAAAACGGATTTTATTATTTTATGTGAAAATGGTTATGATTTTATACGAAAATACTTTATTATTTTATGTGAGAGTATTTCTTCAGTTTATACAAAAATAGCTATTATTTCATGTGAGAATACTTAATTATTTTATGTGAGGGTATTTCTTCAGTTTATGTAAAAATAGCTATTATTTTATGTGAAAATATTTCATCGTTTCATGTGAGATTCCTCTATTGTTGAGGGTACGAAATTTATCATGCTTAAGAGTATTTTCCTTAAATTGTTGTGAAAAGTCATGACTTGCATATCCATGATAATGTTTGTGACATGTGCACTATAGTCATGTTGAAGGATGGGACCTCATGCATGTTATGTATGCCATAAAATGATTTAGTGAAAAATGTGAAATTGGTCTCCCGAGAGTGCATTGTGTGCATGGTCAAACATGCATTAGAGACCCTATGGGTCAAATTACAGTGTGTCCAGTGAGGGACTCAATCTATACAGTGTCCGTGAGGGACTCAAACCATACAGTGTGTCATGAGGGACTCAATCTATACAGAGGTCCTGTGAGGACTCAAACCATACAGGGGTCCATGAGGGACTCAAATTATACAGACAGTGTCATGAGGGACACAAAATGAAATGACTCAGGATGACCAATTGGCCACTTAAAAGAAAAAGGAAGTCATGTATTATAGTCATGATGATATGAGAAAGTTTTAGGTCCCGCATATGTACATTTCGAATGTGTTTTAAAAGTCATGATTGTATGTGTTTGCATATCCCAAACCTCGGTAGCGAGGTCACTTACTGGGTATTGTTTTGCAATACTCACCCTTTCTTTTAAAAATGTTTTTCAGGTAAGGCCAAGGACGTGCAGGGCGAGTGACGGAGGCACGTTGCCAGAACCATGGGAATAGTCATGTTTTTCCGCATATTTTCTTTGATAACTAATGTCGTCATTTTATGGTTTTGAAGTTAAGTTTAACTTTCAGGATTTTAAACAGGCCATGTTTAAACTGCTCCTTTTACCTGTTTTGAATGTTTTGTTTTGGGATCCCTAAAGACAATTTATTTTCTATTGGAGATTTAAAGATCGTTTTATATCTTTTGGCCTATAAATGCATGCATGTGTAGTAATGTCCCTAAGAGTTTAGTTATAGAAAAGTAGGGGCGTTACAGAAACCCCAATAACCCTTATTTGATTCGGGAGTAGCCTTTGCCCATGAAGGGGGAGATTGGTTGGTCTAAGAGGTTTAATAGAATTGATAGCTACTACCTATACCAACAATGCACACCTTCCTAATTTTCGATGGCTCAATCATAGGGGCTCCAATGCTAAGCTTGTTTTGCTTGGAGAAACCTTATGTCAGGGTCAAATCCGGATTCCAAATCTTGATCCGAATCCTGGGCCTAAGGCGTTGCAAATATATAGGTATATACTAGTTGACTTATATATACCAAATATAGAGTATATCAGATATACTAGTGATATACATACTATTACGTATCTTACATATCTTATTGATATATTACTGATATACCAAATATAAAGTATATCAGATATACTACTCATATACTACTCATATACCAAATATTAAGTATGTCAGATATCCTACTGATACACCAATAAGGGTAAAATTGGAATAATTAAAAAAATGAAAAATAGATTTTAAAAAATTTTGCTATATTTACAAATCTAAAAAGTTATGGCTAGATTTGTAAATATCCTACTTTTTTTTTTTGCTACCTATTACAATTTCTCAGAAAAAAATCCTAGAATAACTACTTTATTGGGAGTGAAAGGTCAATCTCTCAAAATTTTGTTTTCAATTTTAATTAATATTTTTTGTTTAAATCTTTTTGTTAGGTTAATATGGTAAAAGGATGTGGATTCTTTTTCCATATTAGATTTTTTTTTAATTTATCGTAATCCGTTTAATCTTTTTATTTTTATTTTGATTTAGGTTTTAAATTTATTATAATTACATTATGATAACTAGAGAATATTAGGTATATGGAAATGTTATAAACTTTGATTTTAAATTATTATAATTACAAGATAGTTAGGCAGTTTTAGATATGCAGGTTGTTAGGGGTAATATAGTCATTTAATAATTAATATTTAAAATTATGAATAATGATTTGACTGTTTTTAAAAAAATTTGATTGTTTGGCTATTTATCATAATCACAAATAAAAGATCGTCATTTGTGTAATCAACTCAAGAAGTAAATTCTTTTCTAGTTAATTTATTTTGTTGTAAATCCCTCACATACAGAGTAGACGTACATTAGACTTAGGGGTTTGAGCCCTCTCTCAACTTTAAGGCGGTGTTTGAAGCACTATTACGAAATAAAAATCCTTGGAATCTATAACGACCATAACTTTTAGCACTTTCTTTCCAGGGTCATTACTAACATGCATGCTTTTTGAGGCCATAAAAACATTAAAAGAAATAAACTTCGATGAAAAACAAAACAAAAACTGATTTATTCGGGATCCCATAAAACAAAGTAATTTAGAAATACATGCAAATTAAAAAAATTTGGCCTCTAGTATCAACACAAAAGTACTTAATACTCAAAATCAAACGTCACCTAATAGATAGAACATTTTTCTAAAATATCTCTATTGTCTAAAATGTGGGAATCATGACTTTTGTAACCCCATGGCCTTCGTAGCATGTCACCGTCACTCGCCAAATATATCTTTCTTTTACCTGAAAACATTTTTAAAAAGAAAGGGTGAGTATTGTGATAATACTCAGTAAGAGACCCTACTATCGGGGTTTGAAAACATGCTGGCATAAGCAAATCATGGCTTTATGTGGGACCGATAAACAATAAAACATGTTTCATGACTTTTTCTCTTTGGCTAATTGTGGGAAATATAGACTTCCTGATTCATGGCCTCTTAGTTTAGGTCGACTCTAAGTCATTCATGACTTACATAGCATTAAGTACGTTTATACATATATAAGGGAAGTTTAATTGCCACAACCTTCGTAAGCATTTTTATTTTATAAAAGTTCTCTTCGGCCTTCAGTGGGCAATTAAATTCTCCCGGATCATGGCCTCTAGTTCGAGTCGACTCTAACTTATTCATAACTTATATAATAAATATTATCAAGAAGATTTCTCCACAGCCTTCGCAAACATTTTTTAGAAATACATGCTTAGGGTCCCAAATGAAACAGTAACAATATTCGTGCAAGAATTTCATGACATAAATATATTTTTAGAATCAAAGTGCTCAATTTTAAACCATCAACAACATGAAATTCATGGCCTTTCAGATAAATATGAAATCAACCAGATCATGGCATTTGAAACAAACCTATCAAACATATCATGACATTTATAAAAACCTTTCAAACATATCTTGGCATTTTTCAAGTAAAGCCCTTAAATTCTAAATTTTAAAGTTTGACGTAGGTTCCCTTACCTTAGCCTTCGCTATAAGGTTGAAGGATTAACTCTCTCCCTTAAATCCCTCTCCAAACCTTGAAACAATTCTTAACTGAAAGGTGACCAGAAACTCTTCTAACTCGTGGTCATGACGTCTTCAACCTACCTTTTCCAATAATGAGACAAGTCAACAACACTTGGAGGCCTACTTAGTAAATGCTTGAAACATCTAGCAATAATTAATCAATTTACCACCACGAAGATCCAAAAAAGACTCGGGAGTCGAAACTGACCGGACTGGACCAACTCCGGCAAGCGCGCGCGCGTGATCGGTGGCGGCGGACGGGGCGATGCGTCTTGGCGCGTGGAACGCGATTTTTGGATGCTCGGGTGTTGATCTATCTAGAACCGATTCCCAACTGGCAAAAATCGATCGAACACCTCTCCAAAAACCCGAACCAAGGCGGTGGTTCGGCTGAATCTGCTTCAGGCATCCGATGTTGAAGATTCGACAACTCGGCTGCTCGACGGCGGCTTTGCGAGGAGCGGTGCGGCAGATGACGGCGGCTTCGTCTCCCGGCAGCTCAAACCAAGTGCGAGGCGACGTCGACCTCGCCACAACGACTTTGCGACTCGATGCGGCTAAGCTACGGGCGAACGATTTCCTCTGGCGGTCTGGCAATGGACGGCGACACGTCTGACTCCTCCGACGAGCGTCTGCGAGAAGGTGGCTGCTAGGAGCTTCTGGCGGGCAACAAAGGAGAAGGTGGCTAGGGTTTCTTTGTGAAGGTGAGAGTGGAAGAGAAGGGCCTCGGGAAGTGTGCATGTAAAGACAAAAGAGGTCTTTTCTCAAACCTTAGATAAACTTTACTTTCCAAAATTGCTCCTTCATCTCCCTAGAATTAAAAAAAGCCCTGAACTTGATAGAAACCACAAAATTTACAATTTAACACTACAAACCAAAAATTAAATTCTAATTTACTCGTTCCTGAACTTCTCGGGCGTTACAGAATCGAAACCTTAAAATGTTTGTTCTAAGGAGTTTGAAACCATGGGAATCAGGAAACAGTGTTTGGTATGCAGTATTTGATGTCTGAGAATTAGCGAAAAAGTGTTAAAATTATCGGAAATAAAACCATGGGATTGTGTTTCAAACTCATTTGGGTTTTGAACACAGTGACCCAAGCAACGTTTTTGGTTTGGATTCCAAAATCATCCTAACCTAACACGGTGCTCCAAACGCCTCCGAAAGAAGTATCCATGAGTATTTAGCATCATATATTCATTTTAGGTTATATTTATGTCATGGACTAAGTCTTCAAATATCTGAGCTCCACCTAGTGTGTTTTTCCCCCTTCATTTTTCGTTTTTCTTTGTTTTTCTCCCTTCTTTATCGTTTCTCTTTTCTTGTCCCGATTTTTTTGTTTGTTTTTTTTTTCTTTCTGATTCTTTTCCTTTTTCCTTTCCATTTTGTTTCCATGAGGAATATTTGATTTTTTTTTATATTTTTTAAATAATTTTAATTTACTCCTATAATAAATACATTATTTTTCAATTTCATTTTTCCAATTTTATTTTTCTAGAGGTATGGATCATTAAACTCTTCAAAAAAAAAAAAAAAAAACAGAGAAAGAAAGAAAGGTCATAAAAATATGCTAGAATTTTAGTAAATAATGGTTTAAAATTAATTATATAAAAAAACTAATTCGTATGAAACAGAAAACAAAAATCTAATTGTTATTTTAGTTTTTTTTAATAAATATTTATAGGTTTGATCTAACAAACTTTAGAATTAAAAAAAGTATGTTATTGGTATTTTTTTATTTATATAGTAGCGTTATGGTAGTTCAAAAAAAATTACTATATTTATATTATATATGTATTCAACAAATAAAAATAAAATACTATTTTTATTCCCTTAAAAATATATACAGAGACTATTTTCCAAAAAAAAAATAAAATTTAGACTTTTATATTTTATAAATTTGAATTATAAACCATATTTCTTTCTTAATAATTTTTTATATTATAATTTATGTTTCAAATTTTATTTTTCATATAAATATGAATGAAAATGGATAAAAATAATCTGAAATTTTTTTAAAAACATTACTGGATAAGATAATTAATATTCATAGTATGAAAGCCCATGAAAAACTTAATAAATTAATAGCTAAGTTTCATTTATTATTTTTTGATCCTTTATTAGTAAATTATTTTTAGAAAAATTTGAATGAAACCCTCCCTAAATAGAAATCTCGAATCCACCACGGTTTACACAGGTAAACTTTTAAAAAATTCTTATACATATTCTAGAATGCTTTTGTATATTTTATTGAACTCAACATTAGAACTTTAGAGTCTGCACGCAGTCATCTAATTTGTCTAAAAAATTAAACACATTATTTAAGTAATATCTTAAGCAATTAAACTATCCTCAAAGGTGAATTTACTACCTATATAAAATAAATTAAAGTATCATACAATTTTAGTTTAATTATATTTACTTTTTATATTAATTTCTTGAATAATTTGTAAGTCTTGCAATTGAGGATGAGTTTACAAAACACACACTAATGCTAATTATTAGTGCTAAAAGGTAGAAAGAATTGAAATGAAAATTATTTCTAAAAAGGCGTAAATCAAATCATTGTTATGGAGATCTTGAAATGAGTTTTTTTTTGTTTTTGTATAGATAGCATTTTGGGAGGTAAAAAATGAAGAATAATTAGGTCTTTCAAAATAAGGATTGATAATATTTCTCTTACGTCACATCAAGAGTAAGAATATAAAAAACCAGACAAGGATATTCACACCGAAAGTGAGATTACAAAAAAATTCAAAGTGAGCGAGAAAAATAACAGTGACTCACTTTTCAAATTCGGTTCATGTTAAAAAGTATAAAAAATCTCGTCGTGCGTGAATGAGAACAAAAGATGTTGATTGAAAATGGATTTCATATTTGATATACGTGCAAATAGATTTCCGATTTGATCCAAACAAGATTTGCATGATTTGTATAATTACTAAAGTTAAAAAAAAAAATTAAAAAAAAAAAAGAAAAACATGGGAATGTTGGGTATGTCGTCAAATCAATTATGACATGTCTGACTTTCATATAAATAGACAAAAAAAAAAAAATATATATTTCTCACTCCTCTAATTTGCTTTCTCATTTTTTCCACAAACAAACAAAACATTTTTGAACTTCTCTTTCTTTCCAACAAAGCATGTTCAAAAAAATAAAAAATAAAAAATTTATGAAGGAGAAGTCCTTACCAAATCAAATTGGAAAAGAAAAACAAAGATAAAGAGAAGGATAAAATACTCTAGGGTGCGTTTGGCGCGCAGAGTTGAGTTGTGCAGAGTTAAATTGAGTGCATGAAATCTGTGTTTGAGGTGCAGAGTTGAGTTGAGTTGTTGCAGTGAGTCTGTGTTTTGGATGCAGAGGTGAGTTGAGTTGAGTTGTGCAGAGATATCGGGTGCAGTTTTTTTTAAGATCAAATACTCAGTTTTTATCTTACGGATGGTTTTAAGATCAAATAATCAGTTTTTATCTTCCCATCATTGATGATACATTCATTTATGACAAAAGAATTAATGGCATGCTATCAAATCTTATCTCTCATGCCCCCAACAATTAAAGTATAAAAAAAATATTATCGTTCACAAAATATATCTAACGAAATAAACATGAAGTGTCTGGGTTATCTTGGTTTAGTAAAAAATGAGTGGAGTAGGTGTTCAACCAGTCCTACCAAGTAGATGCAAGCAGTATCTTTTCTTGGATTGTGGTGGAACTTGGAATAAACAACTCATCTACTAGATGTCTGCGACTAAGGGGATCATCATTCGTTAACCCTTTTATTGCATACAGTTGGTCTACAACATTTTTACGTCTAGCGGATTTCATTTCATATTTTTCTTTTCTTAATCACTCCCCTGTAACCTTTCTTTTCGTTTCAGCAGCGGAACTTATGGATAATTAACTTAAACCCCATCCTTTTTTGTAACCCCGTAAAATCAAATGCATTAATTGTATTTGATTTAAATTTGAATTTTTGGATAATCAGATAAGAATTATGAATATAGAGATTTTTAGGAAAGGGTGTTTCAAAGTCTAAAAAGGATTATAATTTACATTATAAAAAAATGGGATTAAGATTTCTTTTTTTAAAAAAGAGGATTAAGATTTTCTTTTTTAAAAAATATGATTTTTTGTTCTAAAAACGATTAGGACTTTTTGCTACATATTTAAACTAGAGTAATTGCAACTTAAAGGGTGTACTTCAAAACTCTCCTCTTCTTCTCCTCCTTTTCTTTTCATCTCACTCTTCATCCCGTTGGACAATCGAGCGGAGTTTCGCCGGAAAGTCGTCGGGTGATCACCGAAAAGTCGTTAGTCCACTGTCAGAAGTCGTCGGACCACCGTCGGAAGTCGCCGGACCACTGTCGGAAGTCGCGCGGACCACCGCCTGAAGTCACCGGACCAGCGGAAGGGAATCAGGGTTTAGGAAAAATGGTGGAAAGGTGTGTGAATTGATTTTGTGGGGAGATGTAAGGTGAGAAAATTGGGGGAGATATATGGGGAAGTAGGGAGTTGAGAACCTAACCCAACTCAATGCCCCAAACACTGAGTTGGTTTTTTAAACCAACTCAACTCAACCCATACCATCCATCCAAACACCCCCTAGTGGTTCGGTAGAGCTTACATGCATCCGCTGTTGAATATTGCCACCTTGGATATTTCATTAGAGTTCTCAAGAATGGAAAAAAAAATACAATATATCTATGGTAAACATTACACATGCAAATGCTCATTCCATATGTCACTTTGATACTCATGTCAAGTGACAAATTCTCTATACCCAAAGTGTCTCTCATGTGTCCAACAAAACCCATAGATTGGTGTCTAAATGGAGCACAAGCTCTCTAAATTGCCTCTAAATAGTGGCTTATAGTGGAAAATAAAACACACACAATTGGTGAAAAACCCTCCAATCTTCTCTCTTCTCTCCCACATTCTATTTGAATAATATTCCATATAATTCCACTTTCTTTCTTTATATTATATACATATTCTTTTATTATTATTATTATTATTATTATTATTATTATTATTATTAGTATATGTTTTGGTGCTCGATTTTGCCTCTCAATTTCACATCACGTTATCAGCACGAGCATCTATAACTTTTCCCGTTAAAGGTAGGTCCTAAAGGTATGCTTTTTTTAATAATTAAATGTTATTTTATATATTTCGTTTACATTAAATTTCTAACATAAATATAATACCTTTTGATAGTGTTACTATGAAAAATCTTGCAAAATTAGAATTCACGACCTTTTACATTAGTGGTAATAATTATTTGTCATGGATGGTTGATGCTGAGATACATTTGGATACTATGAACCTTGGAGAGACCATTAAAGAAGGGAATACGACATCCAGACAAGAAAAGGCTAAGGCTACGATTTTCATTCGTCATCATCTCCACGAGGGATTTAAAATGGAATATCTAACAATAAAAGATCCCTACGTCCTGTGGAGGAACTTGAAAGAAAGGTATGATCATCAAAACACTGTTATTCTTCCAAAAGCTCGTTATGATTAGATGCACCTGAGGTTACAAGATTTTTAATCAGTAAGTGAATATAACTTCGCATTATTCAGAATTAATTCGAAATTGAAATTATGTGGAGAAAACATTACTGATGTGGATATGTTAGAGAAGACATTTTCTACCTTTCATGTCTCGAATATGCTTCTGCAGCAACAATATCGAGAAAAAGGCTTTAAAAGGTATTCAAAACTCATTTCACGTCTTCTCGTGGTTGAACAAAATAACAAACTATTAATTAAAAATCATGAATCTCGGTCAACTAGAGCAACACCATTCCTTGAAGTGAATGTTGTGAATTTTAATAATGAAGGTCGAGGTTGTGGTCGTGGTCGAGGTTGTGACCGCGGTAGGGGAAGAAATAATTATTTTCATGGTGGACATTATAATTATCAAAATTTCAAGAAATCCACCCGAAATGATGATCGCAAAGGAAAAACTCCACAAAATAAGAATGCAAGAGGTGATTAGAATAAATGTTTTCAATTTGGAATGAATGGACATTGGTCATGTATTTGTCGTACATCCAAACATCTAGTAGATCTCTATCAAACTTCCCTGGAGGAAAAAAGGAAAAATGTGGAAGCAAATCTTGCTTATCAAGATAATGATATATTTGACCCATCCAATATGACAAATTTAGATGTGGCAGATTTTTCTTTGCATCTCCTGCAGAGAAGATTGAAGCAATTGATGGAAGAGTAAGTGCTTCTTTTGAATTTGAGAATGTCTAGTACTAATGTTTATTTTTATGTTTTTTTTAGCTTTAAACTTTTGGTATTATGTATCTCTTATTGTAATTATTTTTGTTTAATAAAAAAATATGGACAGTTTTCATACGTTGAACGTCTAAAAAATGAGCAAAGAAGATCTACGTCTGGCAGACTGTGCAACGACGCACACAATACTTATAAATAGAAAATATTTTTCTAAATTGACAATGTTGGAAACAAAAGTCAATACTATATCAAGTTCTGCACACTTGATTGAAGGTTTTGGAAAAGAAAGTTTTATCTTACCTGGAGGAACAAAATTTTCAATTAAAAATGTTTTGTTCTTTAGCAAATCAAAGAGAAAATTATTGAGTTTAGAAGATATACGTAACAATGGTTATCATGTTGAAACTGATCGTAAAAATAATATAGAGTGTCTTTATATCACATCTATTGTTTGACATGAAAAACGTATATTAGAAACACTGCTTGCTTTTTCTTTTGGATTATATTATACTCATATACAAGTAATCGAAAACTATTCAACAATGAACAAGAAGTTCATGAATCCAGAAATGTTTAATGTTTGGCATGATCGATTAGGTCGTCCAAGATCAATGATGATGAGAAATATTATTGAGAATTCACATAACACCCATTAAAGAACTAGAAAATTCTTCAATCTAATGAATTGTCATGTGATGCTTGCTCAAGGAAAATTAATCATTAGACCATCACCAGCTAAAGTGGGGTCTAAATCACCTGCATTTTTGGAACGAATTCATGGTGATATATGTGGACCTATTAATCCACGAAGTGACCCATTTAGATATTTCATGGTGTTGATTGACGCATCCTGCAGATGGTCACATGTATGTTTATTATCAAGTCGAAATCTTGCATTCGCAAGGCTACTTGCACAAATAATTAAGTTAAGAGCACAGTTTCCTGATTATACAATTAAGGTCATTCGTCTTGATACTGCTGGTGAATTTACATCCCAAGCATTCAATAATATTGTATGACTATTGGGATTAATGTTAAATACCTGTAGAACATGTTCATACCCAAAATGGTTTAGTAGAATCATTTAAAAATGTTTGCAATTAATTGCTAGACTAATGCTTATGACAACAAAGCTTCTAATATCTATAATGGGGACATGCTATTTTGCATGTTGCATGGTTAGTACGCATTAGGCAAGTAGCTTATAATAAGTACTCTCCAATGTAATTGGCTTATTACCAACAACCAAATATTTCCATCTAAGAATTTTTGAATGTGCAGTATATGGTCCAATTGCTCCATCACAACGTATTAAGATGGGTCATCAAAGGAGGTTAGGAATATATGTTGAATTTGATGGGATGATGTTTTTATTGCACGATTTACTTATTGTCATTTTAATGAAACAAATTTTCCAACATTAGGGAGATAAATTAAGAAGTTGGAAAAAGATATTACATGGGATGCATCGTTATTATTGTTGGGGTGCATGCCCTAATCTCGTGTATTTTGTAATCCAATTGTTTTAATAAATAAAGGTTGTTTATTTATCAAGGTTTGTATCTCGCATTTTATAAACTTAATCTAATAAACTAAGCTCTAAGGTCATTTTATTTGAGAGAACTAGAACTTGAACGATGGGGATCACGTTCGAGTTAATGACCCAAACGGTCTACAGTATACGGATAGGGTTGGGAACCTCATCCTTGTAACATTGTGGATGCGACCCGCTTTGTAATAGATACAGACAACGTGATACAACTCGTTATGTGGTTGATATGCGAGTGGGGGCATCTTGTGCAATGAGATTGTACAGGACCGGACTGTGAATTATTAGATTTACTGATGTAACTCTGTTAACAATATAGGACTAATAACTGTTGGGATGTATGTCCTCATCTCGTGTAGTTTGTAATATTCCAAGTTGTAAATGAATAAGAGTTATTTATTTCAACATTGTGTAATAAATAAGAGTTATTTATTTGAACTTTGTGTCTCGCATTTTTCATAAACGTAATCCAATAAACTAAGCTTCAGGGTCATTGCATTATGAGAGAAGTAAGAACTTGAACGGTGTGTAGTGGACACACAGGGAGGATCACGTTCGAGTTAATGACCCGAACGGTCTACAGTATATGGATAGGGTTGGAGACCTAATCCTGGATACACTGTGGATGCGGCCCGCTTTGTATTAGATACAAACGAGGTGATCTAACTCGTTCATGTGGTTGACATGCGATTGGGGGCATCCTGTGCAATGAGATTGTACAAGACCGGACCGTGAATTATTAGACTTACTGATGTAACACCGTTAACAGTATAGAGCTAATAAATTCGTAGATGACCATTAGTGACTTGACCTTAATCCTGAGCGTGTCACGGACTCGCTCATGGGGCTCGTCCTTTGACTAGTACGGGTGAGGGTGGCCACTGTTGCTCGCCAATATGCCTATCTTCTCAGGGGCAGGACCACGTGGGGAGCTGGGAACTTGACTACGCAAGAAGGAATTCACTTGTTCCCGACTTAGGGAAACTAGAGGGGTTGTTCCCTTAAGTGCTGTCTCTAGGGCTTGAACAACGGGACCCCACTCTCTCATTGGCCTGAAAGGGTTGTAGTTTATGGTTGGACCATGCAACGTAGTTGTTCATTAGAGGAGCAGTGGGACTTAAGGAGCAAGAGGTAGACACAGGGGTAAAACGGTAATTTGACCCAGCTATGACTACGAACAACTTGTGAAGGGTCGACTCATGGGTATTGGTTATATCGATGGACACAACTTGTCCTACAGTGATGAGAGTGCAGCTACGGACTTTAGTGGAGTGTTACCGTAGCTAATGAATGTTGAATAACCGGGTCAAAGAGTTTGACAGGTTAGTCTCGGATCATTAGAGCTCGTCACGTGTAGGTCCATTAGGTCCCTCGGTTGGCTCAAATTGGACAAATTGGGGGTTTACAGTTTGGTGTGAATTTGATGTGTTCAAATTCATTATTTGGGTATTTATGTCATTTATATGAGATATAGATGACATAATATATAGTTTGATGTGAATGAGATTCATAATAAACTATAGTATAGCCTAATTGATTAATTAGTGCTATTTTGGAGAAATTAAATTGAGAGAAATTAAATTGAATGTGATTCAAAATATAATTCCACATTTATACAAATGAGATTTGTATAATAAGGTATGAGATACCTTATATTATATAATATGCAAATGTGATTTGTATATTATATGGTTGTGGTAAAATTGTGATTTGGTGGAGGTTTTATCTCCATCACACAATAGTATTTAAAGGCTTTGCAAGAAGCCTTTGGTATGCCATTTGCCATTTTTTGGATTTTGATCAAAAGAGAGCAAGTGATTCTCTCTCAAATCCTCTCTCAATTCTCTATCATTCTCTCCTCACCCAAAACCAAAAGGAGTCCCACCTACTCTCCCTCAACCTCCCGAGAACAACCGAGAAGATCCTTTGGAAGTGTCTCCGTGTTCGGATCGAGGTTCGTGTTCGAGGAGATCGTTGGATCGAGAGAGATCGTGACCGGAGGAGAAATGCGTTGAAGAAGGGTTCTTCAACAAGTAAGTATCTTATAATTCCTTACTGTTTTCTTCTCTTATTTGCATGTTTAGCCTAGGATCTATGAGATAGATTCAATTTTAAGATAGGAATTACACAACGGATCAACGACGTTTCACAACGTCTTCCACTGCGAGAATTCAAAATCTCCTTCAATTGGTATCAGAGCCAGGCGTTGCTCTTCGTTGTGTATTCTGTGATTTCTTAAAATTAGGTGGGTAGGATTAATTTTCATGAGATGAATGTTAATGGTTTGCATTTTGGATGTTTTCGGTTTTTGGCACTTTTTAGATTTACATTAAAGTTTATGAGATCAATGTAAGGGCCCGTTGTTTTGGGCATTTTTTAATGTAAATCGAGTCTGTAAGTACGTGTCGTTCATGGCAAGAGTTGTCGTGAAGAAAACAGAGCAAAAACGGGCAATTTTGGTGAAAAACAGCAAAATTTGTGTTGCTAGAAGTTCATCGGCGTTGCGACGCCATCCATCTTCTTTGGCCGAGGTTTCTGCTGCGCGCGTAACGTTACAGCGCTAAGCGGTGGCGTTACAACGCCACGCCGAGAAACGCCAGCGCGACGCTCTACATTATAGCGTTGCAACGCCATGGCGTAGTGGTGCGTGGAGCGCGGGATTTTCGGGGACGTGGTACGTGTGCAGCGGTTCGAGTCTGGGCTGGTGCAACTGCCGTTTTTATTTATTTAATTATTTATTTATTTGTAAAATTGATTTTTTAAATGTATTTTATTTAGGGGCAATTGGGCTGGTAGCAAAAAGACCCAATATAATTGCTCATATAGCAAATGTCTCAATCTATTTGCAAAAATAGCAAAAATTTGAAAAGGGAAATTGAAATTACTAAAACACCCCACGTTATATCAATGATATCACTGATAGGATGCTATCAGTGATATCACGGATAGGATGCTATCAGTGATATCACTGATAGAAGTCTGTTTATTTAATAACTAATTTTTTTGTCTGTTTATTTAATAACAAATTTTTTTCTTATAATTTTAGTTTTCCATCACCCTAATAGAGTTAGAGACTTTTATCACTTATATCAGTTCTATCACCTAATAGACTTCTATCACTGATATCACTGATAGAAGTTTGTTTATTTAATAACTATTTTTTTTGTCGTTTGGGAATGGTTACACGATTGTCAATGTGTTATAGTGTTAGACTTTTATCATCTTATATCAGTGATAGAAGTCTATCTCTAGATAGAACTGATATGAGTGATAGAAGTCTATAACGATTGTCAATGTGTTACAGTGTTAGACTTCTATCATTTGATATCAGTGATAGAAGTCTATTAGGTGATAGAACTGATATAAGTGATAAAAGTCTCTAACTCTATTAGACTTCTTGTTCTTCATGAATATTATTCTATCCGGCTTGTGATAAATGTCTATCACTGATAGTTGTTTATCAATCATTAATTTCTATCTAGTGATAGCTATCAGTGATAGATGTCTAATAGAAGTGATAGACTACTATTGTGATATCTATCACTGATAGAAGTGATATCTATCAGTAATAGTTGTCTGATAGACTTCTACCATAGTTATCTATCTATTACCTATTACTCATAACTTTTCTATTATCTATCAGACTTATTGTTCCTATCCGACTTCTATCATTGTTTATCACTAATAGAAGTGATAAACTACTACCACTATTAATGATTGATAGAAATTAAAGAAAAAGAAGTGATAGACTACTATCACTGATAGAAGTGATAGGCTTCTATCAGTGATAGTTGTTTGATAGACTTCTACCTATCTATTACCTATTACTCATAACTTTTCTATTAGACTTCTTGTTATTCATGATTATTAACTTTTTTCTTCTATCTGACTTCTATCAGTGATAGATGTCTATCACTGATAGTTGTCTATCAATCATTAACTTCTTTCCAGTGATAGATGTCTATCACTGATAAAAGTGATAGACTTCTATCAGTAGTAGTTGTCTATCACTATCACTGATAGTTGTCTATTTGTTAACTACTATTGTTTGTTGTGTGGTCTTCAAATTTTCTCATCAGATGCCAAAGTCCTTGTGTTCATAGTATTGATATTAAACTTTTGAAACAATCACAAACCTTGTATTGATAGTATGAATAGTATGATAACAACAATATTGAGTTCTATCTTGAAAAAATATATCTAAAACTAATTGTCAAAAATTACATCATGGTAAAAATGGTAGAAAATTACATGTCTTACGATTGTGACCAACACGATGACAATGACTATATTTTGTGTGACTTCTTGCTTCAGCAATCGACGAAATCCTTTGCTTTCACGGTCTTCCTGCTTGACGTTTAACAATTGGAGGTAATGCATTCATGCCAACATCTATCGAACTTCATTCAGAATGATTCCGAATTGGGCGGATTACACCTCCGTAAGTTGTCACTCCCATCAGTAATTGCACAAGAGGAGCCATCAAAACAAGCATCATTAATATGAGCAACTAAAGGATATCTTGTATTTTGATCTTCCACTAAAGTTAAAAACCAAGCAACATCAAAACAAAGACATGGCGTTAGTTAATAACATCACTCATTGCTATGTTTTTTTTTCTTTTAATATTACCTAATTTTCTAAAGTATTAATATTAATATCAATATTAATATTAACATTTTCCCGAGAAAATGAAAAGGAAAATGCTACCGATAAAGAGAAAGGAGAGGGGGTAGTGTTTAGATTCCGAGAAAATTCTTGTAATGTAAACTAAAAAAAAAAAGATGAAGAAAAAATTGATTAATATTTTCTTAATTTTGGGGTGTGTGAAAGCGGAAGTTTGGTGAAGTGCCAACTTGTTGTAGTGTCATTCCTCTCTCAAATTAACAAACTAGATGGGCCCCACTTTTATATTTCCTAATTTGTTTTCTTGAAAAAGGGAAGAAGAAGGAAATGCTGAGGAAGAAAAAAAATAAATAGATTTAAGCCAAGGGTATAATAGGAATTATGAAGTCAATTTAAAGATTTTTGTCATATTTGCAATTATTTTAAAATGTTGCTATATCTACAAATAGTAAAATCATCCTTGCTACCCATTACAAATTCTCTTTTATTTAATTATTTTAATTAATATTAATATAAATGTTATATTAATGTTAATTAATTTAATTTTATGTCCCTAGGGTGCCAAAAATCGGTCCAATATTGCTATTTAATTATTTTATGCATGAGATGTATGATTTAATTATTTCTATGTGCATAAAGTATGCCATATAGATTTAAAATCCCACCTTAGGTTAAACATTTCATGCATCATATTTATATTATAAGAGTTATAATATATAGTATGCATGATAGAATTATATTATAAGAATTATAATATAGTGTTTGCATGATTTAATTTATTTAATATAAGTGTTATATTTTTTAAATTAAAAGCATGCTCATGCATTTAATTCATGTGATGAATGTATGTTATAGTATAGTATTATTCATGTGATGAATGATCAAGCACTATAACATAGAAATGCATGTAACCTAAGTTAATTATTAGTTTTAAATTGTTTAGAACTTGAATAATTAGACTTAGGTTTTCTAGTTCTAATAAGATTAGAATTAGGAAATCAAATATGACCTTTGAATGGAGACCGATAAGTAACTCTGTCTGTCAAGGAAGGTTTTGTCTAAGGTCAGGGTATTTAAGTTGACGCTTGCGAAACACCCCCCTACCTCGGAAACCCGACACAGAGTGAATTCGGTCCGAAGATTCTTAGGTTATATTCTCGTGAGTGCCGTTAATTAAGAGTTAATTAATTTACTCACATAGACCTAAGTTAATAATGTTATTATAGACTTAGGCTAACCCAATATAAGAGTTATATTGGTAGACTTAGGTAAATTTTAGCCGGTTTATCTAGGTCATTCCCGAATATTTTAAAGTGCTGAGTGGGAGGAAATAAAGTGTATGAGATACATTTAATTTTCCATCCACAAATCTCCGTTAAGTTCGCACCGTGAGATCCATGCTCGACCTCGTGGCGCAAATGGGAGCGTCCCCCTACGGGTGGCATTTGTATGTGTCAATATCAACGTGAATGGAGAGAGTACTTATAGTGAGTGGGAGCGGGATCTGTGAAAACGGGACCCACGGTCTCTTCTTTCGATTCACACCGTGAGAAGCCTATGATCTGCCTGCTAGTTTGGCCTGGACCAGACAATCCCTACGGAGGGCCTTGATCATAGGAGTCGGAACACCGTGAATTCTCGAAAGGGATACGATTTCCTTGTTGGTTTTCCTTCTTAGTCCTCCCTACGGCGGCTATTGTTTGGACAGATACTTAGAAATTTAAAGATTGAGGGTGACACTCACAGGATTCATTGAGAGTTAATGGATTCTGACCGAAAAATGGTAATTCGATGCCTAATGGAATAAGAGTTATTCTGGTATTAGGGCTGGTCGGGAGAGTCTCGTCCTAGAGGAGGAGTGGGTTTGTCTACCCTACGGTGGCGGTCATTCTAAACCTTTAGGGTATCATTGCAAATTTTTGAATGACCTAGGGATCATAGGATAAAAATTTTCTAAAACCCGATTGGATTTTCAAAAGTTTTTGTGAGACTAATACAAAGTTTTTCATTTTATTTCAGCAACAAAATGTCAAACACTTTTAACGCTCCTTTAGCTTCCGTTAAGTTAGTCGGCGATAGTATTTCGTGGAAAAACAACATAAACACGATTTTAGTAAATGACGACCAAGAGTTCGCGCTCACTGAGGAGGGTCCTCAAGTGCTCGGTTCAACAGTCCTATTCAACGATCTACAAACCTTCCAGTCCTTGGTGCAAACTAGGGGACAGGAAGCTGAGGCAAGTGTTGCCTTAAGACCTTTTCACAGGGGTTCGACCTCTAGGATAAAGTTTGTAGACTCTTCAGGCCCTAAGGGGAAGAAGGAGAAGTTGAAGGAAGTTAAGGTTGACCGCGCTGCCGCCCTAAAAGGAAAAGAAATCAAGGATGTTGCCAGAAAGTGTTTCTACTGCAACAGGGATGGACACTTGAAAAGGAGTTGTCCCAAGTTCCTTGATGAAAAGAAGATGACAGGTAAATGTGATTTACTTGTCACAGAAACTTGTTTAGTGGAGAGTAATGACTCTGCTTTGATATTGGATTCAAGTGCCACTAACCATGTTTGCTCTTCTTTTCAAGGATTAAGTTCCTGGTAGCGGCTGCAAGAGGGTGAGATAACACTCTGGGTTGGATCCTAGAAGTTGTCTCACCAGCAAACAATAAACGCACTATGAAGCTATTCTTTGGCGGGAAGTACTTATTATTGGATAATATGTACATAGTTCCTGGGTTTACAAGAAACCTAGTTTCTATTTCCTGCCTATTAGAACAAAATATTTCTGTTTCATTCAAGAGTAATAAAGCGTTTATTTCTCGAAATGGAAATTTGATTTGTTCTGCTTCGCTTGAGAGCAATCTATATGTTTTGAACCCAAATTCGGTCAAAAGTGTTTTGAACACCGAATTGTTTAAAATAGCTGAAACGCGAACTAAGAGATTAAAAGTTTCTCAAAAAGAAAGTGCCCATCTTTGGCATCTTCGGTTAGGCCACATTAATCTCAATAGGATTGAGAGACTAGTGAAGAGTGGACTTCTAAGCGAGTTGGAAGAAAACTTTTTGCCGGTGTGTGAGTCATGCCTTGAGGGCAAAATGACCAAACGTCCTTTTAGTGGAAAAGGATATAGAGCCAAGGAGCCCCTTGAGCTTATACATTCTGATCTCTGTGGTGCGATGAATGTTATAGCACGAGGAGGTTACGAATACTTCGTATCTTTCATAGATGACTATTCGAGGTATGGGTACATTTACCTAATGCATAGGAAGTCTGAAACACTTGAAAAGTTCAAGGAGTTCAAGACTGAGGTTGAGAACCTGTTAGGTAAATCGATTAAAACACTTCGATCGGATCGAGGTGGAGAGTATATGGATACTGAATTCAAAGACTATATGATAGAACATGGAATTACATCCCAACTCTCAGCACCTGGTATGCCACAGCAGAATGATGTATCGGAGAGGAGAAACAGAACCTTGTTGGACATGGTTCGGTCGATGATGAGCTATGCTCGTCTCCCTGATTATTTTTGGGGTTACGCAATGGAGACTGTGGTTTACATTTTGAACACAATTCCATCGAAAAGTGTTTGTGAAACACCTTTCGAACTTTGGCATGGTCGTAAAACAAGTTTACGTCATTTCAGAATTTGGGGATGCCCGACCCATGTATTGGTGTCAAACCCGAAAATGTTGGAACTCCGTTCAAAGTTGTGCCTCTTTGTAGGTTACCCAAAAGAGACTAGAGGTGGTTACTTTTACGATCCTAAGGATAATAGGGTGCTTGTGTCGACAAACGTCACTTTCCTTGAGGAAGACCACATCAGGGAACACTTACCAAGGAGTGAGATTGTGTTAAATGAAATGGACAGTTCATCAGCAAGAGTTGCTGATGGTGCTAGTACGTCAACAAGTGTTGTTGATCCTAGCTCGTCTAGTCAAGTCCGTTCCCAAGAGTTGGGAATGCCTCGACGTAGTGGGAGTGCTGTGAGACGGCCTGAACGTTAAATGGGTTTAGCTGAAACCCAGGTCGTCACTCCTGATGATGATTGTGAGGATCCATTGACCTATGATCAGGCAATGGCTGCTGTTGACAAAGACGAATGGATTAAAGCTATGGACCAGGAAATGGAGTCGATGTAGTTCAATTCCATCTGGGAGCTTGTGGACCAACTAGATGGGGTTAAACCTATTGGTTGCAAGTGGATCTACAAGCGTAAACGTGGCGTAGATGGAAAGGTGCAGACCTTCAAAGCTCGACTAGTGGCAAAGGGTTTTACCTAGGTGGAAGGGGTTGACTATGAGGAAACCTTTTCACCTGTTGCCATGGTAAAGTCGATTAGAATCCTTCTGGCCATTGCCGCATATTATGACTATGAGGTATGGCAAATGGATGTCAAGACCGCCTTTCTGAATGGCAACCTTGACGAGACCATCTACATGGACCAGCCCAAGGGGTTCATTACCCAAGGCCAAGAGCAAAGAGTTTGTCGGCTTAAAAGGTCTATTTATGGACTGAAACAAGCCTCGAGGTCTTGGAATATAAGGTTTGATGAGGCGATCAAATCTTATGGCTTTGATCAAAATGTTGTCGAGCCTTGTGTCTACAAGAAAATCGTTAACAATACTGTCGCATTTCTAATATTATATGTGGATGATATCCTTCTCATTGAGAATGAGGTAGGATTTCTCACCGACATTAAGGAATGGTCAGCTTCGCAATTCCAAATGAAAGATTTGGGAAAGGCAATATGTTCTAGGTATCCGATATAGTCCAAACCGGAAGAAAGCGAACGCTAGCCATGTCTCAGGCATCTTACATTGACAAGATGTTGTCTAGGTATAAGATGCAGAACTCCAAGAAGGGTTTGCTGCCTTTCAGGCATGGGGTTCACCTGTCTAAGGATCAATGTCGTAAGACGCCTCAAGAGGTTGAGGATATGAGACGAATCCCCTATGCTTCAGCTGTAGGGAGCCTGATGTATGCCATGTTGTGTACTAGGCCCGACATCTGTTATGCAGTTGGGATTGTCAGTAGGTATCAATCCAATCCAGGATTAGATCACTGGACAACCGTAAAGGCAATCCTCAAGTATCTTAGGAGAACGAGGAACTACAACCTTGTGTATGGGAGTGAGGATTTGATCCTTACGGGATACACAGATTCTGACTTTCAGATTGATAAGGATTCTAGGAAATCCACTTCGGGGTCAACCTTCATTCTGAATGGAGGAGCTGTAGTGTAGCGAAGCATCAAGCAGGGATGCATCGCTGATTCCACGATGGAAGTCGAGTATGTTGCGGCTTGTAAAGCTGCAAAGGAAGCTGTTTGGCTCAGGAAGTTCATGACGGGTTTGGAAGTTGTTCCAAATATGAACTTGCTAATCACACTATTTTGTGACAACAGTGGTGCAGTAGCCAACTCGAGAGAACCTCGGAGTCATAAAAAGGGGCAAGCATATAGAGCGTTAGTATCACCTGATACGGGAGATTGTGCACTGCGGAAACTTGACAGTCACGCAGATAGCTTCGTAGCACAACGTTGCTGATCCATTTACAAAGGCCCTCACGGCTAAGGTGTTTGAGGGTCACATAGAGAGTCTAGGTCTTCGAGTGCTTCCTGACTAGGGCAAGTGGGAGTATTGTAAAGGGGTGTTCAATGCCCTAGTTTATTGTATTACTTTATTATATTACTTTACTGTACATTTGAGAAATGTATCATGTACTCCACTAGCTTAGTCCAAGTGGGAGTTTGTTGGGATGTATGTCCTCATCTCGTGTAGTTTGTAATGATCCAAGTTGTAAATGAATAAGAGTTATTTATTTCAACATTGTGTAATAAATAAGAGTTATTTATTTGAACTTTGTGTCTCGCATTTTTCATAAACTTAATCCAATAAACTAAGCTCCAGGGTCATTGCATTATGAGAGAAGTAAGAACTTGAACGGTGTGTAGTGGACACACAGGGAGGATCACATTCGAGTTAATGACCCGAACGGTCTACAGTATATGGATAGGGTTGGAGACCTAATTCTGGATACACTGTGGATGCGACCGCTTTGTATTAGATACAAACGAGGTGATCTAACTCGTTCATGTGGTTGACATGCGAGTGACGGCATCCTGTTCAATGAGATTGTACAAGACCGGACCATGAATTATTAGACTTACTGATGTAACACAGTTAACAGTATAGAGCTAATAAATTCGTAGATGACCATTAGTGACTCGACCTTAATCCTGGCGTGTCACGGACTCCTCGCTCGCGGCTCTGTCCTTTGAATAAATGCGGGTGAGGGTGGCCACCGTTGCTCGCCCAATATGCCTATCTTCTCGGCGGGGACCACGTGGGGAGCTGGGAACTTGACTACGCAAGAAGGAATTCACTTGTTCCCGACTTAGGGAAACTAGAGGGGTTGTTCCCTTAAGTGCTGTCTCTAGGGCTTGAACAACGGGCCCCACTCTCTCATTGGCCTGAGAGGGCTGTTGTTTATGGTTGGACTATGCAACGTAGTTGTTCATTAGAGGAGCACTGGGACTTAAGTAGCAAGAGGTCAACACAGGGGTAAAACGGTAATTTGACCCAGTTGTGACTACGAACAACCTGTGAAGGGTCGACTCATGGGTATTGGTTATATCGATGGACACAACTTGTCCTACAGTGATGAGAGTGCAGCTACGGTTTTAGTGGAGTGTTATCGTAGCTAATGAATGTTGAATAACCGGGTCAAAGAGTTTGACAAGTTAGTCTCGGATCATTGGAGCTCGTCACGTGTAGGTCCATTAGGTCCCTCGGTTGGCTCAAAATTGACAAATTGAGGGTTTACTGTTTGGTGTGAATTTGAAGTGCTCAAATTCATTATTTTGGTATTTATGTCATTTATATGAGATATAGATCACATAATATATAGTTTGATGTGAATGAGATTCATAATAACTATAGTATAGCCTAATTGATTAATTAGTGCTATTTGGAGAAATTAAATTGAGAGAAATTAAATTGAATGTGATTCAATTTATAATTCCACATTTATGCAAATGAGATTTGTATAATAAGGTATGGGATACCTTATATTATATAATATACAAATGTGATTTGTATATTATATGGTTGTGGTAAAATTGTGATTTGGTGGAGGTTTTAACTCCATCACACAATAGTATTTAAAGTCTTGCAAGAAGCCTTTGGTATGTCATTTGCCATTTTTTGGATTTTGATCCAAAGAGAGCAAGTGATTCTCTCTCAAATCCTCTCTCAATTCCCTATCATTCTCTCCTCACCCAAAACCAAAGGGAGTCCCACCTACTCTCCCTCAACCTCTCGAGAACAACCGAGAAGACCCTTTGGAAGTGTCTCCGTGTTCGGATCGAGGTTCTTGTTCGAGGAGATCGTTGGATCGAGAGAGATCGTGACCGGAGGAGAAAAGCGTTGAAGAAGGATTCTTCAACAAGTAAGTATCTTATAATTCCTTACTGTTTTCTTCTCTTATTTGCATGTTTAGCCTACGTTCTATGAGATAGATTAAATTTTAAGATAGGAATTACACAACAGATCAACGACGTTTCACAACGTCTTCCGCTGCGGGAATTCAAAATCCCCTTCAATAACTTCATAGATGACCATTAGTGACTTGTCTTTAATCCTAAGCGTGTTACGAGCTTCTATCTGCGGAGGTCTGTCCTTTGACTAGTACGGGTGAGGGTGGCCTGAGTCGCTCGACCAATATGCCTATCTTCTTGGGGGCAGGACCATGTAGGGAGCTGGAAACTTAACTACGCAAGAAGGAATTTACTCGTTCCCGAGCTAGGAAAACTAGAAGGGTCGTTCCCTTAAGTGTTGTCTCTAGGGCTTGGACAACGGGCGCCCACCCTCTCACTGGCCCGAGAGGGATGTTGTTTATGGTTGAACCATGTAACAATGTTCTTTATTAGAGGAGCAGTGGAACTTAAGGAACAAAAGGTAGACAAAGGTAAAGCGGTAATTTGACCCAGTTGTGACTACGAACAACATGTGAAGGGTCGACTCATGGGCATTGGTTATATCGATGGACACAACTTTTCCTACAGAGAGGAGAGTGCAGCTACAGGCTTTAGTGTAGTGTTACTGTAGTTAATGAATGTTGATTAACCGGATCAAAGAGTTTGATCGGTTAATCTCGTATCATTGGAGCTCAACATTTGTAGGTCCATTAGGTCCCTCGGTTGGTTCAAATTAGACTAAATGAGGGTTTACAATTTGGAGTGGATTTGAAGTGTTCAAATTCATTAAAAGGGTATTTATGTCTTTTATATGTGATATGATTGACATAATATATAGTTTAATGTGAATGAGATTCATAATAAACTATAGTGTTGCCTAATTATATAATTAGGGCTAGTTTAGAGAAATTAGATTGAAAGAACTTGAATTGAATATGATTCAATTTAAAATTGCACAATTATACAAATGTGATTTGTATAATAAGGTATGAGATACCTTATGTGATAGGATATGCAAATATGATTTTCATATTATATAGTTGTGGTATTTTGGTGAATTGGTGGAGATTTTAACTCCACCACACACCATTATAAATAAGTGATTGGAGAAGCACTTTGGAAGACACTTTGCCATTTTTTGGAATTCAATCCAAAAGAGCAATTCATTTTCTCTCTAGAACGCCCTCAATTCTCTACACTTTCTCCAAGCCAAAATCCAAAGGGAGTCCCACAACTCTCCTTCATCCTCTCGAGAACAATCGAGAAGATCAAATGGAGGTGTTGTTGGGTTTTTTGTCCTAATCTCGTGTTTGTAACATATTGTTTGAAATTAATAAGAGTTATTAATTTCATCACTTTGTGTCTCGCAATATTTATAAACTTTTCCAATAAACTAAGCTCCAGGGTCATTGAATTTATGAGAGAACTGGAACTTGAACGGTGTGTAGTGGACACACAGGGAGGATCACGTTCGAGTTAATGACCCGAACGGTCTACAGTATATGTATAGGGTTGGAGACCTAATCTTGGATACACTGTGGATGCGACTCGCTTTGTATTAGATAAAAACGAGGTGATCTGACTCGTTCATGTTGTTGACATGCGAGTGGGGGCATCCTGTGCAATGAGATTGTACAAGACCGGACCGTGATTTATTAGACCTACTGATGTAACACCGTTGATAGTAAGGACTAATAACTTCGTAGATGATCATTAGTGACTCGACCAGAATCCTGAGCGTGTTACAGACTCTTGTCTGCGAGGGTCTGTTCTTTGACTAGTACGGGTGAGGGTGGTCATAGTTACTCGCCCAATATGCCTATCTTCTCAGGGACAGAACCAAGTAGGGAGCTGAGAACTTAACTACGCGAGATGGAATTCACCCGTTCCCGCCTTTAGGGAAACTAGAGGGGTTGTTCCCTTAAGTGCTATCTCCAGGGCTTGGACAATGGGCGCCCACCTTCTCACTTGCCCGAGAAGGGTGTTGTGTATGGGTTGACCATCACAATGTGTTGTTCATTAGAGGAGCAGTGGGGACTTAAGACCAAGAGGTAGACACAGGAGTAAAATGGTAATTTGACCCAGCCGTGTCTACGAACAACCTGTGAAGGGTCGACTCATGCGTATTGGTTATATCAGTGGACACATAATATTCTGCATTGACGGGAGTGCAGCTACGGGCTATAGTGAAGTGTTACCGTAGCTAATGAATGTTTAACAGAGTCAAAGAGTTTGACAGGTTAATCTCGGATCATTGGAGCCCGTCACTGTAGGTCCATTAGGTCCCTCGATTGGCTCCACCTGGGTTAAAAGAAGGGTTAATGTTTTGGTATGAAGTTGAAGTGTTCAATTTCACTTTAAGGGCTTTTATGTCATTTATATGAGATATGAATGATATAATATATAGTTTAATGTGAATGAGATTCATAATAAACTATATGTTAGCCTAATTGTTGAATTAGGGCTAACTGGAGAAATTAAATGAGAGAAATTAAATTGGATGTGGTTCAATTTAATTAATCCACAATTATTGCAAATGAGATTTGCAATATGAGATATGAGATATCTTATATTATGTGGTTATGCAAATGAGATTTGCATAACCTATGGTTGTGGTAAAGTGGTAATAATGAGGAGATATTAACTCCCTCATTCCACTATTTAAACCCTTTCCAAGAAGGGTTTGGTAATCACTTCTCTCATTTTTTAGATTTTCACAAAAGAGAAGAAGAAAGTTCTCTCTACTTTCTCTCTCAATTCTCCTCCCTCTCCAAAACACAAAAGATCCCACCATCTTCCCTTCTCCAAAAGAGAACAACCGAGAAGATCATTTGGTTGTGTTCGGGTTCCATTCGTGGGAAGTGTTCGTTGAGTTCGAGGAGCACGAAGTGTTCGTGATTTGAAGAAGAAACTTTGAAGAAAGTCTTCAACAAGTAAGTAAACTCTATTTGCTGTAATTTTCTTCTTCTTTTAAGCATGTTTAGCCTAGATCTAGTGTTAGATCATTTTTAACAAAACTATGTTGCATATTGATACCTCAACGATTCAATCGTCTTCCGCTGCGTGGGATTCTCATTCCCTTCAGGTGTCCCCTTGCATCGGTTCATCACTTTCGTTGGAGAGATCATTGAATCGTTGAGATGGTGATCGGAGAAGGAAAACTCGAAAAACGATTCTTCAAGAGGTATTTATCGATTGCCTTTATGTTTTTCTCCTTAAAGGTATGCTTAGCCTAGATTGTATGTTGATACTTTTAATTTTAAGAAAATTAGAATAACAACGAAACAATGGTGATTCACATCCCTATTCCGCTGTGGAAAATCTATTCCCTTCAATTGGTATAAGAGTCAGGTTTCTCTTCGTTGTTCGTTCTGGTTTTTTCTTAAAATTAGGTGGGTTGCCTTAATAATTCATGTGATGAATGTTTTGGTTTGCAAAATGGATGTTTCGATTTTTAGATTTACATATTTCGTTGATGTGATCAACATAAGATCCCGTTGTTTTGGGCATTATTGTATGTAAATCGAGTCTGTAAGTCCGTGTCGATCGTGGCAAGAGTTGCTATGAAGAAACTGAGCGAAAACGGGCGAAAAACAACAAGGTGTGTTGTTGGACAGAGGACGACGTTGCAACCCTGTTCATTAGCGTTGCAACGCCATCCGTGCGGAACCAGGCTATGCAGCAGACGGGCGTTGCAACACTAGGAGAAACGTTGCAATGCCGCTTGGCATCAAGAAGTGCTCAAGGCGTTGAGTAGTGTGGTGTTGCAACGCTGATCATAACGTTGCAACGTTGTTGCGTAGTGTGCAGTTGCAAAAGTAATCCACGCGAGAGTGGCTTCATGGGACATAGTGGAGCAGTTTTTTATCTGAATTTATTTATTTAATTTTGTTCTTTTGTAAATTAAGTTATTTAATTAATTTAATTAATTAATGTTAATATAAGTGTTATATTAATGTTAATTAATTTAATTAATGTCCCTAGGGTGTCAAAAATCTATCTAATTTGCTATTTATTTTTATGCAAGTGTTGTATGAAACATTATATGCATAATGTATGTCATATAGTTTAAAATCCTACCTTAGGTTAAGCATATCATGTGTCATGTTTATATTATAAGTGTTATAGTATATAGTATGCATGATAAGTTACATTATAAGCTTTATAATATAATGTATGTTTTAATTTAAGTAATATAAGTGTTATGTTATTCCGATTAAAAGCATTGACATGCATTTTTATACATGTGATGTATGTATGTTATAAGTATGATTTTCATGTGATGAATGATCACATAATAACATAGAAATTCATGTAACCTAAGTTAATTATTTAGTTTTAAATGGTTTACTTGAATTACTTAGACTTAGGTTTTCCAGTTCTAATAAGATTAGAATTAGGAAATCAAATGTAACTTATGGATGGTGACTGATTACTAAATCTGTCTAAGGAAGGTTATGTCTAAGGTTGGGGCATTAAAGCTGACGGTTTGCGGAACACCCCTACCTGAGAACCGACCTGGGAGTGAATTTGGTCCAGAGATTCATAGGTTTTATTTCTCGTGAATGGCGTTAATTAAGTGTTAATTAAATAAACTCACATAGACCTAAGTTAATAATTTGATTATAAACTTAGGCTAATCCAATATAAGAGTTATATTGATAGACTTAGGTAAATATAGCTGGTTTATCTAGGTCAATCCCGTTAATCTAAAGTGTTGAGTGGAAGTAATTAAAGTGTATGAGATACATTTAAATTTCCATCCAAAAATCTCTATGAAGTTCACACCGTGAGATCCATACTCTGACTCGTTGCGTAAATGGGAGCGTCCTCCTTCGGACGATATTTGTGTGGGTCAAAATTCAAGGTTAATGAAGAGAGTACTTATAATGAGTGGGAGCGGGACCTGTGAAAATAGGACCAACAGTCTCTTCTATCGATTCATACTGTGAGACGCCTATGATCCGCCTGCTAGTTTGGCCTGGACCAGACAATCCCTTCGGAGGGCCTTAATCATGGGAGTCAGAAACACCGTGAATTTTCGAAAGAGATACGATTTTCTTTGTTTGTTTTCTTTCATAGTCCTCCCTTCGGCGGCTATCGTTTGGACGGAAACTCTGGAGATTTAAAGATAGAGGGTTACACTCATAGGATTCATTAAGAGTTAATGAGTCCGGACCGAAAGATGGTAATTGGATGCCTATGGGAATAAGAGTTATTCTAGTATTACGATCTGGTCAAGAAAGTCTCGTCCAAGACCTAGGGATCTACCCTTCAGTGGCAGTCATTTTAAACCTTTGGGGTATCATTGCAATTTTTTCCATGACCTAGGGATCATAGAATAAAAATTTGTTAAAAAATGATTGGATTTTTCAAAAGTTTTTGCGATATCTAATACAAACTTTTTTTTTTCTTTTCAGCAAAAATGTCGAGTTCTATAACAACTCTCTTAGCTTCCTACAAACTCGTAGGAGATAATTACCAAACGTTGAAGAACAATATAAATACGATTTTAGTTACCGACAACTTTCAGTTTGCGCTCACTGAGGAGTGCCCTCAGGTGTCGGGCCCGACCGCATCACGAAGTATTCGTGATGTATACGATCGTTGGACCAAGGCCAATGAAAAGGCTAAGGTCTACATAATAGCCAGCTTGCCTGAAGTTTTGGCTAAGAAGCACGAGCTCATGGTCACCGCTAAGGAGATCATGGAGTCGTTGCAGAACTTGTTTGGACAACACTACTTTCAGGTTAGGCACGACGCTCTCAATCATGTGTTCAATGCTAGGATGAAGGAAGACACGTTTGTTAGAGAACATGTTCTCGACATGATGACCCGCTTTAACTTGGTGAAAATTAACGATGCTTCAATCGATGAGTCGAGCCAGGTCAGCTTCATTCTGGAGATTTTTCCAAAGAGTTTCCAGCAGTTTCGTAGCATTGTTGTTATGAACAAAATTAGCTACAATCTGACCACCCTCCTCAACGAACTACAGACCTTCCAGTCCTTGATGCCAGTCAAGGGGCAGGAAACTGAGGCAAATGTTGCCTTCAGGTTCTTTCACAGGGGTTCGACCTCTGGGGCAAAGTCTGTGGATTCTTCAGGCCCGAAAGGGAATAAGAAGAAGTTGAAGAAGGTCGTGAAAGCTGATCGCGCTGCCGCCCAGAAGGGCAAAAAGGTCAAGGAGGTTGCCAAAAAGAAAAGTGTTTCTACTGCAACGGGGATGACCAATGGAAGAGGAACTGCCCCAAAATTCCTTGTCGACAAGAAGAAGGAAGATAAATATGATTTACTTGTTATTGAAACTTGTTTAGTGGAGAGTAGTGACTCTGTCTGGATACTTGATTCAGGCGCCACTAACCATGTTTGCTCTTTTTTTCAGGGAATTAGTTCCTGGCAGCGACTGCAGGAGGGAGAGATAACACTTAGTGTTGGATCCATAGAAGTTGTCTCAGTTGCAGGTGTGGGCACGGTGAAACTTTTCTTAGGCAGGAAGTACATTTTATTGGATAACATATACATAGTTTTAGGGTTTACTAGAAACCTTGTTTCAATTTCCTGTCTTATTGAACACTGTATGTCCATTTCTTTTGAGCATAATAAATCGTTTATTTCTCATAAAGGAAATGTGTTGTGTTCTGATTCGCTTGAGAATAGTTTATATGTTTTAAACCCAAATTCGATCAAAAGTGTTTTGAATACTAAATTGTTTAAAACAACTGAAACACGAACTAAAAGGTTAAAAGTTTCTCCAAAAGAAAATGCCCATCTTTGGTATCTAAGGTTAGGCCACATAAATCTTAATAGGATTGAGAGACTAGTGAAGAATGGACTTCTAAGCGAGTTAGAAGAAAATTCTTTATTGGTTTGTGAGTCATGCCTTGAATGCAAAATGACCAAACAACCTTTTAGTGGAAAAAGTTATAGAGCCAAAGAGCCTCTGGAGGTTATACATTCTGACCTCTGTGGTCCGATGAGTGTTAAAGCACGGGGAGATTACGAATACTTTGTACCTTTTATAGATTACTATTTGAGATATGGGTACGTTTACCTAATGCATCGCATGTCTGAAGCTCTTGAAAAGTTCAAGGAGTACATGACTGAGGTTGAGAACCAGTTAGGTAAAACGATTAAAATACTTCGATCGGATCGAGGTGGAGAGTACATGGACACAGAATTTCAGGACTACATGATAGAACATGGAATAACGTCCCAACTCTCATCACCTGGTTTGCCACAACAGAATGGTGTATCGGAGAGGAGAAACAAAATCCTGTTAGACATGGTTCGGTCGATGATGAGTTACGCTCATCTCCCTGACTCGTTTTCAATGAAAAATTATAAATCTAAGTGCCAAAAGTAAAAACATCTAATTATGCAAACCAATATTCATCTCATGATTATCATGAAAAATCACCTATGTTTTTGACAAATCTAGAACAAAAACAAGAACACAATTGGCTCTGATACCAATTGATAGGATCGAATCCCACAACGGAAGCGAGTTTAATCGTGTGTTCTTGAAATTTGTTACGTAGATCAAATCAACAACATAAATTAACAACGATTAAGCATATATTAAACTATGGACAACAAGCATGTTACCTTTGTAGACTAAAATCTTCACGTGCTCCTTTGCTTCTCACGATCTCACGTTCTCAACGATCCCGATGCAATCGATCACACAACTAACTCTTCTCCGTTGTATCTCTAGGAGAGGGAGGATGGTGGAATTCCTTTTTGGAGTTTGGAGAATATGAGAGAATGAGTGAAAAACTCTTTTTCACAAGTGAGAGCACTAAGGTTTCTTTTCTTAAGAATGCTTCTCAAAATATGCATCTTATGCATGTATTTATAGGGAAATAGGGTAGAAATTACCATCCTATCTCTATAGTGCTCTTATTATGTATTTGCAAATCATATTTGCATATTTACATAATCATAAGGTATCTCTCATCTTAAGATATAGTTTATTGTGAATCAAATTCTCATTAAACTAATATCAATTATATCACACATAATTGATATATCTCCTCATATATTAAATTGAACACTTCAATTTCACTCCAAACTTTATACCCTTAATATTTCCATGTTGAGCCAACGGAGGGACCTAATGGACCTACAGATCATTGATGGAGATCTGATCTCCTTGAGCAGCGGAAATGTGTTTGGGATCGTTAATCGCTTGATTGTTTTAATTGAAACAAAAACCAATACATTGATAAATAATACAGAACAAGCATGAAATTCTAATCCTATTAGACATTGATTAATTACATACAAACAAAATAAGTTTAACAATTAAACTAAAGGGAAGAAGGAATTACCTTTGTAGTTTAGCAGAACAACAACTCCTTGCTCCAATGTTCAGCAACTCAAGAACTTCAAAAGTTCTCTGTTTTTCACCAACAGAACACCACTAACAGAGAAAACCTTCTATATCTCTGAGTTCTTAGAACAAAATCCTTTGTGGGAAGGATTCCAACAATTGGAAGTTTTTGGGAATTTTAGAATTGACAGAGAGAGAGAATTCTTCAGTCTTTCAACCAAAATTGATCAAATGATCTCATCAAGTGAGAAACCCCCTTCTCCCTGTTAATCCGTCGATAGGGAGAATGGGAGGGGTAGTGGGGAACGTCTCTGAGTGACACGTTCCCTCATTTATTATTATTAAAATAATAATAATAATAATATAATTAAATCAAATTTAATTATTCATTTAAATCATATTTAAATAATACAAATTAAATATCATATATTTAATTTGGATTAAATCTCATTTAATCATATTACCCCTTTAACTTATAGTTTTGATGTACAACCAGTGCACATTAAATTTTATCCTATAGTTTGCAAATGTGAATCACATCCACATTGAATATAATTATTTGAACTCTTTCAAATATTCAATTCTCTTATATGATTTAATATGTATCATATTCACATTAAATTTATAATATATAGTTCCAAAACTATATATTATATCGTATCAATATACATTATATTTATTCCGTAATGAATTTGAACATTTCAAATTCAAATGATCTAAGAACCCTTTACGAGCTAGAAGGTGGACCTAATGGACCAACATATCAGAAGCTCCAACGATACGAGATTTTTCGGTTAATCTCACTAACCTCCCAATCAACATTCGTTAACTGCGGGAACACTCCACTAAAGTCCCACAGCTGCACTCTTCTCACTGCAGATATATTTCTGTGTCCATGGATATTGACGAATAACAACAAGTCAATCCTTCACGAATGTTCGTAACACCAGCTAGGTCAAATTACCGTTTTACGCCTGAGTTACATCTTATGTCTTAAGTACCAGTGCTCCTCTAATGAACAATTTGTTTGTGGTCCTACCAACAAACAGAGTCCCTCTCGGGCCAATGAGAGGGTTGGGCCCTTTGTTCCAGTCCCGGAGACACCACTTAAGGGAACATTCCTCTACTTACCCTAGTAGGCGGGAAGGAGTCAATTTCATCTTGCTAAGTTAAGTTCCCAACCACTCACTCGGTCTTGTCCCCAAGAAGGTAGGCATATTAAGTCGGCAAATCTTGCCACTCTCACCCATAATAGTCAAAGGACAATCCCTCGCGAATAGGAGTTCGTAACCTGCTCAGGATTGAGATCAAGTTGCCTAGGTCATCCTAGTGAAATAGAAACCTAACTAGTCAACGGAGTTACGGCTAGAGGTTACTATTTCGTGGTCCGGTCTTATGTAATCTCATTACATAGGATATCCCCACTCACATGTTATCTACACGAACACGTTAAGATCACTGTGTCTATATCAAATACAAAGTGGGTCACATCCATAGTTTAACCAGGGTAAGGTACTCAAACCTTATCCCCTAACTATAGACCCTTTAGGCTGTATCTCGAACCGAGATCGTTTTTATGTACATTACATTCAGTTAGAGATTCATTTAACAACCTTGGATGTTTAGTTTATTGGATTTAGGGTTTAAATAAAGGCAAACTCGTAGATAACGAACAATAACACTTTATTGAAATAATAATCTTTATTACAATAATTAGAACATAATTACAAACTACGGGTTTTAGGGCACAAATCCCAACAAACTCCGACTTGAACTAAAACTCTAGTGGGGTACAACATAATCTAAAACAGTGGTTACAGAGATATAAATACAATAAACTAGGACATCCATATACCCCATTACATATCTCCCACTTGCCCTAGATTAGCCTATGTACATATCTCGTAGACCCAGACTTTCCAGATGACCCTCGAACACTTTAGCCGTGAGAGTCTTTGTAAACATATCAGCAATAATATTGCTCAAGGCGATCTTCGTGGATCGCCACATCTTCTCGTTGCACTATTTCTCGTATAAGGTGATACTTCCTCTCGATGTGCTTACCTCGCTTATGGTAACGAGGTTCCTTCGAATTGGCTACCGCACCACTGTTGTCACAGTATAAGGTGATGGGAGATTCCATATTTGGAACAACTTCCAAATCGATGGAATTTCCTTAGCCAAACAACCTCTTTCGCCGCTTTCACAAGCGGCGACATACTCGACCTCCATTGTGGAGTCGATGATGCATCCTTGCTTGATGCTTCGCCATACTATAACTCCCGTTAAGGGTGAAAATTGATCCCGATGTGGATTTTCGAGAATCCATATCGGTCAAAATCGAGAATCGGTGTATCCAAAGATGGATCAAATCCTTGAGACCCATACACAGCGTATAGTCCTCGTTCTCCTTAGATACTTGAGGATATTTTTAACTATCGTCTAGTGGTCTAACCTGGATTGGGTCGGTACCTCACCGACTATTCCCACTTCATAGCAAATGTCCTGCCTCGTGCACAACATAGCATATATTAAGCTACCTACTGCAGAGGCATAGGGAATATGTCTCATATCCTCAACTTCTTGAGGTGTCTTGGGACACTGTTCCCTAGACAGACGAACTCCGTGCCTGAAGGGCAATAAGCCTCTCTTGGAATTCTGCATCGAATATCTGGACAACATTTTGTCGATATAAGACGCTTGAGACAGTGCTAGCATTTTGTTCTTGCGATTCCTGAAGATGTGAATCCCAAGAACATATTGCGTCTCTCCCAAATCTTTCATTTGGATCTGGGTCGCTAGCCAATTCTTTATGTCAGTAAGGTATCCTACATCATTCCCAATGAGTAGGATATCATCCATATAAAGTACTAACAAAGCTAGTTTGTCGTTGAAGATCATCTTGTAAACACAAGGCTCATCAACGTTTTGGTCAAAGTCGTAAGACTTGAACGCAGTATCAAATCTTATATTCCAAGATCTTGACGCTTGTTTCAATCCATAAATGGATCGATTAAGCTTACAAACGTTTTGCTCCTGATCTTGGGCTATGAACCCTTCGGGCTGAGACATATAGATGCTCTCGTCAAGATTACCATTCAAAAAGGCAGTCTTGACGTACATTTGCCAAATTTCATAATAATAAAACGCGGCTATGGACAAGAATATCCTTATAGACTTTAGCATAGCAACAGGGGAAAAAGTTTTTTCATAGTCAACTCCTTCCCTTTGGCTAAAACCCTTTGCTACAAGCCTAGCCTTAAGGGTATGTACATTTCCGGCTGCATCTCCCTTTCTCTTGTAGATCCATTTACACCCTATGGGTCTAACCCCTTCAGGTTGGTCTACAAGTTTCCATACTAAATTCAAGTCCATTGACTACATTTCAAGGTCCATGGCTTTGATCCATTGGTCCTTGTCTACGTCATTCATTGCCTATTTATAAGAAAATGGATCTTCTACGCCGTCATCAGGTATGACAACTTGAGTTTCAGCTAAACCCAAGTAGCAGTCAGGTTGAGAAACAACCCTCCCACTGCGTCGAGGCATTCCCAACGATTGAGAAGGACGAGACTGACTTGAGGTGTTGGTTCTTCCATCAACTCTTGATGAAGGTCCAGCTTGATCAACAACTCTTGTTGATTCATGTGTAGCTTCATTTAGTACTAATTTATTACGCGGTACGTGGTTCCTCATGTGATCTTCCTCCAAGAAGGTGGCGTTTGTCGATACAATCACCTTGTTTTTTTATGGGTCGTAGAAAAGACCACCTCTCGTTTCTTTGGGATAGCCAACAAATTGGCACAATTTTGAACGAGGTTCCAACTTCTTTGGGTTTGTCACGAGCCTGTGTGTCGGACAATCCCAAATCCTGAAGTGCTGTAAACTAGGTTTACGCCTTTCCACGATTCAAAGGTGCTTCAAACACTCTTTGATGGAACACTATTCAAGATTTGAACTACGCCTCATCTGCGTATCCCCAAACGCAGGCGAGCAATTGAGCATAGCTCATCATAGAAACCAACCATGTCTAACAAGGTTCTATTTCTCCTTTCTGACACACAATTTTGTTGTGGTGTATTAGGTGCAGAGTGTTGAGATTTAATTCCATGTTCTATCATATAGTCTTGGAATCTCAAATCCATATACTCTCCACCTCGATCAGATCGAAGTGTTTTAATGGGTTTCCCTAATGCATTCTCTACTTCAGCCTTATACTCTTTGAACTTTTCAAGAGCCTCAGACTTGTGATGCATTAGATATAGATAACCATACCTCGAAAAGTCATCTATGAAAGAGATGAAATATTTGTACCCTCCTCGAGGTTTAATATTCACCGGACCACAAAGATCCGAATGTATAAGTTCTAAGGGTTCTATGGCTCTGTAACCTTTTCCTGTAAAAGGTCGTTTGGTCATTTTACCTTCCAAGCATGATTCGCAAGGAGGTAAAGAATCATCTTCTAACTTGTTTAGAAGTCTATTCTTAGAAAGCCTCTCAATCCGATTGAGATTAAGATGACCAAGTCTAAGATGCCATAGATAGGTATTATTATTTGGAGAAATTCTTTGCCTTTTATTTTGAGTACTAGCATTTTTAAACATCTCAAGATTTAATATTGCTTTAGTTTTGTTCGGTTTAAGTACATACAAGCCATTTTTCAATTTAGCACAACAAATATTGACACCCTCTTTCAAAATGAATGTTTCATTAATTGAAAAAGTAATACAATATCTAAGTTCTATTAAACAAGAGATAGAAATTAAGTTCCTTTTAAGCTTAGGAACTATATACAGATTTTTTAATAAAAGAAATCTATCTCCAAAAAATAGCTTGGCATCTCCCACTGCACGAGCTGAGACAACGTCTCCTGTTCCAACCCTGAGCGTCATCTCACCCTATTCGAGCTCCTTGAAGGAACTAGTTTCCTGAAATGAAGAGCAAACGTGATTAGTGACTCCTGAATCAAGTATCTAGGTAAAATCATCATTTTCAACTAAACAAGTTTCAATAACAAGTAAATCTAATTTACCTTTTTCTCTTTGAGCTCAAATAAAGGTACTTTGGGCGCTTTAAGCTTAATGCCCATCCACGTTGCAAAGGAAACATTTTCCTTTATCTCGCAACCTTGGCTTTTCCTTCCCCTTGTCACGGCGGTGCCTTCCCTTTCCTCCTATTTTCTTCTTTTGGGTCTTCTTAAGCCCGTAAGATGAGCTACTGAGACTTAGTCCTGAGGATGAACCATTCGGAACCTTACGGAATGGGCAAAACAGATTTGCCTCTCCATCACCGTCCTTATTCTTCATAAGAGATCGGAAAGTCATAGTTCATTAAGGAGAGTAGTTAGGTTATACTCTATCTTGTTCATCACCACATTGCTGCGAATTGCGAAACTCTTGAAAGAGATTCCGGGATGAACGATACACGACTTTGCTCGTCAATGACCGCTCGTTCATCTCAAACACGTTGAAGTGGACCATCGGATCAAGAACGTGTTCTCTCACCGATGTCCTCTCCTTCATACGGGAGTTATAAACGTATTTGAGGATTCGTCTTTGAATCGCCAAGACGGTTTTCCAAACATTTCTGCAATGAACTCATGATCTCACGGCGAGAGACCATGCCCTCGTGCTTTTTGGCCAGAACTTCAGAAACACTAGCAAAAATGTAGACCTTGGCCTTGATCCAGCAGTCGTATGCCTCCTTAACAGATTGAGGAGCGTTACGAGGAGGGATCTGAAGACATTCCTCAGACAGTACAAACCGAAGGTCGTCAACAACGAGAATCGTATTCAAGTTGGACTTCCACGTAGTAAAATTCTCACCAGTTAAACGGTCGCTTTTAAGTAAGGTTATTATTCAGGACGACATGCTGAAAATCCAAAGTAGTTCTAATTAGTTATGCCTTTTAACTCATTGTAAAAACCAATCAAATTTAGCAAAAATATTAAGGAACCCTATTGTTTAAACTAAAACCACAGTTTAAATTAAACCTTTAATTTTGCAACGATACTTCAAGGATTTAGAACAAAAGCCTCCGTCAAGTGCACGATCACCTCCTCCTTGAATTGAGACTTTCTCGGCCAATTCTCACTACAGAACATCTCATGTCCCAAAGGTCCTTAGCTACCGTTTGTTTGGTCAAGGATTTGTTAACTAACTTAACTCATCCCGTAAATGTGACCCTTCCATTTTCAGATCAAATATGCCCGAGCCAACAGGCTACTATTAAGAAAGACAACTGATGGCAAACAACCTAAGAGACCCTATCAATTTCTGGAGTTCGCGGTGTTCCGATCCCTATAGTGAGACCCTCCGTAGGGGTTGGCTGTTCCAGGACAACCTAGCAGGCGAACTATAGAAATCTCACGGTGCCACCTAGTGGAGGAGACCGTAGGATACGTTGACACGCGTCCTGCTCCCATTTACCATGGATACTTCCTCATTCACCTTGGTATTGAACCATGCAAACACATCGTGTGGGGGGCGCCTATTGACGCAACGTGGCGAGCATTGAACTCACGGTGTGAACTCTTGAGGGCGTGAGAGTAAACTCGATGCGAACATCTCGTTTTCTCCCACTGAAGTTCCTAAAATTAGGGTATAGTTTTAACTTAGTCAGATTCTGGCTAAAAGAATCTATCTAAGTCTATGCCTATTATAACTATTATAACTAGGTCTTAAAAACTTATGTCTAGGTGAATAAACATTTTAATTACCTAGAGATAAAATAGAACTAAGGTTAATTCAACTCAGTTTAAGTCAGCCTCCCGTAGGAGGTGTTAGTTAACAAGTCGACTTAAGTACCCCCAGCCTTAGACAGAACTTCACCGGTAGAGTTCCCTTATAACAAAAGTTCTAATGTCCTACTAGATTTTAAACTATTTAAAATACTACGTAAGACCAATTTCTAATCCTATTAGAAATTAAAACTTAGGTCTAAATTAATTTTAAACAATTTAAAACTAATTTAAATTTTAACCCAAGTTCCTATGTTTGCATGCATTTCTTTATTATAGGTTATGATTTCTAAAACCCCTTTAAATTTATAACTTTTATAAATTTTAATAATTAACCTATGAAAGAAACTATATTATTAATCCAACCATCTATATTCAAATTGGAATTATAAAAGGAATTCAACTATTTGAATTATAAAATTACTTAAACAAAATAACATTTATTTTAAACTAAGTAATTTATTGCTCCATGCAATTTATTTTCCATATAATTTAATTATAACACTTATAATTAATTACTCATGAAAAAATAAATTAATCATGCATTCAACCATATTCATATAACATTTATATAAATAAAATGCATGAACATGCTTATCCTAAGGTGGGAATAATCTAAATGACATTCATAAAGACATAAAACTGTAAAACCGGAATAATTTGGCCCCTAAAGTGCAAAAAAAATAAATTACATTAATTTATTTCATGAAACCGATCCAAAAACACCCTGAACCGACCTTGAACCGCTCGAATCGGACTAAAAACGTTGAACAAGTCGAACCGATCTACATACCTTTGGAATGCCCCGCGGCGCTGTAACGGCCGATGCCGCCCGGCCGTTAACGCCCACTTCGTCGTCTTGCGCGCCTGGTATCGGGATGGTGTTACAACGAGGGACAGCGTTGCAACGCCGCTGACCCCTTGAGCGCCCGCGTCGATAGGGAGCGATGGCATTGCGACGCCGTTGTTCAGCGTTGCAACGCTGATGAACGGCGTTGCAACGCTGCTGATAGCGTTGCAACGTTGTTGCTTCGGCAGTGGCAGAAACTCACGAACACAGCAGCTTCGTTCTTCAATTTCTCCTTCGATTCTCAACCGAATTGCATGAAACTGGTCCCGAACGACTCGTAACTCAATTACAGACTAAATTATGCAGTTTTTGCCCAAAAACGTAGGGGCCTTTACATACAATTTGAACAAAATCGAAGTAAACTAAGGTCAATTTATTCCTAAACAAGTTTTACAGCAAACCAAATACATTTCCCACCAAATCAATACAATTTTGTTTCAAAAAAAATAAATCAAGCATTGCTCTGATACCAATTGATGGAGATCTGATCTCCTTGAGCAGCAGAAACGTGTTTGGGATCGTTAATTACTTGATTGTTTTAATTGAAACAAAAACCAATACATTGATAAATAATACAGAACAAGCATGAAATTATAATCCTATTAGACATGGATTAATTGCATACAAACAAAATAAGTTTAACAATTAAACTAAAGGGAAGAAGGAATTACCTTTGTAGTTTAGCAGAACAACAACTCCTTGCTCCAATGTTCAGCAACTCAAGAACTTCAAAAGTTCTCTGTTTTTCACCAACAGAACACCACCAACAGAGAAAACATTCTATATCTCTGAGTTCCATGCTTGTTCTGTTTTATTTATCAATGTACGGGTTTTTGGTTCAATGAAAATAATCAAGCAATTACGATCCCAATCACGTTTTCGCTGCTCAAGGAGATAATATCTCCATCAATTGGTATCAGAGCAATGCTTGTATTGTTTTGTTTTGAAACAAAATTGCATTGATTTTGGTGGAAATTGCATTGGTTTGCTGTAATACTATTTAGGAATTTTTTTGCCATAGTTTACTTTTGATTTTGATCAAATTGTATGTAAAGGCCCCTGCGTTTTTGGGCAAAAAAGTGCAAAATTGAGTCTGTAATTTAGTTACGGGTCGTTCGGGACAAGTTTCAAGCAATTCGATGGAGAATCGAAGGAGAAATTGCAAGACGAAGTTGTTGTGTTCGTGGAAGAAGGTTGCTGCCGAAGCGTGCGATGAAGGGGTCAGCGGGCTGCAACGCTGGCCCTCAGCGTTGCAACGCCATCCCGATAGCAGGCGCACGCGAGGATGAAGCAGGCGTTGCAACGCTAGCATCAGCGTTGCAACGCCGTGAGGCGATTCAAGGAGTGGCAGACCGGTTCGAGCTGGTTCGTTGGTTTTGGTGCGATTCGAGCGGTTCAAGGTCGGTTCAGGGTGTTTTTGGACCGGTTTCATGAAATAAATTAATGTAATTTATTTTTTTTTGCACTTTAGGGGCCAAATTATTCTGGTTTTACAGCTTTTTATCTATATGAATGTCATTTAGATTATTCCCACCTTAGGATAAGCATGTTCATGCATTTTATTTATATAAATGTTATATGAATATGGTTGAATGCATGACTAATTTATTTTTTCATGAGTAATTAATTATAAGCGTTATAATTAGATTATATGGATAAATTGCATGGAGCATGAAATTACTTAGTTTAAAATAAATGTTATTTTGTTTAAATAATTTTATAATTCAAATAGTTGAATTTCTTTTATAATTCCAATTTGAATATAGATTGTTGGATTTATAATATACTTTCTTTATCATAGGTTAATTATTAAAATTTATAAAAGTTATAAATTAAAGGGGGTTTAGAAACCATAACCTATAATAAAGAAATGCATGCAAACATAGGAACTTGGGTTAAATTTAATTAGTTTTAAATCTTTTAAAATTAATTTAGACCTAAGTTTCAATTTCTAATAGGATTAGAAATAAGTCTTACGTAATATTTTAAATAGTTTAAAATATAGTAGGACTTTAGGACTTTGGTTATAAGGGAACTCTACCGGTGAAGTTTTGTCTAAGGTTGGGGGTACTTAAGCTGACGGTTAACGGAGCACCTCCTACCTGGGAACTTACCCGGAACCTGAGTTGAATTAACCTCAGTTCTGTTTTATCTCTAGGTGATTAAAATGTTTATTCACCTAGACATAAGGTTTTAAGACCTAATTATAATAGTTATAATAGGCATAGACTTAGATAGATTCTTTTAGCCAGAATCCGACTAAGTTAAATCCATACCCTAATTTTAGGAACTTCAGTGGGATAAAACGAGATGTTCGCATCGAGTTTACTCTCACGTCCTCAAGAGTTCACACCGTGAGTTCCATGCTCGGCTCGCGCGGCGTCACTAGGGCGTCCTCTACGGTATGTGTGTTTGCATGGTTCAATACCAAGGTGAATGAGGGAAGTATCCATAGTAAATGGGAGCAGGACGCGTGTCAACGTATCCTACGCTCTCCTCCATTAGGTCGCACCGTGAGATTTCTATAGTCCGCCTGCTAGGTTGTCCTGAAACAACCAAACCCTACGGAGGGCCTGACTATAGGGATCGGAACACCGCGAACTCCAGAAATGGATAGGGTCTCTTAGGTTGTTTGCCAGCAGTTGTCTTTCTTAATAGTAGGTTGTTGGCTCGGGCCTATTGGATCTGAAAATGGCAGGGTCACATTTATGGGATGAGTTAAGCTAGTTAACAAATCATTGACCAAAAAATGGTAGCTAAGGACCATTGGGACATGAGATGTTCGTAGTGGGGAATTGGGTGAGAAAGTCTCAATTCAAGGAAGAATGATTGTGTGCCCGACGAGGCTTTTGTTCTAAACCCTTGAAGTATCGTTGCAAAATTAAAGGTTTAACTTAAACAATGAGTTTTAGTTTAAACACTAGGGTTCTTTAATAATTTTGCTAAATTAGATTGATTTTTACAATGGGTTTAAAGGCATAACTAATTAGAACTATTTTGTTTTTTCAGCATGTCGTCCTCAATAATAGCCTTACTTAAAAGCGACCGTTTAACTAGTGAGAATTTTACTACGTGGAATTCCAACTTGAATACGATTCTCGTTGTTGACGACCTTCGGTTCGTATTAATCGAGGAATGTCCTCGATTCTCGCTCGTAACGCCCTCAATCATATTGAGGCGTGCGGCCACTGGATCAAGGCCAATGATAAGGCCAAGGTCTACATTTTGGCTAGTGTTTCTGAAGTTCTGATCAAAAAGCACGAGGGCATGATCTCACTTTCGTGTGATCATGAGTTCACCGCAGAAATGTTTGGACAACCGTGCGACAGATTCGATGCGAATCCTCAAATACGCTTATAACTCCCGTATGAAGGAGGGGTCATCGGTGAGAGAACACGTTCTTGATCTGATGGTCCACTTCAACGTGGTTGAGATGAACGGAGCGGTCATTGACGGCAGCAGCAGTCGTATCGTTCACCCCGGAATCTCTTCCAAGAGTTTCTGCAATTCCGCAAAGAATGCGATGATGAACAAGATAGAGTATAACCCGACTACTCTCCTTAATGAACTACGACTTTCCAGTCTCTTATGAAGAATAAGGGACAGACTGATGGAGAGGCAAATCTGTTTGCCCATTCCAGAAGGTTCCAGAAGGGTTCATCCTCTGGGACTAAGTCCTGTAGCTCATCTTCTGGGCTTAAGAAGACCCAAAAGAAGAAAATAGGAGGGAAAGGGAAGGCACCTGCTGCTAACAAGGGTAAGGGAAAAGCCAAACTTGCAGATATAGGAAAGTGTTTCCACTGCAACATGGATGGGCACTGGAAGAGAAACTTCCCAAAATACCTTCCTGAGATCAAAGAGAAGAAAGGTAAATTAGATTTACTTGTTCTTGAAACTTGTTTAATGGAAAATGATGATTTAACCTGGATACTTGATTCAGGAGCCACTAATCACGTTTGCTCTTCATTCCAGAAACTAGTTCCTTCAAGGAGCTCAAGAGGGTGAGATGACGCCTGTGGTCGGAACAGAGACGCGTCGTCTCACTGCAAATGAGAGGAGATGCCAAGTTATTTTTCTGGAGATAGGTTTCTTTCTTTAAAAAATCTGTATATAGTTCCTAAGCTTAAAAGAAACTTAATTTCTATCTCTTGTTTAATAGAACTTGGTTATTGTATTTCTTTTTCAATCAATGAAGTGTTCATTTTGAAAGAGGGTGTCAATATTTGTTCTGCTAAATTGAAAAATGGCTTGTACGTACTAAAACCGAATAAAACCAATGCAATTTTAAATCATGAGATGTTTAAGAATGCTAACACTCAAAATAAAAGGCAAAGAATTTCTCCAAATAATAATACCTATCTGTGGCATCTTAGACTTGGTCATATTAATCTCAACCGGATTGAGAGACTTTCTAAGAATGGACTTCTAAACAAGTTAGAAGATGATTCTTTACCGCCTTGCGAGCCTTGCTTGGAGGGTAAAATGACCAAACGACCTTTTACTGGAAAAGGTTATAGAGCCGTAGAACTCTTAGAACTTATACATTCTGATCTTTGTGGTCCGTGAATGTTAAAGCTCGAGGAGAGATACTTTAAATATTTCATCTCTTTCATAGATGATTATTCGAGGTATGGTTATCTATACCTAATGCATCACAAGTCCAAGCTCTTGAAAAGTTCAAAGAGTATAAGGTCAAGTAGAGAATGCATTAGGAGAAGCATTAAAACACTTCGATCCGATCGAGGTGGAGAGAGAAATGGATTTGAGATTCCGTGACTATATGATAGAACATGGAATTAAATCTCAACTCTCTCAGCACCAAATACACCACAACAAAATGGTGTGTCGAAGGAGAAATAGAACCTTGATAGACATGGTTCGTTTCTATGATGAGCTATGCTCAATTGCTCCGCCTCGCTTTTGGAGATATGCAGTGAGAGACTGCAGCTTCAAATCTTGAATGTTCCAATCAAAAAGTGTTTCAGAAACACCTTTTGAATTTTGGAAGGGGCGTAAACCTAGTTTACAACACTTCAGGATTTGGGGATGTCCGGCACACGTACTTGTGACAAACCCAAAGAAACATGAACCTCGTTCAAGATTGTGCCAATTTGTTGGCTATCCCAAAGAAACGAGAGGTGGTCTTTTCTACGACCCACAAGAAAATAAGGTGATTGTATCCACAAACGCCATATTCTTGGAGGAAGATCACATGAGAAACCATAAACCGCATAGTAAATTAGTACTAAATGAAGCTACACATGAACCAACAAGAGTTGTTAATCAAGCTGGACCCTTATCAAGAGTTGATGGAGGAGTCAGCACCTCAAGTCAGTCTCGTCCTTCTCAATCGTTGGGAATGCCTCGACGCAGTGGAAGGGTTGTTTCCCAACCTGACCGCTACTTGGGTTTTGCTGAAACTCAAGTTGTCATACCTGATGACGGCGTAGAAGATCCATTGTCTTATAAATAGGCAATGAATGGCGTAGACAATGACCAATGGATCAAAGCCATGGACCTTGAAATGGAGTCAATGGACTTCAATTCAGTATGGGAACTTGTAGACCAACCAGAAGGGGTTAGACCCATAGGGTGTAAATGGATCTATAAAAGAAAGAGAGATGCAGCCGAAAAGGTACAGACCTTTAAGGCTAGACTTGTAGCCAAGGGTTTTACCCAAAGGGAAAGAGTTGACTATGAAGAAACTTTTTTGCCTGTTGCTATGTTTAAGTCTATAAGGATACTCTTGTCCATAGCCGCGTTTTATGATTATGAAATTTGGCAAATGGACGTCAAGACTGCCTTTTTGAATGGTAATCTTGACGAGAGCATCTATATGTCTCAGCCCGAAGGGTTCATAGCACGAGGTAAGGAGCAAAAAGTTTGCAAGCTTAATCGATCCATTTATGGATTGAAACAAGCATCAAGATCTTGAAATATGAGATTTGATACAGCGATCAAGTCTTACGGCTTTGACCAAAACGTTGACGAGCCTTGTGTTTACAAGAGGATCGTCAACGACAAAGTAGCTTTGTTAGTACTTTATGTGGATGATATCCTACTCATTGGGAATGATGTAGGATACCTAACTGAAATAAAGAATTGGCTGGCGACCCAATTCCAAATGAAAGATTTGGGAGAGGCGCAGTCTGTTCTTGGGATTTAGATCTTTAGGAATCGCAAGAACAGAACGCTAGCACTGTCTCAAGCGTCTTATATCGACAAAATGTTGTCCAGATATTCGATGCAGAATTCCAAGAGGGGCTTATTACCCTTCAGGCACGGAGTTCATCTATCTAGGGAACAGTGTTCCAAGACACCACAAGAAGTTGAGGATATGAGACATATTCCCTATGCCTCTGCAGTAGGTAGCTTAATGTATGCTATGCTATGCACGAGGTCGGACATTTGTTATGCAGTGAGAATAGTCGATGAGGTACCACCCAATCCGTGGTTAGACCACCGGACAAAGAGCTAAAAATATCCTCAAGTATCTAAGGACAACGAAGGACTATATGCTTGTTTATGGGTCTAAGGATCTGATCCTTACTAGATACACTGATTCTGATATTCAGACCGATAAGGATTCTCAGAAATCCACATCAGGATCAGTTTTCACCCTTAATGGGGGAGCTATAGTATGGCGAAACATCAAGCAAGGATGCATCGCTGACTCCACAATGGAGGCTGAGTATGTCGCCGCTTGTGAAGCAGCTAAGGAGGTTGTTTGGCTAAGGAAATTCCTTACTGATTTGAAGTTGTTCCAAATATGGAATCTTCCATCACCTTATACTGTGACAACAGTGGTGCGAGAGCCAATTCGAAGGAACCTCGCAGCCATAAGCGAGGAAAGCACATCGAGAGTCATCTGGAAAGTCTGGGTCACGAAGATCGCTTTGGAGCACAATATTGTTGAACCGTTTACAAAGACTCTCATGGCTAAAGTGTTCGAGGGTCATCTGGAAAGTCTGGGTCTACGAGTTATGTACATAAGCTAATCTAGGGCAAGTGGGAGATATGTAATGGGGTATATGGATGCCCTAGTTTATTGTATTTCTATCTCTTGTAACCACTGTTTTAGATTATGATGTACTCCACTAGAGTTTTAGTTCAAGTGGGAGTTTGTTGGGATTTGTGCCCTAAAACTCGTAGTTTAAAATTATGTTCTAATTAATGTAATTAAGTATTATTATTTCAATAAAGTGTTATTGTTCGTTATCTACGAGTTTGCCTTTATTTAAATCCTAAATCCAATAAACTAAACATCCAAGGTTGTTAAATGAATCTTTAACTGAATGTAATGTACATAAAAAGGATCTCGGTTCGAGATACAGCCTAAAGGGTCTATAGTTAGGGGATAAGGTTTGGGTACCTTACCCTGGTAAAACTATGGATGTGACACACTTTGTATTTGATACAAACACTGTGATCCTAATGTGTTCGTATAGATGACATGTGAGTGGGGATATCCTATGTAATGAGATTACATAAGACCGGACCACGAAATAGTAACCTCTAAATCAGAACTCAGTTGATCGGTTAGGTTTCTATTTCACTAGGATGACCTAGGCAACTTGATCTCAATCTGAGCAGAGTTACGAACTCCCATTTATGAGGATTTTCCTTTGACTAGTATGGGTTAGAGTGGCGAGATTCGCTGACTCAATATGCCTACCTTCTTGGGGACAAGACCGAGTGAGCGGCTGGGAACTTAACTTAGCAAGATGAAATTCACTCCTTCCCGGCTACTAGAGTAAGTAGAGGAATGTTCCCTTAAGTGGTGTCTCTGAGACTTGAACAAACGGTCCGACCCTCTCATTGGGCCGAGAGAGACTCTGTTTGTTGGTAGGACCACAAACAAATTGTTTATTAGAGGAACACTGGTACTTAAGGCACAAGATGTAACCCAGGGGTAAAACGGTAATTTGACCCAGCTGGTGTTACGAACATTCGTGAAGGATTGACTTGCTGTTATTGGTCAATATCTATGGACACAGAAATATATCTGCAGTGAGAAGAGTGCAGTTGTGGGACTTTAGTGGAGTGTTCCCGCAGTTAACGAATGTTGATTGGGACGTTAATGAGATTAACCGAGCAATCTCGTACCGTTGGAACTTCGGATTTGTAGGTCCATTAGGTCCACCTTCTAACTCGTAAAGGGTTCTTAGATCATTTGAATTTGAAATGTTAAAATTCATTGGGGAATATATTTAATGTATATTGATATGATATAATATATAGTTTTGGAATTATATATTATAAATGTAATGTGAATGTGATTCATATTAAATTACATGAGAGAATTAAATATTTGAAAGAGTTCAAATATTAAATTCACATGTGAATGTGATTCACATATGCAAACTATAGGATAAAATTTAATGTGCACTAGTTGTACATTAAACTATAGGTTAAAGGGTAAAATGATTAAATATGATTTAATCAATTTAATTAATATTATAATTGAATTAAATATGATTTAATTTAATTAATTAATATTTGATTAATTAATATAATATTAATTGAGAACGTGTCAGGAGGACACATTCCCACTACCCCCCAACTCCCCCTCGATAGGGAGTGGGGAGTTGCCCACTGAAGCTTCTTCTTCTCCTGGTGAGAAGAAGAAAGTGATCGATCTGCAAAATTTTGGAGAAGTGTCTCTGAAAGAATTCTCTCTCTCTCACACTCTCATTCCCAAATTTTTCCAATTGTTGGAATCCTTCCCACAAAGGAGAGGTCTAAGCATTCAGAGACATAGAGGGTTTTCCAAGTGGTAGTGTTCCTGCTTGAAAAACAGAGAGTTACTGTGTTGCTGATTTACTGGAATTTGCTTAGAGCAAGGAGTTGCTGCGAGTCTACAAAGGTAAACATTTATTCCTCTTCCTTCTTAGTTTAATTGTTAAACTTAGTATGTTTGTATGCAATTAATCCATGCCTAATTGGATTAGAATTAATTTCCATGCTTGTTCTGTTTTATTTATCAATGTACTGGTTTTTGGTTCAATGAAAACAATAAAGCAATTACGATCCCAATCACGTTTCCGCTGCTCAAGGAGATCAAATCTCCATCATGGTCAACTCATGGGCATTGGTTATATCAGTGGACACGTAATATTCGGCACTGACGGGAGTGCAGCAACGAGCTTTAGTGGAGCTTTACCGTAGCTAATGAAGGTTGAATAACCGGGTCAAAGAGTTTGATAGGTTAATCTCGGATCATTGGAGCTCGTCACTATAGGTCCATTAGGTCCCTCGGCTGGCTCAATCTGGGTTAAAAGAAGGGTTAGTGTTTTGGTGTGAATTGAAGTGTTCAATTTCACTAAAAGGGTATTTATGTCATTTATATGAGATATGAATGATATAATATATAGTTTAATGTGAATGAGATTCGTAATAAACTATAGGTTAGCCTAATTGTTGAATTAGACCTAATTGGAGAAATTCAATTGAGAGATATTAAATTGGATGTGATTCAATTTAATAAATCCACAATATTGCAAATGTGATGTGTAATATGAGATATGGGATATCTTATAATATATGGTTATGCAAATATGATTTGCATAACTTATAGTTGTGGTAAAATGGTAAATAGGTGGAGATTTCAACTCCACCTATCTCCATTATATAAACCCTTCTTGCAAGAAGGAAAGCAAGCCATTCTCTCATTTTTTGGAATTCTCACCAAAAAGAAGAGAACAATTCTCTCTCAATTTTCTCAACTTTTCTCCTTTCTTCTCCAAAACACCAAGTTCCCACAAACTTCCTTCTTCCAAAAGAAGAACAACCGAGAAGCCTTTGGTGGTGTTCTTGTTCGTGAGAAGTGTTCGGGTTCGTAGAGATCGAGAAGCACACGAAGAGTTCGTGAATCGTTGGAAAGGAATCCTTGAAGAAGGTCTTCAACAAGTAAGTAACTTGAACTTACTGTTTTTTCTTTCCATTTTATGTATGTTTAGCCTAGATTTAAGAGTTAAATCATTTTAACGAAATTCAATTGCACAACTTCACCACGACGACTCAATCGTCTTCCGCTGCGTGGGAGTTTCATTCTCTTCAATTAGTATCAGAGCCATACGTTGGTTCGGTGTTGTGCACTGTTTTTCGTTGAAATTAGGTGGGTAAAGCCTTAATTTATGAGATAAATTGTTGGTTTGCAATTATGGATGTTTTCGGTTTTGGCACTAGTTTAGATTTACAATTTATGTTGATGTGATCAATATAAGAGCCCGTTGTTTTTGGGCATTTTGTCGTAAATCGAGTCTGTAAGTCCGATTCGTTCGTGGCAAGAGTTGTTGTGAAGAAATCGGAGCGAAAACGGGCGAGAAATGACGAACAACAAGAGGAGCTTGTTGTTCTGTTGACAGCGTTGAGACGCTGTTCATCGGCGTCTCAACGCTGCAATTGCGGGCGGAGGCTTGGCTGCAGAGCAGCGTTGCAACGCTAGGCGTAGCGTTGCAACACTGTGGCGTGGAGCGCGCGAGGCTTGACGCTGGACGCTGCAGCGTTGCAACGCTGCGTGCGTAGTGGGTGGTTCCAGAGGCCATTTTCGCAAGACGTGGGCAGTTGGACATAATGGGGGCAGTTATTTTCGTATTTTTTTATTTTTTTTAATTTTCAAAATGTAATTATTATTTAATTTATTTATTTCATTAAATAATATTAATAAAAAGTTATATTAATATTATTTAATTAAATAAAGTGCCCCTAGGTGGCAAATCCGGTCTATTTTTGCTATTTAATTATTTTATGCATGTGATGTATGATTTAATTAATTTCTATGTGCATAATGTATGTCATATAGATTTAAAATCCCACCTTAGGTTAAACATTTCATGCATCCTTTATATTATAAGAGTTATAATATATAGTTTGCATGATAGGCTATATTATAAGAGTTATGATATAATTAAATGCATATTTTAATTTAATTAATATAAGTGTTATATTTTTAGATTAAAGTATGCTCATGCATTTATATTTCATGTGATGAATTATTTATGTTATAGTATATAGTTATTCATGTGATGAATGATTAAGTACTATAACATAGAAATGCATGCAACCTAAGTTAATTATTAGTTTTAAAGTTTTTAGAACGTGAATAATTCGACTTAGGTTTTCTAGTTCTAATAAGATTAGAATTAGGAAATCAAAGAGTAATCTTTGAATGGTGACGAATTAGTATCTCTGTCTAAGGAAGGTATTGTCTAAGGCTGGGGTATTTAAGTTGACACTTGCAGAACACCCCTACTTGGAAACCGACCTGGAAGTGAATTCGGTCAGGAGATTCTTAGATTATACTTAACGTGAGTGCCGTTAATTAAAAGTGTTTTAATTTACTCACATAGACCTAAGTAATAATGTGATTATAAACTTAGGTTAAATACCATATAAGAGTTATATTGGTAGACTTAGGTAAATTTTAGCCGGTTTATCTAGGTCAATCCGAAAAAATATAAAGTGTTGAGTGGGAGGAAATATAGTGTATGAGATACATTTAATTTCCAACCACAAATCTCCGTTAAGTTCGCACCGTGAGATCCATACTCGGCCTCGTGGCGCAAATGGGAGCGTCCCCCTTCGGATGGTATTTGTATGGATTAAAATCAACATAGATGGAGAGAGTACTTATAGTGAGTGGGAGGGGGACTTGTGAAAACGGGACCCACGGTCTCTTCTTTCGATTCACACCATGAGACCCCTATGATCCGCCTGCTAGTTTGGCCTGGACAAGACAATCCTTCGGAGGGCCTTGATCATGGGAGTTGGAACACAGTGAATTTCTGAAAGGGATACAGTTTCCTTGTTGGTTTTCCTTCGTGGTTCACCCTTCGGTGGCTATTGTTTGGACGGATACTTGAAAACTTCAAAATTGAGGGTGACACTCATAGAATTCGTCAAGTGTTAATGAATTCGACCAAATAATGGTAACTGGACGCCTAATGCAATAAGAGTTATTCTGGGATTAGGGTCTGGTCGAGAAAGTCTCGTCCTAGAGGAGGAGTGTTTCTGTTCACCCTTCGGTGGCGGTCATTCTAAACCTTTAGGATATCATTGCAATTTTTAAATGACCTAGGGATCATAGGATTAAATTTTCCTAAAACTTGATTGGTTTTCAAAAGTTTATGCGAGACTGACACAAAATTTATTTGATTTTTTCAGCTAAAAAAAAATGTCTAGCTCAATAATTGTTTTACTTGCTTCCGACAAATTAGTGGGAGATAACTTCCAAACGTGGAAGAATAATATCAACACGATTTTAGTAATTGATGACCTGAAGTTCGTGTTTACTGAGGAGTATCCTTAGTTGCCGAGCTCGACTGCATCACGAAGTGTTCGTGATGCTTACGATCGATGGATTAAGGCCAATGAAAAAGCCAAGGTCTATATAATTGCCAGCTTATCTGAAGTCTTGGCAAAGAAGCATGAGTTGATGGTCACCGCTAAGGAGATCATGGATTCGTTGCAAGACATGTTTGGACAACAGTCCTTCCAAGTCAGGCACGATTCACTCAAACACGTCTTCAACGCCCGAATGAAAGAAGGGTCATCTGTCCGAGAACACGTTCTAGACATGATGACCCTGTTTAATTTGGTGGAGATGAACACGGCTTCGATCGACGAGTCGAGCCAGGTCAGCATTATTCTGGAGACTCTTCCGAAGAGTTTCCTTCAGTTTCGTAGCAATGTTGTTATGAACAAAATTAGATGCACTCTAACTACCCTCCTTAATGACCTACAAAATTTCTAGTTCTTGATGAGGATCAGGGCACCGGAACCTGAGGCAAACGTTGCCTACAGGTCTTATCACAGGGGTTCGACCTCTGGGACTAAGTTTTTTGCTCCTTTGCGTCCAAAAGGGAAGAAGAAGATGAAGAGGGGTAAAGCTGACCGAGCTGCCGCCCAAAAGGGCAAGAAGGTCATGGAAGTTGCAGAGAAAGAAAAGTGTTTCCACGGCAATGGGGATGGTCACTGGAAGAGAAACCGTCCCAAGTTCCTTGCCGAGAGGAAGAATCAAGGTAAATGTGATTTACTGGTAACTGAAACTTGCTTAGTGGAGAGTAGTGACTCTACCGGGATTTTAGATTCGGGCGCCACTAACCACGTTTGTTCTTCTTTTCAAGGAATTTATTCCTGGCAGCTGATGCGAGAGGGTGAGGTGACTCTATGGGTTGGATCCGGGGAGATAGTCTCTGCTGCAGTGATCAGCAAAGTGAATGACTATTTTGGCAGGAATTTTTTATTTTTGGACAATATGTATATAGTCCCAGGGTTTACTAGAAACCTTGTTTCTATTTCCTGTCTCATTGAACATTGTATTTCAATTTCCTTTGATTCTAATAAAGCGTTTATTTCTTTCAAAGGCAATTTAATTTGTTCAACTCCACTTGAGTCTAACTTGTATGTTTTAAAGCCAAATTCGATCACAAGCGTTTTGAATACTGAATTGTTTAAAACTACAAAAACACGAACTAAGAGAGTTAAGGTTTCTCCGAAAGAAAATGCCCATCTTTGGCATCTAAGGTTAGGCCACATTAATCTCAATCAGATTGAGAGACTAGTGAAGAGTGGACTTCTAAGTTAGTTGGAAGAAAACTTTTTACCGTGTGTGAGTCATTCCTCGAAGGCAAAATGACCAAACGTCCTTTTAGTGGAAAAGGATATAGAGACAAGGAGCCCCTTGAGCTTATACATTCTGACCTCTGTGGTCCGATGAGTGTTAAAGCACGAGGTGGTTATGAATACTTCGTATCTTTCATGGATGATTATTCGAGGTATGGGTATATTTACCTAATGCATAGGAAGTATGAAACTCTTGAAAAGTTCAAGGAGTACAAGACTGAGGTTGAGAACCTGTTAGGTAAAACCATTAAAACACTTCGATCGGATAGAGGTGGAGAGTATATGGACATTGAATTCCAGGACTATATGATAGAACACGGAATCACGTCCCAACTCTCAGCACCTGGTATGCCATAGAAGAATGGTGTATCGGAGAGGAGAAACAGAACCCTGTTGGACATGGTTCGGTCGATGATGAGTTATGCTCGTCTTCATGATTCTTTTTGGGGTTACGCAGTGGAGACTGCGGTTTACATTTTGAACAACGTTCCGTCGAAGTGTGTTTGTGAAACACCTTTCGAACTCTGGATTGGTCGTAAAGGTAGTTTACACCACTTCAGAATTTAGGGATGCCCGATCCACGTGTTGGTGTTAAACCCGAAGAAATTAGAATCCCGTTCAAAATTGTTCCTATTCGTAGGTTACCCAAAAGAGACCAGAGGTGGTCTGTTTTACGATCCTAAGGATAATAGGGTGCTTGTGTCGACAAACGCCACTTTCATTGAGGAAAACCACATCAGGGATCATTTGCCTATAACTAAAATCGTGTTAAACGAAATGGACAGTACGTTAGCACGAGTTGCTGATGGGGCTAGTACGTTAACAAGTGTTGTTGATCCTAGCACGTCATGTCAAGTCCGTTCCCAAGAGTTTGAAATGCCTCGACGTAGTGGGAGGGTTGTGAGACAGCCTAAACGTTACATGGGTTTAGCCGAAACCCAAGTCGTCAATCCTGATGATGATTGCGAGGATCCATTGACCTTTGATCACGCAATGGCTGATGTTGACAAGGACGAATGGATTAAAGTTATGGACCAGGAAATGGAGTCGATGCACTTCAATTCTGTCTGGGAGCTTGTGGATCAACCGGATGGGGTAAAACCTATTAGTTGCAAATGGATCTACAAGCGTAAACGTGGTGTTAATGGGAAGGTGCAGACCTTCAAAGCACGACTAGTGGCAAAGGGTTTTACCCAGGTCGAAGGGGTTGACTATGAGGAAACTTTTTCATCTGTTGCCATGCTAAAGTCGATCAGGATCCTTCTGGCCATTGCCGCGTATTATGACTACGAGGTATGCCAGATGGATGTCAATACCGCCTTTCTGAATGGCAACCTTGACGAAACCATCTACATAGACCAGCCCAAAGGGTTCTTAACCCAAGGCCAAGAGCAAAAGGTTTGTCAGCTTCATAGGTATATTTATGGACTGAAACAAGCCTTAAAATTGGAATATAAGATTTGATGAGGCAATCCAATCTTATGGCTTTGATCAGAATGTTGACGAACCTTGTGTTTACAAGAAGATCGTTGATAAAACTGTCGCATTTCTGTTATTATACGTGGATAATATTCTTCTCATTGGGAATGAGGTAGAATTTCTTACTGACGTAAAGAAGTGGCTAGCTTCGCAATTCCAAATGAAAGATTTGGGAGAAGCTCAGTATGTTCTAGGTATCCAAATAGTCCGGAACGGGAAGAACAGAACGTTGGCCATGTCTCAAGCGTCTTATATTGACAAGATGTTGTCTAGATATAAGATGCAGAACTCCAAGAAGGGCGTGCTGCCTTTCAGGCACGAAGTTCACCTGTCTAAGGATCAGTGTCCTAAGACTCCTTAGGAGGTTGAGGATATGACACGAATCCCCTATGCTTCAGCTGTAGGGAGCCTCATGTATGCCATGTTGTGTACTAGGCCCGACATCTGTTATGCAGTAGGGATTGTCAGTAGGTATAAATTCAATCCAAGATTAGATCACTGGACAGCCGTAAAGGCAATCCTCAAGTATCTTAGGAGAACGAGGAACTACAGCTTAGTGTATGGCGGTGGGGATTTGATCTTCACGGGATACACAGATTCTGACTTTCAGACCGATAAGGATTCTAGGAAATCCACTTTGGGGTCAACCTTCATTCTGAATGGATGAGTTGTAGTATGGCGAAGCATCAAGTAGGGATGCATTGCCGATTCCACTATGGAAGCAGAGTACGTTGCGGCTTGTGAAGCTGCAAAGGAAGGTGTTTGGCTTAGGAAGTTCATGACAGATTTGGAGGTTGTTCCAAATATGAACTTATCGATCACGTTGTTTTGTGACAACAGTGGTGCAGTAGGCAACTCTAGGGAGCCTTGGAGCCATAAGAGAGGCAAACACATTGAGCGGAAGTATCACCAGATACGGGATATTGTGCACCGCGGAGACGTGACAGTCACGCAGATAGCGTCGGAGCACAACGTAGCTTATCCATTTACAAAGCCCCTCACGGCTAAGGTGTTTGAGGGTCACCTAGAGAGCCTACATCTTCGAGTTCTTCCTAACTAGGGCAAGTGGTAGATATGTAAACGGGTATTCAATGTCCTAGTTTATTTTATTTCCTCCGCTACCTTAGTCCAAGTGGGAGTTTGTTGGGATTTTTGTCCTAATCTCGTGTTTGTAAATATACATTTGAAATTAATAAAGAGTTATTCATTTCATTATTTTGTGTCTCGCATTTAATACAAACTTTAACCAATAAACTAAGCTTCAGGGTCATTGAATATATGAGAGAACTAGAACTTGAACGGTGTGTAGTGGACACACAGGGAGGATTACGTTCGAGTTAATGACCCGAAAGGTCTACAGTATATGGATGGGATTGGTGACATATGAAGGTAATCAAATCCCGCAGCGAAAGCGATTGTGAATCGCACATTTTTAATTTCGTTACAACGATTACATTCAAGAACTAAAATAAATAAATAAAGCATAAAAACAGAATATGGGCAACAAGGAATATACCTTTGAAGAACTTTTCTTCAAGTGCTCCTTTCTCCCACGATCACAATCTCAGCAACTGGAACACGAATGGATGAAGACACGACCACTGGTTCTTCTCCGTTGTTCTCTAGGTGAGGGAGGAATGTGAGTTCCCTTTAGGTGAGATGAGATGTTGTGAGAGAGTGGTTTGTGTTTTTGGAACCTTTCCAACAACACAACAAAGGCTTAAAATTTCTTCTCTTTTCTAGTTGCATCTCATGCAACCATATATATAGGAAAATAGGATGGAAATGACCATTCTACCCCTCATTTATCCTCTCATTAGTACATTGTTTATATGTGAATCTAATTCACATTAAAACTATATATTGTATCAATTATATCATATACAATTAATATAACATCTCATGTATGAAATTGAACACTTTAATTTCATTCCTAACTTTATACCCTCAATATTACCATGTTGAGCCAACGAAGGGACCTAATGGACCTACAGTCCATGAGCTCCAATGATGTGAAATTAACTGATCAAACTCTTTGATCCAGTTAATCAATATTCATTAACTACAAGTCACTCCACTATAGACTTGTAGTTGCACTCTACTCACTGTAGATTATATTGTGTCCACTGATATAGTCATTACCCATGAGTCAACCCTTCATAGGTTGTTTGTGATCACAGCTGGGTTAAATTACTGTTTTACCCCTGTGATTACCTCTTTGTTCCTTAAGCACCACTGATTCTTTAATGAACAACAAGTCTAAGGTCCTACCATAGACTCATACCCGCATAGAGGGCAGGGCCCCGTTGTTCAAGACATGGAGTCTGTTCTTAAGGGAACAACCTATCTAATTCCTTAGTGTAGGAATGAGTGAATTCCATCTTGCGCAGTTAAGTTCCCAGCTACCTACGAGGTTCTGTCTCTAAGAAGGTAGGCTTATTGAGTCGGCTACAGGCCACTCTCACCCATACTAGTCTAATGACAAACCCTATAAGCAGGAGTTCTTAACTCGCTCGAGATTCAGTCGAGTCACTAATGACCATCTATAAATTACTAGTCTTATCCTCGCATAACTGGTGTTACAATCGGTTAGACTAATAATTTGCGGTCCGGTCTTGTATGAACTCTTTATATAGGATGTCCCCACTCGCATGTCAACTACATGAATGAGTTGGATTACCTCATTTGTACTAATTACATAGTGGGTCGCATCCATGATGTTACCAGAATGAGGATTCCAACCTTATTCTTATACCATAGACCATTTAGGTTATATTCTTGAACATAATCCAAATAGTGTCCACTACATTGATATTCAAGATATATATTATAACCTTGGAGCTTAGTTTATTGGATTTATAAAGCAAGACTGTAATTTTATCAAAACAAATAACTCTTTATTTCTTTGATCGAAGTTACATAAGTTTTAGGGCATACATCCCAACAACCTCCCACTTGACCTAAAGCGTGTGGATTACTATTACAGTGATGTAAATACAATAAACTAGGGCATTTAAACCCTTTGTACAAAATACTCCCACTTGCCCTAGTGGGGGAAGACTTGTAAACCTAGACCTTCTAGGTGACTCTAAAATAATTTAGCCGTGAGAGCCTATGTTAAAAGATCAGCAACGTTGTGCTATGAGGCTATCTTCGTGACAATCACGTCTCCTCTATGCACGATCTCTCGGATGAGATGATATTTCTGCTCAATGTGTTTTCCCCTCTTGTGACTTTGGGGTTCCCTCGAATTTGCCACTGCACCACTGTAATCGCAATACAGCGTGATGGGCAAAATCATATTTGGAACAACTTCAAAATTTAACATGAATTTCCTTAACCAAACGACTTTTTTAGCTGCTTCACAAGCTGCTACATATTCGGCCTCCAAGGTGGAATCTGCGATGCATCATTGCTTGACGCTTCGCCATACTATAGCTCCTCCATTAAGAGTAAATACTGACCCTGATGTAGATTTCCGAGAATCTTTATCAGTCTGAAAGTTAGAATCCGTGTATCCTGTAAGGATCAAATCCTTAGCCCCATACACAAGCATGTAGTTCCTTGTTCTCCGAAGATACTTAAGGATTGTTTTAACCGTTGTCCAGTGTTCAAGTCCCGGATTGGATTGATACCTACTAACCATTCCAACTGCAAAACAGATGTCAGGCCTAGTATACAACATTGCGTGCATCAGGCTCCCAACAGCTGATGCATAAGGAATCCGTCTCATATCCTCAACTCCTTGAGGTGTCTTAGGACACTGTTCCTTAGACAAATGGACTCCATGTCTAAAAGGCATCAAGCCCTTTTTGGAGTCTTGCATCTTAAACCTTGACAACACTTTGTCGATATAAGACGTCTGAGACACGGATAGTATTTTATTCTTGCGATTCCGGACAATCTGGATCCTAAGAACAAACTATGCATTACCCAAATCTTTCATTTGGAATTGTGTAGTGTTGCGCAATATTATGATAATGCAATACCGCAAGTGTACGGGTCAAGTTTTAGTATAGTGATTTGAGTACAGAGTATCGTCCTCAGGAATGAGTTTTTTAGATTAATTAATTATCACGATACTTTTTCTGAATTTTAGCTAAAGCAACAAAACTTTAATAGATAGGTGAAAATAAAGATAGAAAATAAATGTACAATTGGAGACACGAATATGATAGAATTAAGGAAGTTGATTTCACAACTTAATTCATTATTTAACACATGCAATGAACTAATATCATGAATTTATAAACAAGAAGTGAGATACTCAAAAAAGTCTCTCGATCCTTAGTGAGCCTCACACACACAATAAATTCTATAGTTTCCAAATGAAATCTAAGCATGTACGACATTAAGTAACTTCTTTATGTGTTTCCCTTAGACTTCTAGGTCATTCTCATGCCAGACTCCTATGAGTTTTGACAACTTTGTTCTAATCTAAGTTTTTTCTCTCGAGTCCACTTAAACCAACAAGATTTGTGAAATTAAGAACGAATTGCCAAAAACAAATAACATAACAAAGTTCAATACATAATCAAATAAATCTAAAACATGCTAATCAAATTCCAACTACAACGTTTAGCTACTCAAAATCACCATAAAAACAAGCTAAAGTCATAGGAAAAGTCTTTAAACTCAATTACAAACTAAAAGAAAGAGAAATAAACTTATGTGTCGAAGTCGGTCTCTCGTTCCCGAGCTCCCGTCACGATCTCGAGCCTCCACAAACACTTTGGCTCCCAAGGAATGCTCTTTTTTCTCCCCTTAGAGTGTGTATTTCGAAACTAGGGCTAAAAACTACCAAATTCGGCTCCCCTTGCAATCAAAACAACATGTTGTATTTATAGGGCTTTTTGGTACGGCGTTGCAACGCTGGTCATGGCGTTGCAACGCTGTGCCTGCTGCCAGCCAACCCACTGCGACCATTTTTTTCATATCTTTTCGCTCGGGTGTCCAAATGACCTCCGGTTTGATGCGTTGGAATCGTGATTCGATGTAGAATCTCTCAGTATATTTATTATACTCAAAATACATCTATATTTTTCTTGGGTCTTCAATTAAGCACACACATGTTCCAAATTGCACCAAAATAGTCTCAAAACACTCAATTCTTGCTTCTCAAGCTCAATTTCCTGAAATTAACCATAAAATACCATGAATGCCCATGTTTTAAGTATAAAAACTAGCTCAAATATAGAAATAAGATACCATAGTTGCATGCTATCATGTAGCTAGCCAATTTTTAATGTCAGTGAGATAACCTACATCATTCCCAATGAGTAGGATATCATCCACATAGATAATTAGGAATGCGACGAAACTATTGATGATTTTCTTGTAGACACAAGGTTCATCATCATTCTGGTCAAAATCATAAGATTTGATTGCCTCATCAAATCTTATATTCCAGGACCTAGAGGCTTGTTTCAGTCCATAAATTGACCTTTTAAGCCTGCAAACTTTTTGCTTTTGTCTTGGTTTAATGAACCCTTTGGGTTGTTCCATATAGATGTTTTCTTCCAGATTGCAATTCAAAAAGGTCGTCTTGACATCCATTTGCCATACCTCATAGTCATAATTTGCGGCAATGGCATGTAGGATACGGATAGACGTTACCATAGCAACAGGTGAAAAGGTCTCCTCATAGTCAACCCCTTCAACCTGGGTATAACCCTTTGCTACTAGTCTAGCTTTGAAGGTTTGCACCTTCCCATCTACACCACGCTTTCTCTTGTAGATCCACTTACAACCTATAAGTCTTACCCCATCATGCTTATCTACAAGATCCCAAACAGAATTGAAGTACATAGACTCCATTTCATGGTTCGTGGCTATGACCCATTTGTCTTTCTCTTTGTCAACCATCGCTTGATTATAAGTCAATGGATCCTCACAGTTGTCATCTGGTATAACAACTTGGGTTTCAGATAAACCCATGTAACGGTCAGGTTGTGTTATAACCCTCCCACTACGTCGAGGCATACTCAACTCTTGAGATGGACTCTCTTGACTAGACAAGCTAGTATCAACAACTCTTGTTGACGTACTAGTTTTATTAGCAACCTTTGCTATTGTTCTGTCTAACTCACTCAACACAATTTTACATCTTGATTTGTGGTCCCTTATGTGGTTCTCCTCTAAGAAAGTGGCATTTGTCGACACAAAAACCTTATCTTTCTTAGGATCATAGAATAAACCACCTCTTGTTTCTTTTGGGTAGCCTACGAATAGGTACAATTTTGAACATGAATCCAACTTGTTTGGATTTGTCACAAGCACATGTGCTGGACAACCCTAAATTCTGAAATGACATAAACTACCTTTACGTCATTTCCAGAGTTCAAAAGGTTTTTCAGAAACACTTTTTGAGGGCACATTATTCAAAATGTATACCGTAGTGTCTACTGCATAACCCCAAAATGAACTAGGGAGATGAGCATAACTCATCATTGATCGAACCATGTCCAACAAGGTTCTATTTCTCCTTTTCGATACACCGTTTTGCTGTGGTGTACCGGGAGCTGAGAGTTGGGATGTAATTCCATGTTCTATCATATAGTTCTGGAATTTTAAATTCATGTACTCTCCACCTCGATCTGATCGAAGCGTTTTAATTGTTTTACCCAACTTATTTTCAACCTCAGTCTTTAATTTCTTGAACTTTTCAAGTGTTTCAGACTTATGTTGTATTAGGTCAATATGCCCAAATCTGGAATAATCATCTACAAAGGAGATGAAATATTCATAACCTCCTCTGGCTTTAACACTCATCGGACCACAAAGGTTTGAATGTATAAGCTCTAGAGAGTCTTTGGCTCTATAACCTTTTCCACTAAAAGGTCTTTTAGTCATTTTGCCTTCTCGGCTGGAGTCACATACAGGCAAAGAGTTTTCTTCTAAGTCGTTTAGAAGTCTGTTATTTACCAATCTTTCAATCATATTGAGATTAATGTGACCCAACCTAAGATGCCAAAGGTGAGCATTTTCTTTAGGAGAAATTTTACGTTTCTTACTTTGTGCGTTTGTGGTTTAAAATAATTAAATGTTCAAAACCATTTTGACTGAATTAGGCCTTAAAACATACAACCCATTTTCTAATGAAGCTGAACATATTTCTATACCTTTCTTCAAAATAAACACTTTATTCATAGAGAAGGAAACAAAATTACATTGTTCTATAAGGCAAGAAATTGAAATAAGGTTTCTAGTAAACCTTGGTATCACTAATATATTGTCCAACAAACTTCTCCATTTTTAACCCGGAGTGTTATCTCTCCTTTCTGTAGATGCTGCCAGGAATCAATTCCCTGAAAAGAAGAGCAAACATGATTAGTGGCACCTGAATCAAGTATCCAAGCAGTTTTACCATTATCCACTAAAGAAGCTTCTAGGCAAAGTAAATCATATTTACCTTCCTTCTTCTTTCCTGCAACGTACTTCGGACAGTTCCGTTTCCAATGCCCGTCTTCGTTGCAGTGGAAACACTTTCCTTTGTCAGCAATTTCTTTGACTTTCTTGCCCTTCTGGGCGGCAGCTTTTTCATCTCGTTTCCCTTTACCAACCTTTTTCATGTTTTTCTTCTTTCCTCTCAGATTAGAAGAAGATGAAACCACTGTTTTTGTCCCAGAGGTCGAACCTCTATGGTTATGCAAATGGCCCGCACTTGCATGTTTACCACATGAACGTGTTGGATTACCTTGTTTGTACTAAATACAAAGCGGGTCGCATCCATGGTGTTACCAGTATAAGGTTCCCAACCTCATGCGTATACCATAGACCTTTTAGGTTATATATACTTGAACATTATCCAACTTCTGTTCACTACACTTTATTCAAGATCTATCATTATAACTTTGGAACTTAGTTTATTGGATTTAGGTTTATGTGTGAGAATATAATAAATAACTCTTTATTTATTTGAACAATATTATTACAAAACTACACTTGTTTAGGGCATAAACCCCAACAGTGCAAATGAGTGAACGTGAGAAAGTGAGCGTTACTGCGGGAATGCTTGAGCGAATCAACGTGTGCGAGCAAGCGTATGCGAGTAAGTGTTACAACAAAAATAAACGTGAGCGAGTGAGCGTGAACGTGAGTGAGTGAGTGTAAGCGTGAGATATAGAGTGTGAGCGTGAACGTGAGGGTGAGTGATAATTCTCATTTATGAGAATTATTTAGCCTTTAAACTTAGTCATACTTGTATGTTTTCTTCATTTCTTTAGGAAACCGTGGATAAAGAAGATTCTTGAAGAATGAGAAAAAATAAGCAAAAATGAAAGCAAAATCTGAAGGGAATCGAAGTCCCACAGCGGAAGCGATTGAGAATCGCGCGCTCTTGATTTAGTTACAAGGTTTAATTCAAAAACAAATATAACTAGATTAAGCATATGAATATAATGGACAACAAGAAACATTACCTTTGAAGAACCTTTCTTCAAGTGCTCCTCTCTCCCACGATCACATCTCAGCAACAGGAACACGAACGTACGAACACACGACCACCGGATCTTCTCCGTTGTTCTCTAGGTGAGGGAGGAATGTGGGTTCACTTTAGGAGATGTGAGGTATTTTGTGAAAGAGATGTGTATTTTTGGAACCCTTCCAACAACACAACAAAGACCTTAAAATTCCTTAACCTAGTTGCATCTCATGCAACCATATATATATAGGGAAATAGGATGGAATGACCATCCTACCCCTCCTTTATTCTCTCTTTAGTATATAGTTTATATATGAATCTAATTCACATTAAAACTATATATTATATCAATTATATCATATATAATTGATATAACACCTCTTGTATGAAATTGAACACTTCAATTTCACTCCTAACTTTATACCCTTAATATTACCATATTGAGCTAACGGAAGGACCTAATGGACTTACAGTTCATGAGCTCTAATGATGCGAAATTAACTGATCAAACTCTTTGATCCAGTTAATCAATATTCATTAACTACAAGTCACTCCACTATAGACTTGTAGCTGCACTCTCCTAACTGTAGATAATATTGTGTCCACTGATATAGTCATTACCCATGAGTCGACCCTTCACAGGTTGTTCGTAATCACAGGTGGGTCAGATTATCGTTTTACCCCTGTGATTACCTCTTTGCTCCTTAAGCACCACTGATTCTCTAATGAACAACAAGTCTAAGGTCCTACCTTAGATTGATACCCCCCATAGAGGGCGGGGGCCCGTTGTTCAAGACCTGGAGTCAATTCTTAAGGGAACAACCTATCTAATTCCTTAGTGTAGGAATGAGTGAATTACATCTTGCATAGTTAAGTTTCCAGCTACCTACGAGGTTCTGCCCCTGAGTAGGTAGGCTTATTGAGTCGGCTACAGGCCACTCTCACCCATACTAGTCTAAGGACAAACCCCTATAAGCGGGAGTTCTTAACTTGCTCAGATTTGAGTCGAGTCACTAATGACCATCTATAAATTACTAGTCTTATCCTCATTAGCGATGTTACACTTTGGTTAGACTAATAATTTGTGATCCAATCTTGTATGAACTCTTCATACAGGATGCCCTCACTCGCATGTCAACTACATGAATGAGTTGGATTACCTCATTTGTACTAATTACAAAGTGAGTCGCATCCATGGTGTTACCAGAATGAGGTTTCCAACCTTATTCTTATACCATAGACTATTTAGATTATATTCTTGAACTCAACCCAAATAGTGTCCACTACACTGATGTTCAAGATAAATGTTATAACCTTGGAGCTTAGTTTATTGGATTTATAAAGCAAGACTGTAATTCTATCAAAACAAATAACACTTTATTTAATTGATCAAAATTACACAAGTTTAGGGCATAAATCCCAACAATCTCCCACTTGACCTAAAGCTTGTGGCGTACTAAAAACATTACAATAATGTAAATACAATAAACTAGGGCATTTAAATCCCTTTGTACAAAATACTCCTACTTGCCCTAGTTGGGGAAGACTTGTAAACCTAGACCTTCTAGGTGACTCTAAAAAACTTTAGCCGTGAGAGCCTTTGTAAAAGAATCAGCAATGTTGTGCTCTGAGGCTATCTTCGTGACAATCACATCTCCTTTATGCATGATCTCCCGGATGAGATGATACTTCCGCTCTATGTGTTTTCCCCTCTTGTGACTTTGGGGTTCCCTCGAATTTGTCACTGCACCATTGTTATCGCAATACAGTGTGATGGAAAAAGTCATATTTGGAACAACTTCCAAATTTAGCATGAATTTCCTTAACCAAACGGCCTCCTTAGCTGTTTCACAAGCTGCTACATATTCGGCCTCCATGGTGGAATCAACGATGCATCCTTGCTTGACGGTTCGCCATACTACATCTCCTCCGTTAAGAGTGAATACTGACCCTGATGTAGATTTTCGAGAATCTTTATCAGTCTGAAAGTCAGAATCCGTGTATCCTGTAAGGATCAAATCCTTAGCCCCATACACAAGCATGTAGTTCCTTGTTCTCCGAAGATACTTAAGGATTGTTTTAACCGTTGTCCAGTGTTCATATCCTGGATTCGATTGATACCTACTGACCATCCCAACTGCAAAACAGATGTCAGGCCTAGTACACAACAGTGCGTACATCAGGCTCCCAACAGCTGATGCATGAGGAATCTGTCTCATATCCTCAACTCCTTGAGGTGTCTTAGTACACTGTTCCTTAGACAAATGGATTCCATGTCTAAAAGGCAACAAGCCCTTTTTGGAATCTTGCATCTTAAACCTTGACAACACTTTGTCTATGTAAGATGCTTGAGACAAGGCTAGTGTTTTATTCTTGCGGTTCCGGACAATCTGGATCCAAAGAACAAACTGCGCATCACCCAAATCTTTCATTTGGAACTGCGTAGCTAGCCATTCCTTGATGTCAGTAAGATAACGTACATCATTCCCAATGAGTAGGATATCATCCACATAGAGAATTAGGAATGCGACAGAACTATTGATGATTTTCTTGTAGACACAAGGTTCATCATCATTCTAGTCAAAACCATAAGATCTGATTGCCTCATCAAATCTTATATTCTAGGACCTAGAGGCTTGTTTCAGTCCATAAATTGACCTTTTAAGCCTGCAAACCTTGTGCTCTTGTCCTGGTTCAATGAACCCTTTGGGTTGGTCCATGTAGATGTTTTCTTCAAGAATGTCATTCAAAAAGGTTGTTTTGACATCCATTTGCCACACCTCATAGTCATAATATGTGGCAATAGAAAGAAGGATACGGATAGACTTTACCATAGCAACAGGTGAAAAGGTTTCCTCATAGTCAACCCCTTCAACCTGGGTATAACCCTTTGCTACTAGTCTAGCTTTAAAGGTTTGCACCTTCCCATCTACACCATGTTTTCTCATGTAGATCCACTTACAACCTATAGGTTTTACCCCATCAAGCTTATCTACAAGATCCCAAATAGAATTGAAGTACATAGACTCCATTTGTTGGTCCATGGTTATGACCCATTTGTCTTTGTCTTTGTCAACCATTGCTTGATTATAAGTCAATGGATCCTCGCAGTTGTCATCTGGTATAACAACTTGGGTTTCAACTAAACCCATATAACGGTCAGGCTGTATGACAACCCTCCCACTACGTCGAGGCATACTCAACTCTTGAGATGGACTCTCTTGACTAGACAAACTAGTATCAACAACTCTTGTTGACGTACTAGTGTTCTTATTAGCAACCTTTGCTATTGTTCCGTCTAACTCACTCAACACTAATTTACTTTTTGGTTTGCGGTCCCTTATGTGGTCCTCTTCCAAGAAAATGGCATTTGTCGACACAAAGACCTTATCTTCCTTAGGATCATAGAGTAAACCACCTCTTGTTTCTTTTGGATATCTTACGAATAGGCATAACTTTGAACGTGAATCCAACTTCTTTGGATTTGTCACAAGCACATGTGCTGGACAACCCCATATTCTGAAGTAACATAAACTACCTTTACGTACTTTCCAGAGTTCAAAAGGTTTTTTAGAAACACTTTTGGAGGGCACATTATTCAAAATGTATATTGCAGTCTCCACTGCATAACCCCAAAAGGAACTAGGGAGATGAGCATAACACATCATTGATCGAACCATATCCAACAAGGTTCTATTTCTCCTTTCCGAATCACCGTTTTGTTGTAGTGTGTCGGGAGCTGAGAGTTGGGATGTAATTCCATGTTCTATCATATAGTTCTGGAATTTTAAATCCATGTACTCTCCACCTCGATCCGATCGAAGTGTTTTAATAGTTTTACCTAATTGATTTTCAACCTCGCCTTGAATTCCTTGAACTTTTCAAGTGCTTGGACTTGTGGTGCATTAGGTAAATATGCCCAAATCTAGAATAATCATCTATAAAAGAGATGAAATATTCATATCCTCCCCTGACTTTAACATTCATCGGACCACAAAGGTATGAATGTATAAGCTCTAGAGGGTCTTTGGCTCTATAACCTTTTCCACTAAAAGGTCTTTTAGTCATTTTGCCTTCTAGGTAGGATTCACATACTGGCAAAGAATTTTCTTCTAACTCGTTTAGAAGTCCGTTCTTTACCAATCTCTCAATCCAATTGAGATTAATGTGACCCAATCTTAAATGCCAAAGATGAGCATTTTCTTTAAGAGAAATTTTACGTTTCTTAGTTTGTGCGTTTGCAGTTTTAAATAATTCAGTGTTTAAAATCATTTTGACTGAATTAGGCCTTCAAACATACAATCCATTTTCTAATGAAGCTGAACATATTTCTAAACCTTTCTTTAAAATAAATACTTTATTCATGGAAAAGGAAACAGAAATACATTGTTCTATAAGGTAAGAAATGGAAATAAGGTTTCTAGTAAACTCTGGTATCACTAATATATTGTCCAATAATTCATATTTCTTGACAAAATAAAGCTTCATTGTGCCCTCATCACTACAAATTTGAGATGACTTCTCCATTTCCAACCCGGGCGTTATCTCTCCTTACATGTAGTTCTTTGCCAGAATCAATTTCTGAAAGAAGAGCAAACATGATTAGTGGCGCCTGAATCAAGTATCTAAGTTGTTTTATCATTATCTAATAAACAAGCTTCTAGGCAAAATAAATCATATTTACCTTCCTTCTTCTTTTCTGTAATGTACTTCGGATAGTTCCGTTTCTAATACCCGTCTTCGTTGTAGTGGAAACACAGTTCCGTTTCTAATGCCTGTCTTCGTTGTAGTGGAAACACTTTCCTTTGTCAGCAACATCTTTGACTTTCTTGCCCTTCTGGGTGGCAACTTTGTCAGCCTGTTTCCCTTTACCAACCTTCCTCATGTTCTTCTTCTTTCCTCTCAGGTTAGAAGAAGATGAAACCACTGTTTTTGTCCCAGAGGTCGAACCTCTGTGATAACTCCTACTGGCAACATTTGCCTCACCTTTTGATCCCTGAATTTTCATCAAGACTGAAAGGTCTGGAGTTCATTCAGAAGGGAGGTAAGATTAAAAGTAAGCTTGTTCATAACAGCATTACTTCTAAACTGCAGAAACTATCTGGAAGGGTTTCCAGAATGAAGCAAACCTGGCTCGACTCATCGATGGAAGCACCATTCGACGCCGCGATGTTAAAGTGCACCATCATATCCAGGACATGATCCCGAACGGATGTACCCTCTGGCATCCTCGAGTTGAATATGTACTTTAGGGTATTATGTCGGGCCTGTGTGGACTGTTGTCCAAATATACCCTGCACAGAATCCATGATTTCCTTGGCGGTAATCATGCCCTTATGCTTCTTGACTAATATGTCAGACATACTTGCCAGCATGTAGACCTTGGCCTTATCATTGGCCTTGATCCATCGATCATATGCATCACGAACATTTCGTGACGCATTCGAGTCTGGCACCTGAGGACACTTCTCAGTTAGCAGAAACTTCACATCATCCACTAACAATATAGTGTTGAGTTTGTTTTTCCATGTCATCATTTTCTCTCCGGTTAACTTTTGTGCACCCAATAAGGAAATTATAGAGCTAGGCATTGTTGCTGAAAATTTACAAACAAACTTGTATGAGTTTCTTGCTATAACTCTAATCCAATCATGTTTTAGCTAATTATCAAATGATTCCTAGGCCATTTATAATTTGCAATGATACTCCAAAGGTTTAGAATGTATGACACCGAAGAGTAATAAAAAACACTCCTCCTCTAGATCAAAACACTCTTGACCAAAACCTAATACAAGAATAACTCTTATTCCTATAGGTTTTAGTTACCATTTTTTGGTTTGGATACATACACAACCTATGTACCCCTTGAGTGTAACCCTTTGTCTTTAGATCCCAGAGTCTCCATCCAATAAAATCCGCCGAAGGGAGGACTAGATTGAAAAATAGTCTAAGGAAATCTTTATCCCTTTCGGGTGTCTACTGTGTTCGATCCCCTATGATCAAGCCCTCTGAAGGGATTGTCAGTCCAGAGCCAAACTAGCGGTGACCATAGTGGTCTAACGGTGTAAATCGATAAAAGAGACCGTAGGTTTTGTTTTCACTAAACCTGCTCCCACTCACTATAAGTATCATCTCCATTCACATTGATATTGACTCATACAAACACCATCCGAAGGGGGACGCTCCCATTTGCGCCACGAGGCCATGTATGAGTCTCACAGTGTGAACTTCCCAGAGATAGCGTAGGTGGAAAAATATGTATCTCATACACTTTTCCTCCCACTGAATACTTTAAAGTTTATAGGAATCTTACATAGGCTAAAACCCGGCTAATGGTTTTACCTAACTCTATCAATATAACTTTTATATCGATAATCTATATAACTCTTATATTGATTTTATCCTAAGTTTGTTAATATAACTCCTTATATTAAACCTAGGATTTCTAGTTTATTAACCCCTTAATAAACCCGCTAACGCTACTGTAATTTATAAAACTCTCTCGATTAAATTTCACTCCCGTGTCGGTTCCTGGTAGGGGTGTTCCGTTTCAAACACGGCTTAAATACCCCAGCCTAGACATAACTTTCCTTAGACAGAGTTTCTCTTTTAATCATAGCTTATAAATTACTTGGTTCCTAATTCTAATCTAATTAGAATTAGATAACCTAATGTCTATTATTTTCAAGTTCTAAACACTTTAAAACTAATAATTAACCTTAGGTGACATGCATACTATGTTATAGTGTTTGATCATTCATCACATGAATAATAAGACATTCATAGCATATTCATCTCATGATACATAATGCATGTCAATGTTGTCCATAAATTAATATAACAACTTTATATTAATTAATCATGCAAACTATATAATATAACTCCTTATATTATAAATGATGCATGAAAATACTTAACCTAAGGTGGGATTTCTAAAATAAAAGCATACATTATGCATGGTAATAATTACACAATAATTGCATAATTTAAATAGCAAAAATAGACCAATTTTGGCACCCTATAAGTAATTTTATTTAATATAATCTAATTATATTAATTAAAATTAAATATATTAAATATATTAAATATAAAACGTTGGTATAATTAATATATAATAAAAAAAACGTTTTCTTTCCGTTGCTGAAATGCGTGAAACGTCTCTGGCGTTGCAACGCTGCTTCTTGTCGTCTTCTGCCAAGCGTTGTACAACGTCTCAGCGTTGCAACGTTGTCGCCTTCTACAGTCGCGCGTCTGCCGCAGTGGCATTGCAACGCCAATGAACAGCATTGCAACGCCATTCACAGAACAGCAACAATCTCCATTGTTTTTTGTTCATTTTCAATCCGTTCTTCTTGGCAACCGCTTTGTCTCGATCGACACAGATTTAGAGACTCGATTTACAATTAAAATTACCCAAAACACCGGGCCCTTATATTGAACGATTCAATAAAAATTGTAAATCTAAGTGCCAAAATTGAAAACATCCAATTTTGCAAAACCGTTCATACATCTCATGCAAAAAAAGTAAATCTCACCTTGTTCTTGAAAAATCCAGAACATTAATCAAGAACGCAATTGGGCTCGGATACCAATTGAAGGGAATCGTAGTCCCGCAGCGGAAGCGATTGAGAATCGCGCTCTCTTGATTTAGTTACAACGATTAATTCAAAAACAAATATAACTAGATTAAGCATATGAATATAATGGACAGCAAGAAACATTACCTTTGAAGAACCTTTCTTCAAGTGCTCCTCTCTCCTACGATCACGATCTCAGCAACAGGAACACGAACGTACGAAGACACGACCACCAGATCTTCTCCGTTGTTCTCTAGGTGAGGGAGGAATGTGGGTTCCCTTTAGGAGTGGTGAGGTATTTTGTGAGAGAGATGTGTATTTTTTGAACCCTTCCAACAACACAACAAAGAGCTTAAAATTCCTGAACCTAGTTGCATCTCATGCAACCATATATACATATGGAAATAGGATGGAAATGACCATCCTACCCCTCCTTTATTCTCTCTTTAGTATATAGTTTATATATGAATCTAATTCACATTAAAACTATATATTATATCAATTATATCATATATAATTGATATAACACCTCATGTATGAAATTGAACACTTCAATTTCATTCCTAACTTTATACCCTCAATATTACGATATTGAGCCAACGGAGGGACCTAATGGACCTACAGTTCATGAGCTCCAATGATGTGAGATTAACTGATCAAAATCTTTGATCCAGTTAATCAATATTCATTAACTACAAGTCACTCCACTATAGACTTGTAGTTGCACTCTCCTCACCGTAGATAATATTTTGTCCACTGATATAGTCATTACCCATGAGTTTACCCTTCACAGGTTGTTCGTAATCACAGATGGGTCAGATTACCATTTTACCCCTGTGATTACCTCTTTGCTCCTTAAGCACCACTGATCCTCTAATGAACAACAAGTCTAAGGTCCTACCTTAGACTCATACCCTCATAGAGGGTGGGGCCCCGTTGTTCAAGACCTGGCGTCACTGTTGGGATTTATGCCCTAAACTTGTGTAATTTTGATCAAATAAATAAAGTGTTATTTATTTTGATAGAATTACATTCTTGCTTTATAAATCTAATAAACTAAGCTCCAAGGTTATAACATTTATCTTGAACATCAGTGTAGTGGACACCATTCGGGTTGAGTTCAAGAATATAACCTAAATAGTCTATGGTATAAGAATAAGGTTGGAAACCTCATTCTGGTAACACCATGGATGCGGCTTACTTTGTAATTAGTACAAATGAGGTAATCCAACTCATTCATGTAGTTGACATGCGAGTGGGGGCATCCTGTATGAAGAGTTCATACAAGACTGGATCGCAAATTATTAGTCTAACCAGTGTACCACCGTTAAAAGGATAAGACTAGTAGTTTATAGATGGTCATTAGTGTCTCGACCTGAATCCTGAGCAAGTTAAGAACTTCTGCTTATAGGGGTTTTTCCTTAGACTAGTATGGGTGAGAGTGGCCTATAGCCGACCCAATAAGCCTACCTTCTCAGGGACAGAACCTCGTAGGTAGCTGGGAACTTAACTGTGCAAGATGGAATTCACTCATTCCTACACTAAGGAATTTGATAGGTTGTTCCCTTAAGAACTGACTCCAGGTCTTGAACAACGGGGCCCCGCACTCTATGAGGGTATGAGTCTAAGGTAGGACCTTAGACTTGTTGTTCATTAGAGGATCCGTGGTGCTTAAGGAGCAAAGAGGTAATCACAAGGGTAAAATGGTAATTTGACCCAGCTGTGATTACGAACAACCTGTGAAGGGTCGACTCATGGGTAATGATTATATCAGTGGACACAATATTATCTACAGTGAAGAGAGTGCAGCTACAAGTCTATAGTGGAGTGACTTGTAGTTAATGAATATTGATTAACTAGATCAAAGGGTTTGACTCGGCTTAATCTCACATCATTGGAAGCTCATGAACCGTAGGTCCATTAGGTCCTCCTGGCTGGCTCAATATGGTAATATTGAGGGTATAAAGTTAGGAATGAAATTGAAGTGTTCAATTTCATACATTAGGTGTTATATTAATTATATATGATATAATTAATATAATATATAGTTTTAATGTGAATTAGATTCATATATAAACTATATACTAAAGAGAGAATAAAGGAGGGGTAGGATGGTCATTTCCATCCTATATCCCTATATATATGGTTGCATGAGATGCAACTAGGTTAAGGAATTTTAAGCTCTTTGTTGTGTTGTTGGAAGGGTTCCAAAAACACACATCTCTCTCACAAAAATACATCACCTCTCCTAAAGGGAAGCTACCTTCCTCCTCCTCACTGAGAAACAACGTAAGAAAGATCCTAGTGTAGTGTTCGTGTTTCGTCGAATTCGTGTTCTTTGAGATCTTGATCGTGAGACAGGAGGAGCACTTGAAGAAAGGTTCTTCAAAGGTAACTTTCTTGTTGTCCATTATATTCATATGCTTAATCTAGTTATATTTGTTCTTGAATTTCTCGTTGTAACTAAATCAAGAGCGAGCGATTCGCAATCGCTTCCGCTGCAGGACTTCGATTCCCTTCAGTCAGTTCTTAAGGGAGCAACCTATCTAATTCCTTAGTGTAGGAATGAGTGAATTTCATCTCGCACACTTAAGTTCCCAGCTACCTACGAGGTTTTGTCCCTGAGAAGGTAGGCTTATTGAGTCGGCTACAGGCCACTCTCACCCATACTAGTCTAAGGACAAACCCCTTTAAGCAGAAGTTCTTAACTTGCTTAGGATTCAGATCGAGTCACTAATGACCATCTATAAATTACTAGTCTTATCCTGTTAACGGTGTTACACTGGTTAGACTAATAATTTCCGATCCAGTCTTGTATGAACTCTTCATACAGGATGCCCCCACTCGCATGTCAACTACATCAATGAGTTGGATTACCTCCTTTGTACTAATTACAAAGTGAGTTGCATCCATGGTGTTACCAGAATGAGGTTTCCAACCTTATTCTTATACCATAGACTATTTAGGTTATATTCTTGAACTCAACCCAAATAGTGTCCACTACACTGATGTTCAAGATAAATGTTATAACCTTGGAGCTTAGTTTATTGGATTTATAAAGCAAGACTGTAATTCTATCAAAACAAATAACACTTTATTTTATTGATCAAAATTACAGAAGTTTAGGGCATAAATCCCAACAAAATCTCATCTTTTTTAGTTTTGAACGCAGAAACGCAAACTAACGCAATTGCATAGCACGCAACTGGACGCAATTGCGTAGCATGTAGATCTGGAAAATGCAGAAAAACGCAGAAAGTTCGGGAATTTCATGATTTTTGGGGATTTTATTCCTATTTTCTCCACAAATTCAGCAAGATAAGTTGACCCACCATGATGGAAATTCTAGCATATAAACCTATATATTTTGGAGGAGGGAGTCGTTAAAAGGGAGCTCGTCTTAGGAGGAGATTCCACTTTTGTATTTTGGGTTTTTCTTTAAGTTTTTTAATTTCTTTTTAGTGTTTGCTATCTTTAGCTTACTGCCGTCATTTTGCCCAATTTTCTTTACCTCTTTATCAATCAGTAAATCTAGTTTACTAATTTCATCTTCTAGTTTCAAACATCTACAATTTTGTTTTGATTGTATTAGATCTAGATTTTGATTTCTGTAGCTTTATTTCATTATGTATCGCATGCTACCATTACATCTTCAATTATGTTTCGGTTTTGTTAATTCAAGTTCAGTATTTTGTACGCATCCCATTTTGTGGTTATATGTTACAAACGTAATTATTTCGTTCAACAAGATTAGTTGTTTGTTGAAGTTCTTGTTCTGCAAGTTTATCTTTAGTTAACAACTTGAGTGGCTCTCTTGGCTCATGCTTAATAGTGGTAGACCGAGAGAGGAAGCTTAAGATGTTGTCTTCGCAAGCAAAGTTTGATTTTACTTTTACTGTTTTATTTATGAGGAGCTAACTTCCCTTAGGGGTTTGGAATGTGAATGCCCTAAGGGAAGACAACAAAACTCCAAAGCAAGAGCAATTCGGTTAAACCTTCAAGGGAGTTTACTTTTGGTGATTTTATTGCGGGAAACCTTAGTTGGTCATCTAAGGTTTCCTATCAAGTCTGAGTTCGACACCGAAAGGGTTGAACTATAGTGGGTTTCCAAAAGTAATGGAGTAAAGGGGCTTAGACATAAGACCTGAACTTTGACCCTAGGCATAGGCAAGACTCCAAAACCACAGAGCCATGGGCATGAACATCTGAGATAGATTGATAATAGACATATAGGTTCAATCACTCAGTCTCCTAACGATACTTCAAAGAAGAACAAATGGGAGTAGGGCTCGATTTACTTCGTTTCAAAGGTTTGACCGAATCACATCGCGTAGTAGCCGATCGTTGACGCAATGCTACGCAATTGCGTTGTGGCAGTAGAAAAACACAACTATGCGGCAAGGCAGCGTGACACAATTACGTTGTTTTGCCTTCTCACGCAAGTGCAGGCAGCGGGACGCAATTGCGTTGTTTTGCCTTCGTGAGCTAGTACAATCTATCGTCGCGCCATTGTCGCAACGCATTGCAAAACGTAGCTACAAAGCGAGGCAATTGCGCCAGAGTTGTGTTGTCTCTCATTAGCGGACTTAGCATTTTGAATTACTTGTTTCTCATTGTTTTCATTCCCTTTTATTTTTGTTAAAAATTACCCAAAAATCATTTGTGTTACTTTTAGTTACCTTTTAATTGTAGTCTGACAACAATTTGCGTCATCTCAATAACTTTTATTAAAACTGTTCCCTTGGGCTCGATATTCTGGAATACTTCCAGATTTATATTACTTCGATCGCGTGCGCTTGCACGTTTTTGCCCATCAGTGAGTGTGAGCGTTATCGGCTCGTGAACACTCGCTAGAATCTGGGATACCCTTCGGCGTAATTTTACACGCATTGCCACGTCAGAATAGGTCAGTTTTCATTATATCTGAATGCCAAGTCAATCAACATTAATTATTTAAAAACGGTTGTTTCTCTTTCCTTTTCTTTTTTTTTAACAAAACCAATATTGCCCTAAACAACTCCTTAATTTCCAAAATTGCCCTTTCCACCATTCTAAATTACAAATTAACCCAATCAAAATACTTATTTGAAAATTATTTACAATAAATTCTAAAAATTGTGAAATTAATGCCTCTTGAATAAGACGGGCATTATAGGGCATCATATTCTTTATGGTTGTTATGGTTCTAACTCTTTAATTATTGTTGTAGCTCTCTCGCTCATGATAGCAATGAGTGGTCAAAATTATGGACAAAAGAAAGAGACAAGGCAAATCGCTCTCTAGTTTTCGTTCTCGCTCTAGTTCTAGTTCTCGTTTTCGCTATAGCTCTACTGTTATAGCTCTAGCTCTACTATTTAGTTCTCGCTATAGCATTTCTCCGACTTAATTTATCTTGCCTCTTTCTTCTCTAGATTTTTTACCACTCATTTGAGTGTGAGCGAGAGCGAGAGAGTTAGAGTGATAGTGTTTTTGTGTACAAGAACATGAACAGACAATACCACCACATACTTTCCTCTTGAATAATTTTATGTGCATTCTCACGCCAGAATGAGTCATATTTCAATATTTTCATAACCCAGGTCATCAGTCATCAAACGTTTAGGAATAGATTGTCCGCAAAAAAACCTCAATATTAAAGTGAGTGAGAATAAGTCATCCATACAAAAAATCCAAAGAGAAGGGAGGTTTTCATAAAAAAAAAATTATATATATAGATTAAAAAAATGTAAAATTTCATTGGTTTGGTTTCTTGTGGACATGACATGGGAACTGGAAGTGAAAGTTTCTCCTAAAAAATTAAGGGGCAATGTATTACATGAATAGTAAAAAAAAAATATAAATATTACAACCATGTTACTACTTAATTCAATTTGCAAAAATAGCAACAAAAAAAGGCCCAACCTAAACAGATGAAGTGCAAAGTAAAAAATGCCCATATATTTTTTGCGCACGTTTTTCAATATGAAGTATATCAATAGTCTACCAATAATATACTTATGATATACTATTGATATACTAATGATATACGCTAATGGTATACCTTAAATGTAATAAACTATTGATATACTATTGGTATACCAAATATATGAAGAGAATAAAACTCCCGCAACAGAAACGACTTGAAACGTCGTGGTGTTCGTTGTGAAAATCTTTTCTTAAAATTGAACTAAATAATTTAATTCTAGGCTAAACATGCTTTTAGAAGAATAAAAACAGAAAGTATACACGTACTTACTTGTTGAAAAACCTTTCTTCGACGATTTCTTCTCCGATCACGAACTCTTCGTGCCAACGATCTCTTCATGCGATCTCTCGAACTGAATAGATTGGACACTTCCAAAACGATTTATCAGTTGTTCTCTATCCGTTAAGGGAGAGTGGTGGGACTCCCTTTGGTTTGGGTGGATAGAATTTTTAGAGAGGATTTGAGAAAGAGCTCTTTGATCTTGGAAGAGCAAATCCAAAAAATGAACTTATAGAATAGTAAAGGCTTCTCACCAAGCCTTTATATAATGGTGAGTGGTGGAGTTGAAATCTCCACCAAATCACCATTTTACCACAACCTTATAATATGCAAATCATATTTGCATATTACATTTAATAAGCTATCTCATACCTTATTATACAAATCTCATTTGTATAATTGTGAAATTTTTAAATTGAATCACATTCAATTTAATTTCTTTCAATTCAATTTCCCCAAATTAGCACTAATTAATCAATTAGGCTAACCTATAGTTTATTATGAATCTCATTCACATTAAACTATATATTATGTCAATCACATCTCATATAAATGACATAAATACCCTTTTAATGAATTTGAACACTTCAAATCCACACCAAACTGTAAACCATCAATTTATCAAGTTTGAGCCAACCGAGAGGCCTAATGACCTACAGATGACGAGCTCCAATGATTCGAGATTAACCTGTCAAACTCTTTGACCTGGTTATTCAACATTCATTAGCTACGGTAACACTCCACTAAAGTCCGTAGTTGCACTCCCATCACTATAGGACAAGTTGTGTCCATTGATATAACCAATGCTCGTGAGTCGACCATTCATAGGTTGTTCGTAGTCACAGCTGGGTCAAATTATCGTTTTACCCCTTTGTCTACCTCTTGCTCCTTAAGTCCCACTACTTCTCTAATGAACAACATGTTGGGATTTGTGCCCTAAAACTCGTAGTTTGTAATTATGTTCTAATTATTGTAATAAAGTGTTATTATTTCAATAAAGTGTTATTGTTCGTTTTCTACAAGTTTAACCCTAAATCCAATAAACTAAACATCCAAGGTTGTTAAATGAATCTTTAACTGAATGTAATGTACATAAAAAGGATCTCAGTTCGAGATACAGCCTAAAGGGTCTATAGTTAGGGGATAAGGTTTTGGTACCTTACCCTGGTTAAACTATGGATGTGGCCCACTTTGTATTTGATACAAACACTATGATCCTAACGTGTTCGTGTAGATGACATGTGAGTGGGGATATCCTATGTAATGAGATTACATAAGACCGGACCACGAAATAGTAACCTCTAGTCAGAATCTCGCTGACTAGTTAGGTTTTATTTCACAAGGATGACCTAGGCAACTTGATCTCAATCCTGAGCAGGTTACGAACTCCTGTTCGCGAGGGATTGTCCTTTGACTAGTATGGGTGAGAGTGTCCAGATTCGCAGACTCAATATGCCTACCTTCTTGGGGACAAGACCAAGTGAGCGGCTGGGAACTTAACATATCAAGATCGAATTCACTCCTTCCCGCCTACTAGGGTAAGTAGAGGAATGTTCCCTTAAGTGGTGTCTCCAGGACCTGAACAAAGGGCCCGACCCTCTCATAGGCCTGAGAGGGACTCTGTTTGTTGGTAGGACCACAAACAAATTGTTCATTAGAGAAGCACTGGTACTTAAGGCACAAGATGTAACCCAGGGGTATAACGGTAATTTGATCCAGCTGGTGTTACGAACATTCATGAAGGATTGACTTACTGTTATTTGTCAATATCCATGCACACAGAAATATATCTGCAGTGAGAAGAGTGCAGCTGTGGGACTTTAGTGGAGTGTTCCCGCAGTTAACGAATGTTGATTGGGAGATTAATGAGATTAACCGAGCAATCTCGTATCGTTGGAGGTTCTGATCTGTAGGTCCATTAGGTCCACCTTCTATCTTGTTAAGGGTTCTTAGATCATTTGAATTTGAAATGTTCAAATTCACTAGGGAATATATTTTATGTATTTAGATACGATATAATATATAGTTTTGGAACTATATATTATAAATTTAATGTGAACATGATTCATATTAAATTATATGAGAGAATTAAATATTTGAAAGAGTTCAAATATTAAATTTAAATGTAAATGTGATTCATACTTAAAAACTATAGGTTAAATTTAATGTACATTAGATGTGCATTAAAACTATAGGATGGAGGGATAATTCATTAAATGTGTTTTAATATAAATTAAATATAAGATATTTTATTCATTTGATTATTTAATTTTAATGTGATTAATTAAATAAATAAGGAACGTGTCAGGAGGACACGTTCCCCCTCTCTCTCCCAACTTCCTATTCGATAGGAAGTGGGAGATGCCCACTACTGGATTTTAACTTCTCCTGGAGAGAAGTGAAAGGATTGATTGATCAATTCAAAATTTTTGGGGAATTGCTGGAAAAATTTCTCTCTCACTCTCCGATTCCCTTCACATTCCAAAAGTTGGAATCCTTCCCACTAAGGAGGATCTAGGTATTCAGAGACATAGGAGGTGATCCAAGTGGTGGTGTTGTTGCACAGAGAAAAACAGAGAAGTTCCTTTGTTGCTGTACTGCTTGGAGCAAGGAGTTCCTGTTGGAGAAAGTCTACAAAGGTAATGCTTCTTTCTCTCCTTTAATTTAAAGTTAAACTTGTAGCATGTTTGTATGCATTTAATCCATGCCTAATAGGATTAGAATATATGCTTGTTCTGTATTTTTGGGTCAATGTACTATTTTTTTGTTTTTAGAAAAGCAATCAAGCAAATTAACGATCCCAATCACGTTTCCGCTACTCAAGGAGATCGGATCTCCACCAATTGGTATCAGACCAATGCTTGTATTGTTTTGTTTTGAAACAAAATTGCATTGATTTTGGTGGGAATTGCATTGGTTTGCTGTAATATTGTTTAGGAGTTTTTTTGCCATAGTTTACTTTTGATTTTGATCAAATTGTATGTAAAGGCCCCTGCGTTTTTGGGCAAAAAGTGCAAAATTGAGTCTATAATTGAGTTACGAGTCGTTCGGGACAAGTTTCATTCAATTTGGTAGAGAATCGAAGGAAAAATTGAAGTTTGAAGCTGCTGTGTTCGTGGAAGAAGGTCGTCGCTGCCGAGAAGAAGCGCGTTAACGCTACCAATAGCGTTACAGCGTTGTTCATCGGCGTTACAGTAACGCTCAAGAACAAACGTCGCAACACCAGCGTTCCCTATCGACGCGGGCAATCAAAAGTCGTGGCGTTGCAACGCTGCCTCGCCTCAGCGTTACAACGCCATCCGATAGCAGCGCGCGCGAGATGAAGCGCGCGTTACAACGCTAGCATCGCTGCGTAACGCCGTGAAGCTGCGCCAGTTCAAGCGATGCGCACTCCAGATTTAGCCGATTCGTTGGTTTTGGTCCGGTTCGAGCGATTCAAGGCCGGTTCAAGGTGTTTTTAGACCGGTTTCATGAAATAAATTAATGTAATTTATTTTTTTTGCACTTTAGGGCCAAATTATTCGATTTTACTGACTTTTATCTATATGAATGTCATTTAGATTATTCTCACCTTAGGATAAGCATGTTCATGCATTTTATTTATATAAATGTTATATGAATATGGTTGAATGCATGACTAATTTATTTTTCATGAGTAATTAATTATAAGTGTTATAATTAGATTATATGGAAAATAAATTGCATGGAGCATGAAATTACTTAGTTTAAAATAAATGTTATTTTGTTTAAGTAATTTCATAATTCAAGTAGTTGAATTTCTTTTATAATTCCAATTTGAATATTGATTGTTGGATTTATAATATAGTTTCTTTATCATAGGTTAATTATTAAAATTTATAAAAGTTATAAATTAAAGGGGTTTTAGAAACCATAACCTATAATAAAGAAATGCATGCAAACATACGAACTTGGGTTAAATTTAATTAGTTTTAAATCGTTTAAAATTAATTTAGACCTAAGTTTCAATTTCTAATAGGATTAGAAATAAGTCTTGCGTAGTATTTTAAATAGTTTAAAATATAGTAGGACTTTAGGACTTTGGTTATAAGGGAACTCTACTGATGAAGTTCTATCTAAGGTTGGGGGTACTTAAGTCGACTGGCAATCTTAACACCTCCTACACGGAACCGACCCGGAACTCGAGTTGAATTAACCTCAGTTCTGATTTATCTCTAGGTAATTAAAATGTTTATTCACCTAGACATAAGGTTTTAAGAACTAGTTATAATAGGCATAGACTTAGATAGATTCTTTTAGCCAGAATCTGACTAAGTTAAATCCATACCCTAATTTTAGGAACTTCAGTGGGAGAAAACGAGATGTTCGCATCGAGTTTACTCACACGTCCTCAAGAGTTCACACCGTGAGTTCCATGCTCGTCTACGCGACGTCAATAGGGCGTCCCCCTACGGTATGTGTTTGCATGGTTCAATACCAAGGTGAATGAGGGAAGTAACCATAGTAAATGGGAGCAGGACGCGTGTCAACGTATCCTACGGTCTCCTCCATTAGGTCGCACCGTGAGATTTCTATAGTCTGCCTGCTAGGTTGTCCTGGAACAACCAATCCCTACGGAGGGCCTGACTATAGGGATCGGAACACCGCGAACTCCAGAAATGGATAGGGTCTCTTAGGTTGTTTGTCAGCAGTTGTCTTTCTTAATAATAGCCTGTTGGCTCGGGCCTATTGGATCTGAAAATGGTAGGGTCACATTTACGGGATGAGTTAAGTTAGTTAACAAGTCCTTGACCAAACAAACGGTAGCTAAGGACCATTGGGACATGAGATGTTCTGGTAGTGGGAATTGGCTGAGAAAGTCTCAATTCAAGGGAGGAATGACTGACCGCCCGACGGAGTCTTTTGTTCTAAACCCTTGAAGTATCATTGCAAAATTAAAGGTTTAACTAAAACAGTGAGTTTTAGTTTAAACACTAGGGTTCTTTAATAATTTTGCTAAATTAGATTGGTTTTTACAATGGGTTTAAAAGGCATAACTAATTAGAATTATTTTGTATTTTAGGCATGTCGTCCTCAATAATAGCCTTACTTAAAAGCGACCGTCTAACTGGTGAGAATTTTACTACGTGGAAGTCTAACTTGAATACGATTCTCGTTGTTGACGACCTTCGATTCGTACTAACTGAGGAATGTCCTCAGATTCCAGCTCGTAACGCTCCTCAATCTATTAAGGAGGCGTACGACCGCTGGATCAAGGTCAATGATAAGGCCAAGGTCTACATTTTGGCTAGTGTTTACGAGTTTACGCCAAAAAGCACGAGGGCATGGTCTCAGCTCGTGAGATCATGAGTTCACTGCAGGAAATGTTTGGACAACCGTCTGGACAGATTCGGCACGAATCCCTCAAATATGTTTATAATCCCGTATGAAGGAGGGGTCGTCGGTGAGAGAACACGTTCTTGATCTGATGGTCCACTTCAACGTGGCTGAGATGAACGGAGCGGTCATTGACGAGCAAAGTTAGGTATCGTTCATCCTGGAATCTCTTCCAAAGAGTTTCCTGCAATTCCGCAGCAATGCGGTGATGAACAAGATAGAGTATAACCTTACTACTCTCCTTAATGAACTACAGACTTTCCAGTCTCTTATGAAGAATAAGGGACAGGCTGATGGAGAGGCAAATCTGTTTGCCCATTCTAGAAGGTTCCAAAAGGGTTCATCCTCCGGGACTAAGTCTTGTAACTCTTCTTTTGGGCTTAAGAAGACCCAAAAGAAGAAAATATGAGGGAAAGGGAAGGCACCTGCTGCTGACAAAGGCAAGTGAAAAGTCAAGCTTGCAGATAAAGGAAAGTGTTTCCACTGCAACATGGATGGGCACTGGAAGAGAAACTGCCCAAAATACCTTGCTGAGCTCAAAGAGAAGAAAGGTAAATTACATTTACTTGTTCTTGAAACCTGTTTAGTGGAAAATGATGATTTAAACTGAATACTTGATTCAGGAGCCACTAATCACGTTTGCTCTTCATTTCAGGAAACTAGTTCCTTCAATGAGCTCGAAGAGGGTGAGATGACGCTCAGGGTCGGAACGGGAGACGTCCTCTTAGCTCATGCAGTGGGGGATGCCAAGTTATTTTACGGAGATAGATTTATTTCTTTACAAAATCTGTATATAGTTCCTAAGCTTAAAAGGAACTTAATTTCTATCTCTTGTTTAATAGAACTTAGTTATTGTATTTCTTTTTCAATCAATGAAGCGTTCATTTTGAAAGAGGGTGTCAATATTTGTTCTGCTAAATTGAAAAATGGCTTGTACGTACTGAAACCGAATAAAACCAAAGCAATTTTAAATCATGAGATGTTTAAAAATGCTAACACTCAAAATTAAAGGCAAAGAATTTTTCCAAATAATAATACCTATCTGTGGCATCTTAGACTTGGTCATATTAATCTCAACCGGATTGAGAGACTTTCTAAGAATGGACTTCTAATCAAGTTAGAAGATGATTCTTTACCTTCTTGCGAGTCTTGCTTGGAAGGTAAAATTACCAAACGACCTTTTACTGAAAAAGGTTATAGAGTCGTAGAACCCCTAGAACTTGTGCATTCGGATCTTTGTGGTCCGATGAATGTTAAAGCTCGAGGAGTGTACGAATATTTCATCTCTTTCATAGATGATTATTCGAGGTATGGTTATCTATACCTAATGCATCACAAGTCTGGAGCTCTTGAAAAGTTCAAAGAGTATAAGGCTGAAGTAGAAAATGCATTAGGAAAAAACATTAAAACACTTCGATCCGATCGAGGTGGAGAGTATATGGATTTGAGATTCCAGGACTATATGATAGAACATGGAATTAAATCTCAACTATCAAGACACTAATACACCACAAAGAAAATGGTGTGTCGAAAAGGAGAAATAGAATCTTGTTAGACATGGTTCGTTCTATGATGAGGTATGCTCAATTGCTCGCCTCGTTTTGGGGATATGCGAGAGAGACTGCAGCTCAAATCTTGAATAAGATGTTCCATCAAAAGTGTTTGAAACACCTTTTGAACTTTGGAAGGGGCATAAACGTAGTTTACAAAACTTCAGGATTTGGGGTTGTCCGGCACACGTGCTCGTGACAAACCCAAAGAAACTGGAAACTCGTTCAAGATTGTGTCAATTTGTTGGCTATCCCAAAGAAACGAGAGGTGGTCTTTTCTACGACCCACAAGAAAACAAGGTGATTGTATCGACAAACGCCACATTCTTGGAGGAAGATCACATGAGGAACCATAAACCGCGTAGTAAATTAGTACTAAATGAAGCTACACATGAACTAACAAGAGTTGTTGGTCAAGCTGGACCTTCATCACGAGTTGATGGAAGAGCCAGCACCTCAAGTCAGTCTCGTCCTTCTCAATCGTTGGGAATGCCTCGACGCAGTGGGAGGGTTGTTTCCCAACCTAACCGCTACTTGGGTTTAGCTGAAACTCAAGTTGTCATACCTAATGACGGCGTAAAAGATCTATTATCTTATAAACAGGCAATGAATGACGTAGACAAGGACCAATGGATCAAAGCCATGGACCTTGAAATGGAGTCAATGGACTTCCATTCAGTATGGGAACTTCTAGACCAACCTGAAGGGGTTAGACCCATAGGGTGTAAATGGATCTATAAGAGAAAGAGAGATGCAGCCGGAAAGGTACAGACCTTTAAGGCTAGACTTGTAACAAAGGGTTTTACCCAAAGGGAAGGAGTTGACTATGAAGAAACTTTTTCCCCTGTTGCTATATTGAAGTCTATAAGGATACTCTTGTCCATAGCCGCATTTTATGATTATGAAATTTTGCAAATGGACGTCAAGACTGCCTTTTGAATGGTAATCTTGACGAGAGCATCTATATGTCTCAGCCCAAAGGGTTCATAACACAAGGACAGGAGCAAAAAGTTTGCAAGCTTAATCGATCCATTTATGGATTGAAACAAGCATCAAGATCTTGGAATATAAGATTTGATACAGCGATCAAGTCTTACGGTTTTGACCAAAACGTTGACGAGCCTTGTGCTTACAAGAGGATCATCAACAACAAAGTGGCTTTATTAGTACTTTATGTGGATGATATCCTACTCATTGAGAATGATGTAGGATACCTAACGGACATAAAAAATTGGCTTGCGACCCAATTCCAAATGAAAGATTTGGGAGAGGCGCAGTATGTTCTTCGGATTCAGATCTTTAGGAATCGCAAGAACAAAACGCTAACTTTGTCTCAAGCGTCTTATATCGACAAAAAGTTGTCTAGATATTCGATGTAGAATTCTAAGAGGGGCTTATTACCCTTCAGGCACGGAGTTCATTTGTCTAAGGAACAGTGTCCCAAGACACCTCAAGATGTTGAGGATATGAGACATATTCCCTATGCCTCTGCAGTAGGTAGCTTAATGTATGTTATGCTATGCACGAGGCCCGACATTTGTTATGTAGTGGGAATAGTCAGTAGGTACCAGTCCAATCCAGGGTTAGACCACTGGACAGTAGTTAAAAATATCCTCAAGTATCTAAGGAGAACGAGGGACTATATGCTTGTGTATGGGTCTAAGGATCTGGTCCTTACTGGATACACTGATTCTGATTTTCAGACCGATAAGGATTCTCAGAAATCCACATCGGGGTCAGTTTTCACCCTTAACGGGGGAGCTATAGTATGGCGAAGCATCAAGCAATGATGCATCGCTCACTCCACAATGGAGGTTGAGTATGTCGCCGCTTGTGAAGCAGCTAAGGAGGTTGTTTGGCTAAGGAAATTCCTTACTGATTTGGAAGTTGTTCCAAATATGGAATCTCCCATCACCTAATACTGTGACAACAGTGGTGCGGTAGCCAATTCGAAGGAACCTCGCAGCCATAAGCAAGGAAAGCACATCGAAAGGAAGTATCACCTGATACGAGAAATAGTGCAACGAGGAGATGTGGCAGTCACGAAGATCGCTTCGGTGCACAATATTGCTGATCCGTTTACAAAGACTCTCAGGGCTAAAGTGTTCGAGGGTCATCCGAAAGTCCAGGTCTCTGAGATATGTACATAAGCTAATCTAGGGCAAGTGAGAGATATGTAATGGGGTATATGGATGCCCTAGTTTATTGTATTCCTATCTCTTGTAACCACTATCTTAGATTATGTTGTATCCCACTAGAGTTTTAGTGCAAGTGGGAGTTTGTTGGGATTTGTGCCCTAAAACTCGTAGTTTGTAATTATGTTCTAATTATTGTAATAAAGTGTTATTATTTCAATAAAGTGTTATTGTTTTCTACGAGTTTAACCCTAAATCCAATAAACTGAACATCCATGGCTGTTAAATGAATCTTTAACTGAATGTAATGTACATAAAAAGGATCTCAGTTCGAGATACAGGCTAGAGAGTCTATAGTTTGGGGATAAGGTTTTGGTACCTTACCCTGGTTAAACTATGGATGTGGCCCAATTTGTATTTGATACAAACACTGTGATCCTAACGTGTTCGTGTAGATGACATGTGAGTGGGGATATCCTATGTAATGAGATTACATAAGATCGGACCACGAAATAGTAACCTCTAGTCAGAATCTCGCTGACTAGTTAGGTTTCTATTTCACTAGGATGACCTAGGCAACTTGATCTCAATCCTGAAAGGTGTTACGAACTCCTGTTCGCGAGGGCTTGTCCTTTGACTAGTATGGATGAGAGTGGCCAGATTCGCCGACTTAATATGCCTACCTTCATGGGGACAAGACCAAGTGAGCGGCTGGGAACTTAACTTAGCAAGATGGAATTCACTTTTTTCCGCCTATTAGGGTAAGTAGAGGAATGTTCCTTTGAGTGGTGTCTCCGGGACTTGAACAAAGGGCCCGACCCTCTCATTGGTCCGAGAGGGACTCTGTTTGTTGGTAGGACCACAAACAAATTGTTCATTAGAGGAGCACTGGTACTTAAGGCACAAGATGTAACCCAGGGGTAAAATGGTAATTTGACCCACCGGTGTTACTGAACGTTCGTGAAGGATTGACTTGCTGTTATTGGTCAATATCCATGGACACAGAAATATATCTGCAGTGAGAAGAGTGCAGCTGTGGGACTTTAGTGGAGTGTTCCCGCAGTTAACGAATGTTGATTGGGAGGTTAATGAGATTAACCGAACAATCTCGTATCGTTGGAGCTTCTGATCTGTAGGTCCATTAGGTCCACCTTCTAGCTCGTAAAGGGTTCTTAGATCATTTGAATTTGAAATGTTCAAATTCACTAGGGAATATATTTTATGTATTTAGATACGATATAATATATAGTTTTGGAACCATATATTATAAATTTAATGTGAATATGATTCATATTAAATTATGTGAGAGAATTAAATATTTGAAAGAGTTCAAATATTAAATTTAAATGTGAATGTGATTCATACTTAAAAACTATAGGTTAAATTTAATGTACATTAGATGTGCATTAAAACTATAGGATAGAGGGATAATTCATTCAATGTGTTTTAATATAAATTAAATATAAGATATTTAATTCATTTGATTATTTAATTAATGTGATTAATTAAATAAATAAGGAACGTGTCAGAAGGACACGTTCCCCCTCTCTCTCCCAACTTCCTATTCGATAGGAAGTGGGAGATGCCCGCTACTGGGTTTTAACTTCTCCTGGAGAGAAGTGAAAGGATTGATTGATCAATTCTAAATGTTTGGGGAATTGCTTGAAAAATTTCTCTCTCACTCTCAGATTCCCTTCACATTCCAAAAGTTGGAATCCTTCCCACCAAGGAGGATCTAAGTATTCAGAGACATAGGAGGTGATCCAAGTGGTGGTGTTGTTGCACAGAGAAAAACAGAGAAGTTCCTTTGTTGTTGTACTGCTTGGAGCAAGGAGTTGCTCTTGGAGAAAGTCTACAAAGGTAATTCTTCTTTCTCTCCTTTAGTTTAAACGTTAAACTTGTAGCATGTTTGTATGCATTTAATCCATGCCTAATAGGATTAGAATATATGCTTGTTCTGTATTTTTGGGTCAATGTACTATTTTTTTGTTTTTAGCAAAACAATCAAGCAAATTAACGATCTCAATCACGTTTTCGCTGCTCAAGGAGATCGGATCTCCATCACAACAACGTTGTATGGTTCAACCATAAACAACATCCCTCTTGGGAGACAACACTTAAGGGAAAAACCCCTCTAGTTTCCCTAAATCAGGAACGAGTGAATTCCATCTCGCGTAGTCAAGTTTCCAGCTCCCCACGTGGTCCTGTCCCTAAGAAGATAGGCATATTGGGTGAGTAACTGTGGCCACCCTTATTCGTACTAGTCAAATGGTAGACCCCCGCAGACAGGAGTCTGTAACACGCTCAGGATTAAGATCAAGTCACTATTGTCACGACGCGCAAGTGCACGTGATCAAAGTAATATAAAATGGTATTTTGAGTACCGAGTATCAAATCCTCGGTGACTAAACTGCGAATTTTATCTAGCTCAAATTAATTATAGTGAATTGGAGTTGTAATTAACAAAAGAACAAATTAAAGATGACAAGAATAAAAGAAAACTGAACTTTACTAGCAGAAATGTTGAAACAAAGATAAAAAGCAATGGAAATGCTACAGCAAATGCGGTAGGCTCAGATTAGAGGTTATTTATGCAATCTGGGATATAATGCTGGAGCAATTGTTAACTCAAAATTATGCTACAACAATTTAACACAGGATTCTTCCCAGAATTCCCAAAATTTTTCAACAATTAAATTCTCATTCAATTACCTTATTAAGCTTATTGCTCTTGTACTTTAGTTGGATGGTTATCCCTAACCTACCCATTTTCACTACAAGTATTCACTTGTAATCAAACCTAAAGTGGATTCTAGCAAATTTTTTTTCCTTCTTTTTCCCAAAAGCAAAAAAAACGGTATGGAATGAAGATGGTCAACCTTAGTTCCACATTAATAAAAAATTCAACTAAAATCCAGCCACAATTTAAGCATACAAAAGCTTAAGCTCAATTCCAAATTACATAAGTTCATTTAATCCTTGCCTTAGAAAGACTTAACTCATAACAATAAAGAAAAGATGCAGAAAATCTAAACTAAAATATATTACAACAATGAGGTACTTAGAAACAAGAAAAAAAGATGCAAATTAAAGAGATGAGACGAAAAGCTTATGGTAGGAAGCTAGAACAACGATCTCTCCTTGCTTTTGCTCCACTTTTGTGCTAGATTGGCTCAATTCTTCAACTTCTTCTTCTCCTTCTTGGAGGAGACAACGACTACTTGTTGTCCAAGCCTCCAATTCTCTCCTCCTCTAAGTCCCTACCTTGGCAAACAACCCTAATGTAGCTTAAATATCTCTCCCAAGTGATGAAAATAGGGTTTAGTAAAGACCCATTCGTGCCCCATACTCTCCATAGTTCAAATGGCCCCAATTGTAAAAAGCCCAAATGATGTAAATATAATTTTCTCGTGAAAACTGCTACAATGCAAAAAATATTGATGGAGCAAAACTCATGTTGGAGCAAGGTAACACAGAATGCTTTTCTACTCATCTTTTGTTCTAATCTTCATCTCCAACCTTCCTAATCAAGCAAAAACAACCAACTAAATCTCAAATATCAACATTTTACTCATGAATTACTTTATCTTCAAGACTTGGTCAAGTTACAAATAAAATGCATAATTAGGAAGTGAATAAGTTGAAAACTAGGATATTAAGCAAACAAATAGCAAGGTTTAAAGCATAAATTGGAGGAAAATAACTCTTTAATAAAGAGTTATCAACTATTGGTCATCTATGAAGTTATTAGCTCTATACTATTAATGGTGTTACATCACTAAATCTAATAATTCACGGTCCGGTCTTGTACAATCTCATTGCACAGGATGCCCCCACTCGCATGTCAACGACATGAACGAGCTAGATCACCTTGTTTGAGGATTAGGTCTCCAACCCTATCAGTATACCGTAGACTGTTCGGGTCATTAACTCGAACGCGATCCTCACCGTGTGTCCACTACACACTGTTGAAGTTCTAGTTCTCTCATAATGCAATGACCCTGGAGTTTAGTTTATTGGATTAAGTTTGTAAATTTGCGAGGCACAAATTGATGAAAAAATAACTCTTATTTATTTCAATAAGGAATGTTACAAACATATACGAGATTAGGACATACATCCCAACAATATAAAGTATATCAGATATACTACTGTATCTAAAAAACTATTGCTAGATTTACAAATACCTTCTCCTCGTTTTTCAATATTGAGACAGTAGCCTATCAATAATAGATCTAATATAGTAACGATATATCTAGCCAAAAAAAATTACATGAGTGATATATTGTTGATTCTATTGATTTCACTAATATTAAGTATATATCAATGTGATATACTATCGATATACTTTATTTAGTATACCAACAGTATATCACAAATAGTGTTTTATGCTTGATAGTAATTTATGCTTATATACTTTATTCAATAATATTAAGTATATCAACGAGATCTCAAAAACTATTATGAGATTTACAAATGCACTCATTATGTTTTTCAATATAGAGAAAATAAGTAATTTGTCAATAATAGATCTGATATACCAATGATATATCCAACCAAAAAGTAACGATATACTACTAATATACGTTGATTTTAATAATATTAAGTATATATCAATGTGATATACTAACAAAATACTTTATTTAGTATATCAACGACATATCACAAATGGTGATTTATGCTGATATATTTTATTAAATAATATTAAGTGTATCATCTGGATCTCAAAAACTATTGATATATTTGGAAATGTCTTCCCGTGTTTTTCAATATCGAGAAAATCAGTAGTCTATCAACAATAGGTCACATATATCACAAAAAATAACTACAATGATATACTACTGATATCTGTTGATTTCACTAATATTAAGTATATATCGGTGTGATATACTACTAATATACTTTTTTCAGTATATCAATGATATATCACAAATAGTGATTTATGCTTGATAGTGATTTATAATGATATACTTCATTAAGTAATATTAAGTATATTAGCAGGATCTCAAAAACTATTTGTAATGTCCGTCATTTTAGGTAGAGTAAATTTCAGGTTGTGCTTTTAAATTTCATGTAGAATTCATAATTTAAAACGAAATTGGATTGTTATATCTTATTGTGTGAGATGTGTTATTGTATAGAAAAATGAGGTTGAGGAATTGTGGTTGTTACTTGAAAGGGATGGGGCAAGTTTGGAAAAAAAATATATGGGTACTAGGCTTAGAACACCCACTTTGTCTTGTAGTGTGCACGCGAATCAAGGAGGCTTCCACCTTCTTTCTCCCTTTCATTTTCTTGACAAAACACAACTGCCTTGACCTTCTCCTCTTTCCGATCAATCGTCGATGACCTATCCACCTGCAGAACGCGTCAGGCCCTCGAAAGCCTCGTCGGGGGCCATTCCCATGAGCCACCTGCATCCGAACAACGCCCCACGCCACAAATCCAAGACCCAACGCATCAGATCTACTTGAAGGAAAGGGGGAAGGTTTGGAAAAAAAATAAATATGGGGGACTAGGCTTAAAACACCCACTTTGTCTTGTAGTGTGCACGCGAATCAAAGAAGTTTCCACCTTCCTTCTCCATTTCATCTTCTCGACAAAACACAACCACCTTGACCTTCTCCTTTTTCTGATCAATTGTCGGTGACCGAGCCACCTACAGCACATGTCAGGCCCTCGAAAGCCTCGTCGGTGGTTGTTCCTCTAAGCCATCGGCATCCGAACGGCGCCCCATGCCACAAATCCAAGACCCGACGCATCGGATCTACTCGCACTGTTGCAGCCGCTCGTGAAGCCATCCACTCATTGCTACTGGATGCCGCAGGCGACGCCGCCGTCTGGGTTGTGGGTATTGCTGGAGTTGTATTGCTAGAAACGTGAAGCTGCTCGTGCACTAACATTGAAGTGAAAGAGATGAAGAAGAAGATGAAGGGATGGTGAGTGTTGAGTAATTGCTTCACAACAAAGCATTGTAAAGAAGAAGAAAGAAAAACACGGGAGAGAAAAAGAAAGCAAGGGTAAAAATGGAATACCAAGAAAAGGGAAAAGGGAAAACCTAAAATTTTGTTATATTTGCAAAAGGAAAAAATGAATGATAAATTTACAATTAACCCAATTAGCTTTGCCACCCATTATAATTCCCAAAAAATTAAAGCTTACAAAAGAAAAACAAACAATATGCCGTCTACGTTACCACTCGCAGTTTGTGTCATAACTCATAAGTCATGTCCATTTCTTTCTCTCACTGCACATTTTCACAACGGCTAAAAGCCTAAAACCAACGTTACCACAAATTCATGTCCTCCGTTCATTGGATTCCAAATTTACAAATTCAATTTCTTACTGAAGTAAAAAAAATAATAATAACAAAAATAAATAAAAATAAATAACAAAAAAAAAAACTATTTCTTACCTGAGACAATTACGTCCGTTCATGAGCTACCAAGGGTCTTTGGGGAAGCATATCCACACAAGAGTGGCAAGTACCATATATGATTAATATTTCGATTTAATAATGAGTTTAGTCCTGGATTTTTTTCAACTTTAAATGCTACTTAATAGATGTTTAAATTTTTAATTTTATATGTGTTACACGTTTAACTTTTAATTTTTTTGTCTAATAAATCTTTTGCATATTAAAATTTTGTGTCCAAATAATTACATTAAACTTTCTATTTTGTTTCCAATAAGTTTGTAATGTTTTAAAAAAAAAAAGTCGAATAGATTAAGAATCTATTATAGGCAAAATTAAAAGGTTAAGAACTTATTAGAGACTTTTCATAGAAAACTTTGAAAGTTAAGATGCCTATAAGATATAAAAATGTTAGGGACCTATTTGACACAAGTCTAAAAGTTCAAGGACTAAACTTGTAATTTAACCTAATATTTTCATATAATAAAGAAAAATTATTATTTTTTAAAAGGTTAAAGTACTATTTTGGCGTATGTACTTTTGGCTTCACTCAATTTTAGTCATTATATTTTTTAGTGTCCAAATTTATTCTCTATATTCTCGATATAAAATTTGTTCCAACTACTAGTTTATTATTAACTGAATACAAAATAATTTTTTTTCTCTATTAGCCCTCACTTTATTATATTTAGAAATATGTTCACACACATTCATATATATATATATATAGCATTTTCTATATATATATATACCTTTTCTCTATTAGACCAACCTCTCACACACACACACATATATATATATAGCATTTTCTATGTTTCGAAGTTGTGAAGGGTACGAAATAATTAAATTAGAGAAACAGTATTGGGAAGAAAGAGTTGAATGGCAACAGGCAATTCAGATGAGCAATTGCAAGAAACGAATGGATGTGTACAAGTAGAAGAAGCAAAATCAAGCAAAACAGTTGTAATAACTGGAGTTAGCAAAGGGATAGGACGAGCTTTGGCTTTGGAATTTGCAAAACGTGGTCACAAAATTATCGGTTGCGCTCGTGACAAAAACAAATTGGAGACTCTTCCACTGCAACTCTCTAATCCTTCAAACCATTTGCTCTTCAACCTTGATGTGGTTTGTACTTAGTTACCTTTCCCTTACCATTTCTCACCATTTTCTCTTTTTATTTTTTAAAATTAAGACTTTAAGATCCCGTTCAATAACTATTTATTTTTTTTTAAAAAAAAAAATTAAGGTTATAAATACTACCTCCATCTATGATTTTTCATGTTTTCTTATATACTTTTAAGATTTGTTTTCAAAAACCAAGTCATGTTTTGAAAACTAAAAAAAGTAAGCTCGGTTTGATAACCATTTGGTGTTCGATTTTCTATTTTTGAAAATTATGCTTATTTTTTCACAATTTCTTCGCATCTTCTCTACAATAATTTTCATCTTTCTTTAGATATCATTTAGGAGTTGTTTGGGCCGTTGAGTGGGTTATAATAATAGAGGTTATAATAGTCGGTGGATTATTATAGTGGAATCATATAATATTATTTAAAATGCAGAGTAATATAATCTGGGGTTATAATAGATTGTGTTTGGGGTGCAAAGTATTCTACAGGTTATAATAACACAAGTTATTATAATCTTTGTACCAAACAAGCTCTAAGTTTCTAGCCAAAATTTAAAACTAAGAAAATTTTTTTGAAAACTACTTTTTTTTTTTTTTTAGTTTTCAAAATCTTAGCTTGGTTTTTGAAAATATATAGGTGCAAATTAAAGTAGATAAGAAATATACAAATCCATTGGTAGAAGTAGTATTTTTAACCTTAATTTTTAATAACGAAAAACTAAATACCAAATGGTTGTCAAACGGGGTCGTAGTTTTTAAAATTTTGTTTTTGTTTTTAGAATTTGGTTAAGAATTTAGGTATTTTTTTAAGAAAGATGGAACACTATTGAGAAGTTAAAAACCATTGTAGAGAAAAACAAACACAACTTTCAAAAACCAAATGGAGAGAGCCTACATTTTTAAAACCATTAAAGAAAAATTGCTAGGCACAATTTTAAAAATCGATTATCAAACAGCCTTAATGTTTGAAAATTTGGATTTGCAGAGGTCAAATGACAGCATCCGAGAAATGGCTCATGCAGTTAAGGACAAATTTGGTTGTCTTGATATCATTGGTATATATGTTTATTTATTTATTATTATTATTATTATTTATGAATTCCAATAAAGCAGTGGAAATTGGTTCTTGACAGTAAATAATGCAGCTATGGTTACTGAGAATCTAAAGTTATGGGAGAATCCTGTAGAAAAGTTTGACGATGTGATTGACATAAATCTAAAAGGACCCGCAAATGTGTTGCGTCACTTCATTCCTCTCATGCTTCCTAAGAATCAAGGAATTATTGTTAATATATCTTCTCTCTATGGAAGAATTGGAGCTGCTCTGGTACGTAACCAAATTTTGATCATCACCATTTCAATCATTTCCACAAATTTCTCATAAAAATAAAATAAATAGAAAAAACGACCTCCATAAACTTTTTTCCCTAACAATTCTATATTATTGGCGTGGGACTTTTTCCATTATTATTGTAGATTTTGATTTTTTTTTTTTTAAATATTACATTTTCAAAATTTATTATAAGAATATTGTTGTTTTATTTAGCTGGAAGATTGTGGTCTTCTTTATCAACTGTTGGCGATTGATGGTCCTCTCTCATTTTTCGCCACTAGGAGATAGAGACCACCACCACTGAATTTTTTTTAAGGATTTGTTAGACATTTATGTATATTTTATTTGTTATAAAAGATTGGTTAGTTTATATTTTTTTTATTTGATTATGTTTATATTTATATATAATATATAAGATTTGTTAGGTTCTATTTAAATAATAGACAAAAATATTAATCCAAAGTGAATTATTTATCTCCTATTCATTATTTAGCAATTAAATTCTTTGTATTTTGTGTAAATACATCAAAACTAACAAAAAAAAATCTAAAATAACTGCAAAATTAATTTAAGAAAAATGGGTTAGAATATACTATAATAAAAAAAGAAGGATGTATTAAGAAAATTAGAAAATAAAAAATGAATTATGAAAAATTGTTTAAAAAAAGATGAAACGATTTTTTTGGCATCATTGAAAAAAATGATTTAAAAATAAATCGAACGAATTATTAAGAAAAAAAATTAATCCTAATTATTAAGAAAAAAAATTAATCCTACCCTTCATTATCAAATTAAATCTAGCATATCATGAAAAAATATAAAACGAATAAATCTTTTATATATATGTACATATATATAACAAAATATAAAATATAAAACTAACAAATCTTTTATAATAAATTAAATATATATATAAATCTCTAATAAATTATATAAAAAAAAATTCAGCCATCGGCGTGACAAACGATGTCGACGACCATCCACCTATCTAATTTCACTCCATTCATGATCATACGGTAATGTTACTTAGAACATATAATTAAAGTAGTTCTCAACGAAGGTTTTAAGTTAATAACATTATACAACATAGTAGAATTGAGTTTTGGTTTCAAAATTTGTGTTTTGGGTGCAAAGTTGGATTGTCTTGGGTTATGTTTATGGTCTTTTTTTTAGACATTCTTATGTTGTTTTTTAGTTTTTATTTTTTGTGACCTAATAATTTATTTTTGAACTGCATATCAATATTTTGACAAAATTTGTGTGAAATTCACATATCTATAATATATTAAAAAGCTACTATCTTTAAAAAAAACTTTTTTGGACTATTTTGTCATTTCATAAATTTTAAATTTACAATATATACCACCTATAATTAATTACTAACAATTAATAATTTATATATTTAATTATTTTTATTACATTATCTTCTTCTAATTAAGAAAAACACACTTTCCTTCACACACCCATGTTAGTCTCATTCTTTTTTCTTTTTATATATAATTTAATTTTAATGTAAAATAAAACCAACATTAATTTCTTAACAACTTTTTACATTCTCACCTCTAAGTAACCTAAACCTATATAAATATTTGAGATATAATATTTATTATAAATTATGTAATCAATTCTAAAATTAATGACTTTTTTACATTTAATTATATTTAACAATTGAATTTCAAGAGTTTTGTAACTTTCTACAACTCCTAAACTACAACTATATAAAGAGCAATGCTCTACTCATTTTCTACAAAAACTTAGGTCTCTTCTTCTAAGTTTGTTTCTCTCTCTCAATTCATTCTCCCAAAGTTTCTAAGTTTGTATGAATGCATAGGGGTGTTAAGCATGGATGAGAGACAAAAGTGTTTCAACAAAATGCTCTCAAATATAGGTATCCAATTTTCTTAGAGATGTTATATTTAGTTATTTTATATAATTAATATTTATTTTTTTTAATTCTAAACACTTTACAGTTATTTTAATTCGACTTTTAGAAAATTTGTTGTTTGATTTCTCATATACATGCATCATCACTGTAAAAAAATTGTTAAAAAAACAATGTAACTATACTTTACAATATATGTCACATACAATAAATTACCACACACATACAAGTATATAGTTGTCTTTATTAAATTATATTTTTAAATTGAAAAGTACCATGTTAGTTTGTTCTTTTCTTTTTTCATAATTTAATAATTTAATTACTTAACCTCTTTTCATATTCTCATCTTTATGTGACCTATATAAATATTTGAGATATGATATTTATTATAAATTAATTAAAACATAAATGACTTAGTTAGTTTTTTTTTTTCATATTCTTCCACTCATTGTAACTTAATAGTTATCTATATTCTATAACTATAATATATAATATATTAAAAAGGTAAAATTCATGAATTTTTTTTTTGAACAATTATGTCATTTGTTTAATTTATATATATACAAAATATACCATTGATAATTAATTATAAATGAAAAATAATTAATTGATACGTAATTATCTATAAATGTATAGTTGGAATGTAAAAGATTTTTTCTACTACTTAAAATATTTTTCGTTAATCTATAATCTATATAATCTATATCTATATTTATATCTATACGATATTAAAAAGAAATGATCTAACAAAAAAAATTCTTCGACCATTTTACCCTTTTAGTAAATTATAAATATGTTTTTACTTCAATTTCTAAATTTACAAAAATGTCATCTGTTATTTTTTTTTAGTACATCAACATTTGGGGGTGAGAACATGTCATCAGTCATTGATTATTAATAATGAATGAATTATTTCTATAATTTTTTTTTTAAATTCTCTACCATTATATTTAAATTTCATAATCTACCGAATGAACTAAATATATTGTTTTGTAAATAAATTAGATTTTATTTCTCTAAAAAAAATTCAATTAAACTTAAGTGGATGAATTTAGTTTTCTTTTGTTAATTTTTTATTATTTAATTAATGGTATATTTTCATAAAAGTGCTTTATGAAAAAAATATTATTTGATAATTTTAAATATTTAAAAAGTGAAGACCATCCTTTTTTATTTTCTTAATTACAAAATATATGTCAAATTAATTACAAATTGTAAATTATTTTTTTATCAAATATATAATAAATTAAATAATTAGTTAATTATTGATAATCAATTATTCATTAATTATGATAATATAATGGTTTGGAATATGAGAAGTTAGAATATAAAACGTTTTTCAATTAACTAAATATTTTTTATTTGATTGTAATTAATAATAGAATTTAAAGTGTTTTAAAATTGTAAAAGTTAAAACTTGTAATTCCCTACCACTATATAAAGAGGTTTTTCTTCCTCCATTTTTCATCAACAACTCTTCAAAAAGTTTTCTGAAATTTAGTTTCATCAAAAGAAATGGAGTCAAGTTGCATATTTGGTAGTTATATTCGCTATAAAAAAATGAACAATAAAATCAGACATACAATAATGTCTGAGGAATTGATTGAAGCACCCATCCTAAATGTTTGTTTCCTTCTTTCGTTTTTGTTTTCTAATTTATCTTTTTCACGTTTTTTTTATGTTGCTTCTAACATGTACTAAGAAAAAAAAAGTTTTATTTTTTCTAAACTTTTAATTCTCTCCATTTATTATTCTAAAAAAATCTCGTAGTCAAATATTGGTGAGTTTTGTTTAATAATTATTAAATGAGTACTATTTTAAAAAATTGTCCATGTGTGAAATAAGGTATTGTGTTTTTCTACTTTTTTTTAATTGTTATTTGATAATTACTGTACCTTTTTATTGCAAATTTTTGTGCATATTTTGAATTTATTTGTTCAATTTCCATATGTTTATACTTTCTAAGAAATTTAGTATGGTGAAAAATTATATATTCTCTCTCTTTTTTTTTGCCAATTTATAATTTAAATTACTATATAAAATTAAAGTAGTATTATGAGTATGTGTCAAAAGAAAATAGTGGATAGTTTGAAGCGTTGTTTTTATAATAATAAAAAATATAAATTTTAATTAGTAAATAAATATAATATAGACCCAAAAGCAAAATAATCGTTCAAATAGCATCTCTTTTAATAAATATTAAATTTTGATCAAGTCTTACAAAAGAAAAAAAATAGACATATTTAAAAATTAATTTAGATAAACAAAATTTCAATACACTCATAACTTGATACTCATAACTTGATAAAGGAAGGAAATATGAAAAATTATGAGTTCAACATCATACATTAATTCTAAAATCAAGGTTCTTAATAGCTAAAGTTTTACCTATTAATCTCTTTTTATTTTATATTTCTAATTTTAATTAAAGTTAAAAAAATCTAAAATAAATTTAATACTACATAATTTTTTAATATACAAAATAAAATCTTCTTAGAAAGTTGGGTTTGAGAGAATAAAAATTAAAAGTCCCCTAAAGTTGATATTAAGGGAATATTATTACCACTAATTTAAATTGTTGGAACTCTCAAATCCTCAGCAATTATAAAATTATAACTTCATTCCATATAATATAAACAATTTGAGTTGTATTTTTTTCTCTCTCTTTACATTTTATTTTTAGTGGTGTTTCTAACATTAATGTATATTTATTGGAGTCTCTAACATTAATATACTAGAAAACTAAATATTTTTAGTTTTTGGTAAGAGGTATATCTATTTTTTATTCACTATCATTATTATTTAGGATTATTTTACAATTACTCTTATGATTACTCCTTTTTGTAATTCAAATGTTTGCACATGCTATTTAAATTTTTTATGTTTTTTAGTTCAACATTTTAATCTTTGTTAGACTATATTTTCTTTTTTAATCTACAATATATAAATTTTTACAAAATATTAACATTTTATTTTGAATAGAAATACATCCAATAATATTTATTTTTAACAAAATATAAATTATACTATATTAATTAGTGATTAATGTGATCTATATTTTTAACTTACATAGAAGTTATTTAAATCAGGTTAAAAAAGTGTGTCTACTATGAATTAAATTAATCATTTATTATTAAACAAAACTTATATAAACCTGAAAACATTAATAAAAAAATGGACTTAATTAAAAAATTTTAAAACCATAAGATAAAATTGAGTAAATTAGAAAGCATAAACGTGCAGAGCACGTGGTGGAAAAACTAGTCAATATTTAAAAGATTTTATCCCAACTATATTCAAATTGGAACTACAACATAAGTAGTTTGTGTAATTATAATCTATATTATTCATTTCATTTATAGTGATGTCAATTTAAATAACATCATCAAAAACATAGAATGAATTAGTTAAAAATAAGAATGATATTGTTAAAGTTTTTGAATTTTGAAAGTATATTTTACAAAGTAGTTTGACAATAAAAGCTCAAACATTGAGATATAAACTTTTTTTTTCAAATGTTCAATATTAAATATTGGTAGGTGTCATAAGTTAATGAAAAAAATTACATGATTCATGGAATTAACAAAAAAAAAAAAATTACATGATTCATGAAAAAGTGAAATTAGTATGTATAGTTAAGCAAAATGTACACATTTTTCTCTAAATTTAATTGTGACTAAATTAAACTAAAATACATATAACGAAACTCAAAATTGTTGTGAAACTTAATTTTCATTACCATAAATAATTTAAAATTGAAGATAAAAAATTCTATTAGATTCGAACCACAAATCTCGTTGTTGTTAAGACATTTGTTATGCCAGTTGAGCTATATTGTTTTTGGCAAAAATTCTATTTATTTTTGTTACCTTAAATATTGTTCATTTGAAAATAAAATACAACTTCAATTTTGATATGTCTACTTAAAATTGAATGTTCTTTTTTAAAATATTAATATAGGTAAGTTATCTAAAATCAACTTAAAATTCAAAATTATACCTATTTTAAATTATTGGTAATTGAATTAAATATAAATAAACACACGAAATAGTTTTATTTAAATTAAGATAACGTAACTCTTCATTTTTTATTGAAGAAAAACTTTATAATTGTGGTTTAAACAAATATTTTAATAGAGAAAGATAGATAGGGAGGAACTGCTGAGTTACAATGGATCCAAGAAAATGGAGAGAAAAGTGGTGTGCCCACCATAAATATTACAAAAATAGAGAGAAAAATGATGAGCTCCCCTAACCTCTTTTTTTTTTTTTTTTTTTTTTTTGTATTTTCAAAGATAATTCTTTGGTTTAGAGGAGCAATTCTATGGGTTTGGGTGAAGTTTATTATTTGAAAGTTAGGAATGGAAAACCTGTCCCAAACTTCGCGCTTAGGTTTGAAAGTCAATCCAACGATATATTATTTAATGAAGCTGTCATATCAAAAAAATTTGGACATAAATTCTCATGATTATTATTTTAGATCTTCCAAAGAGTTCATACCGATTGAGATAATATTTCCCTCTTATATCATCCATGATTGCGTGTAAGATTGAAGACATTATCCCCATAAACCAACATATGATTGTTCCAAGCCAAGCAGGAGTTCCTACAATTGAGCCACCGAAAAGAAATGTGCACTTTGTTGGTATAAGTAGTATCTATCAATTCTTTTAAGTTTTTTTCAATTATACTTTCATATTCTCATGGTCACTCTCGCATGTACCCATTTTCCTCGAGCACAATACTTTTATATTCTCAGGATTCCTCTCATTTAGATGTGGGCTCGGTTCATTCATGTACCGCTCTTACTCGAGCGTCACACTTTTCCTTTTCTAGCTAACGTGGTAATTTGAAGTAAATAAACACCCGTTAAATTTGTTATGTGGGCAGGGGTTGCATTTCAAAATCATTTTCAATGTAATATAATAAATTTTTTTTTTTTTTTTAGAAATGAAAAAATTAGTATTCAAATTTCCATTGCATTGATTGTCGATCCAGAAGTGCTTTAGTATTATTAATTGAAAAGCTTTTGAGTTGGAAAATTGTTTACTATTTTTGGAGTGAGTCAATTAAAGTGATTTTTTTTTTTTTTAACAAAATTTTCAACTTGTTTGAATGGTTAAATACAGGTTTCACCTTACTGTAGTTCAAAATGGGGAATTGAAGGTTTAAGCAAATCGGTTGCAAAGGAAGTACCAAATGGAATGACAATTGTGGCACTAGATCCCGGCATTATAAATACTGAAATGTCTGCTTCCCATCTTGGCGATTATGCTTCTCAATACCAATCTCCTGAAGAATGGTACGGTTACAAAAGTTTATTCAATTTCAATCAACATTAATCTAAATAAATATAAACAATATCTTTAATTCAATTTCAATCAACATTAATCCAAATAAATATAAAAAAAATATCTTTAATTCCTAATCTATATGACTGAGAAAGCCAAATTTAACTACAAAACTTTTTATATCAAAGAATGGACTTAATTAACTGATAATTATTTAGGTGATTTTGTTAAGAGTGTGTCGAATAATTGAAACAGTCAAAAAATTAGTAGTCTGTGGTTTTTTTTTGTTTTTTTAATTTATTTTGTTTTTAAGCTTGTAATGTTGGGTTAAAAGTCTAAAACATGGTCAAAGGTGATTATTTTAGGGGCAATTGGGCTGGTAGCAAAAAGACCCAAAATAATTACCTATATAGCAAATGTCTCAATCTATTTGCAAAAATAGCAAAAATTTGAAAAGAGGAATTGAAATTACTAAAACACCCCACGTTATATCAGTGATATCACTGATGATTCTATTAGTGATATCACTGATAGAAGTCTGTTTATTTAATAACTAGTTTTTTTGTCTGTTTATTTAATAACTAATTTTTTCTTATAATTTTAGTTTTCCATCACCCCCATTGATAGCAAACGAAGAAGAAATCATTGATAGGATGATATTAGTGATATCACTGATAGAAGTTTGTTTATTTAATAACTATTTTTTTTTTGTCGTTTGGGAATGGTTACACGATTGTCAGTGTGTTATAGTGTTAGACTTCTATCATCTTATATCAGTGATAGAAGTTTATCAGGTGTTATAACTAATATGAGTGATAGAAGTCTATAATGATTGTCAATGTGTTACAGTGTTAGACTTCTATCCTTTGATATCAGTGATAGAAGTCTATTAGGTGATAGAACTGATATAAGTGATAAAAGTCTATAACTCTATTAGACTTCTTGTTCTTCATGAATATTATTCTATCAGGCTTGTGATAAATGTCTATCACTGATAGTTGTTTATCAATCATTAACTTCTTTCTAGTGATAGCTATCAGTGATAGATGTCTAATAGAAGTGATAGACTACTATTGTGATATATATCACTGATAGAAGTGATATCTATCGGTAATAGCTGTCTGATAGACTTCTACCATAGTTGTCTATATATTACCTATTACTCATAACTTTTCTATTATCTATTAGACTTATTGTTCCTATCCGACTTCTATCATTGTCTATCACTAATAGAAGTGATAAACTACTATCACTATTAATGATTGATAGAAATTAAAGAAAAAAAAGTGATAGACTACTATCACTAATAAAAGTGATAGGCTTCTATCAGTGATAGTTGCCTGATAGACTTCTACATATCTATTACCTATTACTCATAACTTTTCTATTAGACTTCTTGTTATTCATGATTATTAACTTATTTCTTCTATCTGACTTCTATCAGTGATAGATGTCTATCACTGATAGTTGTCTATCAATCATTAACTTCTTTCCAATAATAGACTTTTATCAGTGATAGATGTCTATCACTGATAAAAGTGATAGATGTCTATCACTGATAAAAGTGATAGACTTCTATCAGTGGTAGTTGTCTATCACTATCATTGATAGTTGTCTATCTGTTAACTATTATTGTTTGTGGTGTGGTCTTCAAATTTTCTCATCAGATGCCAAGGTCTTTGTGTTCATAGTATTGATATTAAACTTTTGAAACAATCACAAACCTTGTATTGATAGTATGAGTAGTATGATAACAACAATATTGAGTTCTATCTTGAAAAAATATATCTAAAACTAATTGTCAAAAATTACATCATGGTAAAAATGGTGGAAAATTACATGTCCTACGATTGTGACCAACACGATGACAATGACTACATTTTGTGTGACTTCTTGCTTCAGCAATCGACGAAATCCTTTGCTTTCACGGTCTTCCCGCTTGACGTTTAACAATTGGAGGTAATGCATTCATGTCAACATCTATCGAACTCCATTCAGAATGATTCCCAATTGGGCGGATTACACCTCTATAAGTTGTCACTCCCATCACTAATAGCACAAGAGGAGCCATCAAAACAAGCATCATTAATATGAGCAACTAAAGGATATCTTGTATTTTGATCTTCCACTAAAGTTAAAAACCAAGCAGTATCAAAACAACGACATGGCGTTAGTTAATAACATCCCTCATTGCTATGTTTTTTTTTTCTTTTAATATTACCTAATTTTCTAAAGTATTAATATTAATATCAATATTAATATTAACATTTTCCCGAGAAAATGAAAAGAAAAATGCTACCGATAGAGAGAACGGAGAGGGGGGTAGTGTTTGGATTCCGAGAAAATTCTTGTAATGTAAACTAAAAAAAAAAGAGATGAATAAAAAATTGATTAATATTTTCTTAATTTTGGGTTGTGTGAAAGCGGAAGTTTGGTGAAATGCCAACTTGTTGTAGTGTCATTCCTCTCTCAAATTAACAAACTAGATGGGCCCTACTTTTATTTTTCCTAATTTGTTTTCTTGAAAAAGGGAAGAAGAAGGAAATACTGAGGAAGAAAAAAAAGTAGATTTAAACCAAGGGTATAATAGGAATTATGAAAACAATTTAAATTTTTTTGCCATATTTACAATTATTTTAAAATGTTGCTATATCTACAAATAGTAAAATCATCCTTGCTACCCATTACAAATTCTCATTATTTTATCCAATTAGGAATTTATTTTTAAAAAAATTTATAGTCAAAAGTGGTTTTAGAGATATTTTCAAAACTAGTTTTTAAAAAATCCAGCTATATATAAGAGGTATATTCATATATAATATATACATCAGAAGTATATTCATAGACATGTCTCTTAATTAATTTATGATTTATAAAAACTTTATTATTATTTTTTGGGAAAAAATCATTTTTGGCCCCTAAACTTGGTAAGTTATATCAATTTTAACCTTCGACTTTCAATTTTATCAATTTAAACCTCAAACTTAGCAGATTGTTATTTTAACCCTAAACTTTCAATTTCATCAACTTAAACCTCAAACTTGAATAAATGTATCAATTTACACCCTCGGTCAAAGCTTATTTGCATCATATCTCTTCTCAACATATAGAATACTCTCATTCTTGAATGGATCACCAGTATTGATTTTTTAATTTCTTGTCGACCCCGAGCTTGATTTGTCCTCCATCCGCTTGAATAGAAGTAGAGATTTCAAAATCGCTTTCGTTAGAATCTTTGTTCACTTCCTGTCCAACATCGATGTCACTTTAATTCTTTATAAGACTATCGATGAGATTGAAAAGGTCATCTAACCTCATTATGTTCATGGGTGTCACCCTGTCCACCACCGCCTTTTCTGTTCTCTGTCATATTTTAGCCAAACTCAAACCTCTCACAACTGAATTCAATGAAACCACCATGGTCATTACCACTTTCAATGACACCAGTGCTGGTTTCGAAAAACCTTTTGCAGCGGAAGCCAATTGGGAATCGATTCGTAATTCAATAAAGTTTCTAAAATACGAATATATTGACAAAAAAATAGAGAACAAATTCAACCGATCTAAAACTGGGAAATATAGAAATTTAAGTATCATAATATTTACTTTTGATCTTTGTAGTTAAGAAAATTTTCCTCTCTACAAGGTCATGATCTTCCACCCAAAATTACATACTGCTTATCGAATTAGGACCAAAAAAACAAGATGACACCAGTTGACTACCTTCCTATACCTTTGAGTTCTCTAAGATTTGGTTTGTGGGAACCAATCTTGATTGGGAAGGGAAGGAAAAAATTCAAAGAGAATTTCTTTCTACAAGTAAGGTATGAGGAAGTAAGAAGCCAAAATGATCGATTAATCTTCTCAGCCCTCCTCACACCCATTTTATCGATAATTGCACTTTTCTCATTGTAGATATATTTTTGTATCCACAGTTATAGACCAATAACAACAAGTTAATCCTTCACGAGTGTTCATAATACCAGCTGGGTGAAATTACAATTTTGCCCGTGTGTTACATCTATGATCTTAAGTACCAGTACTCTTTTAATGAACAACCTATTTAAGGTCCAACCATTAAACAGAAAATCACTCTCAGGCCAATGAGGGGATAAGACCCTTTGTTCAGGTCACGGAGACACCACTTAAAGGAACACTTATCTACTTTCCCATAAAGTAGGAAATAAGTGAATTCTATCTCGTGTAATTATGTTCCCAACTCCTTACTCGGTCTCGTCCCCAAAATGATAGGCATATTGATGTTGGGATGTATGTCCTAATCTTGTTTTGTTTGTAAAATTACCAATTGAAATAAAAAAGAATTATTTCTTTCATCACTTTGTGTCTCGCATTTTTACAAACTTTGTCCAATAAACTAAGCTCAAGGGCCATTGAATATTATGAGAGAACTAGAACTTGAACGGTGTGTAGTGGACACACAGGGAGGATCACGTTCGAGTAAATGACTCGAACGGTCTACAGTATATGGATAGGGTTGGAGACCTAATCCTAGATACGTTGTGGATGAGGCTCGCTTTGTATTAGATACAAACGAGTTGATCCGACTCGTTCATGTGGTTGACATGCGTGTGGGGGCATCATGGGCATTGTACAAGATCGGACCGTGAATTATTAGACCTACTGTTGTAACACCGTTAACAGTATTGGACTAATAACTTCGTAGATGACCAATAGTGACTTGACCTTAATCCTGAGCGTGTTACGGACTCCTGTCTGCGGGGGTCTGTCCTTTGACTAGTACAGGTGAGGGTGGTCACAGTTACTCGCCCAATATGCCTATCTTTTTAGGGACAGGACCACGTGGGGAGCTGAGAACTTAACTACGCGAGATGGAATTCACTCGTTCCCGACTTTATGGAAACTAGAGGGGTTGTTCCCTTAAGTGTTGTCCCTAGGGCTTGGACAATGGGCGCCCACCCTCTCACTGGCCCGAGATGGTGTTGTATATGGTTGGACCATTACAACGTTGTTGTTCGTTGGAGGAGCAGTGGAGACTTAAGGAGCAAGAAGTAGACATAGGGGTAAGACCGTAATTTGACCAAGCAGTGTGTATGAACAACCTGTGAAGGGTCGACTCACTAACATTGGTTATATCAATGGACACAACTTGTCTTACAGTAACGGGAGTGCAGCTACGAGATTTAGTGGAGTGTTACTGTATCTAATGAATGTTGATTAACCGGGTCAAAGAGTTTGACAGGTTAGTCTTGGATCATTGGAGCTCGTCACCTGTAGGTCCATTAGGTCACTCGGTTGGCTCAAACTGGATAAATAGAGGGTTTACAGTTTGGTGTGAATTTGAAGTGTTCAAATTCATTTTAAGGATATTTATGTCATTTATATGGGATATGATTGACATATTATATAATTTAATGTGAATGAGATTCATAATAAACTATAGGTTAGCCTAATTGTTTAATTAAGGCTAATTTAGAGAAATTGGATTGAGAGAAATTAAATTGAATATGATTCAATTTAAAAATTCACAATTATGCAAATGTGTTTTGTATAATGAGATATGAGATATCTTATTATATGTGGTTATGCAAATATGATTTGCATAACCTATGGTTGTGGTAAAATGGTAAATAGGTGGTAACACCTATCACCATTATTTAAACTCCTTTGCAAGAAGGAGGGATAGGCTTGTTGTTCATTTTTTTGGAATCTCACAAGAAACAACAAACAATTCTCTCTCAACTTTTCTCTCAATTCTCTCCTCCATTTCACCAAAAGGAGTCCCACCTACTCTCATCTACCGAAAGAGAACAACCGAGAAGCCCTTTTCAGAACTGTCCGATTTGCTGTTTTGTTCGAGGAGATCGTGATCGTTGAGATCGTGCACACGAAGAGTTCGTGACTGGAGAAGAATTACGTGAAGAACGGTTCTTGAACAAGTATGTTTCACTTTTTGTTTTTCCTCCAAAAAGTATGTTTAACTTAATTTCTATAGGATAGAATTGGTTTTAAGAAAGCGTTTTTCACAACGATACCAAGACGATTCAATCGTCTTTTCACTGCGTCGGTTTTTCATTCCTACAATTAGTGTCAGAGCCAATCGTTAATTTTTTCGTTGTGCAAATGATTTTTCTTAAAATTCGGTGGGTAATGCTTCAATTCATGAGATGTAATTGTGGTTTGCGAAATTGGATTTTTCGATTTTGGCATTTTCGTTTTAGATTTATTTTCGTTGATTAGATCAATGTAAAGACCCGTGTTTTTGGGCAATTTAGAAAATAAATCGAGTCTGTAAGTCTGGGTCTTTGGCGGCAAGAGTTGCTGTGAAGAAATCGGAGCGAAAACGGGCGAAAAACGATGAAAAACAACAAAAGAGTTTGTTGTTCTGTTGACGGCGTTGAGACCCTGTTCTTTGGTGTCTCAACGTTGTCCGCGCGGGCAAAGGCTGTGCTGCAGAGCAGCGTTGCAACGCCGAGGCGTGGAGCACGCGGGGTGCGACGCTGAGCGTTGCAACATTGCAACGCTACCCACGGCGTTGCAACGCTGGGTGCGTGATGGGCGGTTCCAACAGTAGTTGCGAGAGGACGTGGGCATGAAACAAATAGTTGCAACGTGGGGCATTATTTCATTTGTTTTATTTATTTATTTTAATTTTGTAAAATGTATTTTCTTTTATTAAATTAAACTAATTAATTAATATTAATATAAAAGTTATATTAATGTTAATTAATTCATTTAATATCCCCTAAGTACCAAAACCGGTCCATTTTTTTCTATTTATTTATTTTATGCATGAGATGTATGAGATATTTAATTCTATGTGCATAATGTATGTCATATAGATTTAAAATCTCAGCTTAGGTTAAACATTTCATGCATCATTTTTATATTATAAGTGTTATAATATATAGTATGCATGATAGGTTATATTATAAGAGTTATAATATAAGGTATGCATATTTTAATTTATTTAAATATAAATGTTATATTTTTAAATTAAAAGCATGTTCATGCATTTAATTCATGTGATGAATGTATGTTATAGTATAGTATTATTCATGTGATGAATGATCAAACACTATGACATAGAATGCATGTAACCTAAGTTAATTATTAGTAAATGTTTAGAACTTGAATAATTAGACTTAGGTTTCCTTGTTCTAATAAGATTAGAATAGGAAATCAAATATGACCTTTGAATGGAGACTAATTAGTAGCTCTGTCTAAGGAAGGTTCTGTCTAAGGCTGGGGTATTTAAGCTGACGCTTTGCGAAACACCCATACCTGAGAACCGACCTGTGAGTGAATTTGGTCCGGAGATTCTTAGGTTATATTATCGTGAGAGCCGTTAATTAAAAGTTGATTAATTTACTCATATAGACCTAAGTTAATAATGTGATTATAAACTTAAGTTAATTCAATATAAGAGTTATATTGATAGACTTAGGTAAATATTAGCCGATTAATCTAAAGTGCTGAGTGGGAGGAAATAAAGTGTATAAGATACATTTGATTTTTCGACCACAAATCTCCTTAAAGTCCACACCGTGAGATCCATACTCTGCCTCGTGGCGCAAATGGGAGCGTCCCCCTTCGGATGGTATTTGTATGGGTCAATATCAACGTGGATGGAGAGAGTACTTATAGTGAGTGGGATCGAGACCTGTTAAATCGGGATCCACGATCTCTTCTTTCGATTCACAACGTGAGACCCCTATGATCCGCCTGCTAGTTTGGCCTGAACCAGACAATCCCTTCGAAGGGCCTTGATCATGGGAGTCGGAACACCGTGAAATCCCGAAAGGGATACAGTTTCCTTGTTAGTTTTCCTTCTTGGTTCACCCTTCGGTGGCTATTGTTTGGACGGATACTTGGAAACTTAAAGATTGAGGGTGACACTTACAAGATTCATTAAGAGTTAATGGATTCAGACCAAATAATGGTAACTGGAAGCCTAATGGAATAAAAGTTATTATGGTATTAGGGTCTGGTCGAGAAAGTCTCGTCTTAGAGGAGGAATGTTTCTGTTCACCGTTCGGTGGCGGTCATTCTAAACTTTTGGGATATCATTGTAAATTTTTAATTGAAGGGATCGAATCCCGCAGCGGAAGCGATTGAGAATCGCGTGTTCTTATTTTGTAACATGGATTTCAATTAAGATCAAATATAACTAAGATTAAGCATACTATAAGATGTTGGACAACAAGTAATTACCTTTGAAGAACTCTTTCTTCAAGTGCTCCTTCTCCCACGATCACGATCTCACCAACTCGAACCCGAATGAATGAAGACTACACCACCGGATCTTCTCCGTTGTTCTCTAGGTGAGGGAGGAATGTGGGTTCCTTTAGGATAAGGTGTGGGGTTGTGAGAGAGGTTGTGTTTTGTGAAACTTTTCCAACAACACAAATAGTTGATAATCTAGGATTTTTCAAGATTTTTGCTTCCTCACAAAGTTACATCTCATACAACTATTTACAGAGAAATAGGATGGAAATTACCATCCTATCCCTCTTTAATTCTCTCATTAGTATATAGTTTATATATGAATCTAATTCACATAAAAACCATATATTATATCAATTAAATCACATATAACTGATATAACACCTCATATATGAAATTTAACTCTTCAATTTTATTCTTAATTTTATACCCTCAATATTACTATGTTGAGCCAATGGAGGGACCTAATGAACCTACAGTTCATGAGCTCCAATGATGTGAGATTAACTGATCAAACTCTTTGATCAAGTTAATCAATATTCATTAACTACAAGTAACTCCACTATAGACTTGTAGCTGCACTCTCCTCACTGTAGATTATATTGTGTCCATTGATATAATCATTACCCATGAGTCGATCCTTCACAGGTTGTTTGTAATCACGGTTGGGTCAAATTACCGTTTTACCCCTATGATTACCTCTTTGTTCCTTAAGCACTGCTGATCCTCTAATGAACAACAAGTCTAAGCTCCTACCATAGACTCATACCCTCTTAGAGGGCGGGGCCCCGTTGTTCAAGACCTGGAGTTAGTTCTTAAGGGAACAACCTATCTAATTCCTTAGTGTAGGAATGAATGAATTTCATCTTGCGTAGTTAAGTCCCCAGCTACCTACGAGGTTCTGTCCCTGAGAAGGTAGGCTTACTGAGTTGGCCTCAGGCCACTCTCACCCATACTAGTCTAAGGACAAACCCCTATAAGCAGGAGTTCTTAACTTGCTCAGGATTCAGGTTGGGTCACTAATGACCATCAATAAATTATCAGTGTTATCCTGTTAACGCCATTATACTGGTTAGAATAATAATTTGCAGTCCGGTCTTGTATGAACTCTTCATACAGGATGCCCCCACTCGCATGTCAATCCACATGAATGAGTTGGATTACCTCATTTGTACTAATTACAAAGTGGGTCGCATCCATGGTGTTACCAGAATAAGGTTTCCAACCTTATTCTTATACCATAGACCCTTTAGGTTATACACTTGAACACAATCCAAATAGTGTCTACTACACTGATGTTCAAGATACATTATAACCTTGGAGCTTAGTTTATTGGATTTATAGAGCAAGAATATAATTTTATCAAAACAAATAACTCTTTATTTATTTGATCAAAATTTCATAAGTTTAGGGCTAAAATCCCAACAATCTCCCACTTTACCAAAAGCTTGTGGAGTATTAAAACATTACAGTAATGTAAATACAATAAACTAGGGCATTTAAACCCGTGTACAATATACTCCCACTTGTCTTAGTTGGGGAAGATTTGTAAACCTAGACCTTCTAGGTGACTCTTAAATACTTTAGCCGTAAGAGCATTTGTAAAAGGATCTACAATCTTGTGCTCTGAGGCTATCTTCGTGATGATCACGTCTCCTCGATGCACGATCTCCCGGATGAGTTGATATTTTCGCTCAATATGCTTTTCCCTCTTGTGACTGCGGGGTTCCCTTGAATTTGCCACGGCACCACTGTTATCACAATACAGCGTGATTGACAAACTCATATTTGGAACAACTTCCAAATTTAACATAAATTTCCTTAACCAAATGACCTCTTTTGCTGCTTCACAAGCTGCTACATATTCGACCTCCATGGTGGAATCAGCGATGCATCCTTGCTTGATGCTTCACCATACTACAACTCCACCTTTAAGAGTAAATACTGACCCTGATGTAGATTTCCGAGAATCTTTATCTGTTTGAAAGTCAGAATCCGTGTATCCTGTAAGGATCAAATCCATAGCCCCATACACAAGCATGTAGTTCCTTGTTCTCCGTAGATACTTAAGGATTGTTTTAACCGTTGTCCAGTGTTCAGGTTCTGGATTGGATTGATACCTACTGACCATTCCAACTTCAAAACAGATGTCTGGCCTAGTACACAATATGGCGTACATCAGGCTCCCAACAACTGATGCATAAGGAATTCGTCTTATATCCTCAACTCCTTGAGGTGTCTTAGGACATTGTTCCTTAGACAAATGAACTCCATATCTAAAAGGTAATAAACCCTTTTTGGAGTCTTGCATCTCAAACCTCGACAACACTTTGTCGATGTAAGATATCTGAGACAAGGCTAGTGTTTTATTCTTGTGGTTCCGGACAATCTGGATCCGAAGAACAAACTGCGCTTCACCCAAATCTTTAATTTGGAATTGCGTAGCTAGCCAATTCTTAATGTCAGTAAGATATCCTACATCATTCCCAATGAGTAGGATATCATCCACATATAAAACTAGGAATGCGACAAAACTATTGATGATTTTATTGTAGACACAAGGTTCATCATCATTCTGATCAAAGCCAAAAGATTTGATCAACTCATCAAATCTTATATTCCAGGACCTAGAGGCTTGTTTCAGTCCATAGATTGACCTTTTAAGCCTGCAAACCTTTTGTTCTTGTCCCGGTTCAATGAACCCATTGGGTTGGTTCATGTAGATGTTCTCGTCAAGATTGCCATTCAAAAAGGTTGTCTTGACATCCATTTGTCATACCTCATAGTCTTAATATGTAGCAATGACAAGTAGGATACGGATAGACTTTACCATAATAACAGGTGAAAAGGTTTCCTCATAGTTAACCCCTTCAACCTGGGTATAACCCTTTGCTACTAGTCTAGCTTTAAAGGTTTGCACCTTCCCATCTACACCACGCTTTCTCTTGTAGATCCACTTACAACCTATAGGTTTTACCCCATCAGGTTTATCTACAAGATCCTAAACAGAGTTGAAGTACATAGACTCAATTTCTAGGTCAATGGCTATGATCCATTTGTCTTGTCTTTGTCAACCATCGCTTGATTATAAGTCGATGGATCCTCACAATCGTTATCTGGTATAACAACTTGGGTTTCGATAAACCCATGTAACGATCAGGTTGTGTTATAACCCTCCCACTACGTCGAGACATACTCAACTCTTGAGATGGACTCTCTTGACAAGACAAGCTAGTGTAGACAACTTTTGTTGACGTACTAGTTTTATTAGCAACCTTTGCTATTGTTCCGTCTAACTCACTTAACACAATTTTACTTGTTGGTTTGTGGTCCCTTATGTGGTCCTCCTTTAAGAAAGTGGCATTTGTCGACACAAAAATCTTATCTTTCTTAGGATCATAGAATAAACCACCTCTTGTTTCTTTTGAGTAGCCTACGAATAGACATATTTTTGAACGTGAGTCCAATTTATTTGGATTTGTCACAAGCACATGTGCTGGACAACCCCAAATTCTGAAATGACATAAACTACCTTTACGCCCTTTCCAGAGTTCAAAAGGTGTCTTAGAAACACTTTTGGGTGGCACATTGTTCAAAATGTATCTCGCAGTCTCTGCAGCGTAACCCCAAAAAGAATTAGGGAGATGAGCATAACTCATCATTGATCGAACCATGTCCAACAAGGTTCTATTTCTCCTTTCCGATACACCGTTTTGCTGTGGCGTACCGGGAGCTGAGAGTTGGGATGTAATTCCATGTTTTATCATATAGTTCTGGAATTTTAAATCCATGTACTCTCCACCTCGATCTGATCAAAGTGTTTTAATTGTTTTACCTAATTGGTTTTCAACTTCAGTCTTGAATTACTTGAACTTTTCAAGTGCTTCAAACTTTTAATGTATTAGGTAAATATGCCCAAATCTAGAATAATCATCTACAAAGGAGATGAAATATTCATAACCTTCTCTTGCTTTAACACTCATTGGACCACAGAGGTCTGAATGTATAAGCTCAAGAGGTTCTTTGGCTCTATAACCTTTTCAACTAAAAGGTCTTTTAGTCATTTTGCCTTCTAGGCAGGATTCATATACAGGTAAAACATTTTCTTCTAACTCATTTAGAAGTCCATTCTTTACAAATCTCTCAATCCTATTGAGGTTAATGTGACCCAATCTAAGATGCCAAAGATGATCATTTTCTTTAGGAGAAAACAGTTCGTGTATTTGCTATAATTCAGTGTTTAAAACTATTTTAATTGAATTAAACCATTGCAAATAATTCTCAAGAAGAGCAACACATAGTTCAATACTTTTCCAAAGAAATAAACACTTTATTCAATTGAAAAGAAATTGATGTATAATATTCGCTAAGGCAAGAAATAGAAATAAGGTTTCTAATAAACCCTGAAACTACATACATGTTATCAAATAATGATTTTTCTCATGATTTATTGCTCTTTATTTGCTCTTTTTCCTTTTCTTCTGTATCTTCTTAAGTTCAGAAGTATGACTGCAGTACTTAGTTCCAGAGGATGAACCCTTCTGAGAACTTTTGGAATGGGCAAACATATTTGCCTCTCCATTCTGTTGTCTCTTATCATCCATAAGAAACCGATAATTCTGCAGCTCATTTAGCAAAAGAGTCAGATCATACTCTATGTTGTTCATCGCTGCATTGCAGTAGAATTGCAGAAAACTATTCGGAAGAGATTCTAGAATGAACGAAACCTGACTTTTCTCATCTATGACTGCCCCGTTTGATTCCGCTATGTTGAAGTGAGCTATCAGATTGAGAACATGTTCTCTTACTGACGTTCCCTCCTCCATGTGCGCGTTGTAAATGTACTTTAGGGCTTCATGCCGAATTTGTTTGGACGGTTGTCTAGACAAATTTAGCACAAAATACACGATCTCATGAGCTGAGACCTTGCCCTCCAGCCTCTTTGCTAAAACATCAGGCATGCTAGCCAGGATATAATCTTTTGCCTTTTCATTGGCATTGATCCAGCGGTCATAAGCATTCTCAACAGATTGAGATGTGTTTTGAGCGGGGAATTGATGACACTCCTCATTGAGAACGAACTTAAGATCATGTGCAACCAAGATTATGTTGAGTCTATTCCTCCAAGTCATTATGTTCTCTCCGATTGATTTTTCCGCACCCAGTAAGGAAATAATTGAGGTAGGCATATTGCTGAAAATTTAAAAATACGTGTATAAGCTTCTTGCTACAATTTTCTAATCCAATCATGTTTTAGCCAATTATCAAATGATTCCTAGGTCATTTATAATTTGCAATGATACTCCAAAGGTTTAGAATGTATGACACCGAAGGGTAATAAAAAACACTCCTCCTCTTGATGAAGACACTCTTGACCAAAACCTAATGCCAGAATAACTCTTATTCCAATAGGCTTTAGTTACCATTATTCGGTCAGGATACATACACTTCTTATGTACCTTGTGAGTGTAACCCTCTGTCTTTAGACCCCAGAGTCCCCATCTAATAAAATCCGCCAAAGGGAGGAGTAGATTGAAAAACAGACTAAGGAAATCTTTATCCCTTTCGGGTGTCTACTGTGTTCGATCCCCTATGATCAAGCCCTCCAAAGGGATTGTGGTCCAAGCCAAACTAGCAAGCTGACCATAGTGATCTTACGGTGTAAACCGACTGAAGAGACCATAGGTTTTGTTTTCACTAAACCTGCTCCCACTCACTATAAGTACCCTCTCCATTCACCTTGATATTGACTCATACAAACACCATCCGAAGGGGGACGCTCCCGTTTGCGCCACGAGGCCAAGTATGAGTCTCACGGTGTGAACTTCCCAGAGATACGTAGGTGGAAAAATATGTATCATATACACTATTCCTCCCACTTGATACTTTAAATCTATAGGAAATTTACTTAGGTTGAAAACCCGGCTGATGGTTTTACCTAAACTTATCAATATAACTCTTATATTGATGATCAATATAACTCTTATACTGACTTTATCCTAAGTTTGCTAATATAACTTTTTATATTAAGCCTAGGATTTCTAGTTTATTAACCCCTTAATAAACCCGTTGACGCTACTATAATTTATAAACCCTCTGATTAAAATTCACTCCCAGGTCAGATCCTAGGTAGGGGTGTTCGTTTCCATCAGCTTAAATACCCTAGCCTAGACAGAACCTTCCTTAGACAGAGTTCCTCTTTTAATCATTGTTTATAAATTACTTGGTTCCTAATTCTAATCTAATTAGAACTAGATAACCTAAGGTCTATTAATTCCAAATTCTAAACATTTTAAAACTAATAATTAACCTTAGGTGACATACATACTATGTTATAGTGCTTGATCATTCATCTCATGAATAATATAACATACATACTATGACATACATACTATGACATACATACATAGCATAATCATCTCATGAATTATAATGCATGTCAATGTTGTCCATATATTAATATAACACCTTATATTAATTATTCATTCAAACTATATAATATAACACTTTATATTATAAATGATGCATGAAAATGCTTAACCTAAGATGGGATATCTAAATTAAAAGCATACATTATGCATGGCAATGATTACACAACAATTACATAATTTAAATAAAAAAATTAGACCAATTTTGGCTCCCTAAAAATTAGTTTTAATTAATATAATATAATTATATTAATTAAAATTAATAAAATTAAATATACTTAAATATAAAATATTTTTATATTTATTATATATAATAAAATACGTTTCTGTCCGTTGCTCCTTCCCATGAAACGCTTGTGGCGTTGCAACGCTGATACCAGCGTTGCAACGCTGCAGCTTGTCCTCTTCTGCCCGTTGAAGCACGCCTCAGCACCAACATTGCACAACGCCTCAGCGTTGCAACGCCGAGTATAGCGTTGCAACGCTGTCGTCTTCTCAGCCGCGTGCCTGGCGCAGTGGCGTTGCAACGTCAATGAACAACGTTGCAATGTCATTCACAAAACAATTACTGTTCTTCATTTTTCTTGCTCGTTTTTTGCTCCGTTCTTCTCAGCAATCACTTTGCCTCGATCGACATGGTCTTACAGACTCGATTTACAATTAAAATTGTCCAAAACACCAGACCCTTACATTGAACGATTCAATGAAAAATTACAAATCTAAGTGCCAAAATTGAAAAACATCTAATCTGCAATCCGTTCATTCATCACATGAAAAACAAAATTAAGAACACAATTGGGCTCTGATACCAATTGAAGGGATCGAATCCCGCAACGGAAGCGATTGAGAATCGTGTGTTCTTATTTTCTAACATGGATTTCAATCAAGATCAAATATAACTAAGCTTAAGCATGCTATAAGATGTTGGACAATAAGTAATTACCTTTGAAGAACTCTTTCTTCAAGTGCTCCTTCTCCCACAATCACGATCTCAGCAACTCGAACCCGAACGAATGAAGACACCACCACTGGATCTTCTCCGTTGTTCTCTAGGTGATGGAGGAATGTGGGTTCCTTTAGGATAAGGTGTGGGGTTGTGAGAGAGGTTGTGTTTTGTAGAACTTTTTCAACAACACAAATAGTTGATAATCTAGGGTTTTCCAAGATTTTTGCTTTTTCACAAAGTTGCATCTCATGCAACTATTTATAGAGAAATAGGATGAAAATTACCATCCTATCCCTCCTTCATTCTCTCATTAGTATATAGTTTATATATGAATCTAATTCACATAAAAACCATATATTATATCAATTATATCAGATATAGCTAATATAACACCTCATATATAAAATTGAACACTTCAATTTCATTCCTAACTTTATACCCTTAGCATTACCATGTTGAGCCAACGAAGGGACCTAATGGACCTACAGTTCATGAGCTCCAATGATATGAGATTAACTGATCAAACTCTTTGATCCAGTTAATTAATATTCATTAACTACAAGTCACTCCACTATAGACTTGTAGCTGCACTCTCCTCACTGTAGATTATATTATGTCCATTGATATAATCATTACCCATGAGTCGACCCTTCACAGGTTGTTTGTAATCAAGGCTGGGTCAAATTACCATTTTACCCCTGTGATTACCTCTTTGTTCCTTAAGCACTACTGATCCTCTAATGAACAACAAGTCTAAGCTCCTACCATAGACTCATACCCTCTTAGAGGGCGGGGCCCCGTTGTTCAAGACCTGGAGTCAGTTCTTAAGGGAACAACCTATCTAATTTCTTAGTGTAGGAATGAATGAATTCCATCTTGCATAGTTAAGTCCCCAGCTACCTACGAGGTTCTGTCCCTGAGAAGGTAGGCTTACTGAGTCGGCCTCAGGCCACTCTCACCCATACTAGTCTAAGGACAAACCCCTATAAGTCGGAGTTCTTAACTTGCTTAGGATTCAGGTCGAGTCACTAATGACCATTTATAAATTATAAGTTTTATCCTGTTAACGGCTTTATACTGGCTAGACTAATAATTTGCAGTCCGGTCTTGTATGACCTCTTCATAGAGGATGCCCCCACTCGCATGTCAATCCACATGAATGAGTTAGATTACCTCATTTGAACTAATTACAAAGTGGGCCGCATCCATGGTGTTACCAGAATAAGGTTTCCAACCTTATTCTTACACCATAGACCCTTTAGGTTATACTCTTGAACACAATCCAAATAGTGTCTACTACACTGATGTTCAAGATACATTATAACCTTGGAGCTTAGTTTATTGGATTTATAGAGCAAGAATACAATTTTATCAAAACAAATAACTCTTTATTTATTTGGTCAAAATTTCATAAGTTTAGGGCATAAATCCCAACATTAATGACCTATGGATCATAGGATAATTTTTTTGCTAAAACTTAATTGGATTTCAAAAAGTTTTTGCGAGACCGACACAAAGTTTTATTTATTTTTCAGCAAAATGTCTAGCTCAATTATAGCTCTACTAGCATCCGATAAATTAGTGGGAGATAATTTCCAAACTTGAAAAAACAATATAAACACGATTCTAGTAACTGACGACCTTAAGTTCGTGCTCACTGAGGAGTGTCCTCAGGTGTCGGGTTTGACCGCGTCACGAAGTGTTCGTGATGCGTACGATCGATGGATCAAGGCCAATGAAAAGGTCAAGGTCTACATCATTGCCAGCTTATCTGAAGTTTTGGCAATGAAGCATTAGCTGATGATCACCGCCAAGGAGATCATGGAGTCATTACAGGAAATGTTTAGACAACAGTCTTTTCAGGTTCGACATGATTCGCTCAAACACGTCTTCAAGGCCCAGATGAAAGAAGGGACGACGTCTGACCATGAACATGTTCTGGACATGATGACCCACTTGAATCTGACAGAAATGAACGAGGCTTCGATCGATGAGTCGAGCCAGGTCAACTTTATTCTAGAGATTCTTTCGAAAAGTTTCCTTCAGTTTCGTAGCAATACTATTATGAACAAAACTAGCTACACTCTGACCACCCTTCTCAATGAACTACAGAACTTCCAGTCCTTGATGAGGATCAGGACACCGGAAGCTGAGACAAACGTTGCTTTCAGGTCCTTTCATAGGGGTTCGACCTCTGGGGCAAAATCTGTGCAACTTTCCTTTCTTTGCAACTTTCTCACCCGAAAGGGAAGAAGAGGAAGATGAATAAGGGCAAAGCTAACCGTGTTGCCTCCCAAAAGGGCAAAAAGGTCAAGAACGTTGCAGAGAAAGGAAAGTGTTCCAACTGCAATGGGAACGACCACTGGAAGCATAACTGTCCCAAGTTCCTTGCTGAAGGGAAGAATCAAGTTAAATGTGATTTACTGGTTACAGAGACCTATTTAGTGGAGAGTAATTACTCTGCCTGGATATTGGATTCGGGCGCCACTAACCATGTTTGTTCTTCTTTCTAGGGAATTAGTTCCTGGCAGCAGCTTCGAAAGGGTGAGATAACGCAACGAGTTGGATCCAGGGAGGTTGTCTCTCATGCAACGGTCGACACGGTGAAGCTGTATTTTGGCGGGAAGTACTTACTATTAGATAATTTGTACATAGTTTCAGGGTTTACTACAAACCTTGTTTCCATTTCCTGCCTTATTGAACAATGTATTACTGTTTCCTTTGAATCTAATAAAGCGTTTATTTCTTTCAAAGGCAATTTACTTTGTTCTACTTCACTTGATCCTAATCTGTATGTTTTGAAATCAAATTCGGTCAAAAGTGTTTTGAATACTGAATTATTTAAAACGACAGAAACACAAACTAAGAGAGTGAAAGTTTCTCCTAAAGAAAATGCCCATCTTTGGTATCTACGGTTAGGCCATATTAATCTTAATAGGATTGAGAGACTAGTGAAGAGTGGACTTCTAAGAGAGTTAGAAGAAAACTCTTTACCGGTGTGTGAGTCATGCCTCGAAGGCAAAAAGACAAAACGTCCTTTTAGTGGAAAAGGATATAGAGCCAAAGAGCACCTTCAGCTTATACATTCTGACCTCTGTGGTCCGATGAGTGTTAAAACACGAGGTGGTTACGAATACTTTGTATCTTTTATAGATGACTATTCAAGGTATGGGTATATTTACCTAATGCATAGGAAGTCTAAAACTCTTAAAAAGTTCAAGAAGTACAAGACTGAGGTTGTGAACCTGTTAGGTAAAACAATAAAAACACTTTGATCGGATCGAGGTGGAGAGTATATGGACACAAAATTCCAGGACTATATGATAGAACATGGAATTACGTCCCAACTCTCAGCACCTGGTATGCCACAGTAGAATTGTGTATCAGAGAGGAGAAACAGAACCCTGTTGGACATGGTTTGGTCGATGATGAGCTATGCTCGTCTCCCTGATTCTTTTTGGGTTACGTAGTGGAGACTGTGGTGTATATTTTGAACAACGTTCCGTCGAAGAGTGCTTGTGAAACACCTTTTGAACTCTGGAATGGACGTAAAGGCAGTTTAACCCATTTTAGAATTTGGGGATGCCCGACCCATGTGTTGGTGTCAAACCCGAAAAAGTTGGAACCCCGTTCAAAATTGTGCCTATTTGTAGGTTACCCAAAAGAGACTAGGGGTGGTCTATTTTTTCGATCCTAAGGAAAATAGGGTGTTTGTATCGACAAATGCAACTTTCCTTGAGGAAGACCACGTCAGGGATCATTTACCTAGAAGAAAAATCGAGTTAAACAAAATGGATAGTACGACAACAAGAGTTGCTGATGGAGCTAGTACGTGAACAAGTGTTGTTGATCCTAGCACGTCTAGTCAAGTCCGTTCCCAAGAGTTGGGAATGCCTCGACGTAGTGGGAGGGCTGTGAGACAGCCTGAACGTTACATGGGTTTAGCTGAAACCCAAGTCGTCACCCCTGATGATGACTGCGAGGATCCATTGACCTATGATCAGGCAATGACAGACGTTGACAAACACGAATGGATTAAAGCTATGGACTAGGAAATGAAGTCGATGTACTTCAATTCCGTATGGGAGCTTGTGGATCAACTGGATGGGGTAAAACCTATAGGTTGCAAATAGATCTACAAGCGTAAACGTGGTGTAGATGGGAAGGTGCAGACCTTCAAAGCATGATTAGTGGCAAAGGGTTTTACCCAGGTTGAAAGGGTTGACTATGAGGAAACCTTTTCACCTGTTGCCATGGTAAAGTCGATCAGAATCCTTCTCGTCGTTGCCGCATATTATGACTATGAGGTATGGCAGATGGATGTCAAGACCGCCTTTCTGAATGACAACCTTGACGAGACCATCTACATGGACCAACCCAAGGGGTTCATTACTCAAGGCCAAGAGCAAAAGGTTTGCCGGCTTCATAGGTCTATTTATGGACTGAAACAAGCTTCGAGGTCTTGGAATATAAGGTTTGATGAGGTGATCAAATCTTATGGCTTTGATCAGAATGTTGACGAGCCTTGTGTCTACAAGAAAATCATCGACAAAACTGTCGCATTTATGATATTGTATGTGGATGATATCCTTCTCATTGGGAATGAGGTAGGATTTCCTACAGACATAAAGAAATGGTTGGCTTCGCAATTCCAAATGAAAGATTTGGGAGAAACTCAGTATGTTCTAGGTATCCAGATATTTCGGAACTGGAAACACTGGCCATGTCTCAGGCGTCTTATAATGTCAAGATGTTGTCTAGATATAAGATGCAGAACTCCAAGAAGGGCTTGTTGCCTTTCAGGCATGAGGTTCACCTGTCTAAGGATCAATATCCTAAGACTGCTTAAGAGGTTGAGGATATGAGACGAATCCCTTATGCTTCAACTGTTGGGAGCCTCATGTATGCCATGTTGTGTACTAGGTCTGATATCTGTTATGTAGTTGGGATTGTCAGTAGGTACCAATCCAATCCATGATTAGATAACTGGACAACCGTAAAGGCAATGCTCAAGTATCTTAGGAGAACGAGGAACTACAACCTAGTGTATGGGAGTGGGGATTTGATCCTTACGGGATACACAGATTCTGACTTTAAGACCGATAAGGATTCTAGGAAATCCACTTCGGGGTAAACCTTTATTATGAATGAAGGAGCTGTAGTATGGCGAAGCATCAAGCAGGGATGCATCGTTGATTCCACTATTGAAGCTGACTACGTTGCGGCTTGTGAAGCTGCAAAGGAAGCAGTTTGGCTTAGGAAGTTCATGACAAATTTGGAAGTTATTCCAAATATGAACTTGCCGATCACGCTGTTTTGTGACAACAGTGGTGCTGTAGCCAACTCCAGAGAGCCTCGGAGTCATAAAAGGGGCAAGCACATTGAGTGGAAGTATCACTTGATACGAGAGATTGTGCACCGCAGCGACATGACAGTCTCGCAGATAGTGTCAGAGCACAACGTTGTTGATCCATTTACTGAGTGTCACACCCCCTTTCTTCTTCACCTTGAAACCAGAAACTTTCTCCCTTCTTCTTCTCTCAAACCTCTCCCCACGAAGCTCTGAGTTTATGTATGATAAATGAAACAAAATGAGTGAAAAATGGGTTAAAAATTGTTGAGAACTGACTTAAGCGGTAGATTTTGTCTTCACCCCATTCTTTTCCCTTTTTAATTCCTTTCTTTATTTCTTTCTTCCTTTTTCTTTTTTTTTAAACAAAGAAAACCAAATATAATAACCTTTTCTTTTCTTCTTTTCTTTTGTTTGTTTTTTTTTTTGAAAAAAATTCAAGGAGAGACCTCTGGTTTACAACTTCCATCCCTCTTAAGAAATTTTGTTCGCGAAATTTTGTAGTCTTTGAGTAAATCATCGGATACTTCTTCGTCATTTAGTTTTCTCACTTCCAGGTTGCCTCCCCCACTTCGTGATGTTTTCAACGAACCTTTACGAGTGGGATCGTCTTGATTCTCCAAACTTGTTCTTTTCTGTCGAGGATTTGAACTGCATCCTCTATGTAACTCATGTCTTCTTTCAGCTCAACTGGTCGTGCTTGCAACACATGTGTCGGATCTGGAATATATTTCCTCAACACGAACAAATGAAAAACATCATGTACTCGAGATAGTTCTGCTGGCAACTCAAGTCTGTAGGTTGCTGGCCCAACTCGTTCCGTTACCTGATAAGGACCCATATATCTAGGACTTAGCTTACCTTTCTTGCCAAATCGAAGGACACCTCTCTACGAAGATAACTTCAAGAAAACTTGATCTCCGACTTGGAATTCTAAGTCTTTTTGTCGCTTATCTGCATAACTTTTCTGACGATCTTGAGCTACCTTCAGATTCTCCCTAATTACCTTAATATTGTCCGTCGTAACTTACACCAACTCTGGATCGATTAGCTTCCGTTCTCCTACTTCGTTCCAACATACGGGCGTTCTACACGTTTTTCCATAGAGAGCCTCAAATGGTGCTATGCCAATACTAGACTGATAACTATTATTATAAGCGAACTCGATAAGTAATAAGTGTGTATTCCAACTTCCCTTAAATTGAAGAACACATTCTCTCAACATGTCCTCTAATGTCCAGATGGTCCTCTCTGACTGACCATCTGTTTGAGAATGGAACGCTGTACAAAATTTCAGCTTTGTCCCCATAGTTTTCTGTAAGCTAGGCCAAAGTTTAGAAGTAAATTCTCAGGTTCCTATCTGAAACTATGGACACTGGCACTCCGTATTGACTCACAATTTTGTTGACGTATAGCTTAGCAAGTTGATCAAGTGTGGATGTCGCTTTAATCGGTATAAACCGTGTTGTCTTAGTGAGTCTATCCACTATTACATAAACACCATCATGTCCACTTGAAGTACGTGGTAATTCAAACAGAAAATCCATAGTGATATGCTCCCATTTCCACTCCAACTATGGTATTTGAGAGTCACCTAGAGAGTCTAGGTCTTCGAGTGCTTCCTGACTAGAGCAAGTGGGAGTATTGTAACGGGTATTCAATGCCCTAGTTTATTGTATTACTTTATTGTAATTATTGTACATTTGAGAAATGTATATTTACTCAACTAGCTTAGTCCAAGTGGGAGTTTGTTGGGATGTATGTCCTAATCTCGTTTTGTTTGTAAAATTACCAATTGAAATAAATAAGAGTTATTTCTTTCATCACTTTGTGTCTCGCATTTTTCCAAACTTTGTCCAATAAACTAAACTCCAGGGTCATTGAATATTATGAGAGAACTAGAACTTGAACGGTGTGTAGTGGACACATAGGGAGGATCACGTTCGAGTAAATGATCTGAACGGTCTACAGTATTTGGATAAGGTTGGAGACCTAATCCTGGATACGTTGTGGATGCAACCTGCTTTGTATTAGATACAAACGAGTTGATCCGACTCATTCATGTGGTTAACATGCGAGTGGGGGCATCCTGTTCAATGAGGTTGTACAAGACTGGACCGTGAATTATTAGACCTATTGTTGTAACACCGTTAACAGTATTGGACTAATAACTTCGTAGATGACCAGTAGTGACTTGACCTTAATCCTGAGCGTGTTACGGACTCCTAACGGCGGGGGTCTATCCTTTGACTAGTACAGGTGAGGGTGGTCACAGTTACTCGCCTAATTTGTCTATCTTCTCAGGGACAGAACCATGTGGAGAGTTGGGAACTTAACTACGCAGGATGGAATTCACTCATTCCCGACTCTAGGGAAACTAGAGGGGTTGTTCCCTTAAGTGTTGTCTCCACGGCTTGGACAGTGGGCGACCACCCTCTCACTGCCTGAGAGGGGTGTTGTATATGGTTGGACCATTACAACGTTGTTGATCATTAGAGGAGCAGTGGGGACTTAAGGAGCAAGAAGTAGACATAGGGGTAAAACGATAATTTGACCCAGTAGTGTCTACAAATAACCTGTGAAGGGTCGACTTACTAACATTGGTTATATCAATGGACACAACTTGTCTTACAGTGGCAGGAGTGTAGCTACGGGATTTAGTGGAGTGTTACCGTTGCAAATGAAATTAACCGAGTCAAAGAGTTTGAAAGGTTAGTCTCGGATCATTGGAGCTCATCACCTGTAGGTCCATTAGGTCTCTCGGTTGGCTCAAACTGGATAAATAGAGGGTTTACAGTTTGGTGTTGATTTGAAGTGTTCAAATTCATTTTAAGGGTATTTATGTCATTTATATGGGATATGATTGACATATTATATAGTTTAATGTGAATGAGATTCATAATAAACTATAGGTTAGCCTAATTGTTTAATTAGGTCTAATTTGGAGAACTTGGATTGAGAGAAATTAAATTGAATATGATTCAATTTAAAAATTCACATTTATACAAATGTGATTTGTATAATGAGATATGAGTTATTTTATTATATGTGGTTATGCAAATATGATTTGCATAACGTATGGTTGTGGTAAAATGGTAAATAGGGTGGTAACACTTGTCACCATTATTTAAACTCCTTTGCCAGAAGGAGTGGTAGGCTTTTTGTTCATTTTTTTGGAATGTCACAAAAAACAACAAACAATTCTCTCTCAACTCTTCTCTCAATTCTCTCCTCCCTTTCACCAAAAGGAGTCCAACCTACTCTCCTTCTACCGAAAGAGAACAACCAAGAAGCCCTTTTTGGAGGTGTCCGGTTCGCTGTTTTGTTCCAGGAGATCGTGCACATGAAGAGTCTGTGACTGGAGAAGGATTACGTGAAGAACGGTTCTTCAACTAGTATGTTTCACTTACTGTTTTTCGTTCTAAAAGTATGTTTAACTTAATTTCTATAGGATAGAATTTGTTTTAAGAAAGCGTTTTTCACAACTATACCACGATGATTCAATCGTCTTTCTGTTGCGTGGGTTTTTCATTCCTACAATTGCGTCAATAATTTGGCCACTTTCACCCATACAAATTAAAGGACAATCCCTTATGAACAGGAGGTCATAATACACTCATGATTAAGACTAAGTTGCCTAGGTCATCCTATTGAAATAAAAACATAAGTAGTCAATGAAGTTCCATCTACTAGTTACTATTTCGCGGTCTGGTCTTATGCAAACTCATTGCATAGGATACCCTCACTCCCATGTCACCTCTACAAATGCGTTGGATCATTTCGTTTGTATCAAATACAAAATGGGTTGTATCCATAGTGTCACCAAGATAAGGTACCCAACCTCATCCCTATACTATAGACCCTTTAAGTTGTTTCTTGAACATTGACCACGAATGTCTTTACATACAGTTTAAGACACATCCTATAACCTAGCATGTTAGTTTATTGGATTTAGGGTTATCTTAAAGTAAACTAATACAACATTCAACAACAACTTTTATTAAATACCCTCAATAACACTTTATTAATAATAATCAAATATTTACATTTACTATCTACGAGTTTTAAGGCATAAAACCCAATAGTCACTGCCTGGATCTTCTTCCCACTCGTAGTCGTTGGTATCAATACTAAACGCAAAAGAAAGACAATAGTCCATTTGTTTTCGTGCGGGTCCTACTTTCGAGAATCGAGTTTGTGAGTTTCATGATAGTGGTAACTCGATCTGAAATGATATTATAATTTTTAGATTTTTTTTTTTAAAACAAACAAACAAGTACATATCATAAAGCAACATATGATTTTAAATATGTGTGAGAAATCTTTCTAATAGTGACAAAAATAGAAACGTAATCGAGGGTGTAAATTGACACACTTATTCAACATTTAGGTTTAAATTGATGAAATTAAAAGTTTATGATTAAAATTGATACAATCTACCATGTTTGAAATGGAAATTGTTAAAATTGAAAGTTTGAGATTAAAATCGACACAATCTGTCAAATTTGAGGTTTAAATTGATGAAGTTAAAATGGTTAAAATTGATACAATCGCCAAGTTCCATAGTAAAAAATGTTTTTTCTCTTTTTTTTTTTTTAATATTGTCCTTTTCATCATGAAAAATATAAATAATGATTAGGACTTAAAATATAATTTTCATGCATGAATACCTAATAGATCATAAAACATTATTCCCCTTAATTATTTTCTTAATTGTATTAGGGCTTTGAAAGCAGCTTCAATGATTCTTAATCTTACAAGTGCTGATAATGGTGCATCTCTCACCGTTGATGATTCTGGTGTTCTACCCTTCTTGTAACTTTTATTATAAAAAAAAAAACATATAAGGTAATATATATTTGAATAACTTGAAACCTTATTGGTATTGCTTGAGGTCTTGGCAGAAGTACTTTTAATGGTCTGAAACTTTAATTTCTACTTTCCATCTTTTAAGTATTTTTCCTCTTTCTCTCTCTTTTTCTCCTTTTTTTATAATGAATATTTTACCTCTTATATATATAACATTTAATTGTTATGAATTTTTGTGGTTTCATCAAATCCAACACTATTGTAAACATTATCATGTAAATGCCCATTCCACATGCCCCTTTTATTTTATGCCATGTGACAAATTATCTATAGCCAAAGTGTCTCCCATGTGTCCAACAAATGCCATAAGTTGGTGTCCAAATGGACCACACCATGCTCTCCAAATTGCCTATAAATAGTGGCTTTTGGTAGATGAATAAAAATATCAATGGGTGGAAAGACTTCCAATCTTCACTCTTCTCTCCCAGTTTCTCTTTATTTTAGTCTTTATTTAATCTTGCCATATAATTCCACTATCATTTATTTATATATATTATATATTCCAATTTCCATTTTCAACTTCTTTATTATTATTATTATTATAAATATATTATATTAATATTTAAATATTGGTAAAATTATACCCGATTTCCATCATCTTTTCACAACACGTTATCAGCACGAAGCTCTGCCAGTTTTTTCACTGAAGGTAGGTCCTCTGGGTAAGCAATTTTTTTTTTTAATGTTATTTTGCATGTCTAATTTATATTAATTTTCTAATATTAATATAATGCCTTTTGATAGCATTACTATGACAAATCTTGCAAAATTAGAATTTGCGGCCTTGGATATTAATGGAAATAACTACTTGTCATGGGTACTTGATGCTGAGATCCATTTAAATTCCATGAATCTTGGAGAAAAAAATTAAAGAAGGAAATGATGCATCAAATCAAGAAAAAATAAAACCCATGATCTTCCTTCGCCATCATTTTCACGAGGGATTGAAAATGGAGTATCTTATAGTAAAAGATCCCTACATTCTATGGCAAGGTTTGAAAGAAAGGTACAATCATAAAAAAAAACAGTTATTCTTCCAAAATCTCGTTATGATTGGATGCACCTGAGGTTGCAGGACCTCAAATCTGTAAGTGAATATAATTCCGCACTATTCAGAATTAGTTCAAAATTAAAATTATGCGGATAAGGGATTACTGATGTTGATTTGTTAGAGAAGACATTTTCCACTTTTCATGTCTCGAATATGCTCCTACAGTAGCAATATCGAGAGAAAGGCTTTAAAAAATATTCAGAACTGATTTCATGTCTTCTCGCGGTTGAACAAAATAACGAGCTATTAATAAAAAATCATGAATCTCGACCAACTAGAGCAACACCATTCCCTAAACTGAATGCTGTGAATTTTAATAATCGTGGCCGAGGTCGTGACTGCGGTAGAGGAAGGAATACCTATTTTCGTGGCGGGTATTGTAATTTTAAAAAACACACACGAAGTGATAATCATAAAGGAAAAGCTCCACAAGATAGGAGTTGAAAAGGTGATGAACATAAATGTTTCCGGCGCGGAATGACTGGACATTGGTCACGTACCTGTCGTACGTCAAAATACCTTGTTGATCTCTATCAAACTTCCCTGAAGGAAAAAGGAAAAGGGAAGAATGTGGAGGTAAATCTTGCCATTCAAGAAGATGATGTATTTAATCCCTCCAATATGATGCATCTTGATGTGGCTGATTATTTTGAATCTCCTGGAGAGAGAATGGATGCAATCAAACAAGTAGAGGATGCTTTTATGAAGATATATAATGAAGTACTACTTGTAATTATAGTATGTTTTTGTTGTTTTTGTATATATATTTAAGACATTTTGTAATTGCTTTCTTTTCTTATCAATGAAGAAATATGGAGAATTTCAATATGTTGAGTAACCCGAAAATGAACAATGAGGATTTAGGTCTGACAGACTGCACAACTACGCACACGATACTCATAATCAGAAATATTTTACTAGAATGACAATGCTAGAAGCAAAAGTCAATACTATATGAAGTTCTGCAAATCTAATTGAAGGTTTTGGAAAAGCAAGCTTTATTTTGCCTAGAGAAACAAAATTTTCAATTAATAATGCTTTGTTCTCTAGCAAATCAAAGAGAAATTAATTGAGTTTCAAAGATATATGTAACAATGGTTATCATATTGAAGCTGATCGTAAAAATAATATAGAGTATCTCTATATCACATCTATTGTTTCACATGAAAAACGTATATTAGAAACACTGTCTGTTTTTACTTTTTGATTATACTCATACACGAGTAATCGAAAGCTATGCAACAATGAACCAGAAGTTCATGAATCCAAAAATATTCAGTGTTTGGCATGATCGGTTGGGTCATCCAGGATCGATAATGATGAGAAAAATTATTGAGAATTCACATGGACATCCTTTAAAGAACTAGAAAATTCTTCAATCCAATGAGTTGTCATGTGATGCTTTCTCTCAAGGAAAATTAATTATTAGACCATCACCAGCTAAAGTGGGGATTGAATCACCTGTATTTTTAGATCGATTTCAAGGTGATATTTGTAGACCTATTAACCCACCAAGTGGTCCATGTATGCTTACTATCAAGTCGAAATCTTGCATTTGCAAGATTACTTGCTCAAATAATTAAGTTAAGAGCATAATTTCCTGATTATACAATTAATACCATTCAACTTGATAATGTTGGTGAATTTACATCTCAAACTTTTAATAATTATTGTATGTCAATTTGGATAAGTGTTGAACATCCTGTAGCTCATCTTCATACACAAAATTGATGGAACACTAGACATACACAACGGAAAAAAGATCTAATGACACTCTAATTGCATCTAACTTAATAGAAATGAACATGCAAACATACAAAAAATAGTAAAAAAAAAGGAAGACGATACAACCTTTGTAGCTCAATTTCTTCTCTCCTCCTTGCCAAAGCACAAATCGAACACAAATCGGACCACCACTAGAGCTTCCCCGCTATCCTCTGGACTCAAAACTGGGTTGTGGGACCTGGTGAATGAAGGATTGAAAAGGAAGAACGGGTGGCTCAAAGCTTTATGTGAGGAAAGGAAAAAACGAAATTTTGGTGACTCTCTTTGAAAAAAAACTCAAAAAATTTCAGCCAAGAAAAAAACCCTTTGTTTTGAAAACAAACCTATTTATAAAGGAATTACATGCATCAAATGCATGTCAAACTCACCAAAATGCAACATCTCACAAAACACTAACTAAAGTGGGCTATGTGTCATTCTATAATGTTTACACATAGTCCACTTATGTTAGTGGGATTATCCAACAAAAACTTGGATAATTCCACTAACTCTAGTCAAGGGTAAAATGGTCTTTTCTATTTGGTCAAAGTGAAACTTTGACTTTTTTCGAGCTAAAAAGTCAACCCTTCGACTTTTTACGATTTTGACTCTCTTGACTAATTTTGACCTCCCAAACATGAATCCGCATTCATATTTTTGAAATTCAAATCACATTTGAATATATTGTGTCATAAAAAACCAATAGCTATATCACATATTCTTATCGGTTTAAGACTCTTTACCTAATTCGAACAATTCGAATTAATCCAACATATTGTTCTAAGTTTAATCCATATGAGCTTGCAGGGGGACCTAATGGACCTACAGATCATGGGCTCCAACAATTCGAGATTAATCGGTCAAACTCTTTAACCTAATTAATCAACATTTGTTAACTTACGGGTCATTCCACTAAAGTCCCGTAGTTGCACTTCCCTCACTGTAGATATATTTCTGTCCACCTGATATAACTTTAACCAGTAAGTCAATCCTTCACAAGTTGTTTGTGATCTCGGCTGGGTCAAAATACCGTTTTACCCCTGAGAACACTTCTTGTTCCTTAAGTCCCACTAAACATCTATAGAACAATTGATTTGTGGTTCAACCATTAAATCTAGTCTCTCTCAGCCTAGTGATGGGGTAGGGCCCCTTGTTCTAGTTTCGAAATTAGCACTTAAGGGAACAACCTATCTACGATCCCTAGAGTCGGGTAGGAGTGAATTCCGTCTTGCACCCTACGTCCCCAACTATTTACCCGGTCATACCCCTAAAATGGGAGGCTTATTGAGCCAGCGCTGTTGAGCTGCTCTCACCCATGCAGATCTAAGGATAATCCCGAATAAACAGGAGTTCATAGTTAGCTCAGGATTGAGATCGAGTTACCTAGGTAATTAAAATTGAATTAGTCAGTTTTATACAGTAAACGATGTTATAAAGCAAAAGTGACTAAGTCGTGGTCTAGTCTTATACAAACTCATTGCGTAGGATGCCCCCGCTTACATATCTCTCTATGAACAATTCAGGATCACATCGTTTGTACTAACTACAAAGTACGCCGCATCATAGTGTCCCCAGAATAAGGCACCCAACCTTATCCCTATATTATAGACCATTTTAGGCTATATACTCGAACTTGATCCATGTTTTATGTCATCACATAAAGTTCAAGTCTACATTAAATAGCCTTAGGATCTTAGTTTATTGGATTCAAGATTATGGTATACTAATTCAATAACAATATTATCGAAGAAGAAACACGAAAAAATGTTTATCAATTACAAACTACGAGTTTTAGGACATAAAATCCACTAAACTCTCACTTGGAATATAACTCCTAGTGGAATATCCCAATGTTGAATTTAACTGAGAAAGATATGAGTGCAATAAGTATATGAATATAATGAAGTAGGGCATATACCCAAAAGTTCTCCCAGTCGTCCTAGTTTCTAACTTTCTAGACCTAAAGACTGTAGGTGACCTTCAAACACTTTTAGCCGTGAGGGTCTTTGTAAAAGAATCAATAATGTGAGCTTCTTGGTTCTCTTGAATTTGCAACTACACCACTGTTATCAGAATATAGGGTGATAAGCAGATGCATATTTGGAACGACTTCCAAATCTGTCAAGAATTTCCTCAACCATCCTACTTCCTCAAGGGAATGAAAATCCCCGCGCAGCGAAAGAGGATCGAATCGTCGTTGTGAAGTTGTGCAACTTAAATTCATTAAAACTATCTAACACTTAGAATAGGCTAAACATGCATACAATGAAAGGAAAAAATAGTAAGTTCTTTGTTACTTACTTCTTGAAGACGTTCTTCAAGGCTTCCTTTCCATTCACGAACTCTTCGTGCTTTCCTCGATTTCAACGATCTCGAACTCTTCTCACGAACACCGGCTGAACACCACCACTTGGTTTCTCGGTTGTTCTTATTTTGAAAGAAGGAGGATTGTGGGATCCTTCTTTGGTTTAGGAGGAGAAATTTTTGAGAGAGAATTGAGAGAGAGAGAGATCTCTTCTTTTGGTGAGATTTCCAAAAAATGAGGGAAAAGCCTTACAACCCTTCTTGCAACAGGGGTTTATATAATGGAGATTGGTAGAGTTAAAATCTCCACCTTTTTATCATTTTACCACAACCATAGGTTATGCAAATCATATTTGATTTGCATAACCATATATTATAAGATATCTCATATCTCACTTTTTCAAATCACATTTGTATTATTGTTGATTTATTAAATTGAATCACATTCAATTTAATTTCTCTCAATCTAATTTCTCCAAATTAGCCCTAATTCAATAATTAGGCTAACCTATAGTTTATTATGAATCTCATTCACATTAAACTATATATTATATCATTCCTATCTCATAGAAATGACATAAATACCCTTTTAGTGAATTTGAACACTTCAATTCACACCAAAATGTAAACCTTCTTTTTGTCTAGTTTGAGCCAACCGAGGGACCTTATGGACCTACAGTGACGAGCTCCAATGATCCGAGATTAACATATCAAACTCTTTGACCTGGTTAATTAACCTTCATTAGCTACGACAACACTCCACTAAAGCCCGTAACTGCACTCCCGTCAGTGTAAGATATTACGTGCCCACTGATATAACCAATGCCCATGAGTCGACCCTTCACAGGTAGTTCGTAGATACTACTGGATCAAATTACCGTTTTACCCCTGTGTCTACTTCTTGCTCCTTAAGTCCCTACTGCTCCTCTAATGAACAACAACGTTCTAATGGTCCAACCATACACAACAACCCTCTAATTAGTCCATACTGTTAACAATGTTACATCAGTAGGTCTAATAATTCACGGTCTGGTCTTGTACAATCTCATTGTACATGATGCCCCCACTCGCATGCCAACCACATGAATGAACCTCGTTTGTATCTTAATACAAAGCAGGCTGCATCCACAGTGTATCCAGGATTAGGTCTCAAACTAATGGAGATCTGATCTCCTTGAGCAGCGGAAAAAGTTTTTGGGATCGTTAATGTACTTGATTGTTTTAATTGAAACAAAAACCAGTACATAGACCAAAAATACAGAACAAGCATGGAATCAACTCTAATCTAATTAGGCATGGATTAATTGCATACATGCAAACACATTAAGTTTAACAATTAAACTAAAGATGAAAAGGAAATTATTACCTTTGTAGTTTCGCAGAACAGCAACTCCTTGCTCCAATGTTCAGCAACTCAGGAACTTCAAAAGTTCTCTATTTTTCACCAACAAAACACCACCAACAGTGAGCACCTTCTATATCTCTGAATTCTTAGATCTTCCTTGGTGGGAAGGATTCCAACTTTTGGGATAATTGAGGGAATTTGAGAGTGAGAGAGCAATTCTCTAATTACTTGAATCAGCCGAAATGATCGATCAACCTCCTCTCCTCCATTGGAGAGGAATAAAACGAGGGATCACCTCCCCACTCCTTATCGATGGGGAGGGAGGTGGGGAACGTGTCCTTCTGACACGTTCCCATTAATTTAATATTAAATTAAATTAAACATTAATTAAATCATATTTAATTAATCAAATTAAATATCTTATATTTAATTAAGATTAAATCATATTTAATCATATCATTCCCTCTAACCTATAGTTTTAATGCACATCCAATGCACATTAAATTTTGACCTATAGTTTACGAATGTGAATTACATTCACATTTAATATAATATTTGAACTCTTTCAAATATTCAATTCTCTCATATAATTTAATATGAATCATATTCACATTAAATTTATAATATATAGTTCCAAAACTATATATTATATCGTATCTAAATACATTAAATATATTCCCTAATGAATTTGAACATTTCAAATTCAAATGATCTAAGAACCCTTTACGAGCTAGAAGGTGGACCTAATGGACCTACTGGATCGAAAGCTCCAACGATACAAGATTGCTCATTAATCTCATTAACCTCCTAATCAACATTCGTTAATCATGGAACACTCCACTAAAGTCCCGCAACTGCACTCTTCTCACTGCATATATATTTCTGTGTCCACGGATATTGACCAATAACAACAAGTCAATCCTTCACGAATGTTCGTAACACCAGTTGGGTCAAATTACCATTTTACCCCTGGTTACATCTTGTGCCTTAAGTACCAGTGCTCCTCTAATGAACAATTTGTTTGTGGTCCTACCAACAAACAGAGTCCCTCTCGGGCCAATGAGAGGGTCGGGCCCTTTGTTCAAGTCCCGGAGACACCACTTAAGGGAACATTCCTCTACTTACCCTAGTAGGCGGGAAGGAGTGAATTCCATCTTGCTAAGTTGAGTTCCTAGCCGCTCACTCGGTCTTGTCCTCAAGAAGGTAGGCATATTGAGTCGGCGAATCTGGCCACTCTCACCCATACTAGTTAAAGGACAATCCCTCGTGAACAGGAGTTTGTAACCTGCTCAGGATTAAGATCAAGTTGCCTAGGTCATCCTAGTGAAATAGAAACCTAACTAGTCAACGGAGTTACAGCTAGAGATTACTATTTCGTGGTCCGGTCTTATGTAATCTCATTACATAGGATATCCCCACTCACATGTCATCTACACGAACACGTTAGGATCACAGTGTTTGTATCAAATACAAAGTAGGCCACATCCATAGTTTTACCAGGGTAAGGTACCCAAAACTTATCCCCAACTATAGACCCTTTAGGTCAGTATCTCAAACAGAGATCCCTTTTATGTACATTACATTCGAGTTAGAGATTCATTTAATGACCTTGGATGTTTAGTTTATTGGATTTAGGGTTTAAATAAAGGCAAACTCGTAGATAACGAACAATAACACTTTATTGAAATAATAACACTTTATTACAATAATTAGAACATAATTATAAACTACGAGTTTTAGGGCACAAATCCCAACAAACTCCCACTTGAACTAAAACTCTAGTGGGGTACATCATAATTTAAAACAGTGGTTACAAGAGATAGAAATACAATAAACTAGGGCATCCAAATACCCCATTACATATCTCCCACTTGCCCTAGATTAGCCTATGTACATATCTCGTTGACCCAGACTTTCTAGATGACCCTCGAACACTTTAGCCGTGAGAGTCCTTGTAAACGGATTAGCAATATTGTGCTCCGAAGCGATCTTCATGACTGTCACATCTCCTCGTTGCACTATTTCTCGTATCAGGTGATACTTCCTCTCGATGTGCTTACCTCGCTTATGGCAGCGAGGTTCCTTCGAATTGGCTACCGCACCACAGTTGTCACAGTATAAGGTGATGGGAGATTCCATATTTGGAACAACTTCCAAATAAGTAAGGAATTTCTTTAGCCAAATGATAGCACGCAAAATGTGCTATCCTTAGACTTAATTATTGCTAGTTTTATGATAATTTCATGGCTTTTACGTGTTTAATTCATTCAATTTCAGGTTAAGAGCTTAAATAGAGCTATTGGAGACAATTTGGATCACTCGGGATAAAAAAGAGGCTATTTGGAGCTAAAAATAATACCAATTGAAAGAGAAAGGATAAATCCAAGTATGATGACCCGAGGTGATGGCGTTGCAACGCCACGCATAGCGTTGCAACGCCATGCTTGCTGTTTCGAAGCGTTAAGACCACTGCCGATAGCGTTGCAACGCTATCTCAATAGAAACGCACGCGTGAGAAGCCGCACAAATGGCGTTGCAACGCTGACTTGCAGCGTCGCAACGCCAGATCGATAAAGGAGCGCGCACTTAGGGTAGCGGCGTTGCAACGCTGCCCTCAGCGTTGCAATGCCATCGATTGTTTCCTTATTTACCACGCGTATAGGGCACAACGTTGCAACGCTGTCCCTAGCATTGCAACGCTGTGCCAATCATGCCCTAATTTCGAAATACACTTTGTAAGAAGAGAGAAAAGAGCATTTTTGGGAGCCAAAGCATTCGTGGAGGTTCGAGATCAAAGACGGGAGCTCGGAGACGAAGAACCGGCATCGACACCTAAGTTTAATTTCCTTTTCTTTCAATTTGTAATACCGTTCTAAGACGTTTTCTACTTGTTTAGTTTGATTTTCATGTGATTTAGAGTAGCTAAACATTGTAGTTAGGATTTGATTTGCTTGTTATGCATTTATTACAATGTATTGAAGCATGTTTTGTTCTTATTTTTGACAATTCGTTCTTGACTTCTTAATTTGTTGATTTAAGTGGACTCGAGAGATAAAGCTTGAATTAGAGCAAAATTGTCAAAACCCTTAGAATTCTGGCATGAGAATGACTTAGAAATCTTAGGGAAACACATAAAGAAGTTGCTTAATGCCATGCATGTCGTAGGTTCATATGGAGACTATGAAGTTTATTGCATGTGTGAGGCTCACTAAGAATCGAGAGATTTTCTTGAATATTTTACTTCTTGTTTATAATTTCATCTCATTGGTTCAATGCATGTGTTAGTTAGGTCTTTAACTTGTAAAATCACTTCCAATAACTCTATCAATTCGTGTCTTCACATGTTTGTTTGTTCGTTTGTATTTACTTCAACCAACTATCCATGTTATGTTTCTTTAGCTAAAATTGAGAATTAGTACCTTAGTAATTAATTAATCTATAAACCCATTCTCGAGGACGATACTTGGACTCATAAATCACTATACTAAAACTTTACCCGTACACTGCGGTATTGCAATATCATAAATATCACGCAACAAGTTTTTGGCGCTGTTGCCGGGGAATGGTTATTATTTAGATTAATTAATATTAGGAGAAAATTTGAAATTTTAGACTAAAGCTTGTTTGTTTGTCTTTCCTTAATTGTTTTGTGTGATTGTTTGTTTCCTTATTTGTGTTATTTTAATTTTGTGTGTTTTTGAGTCTTTGTTTCCTGTTTTGGTTGTGTTGATATTGTGTGAAGTCTTGTTGTGAAATTACTGATTTTTCAAGTATGACTTTGCATAATTTTGAGTTTCCACCATTCTATTGTCCTTCTCAGGACCCTAGTTTTGTGCATCATGATTTTTCTGAATACCATGTGTCTAATTTTTACCATTTTGTACCGGACATATATGAAAATTGACATGAGGGTAGTTATTTAGGCACTTGGAACCATAGTTTTTCGTACCTTAACCAACCCCTAGAAAAATCTTCTCTTATGGACGAATTGGCAGAATATACCTTAGAATTGAAATTTAAAAATTTGGTTCATAGTGAATTAGAGAGGTTGGATAGGTTAGAAACTGAGGTGGTAGGACTTTGGGAAATAGTACAAGATAGAGCTCAATACCTTGACCAGTTAGTAGTTTCCCTTAAGGCCCTACAGGAACAATTTCTTCTCCTTACCACTCAGGAGGTGCCACCTAGGAGGATTTGTTTAGATGTTAGTGAGGATAGTTTGGGGGAGACCGAGGCACACCATGATCAAGTTAGTGAGGAAGGCAGTGGTGATACACTTAGTTCCACAGGGGAGATCCGAGTGATAGAGTTAGAGGCTGAGAAGTCTTCTTTTCTTTTATCCCCAGAGATTTCCTTTGTTTTTTATAACCATTTGTCTTGCACTCACGAGTCTTGCTTTGATTTCAGTTCTTTTATTTTGATAAACAAAAATACCAAAAATAATTTACTATCTGGGGCTCAAGAAAAGCAGGATAGCCTTTTAGACTTAGAAGGCTACATCGATTCAAGCAATTAGGGCCCGAAGAAATATGAGCAATTTTATGTGCCCTGATAAGTCACCGTCTAGCTAAAGATGTTAAAGAAAGCGCTTCTTGGGAGGCAACCCAAGTTTTATGTTTTATGTCTTTATTTTCTGTTTTATTTTCTAGTTGTTTGTGTTTTTCTTTTTTATCTAATTTCTTTCTTTTTGTTCCTCCAAGTGTATGCCCAAGGGGACAGCTGCAGATTTGCACCCTTTTGATCCTGAGATCGAGAGGACCTGTAGGAGACTCCTAAGGGAAGGAAGAGCAGAACCTCAGGAAATGGCTGATCAGGAGCTCATCAATAACCCTAAACCTATCAGGGAGTATTTCCAACTTGTGTTTAATTCTGGGCAGGCTGGAATAGTCCATGCCCCCTATCGATGCTAATAATTTTGAACTTAAGACAGGGCTGATACAAATGGTTAGGGAAGGTGCTTTCAGAGGCTTAGCCACAGAAGATCCTAACTCTCATCTTCAAAATTTCTTAAAAATCTGTGGTACATTTAAAATGAATGGTATCTCTACTGATAGTATTCGCTTACGTCTTTTTCCTTTCTCTTTGCAGGGTAGAGCAAAAGAATGGCTAGGGTCCCTTCCTTCAGGGAGTATCACTTCTTGGGAGGAGTTGGCCCAAGCCTTCATGACCAAATTCTTTCCACCTGTAAAGGCTACAAAGTTAAGGAATGAGATTGGAACATTCAGGCAGCAGGAGGGAGAGCAACCATTTGAAGCATGGGAAAGGTACAAGGACATGCTCAGGAGGTGCCCACAGCATGGCTACCCGGATTGGCTTCAGGTACAACTGTTTTATAATGGATTGGAAGGTAAGACCAGGACCATTCTGGATGCCACTGCTAGAGGGGCTTTCATGGCGAAGACTGTGCAAGAAGCACGTGCCCTCCTGGAGGAAATGTCAACTGCCAGCTACCAGTGGCCTACAGAAAATGACAAATCTAAGCCAGTAGCTGGATTATATCAACTAGATGAGGTAACCTCTCTTAGATCTCATATGGCATCTCTCACTCATGCCCTGAATAATTTTGCAGGATCACCACAGACAGGGATGTCCTCTCAATGCTCCCAGACCAATGGAGAATCCAATATAGAGCAATTGCACTACCTGAACAATAGAAGCAACCACTATGGAGGAAATCAGACTCAGAATAACCTACCAACACATTACAATCAAGGTTTGAGGTATCATGAGAATTTCTCTTATGGTAAGAACAAAAATGTGTTGAATCCTCGTACAGGGCATGCTTCTACATCAGAGAGGAAACCATCTCTGGAAGACACATTGCACTCCTTCATAGCTGATCTAGAAGTCGGTCCAACCAGCTAGAGAATGCAGTCACCAGTTTATCTGGTATAGTGACCAGTCATGGAGCTGCAATAAAGAATATAGAGACCCAGATTGGGCCAAATGAACACATCACTCCACGCACTGCAAGCAAGGAAGGAAACACCTTGAGGGAGTACAGTCTAGCTAAAGACGTTAAACAATGCGCTTCTTGGGAGGCAACCCAAGCTTTACTCACTTTGTTTTTCTGTCTTTAGCTTGCTTTAGTTTGTTTTTTGTTGTTTCTCAATTCTTAGTTAATTGTTGTTTTGCTTTGTAGGTTGTGACGATGCATTTCTTCGTTGAAATCCATGCTCTCGTTCTGAGGAACTCCAACACACATGTTTTGGCTATCCAAGAATCTCAGAAAGATCTCCATTACCCAGGACAATATTGTTCACTCTTACCCTTATACTTAATTTATGCTTAATTCTGCAAACATTGGGGATAATGTTTAGTTTTAAGTTTGGGGGTGGGATGTGTTTATTTGTGTTTATTTGTTGTGACTGTCCTGAGTATGTGCTGAATTGTTGATTGATCTTTTACATGAATTATCAGTTTGATAGCCTAGGATGAGATATATTTGAAAATCTTTGTGATTCTGCTGAAACCTGAAAGCATGACATGAATTTAAGTTAATTTAAAAACTTTCTTGAGTTTTTCCTGCATTATATGCACATAGCCCGTGTTCCTGTAGTTTTGAAATGCTTAGAACAAAGTTATTAGGTTTAGAAGTTTGATGTCACCTCGATAGGTCTGAGAACTGATTTGAGAGTTAAACTGCAGGATAGGGTGAATAACAACATGAAGTGTATGATCTGTATAATATGTAAAATAGTTTGTTTTTGTTTTGTGTTTGCTAAAGAAAATCGTGAGGGCAAAAAGAGCTACCTTCACTGTGATCAGTTAGGCCACTCATTGAGCGAGTGCTCTGGGTAAGGGTCCCTGCAGTGGATGTGTGAAAGCTAGTGTCCTTGCATAAAAAAAAAAAAACAAGAAGAAAATAGAACAAGTGGCATCAAAAGAGTGATTAAGTGCTGAGTAGAGTTATTTAGTTCTTGAATGTGTGGAGGCTCAAGGATTAGTAATTAAGACCAGTGTAGGGAAAAGTTGAATGGAGAGCCTAATAAAGTTGATCCGGGCTTAGTAAAAATGAAGGGAACATAGGCTAATCACACACACAAGTAGGAACACTTAGGGAAAGTTTTAAATTGCTTGCTGAAGTGTCATGTTTGAATGTTACCTGTGATTGCTAGATTTTCTCTTAAAGTTTTTAGGCTTAAATCAAATGTATGTTTAAGAACAATCTGATGTTTAATTCTGTTTTTGCTTGGGACTACCAAAAGTTTATGTTTGGGGGTGTTTGATAGCACGCAAAATGTCTTATCCTTAGGCTTAATTACTGCTAGTTTTATGATAATTTCAAGGCTGTTACGTGTTTAATTCATTCAATTTCAGGTTAAGAGCTTAAATAGAACTACTGGAGACAATTTGGATCACTCGGGATCAAGAAGAGGCTATTTGGAGCTAAAAATAATACCAATTGGAAGAGAAAGGATCAATCCAAGCATGATGACCCGAAGTGATGGCGTTGCAACGCCACGCATAGCGTTGCAACGCCATGCTTGCTGTTTGAAAGCGTTGAAGACCACTGCCGATAGCGTTGCGACGCTGCCTTGCAGCGTCGCAACGCTATCTCAATAGAAACGCACGCGTGAGATGCCGCACAAAGGGCGTTGCAATGCTGCCTTGCAGCGTCGCAACGCCAAATCGATAAAGGGCGCGCGCTTAGGGTAACGGCGTTGCAACGCTGCCTTCAGCGTTGTAACGCCATCGATTGTTTCCTTATTTATCACGCGTATAGGGCACAACGTTGCAACGCTGTCCCTAGCGTTGCAACTCTGTGCCAATCAGGCCTATAATTACAACATTATGCAATTGAGAAAGGAGAGCCGAATTTGGTAGAGTTTTGCCCTAATTTCGAAATACACTTTGTAAGAAGAGAGAAAAGAGTGTTTTTGGGAGCCAAAGCATTCCTGGAGGTTCGAGATCGAAGACGGGAGCTCGGAGACGAAGGACCAGCATCGATATTTTTAGTAATGCCATTCGGTTCGACTAATGCACCAACAGTTTTCATGGACCTTATGATCAGGATTTTCCATCAGTATTTGGATCAGTTTGTGATAGTATTTATTTATGACATATTAGTTTACTAAGTTGACAGGAAAGCCCATGAGGAACACATGAGGATTATATTACAAACACTACGCGATAAACAGTTGTACGCTAAATTCACCAAATGTGCGTTTTGGTTGAATCAGGTAGTGTTTGGGGTAAGTTGTTTCAACAAATGGAGTTGGTATGGATCCGCATAAAGCAAAAGCTATGGTCAACTTAGAGAGATCAGCTAATGCGACAGAGGTACGTAGTTTCCTAGGCTTGGCAGGATACTACAGACGATTTGTTGAGGATTTCTCACGATTAGCATTACCCTTAACATCTTTAACAAGAAAGAAGCAGTAGTGTGAAGTAGTGTGGAGAAGTGTGAAGAAAAACTGTATTGCAGACTCCACAATGGAAGCTGAATACGTAGTTTCATGTAAAGGAACAAAAGAAGTGTTGGGATGTTTGTCCTAACCTCGTTCAGTTTGTAAATTACTATTTGAAATTAATAAAGAGTTATTTATTTCATCTTTTGTGTCTCGCATTTATTACAAACGTTGTCCAATAAACTAAGCTCCAGGGTCATTGAATATATGAGAGAACTAGAACTTGAACGGTGTGTAGAGGACACACAGGGAGGATCACGTTCGAGTAAATGACCCAAACGGTCTACAGTATATTGACAGGGTTGGAGACCTAATCCTGGATACACTGTGGATGTGGCCCGCTTTGTATTAAGATACAAACGAGGTGATCTGATTCGTTCATGTGGTTGACATGCGAGTGGGGGCATCTTGTACAATGAGATTTTACAAGACCGGACCGTGAATTATTAAACCTACTGATGTAACACCGTTAACAATATGGACTAATAACTTCGTAGATGACCATTAGTGACTCGACCTGAATCTAGAGCGGGTTACGGACTCCTGTGTGCGGGGGTCTTTCCTTTGACTAGTACGGGTGAGGGCGGTTACAGTTACTCGTCCAAAATGCCTATCTTCTCAGGGACAGGACCAAGTAGGGAGATAGGAACTTAACTACGCGAGATGGAATTCACTCGTTCCCGCCTTTAGGAAACTAGAGGGGTTGTTCCCTTAAGTGTTGTCTGTAGTGCTTGGACAACGGGCGCCCACCCACTCACTGGCACGAAAGGATTGTTGTGTATGGTTGGACCATTACAACGTTGTTGTTCATTAGAGGAGCAGTGGGGACTTAAGGAGCAAGAAGTAGACATAGGGGTAAAACGGTAATTTGACCCAGTAGTGTCTACGAACAATCTGTGAAGGGTCGAGTTATGGGCATTTGTTATATCAGTGGACACGTAATATCTTACACTGACGGGAGTGCAACTACGGCCTTTAGTGGAGTGTTACCGTAGCTAATGAAGGTTAATTAACCCGGTCAAAGAGTTTGATAGGTTAATCTCGGATCATTGGAGCTCGTCACTATAGGTCCATAAGGTCCCTCAGTTGGCTCAAACTGAACAAAAAGAAAGTTTACATTTTGTGTGAATTGAAGTGTTCAAATTCACTAAAAGGGTATTTCTTTCATTTATATGAGATATGAATGATATAATATATAGTTTAATGTGAATGAGATTCATAATAAACTATAGGTTAGCCTAATTATTGAATTAGGGCTAATTTAGAGAAATTAGATTGAGATAAATTAAATTGAATGTGATTCAATTTAATAAATCCACAATAATACAAATGTGATTTGAAAAAGTGAGATATGAGATATCTTATAATATATGGTTATGCAAATATGATTTGCATAACCTATAGTTGTGGTAAAATGGTGAATAGGTGAAGATTTTAACTCCACCTATCTCCATTATATAAACTCCTTTTGCAAGAATGGTTGTAAGGCTTTTGTCTCATTTTTTAGAAATCTCACCAAAAGAAGAGATCTCTCTCTCTCTCTCAATTCACTCTAAAAAGTATCTCCTCCCAAACCAAAGAAGGATCCCACAATCCTCTTTCTTCCAAAAGAAGAACAACCGAGAAACAAAGTGGTGGTGTTCAGTCGGTGTTCGTAAGAAGAGTTCGAGATTGTTGAGATCGAGGAAAGGACGAAGAGTTCGTGAACGGAAAAGAAGCCTTGAAGAACGTCTTCAAAAAGTAAGTAACAAAGAACTTACTGTTTTTTCCTTTCATTGTATGCATGTTTAGCCTATTCTAAGTGTTAGATAGTTTTAATGAATTTAAGTTGCACAACTTCACCACGACGATTGGATCGTCTTCCGCTGTGCGGGGATTTTCATTCCCTTCAATTGGTATCAGAGCCATTCGTTGGTTCTGGTTGTGCACTGATTTTCGTTAAAATTAGGTGGGTATTGCCTTTAATTAATGTGATTAATGTTGGTTTGCAAAAATGGATGTTTTCGGTTTTGGCATTATTTTTAGATTTGCATTTTATATTGATTTGATCAACATAAGGGCCCGTTGTTTTGGGCATTTCAATATAAATCGAGTCTGTAAGTCCGAGTCATTCGTGGCATGAGATGTTGTGAAGAAATCGGAGCGGAAACGGGCGAGAAACGACGAAGAACAACAAGAGGTGCTTGTTGTTCTGTCAACAGCGTTGAGACGTTGTTCATCGGCGTCTAAACGCTGCACATGCGGACGGAGGCCTGGCTGTAGAGCAACCTTGCAACACCACTGGCGTGGAGCACGCGGGGCGTGACACTTGACGTTGCAGCGTTGCAACGCTGCCCACGGCGTTGCAACGCTACATGCGTTGTGGGCGAGTGCAACAAGCAGTTCGCGAGAAGTGGGTAGTTGCGCCGTTTTTTTTTTAACGTGGGGCTTATTTTTAAATTTGTGTTTATTTATAAATTGTATTTATTTCTTTTATTTAATTTATTTTATTAAATAATATTAGTATAATTGTTATATTAATGTTATTTAATTAAATGAATGCCCCTAAGTTCCAAAATCGGTCTATTTTTGCTATTTAATTATTTTATGCATGAGATGTATGATTTAATTAAATTCAATGTGCATAATGTATGACATATAGATTTAAAATCTCACCTTAGGTTAAACATATTCATACATCATTTATATTATAAGTGTTATAATATATAGTTTGCATGATAGGTTATATTATAAAAGTTATGATATAAATAAATGCATGTTTTAATTTAATTAAATATAAGTGTTATATTTTTTAGATTAAAGCATGATGATGCATTTTATTTTCATATGATGAATTATTATGTTATAGTATAGTTATTCATGTGATGAATGATCAAGCACTATAACATAAAAATGCATGTAACCTAAGTTAATTATTAGTTTTAAAGTGTTTAGAACTTGAATAACACTACTACAAATTATAGATTTCTTGACACTTGCAAGTTTTAAATACTTGACGTTTTTATGAAAAAAAACGTCAAGTAAGATGAAGTTTTAAAAGAAAAACGTCAAGAAAAATTATAAAAAAATACGGAGGTTGACAAAGATTTTAGATTTTTCTCGCTTTCAGTTTCTTAACGTTTAAAAAACGTCAAGTGTAGAAAAATGGAAAAAGCGGAAAAAAAAGCGGAGGTTGACGGACTTTATCGGATTTTTTCACGCTACGATAAAACTTGACACTTTAAAAACGTCAAGTGTAAATTGAATTTTATTGCCCTATTTTAGTGCCTTCTTTCTAAACTTATTCTAAAACTTAAAAACGAAACCCTCACATGCAAACTGCAGACACCCTCGAGCCCACCATCTTTTTCCTCTTCTCTTATCCCCATTTCATTCTATTCAGAAAACTTCCCACGCCCATTTTGACGCTCCGATCAAAATCTCCATTGCTGGGAGCTCCCAGGCAAAGAGGACCCATCTCCGGCTCCGGGTTTTCGTCGGTTTGATCGAACCGGACGGCAGAAGGCTGATGGAGCTTCTAGTTGAGGAGCCTCTGAGGCGTTTGAAGAAGAAGGAGGCCTTGTCCTTGCTGAGGATCGAGCTTTCGAGCATCGATATTCAATGGGTTCATGTGCTCAGCGAAGGATGGGCCAGTCCTCTTACCGGATACATGAGAGAATCCGAGTTCCTCCAAACGCTTCATTTCAATTCGCTCAGGTTTCCAGATGGGTCTGTGGCGAACATGTCAGTGCCCAAATCTCTTGAAATTGGTATGTGTGTGTTTGTGGGTTGTTTAGATATGTATGCAGTTTATATGTTGTAGGTGTTTTGGTGCTCGGTGAGGCAAATTTGAAAGCTGCCATCTTTAGTACTTTGCTTCTATTCCATTTTTCCTTTATGGGATCGATAATGGAGCTTTCACTTCACAATACTTGGAGTTTTCACTTAACACCAAGTCTTGGTAAACTTTCCTCTTTATGGATTTTGTTCATAAGTTCATGTACTTTACTGATTTAGGTTTCAAGGGACGAATTAAACATTTTCATGGAAGTGCATTTGAGGATTCTGAATGGACAACTTTGCCAGGTATAATTCAATGCTCAGAAGATATAGTTAGAAATTAATTGATGAATTAGATGGTAGATAACTATCCTTTGTAACATATTCACATCTTCCCATTTTCAAAATTTTCATCTGTATTATGTTAAAATGTGTTTGCTATGCTTTTTTGCATTAGGTTCTCGATTTCTAACCTAAACTGAATTAGCCATATTCATAAAGATGTATAGAGTAGAGATACCCTCCAAGGTCCTTGGTTCTTGCTTGGCTGATGGATTGGTTTATCAATGTTGAATTATGAGTTCAAAAAAGTTAAATCATAGCTTTCTTGTTGCATAACGAAGCTTTAGGAGAATACAAAAGGAATAGGGAACATCTGTTTTGCTTCTTCAACCTTGTCTGATAAACACATATTTTTTGTCTGATAAACTTTTTATTGCTTGAATACTTGGAATAGTTCCTTCAAATTGGCAGACGCATGGATTTGATCGGCCCATTTATACCAATGTTGTTTATCATTTCCCTCTCAATCCTCCGTATGTTCCGAGGACAATCCTCTTGTGCACTCTCTGAACTTATTTCAATCTTCCAAAAGAATGAAAAGGTTATTTTTCTTTCTTTTTTTCCTTCTCTTTTCCTGTTTTCTAAAAATATAAGAAACAATACTCATAACATTAAACAATATGCTATCCTTGTAACCTGTATTATATTTGATGCATTAATAATTTGTACTTTACAGGTCGTAGAATTTTGTTGCACTTTGAAAAATTCATTGATTCTGCCTTTTTGTGTGGTTAAATGGGAGTCTCGTAGGATACAGTGCGGTGACTTTTAAGGCAAATTTATTTGACATACTGTTGTGATTTTCTTATGAGAAAATAGAATGGAACAAGTGCATTTTGTTTTCCATTTTAGCTACTGAAATGTGATTTGGCTTGTGTTTTTTTAGTAGATTGTGCCAAATGTAGGTGTAGTCATTTGGAGGGGTTTGGTGAAATTAGTATTGCAAGCAACTTAAAAGTTAGGAGATTATAGTGTTGGACATGCAACTGTGGTTAAAGCCTTTAATATGGACGGTGAAATCGAGACTTGGTTATGGTTAGGTCGATCGGAGACAGGATGACTACTACCATGAGTTTGAAATAACAGAATATTGCCATCCATGTGGATCAAAGTCCAAGAATGTTCTTGTTGTTCAAGTGTTAAAATGGAGTGATGGTTCTTACCTCGAGGATCAAGACCAGTGGTGGCTCTCAGGGATTCATCGTGATGTCTTTCTCTTATCCAAGCCTCAGGTTTTTTTTTTCAATCTTCTCTCTACTCCACTTTCAGGTTTCAAGGGTAGTTTTATGACTTTACACTGAACGATTTTGACTTTAATATTATAGGAATTAGGAAATAGTCTTGAGATCAGAGAAGGGGGTGAAATTAGTTGTAGAAATCAGAGTTTATTATCCTTAATACATAAATCTAGTGAGTGCAATGTTGGAACTTTACGATGAAACTTTTGTAGCTACATATTTGAAACTACCCCAATCTTTGTTGGAATACTATATTTTTATGGGATTTCCCCCTAATGATTCTAAAAGTTGTCAACTAGCATGATTGATATCATTTCCTTTGATTTCTTTTAATTTGAATATCTATTATTAGTTTGTAAGTGCAATAACTATTTTGTGAATATCTATTATTACTAATTCTATGCTCCTCTGCATACTTTTTTCATTTTCTCTAAGGCTTAATTTTACTCCCCTTCTTTTGTGATTATGATGTTACTGATTACTTATCATTGTTTCTTACTAGAATTGTAATTATGGACAAATCATGGATGAGCAAGAGTAGACTAACCAAATCATGGATGAGCAAGAGTAGGCTAACATTGAACAATTGCTCTAGTAAGTGTTTCTCTAATTTGAATCCTATCCTTAGGAATATGAGGCTTAGGATTGCTTGTTCTGCTGAACTTTCTCGGCATGTTTTAAGTCATAAGTTGTGTTTTGAGCATTTATTAAATTAGTCTTGTTATGCTGAGAAATATCTGATTGTTGAACCCCAACCTTTGTGTATTTGAAGTTAGTGGGTGGTTGGGAAGAATGGTTTTGTTTTTGAAGTGTTTCCGATGTTAAAACAGGTCATTGAAATTTTGGAAAAGTCCTAGCAGCGTCGTTATGCTGCCAAAATTTCTGAGTGCACGACGTGTCTTAAGTAACGCTCAAGTTAGGTTTAGCGTGAGGCTTGCATGATTGAGTAAATTCACTCGTTGCATGTTTTAGAGTTCTGAATTATTAGAGGTATGTTGCTTACTTAGTATGTTTATGCTCACCATTGTTACTTAATGTTGTGTTTTGCAGGTAATACTCAACTACTTGGCAGGTGACAAAGGTGTTGCAGAATTATGGTGACATTTTCAAAGTTTTGGTCATACTGTTGCCAATAAGTTTCATGTTTAAACCCTTTTATAGTGTGTTAGGCTAGCGAATGTAAAGTTCTCTTATTTTGTAAACCTTCTTGAATGTTTGTTGAGTTTATGGCTTAGGATCGTTACAATAGTTCTTGTAATTTTTGAATTGTTGACATGAGATTTGATAAGTTCTTGTAATTTTAGAATTGTTCATGAGTTTAATAGTTTGTTATGGTTAAAGATACGAATTTTGTTAAAGTGTGGAAGATTGGCTTATGAAATTATGTATTTTTCAATATAACGAAATATTGGAACACAATGCACAAAATTCAAAATAATAGGGAATATTTAATAGATTGAAAAAAAAACACATATTTGACACTTTAAAATTGTCAAGGTTTACCTTCAATTTGACGTTTTAGGACTGTCAAGGATAAACTCATATTTGACATATTTCAAGCGTCAAGTAACTTTTATTTGACATTTCTACGATGTCAAGATAAACATATGTTTGACACGAGAAAACGCGTCAGTATTAAAATAAATTTGACACTTTTTCGAGTCAAGATAAAACTATATTTGTGAATAAAAGTGTCAAGAATTTATGTTCAAAATGACACGTTATAAGCGTAAAAAAAGACTATACATAACACTTTATAAGTGTCAAGTATTCTGTATTATTCTTGACAGTGGATTCCTTGACGGTTTGAAAAACGTCAAGTAAAGCAATATTCGACATTTTATAAGCGTCAAGAAAACTAGTTTTTCTTGTAGTGTAATTAGATTTAGGTTTTCTAGTTCTAATAAAATTAGATTTAGGAAATCAAAATGTAATCTTTGAATGATGACTGATTAGTAACTCTGTCTAAGGAAGGTTTTGTCTATGGTTGGGGTATTTAAGTTGACACTTGCGGAACACCCCTACCTAGAAACCGACCTGGGAGTGAATTCGGTCCGGAGATTCTTAGATTATATTTTTCGTGAGTGTCGTTAATTAAAAGTTGATTAATTTACTCACATAGACCTAAGTAATAATGTGATTATAAACTTAGGCTAAATACCATATAAGAGTTATATTGGTAGACTTAGGTAAATTGTAGCCAGTTTATCTTGGTCAATCCCGAAAATTACAAAGTGCTGAGTGGGAGAAAATAAAGTGTATAAGATACATTTAATTTTTCGACCACAAATCTCCCTTAACTTCGCACCGTGAGATCCATACTCGGCCTCGTGGCGCAAATGAGAGTGTCCCCCTTCGGATGGCATTTTTATGGGTCAATATCAAAGTGGATGGAGAGAGTACTTATAGTGAGTGGGAGCGGGACCTGTGAAAACGGGACCCACGGTCTCTTCTTTCGATTCACACCGTGAGACCCCTAAGATCCACCTGCTAGTTTGGCCTGGACCAAACAATCCCTTCGGAAGGCCTTGATCATGGGAGTCGGAACACCGTCAATTCCCGAAAGGGATACAGTTTCCTTGTTGGTTGCCTTCGTGGTTCACCCTTCATTGGCTATTGTTTTGACGGATACTTAGAAACTTAAAGATTGAGGGTGACACTCACAGGATTCGTTAAGTGTTAATGAATTCGACCAAATAATGGTAACTGAACGCCTAATGGAATAAGAGTTATTCTGGGATTAGGGTTTGGTCGAGAAAGTCTCGTTCTAGAGGATGAGTTTTTTTGTTCACCCTTCGGTGACGGTCATTCTAAACCTTTAGGATATCATTGCAATTTTTAAAATGACCAAGGGATCATAGGATTAAATTTTGCTAAAACCTGATTGGACTCAAAAAGTTTTTTGCGAGACTAACACAAAATTTTTTTAATTTGATTTTTCAGCAAAATGTCAAGCTCAATTATTGCTTTACTCGCTTCCGACAAGTTAGTGGGAGATAACTTCCAAACGTGGAAGAATAATATAAACACGATTCTTGTAACCGACGACCTAAAGTTCGTATTTACTTAGGATTGTCCTCAGTTGCCGACCTCAACTACATCACGAAGTGTTCGTGATACATACAATCGATAGATCAGGGCCAATGAAAAGGCAAAGGTGTATATAATTGCCAGCTTATCTGAAGTCTTGGTAAAAAAGCACGAGTTGATGATCATCGTTAAGGAGATCATGGAGTCGTTGCAGGACATGTTTGGACAACAGTCCTTTCAGGTCAGGCACGATTCGCTCAAACACGTCTTCAACGCACAGATGATAGAAAGGACGTCTGTCCGTGAACATGTTCTGGACATGATGACCCACTTTAATCTAGCAGAGATGAACGGGGCTTCAATCGACGAGTCGAGCCAGGTCAACTTTATTTTGGAGACTTTTCCGAAGAGTTTTCTTCAGTTTCGTAGCAATGTTGTTATGAACAAAATTAGTTACACTCTGACCGCCCTTCTTAACGAGCTACAGAACTTTCAGTTCTTGATGAGGATCAGGACAACGGAAGCTAAGGAAAATGTTGCCTACAGATCATATCATAGGGATTTGACCTCTGGGACCAAATCTGTTGTTCCTTCTCGCCCGAAAAGGAAGAAGAAAATGAAGAAGGGTAAAGCTGACCGAGCTGCCGCCCAAAAGGGAAAAAAGGTCAAGGAAGTTGCAGAGAAAGGAAAGTTTTTCCACTGCAATGGGGATGGTCACTAGAAGAGAAACTGTCCCAATTTCCTTGCCGAGAGGAAGAATCAAGGTAAATTTTATTTACTGGTAACTGAAACATGTTTAGTGGAGAGTAGTGACTCAGCCTGGATATTGGATTCGGGCACCAGTAACCATGTTTGTTCTTCTTTTCAGGGAATTGAATCCTGGCAGCAGCTGCGAGAGGGTGAGGTGACTCTACGGGTTGGATCCAGGGAGATAGTCTTTGTTGCAGCTATCGGCAAAGTGAAGCTTTTCTTCGGCAGGAATTACTTATTGTAAGACAATTTGTACATAGTCCCAGGATTTACTAGAAACCTTGTTTCTATTTCCTGTCTCATTGAACAGTGTATTTCAATTTCCTTTTATTATAATAAAGCGTTTATTTCTTTCAAAGACAATTTGATTTGTTCAGCTTCACTTGAGTCTAATATGTATGTTTTGAAACGAAATTCATTCAAAAGCGTTTTGAACACTGGGTTATTTAAAACTGCAGAAACACGAACTAAAAGAGTAAAAGTTTCTCCAAAAGAAAATGCCCATCTTTGGCATCTAAGGTTAGGCCACATTCATCTCAATAAGATTGAGAGACTAGTGAAGAGTGGACTTCTAAGTTAGCTGGAAGAAAACTCTTTACCGGTGTGTGAGTCATTCCTTGAAGACAAAATGACCAAACATCCTTTTAGTGGAAAAGGATATAGATCCAAGGAGCCCCTTGAGATTATACAGTCTGACCTCTATGGTCCGATGATCGTTAAAGCACGAGGTGGTTACGAATACTTCGTATCTTTTATAGATAATTATTCCAGGTATGGGTATCCTTACCTAATGCATAAAAAGTCTGATACTCTTGAAAAGTTCAAGGGGTACAAGACTGAGATTGAGAACCTGTTAGGTAAAATCATAAAAACACTTCGATCAGATCGAGGTGGAGAGTATATGGACACTGAATTCTAGGACTATATGATAGAACACGAAATTACGTCCCAACTCTCAGTACCTGATATGCCACAGTAGAATGGTGTATCAGAGAGGAGAAACCGAACCCTGTTTGACATAGTTCATTCGATGATGAGCTATGCTCGTCTCCCTGATTCTTTTTGGGGTTACGCAGTGGAGACTGCGGTGTAAACTTTGAACAACGTTCCGTCGAAAAGTGTTTGTGAAACGTCTTTCAAACTCTGGAATGGACGTAAAGGTAGTTTACACCATTTCAGAATTTGGAGATACCCGACCCACGTGTTGGTGTCAAACCCGAAGAAGTTGAAACCCCATTCAAAATTGTGTCCATTCGTAGGTCACCCAAAAGAGACTAGGGGTGGTCTATTTTACGATCCTAAGGAAAATATGGTGCTTGTGTCGACAAACGCCACTTTTCTTGAGGAAGACCACATCTGGGATCATTTGCCTAGGAGCAAAATCGTGTTGAACGAAATGGACAGTACATCAGCAAGAGTTGTTAATGGGGCTAGTACATCAGCAAGTGTTGTTGATCCTACCACGTCAAGCCAAGTTCGTTCCCAAGAGTTGGGAATGCCTCGACGTAGTGGGAGGGTTGTTAGACAGCCTGAACGTTACATGAGTTTAGTTGAAACCCAAGTCATTAATCCTGATGATGACTGCGAGGATCCATTGACTTATGATCAGGCAATGGCTAATGTTGACAAGGACGAATGGATTAAACCTATGGACCAGGAAATGGAGTCGATGTACTTCAATTCTGTCTGGCAGCTTATGGATCAACCGGATGGGGTAAAACCTATAGGTTGTAAATGGATCTACAAGCGTAAACGTGGCGTAGATGGGAAGGTGCAGACCTTCAAAGCACGACTAGTGGCAAAGGATTTTACACAGGTCGAAGGGGTTGACTATGAGGAAACCTTTTCACCTGTTGCCATGGTAAAGTCGATCAGGATCCTTCTAGCCATTGTCGCGTATTATGACTACGAGGTATAACAGATGGATGTCAAGACCGACTTTCGGAATGGCAACCTTGACGACATCATGACCTGCCCAAGGGGTTCATAACCCAAGGCCAAGAGCAAAAGGTTTGTCGATTTCATAGGTCCATTTATGGACTGAAACAAGCCTCGAGGTCTTGGAATATAAGATTTGATGAGGCAATCAAATCTTATGGCTTTGATCAGAATGTTGACGAGCGTTGTGTTTACAAGAAAATCGTCGACAAAACTGTTGCATTTCTTATATTATACGTGGATGATATCCTTCTCATCGGGAATGAGGTAGGATTTCTTACTAACGTAAAGAAATGGCTAGCTTCGCAATTCCAAATGAATGATTTGAGAGAAGCTCAGTATGTTCTAGGTATCCAGATTGTCCGAAACCGGAAGAACAGAACGCTAGCCATGTCTCAAGCATCTTATATTGCAAGATGTTGTCTAGATATAAGATGCAGAACTCCAAGAAGGGTTTGTTGCCTTTCAGGCACGGGGTTCACCTGTCTAAGGATCAGTGTCCTAAGACTCCTCAAGAGGTTGAGGATATGAGATGGATCCCCTATGCTTCAGCTGTAAAGAGCCTGATGTATGTCATGCTGTGTACTAGACCCGACATCTGTTATATAGTAGGGATTGTCAGTAGGTATCAATCCAATCAGGGAGATCATTGGACAGCTGTAAAAGGCAATTCTCAAGTATCTTAGGAGAACGAGGAACTACAACCTAGTGTATGGCGGTGGGGATTTGATCCTCACAGGATACACAGATTCTGACTTTCAGACCGATAAGGATTCTAGAAAATCCACTTCGAGGTCAGCCTTCATTCTTAATCGAGGAGCTGTAGTATGGCGAAGCATCATGCAGGGATGCATCGCTGATTCCACTATGGAAGCGGATTATGTTGCGGCTTGTGAAGCTCCAAAGGAAGCTGTTTGGCTTAGGAAGTTCATAACAGATTTGGAAGTTGTTCCAAATATGAACTTGGCGATCACACTGTTTTGTGTCAACAGTGGTGCATTAGCCAACTGCAAAGAGCCTCGGAGCCATAAGAGAGGTAAACACATTGAGCGGAAGTATCACCTGATATGGGAGATTGTGCACCGCGGCGACGTGACAGTCACGCAGATTGCATCAGAGCACAACGTAGCTGATCCATTTACAAATCCCCTCACGGCTAAGGTGTTTGAGGGCCACCTAGAGAGTCGAGGTCTTTGAGTACTTCCTGACTAGGGCAAATGGGAGATATGTAAATGGGTATTCAATGCACTAGTTTATTGTATTACTTCATTGTAATTTATGTACATTTCAAAAATGTATTTGTTCCATTAGATTAGTCTAAGTGGGAGTTTGTTAGGATGTTTGTCCTAATCTCGTTCCGTTTGTAAATTACTATTTGAAATCAATAAAGAGTTATTTATTTCATCTTTTGTGTCGCATTTATTACAAACTTTGTCGAATAAACTAAGCTCCAGGGTCATTGAATATATGAGAGAACTAGAACTTGAACGGTGTGTAGTGGACACACAGGGAGGATCACGTTCGAGTAAATGACCCAAACGGTCTACAGTATATGGATAGGGTTGCTGTTGGGATTTGTGCCCTAAAACTCGTAGTTTGTAATTATGTTCTAATTATTGTAATAAAGTGTTAGTATTTCAATAAAGTGTTATTGTTCGTTATCTACGAGTTTGCCTTTATTTAAACCCTAAATCAAATAAACTAAACATCCAAGGCTGTTAAATGAATCTCTAACTGAATGTAAGGTACATAAAAGGGATCTCGGTTCGAGATAAAGCCTAAAGGGTCTATAGTTACGGGATAAGGTTTGGGTACCTTACCCTGGTAAAACTATGGATGTGGCCCACTTTGTATTTGATACAAACACTGAGATCCTAACGTGTTCGTGTAGATGACATGTGAGTGGGGATATCCTATGTAATGAGATTACATAAGACCGGACCACGAAATAGTAACCTCTAGCTGTAACTCCGTTGACTAGTTAGGTTTCTATTTCACTAGGATGACCTAGGCAACTTGATCTTAATCCTGAGCAGGTTACGAACTCCTGTTCACGAGGGATTGTCCTTTGACTAGTATGGGTGAGAGTGGCCAGATTCGCCCACTCAATATGCCTACCTTCATGGGGAAAAGATCGAGTGAGCGGCTGGGAACTTAACTTAGCAAGATGGAATTCACTCCTTCCCGCCTACTAGGGTAACTAGAGGAATGTTCCTTTAAGTGGTGTCTCCGGGACATAAACAAAGAGCCTGACCCTCTCATTGGCCGGAGAGGGACTCTGTTTGTTGGTAGGACCACAAACAAATTGTTCATTAGAGGAGCACTGGTACTTAAGGCACAAGATGTAACCCAGGGGTAAAACGGTAATTTGACCCAGCTGGTGTTACGAACATTCGTGAAGGATTGACTTGTTGTTATTGGTCAAATTCCGTGGACACAGAAATATATCTGAAGTGAGAAGAGTGTAGCTGCGGGACTTTAGTGGAGTGTTCCTGCAGTTAACGAATGTTGATTTGGAGGTTAATGAGATTAACCGAGCAATCTCGTATCGTTGGAGATTCTGATCTGTATGTCCATTAGGTCCACCTTCTAGCTCGTATAGGGTTCTTAGATCATTTGAATTTGAAAGGTTCAAATTCATTAGGGAATATATTTAATGTATTTAGATACGATATAATATATAGTTTTGGAACTATATATTATAAATTTAATGTGAATATGATTCATATTAAATTATATGAGAGAATTGAATATTTGAAAGAGTTCAAATATTATATTAAATGTGAATGTGATTCACATTCGCAAACTATAGGTTAAAATTTAATGTGCACTGGATGTGCATTAAAACTATAGGTTAGAGGGAAGGATATGATTAAATATGGTTTAATCTTAATTAAATATAAGATATTTAATTTGATTAATTAAATATGATTTAATTCATGTTTAATTTAATTTAATATTAAATTAATGGGAACTTGTCAGAAGGACACATTCCCCACCTCCCTCCCCATCGATAGGGAGTGGGGAGGTGATCCCTCGTTTTATTCCTCTCCAATGGAGGAGAGGAGGTTGATCGATCATTTTGGCTGATTCAAGCAATGAGAGAATTGCTCTCTCACTCTCAAATTCCCTCAATCTTCCCAAAAGTTGGAATCCTTCCCACCAAGGAAGATCTAAGAATTCAGAGATATAGAAGGTGCTCACAGTTGGTGGTGTTCTGTTGGTGAAAAACAGAGAACTTTTGAAGTTCCTAAGTTGCTGAACATTGGAGCAAGGAGTTTCTGTTCTGCGAAACTACAAAGGTAATAATTTCCTTTCCATCTTCAGTTTAATTGTTAAACTTAATGTGTTTGCATGTATGCAATTAATCCATGCCTAATTAAATTAGAGTTGATTCCATGCTTGTTCTGTATTTTTGGTCAATGTACTGGTTTTTGTTTCAATTAAAACAATCAAGCACATTAACGCTCCCAAACACGTTTTCCGCTGCTCAAGGAGATCAGATCTCCATCAATTGGTATCAGAGCAATGCTTGATTTATTTTGTTTTGAAACAAAATTGCATTGATTTGGTGGAAAATGCATTTGGTTTGCTGTAAAACTTGTTTAGGAATTTTTTGGCCTTAGTTTACTTTGATTTTGATCAATTAGTATGTAAAGGCCCCTGCGTTTTTGGGCATAAAGTGAAAAATTGAGTCTGTAATTGAGTTACGAGTCGTTCGGGACCAATTTCATGCAATTCGATTGAGAATCGAAGGAGAAATTGAAGAACAAAGCTATTGTGTTCGTGAGTTTCAGCTGTTGCCGAAGCAGCAGCGTTGCAACGCCGTTCATCAGCGTTGCAATGCTGAAGAACGACGTCGCACCGCCAACGTTCCCTATCGACGCGGGCGTTCAAGGGGTCGGCATTTGAACGCGCCTCTCGCCACAGTTAACGCGCTACCCCCGATACCAGCGCGCACAAGACAACGAAGTGGGCGTTACGTAACGCATCGCATCAGTTACGCCGTGAGACATTCCAAAGCAATTGACTGACCGGATCGTTCAGTTCGATGGTTTTAGTCCGGTTCGAGCGGTTCAAGGTATTTTTGGACCGGTTTCATGAAATAAAATTAATGTAATTTTATTTTTTTGTACTTTAGGGGCCAAATTATTCCGGTTTTACAGGTATTTATCTTTATGAATGCCATTAAGATTTTTCCCACCTTAGGATAAGCATGTTCATGCATTTTATTTATAGAAATGTTATATGAATATGGTTGAAAATGCATGATTAATTTATTTTTCATGAGTAATTAATTATAATTGTTATGATTAGATTATATGGAAAATAAATTGCATGGAGCATGAAATTACTTAGTTTAAAATAAATGTTATTTTGTTTAAGTAATTCTATAATTCAATTAGTTGAATTCCTTTTATAATTCTAATTTGAATATTGATCGTTGGATTTATAATATAGTTTCTTTCATAGGTTAATTATTAAAATTTATAAAAGTTATAAATTAAAGGGGTTTTAGAAACCATAACCTATAATAAAGAAATGCATGCAAACATAGGAACTTGGGTTAAAATTTAAATTAGTTTAAATCGTTTAAAATTAATTTAGACCTAAGTTTTACTTTCTAATAGGATTATAAATTGGACTTACGTAGTATTTTAAATAGTTTAAAATCTCGTAGGACATTAGAACTTCAGTTATAAGGGAACTCTACCGGTGAAGTTCTGTCTAAGGTTGAAGTACTTAAGTGACGGTTAACAGGACCTCCTCTACACGAGGAACCGACCGGAACTGAGTTGAATTAACCTTAGTTCTGTTTTATCTCTAGGTAATTAAAATGTTTATTCACCTAGACATAAGTTTTAAGACCTAGTTATAATAGTTATAATAGGCATAGACTTAGATAGATTCTTTTAGCCAGAATCCAGCTAAGTTAAATCTATGCCCTAATTTTAGGAACTTCAGTGGGAGAAAACGAGATGTTTGCATCGAGTTTACTCTCACGTCCTCAAGAGTTAACACCGTGAGTTCCATGCTCGGCTACGTGGCGTCAATAAGGCATCCCTCTATGGTATGTGTTTGCATGGTTCAATACCAAGGTGAATGAGGGAAGTATCCATAGTAAATGGGAGCAGGACGCATGTCAACGTATCTTACGGTCTCCTCCATTAGGTCGCACCGTGAGATTTCTATAGTCCGCCTGCTAGGTTGTCCTGGAACAACGAAACCCTACGGAGGGCCTGACTATAGGGATCGGAATACTGCGAACTCCAGAAATGGATAGGGTCTCTTAGGTTGTTTGCCAATAGTTGTATTTCTTAATAGTAGCCTGTTGGCTCTGGCCTATTGGATCTGAAAATGGTAGGGTCACATTTACGGGATGAGTTAAGTTAGTTAACAAATCCTTGACCAAACAAACGGTAGCTAAGGACCATTGGGGCATGAGATGTTCTGGTAGTGAGAATTGGCTGAGAAAGTCTCAATTTAAGGGAGGAATGACTGACCGCCCGACGGAGGCTTTTGTTCTAAACCCTTGAAGTATCGTTGCAAAATTAAAGGTTTAATTTAAACAGTGGGTTTAGTTTAAACACTAGGGTTCTTAAATAATTCTGCTAAATTTGATTGGTTTTTACAATGGGTTAAAAAGGCATAACTAATTAGAACTATTTTGGATTTTCAGCATGTCGTCCTCATTTATAGCCTTACTCAAAAAGGAACGTTTAACTGGTGAAAACTTTACTACGTGGAAGTCAAACCTGGATGCGATCCTTGTTGTTGACGACCTTCGGTTCGTACTAACTGAGGAATGTCCTCAGATTCTTGCTCAAGACGCACCTCAATCAGTTAAGGATGCATTTGACCGCTGGGCCAAGGCCAATGAAAAAGCCAAGGCCTATATCCTGACTGGGATATCTGATGTTTTAGCCAGGAGATTGCAGGGTATGGTCTCAGCTCGTGAGATCATGGGCTATCTACAAAATTTGTCTAGACAACTGTCTGAACAAATTCGGCACGACTCAATCAAATACGTTTATAACGCGCGCATAAAGGAGGGAACTTCAGTGAGAGAACATGTTCTCGATCTTATAGTTCACTTCAACGTGGCCGAAATGAACGGAGCGGTCATAGATGAGCAAATTCAGGTATTCTTCATCCTGGAATCTCTTCCGAAGAGTTTCCTGCCATTCCGTAGAAATGCGGAGTTGAAAAAAAAGGAGTATAACCTGACTTCCCTCCTAAATGAACTACAAACTTTCGAGTTTCTTATTAAGAATAAGGGACAGGCTGATGGAGAGGCAAATCTGTTTGCCCATTCCAAAAGGTTCCAGAAGGGTTCATCCTCAGGACTAAGCCACAATGGTTCGACTCTCGAAGAAGAGGAAAGGAGGAAAAGGGAAAGCTTCTGCCACTGCATACATTGAACTCAAAGAGAAGAAAGGTAAATTAGATTTACTTGTTCTTTAAACTTGTTTAGTGGAAAATAATGATTTGACCTGGATACTTGATTCAGGAGCCACTAATCACGTTTGCTCTTCATTTCAGGAAACTAGTTCCTTCAAGGAGCTCGAAGAGGGTGAGATGACGCTCAGGGTCGGAACGGGAGACATCATCTCAGCTTATGCAGTGGGAGATGCTAAGCTATTTTTCGGAGATAGATTTCTTTCATTAAAAAATCTGTATATACTTCCTAAGCTTAAAAGGAACTTAATCTCTATCTCTTGTTTAATAGAACTTGGATATTGTATTTCTTTTTCAATTAATGAAGCATTCATTTTGAAAGAAGGTATCAATATTTGTTCTGCTAAATTGAAAAATGGCTTGTATGTACTGAAACCGAACAAAACGAAAGTAATTTTAAATCATGAGATGTTTAAAAATGCAAAAACTCAAAATAAAAGGCAAAGAATTTCTCCAGATAATAATACCTATCTATGGCATCTTAGACTTTGTCATATTAATCTCTACCGGATTGAGAGACTTTCTAAGAATGGACTTCTAAATAAGTTAGAAGATGATTCTTTACACTTATGAGTCTTGCTTGGAAGGTTAAATGACCAGCGACCTTTTCTTGGAAAAGGTTCTGAGTAGTAGAGCCCCTAGAACTTGTGCATTCGGATCTTTGTGGTACAGTGAATGTCAAAACTCGAGGAGGGTACGAATATTTCATCTCTTTCATAGATGATTATTCGAGGTATGGTTATCTATACCTAATGCATCACAAGTCTGAAGCTCTTGAAAAGTTCAAAGAGTATAAGGCAGAAGTAGAGAATGCATTAGGAAACACCATTAAAACGCTTCGATCTGATCGAGGTGGAGAGTATATGGATTTGAGATTCCAGGACTATATGATAGAACATGGAATTAAATCTAAACTCTCTGCACCTAATACACCACAACAAAATGGTGTGTCATAAAGGAGAAATATAACCTTGTTGGACATGGTTCGTTCTATGATGAGCTATGCTCAGTTGCATGCCTCGTTTTGGGGATACGCAATAGAGACTGCAGTTCAAATCTTGAATAATGTTCCATCAAAAAGTGTTTCAGAAACACATTTTGAACTTTGAAAGGGGCGTAAACCTAGTTTACAACACTTCAGGATTTGGGGTTGTCCGACACACATGATCGTGACAAACCCAAAGAAACTTGAATCTCGTTCAAGATTGTGCCAATTTGTCGGCTATCCCAAAGAAACGAGAGGTGGTATTTTCTACGACCCACAAGAAAAGAAGGTGATTGTACCGACAAACGTCACGTTCTTGGATGAAGATCACATGAGGAACCACAAACCGCGTAGTAAAGTAGTACTAAATGAAGCTACACATGAACCAACAAGAGTTGTTGATCAAGCTGGACCTTCATCAATAGTTGATGGAAGAGCCAGCACCTCAAGTCAGTCTCGTCCTTCTCAATCGTTGGGAATGCCTCGACGCAGTGGGAGGGTTGTTTCCCAACCTGACCGCTACTTGGATTTTTGAAACTAAAGTTGTCATACCCGATGACGGCGTAGAAGATCCATTGTCTTATAAACAGGCAATGAATGACGTAGACAAAGACAAATAGATCAAAGTCATGGACCTTGAAATGAAGTCAATGGACTTCAATTCTGTATGAGAACTTGTAGACCAACTTGAAGAGGTTAGACCCATAGGGTGTAAATGGATCTATAAGAGAAAGAGAGATGCAACCGGAAAGGTACAGACCTTTAAGGCTAGGCTTGTAGCGAAGGGTTTTACCCAAAGGGAAGGAGTTGACTATGAAGAAACTTTTCCCCTGTTGTTATGCTGAAGTCTATAAGGATACTCTTATCTATAGCCGCATTTTATGATTATGAAATTTGGCAAATGGACGTCAAGACTGCCTTTTTGAATGGTAATCTTGACGAGAGCATCTATATGTCTCAGCCCGAAGGGATCATAGCCCAAGGTCAGGAGCAAAAAGTTTGCAAGATCAATCGATCCATTTATGGATTGAAACAAGCGTCAAGATCTTGGAATATAAGATTTGATACTGCGATCAAGTCTTACGGCTTTGACCAAAACGTTGATGAGCCTTGCGTTTACAAGACGATCATCAACGACAAAGTAGCTTTGTTAGTACTTTATGTGGATGAGATCCTACTCATTGGGAATGATGTAGGATACCTTACTGACATAAAGAATTGGCTGGCGACCCAATTCCAAATGAAAGATTTGAAAAAGGTGCAGTATGTTCTTGGGATTCAGATCTTCAGGAATCGCAAGAAACGAACGCTAGCACTGTCTCAAGCGTCTTATATCGACAAAATATTGTCCAGATATTCTATGTAGAATTCCAAGAGAGGCTTATTGCCCTTCAGGCACGGAGTTCATCTGTCTAGGGAACAGTGTCCCAAGATACCTCAAGAAGTTGAGGATATGAGACATATTCCCTATGCCTCTTGATGGGTAGCTTAATGTATGCTATGCTATATACGAGGCCTGACTTTTGTTATGCGAAAGGAATAGTCGGTGAGGTACCACCCAATCCAGGGTTAGACCATTGGACAACAGTTAAAAATATCCTCAAGTATCTAAGGAGAACGAGGGAGTATATGCTTGTGTATGGGTCTAAGGATTTGATCCTTACTGGATACACTGATTCCGGTTTTCTGACCGATAAGGATTCTCGGAAATCCACATCGAGATCAGTTTTCACCCTTAACGGGGGAGCAATAGTATGGCGAAGCATCAAGCAAGGATGCATCGCTGACTCCACAATGAAGGCTGAGTATGTCGCTGCTTGTGAAGCAGCTAAAGAGGTTGTTTGGTGTTGCGTGATATTTATGATATTTCAATACCGCAGTGTACGGGTCAAGTTTTAGTATAGTGATTTATGAGTCCAAGTATCGTCCTCGGGAATGGGTTTCTAGATTAATTAATTACTAAGGTACTAATTCTCAATTTTAGCTAAAGAAACATAACATGGATAGTTGGTTGAAGTAAATACAAACAAACAAACAAACATGTGGAGACACGAATTGATAGACTTATGGGAAGTGATTTTACAAGTTAAAGACCTAACTAACACATGCATTGAACCAATGAGATGAAATTATAAACAAGAAGTAAAATACTCAAGAAAATCTCTCGATTCTTAGTGAGCCTCACACATGCAATAAACTTCATAGTCTCCATATGAACCTACGACATGCATGGCATTAAGCAACTTCTTTATGTGTTTCCCTAAGATTTCTAAGTCATTCTCATGCCAGAATTCTAAGGGTTTTGACAATTTTACTCTAATTCAACCTTTATCTCTCGAGTCCACTTAAATCAACAAATTAAGAAGTCAAGAACGAATTGTCAAAAATAAGAACAAAACATGCTTCAATACATTGTAAGAAAGTCATAACAAGCAAATCAAATCCTAACTATAATGTTTAACTACTCTAAATCACATGAAAATCAAACTAAACAAGTAGAAAACGTCTTAGAACGCTATTACAAATTGAAAGAAAAGGAGCCCGTACCTCGTTCTGAATGTTGTCTTAGAAATATCTGATTCCCTTACCTTTAACTGATGGTATCCTGATCTTAAATCAATCTTAGAAAACACTGATGCTCCTCTTAACTGGTCAAACAAGTCATCTATTCGGGGTAGAGGATACTTGTTACGTATCGTAACTTTGTTTAACTGTCTATAATCAATGCATAATCTAAGGGTACCATATTTCTTCTTTACGAATAACACTGGGGCTCCCTAAGGCGACACACTAGGTTTGATGTATCCCTTATCAACTAGTCCTTATAACTGCATCTACAACTCCCTAATCTCACTTGGAGCCATTCTATACGGCACTTGCGAAATAGGTGCTATTCCTGGTAACAGTTCAATAGTGAACTCAACTTCCCTATCAGGTGGCAATCCTGACAGATCTGCTGGAAAAACATCAAGAAATTCATTCACAACAAGAACATTTTCCGGTTTTAGCTTTTCTTCCTACACCTCTATTACATGTGCAAGAAACGTCGTGCAACCCTTCCTCAACAACTTTTCAGCTTTTAATGCTGAAATAAAACTCGTAGGGATAATCTTTCTTTCACCCCTAAAAACCACTTCAGCTAATCCTTGTTTCTTGAAAACAACTTCCTTTATATGGAAATCTCTGAAAGCATAATGAGTAAATAAGAGATCCATCCTTAAGATTGCATCCAACACTTAGAACTCTAGTGGAAAAAAAAAATCCACTAACATATTGAGACCTTCTACTAAGACCTCACTGTTCCGCAACACTACATTGACTAGTAACACATCACCAATTGGAGTGTATATAACTAACCTTTTACATAATGGTTCTAGCTTCCCATTTAACTTAATTAAGAACATACTGAAAAAAAAAAAAGAAATGTGTACCACCTTGATCTATTAACCCACGTGCAAGTAGATTACAAATAGAAATTGAACCAGTAATCACATCTTGTGCATCTTCTGCTTCTTGTTGAGTCATAGCGTAGACCTTTCTTTGTTGCTTAGGTCTCCCTACAACTCCCTTCTGTCTTGCACCACCGGTGCCCTCTCCTGCAGCTACTGGAACTCTCGGCTGCTCAACAGTCTGGGACCCAACTCCCGGGTCCCTCTGTGCGGCTGCTCTCAGCTGTGGACAATCCCTCTTGAAATGCCCTGGTTGTCCACACTGGTAACACACACCGACACCAACCAGACATTGACCTCGATGATTCTTGCCACAATTTGCACATGGAGTTCTTCTTGCTGCACTGGCAATAGACTCCTGCATTGTCTGCACTCTAGATTCTCAAAGTTTGCCAATCTAGAGTGCGTGTATCACTACGCCTGGCTAGTATTGACTTCCATCATCCTTTTGCCTCCTTCAGCAGCAAGAATGTGGCTAACTTGACTTTTCGCTTCTCAGGATAAATCATCACATCAAAACATTTCTCAAGCATATCCCACCAAACCTCAGCGTCAGCTGGATCTTTGGAACCCTCAAACACTGTGGCTCGTTATTCTTTTAAGTTTTCTATTCTATATGTCTTGTTTGGATCACTTAGCCTGCTCTCTATGGCTTACCTACCTCCAATGAGGAATTAGTATGCTGCCTAATTCTAGTCGCTAACTGGACTCTCGGGGCACTAGATCCCTTCTCAGGTTCGGCTTGGGTAGGATCCTGCATCCCGTCCTGATCCTACCTGCATCGTCTGCTAGTACGTGGTGGCATGACTTCTATAACATATCAACATACTAGACATGTAATGAATACTTAACTCAAATGCACAATTCTAGACTAGTGTTCACATTCTAGTCCTGATTGGATTTACTCTTATCCTTACTTGGACCTTGCTCTGCTAGTTCTATTGAACTAACTCAATAACTTGTTATTTACTCTTAGTTTCTTCTAGAGTTAACTTGCTCTGTCTTATTCCCCATGGAGTTAACTGCTCTGATACCAAGTTGTCACACTCCCTCCTAAGCTACCAGCTAACTTAGCCCGACAGACGGCGTGAAGCCAACAAACATCGTTCACCTCTCTAACGATACCTGTTGACCCTGTTTTACCTGATAAGCATACTATCCTTGTATAAGAAACACTTTAAACATACCACAACGGAATATTGACAATTACGTAACCTACGTAAGGAGTAACCCTACTTAAGACTCTCTTGAAAATTGAACGGGCAAAAGCATCAGAACCACAAACAGGCCAAACCATTAATAACACAATCTCAACCTCTAAAGCACATACAATTATAACTACATAGTCCCCTCAAACATTACTACAACACATATGCACTTGCTATACAACACCACCCACGTACAAAATATCAAGCTCGTGGAGCTTCTAGTAGACTATGGCAGGATGTCAGGCACTAGGAGCTTGATCTCTACCTGAAAAGTGGGAAAACACTGAAAGAATGAGTTATGAAGCTCAGTGAGTGACTTGAGTTTAAAAGAAAACTATTAACTCGTAAATCATATCACCTGACCATCTATGAGCATATGCATCTGTAATCAAGCGTTAAAAGTAACTGTGTAATCATAATAGCTTTTCAGAAAAACCAGCAAGTATGTCGTTAAAATCTCGTAAGGCATATGAATGATATAAATCCTTTTAAAACATGTCACAATCCACGTTGTGTAGGGCACGCCCTATACAACCAATGTATACTCTACGATGTAGTGGAGCCCGCCCAACACTCCCATCGTCTTTGTCGTAGTGGGGCCCGTCCAGCACTCACGACAGCATTGTTGTCACGGAGTACACTCAACGTCGACAACAGAAAATGACCTTTGTGCACACGGTACCATATAGCCTCGGGCTCAATGTCTCAGTCATTTACTCATTCAAGACTCAGAAAAACACATAAAAATAATTAAACACGTCTGCTTATCTTTCCTTTCGTAAAACTCAAGCTTACTCAGCTTGTTCATTAAAACTGGAAATCTTTAAATCATACTTCCTAGTACATACTTGCTTGAAATCATAACATTTCCATAAATTTCGATAATCAAGAACATATGCTCACATATAAATTTGATCAAGACATTTAGACTCACAACGAGCACTTGAAATCATTTCTTAGAAAATATGAATACTCATAAACATGTGTGTCAAGGAAAACATTAAGCATTGAAACCATTTCGTTTTAGCAAAACCTTGCATTTTCATAAGCATAATAAAAGCCTATAAACCATTTTCGAGGTTCGTTTTATCACTCACAGTGTTAAGCTAGAACCTTGGCCCGTACACTCGACCTATCTCCTCTTGGCCTGTCAAACAAACCAAATCCATGTATTAGAACCTCGAGCTCATGATTTTTAACCTTAAAATTACAAAAACCACACCATCCAATTTTCCACCATTTCACAGATTTATACCCTGTACTCAAACAGTCATAACTTCTTCATTACTTATCCGAAAATGATGTACTTTATACCAAATTCTTTCTTTTTGAATCCTCTAAAAATCATATGAAGACAAGAAATTTGGTTCGAAAATACCTCGGAAGCTTCTTCCCTAAAAACAACCTGCTGCTGTTTCCAGATTCAATTTCCTGCTGCACAACAAACTTAACCTGAAATGTAAAACATCTTCCAGTCGTTTTCTACTCATGATTCCTTCACAAACGTTATAGGAAATTCAATAAGCTTTCCAACCATACCTATAAGAGCTTCGGATTCAAACTCAACAGATCAGGATAACCAAAACACCAGAGGCTTCTCGAATTTGACAGCAAAATTCTGTCTTCTGTCTTCCTCTTCACAAAACAGTAACTTAAGTTCATAATTGGCTCGAGCATCCTTCACAAAAATTGTTCAAAAATAAATTAGCTTTCGAGAACATCAAACCTCAACTCTTACCTCTTCTTGTTGAGCTCGAAATGATCAAAATATCAGAATAGGGCTGAGTTGATCACCTTGCTGCTATACAAACAAGCTTTGAGTTCTCCTCCCTTCTTCTACAACTCTAACTCACGAAAATCACCTTCTTCTTCTTCCTTTCTCCTTCTCCCACGAAACCCTCAGCTCCTCTTTGTTGAAATGAGAAGAAGATCGAAAGAAAACTTGGTTATTTAAAAAAAAAACAAAGGTGGGGGTCTCACCTTCCACTTCCTTTTTAGTTTTTCCTTTTCCTTTCTTTTCTTTTATTTTCTTTTCTTTTTAAATCAAAACCAACCATAATATATTAACCTTTTATTTCTTGTTTTCCTTTGTTTTTGTTTTGTTTTTCTTTCTTGAATTCCAAAGAATGATCTCGAGTTTACAACTTACCTCTCCCTTAAGAAATTTCGTCCTCGAAATTTAGCAGTCTTTAAGTGAAAATCGTCGGGTACTTCCTCCTCATTCGGTCCTCTAACTCCCAGGTTGCCTCCTCCACTCCGTTATGTCTCCAATGAACCTTCACGAGTGGGATCGTCTTATTTCTTAAAACCTGTTCTTTCCTGTCGAGGATTTGAACTGCATCCTCTACGTAACTCATGTCTTCATTCAGCTCAACTGGTTGTGCTTGCAGGACATGTGTCGGATCTGGAATATACTTCCTCAACATGGACACATGAAAAACATCATGTACTCGAGATAGTTCTGCTAGCAACTCCAGTCTGTAGGCTGCTGGCCCAACTCGTCCCGTTACTTGATAACGACCAATATACCTAGGGCTTAGCTTACCTTTCTTGCTAAAGCGAAGGACACCTCTCCATGGAGATAACTTCAAGAAAACTTGATCTCCGACTTGGAATTCTAAGTCCTTTCGTCGCTTATCTGCGTAACTCTTCTGACGGTCTTGCGCTATCTTCAAATTCACCCTAATTACCTTAATATTGTCCATAGCAACATGTACAAACTCAAGACCAATTAACTTCTGCTCTCCTAGTTCGTTCCAACATACGAGCGTTCTACACAGTCTTCCATATAAAGCCTCAAATGGTGCCATGCCAATACTCGACTGATAGCTGTTAATATAGGCGAATTCCATAAGTGATAGGTGTGTATCCCAACTTCCCTTAAAATGAAGAACACATGCTCTCAACATGTCCTTTAATGTCTGGATGGTCCTCTCTGACTGACCATTTGTCTGATGATAGAATGTTGTACTAAAATTCAGCCTTGTCCCCATAGCTTTTGTAAGCTAGGCCAAAACTTAAAAGTAAATTTCGGGTCCCTATCTGAAACTATGGACACTGTCACTCCGTAGTTACTCACAATCCTATCGACGTATAGCTTAACAAGCTGATCAAGGGTAGACGTCGATTTAATCGGTATATACCGTGTTGTCTTAGTTAGTCTATCCACCATTACCATATACCATCATGTCCACTTGAAGTACGATGTACAAACAACAGAAAATCCATAGTGATATGCTCTCATTTCCACTCTGGCACGGGTAGTGGATTAAGGAGTCCTCCTGGTCCCTGTCTAACTGGTTTAACCTGCTGACTGATTAAACATCTATCAACATAATCAACTATCTCCCGCATCATCCCAGGCCACCAATACGTCCCATTCAAAGTTTTATACATCTTGGTGCTTCCTGGATGCATAGCGTAAGCTGAACTGTGAGCTTCCTCTAGAATAGCATCTTTAAGCTCACTAAAACTTGGAACGCATAGTCTTCCCTGCCTCTCTATGGCTCCGTCTGATCTTATCTTAAACTCTACTTTTGGGCCCTGTTTGGACTTTCCAAACATTTCATGCAGGTTACTATTCTCTGATTGTCTTCTCACAATCTCTGCTACGAGCGAAGACTTGATTTGAAATTGAGCTAAAAGACTCCCTGAAGTCTCTGCAGTCACAACTGCCTTAGAATCCCTTAGAGTACTTAAAAATGTTGCTCGAATACCACACAAGGCATCCCTAGGAAGTCTTGACTTCCTGCTTAATGCATCTGCTATCACATTCGCCTTACCAAGATGGTATTCTATGGTACAATCATAATATTTAATCAGTTTTAACTATCTTCTCTGTCTCATATTCAACTCCCTCTGATCAAAGATATATTTCAAACTCTTATGATCAGTGTAAATGTGACACCTCTCACCAAATAAATAATGCCTCCAGATCTTCAATGCTAAAACAACTGCCGCAAGCTCAAGATCGTGGGTAGGGTAATTACATTCGTGCTTTTTCAATTGCCTTGACGCATAAGCTATTACTTTTTTCTCTTGCATGAGCACACACCCTAAACCTTGCCTTGAAGCGTCACAGTAAATCACATACTCTTTTCCCGTTTCAGGAAGTGTTAGAATAGGTGTTGTAACTAATCTTTTTTTCAGCTCCTGAAAACTCTGTTCACACTTATCTGACCATTCAAACTTAACATTCTTTCTTGTTAAAGTTGTTAAGGGTAATGCTAATCGTGAGAAATCCTCAACAAATCATCTGCAGTATCCTGCCAAGCCTAGGAAACTACGTACCTCTGTCACATTAGCTGGTCTCTCTAAGTTGACCATAGCTTTTACTTTATGCGGATCCATACCAACTCCATTTGTTGAAACAACTTACCCCAAACACTACCTGATTCAACCAAAACTCACATTTGGTGAATTTAGAGTACAACTGTTTATCGCGTAGTGTTTGTAAAATAATCCTCATGTGTTCCTCATGGGCTTTCCTGTGAACTGAGTAAACTAATATGTCATAAATAAATACTATCACAAACTGATCCAAATACTGATGGAAAATCCTGATCATAAGGTCCATGAAAACTGCTGGTGCATTAGTCAAACCGAATGACATTACTAAAAACTCATAATGCCCGTACCTCGTTCTGAATGTTGTCTTAGAAATATCTGATTCCCTTACCTTTAACTTATGGTATCCTGATCTTAAATCAATCTTAGAAAACACTGATGCTCCTTTTAACTGGACAAACAAGTCATCTATTCGGGGTAGAGGATACTTGTTACGTATCGTAACTTTGTTTAACTGTCTATAATCCATGCATAATCTAAGGGTACCATCTTTCTTCTTTACGAATAACACTGGAGCTCCCTAAGGCGACACACTAGGTCTGATGTATCCCTTATCAACTAGTCCTTATAACTATATCTACAACTCCCTAATCTCACTTGGAGCCATTCTATACGGCGCTTGCGAAATAGGTGCTATTCCTGGTAACAGTTCAATAGTGAACTCAACTTCCCTATCAGGTGGCAATCCTGACACATCTGCAGGAAAAACATCAAGAAATTCATTCACAACAAGAACATTTTTCGGTTTTAGCTTTTCTTCCTGCACATCTATTACATGTGCAAGAAACGCCGTGCAACCCTTCCTCAACAACTTTTCACCTTTTAATGCTGAAATAAAACTCGTAGGGATAATCTTTCTTTCACCCCTAAAAACTACTTCAGCTAATCCTGGTTTCGTGAAAACAATTTCCTTTATATGGCAATCTCAGAAAGCATAATGAGTAAATAAGAGATCCATCCTTAAGATTGCATCCAACACTTGCAACTCTAGTGGGAAAAAAAATTCCACTAACATATTGAGACCTTCTACTAAGACCTCACAGTTCCGCAACACTACATTGACTAGTAACACATCACCAATTGGAGTGTATATAACTAACCTTTTGCATAATGGTTCTAGCTTCCCATTTAACTTAGTTAAGAACATACTAAAAAAAAAAGAAATGTGTAGCACCTTGATCTGTTAACCCACGTGCAAGTAGATTACAAATAGAAATTGTACCAGTAATCACATCTTGTGCATCTTCACCTTCTTATTGAGTCATAGCGTAGACCTTTCCTTGTTGCTTAGGTCTCCCTACAACTCCCTCTCATCTTGCACATTGCTGGTGCCCTCTCCCTGCACTCTTTGGAATTCTCGATGCTCCAACGATGCAGGGACCCAACTCCCTAGTCCCTCTGTGCGGCTGCTCCCAGCTGTGGACAATCCCTCTTGAAATGCCCCGGTTGTCCACACTGGTAACACACACCGACACCAACAAGATATTGACCTTGATGATTGTTGCCATAATTTGCACATGGAGTTCTTCTTGCTGCCCGCAATGAACTCTGCATTGTCTCGTGGTCTTCTTTGTGGATCTGCGGTCGACTAGGTGCTCTCTGACTCTGCCTCTGATAGGCACCACTAACATTTATCTACCTCGCTGCCTGGCCGCCAGCTCGATTTTTAAAGTCCTGACGACTTGAAACATTTACACCAGGTGTGAACCTTTGCTGCTCACGCCCCCGAAAACTGCTCGTCGTTGAAGGCCCTCGAGTAGGCTCCACTACTGATTGCGCCTCTGCTATACTCTGCTCAACAACACGCAGAGCGCCTCTCTACCAAATGAGAAAAATCAGTCCACTTAGCAATGGTTGTGACTGGGGTACGTATCTCAGGTCGTAACCCTCTTTCAAATCTTCAACACCTGTCACTCTCAGATGCCACAATAACATAAGCATACCGTGACAGCTCGGTATACCTTCTCTCGTACTCAGCCACTGAAAGTGACCCTTCCTTAAGTTCTAAAAATTCATCCCTCTTTGCCTCACGATACGTGCTTGGATAATATTTATCTTAAAAAAATGCTTCTCAAAGTTTGCCAATCTAGAGTGCGTGCATCATTACGCCTGGCTAGTATTGACTTCTATCATCCTTCTGCCTCCTTCAGCAGCAAGAATGTGGCTAACTTGACTTTCCGCTCCTCAGGATAAATAATCACATCAAAACATTTCTCAAGCATATCCCACCAAACCTCAGCGTCAGCTGGATCTTTGGAACCATCAAACACTGTGGCTCGTAATTCTTTTAAGTGTTTTATTCTATATGTCTTGTTTGGATCACTTAGCCCTGCTCTCTATGGCTTACCTACCTCCAATGAGGAATTAGTATGCTGCTTAATTCTGGCCCCTAACTGGACTCTCGGGGCACTAGATCCCTTCTCAGGTTGGCCTTGGGTAGGATCCTGCATCCCGTCCTGATCCTGCCTGCATCGTCTGCTAGTACGTGGTGGCATGACTTCTATAACATATCAACATACTAGACATGTAATGAATACTTAACTCAAATGCACAAATCTAGACTTGTGTTCAAATTCTAGTCCTGATTGGATTTACTCTTATCCTTACTTGGACCATGCTCTGCTAGTTCTATTGAACTAACTCAATAACTTGTTATTTACTTTTAGTTCCTTCTAGAGTTAACTTGCTCTGTCTTATTCCCCATGGAGCTAACTGCTCTGATACCAAGTTGTCACACCCCCTCCCAAGCTACCAGCTAACTTAGCCCGACAGACGACGTGAAACCAACAAACATCGTTCATCTCTCTAACGATACCTGTTGACCCTGTTTTACCTGATAAGCATACTATACTTGTATAAGAAACACTTTAAACATACCACAACGGAATATTGACAATTACGTAACCTACGTAAGGACTACTTAAGACTCTCTTGAAAACTGAACGGGCAAAAGCATCAGAACCACAAACAGGCCAAACCATTAATAACACAATCTCAACCTCTAAAGCACATACAACTAAAAGTACATAGTCCCCTCAAACATTACTACAACACATATGGACTTGCTATACAATACCACCCACGTACAAAATATCAAGCTCGAGGAGCTTCTAGTAGACTATGGCAGGATGTCAGGCACTGGGAGCTCGATCTCTACCTAAAAAGTGGGTAAACACTGAAAGAATGAGCTATGAATCTCAGTGAGTGACTTGAGTTTAAAAGAAAACTATTAACTCGTAAATCATATCACCTGACCATCTATGAGCATATGCATCTGTAATCAAGCGTTAAAAGTAACTGTGTAATCATAATAGCTTTTCAGAAAAACCACCAAGTATGTCGTTAAAATCTCGTAAGGCATATGAATGATAGAAATCCTTTTAAAACATGTCACAATCCACGTTGTGTAGGGCACGCCCTGTACAACCAATGATTACTCTACGATGTAGTGGGGCCCGCCCAACACTCACGATAGCATTGTTGTCACGGAGTACACTCAACGTCGACAACAGAAAATGACCTGTGTGCACACGGTACCTTATAGCCTCGGGCTCAATGTCTCAGTCATTTACTCATTCAAGACTCATAAAAACACATAAAAACATTTAAACATGCCTACTTATCCTTTCTTTCGTAAAACTCAAGCTTACTCATCTTGTTCCTCAAAACTGGAAATCTTTAAATCATACTTGCTAGTACATACTTGCTTGAAATCATAACATTTCCATAAATTTCGACAATCAAGAACATATGCTCACATATAAATTTCATCAAGACATTTAGGCTCACAACGAGCACTTGAAATCATTTCTTAGAAAATATGAATACTCATGAACATGTGTTTCAAGGAAAACATTAAGCATTGAAACCATTTCGTTTTAGCAAAACCTTGCATTTTCATAAGCATAATACAAGCCTATAAACCATTTTCGAGGTTCGTTTTGTCACTCACAGTGTTAAACTAGAACCTTGGCCCGTACACTCGACCTATCTCCTCTTGGCCTGTCAAACAAACCAAATCCATGTATTAGAACCTCGAGCTCATGATTTTTAACCTTAAAATTACAAAAACCACACTATCCAATTTTCCAGCATTTCACAGATTTATACTCTATATTCAAACAGTCATAACTTCTTCATTACGTATCCGACAATGATGTACTTTATACCAAATTCTTCTTTTTTGAACCCTCTAAAACTCATAGGAATACATGAAGTTGAGATTCCCAACAGATCGGTTCGAAAATACCTTGGAAGCTTCTTCCCTAAAAACCACCTGCTGCTGTTTCCAGATTCAATTTCCTGCGGCACAACAAACTTAACCTCAAATGTAAAACATCTTCCAGTCGTTTTCTACTCACGATTCCTTCACAAACGTTGTAGGAAATTCAATAAGCTTTCCAACCATACCTATTAGAGCTTCTGATTCCAACTCTATAGATCAGGACAACCAAAACACCAGAGGCTTCTCGGATTTGACAGCAAATTTCTGTCTTCTGCCTTCCTCTTCACAAAACAATAACTTAAGGTCAGAATTGGCTCGCGCATCCTTCACAAAATTTGTTCAAAAATGAATTAGCTTTCGAGAACATCAAACCTCAAATCTTATCTCTTCTTGTTGATCTCAAAATGATCAAAATATCAGAATAGGGCTGAGTTGATCACCTTGTTGCTATACAAATAAGCTTTGAGTTCTCCTCCCTTCTTCTGCAACTCTAACTCACGAAAATCACCTTCTTTTTCTTCCTTTCTTCTTCTCCCACGAAACCCTCAGCTCCTCTTTGTTGAAATGAGAAGAAGATCGAAAGAAAACTTGGTTATTTAAAAAAAACAAAGGTGGGGGTCCCACCTTCCACTTCCTTTTTAGTTTTTCCTTTTCATTTCTTTTCTTTTCTTTTTAAATCAAAACCAACCATAATATATTAACCTTTTCTTTCTTGTTTTCCTTTGTTTTTGTTTTGTTTTTCTTTCTTGAATTCCAAAGAATGATCTCGGGTTTACATCTCCAGATCCTAATGTGACGTAAACTACCTTTACGCCTTTTCCATAGCTCATAAGGTGTTTCTAAAACACTTTTAGAGGGAACGTTTTTCAAAATATAGAAAGCAGTTTCTAATGCATGTCTCCAAAAGGAATCAGGTAACTTAGCAAAGCTCATCATTAAGTGAACCATGTCCAACAAGGTTCTGTTTCTTATTTCAGATACACCGTTCTGTTGAGGCATATTAGGTGCAGGGAGTTGTGACTTGATTCCATGTTCTATCATATAGTCTTGGAATCTTAAGTCCATGTACTCCCCACCTCGATCTGATCGAAGTGTCTTAATCGTTTTACCTAACTGGTTCTCAACCTCAGTCTTATATTCTTTAAACTTTTCAAAAGAATCAGACTTGTGATGCATTAGGTAAATATGACCATACCTTGAATAATCATCAATGAAACTGATGAAATATTCATACTCAGCTCGAGCTTTAACATTCATCAGTCCACAGAGCTCCGAATATACAAGCTCCAAGGATATTGTTGCTCTGAGACATTTTCCAACAAAAGATCTCTTAGTCATTTTTCCCTCAAGACAAGACTCACATGGAGGTAAAGAATTGTCTTCTAACTGATTTAGGAGTCCATTCTTAACCAATCTCCCAATCCAATTAAGATTTATGTGACCAAGTCTTAAGTGCCATAAATAGGCATTGGAAGAACTTTTTTGTCTTTTATTTTGAGTTTCGGTTGTTCTAAACATCTCAGTATTTAAGACAAATTTTGCTTTCGTTGGTCTTAACTTATATAAGTTGTTTTCTAGTATAACAGAACAAATTTGAATACCTTTTCTGAAAATGAACGCTTCATTGATTTCAAAGGATATTTTATACATTTGTTCTAATATACATGTGATAGATATTAAATTCCGTTTCATTTTAGGAGCATACAAAACATCTTTAAGTATGATATATCTATCATCGAAATACAACTTCAAGTCTCCCACTACATCGGCCGAGACAACCTCTCCTGTTCCAACCTTGAGGGTGATCTCGCCTTCTTCTAGCTTTTTCCAGGAACTAGTTTCATGAAAAGAGAAACAAATATGATTAGTGGCCCCTGAATCCAATATCCAGGTTGAGGTATCATACTCCAATAAACATGTTTCAACAACTAGTAAATCATATTTACATTGTGCTTCTTTATCTGCCTTTTTCTCAGCAAGATACTTCGGGCAGTTCCTCTTCCAGTGCCCGTTTTGGTTGCAGTTAAAATATTTTCCTTTTTCTGCAATTTTTTCCCTAGTTTGTCATGGGAGTCTTCCCCTTGCCCTTCTTTTTCATTTGAACATTCTTGTTCTTTGAAGGTCCAACTTTAGTTTTAGAGGACGATCGTCTTAAGACTTTTCTTGTGGTGACAACATTTGCCTCCACCTCTTTCCCCTTAGCTTTTGTAAGAGTTTGAAAACATTGGAGCTCGTTAAGAAGGGTTGTTAGATTAAACTCTATTTTATTCAGAGAAACATTCGTCTAAAATGGTATAAAGCTCTTCCAAAGAGACTCCATAATAAAGCAAACCTTATTTGCCTCGTCAATGGTGCCACCATTTACTTCAACAATATTGAAGTGGACCATCATGTCCAGGACATGTTCTCTAACAGAGGTCCCTTCCTTCATACGCTTGTTGTAAATGTACTTATAGCCTCGTGTCTTAGAACCGATGACATCTCTTTTAACGAATCCATGATAGCCTTAGTTGTGCCAAAGGATTCGTATTTCTTAGCCAATACATCAGTCATGCTGACAAGAATATAGACACGGGCTTTATCGTTAGCTTTAACCCATCAATCATAAGCTTCCCGACTAGTTCGGTTAGCATTTGAGGCAGGGGCCTGTGAACATTCCTCAGTTAAGACAAATCTCAAGTCATCTATTACTAGTATTGTATTCAGATTTGTTTTCCATGTTGTGTAGTTGTTGCCGTTAAATTTTTCGGAAGCTGATAGTTGAACTAAAAAGCTAGTCATGCTGAAAAAAACATATCATTTTTAGTAAAAAATATTAACCTTTACAATCGAATCAAGTTTAGCAAAAAATAATGTACCCATCATTATTATGTTTGCAACGATATTTCAGAGGTTTAGAATAACCTTCACCGAGGGGTGACCGACCATTCTTCCGTTGAACCAAGACTATCTTGACTAAATACTATCACCAAAATAACTCTTATTTCTATAGTAACTTAGTTATCACTCATTTGGTCGAGAATTTGCTAACACTTAGTAATTCTTGTAAGTGTAACCTTCCATTTTCAGACCTTAAAGATGAGGATCATTATGCTCCCGAAATTGGAAAGATAAGAATGAAAACTGACCTGAGAGACCCTATCTATTTTTGGAGTTCGCGGTGTTCCGAATCCTATAATACAACCCTCCGATTGGTAAGGTCGCTCCAGGGCAGACATGCAGGTGCATTATAGGAATCTCACGGTGCGACCTAATGGAAGAGACCGTAAGATGCATTGACACACTTCCTTCTCCCACTTAATATGAACGACTTTCCCTATTCACCTTGATATTGACTCATGCAAACACTCTCCGAATGGAGTCCGCTCTTAGGGCGGCCCAAAGCCAAACATGAATGTCACGGTGTGAACTCTTAGGGACACTAGAGTTAAAAGTACATTACTTCTCTCGAGCTAAAGTGTTCTAGACGGTTAGGGTATAAATTACTGAAAAATATATTTTGGCTAACTAAAACATATCTTAAGTCTAGGTGAAACATTCGAGTATAACATTTATACTAGATTTTAGCCTACGATGTCTAGGTGATAAACAAATTTTATTACCTCACACCGATCACGCATGCTCATAAAACTGATATAACCTAACTCAGATGCCGACTCGATCTCCAGGTAGAAGGCGTTATGTGAACCGTCAGCTTAAAAACCTTTGAACCTTAGTCATCTTATCTGACTTTTTGCCAAGATCTTGTCGGGTGAGTTTTCTTGTAACTTCGATTTTACAAGATATCGACTTAATTTCTATGAAAAAGAGATTGTCGATGGTTAACCTAAGTGAGCATGCATCTTATCTTTGTTATAGATTTAAAAAGTCTAATTGATTTTATAACACTTATAAAAATAATTGACAAATCTATAACATACATTCCACATTCCTTATATAACAATTATATAATGAAATTTAATATGGATTTAATTTACTTAATTTAAACAAATTAAATTAAACAAATTAAAAAAATTTAATTAATCAATTACCATATTAAGTTACTTAGAGAAATCATGAATTATACATAACTTTTACATTAATTCATGAAATCCAACATGCATACTATATATATTATAACCATTATAACATACTTTCAATGCATGTGCATGTTAACCTATGGTGGGAATTTAAATCTACATGGCATACTTTATGCACAATAAAGATTTAAACAATTAAACACATACATAATACATAAAGAAAATAAAACATAAAATTGGACCCGTTTTGACATCCTAAACAAGCAATTAACTAAATTATTACAATAATAATTTGAAAATCATCTCCGAACCACACTTCGAATCAGCCCGAACCAGCTTCAAAATGGCAGCAATTTGACACGGACAGCGGCTGAAAATGGCTCCAAAAAAAATAGCACATAGCCTTTTTTTTCGGCAATGCGGAACGTCGGTTGAAACTCAAATTACAACCTAATTTCAACTCTATTGACTCCTTGGATACACATTAAGGCTCAAAATCCTTGAGCAAATTACAAATTATAACAAAAAATTAAAGCCTAAAAGATGCCAAAACAGTGAGCCAATTTTAGCTTCCAACAATTTCATCACATGAAAAATAACAACCCACCATATGCAATTAAGTGAAATTAAAGCATTCTCTGATACCACATGATGGAATACGAGACATACGCAACGAAAAAAATGATCTAATGACACTCTAATTGCATCTAACTTAATAGAAATTAACATGCAATCATACAAAAAACAGTAAAAAAAAAAAAAAGGAAGAAGATACAACCTGTGTAGCTCAATTTCTTCTCTCCTCCTTGCCAAAGCACAAATCGAACACGAGTCGGACCACCACTAGAGCTTCCTCGCTATCCTTTGGACTCAGAACCGGGTTGTGGAACCCGGTGAATGAAGGATTGAAAAGGAAGAATGGGAGGTTCAAAACTTTATGTGAGGAAAGGAAAAAAAAAGAAATTTTGGTGAGACTCTCTATGAAAAAAAACTCAAAAAATTTCAGCCAAGAAAAAAACCCTTTGTTTTGAAAACATACCTATTTATAAAGGAATTACATGCATCAAATGCATGCAAAACTCACCAAAATGCAACACCTCACAAAACACTAACTAAAGTGGGCTATGTGTCATTCTATAATGTTTACACATAGTCCACTTAAGTTTGTGGGATTATCCAACAAAAACATGGATAATTGCACTAACTCTAGTCAAGGGTAAAATGGTCTTTTCCATTTGGTCAAAGTCAAACTTTGACTTTTTCCGAGCCAAAAAGTCAATCCTTTGACTTTTTACGATTTTGACCCTCTTGACTAATTTTGAACTCTCGAACATGAATCTGCATTCATATTTTTGAAATTCAAATCACATTTCAATATATTGTGTCATAAAAAACCAATAGCTATATCACATATACTTGTCGGTTTAAGACTCCATACCTAATTCGAACAATTCGAATTAATCCAACATATTGTTCTAAGTTTAATCCATATGAGCTAGCAGGGGGACCTAATGGACCTACAGATCATGGGCTCCAACAATCCGAGATTAATCGGTCAAACTCTTTAACCTAATTAATCAACATTTGTTAACTAACGGGTCATTTCACTAAAGTCTCGTAGTTGCACTCCCCTCACTGTAGATATAGTTTTGTCCACCTGATATAACCGTAACCAATAAGTCAATCCTTCACAGGTTGTTCGTGGTCTCGACTTGGTCAAAATACCATTTTACCCCCGAGAACACTTCTTGTTCCTTAAGTCCCACTGAGCATCTATAGAACAATTGATTTGTGGTTCAATGTTTGCTTAAAAGGGGTGTGTGAAATTATCAAGAAAACACTCCTAAACTGTGCAAGCATACACAATCTAAGCAGCAAGTAATAAGTAATTTAATCGTCTCCTCAGGGATTAATTGTAGGAAATTCACAAGATTGAGTTTGTTTTTAATGAGTAAAAGGGAACCAACATAAATGAAATGAGTATTTGAATTAGAAATTAAAAGTAACAATTAAAATGCTAAAGTAATGCCAAAAAGGATTAAAAACAGTAAGGCAGCAATAAACACAAGTTTAACCAAATTATTAAAAAGGGGATAGGATTAGGGACAAAATTATGCCTCAACAATCTTTATGCTAGAGCTCAAAATCGCACTGAGCTCAAAATAAGATACCTCACTTTAATCTTTCCAGATTTCCTCGCATGAATTAGGCACTTAATTTCCATTAAACACCCTTGATTTTAGCTCCTATCATAACACTAGGTGAGTGACTATTCCTAGACTCCTCAATCACCTGAGAGAAGTGAATCTCTTAATCAGAACTAGTGTCATGCCTTGAAATCGATTTACTCTTCCCTTTTCCAAGATGGAATAAACACTACTAAGATGAGCTGGCCAAACAAACCTTAGTTAGACAGTAAAATCACAAGGCACAAGAGAGAGGTTGCAGTAATTTACTCTTTCATTAAAGATACATAGACATAAAGTCTCCTAATCCTCACCCCAAGGGTGATTAGTTCATACTAAAAAGGAATGACAATAATGAAGTAGTAAAATTAGAGCTAAGCATGCTGAAAAATAGTCTTAGTTACAAAATAGAAGAGTAAGAGTAATGGAGGATGAAGAATGAACGGATAGTGAAATGCCCAAGCCTTCCTCGGTCCACCCCAGCTTCCTTCCAAAAAGAGAAAGCTTCCCAAAAATGGCTTGCTACCAATTCGTCCTTTTTCTCCTTTCTAATCGGGTTCTACTTCTTTTCTCCCCTCTCCTCTCTTACACAGCCAAAACCAAAGCATTTATATCGTATCCACCTCGAATTAAAGGCTGAATAGACAACAGGGTAATGACAAGACGGCCTCTTATTGGCTCACGGCGCCTGATATGGCAGTTTTTGTCCAGCTCAATTAATGAATTCTGTCCACGTGTGCATTCTGCATCTGATATCAGCATTGAGCTCCAACAATCTTTATCCTTCAACCATTTCACAGCTACAACAGCTCTAAGCAGACCTTCCACACTTCATAGCATCCATCTACCAAAACTCCTTAAAATGTGGTCAACAAAATAGCATTCCAACAATCAAAAGCACTCTATTGATGTTATGATATTTCAGAAGTAATCTGTAGAAATTAACGCACAAAGTACTTAATCTAGGGGTTAAAACAGTCAAGAAATCTCGAAATACTAAGGGATAATGACAATAAAAGCTCAAGTTTAGCTCTCATTCTAAGAGCTAACAAACTTCAAACTTAAATCATTACTCGTCCCTGAGTAATGCTTAAACATTCTAATCCCATCAAAAAGCGACAATCACTACTAACTCAAAGAGAATGATCAGTAGTTAAATGATACAAATGGTCACTGATATAGCAGTCCCATCGCTTTTTCTTTCCAAAGTTCATCAAAACTTAGCCTTCACAACATTTGCCATAATCAATTTATTTTCTTTCAAATCATCAGGAGCAAGCTTCACAAACAACCCCACAACTCCACTAACACTCAATCCATCTTTGAATTCACTATGCGCCCCATAACATACAAAAAGAAGAAAGAGTTCTACTGCCCTTAGGTTTTTTTTTTTTTTTTAACAGCAACAAGAGCTATCACTCCTAAGAATCCTAGAAAGCTAACCTTATGCTTAAATAGGAAAACACTCATTCCCATAGGCTCTCCTAGCCACTCACCTTTGCATAAACTTCTCCTTAGTTCTTAGAATGGCCACATTGATGATGCAACTCACCTAAGCAACGAGAACTTATACTAGGCTTTAACTTTCCTTTTCTTTTCTTTTCTTTTTTTTTTTTTTGAACTTATTTCACTAAAGAAGATAGAGAGAACCCTTTTTGTAAACAAAACCTTCGATTTAGGCACCAACATTTGTGATGAAGGCTACCTAACAACGAGCATTGCTACTTAATTGGGTTGCCTAGGCATATTCATATCCCTTTATTACTGTTCAACTCAAGGGTGAGCATGGGTGTCATGTCCAACTCTGGTCTAATAAGTAACTTGGATAGAGGAATAACTCTCAAACTTCATTTGTTTTTCATTTTTTTTTAAGGAGGAGGCATGAGTCCTAAAAAGAAGAGGAATACTCCTAGGAGTGATAACTTTTGTTACTAGGGTGCCGTACCCCCAAACATAAATTGCTCATTGTCCACAATGAGTAAAGAAGCAAGGGCAAGACCCCTCAAACTTAGTTATTTTTCTGTAAAAAAAAAAATATGGGCAATGAACGTCCAAACTGCTTTTATCTAAGTTGAAGGGAGCAAATTCACAAGAACTAGTGGTTAGCAAACTAGGGGCACCATAAGGTTGCTATAGTTGATACATTAAATAAAAGGGGTTATGACAAACAGCTTAAGCACCGTCAAATGCATCAGAAGCAAGAAAAAGAAGAGGGATACACTAGTCAAACCATACATTTCATTTTACTATGGTGGCGAGGGCACCAACAACCAGTAGATACAAAATTTTTCATTTCTTTTGTCGGTGGATAACCTAGCAGACATCGCAACAACCAACCACCTAAACTAGCACAACAGAAGGCATAAAATAGAAAAGACAGACAAAACACACTATCTAGACTAAAAATTGACAAAGCAACAGCAAGCAGGTACACATAGGGCAGACAGAACATGAAAAACACAACACGCTAACTATCAAAGAGACCACTACCATCTGAACAAAAGGGGCAGAACTTCCCTGTTGGATCAGTCTTCATCTCCAGGTAAGTGATCTTGATTGGCCACTGTCTCATCTGGCACTGACGATGAGGGCGTCCAAGGATTTAAGACAGTCTCTAGGAAGGTAGGGAAATCAGTATGGTGTGCAGGGAAGTTAGCTGTCAGTGCGTCCCTGAAAGCAATGTCTCTAGCCTTAGCATAATGCCAATAGGCTAATTGGTGTGCACTGGAGTATTCTAATTGATGCAGCATGGTCTCTTGTTGTTCAAGAAGTTTCGTGAGCCCCACAGCTAATCCACCCTTTCCCTTGTGATCTCTTCGGTGCAGTCTCTCAATAGCAGCATTGTCAAACATAGAGGAATCGGTCGGTACCAAGCGGAAGGATCAACATCTACTCCTGCAATCAGACAAAGCTTAGTGATAGTGTTAGGGAAAAAGTGTTTGCCAGCAGTTTTCTTGGCGTGAGTTTGAATTTCCTCTGCGATAATGCGTCCCACATCAATGCTCAGAACCTTCAAGATCGCATAAGTCAACAACATTCGCTCACTGGAAACAGTGGAATCATGTGTTGTTTGAAGTAGTTTGTTCTTGAGGAAGGAGAGCCACACATTCGCCTTATCCATCAGGTAAGCTGCCTGAAAAGATCTCGAACCGGTGGCGGAGACCATCCATCGAGCACCTATCAATCCTATCAGCCGCAGGGCTGCATTCAGATGAGTGGTGGAAGGATTCAACACCATCCCATTGTAGTTGGCCAGAGGGATGTCGGGTAGCTCATACATCTTGTTGATGGCTTCAGGAGACCAGTCCACCGATTTCTACGAACAAGGACACGAAACTCACCCGTATCTTCAAAGTTGGCGTAAAACTCTAGTACTGAAGAGCCAACTGCTGGTTCCGGTGGTTGACAGAATAAAGACCACCCATGATTAATGATGTTTGCCTTAATGAAATGAGGAAGATCGGCGAAGGGAGCAACAAAACCTCGTTCCAAGAAGAGCTCCTTTGATTGTAATATGGAAAACCGCTCAGGAGCCTGCTCAGTGATGAAACGTGGTGGAGTCTGGGTGGAGCGGTCATGGGAAGGTTGCTCCTTCCTCTTTGAGGACTTCCTGCGAGGGGTGGAGTGTTCGGGCGATTCGACGGGTGGTTCCTCAGCAATGTCCCCTCCTACCAACTGAGGGATAGGTTCCTCAGATGGTTCGGCGATTGGCGCTGTGGCTCTGGCACTCTTCTTTTTACCCTTTGCCTTGGTTTGCTTAGACGTCTTAGGTGGAGGAGGGGGAGGTAGCAGAACGGGAGTGGGCTCATCCTGGACGTGGTCGTCAGATGCAGCAACAGGAACTACCTCTTTAGCCTTCTTAATCGTAGCCTTCTTTGGAGCCATGGGAATGAAATGCTTGCAGCAACTTCGAGCACATAAGCTAAAGCATGCAAGGTGCTTCTTGGGCAGATGAAGAATGCTTAACGAGTTGGGCAATTTAAAGACTCCAATCCTCGAATAAGGATCTACGTGTCGCAATCGTGGAGAGCTCAACCAAATCAGCCCAAATCTCTTAATTTGGATGTAGCCAACTGTCGGCAGACTTCATTTACTACAGAGGAGACAGGTTTGATACAATTCAGATTCTTTTCCCTTTTTGTCAGTGCTGTCAATGTCACAGTAAAAGCTCCAGCAAAGAGGATGCATTTCAGCAATGGCTTACAGCTGTCGAGACTTGAGACCTTACACCGAAGGTGGTATGAAATAACACCTAAGTAATCTGCTAAAAGAGAGCTGAAAAAGGAAAGAACAAATCAACTAAGAAGGCAATTAATGAAATAAACATAACAAAGAAAAACTATTCGAAAATTAAGAAAATGGGAGGAGGGCAGAGCTTGGAATTGCACTCCCAATTATTAACACTTGCTGAAAAAAAACATGATTAAGTATCAACTAGCCTCTGGGAGGCTATACTTCTTTGGAATTCTTCCCCCCAATAATGCTTCAATCTCTGACCATTAACCTTGAAGTCTCGTTCGTTCCTCTCATCCCTAAGCATAACAAATTTCATGGGGAACACTTCCATGATGGTAAAGGGATCGGACCACTTGGATTTCAATTTACCAGGAAACAATTTTAACCGGGAGTTAAACAACAACACCTTCTGTCCTTTTTCAAAATGTTTGCGCACAATTTTTCTATCGTGCCATAGCTTAACTTTTTCCTTGTAGGACTTAGCATTTTCATAGGAGAATAATCTGAGCTCTTCCAATTCATTAAGCTGGAGCAACCTGAAAGCTCCAGCTGCGGATTGATCCAGATTAAGTTCCTTCAGGGCCCAAAATGCCTTGTGCTCAAGCTCAAGAGGTAGGTGGCAGGCCTTTCCATAAACTAACCTATAAGAAGACATACCCAAGGGAGTTTTAAAAGCTGCCCTATAGGCCCACAAAGAGTCTTCGAGCCGAAAGGATCAATCCTTCCTGCTAGGATTTACTACTTTTTCCAGAATCTTCTTAATTTCCCTATTAGAGATTTCAGCTTGTCCATTGGCCTGCGGGTGATATGAGTTGAGATCTTGTGTTTGACATTATATTTACCTAAGAGTACAGTCATGACTTTATTCACAAAATGAGACCCTTCATCACTAATTAAGGCTCGAGGAGTTCCAAACAAAGTGAAGATATGCTTATGTAAGAACCGCATGTCTGTCTTGGCATCGTTCACGAGGCAGGCTATTGCTTCAATCCATTTGGAGACATAGTCCACAACCACCAAAATATATAAATTTACATTAGAAGGGGGACAAGGGCCCATGAAATTAATGCCCCAAACATCGAATAGCTCAACTTCCAAGATGTAGGAGAGGGGTAATTCATCCCTCCTTCCTATGTTTCCTCTCCTTTGACACTTATCACAAGCCTTACTAAACAAATGCACATCCTTAAAAATTGAAGGCCAATAGCAACCAGATTGAAAAACCTTGGCAGCTGTCCGTTGGCCACCAAAGTGTCCTCCATAGGGTGTAGTGTGGCAATGTTGTAAAATGGAAGTAAATTTAGCTTCAGTGACACATCTTCTGAACAATCCATCAGCACATTGTTTATAAAGGTAAGGTTCATCCCAAAAATAAGTCCTAGCATCATGAATGAACCGTTCCAATGATTGCCCTGACAATTCTTCCTTGACCTCCCCAAGCAAAGTTAGGGTGATTTCGCCAGCTTGGGTTATAGGTATTAGAATAAGGATTGTTCCTTTGAGTACCTTGGTTCCCCACATATTAAACTGAGGCTGGATTACTAGGACAACATTCAAATGTATGTCCTTCGCCACAATAAACACATGACTCAGAACTTACTACTTGGTTTACCATAGTTGCATTCTGAACAGTAGGGGAAGCTTGAGTTGCATTTCCAACAGTTAGGTTTTTCAGCATATTAGCCATTGATGCCATTTTGTGCATTTATAGCGGTTAAAGCATCTCATTCCAACATGCCTTTGATCTTTTTACCTTGGGAACTCCTTGAATCAGCCCACTGACAGTTGTTTGAAGATATTCTTTCCAACATCTCAAATGCTTCATTATAGGTTCTTGACAAAAGAGCCCCATTTGCCGAAGCACCAACAACTTGTTTAGTGGCTGAATTCAACCCATTGTAAAATATCTCCATTTGGATACAATGAGGGAGTCCATGATGAGGACACTTCCTAAGCAAGTTCTTAAATCTCTCCCAGGCCTCACTTAAGGATTCATCATCAAACTGTTGAAAAGCCACAATTTCATTTCTAAACTTAGCATTCCTAGTTGGTGGGAAATACTTAATAAGGAATTTTTCAGCAAGGGTGTTCCAAGAGTCAACTGCCCCAGGCGGAAGTGTATTCAACCACGTCTTGGCTGCATCTCTAAGGGAGTAAGGGAACAAACTCAACCTTAGGGCATCCTTGGGCACTCCTGGCAGTTTAAAGGAATCACGAACCCCTAGGAAGGATTTTAAATGCAAGTGAGGATCTTCAGATGATAGTCCATGAAACTGTCCTATGGTTTGGAGCATTTGGAACATGACAGGTTTAAGCTCAAACGTTGGGGCTTGGATTTCTGGCCTAATGATCCCAAGATTTAGCTCTTCAACCAAGGGATTGGTTCTAATGGCTCTCTCCCTGTCATCTGCTAAAACTATAACATTGGCAAGGACCATAGCTTGGGGTTCAACTAGAGGTGGTCTAAAGCCTTCTTGGCAGTGTGGTTGGTTTCCAGGGTTATTCTGAGGATTATTAGGATCTACAGGACTTCCACGAAAATCTGCCATTCTTTCCTTTTGAATCCTCCTTCTTCTATGAAATGTTCTCTCTGGTTCAGGATCTAAGAAAAATTCTAAACCTGGGAAATCATTCATGCACAATTATAGCACCTGAAAAACAAAGAAACACCTTAGTTAGACCTTTCTTTCAGCTCAAAAATCACTAAAGACAACTCAAACAAAGTAAAAATCAAACTAATCCCCGGCAACGGCGCCAAAAACTTGTTTGCTTAAAAGGGGTGTGTGAAATTATCAAGAAAACACTCCTAAACTGTGCAAGCATACACAATCTAAGCAACAAGTGATAAGTAATTTAATCGTCTCCTCAGGGATTAGTTGTAGGAAATTCACAAGATTGAGTTTGTTTTTAATGAGTAAAAGGGAACCAACATAAATGAAATGAGTATTTGAATTAGAAATTAAAAGTAACAATTGAAATACTAAAGTAATGCAAAAACGGATTAAAAACAGTAAGGCAACAACAAACACAAGTTTAACCAAATTATTAAAAAGGGGATAGGATTAGGGACGAAATTATGCTTCAACAATCTTTATGCTAGAGCTCAAAACTGCACCAGAGCTCAAAACAGTATACCTCACAGAATCTTTCCATATTTCCTCGCGAATTAGGCACTTAATTTCCATTAAACACCCTTGATTTTAGCTCCTACTGTTAACACTAGGTGAGTGACTATTCCTAGACTCCTCAATCACCTGAGAGAAGTGAATCACTTAATCAGAACTAGTGTCATGCCTTGAAATCGATTTACTCTTCCCTTTTCCAAGTTGGAATAAACACTACTAAGATGAGCTGGCCAAACAAACCTTAGTTAGACAGTAAAATCACAAGGCACAAGAGAGAGGTTGCAGCAATTTACTCTTTCATTAAAGATACATCCACATAAAGTCTCCTAATCCTCACCCCAAGGGTGATTAGTTCATACTAAAAAGGAATGACAATAATGAAGCAGTAAAATTAGAGCTAAGCATGCTGAAAAATAGTCTTAGTTACAAAATAGAAGAGTAAGAGTAAGGGAGGATGAAGAATGAACAGATAGTGAAATGCCCAAGCCTTCCTCGGTCCACCCCAGCTTCCTTCCAGAAGGAGAAAGCTTCCCAAAAATGGCTTGCTACCAATTCGTCCTTTTTCTCCTTTCCAATCGGGTTCTACTTCTTTTCTCCCCTCTCATCTCTTAAACAGCCAAAACCAAAGCATTTATATCGTATCCACCTCGAATTAAGGGCTGAATAGACAACAGGGTAATGACAAGACGACCTCTTATTGGCTCACGGCGCCTGATATGGCAGTTTCTGTCCAACTCAATTAATGAATTCTAAATCTGATATCAGCATTGAGCTCCACCAATCTTTATCCTTCAGCCATTTCACAGCTACAATAGCTCTAAGCAGACCTTCCACACTTCATAGCATCCATCTACCAAAACTCCTGAAAATATGGTCAACAAAATAGCTTTTCAACAATCAAAAGTACTATATTGATCTTATGATATTTCAGAAGTAATCTATAGAAATTAATGCACAAAGTACTTAATCTAGGGGTTAAAACAGTCAAGAAATCTCGAAATACTAAGGGATAATGACAATAAAATCTCAAGTTTAGCCTTCATTCTAAGAGCTAACATCCAACCATCAAATCTAGTCCCTCTCAGCCTAGTGAGGGGGTAGGGCCCCTTGTTCTAGTTTTGAAGTCAGCACTTAAGGGAACAACCTATCTACTATCCTTAGAGTCGAGTAGAAGTGAACTCCGTCTTGCACCCTATGTCCCAGCTCAACACCCTATGAGCCAGCGTTGTTGAGCTGCTCTCACCCATGCAGATCTAAGGATAATCCCGAATAAACAGAAGTTCATAGTTAGCTCAGGATTGAGATCGAGTTACCTAGGTCATCAAAATTGGATTAGTCGCTTTATACAATGAAATGATGTTATAAAGCAAAAGTGACTAAGTCGTGGTTCAGTCTTATACAAACTCATTGCATAGGATGCCCCCACTTACATATCTCTATATGAACGATTCAGGATCACATCGTTTGTACTAACTACAAAGTAGGTTGCATCCATAGTGTCCCCAGAATAAGGCGCCCAACCTTATCCCTATACTATAGACCATTTTAGGTTATATACTCGAACTTGATCCATGTTTTATGTCATCACATAAAGTTCAAGTCTACATTAAATAGCCTTGGGACCTTTGTCACGCCCCCTCCCGAACCACTTGCTAACTTAGCCCAGAGATTTAAGATGAAGCCAGCCAGACATTGTTACCTCTTAACAATACCTGCGACACACTACTTTACACGAAAACAAACTATGTTCGCATATGGAACACTTAAACTTAACTCAATGAAAACTGGACATCTATAAGACGTACATGAGGAGAAACTCTTCTTAAGTCTCTCTTGGAAACTAAGATGAGCAAGAACATCGAACCACAAACAATCCAAACCACTAATTAAGCAACCACAGCCTCTAAAGCACATACGACTATAACTACATAGTTCTCTTAAAATAATTTACGTACATATGGACTTGCTAAACCACACCAACCACGTACAACATATCAAACATGAGAAGCTTCCAGCAGACTATGGCAAGTTATCGTGCACCGCAGGAGCTCGATCTCTACCGAAAAGTGGGAAAACATCGAAAGAATGAGCTATAAAGCTCGGTGAGTGACTTGAGTTTAAAAGAAAGCTATTAACTCGTAAATCATATCACCGCCATCTATGAGCATATGCATCCGTAATCAAGCGTTAAAAGTAATCGTGTAATCATTATAGCTTTTCATGAAAACAAGCAAGACACCGCTAAAATCCCGTAAGGCATGTAAATGATATAAACTCTTTTTAAAACATGTCACAATCTACGTTGTGTAGGGCACGCCAAAGACACCAACGCTTATTCTACGATGTAGTGGGGCCCGCCAAAGACTCCCATCGCCTTTGTCGAGTGGGGCCCGCCAAAGACTCACGACAAATACCACGTTGTCACGAGTACACACTCAACGTCGACAATGTAATAAGACCTGTGTGCACACTGCACTACTACATAGCCTCGGGCTCAATATCTCAAGTTCACATGAAAACATTTGAACATGCCACTATCTTTTCCTTTCATAAAACTCAAGCTTACTTAGCTTGTTCATAAAACTAGAAATCTTTAAAACATACTTGCTAGTACATGCTTGCTTGAAATCATCACATTTTCATAAGTTTTGGCAACCATTGGACATATGCTCATGTATAAACTTTATAAAGACTTTTAGGCTCATCATGAACACTTTAAAACATTTCTAAGAAATCATGAATGCTCATAAACAAGTGTTCAAGAAAGCAAATAACATCTAAACCATTTTCATTTTAGCAAAACCTTGCATTTCATAAGCATAATACAAGCCTATAAACCATTTTCAAGGTTCGCTTTGTCACTCACAGTGTTAGAACTAGAGTCTTGACCCAGTACACTCGACTTATTTGCTCTTGGCCTGTCAAACAAACCAAATTCAACCATTAGAACCTCGAGCTCATGCTTTTAACCTTAAACTTACAAGAAAACACACTTTCAAAAATTCCAGCATTTAACAGATTTTATGCCCTGTATTCAGATGCTCATAACTTTTCATTACTTATCCAAAAATAATGTACGTTATACCAAACTCTTCCTTTTGAACCCTCTAAAACTCTTATGAAGACATGAAAATGAGATTCCCAATAGATTGGTTCAGAAATACCTCAAAGCTCCTTTCCCCGGAACCAACTTCTGCTATTCCAGATTCAATTTCTGCTGCAACCCGAAACTTGACCTGCTATTTACAACATCTTTCAGTCATTTTCTATTCACGATTTCTTCATGAAAGTTGTAGGAAATTCAATAAGCTTTCCAACCATACCTAATAGAGCTTCGATTCCAATTCTACAGGTCCGTACAACCAAAACATCAGAGACTTCTCGGATTTGACAGTAAATTCTGTGTTCTGACTTCCTCTTCATAAATCAGTGGCTTAGGGTCCGAATTTGCTCGAGCATCCTTCACGAATTTTGTTCCAATATGAGTTAACTTACACGAAACAAAATTTCAGCTCTTACCTCTTTCTGTGGAGCTCGAGATGAACCAAATAGCAGAACATGGCAGAGTGATTACCTTGCTGTCATACTAATTTGCTTGAGTTCTCCCTCTCTTCTTCAATTTCCAGCTGAAACCCTCTTTCTTCTTCTTCCTTTAAGCTTCTCCCACGAAAACCCTTGCCTTTCATTTGATAAAATGAAGAAGAAGATCGATAGAAGCTTGTTTTAAAGAAGAACTTAGGTGGGGTCCCACCACCCACCATCCTTTCTTTTCTTTTCTTTCTTTTTCCTTTTCTTTTCTTTTCCTTTCTTTTCTTTTCTTTCCTTTTTTTTTCCTTTTCTTTTCTAAACATAACAAACTTAGTATATTAAACATTGTTTCATTTCCTTTCCTTCTTTTTGTCTTAAAAGCAATCCAAACCAAAATGGTTTAAACTTTCCTTCCTTGTTTTCCTTTTGCCTTTCACCTCATTTCTTTCCTTTGTAAAACAAGGAAAACCAAGTTTTAAGCATTCATTTCTTCCTTTCTTTTGTTGTTTGATAATAAGGAGGTTCCAAAGAAAGATCTCAAGGTTTACAACTTACCTCCTCTTATGAAATTTCGTCCTCGAAATTTAGTAGTTCTTAGGTGAAAATCGCTGGATACTTCCTCCTCATTTAGTCTTCTAACTCTCGTGTTCCCTTCTCCACTCCGTGATGTCTCCAACGAACCTTCACGAGTGGGATCGCCTTGTTTCTTAAAACTTGTTCTTTTCTCTCGAGGATTTGAACTGCATCCTCTCACGTAACTCATGTCTTTTTTTCACTCAACGGGTTGTGCTTGTAGCACATGTGTCAGATCTGGAATATACTTCTCAACATGAACACATGAAAAACATCATGTATTCAAGATAGTTTTGCTGGCAATTCTAGTCTGTAGGCTTCTGGCCCAACTTGTCCCGTTACTTGATAAGGACCAATATATCTGGAACTTAACTTACCTTTCTTTCCAAAACTTGATCTCCGACTTGGAATTCTAAGTCTTTTCACGCTTAATCGCATAACTCTTCCGACGGTCTTTTGCTACCTTTAAATTCTCCTTGATTACCTTAATACTATCTTTCGTGAATTTGTACCAACTTAGGACCGATTAGCTTCCGCTCTCCTAGTTCATTCCAATATACGAGCGTTCTCTACATGATCTTTTATCTAGAGCCTCAAATGGTTCCATGCCAATACTCGATCGTAGTCATTATTGTAAGCAAATTCCATAAGCGATAGGTGTGTATCCCACTCCCTTAACTTGAAGAACACATGCTTTCAACATGTCTTTTAGGTCCTGGATGGTCCTCTCTCGACCGACCATCCTGTCTCGGAATGGAGCGTTGTACTAAAACTCAACTTTGTCCCCATAGCCTTCTTTAAACTAGGCCCAAATCTTAGAAGTAAATCTCGGATCCCTATCTCAAACTATGGACACAGTACCGTATTGTTTCACAATTGCAATGACGCGCATAGCTTAGCTAGTTGATTAAGCGTAGACATCATTGTGTCGGGTACAAACCGTGTTGTCTTAGTGAGTCTATCCACCATTACCCAAGTACCATCATGTCCATTTGAAGTACGTGGTAATCTAAACAGAAAACCATAGTAATACGCTCCCATTCCATTCCGACACTAGCAATGGGTTAAGGAGTCCTTTTTGCTTCTGTCTAACTGGTTTAACTTGCTGACAGATTAAACATCTATCACATAATCAACTATCTCCCGCTTCATCCCAGGTCACCAATAAGTCTCATTCAAGGTTTTACACATCTTGGTGCTTCCTGGATGCATAACGTAGCTGAACTGTGAGCTTCTTCTAGAATAGCATTCTTAAGCTCACTAACACTCGGAACGCATAGTCTTCCTTGTTTCTCTATGGCTCCGTCTGATCTCATTTTAAATTTTGCTTCTTGGCTTTATTTGGACTTTCTAAACATCTTTTGCAAGTTACTATTCTCTGATTGTCTTCTCACAATCTCTATTATGAGTGAAGGCCTGATCTGAAATTTAACTAAAAGATCCTCTCAATTCTCTCTGCAGCTTTCAATCGCCTTAGAATCCTTAGTGTACATAAAATGTTGCTCGAAAACCACACAAGGTATCCCTAGGAAGTCTTCACTTCCTGCTCAATGCATCTGCTACTACATTCACCTTACCAGGATGGTATTCTATGGTACAACCGTAATCTTTAATATGTTCTAACTATCTTCTATGCCTCATAATAAACTTTCTTTGATCAAATATATACTTGATTCTTATGGTCCTGTAAAAATATGACACCTCTCACCAAACAAGTAATGTTTCTAGATCTTCAGTGCTAGAACAATTGCTGCTAACTCAATATCGTGGGTAGGGTAATTACACTCATGTTTTTTTTCAATTGCCTTAATGCATAAGCTATTACTTTACCCTCTTGCATGAGCACACAACCCAAACCCTGCCTCGAAGCATCACAAGAAATTACATACTCTTTTCTCATGCATGTGAAGTGTCGAATAAGTGTTGTAACTAATCTCTTTTCAACTCCTTAAAACTCTGTTCATACTTATCTGACCATTAAAACTTAGCATTCTTCCTTGTCAAAGTTGTTAAGGGTAATGTTAATTGTGAGAAATCCTCAACAAACCGTCTGTAGTATCCTGCCAAGCCTAGGAAACTACGTACCTCTGTCGTACTAGTTGGTCTTTCCCAGTTGACTACTGCTTTCACTTTATTTGGAATCACACAAACTTCTTTTCCTGAGACAACATGTCCCAAAAACACTACCTGATTCAACCAAAACTCACGTTTGGTGAGTTTAGCGTACAACTGTTTATCTCGTAGTGTTTGCAGAGTAATCCTCAAATGTTCCTCATGAGCTTTCCTGTCAACTGAGTAACAAGTATATCATCAATAAATACTATCACGAACTGATCCAAATACTGGTGGAAAATCCTGTTCATGAGGTCCATGAAAACTGCTGGTGCATTCGTCAAACCGAACGACATTACTAGAAACTCATAATGCTCGTACCTGGTTCTGAATGCTGTCTTAAGAATAGCTGATTCCCTTACCTTTAACTAATGGTATCCTGATCTTAAATTAATCTTAGAAAACACTGATGCTCCTCGTAACTGGTCAAACAAGTCATCAATACGGGGTAAAGGATACTTGTTACGTATCGTGACTTTGTTCAACTGTCTGTAATCAATGCATAATCTACGGGTACCATCTTTCTTTTTCACAGATAACACTGGAGCTCTCCAAGGCGATACACTAGGTCTGATGTATCCCTTATCAACTAGTCCTTGTAACTGCATCTTTAGTTCCCTGATCTCACTTGGAGCCATTCTATACGGCGCTTGCGATACAGAGGTTGTTTTTGGTAGCAATTCAATAATGAACTCAACTTCCCTATCAGGTGGCAAACCTGACAGTTCTACTGGAAAAACATCAAGAAGTTCGTTCATAACAAGAACATTGTCTGGTTTTAGCTTTTCCTCCTGCACCTCTACTACATGTGCAAGAAACGTCATGCAACCTTTCCTCAATAACTTCTGAGCTTTGCATGCTGAAAAAAAACTTGTAGGGATAATCTTTCTTTCATCCCATAAATCCACTTCAGCTAATCCTGGTTTCTTGAAAACAACTTCCTTTATATGGCAATCTCTGGAAGCATAATGAGTGAATAGGAAATCCATCTTTAAGATTGCATCTCAAACTCGCAAACTCTAGGGAAAAAGATCCACTAACAAATTGAGACCTTTTACTAAGACCTCACAATTCCGCATCACTGAATTGACTAATAAAGCATCACCAACTGGAGTGTATATAACTAACCTTTTACATAAAGGTTCTAGCTTCCCATTCAACTTAATCAAGAACATACTAAAAACAAAGAAATGTGTAGCACCTTGTTCTATTAAAACAGGTGCAGGTACATTTCAAATAATAATCGTACCAATAATCATATCTGGTGCATCCTCAGCTTCTTGCTGAGTCATAACCTAGACCTTTTCGTGTTGCCTAGGCCTTCCTACAACTCTCTTTAGTCTAACACCACTGGTGCCCTCTCTTGCACTCATCAAAACTCTCTACGCTCTCTACTGTCTGGGACTCAACTCTCTAGTCCTCCATGCGGCTGTCCATAGCTGTGGACAATCCCTCTTGACATGTCCTGGTTGTCAGCACTGGTAGCATGTACTAACACTCACAAGACAATGATCTTGATGATTCTTGCAACAGATCATACATGGAGTTTTCCTTGCTATACTGGCAATAGACTCTTGCCCTCTTTGCAGTCTTGCAGCTAATCAAACAAACTAATTAGGTTCTTTTTAACTCTGCCTCTGATAGGCACTACCCACAAACATCTGCCTCGATGCCTGGCTACTTGGCTACTAGCTTACTCCTTAAAGTCATATTGACTTGGAAACATTTACTCCAAGTGTGAACCTCCGCTGCTCACGACCTTGGAAACTGCTTGATGTCGAAGTCTCCACAACTAGGCTTCACTCGATCGATCTCTTCTCTGCTATACTCGCCAACACGTGAGCGCTTTCTACCAATGGGAGAAATCAATCCACTTAGCAATGGTCAGAATCGGGTACGATATCTCGTGTCGTAAACCTCTTTCAATTCGACACACTGCCGCTCTTGGATGCCACAATCACATCAACATACCGCGACAACTCGGTATATCTTTTCTCATACTCACCACCGAAAGTGTCTCTTGTTTTAGTTCTAAGAATTCATCCTCTTTGCCTCTCAGTGCGTGCTAGGTAATATATTTATTTTCAAATATACTTCGAAAAGTTTGCGATTGTGAAGTACGTGCATCACTACAATCTGCTAACATCGATTTCCATCATTCTTCTACCTTCTTTAGCAAAGAAGAATGTGGCCAACTTAACATTTCGCTCCTCGAGCAACTCATAACATCAAAACATTTATCAAGCTTAATCAATTAAACCTCGACTTCACTGGATAACCTCGGCCTTCAATGGATCTTTGGAACCCTCGAACACCGTGGCTCCTAATTCTTTTTGGAATCTATTATATATGTCTTATCTCGGATTACTTAGCCCTGCTACCTATGGCTTATCTACCTCCTGTGAGGAATTAGCATGTCGCTTAATTCGCCCTCATCCGAACTCTCTGGGCACACTAGATCTCCACCGAGATTGATCTTGGGTAGGATTCTGCGTCCCGTCCTGATCTTGCCTGCATCGTCTGCTAGTACGTGGTGGCATGACTTCTATAACATATTAACATACTAGACATGTAATGAGTACTTAACTCAAATGCACAATTCTAGACTTGTGTTCACATTCTAGTCCTGACTGGACTTACTCTTGTCCTTACTTGGACCATGCTCTACTAGTTCTATTGAACTAACTCAATAACTTGCTATTTACTTTTCAATTCCTTCTAGAGCTAACTTGCTCTGTCTCATTCCCATGGAAGCTAACTGCTCTGATACCAAGTTGTCACGCCCCCTCCCAACCACTTGCTAACTTAGCCCAGAGATTTAGCATGAAGCCGCAGACATTGTTACCTCTTAACAATACCTGCTGACACTACTTTACTTGAAAACAAACTATGTTCGCATATGGAACACTTAAACTTAACTCAGCGGAAACTGGACATCTATAAGACGTACATGAGGAGAAACTCTTCTTAAGTCTCTCTTGGAAACTAAGATGAGCAAGAACATCAGAACCACAAACAATCCAAACCACTAATTAAGCAACCACAACCTCTAAAGCACATACGACTATAACTACATAGTTCTCTTAAAATAATTTACAGACATATGGACTTGCTAAACCACACCAACCACGTACAACATATCAAACATGAGAAGCTTCCAGCAGACTATGGCAAGTTATCAGGCACCGGGAGCTCGATCTCTACCTGAAAAGTGGGAAAAACACTGAAAGAATGAGCTATAAAGCTCAGTGAGTGACTTGAGTTTAAAAGAAAGCTATTAACTCGTAAATCATATCACCTGGCCATCTATGAGCATATGCATCTGTAATCAAGCGTTAAAAGTAATCGTGTAATCATTATAGCTTTTCATGAAAACAAGCAAGACACCGTTAAAATCCCGTAAGGCATGTAAATGATATAAACTCTTTTTAAAACATGTCACAATCTACGCTTGTGTAGGCACGCCAAGACACCAACGTTTATTCTACGATGTAGTGGGGCCCGCCCAAAGACTCCCATCGTCTTTGTCGTAGTGGGGCCCGCCCGAAGACTCACGATAGCACGCTGTTGTCACGGAGTACACTCAACGTCGACAACGAGAATAAGACTGTGTGCACACGGTACTACATAGCCTCGCTCAATATCTCGAGAAGTTCACATGAAAACATTTGAACATGCCAGCTTATCTTTTCCTTTCATAAAACTCAAGCTTACTTAGCTTGTTCATAAAACTAGAAATCTTTAAAACATACTTGCTAGTACATGCTTGCTTGAAATCATCACATTTTCATAAGTTTTGGCAACCATTGGACATATGCTCATGTATAAACTTTATAAAGACTTTTAGGCTCATCATGAACACTTTAAAACATTTCTAAGAAATCATGAATGCTCATAAACAAGTGTTCAAGAAAGCAAATAACATCTAAACCATTTTCATTTTAGCAAAACCTTGCATTTCATAAGCATAATACAAGCCTATAAACCATTTTCAAGGTTCGTTTTGTCACTCACAGTGTTAGAACTAGAGTCTTGACCCGTACACTCTCGACTTATTTGCTCTTGGCCTGTCAAACAAACCAAATTCAACCATTAGAACCTCGAGCTCATGCTTTTAACCTTAAACTTACAAGAAAACACACTTTCAAAAATTCCAGCATTTAACAGATTTTATGCCCTGTATTCAGATGCTCATAACTTTTTCATTACTTATCCAAAAATAATGTACTTTATACCAAACTCTTCCTTTTTGAACCCTCTAAAACCCTTATGAAGACATGAAAATGAGATTCCCAATAGATTGGTTCAGAAATACCTCAAAGCTCCTTTCCCCGGAACCAACTTCTGCTATTCCAGATTCAATTTCTGCTGCAACCCGAAACTTGACCTGCTATTTACAACATCTTTCAGTCATTTTCTATTCACGATTTCTTCATGAAAGTTGTAGGAAATTCAATAAGCTTTCCAACCATACCTAATAGAGCTTCTGATTCCAATTCTACAGGTCAGTACAACCAAAACATCAGAGACTTCTCGGATTTGACAGTAAATTCTGTGTTCTGACTTCCTCTTCATACATCAGTGGCTTAGGGTCCGAATTTGCTCGAGCATCCTTCACGAATTTTGTTCCAATATGAGTTAACTTGCACGAAACAAAATTTCAGCTCTTACCTCTTTCTGTGGAGCTCGAGATGAACCAAATAGCAGAACATGGCAGAGTGATTACCTTGCTGTCATACTAATTTGCTTGAGTTCTCTCCTCTCTTCTTCAATTTCCAGCTGAAACCCTCTTCTTCTTCTTCCTTTAAGCTTCTCCCACGAAAACCCTTTGCCTTTCATTTGATAAAATGAAGAAGAAGATCGATAGAAGCTTGTTTTAAAGAAGAACTTAGGGTGGGGTCCCACCACCCACCATCCTTTCTTTTCTTTTCTTTCTTTTTCCTTTTCTTTTCTTTTCCTTTCTTTCTTTTCTTTCCTTTTCTTTCCTTTTCTTTTCTAAACATAACAAACTTAGTATATTAAACATTGTTTCATTTCCTTTCCTTCTTTTGTCTTAAAAGCAATCCAAACCAAAATGGTTTAAACTTTCCTTCCTTGTTTTCCTTTTGCCTTTCACCTCATTTCTTTCCTTTGTAAAACAAGGAAAACCAAGTTTTAAGCATTCATTTCTTCCTTTCTTTTGTTGTTTGATAATAAGGAGGTTCCAAAGAAAGATCTCGGGTTTACAACTTACCTCCCTTTATGAAATTTCGTCCTCGAAATTTAGTAGTTCTTAGGTGAAAATCGTGGATACTTCCTCCTCATTTAGTCTTCTAACTCTCGTGTTCCCTTCTCCACTCAGTGATGTCTCCAACGAACCTTCACGAGTGGGATCGTCTTGTTTCTTAAAACTTGTTCTTTCTCATCGAGGATTTGAACTGCATCCTCTCGCGTAACTCATGTCTTTTTTTCACTCAACGGGTTGTGCTTGTAGCACATGTGTCGATCTCGAATATACTTCTCAACATGAACACATGAAAAACATCATGTATTCAAGATAGTTTTGCTTTGGCAATTCTAGTCGTGAGTTTCTCACGCCCAACTTGTCCCAAGTACTTGATAAGGACCAATATATCCGAACTTAACTTACCTTTCTTTCCAAAACTTGATCTCCGACTTGGAATTCTAAGTCTTTTCATTTGTAATCGCATAACTCTTCCGACGGTCTTTTTTGCTACCTTTAAATTCTCCTTGATTACCTTAATACTATCTTTCGTAACTTGTACCAACTTAGGACCGATTAGCTTCCGCTCTCCTAGTTCATTCCAATATACGAGCGTTCTACATGATCTTTTATCTAGAGCCTCAAATGGTTCCATGCCAATACTCATTGGTAGTCATTATTGTAAGCAAATTCCATAAGCGATAGGTGTGTATCCCACTCCCTTAACTTGAAGAACACATGCTTTCAACATGTCTTTTAGGTCCTGGATGGTCCTCTCTCGATGACCATCTGTGCTGGGAATGGAGCGTTGTACTAAAACTCAACTTTGTCCCCATAGCCTTCTTTAAACTAGGCCCAAATCTTAGAAGTAAATCTCGGATCCCTATCTCAAAACTATGGACACAGCACTCAGTATTGTTTCACATTATTCAATGACGACATAGCTTAGCTAGTTGATTAAGCGTAGACATCGTATAAATCGGTACAAAACCGTGTTGTCTTAGTGAGTCTATCCACCATTACCCAAGTACCATCATGTCCATTTGAAGTACGTGGTAATCTAAAAACAAAACCATAGTAATACGCTCCCATTCCATTCCGACACTAGCAATGGGTTAAGGAGTCCTTTTTGCTTCGTCTAATCGTTTAACTTGGCGGCCAGATTAAACATCTATCACATAATCAACTATCTCCCGCTTCATCCTGTGTCACCAATAAGTCTCATTCAAGGTTTTACACATCTTGGTGCTTCTGGATGCATAACGAGTCGAATGCGTGAGCTTCTTCTAGAATAGCATTCTTAAGCTCACTAACACTCTAACGCATAGTCTTCCTTGTTTCTCTATGGCTCCGTCTGATCTCATTTTAAATTTTGCTTCTTGGCTTTATTTGGACTTTCTAAACATCTTTTGCAAGTTACTATGCTCTGATTGTCTTCTCACAATCTCTATTATGAGTGAAGGCCTGATCTGAAATTTAACTAAAAGATCCCCCTGAATTCTCTGCAGTTTCAACTGCCTTAGAATCCTTAGTGTACATAAAATGTTGCTCAAAAACCACACAAGGTATCCTAGGAAGTCTTCACTTCTGCTCAATGCATCTGCTACTACATTCACCTTACCAGGATGGTATTCTATGGTACAACCGTAATCTTTAATATGTTCTAACTATCTTCTATGCCTCATAATAAACTTTCTTTGATCAAATATATACTTCAGACTCTTATGGTCCAGAAAATATGACACCTCTCACCAAACAAGTAATGTTTCTAGATCTTCAGATGCTAGAACAATTGTTTGCTAACTCAATATCGTGGGTAGGGTAATTACACTCATGTTTTTTTTTTTCAATTGCCTTAATGCATAAGCTATTACTTTACCCTCTTGCATGAGCACACAACCCAAACCACCGCCTCAAAGCATCACAATGAAATTACATACTCTTTTCTGTTATGAAGTGTCGAATAAGTGTTGTAACTAATCTCTTTTCAACTCCTTAAAACTCTGTTCATACTTATCCGACCATTAAAACTTAGCATTCTTCCTTGTCAAAGTTGTTAAGGTAATGTTAATTGTGAGAAATCCTCAACAAACCGTCCCTGTAGTATCCCGCAAGCCTAGGAAACTACGCACTCTCTGTCGTACTAGTTGGTCTTTCCCGGTTGACTCACGCTTTCACTTTATTTGGAATCACACAAACTTCTTTTCCTGAGACAACATGTCCCAAAAACACTACCTGATTCAACCAAAACTCACGTTTGGTGAGTTTAGCGTCACAAATCTGTTTATCTCGTAGTGTTTGCAGAGTAATCCTCAAATGTTCCTCATGAGCTTTCTGTCAACCGAGTAACAAGTATATCATCAATAAATACTATCACGAATCGATCCAAATCACGGTGGAAAATCCTGCTCATGAGGTCCATGAAATCGCTTTGGTGCATTCGTCAAACCGAACGACATTACTAGAAACTCATAATGCTCGTGCACAGTTACGAATCTTTGTCTTAAGAATAGCTGATTCCCTTACCTTTAACTAATGGTATCCTGATCTTAAATTAATCTTAGAAAACACTGATGCTCCTCGTAACTGGTCAAACAAGTCATCAATACGGGGTAAAGGATACTTGTTACGTATCGTGACTTTGTTCAACTGTCTGTAATCAATGCATAATCTACGGGTACCATCTTTCTTTTTCACAGATAACACTGAGCTCTCAAGGCGATACACTAGGTCCGATGTATCCCTTTATCAACTAGTCCTTATGTAATCGCATCTTTAGTTCCCGATCTCACTTGGAGCCATTCTATACGGCGCTTGCGTCTGAGAGGTTGTTTTTGGTAGCAATTCAATAATGAACTCAACTTCCCTATCGGTGTGCAAACTCGATTCTCTCTGAAAAACATCAAGAAGTTCGTTCATAACAAGAACATTGTCTGGTTTTAGCTTTTCCTCCTGCACCTCTACTACATGTGCAAGAAACGTCATGCAACCTTTCCTCAATAACTTCTGAGCTTTGCATGCTGAAAAAAAAACTTGTAGGGATAATCTTTCTTTCATCCCATAAATCCACTTCACTAATCCTCGGTTTCTTGAAAACAACTTCCTTTATATGGCAATCTCTGGAAGCATAATGAGTGAATAGAAATCCATCTTTAAGATTGCATCTCAAACTCGCAACTCTAGGGAAAGAAGATCCACTAACAAATTGAGACCTTTTACTAAGACCTCACAATTCCGCATCACCAATTGACTAATAAAGCATCACCAAGCTGGAGTGTATATAACTAACCTTTTACATAAAGGTTCTAGCTTCCCATTCAACTTAATCAAGAACATACTAAAAACAAAGAAATGTGTAGCACCTTGTTCTATTAAAACAGTGCGGTACATTTCAAATAATAATCGTACCAATAATCATATCTCGTGCATCCTCGCTTCTTCTTTGAGTCATAACCTAGACCTTTTCGTGTTGCCTAGGCCTTCCTACAACTCTCTTTAGTCTAACACCACTGGTGCCTCTCTCTGCGCTCTCACAAACTCTCGGTTTGCTCTCTCATGCAGGACTCAACTCTCTAGTCCCTCTGTGCGGTGCCGCCCATAGTCATGGACAATCCCTCTTGACATGTCCTGTTGTCAAGACTGGTAGCATGTACTAACACTCACAAGACAATGATCTTGATGATTCTTGCAATGAGATCATACATGGAGTTTTCCTTGCTATATTGCGGCAATAGACTCTTGCCCTCTTTGCGGTCTTGCAACTAATCAAACAAACTAATTAGGTTCTTTTTAACTCTGCCTCGATAGGCACTACCCACAAACATCCGCCTCGATGCACGGCTACTTGGCTACTAGCTTACTCCTTAAAGTCATATTGACTTGAAACATTTACTCAAGTGTGAACCTCCGCCGCTCACGACCTTGAAAATGCTTGATGTCGAAGTCTCCACAACTAGGCTTCACTATCGATCGTACCTCTGCTATATACTCGCTCAACACGTGTGAGCGCTTTCTACCACCGGGAGAAATCAATCCACTTAGCAATGGTCAGCGGGTACGTATCTCGTGTCGTAACCCTCTTTCAATTAAATGCGACACTGCCGCTCTTGGATGCCACAATCACATCAACATACCGCGACAACTCGGTATATCTTTTCTCATACTCACCACTCGAAAGTGTCTCTTGTTTTAGTTCTAAGAATTCATCCCTCTTTGCCTCTCGGTACGTGCTAGGGTAATATTTATTTTCAAATATACTTCTGAAAGTTTGCCAGTGTGAAGTACGTGCATCACTACAACTGGCTAACATCGATTTCCATCATTCTTCTACCTTCTTTAGCAGCAAGAATGTGGCCAACTTAACATTTCGCTCCTCAGAGCAACTCATAACATCAAAACATTTATCAAGCTTAATCGCCCAAACCTCGACTTGTTTTGATAACCTCGACTTTCAATTTGGATCTTTGGAACCCTCGAACACTGTGGCTCCTAATTCTTTTTGGTAATCTATTATATATGTCTTATCTGGATTACTTAGCCCTGCTACCTATGGCTTATCTACCTCCTGTGAGGAATTAGCATGTTGCTTAATTCTGGCCCTCATCTGAACTCTCGGGGCACTAGATCTCCACTGAGATTGATCTTGGGTAGGATTCTGCGTCCCGTCCCCGATCTTGCTCGCATCGTGCGCTAGTGCGTGGTGGCATGACTTCTATAACATATTAACATACTAGACATGTAATGAGTACTTAACTCAAATGCACAATTCTAGACTTGTGTTCACATTCTAGTCCTGACTGGACTTACTCTTGTCCTTACTTGGACCATGCTCTACTAGTTCTATTGAACTAACTCAATAACTTGCTATTTACTTTTCAATTCCTTCTAGAGCTAACTTGCTCTGTCTCATTCCCATGGAAGCTAATCGCTCACGATACCAAGTTGTCACGCCCCTCCCGAACCACTTGCTAACTTAGCCCAGAGATTTAAGATGAAGCCAGCAGACATTGTTACCTCTTAACAATACCTGCGACACTACTTTACTCGAAAACAAACTATGTTCAGCATATGGAACACTTAAACTTAACTCAATGAAACTGGACATCTATAAGACGTACATGAGGAGAAACTCTTCTTAAGTCTCTCTTGGAAACTAAGATGAGCAAGAACATCGAGAACCACAAACAATCCAAACCACTAATTAAGCAACCACGACCTCTAAAGCACATACGACTATAACTACATAGTTCTCTTAAAATAATTTACTGAGACATATGGACTTGCTAAACCACACCAACCACGTACAACATATCAAACATGAGAAGCTTCCAGCAGACTATGGCAAGTTATCGAGCACCGGGAGCTCGATCTCTACCAAAAGTGGGAAAAACATCGAAAGAATGAGCTATAAAGCTCGATGAGTGACTTGAGTTTAAAAGAAAGCTATTAACTCGTAAATCATATCACTGGCCATCTATGAGCATATGCATCCGTAATCAAGCGTTAAAAGTAATCGTGTAATCATTATAGCTTTTCATGAAAACAAGCAAGACACCGTTAAAATCCGTAAGGCATGTAAATGATATAAACTCTTTTTAAAACATGTCACAATCTCACGTTGTGTAGGGCACGCAAGATACCAACGTTTATTCTACGATGTAGTGGGGCCCGCCAAAGACTCCCATCGTCTTTGTCGTAGTGGGGCCCGCCAAAGACTACTCCACGACAATATTTGCTGTGTCACGAGTACACTCAACGTCGACAACGAGAATAATAAGACCTGTGTGCACACGGTACTACATAGCCTCGGGCTCAATATCTCGTGAAGTTCACATGAAAACATTTGAACATGCCAAATATCTTTTCCTTTCATAAAACTCAAGCTTACTTAGCTTGTTCATAAAACTAGAAATCTTTAAAACATACTTGCTAGTACATGCTTGCTTGAAATCATCACATTTTCATAAGTTTTGGCAACCATTGGACATATGCTCATGTATAAACTTTATAAAGACTTTTAGGCTCATCATGAACACTTTAAAACATTTCTAAGAAATCATGAATGCTCATAAACAAGTGTTCAAGAAAGCAAATAACATCTAAACCATTTTCATTTTAGCAAAACCTTGCATTTCATAAGCATAATACAAGCCTATAAACCATTTTCAAGGTTCGCTTTTGTCACTCACAGTGTTAGAACTAGAGTCTTGACCCGTACACTCGACTTATTTGCTCTTGGCCTGTCAAACAAACCAAATTCAACCATTAGAACCTCGAGCTCATGCTTTTTAACCTTAAACTTACAAGAAAACACACTTTCAAAAATTCCAGCATTTAACAGATTTTATGCCCTGTATTCAGATGCTCATAACTTTTTCATTACTTATCCAAAAATAATGTACTTTATACCAAACTCTTCCTTTTTGAACCCTCTAAAACTCTTATGAAGACATGAAAATGAGATTCCCAATAGATTGGTTCAGAAATACCTCAAAGCTCCTTTCCCAGGAACCAACTTCTGCTATTCCAGATTCAATTTCTGCTGCAACCCGAAACTTGACCTGCTATTTACAACATCTTTCAGTCATTTTCTATTCACGATTTCTTCATGAAAGTTGTAGGAAATTCAATAAGCTTTCCAACCATACCTAATAGAGCTTCTGATTCCAATGCTACAGGTCAGTACAACCAAAACATCAGAGACTTCTCGGATTTGACAGTAAATTCTGTGTTCTGATTTCCTCTTCATAAATCAGTGGCTTAGGGTCCGAATTTGCTCGAGCATCCTTCACGAATTTTGTTCCAATATGAGTTAACTTGCACGAAACAAAATTTCAGCTCTTACCTTTTTCTGTGGAGCTCGAGATGAACCAAATAGCAGAACATGGCAGAGTGATTACCTTGCTGTCATACTAATTTGCTTGAGTTCTCTCCTCTCTTCTTCAATTTCCAGCTGAAACCCTCTTCTTCTTCTTCCTTCCTTTAAGCTTCTTCCACGAAAACCCTTGCCTTTCATTTGATAAAATGAAGAAGAAGATCGATAGAAGCTTGTTTTAAAGAAGAACTTAGGTGGGGTCCCACCACCCACCATCCTTTCTTTTCTTTTCTTTCTTTTTCCTTTTCTTTTCTTTTCCTTTCTTTTCTTTTCTTTCCTTTTCTTTCCTTTTCTTTTCTAAACATAACAAACTTAGTATATTAAACATTGTTTCATTTCCTTTCCTTCTTTTGTCTTAAAAGCAATCCAAACCAAAATGGTTTAAACTTTCCTTCCTTGTTTTCCTTTTGCCTTTCACCTCATTTCTTTCCTTTGTAAAACAAGGAAAACCAAGTTTTAAGCATTCATTTCTTCCTTTCTTTTGTTGTTTGATAATAAGGAGGTTCCAAAGAAAGATCTCGGGTTTACAACCTTAGTTTATTGGATTCAAGATTATGGTATACTAATTCAATAACAATTTTATCAAAGAAGAAACACGAACAATTTTTTATCAATTACAAACTACGAGTTTTAGGACATAAAATCAAACAAAAATGGTCTAGCAGAATCATTTATAAAACGTCTGCAACTAATTGCAAGACCATTGCTTATGAGAGCTAAACTTCCTACATCTGTCTGGGGTCATGTTTTTTTGCACGCTGCATCATTATTACGTATTAGGCCAGTAACCTATAATAAATATTCTCCCATGCAATTAGCTTGTGGCCAACAACCAAATATCTCCCATTTGAGAATTTTTGGATGTGCAATATATGTTTCAATTGCTCCACCACAACGTACTAAGATGGGTCCTCAAAGGAGGTTAGGAATATATGTTGGATATGATTCCCCATCAATTATTACATGGAATGCATCATTATTATCTCATCAATGTGAACTTGAAGTTTAAAAGATAATTCATATGCAAAATATAGCAAATCAATTACCAGATGCATTCATAGATGCTAAAAGACTGACTAAATCATATATACCAACAACAAATGCTCCATAAAAAATTGATATCCCAAAGGAAGAAGTTATCAATAATGAGTCTGGAGCACGCAAGAAGCGTGATAGACCAATGGGTTCCAAAGATAAAAATCCTCGAAAAAGAAAAGTAGTTGAGAATCAAAATGATTCAATAAAAGGTATGGATGATCCAGAAGAAATCTAAAATACAACTACTCAAAAGAGTATTGATGAAAATCAAACGCTTGAGGATAATAATGAAATTTCTATAAACTATGTTACAAGACGGAAGAGATGGAATCGAAATGATATCATTGTTGACAACATTTTTGCTTATAATGTTGCTCACGATATTATTTATGAAAGTGATCCAAAATCTATCGAAGAATGTCAACGTAGAAAGAATTAGCTGAAGTGGAAAGAAGCAATCCAAGTTAAGTTGAACTCACTTTCAAAACGTGAGGTTTTTGGACCAGTAGTCCCAACACAAGAAGGTGTCAAACGTGTGGGATACAAATGGGTATTTATAAGGAAAAGAAATGAAAAGAATGAAGTCACGAGATATAAAGGGAGACTTGTTGCACAAGGATTCTCGCAAAGGCATGGTATTGATTATGAGGAGACATATTCTCCTGTGGTGGATGCAATAACGCTAAGATATTTGATTTGTCTAACTGTATATGAAAAACTTGATATGCATCTAATGGATGTAGTCACAACGTATTTATATGGATCTCTGGATAATGACATTTATATGAAAATCCCGAAAGAATTTAAAATACCAGAAACATATGAATCAAGTTCTCGAGAATTATATTCAATAAAGTTACAGAGATTATTATATGGATTAAAACAATTAGGACGAATGGGTCGAGGTCTAATTGTACAGTTCAAACTGACATCAAAATGGTGTTACTCCTATTGGCTAGTGATGTATATCGTGTTTAGAATGTCAAATACTTTATATTGTTTAACAAAATAAATTCAAACATTTAAATTAAATAACAAAAAACTTTCTACTACAACTTCTTTTTCTAGTATTGAAACATATTTTACATATTTCTACAATTTTTCTTAAACTATTTGCACAATAGCATGCCTTTATGTTTAATAAGTATAGAAAATTAATGAAAAAATACCCAAAAATAGTTAAGCATTTGTTTTAAGCTACGAAATATAAAATAAGGGGAAAGAGTTGATTTTTAATGAGTTTTGATATTTTTTTTTATGTAGAAAAGTGAAAATGACAAGAATTACGATTACAATTGCAACTGCAATCTCGACTTGAGACAAAATTTTGAAAAATAAAGGAATATTTTGTATTTGAGTGTTGTAGACTCAATGGTTTGCCGGAGAAAGTAAATTTAAGTAAGGACTTAAATGCATGAGTAATATTAATCTATTACATGAGAATGAATAGGTTAATATTAGAAGCCTTTAACAATAATTTCATAATGCCATATTTAGTTGTAACAATAGATTGAGAGGTTGACTTGCATCTTTTCATGAGTCCAGCTGGGCTCAAGAGAGTGAATTTTAATATCTTAGTAATTGTTGCTTAGGATTGTTGCATGTTTCATAATTCTTTAATCAAATTCATAGTTACGATCCATGGATTGAAATTTCCAAATTCCTTTCTAATGTTAGATTCCAACCCTTGTAAATATTATTTTAGATTTTATTTTATTGTTTTTTTAAAAAGAAACGCTTTCTAAAGTTATGTTTATCTAAATAAAATTGAGCATAATTAACTATGGTACTTAATTAACCTAAAAACTACAATCCTTGTGGATTACCCTGGCCAATAAGCACTGCAAAGTCTTAGAGGTTTGGAATTCTAAATTTAACTTTGATAGAGCCTTTGACAAACTTTTAACACTATCAAATTAGAACTGACAACAAGCTTGAGTTTTGGAACCATAAGTTTAAAAATTACTATAAGTCTAAGAGAAAAGCTAGGTACTTGACCGTTGTAGGTAGACCTCAACGAAATTGGGCCACCGAGAGAATGAACCGAACCCTAATAGAGAGAGTAAGTTGTTGTAACGACATGCTAAATAATTAAATAAAGCTCATTTACTGCCATAGATCTAAAAACACTACAAGAACTTTGGCAAAGTAGTCCTCTCGATCTATCACACATGAAAGTCTTTGGGTGTTTAGTTTATGTGTATTCAAAAGGGTGAAAGCTAGACCCAAGGGTTGTGTCTTTCTAATGTATCCCAAGGGTGTTAAGTGGTACAAGTTATAGTTGTTGGGGGGTTTTCCCTAAATTCGTGGTAACCTCCAGTTGTTTGTAAATGCTCTATGAAATTAATAAAGAGTTATTTTTCATTTTTTCTTGTATACTCGCATTTAAACATAAATCCAATAAACTAACCTCCAGAGTTATGATTATGAGAACTTGAACAATGTGTAGTAGACTGTTGCGTAAAATTTTGATAATACAATAGCGCAAGTGTACGAGTCAAGTTTAGTATAGTGATTTAAGAGTCCAAGTATCGTCCTCGGGAATGAGTTTCTAGATTAATTAATTACCAAAATACTAATTCTCAATTTTAGCTAAGTAACATAACATTGATAGGTGATTGAAAGTAAAGACAAACAACAAACAAACAAGTGGAGACACAAATTAATAGATTCAGAGGAAATTGACTTCACAAGTTAACAACTTAACTAACACATGCAATGAACTAATGTGATGAATTTATAAACAAGAAGTAGAATACTCAAGAAAATCTATCGATTCTTAGTGAGCCTCGCACACACAATAAATTCTAAGTCTCCTTAAGAAATCTAAAGCATGCACGACATTAAGCAACTTTTTTAAATGTTTCCTTTAGACTTCTAGGTCATTTTCATGCAAGACTTCTAATGGTTTTGACAACTTCGCTCTAATCTAAGTTTTATCTCTCGAGTCCACTTAAACCAACAAAATTAGATAATTAAAGACAAACTGCCAAAAACGAATATCAAAACACAATTCAATACATGGGAAACAAGTCTTAGCATGCAATTCAAATCCTAACTACAACATTTAGCTACTCTAAATCACAAGAAAACCAAGCTCAACGTGTAGAAAAGTGTTAAAACAGAGTTACAATCTGAAAGAAAAGAAAATTAAACTTATGTGTCGAACCCGTCCTTCGTCTTCGAGCTCCCGTCGTCGATCTCGAATCTCCACGAACGCTTTGGCTCCCAAGAATGCTCTTTTTTCTCTTCTTACAGAGGGTATTTCGAAATTAGGGTGAAAAGTCTTTCAAATTCGGCCCGTTTTGCAAGAAAAAATAAGGTTGTATTTATAGGCATCAACGGTACAACGTTGCAACGCTAGGGACAACATTGCAACGCTGTACCATAGCCGCGTGGTATATATGAAAAATATCGATGGCGTTGCAACGCTGAGGGCAAGGCAGCGTTGCAACGCTATCGCCAGTGGCCTTCCATGCCTCTAAACAACACGCTCGGTGTTGCAACACTCTGCATGGCATTGCAACGCCATCACCTCGGGTTCTTTGGCTTGGGTTGGTCCTTCTACTTCCAAATGATGTTATTTTTAGCTCCAAATAGCCTCTTTCGATCCCGAGTGATTTAAAATGTCTCCAATTATCTTCTTTGAGCTCTTTACATGAAATTCAATGATTTAAACACATCAAAGCCCTGAAATTATCATAAAACTAGCAATAATTAAGCCTAAGGATAACACATTTTGTGTGCTCTCAAACACCCCCAAACTTAAATTTTTGCTAGTCCCGAGCAAAAAAATAGAATTAAACATTAGATTGTTCTTGTACATATATTTGATTCAAGCCTCAAAGATTTAAGAGAAAATTTGGCAATCACAGGAAACCCTCAAACATAACACTTCAACAAGCAATTTAAAACTTTTCCTAAGTGTTCCTACGTGTGTGTGTGATTAGCCTATGTTCCCTTAATTTTTACTAAGCCCGGATGAACTTTATTAGGATCTCCATTTAACTTCCCTCTACACTGGTCCTGATTACCAATCCTTGAGCCTCCCCACATTCAATAATTAAATAACTCTACTCAGCACTTAATCACTTTTTCCTTTTTTTTTACTTTTTCTATTTTCTTCTATTTTTTCCTTTTTTTTTATGCACGGACACTAGCTTTCACACATCCACTGCAACCAGAGCTCTTGCTGAATGAGTAGCCTAACTGATCACATTCAAGGTAGCTCTTTTTGCCCTCACGAAAATTTTTTCTTTAACAACCAAACAACAACAAACAAACTACTTCACATATTATACAGAATAGATTACGCACTTCATATTGTCATTCACCCTATCTTGCAGTTTAACTCTCAAATCAGCTCTTAGACCTATCGAGGTGACATTAAACTTCTAAGCCTAATAACTTTATTCTAAGCATTTCAAAACTACAGGAGCACAGGCTATGTGCATCATAATGCAGGAAAAACTCAAGAAAATTTTGAAATTAACTCAAATTCATATCATCCTCTCGAGTTTCAGCAGAATCACAAAATTTTTAATTAATTCTTATCCTAGGCTATCATAATCATACTTATACAAAAGATCAATCAACAATTCAGCATATATTCAGGACAATCACAACATATCAATAACATCTCACCCCCCAAACATAAATGAAATATTGTCTCCAATGTTTACAAAAATAAGCACAAAGCAAGTATAAGGGTAAGAGTGAACAATATTGTCCTGAGTTATGGAGATCTTTCTGAGTTCCTTGGATACCCAAAACATGTGTGCTGGAGTTCTTCAGAACGGGAGCATGGATTTTAACGAAGGAAGACATCATCACAACCTACAAAGAAAAACAAACAAACTAGTAAGTAAACAACTAAAACAAACTAAAGACAGAAAATAGAAATGACAAAAATGTAAAGCTTAGGCTGCCTCCAAAGAAGCGCTTTCTTTAACGACTTTAGCTAGACTGTACTCCCTCAAGGTGTTTCTTTTCTATCTTGCAGCGCTCGGAGTGATGTGTTCATTTTACTGATCTGATTTTCAATGTTCTTTATTGCAGCTCCTTGACTAGTCACTATACCAAATAGACTGGTGACTGCATTCTCCAGCTGGACCTACTTCTGGATTCAGCTATGAAGGAGTGCAATGTCTCTTCTAGAGATGGTTTCCTCTGTGATGTCTAAGCATACCCTGTAAGAGGATTCAACATATTCTTATTGTTAGCATAAGAGAAATTTTCGTGATACCTAAAACTTGGATTATAATGTGTTGGAAGGGTATTCTGAGTCTGGTTTCCTCCATAAGTGTTGCTTCTGTTGTTTAAATAATACAATTGTTCCAAAGTGGATTCTCCATTTGACTTGGAGCATTGAGAGGGCATCACTGTTTGGGGTGATCCTTCAAAATTATTCAGAGCGTGAGAGAGGGATGCCATATGAGATCTAAGGGAGGTTACCTCGTCAAGTTGATACAATCCAGCTACTGGCTTAGATCTGTCATTGTCTATAAGCCACTGGTAGCTGGCAGTTGACACTTCCTCGGGGAGGGCACGTGCTTCAAGCACAGTCTTCGCCATGAATGCCCCTCCAGCAGTGGCATCTAGAATGGTTTTGGTCTTACCTTCCAGACCATTATAGAATAGTTGTACCTGGAGCCAATCTGGATAACCATGTTGTGGGCACCTCCTGAGCATGTTCTTGTACCGTTCCCGTGCCTCAAATAGTTGCTATCCCTCCTGCTGCCTGAATGTCCCTATCTCAATCCTTAACTTTGCAACTTTCACAGGTGGAAAGAATTTGGTCATGAAGGCTTGGGCCAGCTTCTCCCAAGAAGTGATACTGCCTGAGGGAAGGGACCCTAGTAATTCTTTTGCTCTACCCTGCAAAGAGAAAGGAAAGAGACGTAAGCGAATATTATCAATAAAGTTACCATTCATTTTAATTGTACCATAGATTTCTAAAAAATTTTGCAATTGTAAGTTGGGATCTTCTGTGGCTAGTCCTCTAAAAGCGCCTTCCTTAACAATCTGTATAAGCCCTATTTTAAGCTCAAAATTGTTAGCATTTATGGGGGCATGGACTATTCCAGCCTGCTTAGAATTAAACACAGGTTGGAAATACTCCCTGATGGGCTTAGGGTTATTGATCAACTCTTGATCAGCCATAGTCTGAGGTCCTGCTCTTCCTTCCCTAAGGAGTCTCCTACAGGTCATCTCGATCTAAGGATCAAAAGAGTGCAAGTCTGCAGCTCTCCCCTTGGGCATACACCTGGAGGTACCAAAAAGAAAGGAGTTAGACAAAAACATAAAAACTAGAAAATAAAATAAAACATGAAAAGAAGGAAAACACAAAAACAGAGAACATAAAACATAAAACTTGGGTTACCTCCCAAGAAGCGCTTTCTTCAACGTCTTTAGCTAAATGGTGACTTATCATGGCACATAAATCTAAAAGGTTATCCTTTTTCTTTTGGGCACCAGACAAGAAGCTTTTTTTGGTATTTTTTTATTGAAGTGTAAGAACAAAAATCAAAACAAGACTTGTGAGTGTAAGACAATTGATTATGCAGATTAAAGGAAATTTCTAGAGATAAAAGGGGTAAGGGCTTCTCAGCCTCGACCTCTATCACCTGAATCCTCCCTGTGGAAATGATTGTATCACCAATGTCTACCTCACCATAAGTCCTCCTAGGTGCCACCTTCTCAGTGGTAAGTATAAGAAATTGTTCCTGTAAGGCCTTAAGGGAAATTTCTAGTTGATTAAGATAATGATATTTTTCCTGCACTATTTCCCAAAGTCCTACCACCCCAGCTTCTAACTTATCCAACCTCTCTAATTCTTTATGAACCAAATTTTTAATTTTCAACTCTAACGTACATTCCATTAATTGATCCACAAGAGAAAAATTTTGTATAGGTTGGTCAGCGTACGAGAAATTATGGTTCCAAGTGCCTATAACTACCACCACGTAAATTTTCATCAATTTCAGACACAGGATGGTAAAAATTAGACAGATGGTATTCAGAGAAATCATGAAGCACATACCTAGGGTCCTGAGAAAGACAATAGAATGGTGGAGAATAAAAATCATGCAATGTCATACTTGAAAAATTAGTAATTCAAATCAAGACTTTTACACAATAGCAACACAACCAAAACAGGGGACAAAGACTAAAAAAAAGCACACACAAAACTAAAATACGACAAAAATGAAACAAATAGCAAACACACAAATAAAACAAAAAAAGAAACACAAACACACTTTAGTCTATAATTTTAATTTTCTCTTAATATTAATTAATCTAAATAATCGCCATTTCTCGGCAACGGCACCAAAGACTTGTTGCGTAAAATTTTGATAATGCAATACCGCAAGTGTACGGGTCAAGTTTTAGTATAGTAATTTAAGATTACAAAAATCATCCTCGGGAATGGGCTTCTAGATTAATTAATTACCAAGATACTAATTCTCAATTTTGGCTAAAGTAACATAACATGGATAGGTGATTGAAAGTAAAGATAAACAACAAACAAACAAGTGGAGACACGAATTGATAGATTCAGAGGAAATTAATTTCACAAGTTAACAACTTAATTAACACATGCAATGATCTAATGTGACTAATTTATAAACAACAAGTAGAATACTCAAGAAAATCTCTCGATTCTTAGTGAGCCTCGCACACACAATAAATTCTAAGTCTCCTTAAGAAATCTAAAGCATGCACGACATTAATCAACTTCTTTAAATGTTTCCCTTAGACTTCTAGGTCATTCTCATGCCAGACTTCTAATGGTTTTGACAATTTTGCTCTAATCTATGTTTTATCTCTCGAGTCCACTTAAACCAACAAAATCAAATAATTGAAGACAAATTGCCAAAAATAAATATCAAAACATAATTCAATACATGGGAAACAAGTCTTAACATGCAATTCAAATCCTAACTACAACATTTAGTTACTCTAAATCACAAGAAAACCAAGCTAAACGTGTAGAAAACGTCTTAAAACGGAGTTACAATCAGAAAGAAAAGGAAATTAAAATTATGTGTCGAAGCCGGTCCTTCGTCTTCGAGCTCCCGTCGTCGATCTCAAACTCCCACGAACGCTTTGGCTCCCAAGAATGCTTTATTTTCTCTTCTTACAGAGGGTACTTCGAAATTAGGGTAAAAAGTCTTTCAAATTCGACCCTTTTTGCAAGAAGAAAAAAGGTTTTATTTATAGGCATCAACGGTACAACGTTGCAACGCTAGGGACAGCGTTGCAACATTGTACCCTAACCGCGTGGTATATATGGAAAATATCGATGGTGTTGCGACGCTGAGGGCAGCGTTGCAAGGCTGCTACCGTAACGCGCGCGCCTTTCAATCGAAGTAGCATTGCGACACTGCAAGGCAGTGTTGCAAGACTACCTGCATGGATCTTCATATGCATATTCTTATCGAGACAACATTGCGATGCTGCAAGGCAACGTTGCAACGTTATCGCCAGTGGTCTTCTATGCCTCTAAACAACACGCTCGGCGTTGGAACGCTCTGCAGGCAGCGTTGCAACGCTCTGCATGGCGTTGGAACGCCATCACCTCGGGTTATTTTGTTTGGGTTGGTTCTTATACTTCCAAATGATGTTATTTTTAGCTCCCAATAGCCTCGTTTCGATCCCGAGTGATTTAAAATGTCTCCAATTATCTTCTTTGAGCTCTTTACCTAAAATTCAATGATTTAAACATAGAAAAGCCCTAAAATTATCATAAAACTAGCAATAATTAAGCCTAATGATAGCACATTTTGTGTGCTACCATAGACACACAGGTAGGATCATGTCCAAGTATGTAACCCCAATGGTCTTTAGTACATTGTTGAGGTTTGGAACCTCATCCTGGTAACATAATGGATGTTGTCCACTTTATATTTGATACAAACGAGGAGATCCAACTCGTTCATGTAGTTGACATGCAAGTGGGGGCATCCTGTGCCATGAGAACGTACAAGACCAAACTGCAGCTTTTTAGCCAACTAATGTAACACCGTTAAAAGATTAGATCTAATAATTTATAGATGAACATTATTGACTCGACCTAAATCCTGAGCAGGTTACGAACTCCTATCTGCAGGTCCTTTACCTAGTATGGGTGAAAGTGGCTAGAGTTGTCGACTCAATATTTCTACCTTCTTGGGGATAAAATCTCGTGGGGAGCTGGGAACTTAACACCGCAAGACGAAACTCACTCGTTCCCGAGCAATGAAATTTATATAGGTTGTTCTCTTGAGGGTTGAATCCATATTTTGAACAACGAGACCCCACCCTCTCACTAACACGAGAGGGACTTTGTTTACGAAATGACCATAAACAAGTTGTTTTGAATGAAAAGATCTTATTTCTCACAAACTTAGGTAAAGTTGGCTAAATGCTTTAGGTTGATTTCCTTACTTATTTTGGTGTTTTAAAAAGGGGGTTATGATGTAAATAATGAAGTAGGAGTTGGCCAAAGGAGGTGAAGCCTCGGAGTTAAGTTTGGCAAGTAGGTGCTCTCAAATTCTTAGTAAAACAACAAGTTGTTGGAAAATTGATCAACTTCAAACGACCATATCTCTTAGTTTACTGAACCAACTTCGATGATTTTTGTGTCAAATTGTCAACAATTGAGTGTAGAATATGAAACTGGTTGGCTGCTTTGGATATACGAAGAGGAAAAATGCAAAAAGTGTAGAACACTAAGAGGCGTTCACAATTCTCAGGTAGCAGAACAGTGTGAGGAGATCAGTCTCTTTTGAGATCTTGAGGAGGGATTAGAAGCTGAAATTTTGAGGTAAGTAAGCTAAGATATTGTAATTGAAGTTTATCAAAAAATATTTGGAGGTTTTGATAAATTTTGAGGAACCCAAGCTGAAAGTTTTATATGAAATTTTAGGTGCAAGGAAAAAACTGCTAGCAAGAGATTGAAGGAGATGTGCTTCCATTTCTATATACCTTACAACCAAGTGTGTATGGTTATTATGAATTGAGTTATGAGACTGAATTAGATCTATTTTTAAGGTGCATAAGGAAACAAATTAATGTTATTAATTTCATTTTCAGAGCAAACAGAGATAGGAATAACTTATAATCCTTGGAACTCTTTTGGTGATTGTGAGTGACTCGATTTTGGAACTATACTTGACCTTTTTTTTTCATCAAAAGCATGAATGTTGATCATTAAATCCTACTTCGATTAATTTTGTATACTTTCATGGATTTTTTAACAGAATGTTCTTGATGGAACTTAAGCATGTTTTGAATTAGTTTGTAACTATATATTCAAGTATGGAAACTAAATTATGGAAGTATGATATCCTCTAGAGAATGCCTTGTGTAAATCAACATGGAAACATGTTTAGAAAGTAATATGCAAATGTTGAGAAATTGTTGTATGTGTTTTGAAAACATGATTTCCATGGTAAAAAAAGTATGCCCCTATATGTTGTTAACCCCCAGTACTGAAGGATATCGAAAAGGTACTTGGGGGGTAGGAATCATGATTTCCCGATACTGAAGGACAATGAGAAGGTATTCGGATAGTAAATGGTCTTACCTTAATACTGAAGGACATAGAGAAGGTATTAGGGAAAACCAAAGTGCCCAATGGCATTCCATGTGCACGCATGAGAGAGGTATGAACGTTGTTGGTATAAAGATAACTCTACCACCGCTAAGGTTCGAAAACGGTATCATGCGATAAGTTTTATTGTTATGAGCTTCTACGCTGTTGATATGTCTATTCTTCATTATAGTACTACATTATGAGTTTTTATGCTATACATAAGTGGTGACTTTAACCTGTTAATTGATAACATGCCTTGATTATGTATACAAAAAAGTGTCAAGTTATTTTCTACTTATAGCTTGTCCATTATTATGCTTCACCTTTGAGCTTATAATGTTTTAAAAATAGACATTCATTAAGCTTCACAGCTCACGTTTTCATTATCTTTACTCTTTCCAGGTAGCAGACGAGTTCCCAGTGCTTAGCCTTAACGAGACCTGTTTGCCACCACGTCGTTTTAGCTCCTTGTATATACAGTTTCTTATGTATATGGTTTGTAGTGAAAACATGTTCGTTGGTTTGTAATAAACTTGAAAGCCTTATTGCTTCCTAAAGAACATTGTACTCGAAGTGAATGTGTCTTGCTTATATGTGTATTTCAGTGTTCAATCTTGCTTGTTCAAACGTGTTATGTTGCCTTTAATTTTAGGTTAAGTCTTGGGTTAGTTAGGGATAGCCAGTAAGAGGGTTGGTTTTCTCTGTCTTTGCATCTCTTCCTCGGTTAGGCAAGTAAGTTGGGAGGGGTGTGACACATTGACTCAATTTGAAGGCCCATGGCTTTGGTTCTTATCTACGTCATTCATTGTTTGTTTATAAGACAATGGATCCTCTATACCGTCATCAGGTATGACAACTTGAGTTTCATTTAAATACAAGTAGCGGTCAGGTTGTGAAACAACCCTCCCACTGCGTCGAGGCATTCCAAACGATTGAAAAGGATGAGACTGACTCGATGTGTCGGCTTCTTCATCAACTCTTGATGAAGGTCCAGCCTGGTCAACAACTCTTGTTGACCTTTCTGTAGCTTCATCTAATACTAATTTACTACGCAGTTTATGGTTCCTCATGTGATCTTCCTCCAAGAAAGTGGCGTTTGTCGATAGAATCACCTTGTTTTCTTGTGCGTCGTAGAAAAGACCACCTCTCTATTCTTTGGGATAGCCAACAAATTGGCATGATCTTGAACGTGGTTTCAATTTCTTTGTGTTTGTCATGAGCACGTGTGTTGGAGAACCCTAAATCCTGAAGTGTTGTAAAGTAGGTTTACGCCCTTTCCATAACTCAAAAGGTGTTTCTGAAACACTATAGCCGTAAGAGCCGTTGTAAAAGGATCAACAATGTTGTGCTCTGAGGCTATCTTCGTGATGATCACGTCTCCTCGATGCACGATCTCCCGGATGAGATGATATTTCCGCTCAATATGCTTTCCCATCTTGTGACTTTTGGGTTCCCTTGAATTTGCCATGGCACCACTGTTCTCACAATACACCGTGATGGGCGAACTCATATTTGGAACAACTTCAAAATTTAACATAAATTTCCTTTACCAAACGACCTCTTTTGCTGCTTCATAAGCCGCTACATTTTCTGCCTCCATGGTGGAATCAGCGATGCATCCTTGCTTGACACTTCGCCATACTACAGCTTCTCCGTTAAGAGTAAATACTGACCCTGATGTAGATTTCCGAGAATCTTCATCAGTCTGAAAGTCAGAATTCGTGTATCCTGTAAGGATCAAATCCTTAGTCCCATACACAAGTATATAGTTCCTTGTTCTCCGTAGATACTTAAGGATTGTTTTAACCGTTGTCTAGTGCTCAGATCCTTGATTGGATTGATACCTACTGACCATTCGATCTTCAAAACAGATGTCTGGCCTAGTACACAACATGGCATACATCAGGCTCCCAACAGCTGATGCACAAGGAATCCGTCTCATATCCTCAACTCCTTGAGGTTTCTTAGGACACTGTTCCTTAGACAAATGAACTCCATATATAAAAGGCAATAAACCCTTTTTGGAGTCTTGCATCTTAAACCTGAACAACACTTTGTCGATGTAAGATGTCTGAGACAGGGCTAGTGTTTTATTCTTGTGATTCCGGACAATCTGGATCACAAGAACAAACTGCGCTTCACCCAAATCATTTATTTGGAATTGCGTAGCTAGCCAATTCTTAATGTCAGTAAGATATCGTACATCATTCCAATGAGTTGGATATCATCCACATATAGAACTAGGAATGCGACAAAACTATTGATGATTTTCTTGTAGACACAAGGTTCATCATCATTCTGATCAAAGCCAAAAGATTTGATTGTCTCATCAAATCTTATATAACAGGACCTAGAGGCTTGTTTCAGTCCATATATTGACCTTTTAAGCCTGGAAACCTTTTGCTCTTGTCCTGGTTCAATTAACCCTTTGGGTTGTTCTATGTAGATGTTCTCCTCAAGATTGTCATTCAAAAACGCTGTCTTGACATCCATTTTCCATACCTCATAGTCATAATATGCGGCAATGGCAAGTAGGATACGGATAGACTTTATCATAGCAACAGGTGAAAGGGTTTCCTCATAGTCAACCCCTTCAACCTGGGTATAACCCTTTGCTACTAGTCTAGCTTTAAAGGTTTGCATCTTCCCATCTACACCACGCTTTCTCTTGTAGATCCACTTACAACCTATAGGTTTTACCCCATCAAGTTTATCTACAAAATCCCAAACAGAATTGAAGTACATAGACTCCATTTCTTGGTCCATGGCTATGACCCATTTGTCTTTTTTTTTGTCAACCATTGCTTGATTATAAGTCAACGGATCCTCACAGTCGTCATCTGGTATAACAACATGAGTTTCAGATAAACTCATGTAATGGTCAGGTTGTGTTATAACCCTCGCACTACGTCGAGGCATACTCAACTCTTGAGATGGACTCTCTTGACTAGACAAGCTAACATCAACAACTTTTGTTGACGTACTAGTTTTATTAGCAACCTTTGCTATTGTTCCGTCTAACTAACTCAACACAATTTTACTTTTTGGTTTGTGGTCCCTTATGTGGTCCTCCTCTAAGAATGTGGCATTTGTCGACACAAAAACCTTATCTTCCATAGGATCATAGAATAAACCACCTCTTGTTTCTTTTGGGTAGCCTACGAATAGGCACAATTTTGAACGTGGATCTAACTTTTTTGGATTTGTCACAAGCACATTTGCTGGGCAACCCCAAATTCTGAAATGACATAAACTACCTTTACGTCATTTCTAGAGTTCAAAAGGTGTTTCATAAACACTTTTTGATGGTACATTGTTCAAAATGTATATCGCAGCCTCTACTGCGTAACCCCAAAAGGAACTAGGGAGATGAACATAACTCATCATTGATCGAACTATGTCCAACAGAGTTCTATTTCTCCTTTCCAATACATCGTTTTGTTCTGGTGTACCGGGAGCCGAGAGTTGGGATGTAATTCCATGTTCTATCATATAGTTCTGGAGTTTTAAATCCATGTACTCTCCACCTCGATCTAATCGAAGTGTCTTAATCATTTTACCTAATTGGTTTTCAACATCAGTCTTGAATTCCTTGAAATTTTCAAGTGCTTTAGACTTATGATGCAGTAGGTAAATATGCACAAATCTAGAATAATCATCTATAAAGGAGATAAAATATTCATAACCTCCTCTTGCTTTAACACTCATCGGATCACAGAGGTCTGAATGTATAAGCTCAAGAGGTTATTTGGCTCTATAACCTTTTCCACTAAAAGGACTTTTAGTCATTTTACCTTCTAGGCAGGATTCATATACTGGTAAAGCTTTTTCTTCTAACTCATTTAGAAGTCCATTCTTTACCAATCTCTCAATCCTATTGAAGTTAATGTGACCCAATCCAAGATGCTAACGATGAACACTTTTTTTAGGAGAAATTTTACGTTTCTTAGTTTGTGTGTTTGCAGTTATAAATAATTAAGTGTTCAAAACCATTTTGACTGAATTATGCCTTAAAACATACAACCCATTTTCTAATGAAGATGAACATATTTCCACACCTTTTTTTTTAAAATAAACACTTTGTTCAAAGAAAAAGAAACATAAATACATTGTTATATAAGGCAATAAATTAAAATAAAGTTTATGGTAAACCTTGGTATCACTAATATATTGTATAACAACATATATTTTTTGCCAAAATTAAGCTTCATCGTGCCTATTGCTACAACTCAGACGACTTCTCTATTTTCAACCCGGAGCGTTATCTCTCCCTTCTATAGCTGCTGCCAGGAATCAATTCTCTGAAAATAAGAGCAAAAATGATTAGTGGCGCCTGAATCAAGTATCCAAGCAGTTTTATCATTATCCACTAAGCAAGCTTCTAAGCAAAGTCAATCATATTTACCTGCCTTCTTCTTTTCTGCAATGTACTTCAGACAGTTCCGTTTCCAATGCCCGTCTTCGTTGCAGTGGAAACATTTTCGTTTGTCTGCAACTTCTTTGACCTTCTTGCCCTTTTGGGCGGCAACTTTGTCAGCTCGTTTCCCTTTCCCAACCTTCTTCATGTTCTTCTTCTTCCCTTTAAGGCTAGAAGTGAAGGGAATGAAAATCCTCGTGCAGTGGAAGACGATCGAATCGTCAAGGTATCATTATGCTACTTGAATTTTGTTAAAACGATCTAACACTTAGATCTAAGTTAAACATGCATAAGAGGAAGGAATTACACCGAGAAGATGTTTACTTACTTGTTGTAGACAGATCTTCAAAGTTCCTTCCTCTATCACGAACACTTCGTGCTTCTCGATCTCAACGAAATCTTCTCTCGAACAGAAACTCGAACACAACCACTTGGAGTCTCGGTTGTTCTTCCTTTGGAAGAAGGAAAGTTGTGGGACTCTAGTGTTTTGGAGAGGGAGGAGAGTTGAGAGAGTAGAGAGAATTCTTGATCTCTTCTCTTTGATGAAAATAAAAAAAAATGAGAGACTTGCTTACTAATCCCTTCTTGCAAAGGGTTTAAATAGTGGAAATGATGGAGTTAAGATCTCCACATTATTACCACTTTACCACAACCATAGGTTATGCAAATCTCATTTGCATAACCACATAATATAAGATATCTCATATCTCATATTGCAAATCACATTTGCAATAATTGTGGATTAATTAAATTGAATCCATCCAATTTAATTTCTCTCAATTAATTTCTCCAATTAGCCCTAATTCAACAATTAGGCTAACTTATAGTTTATTATGAATCTCATTCACATTAAACTATATATTATATCATTCATATCTCATATAAATGACATAAATTCCCTTTAAGTGAAATTGAACACTTCATTTCATCCCAAAACATTAACCCTTCTTTTAACCCAAATTGAGCCAACCGAGGGTCCTAATGGACCTACAGTAACGAGCTCTAATGATCGGAGATTAACCTGTCAAACTCTTTGACCCGGTTAATCAACATTCATTAGCTACGGTAACACTCCACTATAGCCCGTAGCTGCACTCCCGTCAGTGCAGAATATTACGTGTCCACTAATATAACCAATGTCCATGAGTCGACCCTTCACAGGTTGTTTGTAGACACTACTGGGTCAAATTACCGTTTTACCCCTGTGTCTACCTCTTGTTCCTTACGTCCCCACTGCTCCTCTAATGAACAATATATCGTGATGGTCCAACCATACACAACACCCTTCTCGGGCAAGTGAGAAGGTGGGTTCCCGTTGTCCAAGCCCTGGAGACAACACTTAAGGGAACAACCCCTCTAGTTTCCATAAAGGCAGGAACGAGTGAAGTCTATCTCTCATAGTTATGTTCCCAGCTCCCTACTTTGTCCTGTCCTGAGAAGATAGGCATATTGGGCGAGTAACTGTGACCACCCTTACCTGTACTAGTCAAAAGACGCACCCCAGAGACAGTGAGTCGATGAACACGCTCGTGATTCGTGTCGAGTCACGAATGGTCATCTAAGAAGTTATTAGTCCTTACTGTCAACGGTCTTATATCAGTAGGTCTATTAATTCACGGTCCGGTCTTATACGATCTGATTGCACAGGATGCCCCCACTCGCATGCCAAGCACATGAACGAGTCAGATCACCTCGTTTGTATCTAATACAAAGCGGGTCGCATCCACAGTGTATCCAGGATTAGGTCTCCAACCCTATCCATATACTATAGATCGTTCGGGTCATTAACTCGAACATGATCCTCCCTGTGTATCCACTACACACTGTTCAAGTTCCAGTTCTCTCATAAATTCAATAACCCTGGAGCTTAGTTTATTGAAAAAGTTTGTAAATATTACGAGACACAAAGTAATGAAATAAATAACTCTTATTAATTTCAAACAGTAATTTACAAACACGAGTTAGGACAAAAATCCCAACAAACTCCCACTTGGACTAAGCTAGTGGAGAAAATACATTTCTGAAATGTACGTAAATTACAATGAAGTAATACAATAAACTAGGGCATTGAATACCCGTTTACATATCTCCCACTTGCCCTAGTCAGGAAGCTCTCGAAGACCTAGACTCTCTAGGTGACCCTCAAACACCTTAGTCGTAAGAAGCTTTGTTAATGGATCAGCTACGTTGTGCTCCGACGCTATCTGCGTGATTGTCACGTCTCTACGGTGCACAATCTCCCGTATCAGATGATATTTGTGCTCAATGTGTTTGCCTCTCTAATGGCTCCGAGGATCACATGAATTGGCTACTGCACCACTGTTATCACAGAACAGTGTGATTGGCAAGTTCATATTTGGAAAAACTTCCAAATTTGTCATGAACTTCATAAGCCAAAAAATTCCTTTGCAGCTTCACAAGCCGCAACATACTCCACTTCCATAGTGGAATCAACGATGCATCCCTGCTTGATGCTTCACCATACTAGAGCTCCTCCATTTAGAATGAAGGTGGACTCCGAAGTGGATTTCATAGAATCCTTATCGGTCTGAAAGACAGAATCCGTGTATCCCGTAAGGATCAAATCCCCACTGCAATACACTAAACTGTAGTTCCTCGTTCTCCTAAGATACTTGAGGATTGCCTTTACTACCGCTCTAGTGATCTAATCTCGGATTGGACCGATATCTCACCGACAATTCCTACTACATAACAGATGTCGGGCCTAATACACAGCATGGCATACATCGGGCTCCCTACAGCTGAAGCATATGGAATCCGTCTCATATCCTAAACATCTTGAGGAGTGTTAGGACACTGATACTTAGACAAGTGAACCCCATGCCTGAAAGGTAGCATGCCCTTCTTGGAGTTCTGCATCTTATGTCTAGACAACATCTTGTCAATATAAGACGCCTGAGACAAGGCTAGCGTTTTGTTCTTCCGGTTCCATACAATCTGGATACCTAGAACATACTGAGCTTCTCCCAAATCTTTCATTTGGAATTGCGAAGCTAGCCACTTCTTAACGTCAGTAAGAAATTCTACCTCATTCCCAATGAGAAGAATATCGTACATATACAACACTAAAAATGTGACAGTTTTGTCAACGATTTTCTTGTACACACAAGGCTCATCGAAATTTTGATCAAAGCCATAAGATTTGATCGCCTCATCAAACCTTATATTCCAAGACCTTGAAGCTTGTTTCTGCACATAAATGGGCCTATGAAGCCGGCAAACCTTTTGCACTTGGCCTTGGGCAATGAACCCTTTGGGTTGGTCCATGTAGATGGTCTCATCAAGTTTGCCATTCAAAAATGCTGTCTTGACATCCATCTGCCATACCTCATAGTCATAATACGCGGCAATGGCCAGAAGGATCCTGATCGACTTGACCATGGCAACAGGTGAGAAGGGCTCCTCATAGTCAACCTCTTCAACCTGGGTAAAACCCTTAGCCACTAGTCGAGCTTTCAAGGTCTGCACCTTCCCATCTACGCCACGTTTACGCTTGTAGATCCATTTGCAACCAATAGGTTTTACCCCATCTGGTTGATCCACAAGATCCCAGACAGAATTGAAGTACATAGACTCCATTTCCTGGTCCATAGTTTTAATCCATTCGTCTTTGTCAACATCAACCATTGCCTGATCATAGGTCAATGGATCCTCACAGTCATCATCAGGAGCGAAGACTGAGGTTTCTGCTAAACCCAAGTAGTGATTAGGCTGTCTCACAACCCTCCCACTACGTCGAGGCATTCCCAACTCTTGGGAACGGATTTGACTAGACGTGCTAGGATCAACAACACTTGTTGACGTGCTAGCCCCATCAGTAACTCTTGTTGATGTACTGTCCATTTCATTTAACATAATTTTACTCCTAGGTAAATGATCCCTAACGTGGTCTTCTTCTAGGAAAGTGGCGTTTGTCGACACAAGCACCATATTTTTCTTTGCCAAAACATCAGACATGCTTGCAATGATATAGACCTTGGCCTTTTCATTGGCCCTGATCCATCGATCGTATGCATCGCGAACACTTTGTGACGCAGTCGAGCCTGACATCTGAGGACACTCCTCAGAGAGCACGAACTTAATGTCGTTAGTTACCAAAATTGTGTTTATGTTGTTTTTCCAACTTTGGTAATTATCTCCCACTAATTTATCGGACGCGAGTAGAACTATAATTGCGCTAGACATGTTTTAAGCTGAAAAATTAAGAAAACTTTGTGTTAGTCTCGCAAAAAACTTTTGAAATCCAATCAAGTTTTAGCACAATTGTTTCATGATCCCTAGGTCATTCAATATTTTGCAATGATATCCTAAAGGTTTAGAATGACCGCCACCAAAGGATGAACAGAACACTCCTCCTCTAGGACGAGACTTTCTCGATCAGACCCTAATCCCAGAATAACTCTTATTCCATTAGGCGTCCAATTACCATTGTTTGGTCAAATTCATTAACACTTAACGAATTCTGTGAGTGTCACCCTCAATCTTTAAGTTTCCAAGCATCCGTTCAAACAATAGTCACTGAAGGGTGAACCAAGAAGGAAAACCAACCAGGAAACTGTATCCCTTTCGAGAATTCACGGTGTTTCGACTCCCATGATCAGGCCCTCCGAAGGGATTGTCTGGTCCAGGCCAAACTAGCGAAGTGATCATAGGCGTCTCACGGTGTGAATCGAAAGAAGAGACCGTGGGTCCCGTTTTCACAAGTCCCGCTCCCACTCACTATAAGTACTCTCTCCATCCACGGTGATATTGACCTATACAAATGCCACCCGAAAGGGGACGCTCCCATTTGTGCCACGAGGCCGAGTATAGATCTCACGGTGCGGACGTAACGGAGATTTGTGGTTGGAAATTCAAATGTATCTCATACACTTTATTTCCTCTCACTCAGCACTTTAATTTTAATACGGATTGACCTAGATAAACCGGCTAAAATTTACCTAAGTCTACCAATATAACTCTTATATGGTATTAACCTAAGTCTATAATCACATTATAACTTAGGTCTATGTGAGTAAATTAAAACACTTTTAATTAGCGGCACTCACGATAAGTATAATCTAAGAATCTTCGGACCGAATTCACTCCCAGGTCGGTTTCCAGGTACGGGTGTTCCGCAAGCGTCAACTTAAATACCCCAGCCTTAGACAAAACCTTCCTTAGACAGAGTTACTAATAAGTCTCCATTCATTGACCAGACTTTGATTTCCTAATTTCTAATGTCATTAGAAAATAGAAAACCTAAGTCTAATTATTCAAGTTCTAAACTCTTTAAAACTAATAATTAACTTAGATTGCATTCATTTATATGCTATAGTGTTTGATCATTCATCACATGAATAACTATATACTATAACATAATATTATTCATCAGATGAATATAAATGCATGAGCATACTTTAATCTAAAAAATATAACACTAATATTAATTAAATTAAACATGCATTTAATTATATTATAACTCTTATAATATAACCTATCATGCAAACTATATATTATAACTCTTATAATATAAATGATGCATGAAAATGTTTAACCTAAGGTGGGATTTTAAATCTATATGACATACATTATGCACATAGAATTTAATTAAATCATACATCTCTTGCATAAAATAATTAAATAGCAAAAAATGGAGCAGTTTTGGCACCTAGGGGTAATTATTTAATTAAATAACATTAATATAACACTTATATTAATATTATTTAATAAAATAATTAAATAAAATAAATAAATATATTTTACAATTAATAAAAATAAATAAATACAATTTATTTCGAAAAAATAAAACTGCCCACAAAGCAAAAACAATCGCCCACGCTTTGCAATCGCCGCAAATCGCCTCAACGCGTGTAGCGTTGTAAACGCCGTGGCGAGTTGCAACGCCGCCGCTTCTTCGGATCGACTCGACCTCTCAACGCGGTAGTAGCGTTACGCCGCCTCTGCGCAGCGCGCCTTGCTCCCGCTAGCACAGCGTTGAGACGCCAATGAACAACGTCTCAACGCCGTCGCCTGTACAGCAAACTCCTTTGCTGTTTTGCTTCGAAATTCACCCGTTTCCACTCCAATTTCTTCACAGCAACTCTTGCTACTAAATACTCGGACTTTACAGACTCGATTTGCAACAAAATGTCCAAAAATAACGGGCCCTTACATTGATCTCATCAACATAAAAATTGTAAATCTAAAATGCCAAAACCGAAAACATATAAATTCACAAACCAACATTAATCTCATGAATTAAGGTAAAATATCCACCTATTTTAACAAAAAATAGTGCATAATGAAGAACCATCGAAATGGCTCTGATACCAATTGAAGGGAATGAAAGTCCCAGCGCAGCAGAAGACGATCGAATCGTCAAGGTATCATTATGCTACTTGAATTTTGTTAAAACGATCTAACACTTAGATCTAAGTTAAACATGCATAAGAGGAAGGAATTACAGCGAGAAGATGTTTACTTACTTGTCGTAGAAAAATCTTCAAAGTTCCTTCCTCTATCACGAACACTTCGTGCTTCTCGATCTCAACGAAATCTTCTCTCGAACAGAAACCCGAACACAACCACTTGGAGTCTCGGTTGTTCTTCCTTTGGAATAAGGAAAGTTGTGGGACTCTAGTGTTTTGGAGAGGAAGGAGAGTTGAGAGAGTAGAGAGAATTCTTGATCTCTTCTCTTTGATGAAAATAAAAAAAATGAGAGACTTGCTTACTAACCCCTTCTTGCAAAGGGTTTAAATAGTGGAAATGATGGAGTTAAAATCTCCACATTATTACCACTTTACCACAACCATAGGTTATGCAAATCTCATTTGCATAACCACATAATATAAGATATCTCATATCTCATATTGCAAATCACATTTGCAATAATTGTGGATTAATTAAATTGAATCACACCCAATTTAATTTTTCCCATTTAATTTCTCCAATTAGCCCTAATTCAACAATTAGGCTAACCTATAGTTTATTATGAATCTCATTCACATTAAACTATAGATTATATCATTCATATCTCATATAAATGACATAAATTCCCATTAAGTGAAATAGAACACTTCAATTTCATACCAAAATATTAACCCTTCTTTTAACCCAGATTGAGCCAACCGAGGGACCTAATGGACCTACAGTGACGGGCTTCAATGATCCGAGATTAACCTGTCAAACTCTTTGACCCGGTTAATCAACATTCATGAGCTACGGGAACACTCCACTATAGCCCGTAGTTGCACTCCCGTCAGTGCAGAATATTACGTGTCCACTGATATAACCAATGCCCATGAGTCGACCCTTCACAGGTTGTTCGTAGACACGACTTGGTCAAATTACCGTTTTACCCCTTTGTCTACCTCTTGTTCCTTAAGTCCCCACTACTCCTCTAATGAACAATATATCGTGATGGTCCAACCATACACAACATCCTTCTCGAGCCAGTGAGATGGTGGGCGCCTGTTGTCCAAGCCGTGGAGACAACACTTAAGGGAACAACCCCTCTAGCTTCCCTAAAGGCGGGAACGAGTGAATTCCATCTCGCGTAGTTAAGTTCCCAGCTCCCTACTTGGTCATGTCCCTGTGAAGATAGGAATATTGGGCGAGTAATCGTGACCACCCTCACCTGTACTAGTCAAAGGACAGACCCCCGAAGACAGGAGTCCGTAACACGCTCAAGATTGAGGACGAGTCACTAATGGTCATCTACGGTTATTAATCCCTTACATCACAACGGTGTTATATCGTGGGTCTAATAATTCACGGTCCTGGTCTTATACAATCTCATTGCACAGATGCCCCCACTCGCATGTCAACCACATGAACGAGTCGACACTCTCGCTTGTATCTAATACAAAGCGGGCGCATCCACAATGTATCCGAGGATTAGGTCTCCAACCCCATCCATATCTCGAGACCGTTCGGGTCATTAACTCGAACGTGATCCTCCCCAATGTCCACTACACACCGCTCAAGTTCCAGCTTCTCATAAATTCAATGACCCTAGGGCTTAGTTTATTGGAAAAGTTTGTAAATATTGCGAGACACAAAGTAATGAAATCAATAACTCTTATTAATTTCAAACAGTAATTTACAAATACGAGATTAGGACAAAAATCCCAACAAGAAGAAGATGAAGCCATTGTTTTTGATCCAGAGGTCGAACCTCTATGATAACTCCTATTGCCAACATTTGCCTCACCTTTCCATCCTTGAATTTTCATCAAAGATTGAAAGGTCTGGAGTTCATTCAGAAGGGAGGTAAGATTGAAAGTAAGCCTTTTCATAACAGCATTACTTCTAAACTGTAGGAAACTATCTGGAAGAGTTTCCATAATGAAGTTGACTTGGCTCGATTCATCGATGGAAGCACCATTCGACTCAGCGATGTCAAAGTGTACCATCATATCCAGGACATGATCCCGAACAGATGTACCCTCTAGCATCCTCGAGTTGAATATATACTTGAGGGCATTGTGCCGAGCCTGTGTAGACTGTTGTCCAAACATACCCTATACTGAATCCATGATTTTCTTTGCGGTCATCATGCCCTCGTGCTTCTTGGCTAATATGTCAGACATACTTGCCAGCATATAGACCTTGGCCTTATCATTGGCCTTGATCCATCGATCATATGCATCACAAACATTTCGTGTAGCATTCAAGCCTGGCACCTGAGGACACTCCTCAGTCAGCACAAACTTCAGATCATCCACTGCCAATATAGTGTTGAGTTTGTTTTTCCACGTCATCATGTTCTCTCCGATTAATTTTTCCGCACTCAATAAAGGAAATTATAGAGCTAGACATTTTGCTGAAAAATAAAAGAAAACTCGTATAAGCTTTTTGCTATAATTGTCTAATCCAATCATGTTTTAGCTAATTATTAAATGATTCCTAGGTCATTTATATTTTGCAATGATACTCCAAAGGTTTAGAATGTGTGACACCGAAGGGTAATAAAAAATAGTCCTCCTCTGGATCATGACATTCTTGACCAAAACCTATTGCCAGAATAACTCTTATTCCTATAGGTTTTAGTTTGTTAGGATTTGTGCCCTAAAACTCGTAGTTTGTAATTATGTTCTAATTATAGTAATAAAGTGTTATTATTTCAATAAAGTGTTATTGTTCGTTATCTACGAGTTTCCTTTATTTAAACCCTAAATCCAATAAACTAAACATCCAACCCTGTTAAATGAATCTCTAACTGAATGTAATGTACATAAAAGGGATCACGGTTCGAGATACAACCTAAAGGGTCTATAGTTAGGGAATAAGGTTTGGGTACCTTACCCGGGTAAAACTATTGATGTGGCCCAGTTTGTATTTGATACAAACACTGTGATCTTAACGTGTTCGTGTAGATGACATGTGAGTGGAGATATCCTATGTAATGAGATTACATAAGACCGGACCACGAAGTAGTAACCTCTAGCTGTAACTTCGTTGACTAGTTAGGTTTCTATTTCACTAGGATGACCTAGGCAACTTGATATTAATCCTGAGCAGGTTACGAACTCCTGTTCACGATGGATTGTCCTTTGACTAGTATGGGTGAGAGTGGCCAGATTCGCCGACTCAATATGCCTACCTTCGTCGGGACAAGACCGAGTGAGCGGCTGGAAATTTAACTTAGCAAGATGGAATTCACTCCTTCCCGCCTACTAGGGTAAGTAGAGGAATGTTCCCTTATGTGGTGTCTCCGGAACTTGAACAAAGGGCCCGACCCTCTCATTGGCCCGAGAGGGACTCTGTTTGTTGGTAGGACCACAAACAAATTGTTCATTAGAGGAGCACAGGTACTTAAGGCACAAGATGTAACCTGTGGTAAAACAAAGAATTTGACCCAAATAGTGTTACGAACATTCGTGAAGGATTGACTTGTCATTATTGGTCGATATCCGTGGACACGAAATATATCTCATGCGGTGAGAAAAGTGCAAATGTGGGACTTTAGTGGAGTGTTCCCGCAGTTAACGAATGTTGATTGGGAGGTTAATGAGATTAACCGAGCAATCTCGTATCGTTGGAGCTTCTGATATGTAGGTCCATTAGGTCCACCTTCTAGCTCGTAAAGGGTTCTTAGATCATTTGAATTTGAAATTTTCAAATTCATTAGGGAATATATTTAATGTATTTAGATACGATATAATATATGGTTTTGGAACAATATATATTATAAATTTAATGTGAATATGATTCATATTAAATTATATGAGAGAATTGAATATTTGAAAGAGTTCAAATATGATATTAAATGCGAATTTGATTCACATTTGCAAACTATAGGATAAAATTTAATGTGCACTGGTTGTACATTAAAACTATAGGTTAAAGGGGTAATGTGATTAAATGAGATTTAATCCAATTTAAATATATGATATTTAATTTGTATTATTTAAATATGATTTAAATGAATAATTAAATTTGATTTAATTATATTATTATTATTATTATTATTATTTTAATAATAAATGAGGGAACGTGTCATCCAGACACGTTTCCCACTACCCCTCCCTTTCTCCCTATCGATAGTTTAACAGGGAGAAGGGGGTTGCTCAACCAATCGATCGATTGATTTTCAATTGACAGAAGGAAAAAATCTCTCTCTCTCTCTCTCAATTCTAGAATTTCATTCTTCTTCCAATTGTTGGAAACCTTCCCACCAAGGAGGATCTAAGTAGAACTCAGAGATATAGAAGGTTCTCCTGTTGGTAGTGTTCTTCTTGGAGAAAAACAGATAAGTTCTGTTGTTTTGCTGAAAAGCTAGGAGTAAGGCGTTGCTGGAGAATTAGAAACTACGAAGGTATTATTCTTCTTCCCTTTAGTTTAATTGTTAAACTTAGTATGTTTGCATGTATGCAATTAATCCATGCCTAATTAGATTAGAGTTAATTCCATGTTTGTTCTGTATTATTTATCAATGTACTGGTTTTTGTTTTAAGCAAAACAATCAAGCACATTAATGATCCGAAACACGTTTTCCGCTGTTCAAGGAGATCAGATCTCCATCATAGTTAACATTATTCGGTCAGGATACATACACTTCTTATGTAGCTTGTGAGTGTAACCCTCTATCTTTAGATCCCAGAGTCCCCATCCAATAAAATCCGCCGAAGGGAGGACTAGATTGAAAAATAGACTAAGGAAATCTTTATCCTTTTCGGGTGTATATTGTGTTCGATCCCCAATGATCAAGCTATCCGAAGGGATTGTCTGGTCCAGGCCAAACTAGCAGGCTGACCATAATGATCTAACAGTGTAAACTGACAGAAGAGACCATAGGTTTTGTTTTCACTAAACCTACTCCCACTCACGATAGGTGCCCTCTCCATTCACCTTGATATTGACTCATACAAACACCATCTGAAAGGGGACGCTCCTGTTTGTACCACCAGGCGAAGTATGAGTCTCACGTTGTGAACTTCCTGGAGATACGTAGGTGGAAAAATATGAGGGGAATAAGAATCCCTGCGCAGCGGAAGACGATCGAATCGTCATGGTATCATTACGCTACTCGGTTTTGTTAAAATGATCTAACATAAAGATCTAGGCTAAACATGCTGGAAAAGGAAGAAATTTACAGCAAGAAGAAGTTTACTTACTTGTTGTAGACAAACTTCAAGAATTTTTCCTCGGATCACGAACTCTTCGTGCTTCTTGATCTCGACAAATGCTTCCCACGAACGGACTCCAAACACCACCACTTGGAGTCTCGGTTGTTCTTCCTTTGGGAAAAGGGAAGTTTGTTGGAACTTTTGTGTTTTGGAGAGGGAGGAGAATAGAGAGAAAGTAGAGAGAACTTTCTTCTTCTCTTTGATGAAATTCTAAAAAATGAGAGAATGCTCACATTCCTTCTTGCAAAAAGGGATTATATAGTGGAAATGATGGAGTTAAAATCTCCACATTATTACCACTTTACCACAACCATAGGTTATGCAAATCTCATTTGCATGACCACATAATATAAGATATCTCATATCTCATATTGCAAATCTCATTTGCAATAATTGTGGATTAATTAAATTGAATCACATCCAATTTAATTTCTCTCAATTTATTTCTCCAATTAGCCGTAATTCAACAATTAGGCTAACCTATAGTTTATTATGAATCTCATTCACATTAAACTATATATTATATCATTCATATCTCATATAAATGACATAAATGCCTTTAAAGTTAAATTGAACACTTCAATTTCATACCAAAACATTAACCCTTCTTTTAACCCAAATTGAGCCAACCGAGGGACCTAATGGACCTACAGTGACGGGCTCCAATGATTTGAGACTAATCTGTCAAACTCTTTGACCCGGTTAACCAACATTCATTAGCTACGATAATACTCCACTATAGCCTGTAGCTGCACTCTCGTCAGTGTAGAATATTACGTGTCCACTGATATAACCAATGCCCATGAGTCGACCCTTCACAGGTTTTTCGTAGACACGACTAGATCAAATTACCGTTTTACCCCTGTGTCTACTTCTTGTTCCTTAAGGCCCCACTGCTCCTCTAATGAACAAGATATTGTGATGGTCAAACCATACACAACACCCTTCTCGGGCCAGTGAGAAGGTGGGTGCCCGTTGTCCAAGCTCTAGAGACAGCACTTAAGGGAACAACCCCTCTAGTTTCCCTAAAGGCGGGAACGAGTGAATTCCATCTTGCGTAGTTAAGTTCCCAGCTCCCTACTTTGTCCAGTCCTTGAGAAGATAGGCATATTGGGCGAGTAACTGTGACCACCCTCACCCGTACTAGTCAAAGGATAGACCCTTGCAGGCAGTAGTCCGTAACACGCTCTGGATTCTGGTCGAGTCACTAATGGTCATCTACGATATTATTAGTCCTTCATCACAAGCGGTGTTACATCGATGGGTCTAATAATTCACGGTCCGGTCTTGTACAATCTCATTGCACAGGATGCCCCCACTCGCATGTCAACCACATGAACGAGTCAGATCACCTCGTTTGTATCTAATACAAAGCGGGCCGCATCCACAGTGTATCCAACATTAGGTCTCCAAACCTATCCATATACTGTAGACCGTTCGGGTCATTAACTCGAACGTGATCCTCCCTGTGTGTCCACTACATACCGTTCAAGTTCTAGTTCTCTCATAAATTCAATGACCCTGGAGCTTAGTTTATTGGAAAAGTTTATAAATATTGCGAGACACAAAGTGATGAAATGAATAACTCTTATTAATTTCAAACAATATATTACAAACACGAGATTAGGACAAAAATCCCAACAAACTCCCACTTGGACTAAGTTATTGGAGAAAATACATTTCTGAAATGTACATAAATTACAATGAAGTAATACAATAAACTAGGGCATTCAATACCCGTTTAAACATCTCCCACTTGCCCTACTTAGGCCGCTCTCGAAGACCTAGACTCTAGGTGACCCTCAAACACCTTAGCGGTGAGGGGCTTTGTAAATGGATCAGCTACGTTGTGCTCGACGCTATCTCGCGTGACCGTCCACGCCTCGCGGCGGTGCACAATCTCCCATATCGATGATACTTGCGCTCAATGTGTTTGCCTCTCTTATGGCTCCGAGGCTCACGTGAGTTGGCTACTGCACCACTGTTATCACAGAACAGTGTGATTGGCAAGTTCATATTTGCTTCATTGTAACAGTGTGATTGGCAAGTTCATATTTTTTTACAAGAACAGTGTGATTGGTAAGTTCATATTTGCTTGATGCTTCGCCATACTACATCTCCTCCATTAAGAATGAATGCTGACTCCGAAGTGGATTTCCTAGAATCCTTATCGATCTGAAAGTCAGAATCCGTGTATCCCGTAACGATCAAATCCCCACTGCCATACACTAAGCTGTAGTTCCTCGTTCTCCTACGATACTTGAGGATTGCCTTTACGGGTGTCCAAATGATCTAATCTCGATTGGGTGATATCTCTGAGATAATTCCCTCTTGCATAACGTATGTCGGGCCTAGTACACAACATGGCATACATCGGGCTCTCCTACTACAGAAGCATATGGAATCCGTCTCATATCCTCAACATCTTGAGGAGTCTTAGGACACTGATCCTTAGACAAGTGAACTCCATGCCTGAAAGGCAGCAAACCCTTCTTGGAGTTCTGCATGTTATATCTAGACAACATCTTGTCAATATATGACGCCTGAGACAAGGCTAGCGTTCCGTTCTTTAGGTTCCGGACAATCTGGATACCTAGAACATACTGAGCTTCTCCCAAATCTTTCATTTGGAATTGCGAAGCTAGCCACTTTTTAACGTCAGTAAGAACTTCTATCTGGTTCCCAATGTGAAGAATATCGTCCACATACAACACCAAAAATGCAACAGCTTTGTCAACGATTTTCTTGTAAACACAAGGCTCGTCGAAATTTTGATCGAAGCCATAAGATTTGATCGCCTCATCAAACCTTATATTCCAAGACCTCGAAGCCTATTTCAGTCCATAAATGGACCTATGAAGCCGACAAACCTTTTTCTCTTGGCCTTGGGCAATGAACCCTTTGGGCTGGTCCATGTAGATGGTCTCATCAAGTTTGCCATTCAGAAAGGATGTCTTGACGTCCATCTGCCATACCTCGTAGTCATAATACGCGACAATGGCAAGAAGGATCCTGATCGACTTTACCATGGCAACAGGTGAAAAGGTCTCCTCATAGTCGACCCATTCAACCTGGCTAAAACCCTTTGCCACTAGTCGGGCATCGAAGGTCTGCACCTTCCCATCTATGGCACGTTTACGCTTGTAGATCCATTTACAACCAATAGGTTTGACCCTATCCGGTTGATCCACAAGCTCCCTGACATAATTGAAGTACATAGACTCCATTTCCTGGTCCATAGCTTTAATCCACTCGTCTTTGTCAACATCAACCATTTCCTGATCATAGGTCAATGGATCCTCAGAGTCATCATCAGGAGTGACAACTGAGGTTTCAGCTAAACTCATGCAGCGATCGGGCTGTCTCACAGTCCTCCCACTACGTCGAGGCATTTCCAACTCTTGGGAACGGATTTGGCTAGACGTGTTAGGATCAACAACACTTGTTGACGTACTAGCCCCATCAACAACTCTTGTTGATGTATTGTCCATTTCATTCAACACAATTTTACTCCTTGGTAAATGATCCCTGACGTAGTCTTCCTCTAGGAAAGTGGCATTTGTCGACAAAGCACCCTATTTTCCTTAGGATCGTAAAACAGACCACCCCTAGTCTCTTTAGGGTAACCTACGAATAGACACAATTTTGAACAGGGTTCCAACTTTTTCGGGTTTGACACCAACACGTGGGTCGGGCATCCCCGAATCCTGAAGTGATGTAAACTGTCTTTACGTCCACTCCAGAGCTCGAAAGATGTTTCACAAACACTTTTCGATGGAACGTTGTTCAAAATATAAACCGCAGTCTCCACTGCATACCCCCAAAAAGAATCAGGGAGACGAGCATAGCTCATCACCGACCGAACAATGTCCAACAAGGTTCTGTTTCTCCTCTCCGATACACCATTCTGCTGTGGCATACCAGGAGCTGAGAGTTGGGACGTAATTCCGTGTTCTATCATATAGTCATAGAATTCAGTGTCCATGTACTCTCCACCTCGATCCGATCGAAGCGTTTTAAGCGATTTACCTAAGAGTTTCAGACTTCTTGTGCATTAGGTAAATATACCCATATCTGGAGTAATTGAAATGACTCTGATACCAATTGAAGGGAATAAGAATCCTTGCGCAGCGGAAGACGATCAAATCGTCTTTGTATCATTACGCTACTCGGTTTTGTTAAAATGATCTAACATAAAGATCTTGGCTAAACATGCTGGAAAAGAAAGAAATTTACAACAAGAAGAAGTTTACTTACTTGTTGCAGACAAACTTCAAGAATTTCTTCCTCGGATCACGAACTCTTCGTGCTTCTCGATCTCAACGAATGCTTCCCACGAACGGAACTCGAACACCACCACTTGGAGTCTCGGTTGTTCTTCCTTTGGGAAAAGAGAAGTTTGTTGGAACTTTTGTGTTTTGGAGAGGGAGGAGAATAGAGAGAAAGTAGAGAGAACTTTCATCTTCTCTTTGATGAAATTCTAAAAAATGAGAGAATGCTCACATTCCTTCTTGCAAGAAGGGATTATATAGTGGAAATGATGGAGTTAAAATCTCCCGATTATTACCACTTTACCACAACCATAGGTTATGCAAATCTCATTTGCATGACCACATAATATAAGATATCTCATATCTCATATTGCAAATCTCATTAGCAATAATTGTTGATTAATTAAATTGAATCACATCCAATTTAATTTCTCTCAATTTATTTCTCCAATTAGCCCTAATTCAACAATTAGGTTAACCTATAGTTTATTATGAATCTCATTCACATTAAACTATACATTATATCATTCATATCTCATATAAATGACATAAATGCCCTTAAAGTGAAATTGAACACTTCAATTTCATACCAAAACATTAACCCTTCTTTTAACCCAGATTGAGCCAACCGAGGGACCTAATGGACCTACAGTGACGGGCTCCAATGATTCGAGACTAACCTGTCAAACTCTTTGACCCGGTTAACCAACATTCATTAGCTACGGTAATACTCCACTATAGCCCGTAGCTGCACTCCCGTCAGTGTAGAATATTACGTGTCCACTAATATAACCAATGCCCATGAGTCGACCCTTCACAGGTTGTTCGTAGACACGGCTGAGTAAAATTACCGTTTTAGCCCTGTGTCTACCTCTTGTTCCTTAAATACCCACTGCTCCTCTAATGAACAATATATTGTGATGGTCCAACCATACACAACACCCTTCTCGGGCAAGTGAGAAGGTGGACGCCCGTTGTCCAAGCCTTGGAGACAACACTTAAGGGAACAACCCCTCTAGTTTCAATAAAGGCGGGAACGAGTGAATTCCATCTTGCGTCGTTAAGTTTCCAGCTCCCTACTTGGTCCTGTCCCTGAGAAGATAGGCATATTGGGCGAGTAACTGTGACCACCCTCACCCGTACTAGTCAAAGGACAAACCCTCGCAGACAGGAGTCCGTAACACGCTCAGGATTTAGGTCGAGTCACTAATGGTCATCTACGATATTATTAGTCCTTCATCAACGGTGTTACATCGATGAGGTCTAATAATTCACGATGCGGTCTTGTACAATCTCATTGCACAGGATGCCCCCACTCGCATGTCAACCAAATGAACGAGTCAAATCACCTCGTTTGTATCTAATACAAAGCGGGCCGCATCCAAAGTGTATCTAGGATTAGGTCTCCAACCCTATCCATATACTGTAGACCGTTCGGGTCATTAACTCGAACGTGATCCTTATTGTGTGTCGACTACACACGGTTCAAGTTCTAGTTCTCTCATAAATTCAATGACCCTGAAGCTTAGTTTATTGGAAAAGTTTATAAATATTGCGAGACACAAAGTGATGAAATGAATAACTCTTATTAATTTCAAACAATATATTACAAACACGAGATTAGGACAAAAATTCCAATAAACTCCCACTTGGACTAAGTTATTGGAGAAAATACATTTCTGAAATGTACATAAATTACAATGAAGTAATACAATAAACTAGGGCATTCAATACCCGTTTACACATCTCCCACTTGCACTACTTAGGCCGCTCTCGAAGACCTAGACTCTAGGTGACCCTCAAACACCTTAGCGGTGAGGGGCTTTGTAAATGGATCAGCTACGTTGTGCTCCGACGCTATCTGCGTGACCGTCACGTCTCCGCGGTGCACAATCTCCCATATCAGATGATACTTGCGCTCAATGTGTTTGCCTCTCTTATGGCTCCGAGGCTCACGTGAGTTGGCTACTGCACCACTGTTATCACAGAACAGTGTGATTGGCAAGTTCATATTTGCTTCATTGTAACAGTGTGATTGGCAAGTTCATATTTTTTTACAAGAACAGTGGATTGGCAAGTTCATATTTGCTTGATGCTTCGCCATACTACATCTCCTCCATTAAGAATGAATGCTGACTCCGAAGTGGATTTCCTAGAATCCTTATCGATCTGAAAGTCAGAATCCGTGTATCCCGTAACGATCAAATCCCCACTGCCATACACTAAGCTGTAGTTCCTCGTTCTCCTACGATACTTGAGGATTGCCTTTACGGGTGTCCAGTGATCTAATCCTGGATTGGGTGATATCTCTGAGATAATTCCCTCTTTGCATAACGTATGCTCGGGCGTAGTACACAACATGGCATACATCAGGCTCCCTAAAGCCGAAGCATATGGAATCCGTCTCATATCCTCAACATCTTGAGGAGTCTTAGGACACTGATCCTTAGACAAGTGAACTCCATGCCTGAAAGGCAGCAAGCCCTTCGTGGAGTTCTGCATGTTATATTTAGACAACATCTTGTCAATATATGACGCCTGAGACAAGGCTAGCGTTCTGTTCTTCCAGTTCCGGACAATCTGGATACCTAGAACATACTGAGCTTCTCCCAAATCTTTCATTTGGAATTGCGAAGCTAGCCACTTTTAACGTCGGTGGAACTTCTATCACGGTTCCCAATGTGAAGAATATCGTCCACATACAACACCAAAAATGCAACAGCTTTGTCAACGATTTTCTTGTAAACACAAGGCTCGTCGACATTTTGATCGAAGCCATAAGATTTGATCGCCTCATCAAACCTTATATTCCAAGACCTCGAAGCCTGTTTCAGTCCATAAATGGACCTATGAAGCCGACAAACCTTTTTCTCTTGGCCTTAGGCAATGAACCCTTTAGGCTGGTCCATGTAGATGGTCTCATCAAGTTTGCCATTCAGAAAGGTTGTCTTGACGTCCATCTGCCATACCTCGTAGTCATAATACGCGACAATGGCAAGAAGGATCCTGATCGACTTTACCATGGCAACAGGTGAAAAGGTCTCCTCATAGTCGACCCCTTCAACCTGGGTAAAACCCTTTGCCACTAGTCGGGCTTCGAAGGTCTGCACCTTCCCATCTACGCCACGTTTACGCTTGTAGATCCATTTGCAACCAATAGGTTTGACCCTATCCGATTGATCCACAAGCTCCCAGACATAATTGAAGTACATAGACTCCATTTCCTAGTCCATAGCTTTAATCCACTCGTCTTTGTCAACATCAACAATTTCCTGATCATAGGTCAATGCATCCTCAGTGTCATCATCAGGAGTGACAACTGAGGTTTCAGCTAAACTCATGCAGCGATCGGGCTGTCTCACAGTCCTCCCACTACGTCGAGGCATTTCCAACTCTTGGGAACGGATTTAACTAGACGTGCTAAGATCAACAACACTTGTTGACGTACTAGCCCCATCAACAACTCTTGTTGATGTATTGTCCATTTCATTCAACACAATTTTACTCCTTGGTAAATGATCCCTGACGTAGTCGTCCTCTAGGAAAGTGGCATTTGTCGACAAAGCACCCTATTTTCCTTAGGATCGTAAGACAGACCACCCCTAGTCTCTTTAGGGTAACCTACGAATAGACACAATTTCGAACAGGGTTCCAACTTTTTCGGGTTTGACACCAACACGTGGGTCGGGCATCCCCAAATCCTGAAGTGATGTAAACTGCCTTTACGTCCACTCCAGAGCTCGAAAGATGTTTCACAAACACTTTTCGATGGAACGTTTTTCAAAATATAAACCGCAGTCTCCACTGCATACCCCCAAAAAGAATCAGGGAGACGAGCATAGCTCATCACCGACAGAACAATGTCCAACAAGGTTCTGTTTCTCCTCTCCGATACACCATTCTGCTGTGGCATACCAAGAGTTGAGAGTTGGGACGTAATTCCGTGTTCTATCATATAGTCATGGAATTCAGTGTCCATGTACTCTCCACCTCGATCCGATCGAAGCGTTTTAAGCGATTTACCTAAGAGTTTCAGACTTCTTGTGCATTAGGTAAATATACTCATATCTGGAGTAATCGAAATGACTCTGATACCAATTGAAGGGAATAAGAATCCCTGCGCAGCGGAAGACGATCGAATTGTCATGGTATCATTACGCTACTCGGTTTTGTTAAAATGATCTAACATAAAGATCTTGGCTAAACATGCTGGAAAAGGAAGAAATTTACAACAAGAAGAAGTTTACTTACTTGTTGTAGACAAACTTCAAGAATTTCTTCCTCGGATCACGAACTCTTCGTGCTTCTCGATCTCAACGAATGCTTCCCACGAACGGAACCCAAACACCACAAGTTGGAGTCTCGGTTGTTCTTCCTTTGGGAAAAGAGAAGTTTGTTGGAACTTTTGTGTTTTGGAGAGGGAGGAGAATAGGGAGAAAGTAGAGAGAACTTTCATCTTCTCTTCGATGAAATTCTAAAAAATGAGAGAATGCTCACATTCCTTCTTGCAAGAAGGGATTATATAGTGGAAATGATAGAGTTAAAATCTCCCCATTATTACCACTTTACCACAACCATAGGTTATGCAAATCTCATTTGCATGACCACATAATATAAGATATCTCATATCTCATATTGCAAATCTCATTTGCAATAATTGTAGATTAATTAAATTGAATCACATCCAATTTAATTTCTCTCAATTAATTTCTCAAATTAGCCCTAATTCAACAATTAAGCTAACCTATAGTTTATTATGAATCTCATTCACATTAAACTATATATTATATCATTCATATCTCATATAAATGACATAAATTCCCTTTAAGTGAAATTGAACACTTCAATTTCATCCCAAAACATTAACCCTTCGTTTAACCCAGATTGAGCCAACCGAGGGACCTAATGGGCCTACAGTAACGGGCTCCAATGATCCGAGATTAACCTGTCAAACTCTTTCACCCGGTTAATCAACATTCATTAGCTACGGTAACACTACACTATAGCCCGTAGTTGCACTCCCATCAGTGCAGAATATTACGTGTCCACTAATATAACCAATGCCCATGAGTCGACCCTTCACAGGTTGTTCGTAGACACGGCTGAGTAAAATTACCGTTTTACCCCTGTGTCTACCTCTTGTTCCTTAAGTCCCCACTGCTCCTCTAATGAACAATATATTGTGATGGTCCAACCATACACAACACCCTTCTCGGGCGGTGAGAGAAGGTGGGCGCCGTTAAAGCCAAGCCTTGGAGACAACACTTAAGGGAACAACCCCTCTAGTTTCCCTAAAGGCGGGAACGAGTGAATTCCATCTTGCATCGTTAAGTTTCCAGCTCCCTACTTGGTCCTGTCCCTGAGAAGATAGGCATATTGGGCGAGTAACTGTGACCACCCTCACCCGTACTAGTCAAAGGACAAACCTTCACGATGACGAGTCCGTAACACGCTCGTGGATTCGGTCGAGTCACTAATGGTCATCTCACGATATTATTAGTCCTTCATCACAACGGTGTTACATCGTGAGGGTCTAATAATTCACGGTCCGGTCTTGTACAATCTCATTGCACAGGATGCCCCCACTCGCATGTCAACAACATGAACGAGTCAAATCACCTCGTTTGTATCTAATAAAAGCGGGCCGCATCCACATTGTATCCAGGATTAGGACTCCAACCCTTTCATATATCACAGAGACTGCTTGGGTCATTAACTCGAACGTGATCCTTCTTGTGTGTCGACTACACACCGTTCAAGTTCTAGTTCTCTCATAAATTCAATGACCCTAGAGCTTAGTTTATTGGAAAAGTTTATAAATATTGCGAGATACAAAGTGATGAAATGAATAACTCTTATTAATTTCAAACAATATATTACAAACACGAGATTAGGACAAAAATCCCAACAAAATATGTATCATATACATTTTTCCTCTCACTGGATACTTTAAATCTATAGGAAATTTACTTAGGCTGAAACGCGGCTAATGGTTGCTGAAACGCGGCTAATGGTTTTACCTAAACTTATCAATATAACTCTTATATTGATGATCAATATAACTCTTATATTGATGATCAATATAACTCTTATATTGACTTTATCCTAAGTTTTATAATATTACTCTTTATATTAAGACTAGGACTTCTAGTTTATTACCCCTTAATAAACCCGCTGACGCTACTATAATTTATAAACTCTCTGATTAAAATTTCACTCCCAGGTAGGGGTGTTCCGTTTCCGTCTGCTTAAATACTCCAACCTAGACAGAACCTTCCTTAGACAAAGTTCCTCTTTTTATCATTGTTTATAAATTACTTGGATCATAATTTTAATCTAATTAGAACTAGATAACCTAAGGTATATTAATTCCAAGTTCTAAACATTTTAAAAATAATAATTAACCTTAGGTGACATGCACACTATGTTATAGTGCTTGATCATTCATCTCATGAATAATAAAACATACATAGCATAATCATCTCATGAATTATAATGTATGTCAATGTTGTCCATAAATTAATATAACACTTTATATTAATTAATCATGCAAACTATATAATATAACACTTTATATTATAAATGATGCATGAAATGTTTAACCTAAGGTGGGATATCTAAATTAAAAGCATACATTATGCATGGCAATGATTACACAACAATGGCATAATTTAAATAGCAAAATTAGACCAATTTTAACACCCTAAAATTAATTTTAATTAATATAATCTAACCATATTAATTAAAATTAATAAAATTAAATATAATTAAATATAAAATATTTTTATATTTATTATATATAAATAAAAACGTTTTTGCCCGTTGCTCCTTTGTGTGAAACGCATGTGGCGTTGCCGTTGATACCAGTGTTCCAACGCTGTAGCTTGTCCTCTTCTGCTCGTTGAAGCGCGTCTCAGCACCAGCGTTGTACAATGCCTCAGCGTTGCAACGCTGTCATATTCACAGTCGCGCGCCTGCCAGAGTAGCATTGCAATGCCAATGAACAGCGTCGCAACGCCATTCATAGAACATCAATTCCACTTAAATTTTCTCGCTCGTTTTTGCTCCGTTCTTCTGAGCAACCACTTTGCCTCGATCGACACGGACTTACAGACTCGATTTACATAATAAAATGCCCAAAACAATAGAATCTTACATTGAACAATTCAACGAAATTATGTAAATCTAAGTGCCAAAATTGAAAACATCTAATTCGCAAACTGTTCATTCATCACATGAAAAATAGTAAATCCCACCTTTGATCTTGATAATTCCATAACTAAATCAAGGACACAATTGGGTTCTGATACTAATTATAGGGATCGAATCCCGCAGCGGAAGCAATTGTGAATCGCGTGTTCTTATTTAGTTACATGGATTTCAATCAAAATCAAATAAAACTAAGATTAAGCATGCTTTAAGAAATTGGACAACAAGAAATTACCTTTGAAGAACTCTATCTTCAAGTGCTCCTTCTCCCACGATCACGATCTCAACAACTCTAACTCGAACGAATGAAGACACCACCACGGGATCTTCTCCGTTGTTCTCTTGGTGAGTGAGGAATGTGGGTTCCTTTAGGATAAGGTGTGGGGTTGTGAGAGAGGTTGTGTTTTTGTGGAACTTTTCCATCAACATAAAATTGACAATCTAGGATTTTACAAGATTTTGCTTAGCCACAAAGTTACATCTCATGCAACTATTTATAGTGAAATAGGATGGAAATTACCATCCTATCCCTCCTTCATTCTCTCATCAGTATATAGTTTATATATGAATCTAATTCACATTAAAACCATATATTATATTAATTATATCACATATAATTGATATAACACCTTATGTATGAAATTGAACACTTTAATTTCATTCCTAACTTTATACCCTCAATATTACCATGTTGAGCCAACGGAGGGACCTTAGGGGCCTACAGTTCATGAGCTCCAATGATGTGAGATTAACTGATCAAACCTTTTGATCCAGTTAATCAATATTCATTAATTACAAGTCACTCCACTATAGACTTGTAGTTGCACTCTCCTCACAATAGATTATATTGTGTCCATTGATATTATCATTACCCATGAGTCGACCCTTCACAGGTTGTTTGTAATCACGGCTGGGTTAAATTACCGTTTTACCCCTGTGATTACCTCTTTGTTCCTTAAGCACCACTAATCCTCTAATGAACAACAAGTCCAAGGTCCTTCCATAGACTCATACCCTCTTAGAGGGTGGGGCCCCGTTGTTCAAGACCTGGAGTCAGTTCTTAAGGGAACAACTTATCTAATTCCTAAGTGTAGGAATGAGTGAATTCCATCTTGTATAGTTAAGTCCCTAGCTACCTATGAGGTTATGTCCCTCAGATGGTAGGCTTATTGAGGCCACTCTCACCCATGCTAGTCTAAGGACAAACCCCTATAAGCAGGAGTTCTTAACTTACTCAGGATTCAGGTCGAGTCACTAATGACCATCTATAAATTATAAGTCTTGTCCTGTTAACAATGGTATACTAGTTAGACTAATAATTAGCAGTTCGAACTTGTATGAACTCTTCATACAGGATGCCCCCACTCACATGTCAACCACATGAATGTGTTTGCTTACCTCATTTGTACTAATTACAAAGTGGATCGCATCCATGGTGTTACAGAATAAGGCTTCCAACCTTATTCTTATACCATAGACCATTTAGGTTATATTCTCGAACATAATCCAAATAGTGTCTACTACACTAATGTTCAAGATACATTATAACCTTGGAGCTTAGTTTATTGGATTTATAAAGCAAGAATGTAATTTTATCAAAACAAATAACTCTTTATTTATTTGATCATAATTACATAAGTTTAGGATCAACAACACTTGTTGACGTACTAGCACCATCAGCAACTCTTGCCGATGAACTGTCCATTTCATTCAACATAATCTTACTCATCGGTAAGCAACTCTTGTCGATATAAGCACCCTATTATCCTAGGATCGTAAAACAGACCACCCCTAGTCTCTTTTGGGTAACCTACAAAGAGGCACAACTTTGAACGGGGTTTCAACCTTTTTGGGTTTGACACCAACACATGGGTCGGTCATCCCCAAATTCTGAAATGACGTAAACTGGTTTTATGACCATGTCAAAGTTTGAAAGGTGTTTCACAAACACTCTTCGACGGAAGTTTGTTCAAAATATATACCGCAGTCTGCACTGCGTAACCCCAAAAAGAATCAGGGAGATGAACGTAGTTCATCATCGACCGAACCATGTCCAACAAGGTTCTATTTCTCCTCTTCGATACACCATTCTGCTGTGGCATACCGGGTGCTGAGAGTTTGGACGTAATTCCATGTTCTATCATATAGTCCTGAAATTTAGTGTCCATATACTTTCCACCTCGATCCGATCGAAATGTTTTTATAGTTTTACCTAACAGGTTCTCAACCTAAGTCTTGAAATCCTTGAACTTTTCAAGATTTTTAGACTTCATATGCATTAGGTAAATGTACCCATACCTCGAATAGTCATCTATAAAAGATACGAAGTATTCGTAACCACCTCGTGCTTTAACATTCATTGGACCACAGAGGTCAGAATGTATAAGCTCAAGATGCTCTTTGGCTCTATATCCTTTTCCACTAAAAGGATGTTTCGTCATTTTGCCTTTAAGGCATGACTCACAAATCGGTAAAGAGTTTTCTTCCAACTCGCTTAGAAGTCCACTCTTCACTAGTCTCTCAATCCTATTGAGATTTGCGTGGCCTAACCTTAGATGCCAAAGATGGGCACTTTCCTTAGGAGAAACTTTTAATCTCTTAGTTAGCGTTTCTGCTATTTTAAACAATTTGGTATTCAAAGTACTTTTGACCGAATTAGGCTTCAATACATACAAATTACCCTCTAGCGACGCATAACATAACAAATTTCTATTTCGAGAAATAAACGCTTTATTACTCTTGAATGAAACTAAAATATCTTGTTCTAATAGGCAGAAAATAGAAACTAGGTTTCCAGTAAACCCTAGAACTATGTACATATTATCCAGTAATAAGTACTTCCAGCCAAAGAACAGCTTCACCGTGCGTATAGTTGCAGCTGAGACAACTTCTCCAGATCCAACCCTGAGTGTTATCTCACCCTCTAGCAGCCGCTGCCAGGAACTTAATCCTTGAAAAAAAGAGCAAACATGGTTAGTAGCGCCTGGATCCAAAATCCAGACATAGTCATTACTCTCCACTAAGCAAGTTTTTGTAACAAGTAAATCACTACCTGTCACCTTCTTTTCATCAACGAACTTGGGACAACTCCTTTTCAGGTGTCCATCCCTGTTGCAGTAGAAACACTTTCTCGCAACTTCCTTGATCTCTTTGCCCTTTAGGGCGGCAACGCAGTTAACCCTAACCTCCTTCAACTTCTTCTCCTTCCCTTTTTGGCCTGAAGAATCTACAAACTTTGTCCCAGAGGTCAAACCCCTCTGAAAAGGTCTAAAGGCAACACTTGCCTCAGCTTCCTGTCCCTTTATTTGCACCAAAGACTGGAAGGTTTGTTAGATCGTTGAATAGGACGGTTGAACCGAGCACCTTAGAACCCTCCTTAGTGAGCGCAAACTCTAGGTCGTCATTTACCAAAATCATGTTAATATTATCTTTCCACGAATAATTATCGCCGATAACTTATCGAAAGCTAAAGGAGAATTAAAACGTTTGACATTTTATTGCTGAAAAATGAAAAACTTTGTATTAGTCACGCAAAAACATTTAAAAATCCAATCAGGTTTTAGCAAATTTTTATCCTATGATCCCTAGGTCATTAAAAAATTACAATGATACCCCAAAGGTTTAGAATGAGATCAAGTTGCATAGGTCATCCTAGTGAAATAGAAACCTAACTAGTCAACGGAGTTACAGCCAGAGGTTACTATTTCGTGGTCCGGTCTTATGTAATCTAATTACATAGGATATCCCCACTCACATGCCATCTACACGAACACGTTCGGATCACAGTGTTTGTATCAAATACAAAGTGGGCCACATCCATAGTTTTACCAGGGTAAGGTACCCAAACCTTATCCCCTAACTATAGACCCTTTAGGTTGTAGCTCGAACCGAGATCCTTTTTATGTACATTACATTCAGTTAAAGATTCATTTAATAGCCTTGGATGTTTAGTTTATTGGATTTAGGGTTGAAATAAATGAGAACTCGTAGATAACGAACAATAACACTTTATTGAAATAATAACACTTTATTACATTAATTAGAACCTAAATACAAACTACGAGTTATAGGGCACAAATCCCAACAAACTCCCACTTGAACTAAAAATCTAGCGGGGTAAATCATAATCTAAAACAATAGAAATACAATAATCTAGGGCATCCATATACCCCATTACATATCTCCCACTTGTCCTAGATTAGCCTATGTACATATCTCGTAGACCCAGACTTTCCAGATGACTCTCGAACACTTTAGCCGTGAGAGTTTTTGTAAACGGATTAACAATATTGTGCCCCGAAGCGATTTTCGTGACTGCCACATCTTGCCATTGCACTATTTCTCGTATCACGTGATACTTCCTCTCGATGTGCTTTCCTCGCTTATGGCTGCGAGGTTCGTTCGAATTGGCTACCGCACCACTGTTGTCACAGTATAAGGTGATGGGAGATTCCATGTTTGGAACAACTTCCAAATCAATAAGGAATTTCCTTAGCCAAACAGCCTCTTTACCTGCTTCACAAGCAGCGACATACTCAACCTCCATTATGGAGTCAGCGATGCATCCTTGCTTGATGCTTCACCATACTATAGCTCCCCCGTTAAGGGTGAAAACTGATCCCGATGTGGATTTCCGAGAATCCTTATTGGTTTGAAAATCAGAATCAGTGTATCCAGTAAGGATCAAATCCTTAGACACATACACAAACGTATAGTCCCTCGTTCTCCTTAGATACTTGATGATATTTTTAACTGTTGTCCAGTTGTCTAACCCTTGATTCGACTGGTACCTACTGACTATTCCCCCTGCATAGCAAATGTCCGGCCTCGTGCACAGCATAACATACATTAAGCTACCTATTGTAGAGGCATAGGGAATATGTCTCATATCCTCAACATCTTGAGGTGTCTTCGAACATTGTTCCCTAGACAGATGAACTCTGTGCCTGAAGGGCAATAAGTCTCTCTTGGAATTCTGCATCGAATATCTGGCCAATATTTTGTCGATATAAGACGGTTGAGACAGTGCTAGCGGTGTTCTTGCGATTCCTGAATATCTGAATCCCAAGAACATATTGTGTCTCTCCCAAATCTTTCATTTGGAATTGGGTCGCTAGACAATTTTTTATGTCAGTAAGGTATCCTACATCATTTCCAATGAGTAGGATATCATCCACATAAAGTACTAACAAAGCTACTTTGTCGTTGATGATCCTCTTGTAAACACAAGGCTCATCAATGTTTTGGTCAAAGCCGTAAGACTTGATCGCAGTATCAAATCTTATATTTCAAGATCTTGACGCTTGTTTCAGCCCATATATGTTTCAGCCCATAAATGATCATTCGGGCTGATACATATAGATGCTCTCGTCAAGATTACCATTCAAAAAGGCAGTCTTGACGTCCATTTGCCAAATTTCATAATCATAAAATGCGGCTATGGACAAGAGTATCCTTATAGACTTCAGCATAGCAATAGGGGAAAAAGTTTCTTCATAGTCAACTCCTTCCCTTTGAGTAAAACCCTTTACTACAAGCCTAGCCTTAAAGGTCCAGTACCTTTCCCTACATGCATCTCTCTTTCTCTTATAGATCCATTTACACCCTATCGGTCCTAACCCCTTCAGTTGGTCTACAAGTTCCCATACTGAATTGAAGTCCATTGACTCCATTTCAAGGTCCATGGCTTTGATCCATTGGTCCTTGTCTAGGTCATTCATTGCCTGTTCATAAGACAATGGATCTTCTACGCCGTCATCAGGTATGACAACTTGAGTTTCAGCTAAACGCAAGTAGCGGTCAGGTTGGGAAACAACCCTCCCACTGCGTCGAGGCATTCCTAACGATTGAGAAGGACGAGACTGACTTGAGGTGCTGGTTCTTCCATCAACGCTTGTTGAAGGTCCAGCTTGATCAACAACTCTTGTTGGTTCATGTGTAGCTTCATTTAGTACTAATTTGCTACGCGATTTGTGGTTCCTTTTGTGATCTTCCTCCAAGATCGTGGCGTTTGTCGATATAATCACCTTGTTTTCTTGTGGGTCGTAGAAAAGACAACCTCTCGTCTCTTTGGGATTGCCAAAAAAAGGCACAATATTGAACGAGGTTCCAGTTTCTTTGGGTTTATCACGAGCACGTGTGCCGGACAACCCCAAAACCTGAAGTGTTGTAAACTAGGTTTACGCCCCTTCCAAAGTTCAAAAGGTGTTTCTGAAACACTTTTTAATTGAACACTATTCAAGATTTGAACTGCAATCTCTACTGCATATCCCCAAAACGAGGCAGGCAATTGAGCATAGCTCATCATAGAACGAACCATGTCTAACAAGGTTCTATTTCTCCTTTCTGACACACCATTTTGTTGTGGTGTATTAGTTGCAGAGAGTTGAGATTTAATTCCATGTTCTATCATATAGTCCTGGAATCTCAAATCCATATACTCTCGTCCTCGATCTGATCGAAGCGTTTTAATGGTTTTTCCTAATGCATTCTCTACTTCAGCCTTATACTCTTTGAACTTTTCAAGAGCTTCAGACTTGTGATGTATTAGGTATAGATAACCATACCTAGAATAATCATCTATGAAAGAGATGAAATATTCGTACCCTCCTCGAGCTTTGACATTCACTGGACAACAAAGATCCGAATGCACAAGTTTTAGGGGCTCTATGGCTCTGTAACCTTTTCAAGTAAAAGGTCGTTTGGTCATTTTACCTTCCAAGCAAGACTCGCAAGGTGGTAAAGAATCATCTTCTAACTTGTTTAGAAGTCCATTCTTAGAGAGTCTCTCAATCCGGTTGAGATTAATATGACCAAGTCTAAGATGCCATAGATAGGTATTATTATTAGGAGAAATTCTTTGCCTTTTATTTTGAGTGTCAGCATTCTTAAACATCTCATGATTTAAAATTGCTTTGGTTTTGTTCGGTTTCAGTACATACAATCCATTTTTCAATTTAGCAGAACAAATATTGACACCTTCTTTCAAAATGAACGCTTCATTAATTGAAAAAGAAATACAATATCCAAGTTCTATTAAACAAGAGATAGAAGTTAAGTTCCTTTTAAGCTTAGGAACTATATACAAATTTTTCAATAAAAGGAATCTATCTCTGAAAAATAACTTGGCATCTCCCACCGCACGAGCCGAGACGCGCCTCCTGCTCCACTTCACGAGCGTCGTCTCACCCTCTTCGAGCTCCTTGAAGGAACTAGTTTCCTGAAATGAAGAGCAAACATGATTAGTGGCTCCTGAATCAAGTATCCAGGTAAAATCATCATTTTCCACTAAACAAGTTTCAAGAACAAGTAAATCTAATTTACCTTTCTTCTCTTTGAGCTCAACAAGGTACTTTCGACAGTTTCGCTTCCAATGCCCATCCACGTTGCAGTGGAAATATTTTCCTTTATCTGCAACCTTGGATTTTCCCTTGCCCTTGTCAGCAGCAGGTGCCTTCCCTTTCCCTCATATTTCTTTTGGGTCTTCTTAAGCCCAAAAGATGAGCTACAGGACTTAGTCCCAGAGGATGAACCCTTCTAGAACCTTCTGGAATGGGCAAACAGATTTACCTCTCCATTAGCCTATCCCTTATTCTTCATAAGAGACTGGAAAGTCTGTATTTCATTAAGGAGAGTAGTCAGGTTATACTCTATCTTGTTCATCACCGCATTGTTTGGAATTGCAGAATCTCTTCTAAGAGATTCCCTGATGAACGATACGACTTTGCTCGTCAATGACCGCTCCGTTCATCTCAACCACGTTGAAGTGGACCATCGATCAAGAATGTGTTCTCTCACCGATGACCCTCCTTCATACGGGAGTTATAAACGCGTTTTGAGGGATTCGTGCGAATCATCCGCATTTCGTTGTCCAAACATTTCCTGCAACGAACTCATGATCTCATGAGCTGAGACGATGCCCTCGTGCTTTTTGGCCACAACTTCAGAAGCACTAGCCAAAATGTAGACCTTGGCCTTATCATTGGCTTTGATCCAGCAGTCGTACGCCTCCTTAACAGATTGAGGAGCGTTACGAGCAGAGATTTGAGGACATTCCTCAGACAGTACAAACTGTAGGTCATCAACAACAAGAATCGTATTCAGGTTGGATTGCCACGTAGTAAAATTCTCACCAGTTAAACAGTCGCTTTTAAGTAAGGCTATTATTGAGGACGACATGCTGAAAATCCAAAATAGTTCTAATTAGTTATGCCTTTTAACCCATTGTAAAAACCAATTAAATTTAGCAAAATTATTAAAGAACCCTAGTGTTTAAACTAAACCCAATGTTTAAATTAAACCTTTAATTTTGCAACGATACTTCAAGGGTTTAGAACAAAAGCCTCCGTCGGGCAGTTAGTCATTCCTCCCTTGAATTGAGACTTTCTCAGCCAATTCTCACTACCAGAACATCTCATTTCCCAATGGTCCTTAGCTACCGTTTGTTTGGTCAAGGTCTTGTTAACTAGCTTAACTCATCTCGTAAATGTGACCCTACCATTTTCATATCCAATAGGCTCGAGCCAACAGACAATTATTAAGAAAGACAACTGCTGGCAAATAACCTAAGAGACCCTATCCATTACTGGAGTTCGCGGTGTTCCGATCCCTATAGTCAGGCCCTCCATAGGGTTTGGCTATTCCAGGACAACCTAGCAGGCAGACTATAGAAATCTCACGGTGCGACCTAATGGAGGAGACCGTAGGATATGTTGACACACGTCCTGCTCCCAATTACTATGGATACTTCCCTCATTAACCTTGGTATTGAACCATACAAACACATACCATAGGGGGACGCCCTATTGACGTTGCGTAGCGGAGCATGGAACTCACGGTGTGATCTCTTGAGGACGTGAGAGTAAACTCGATGTGAACATCTCGGTTTCTCCCACTGAAGTTCCTAAAATTAGGGTATAGGTTTAACTTAGTTGGATTCTGGCTAAAAGAATCTATCTAAGTCTATGCCTATTATAACTATTATAACTAGGTCTTAAAACCTTATGTCTAGGTGAATAAACATTTTAATTACCTAGAGATAAAAATAGAACTAAGGTTAATTCAACTCAGGTTCCGGGTCAGTTCCCAGGTAGGAGGTGTTTCGTTAACCGTCAGCTTAAGTACCCATAACCTTTGACAGAACTTCATCGGTAGAGTTCCCTTATAACCAAAGTTCTAAAGTCCTACTATATTTTAAACTATTTAAACTACTACGTAAGACTAATTTCTAATCCTATTAGAAATTAAAACTTTGGTCTAAATTAATTTTAAACGATTTAAAAGTAATTTAAATTTTAACCGAAGTTCCTATGTTTGCATGCATTTCTTTATTAATAGGTTATGGTTTCTAAAACCCCTTTAATTTATAACTTTTATAAATTTTAATAAGTAACCTATGAAAGAAACTATATTATAAATCCAACAATCTGTATTCAAATTGGAATTATAAAAGAAATTCAACTAATTGAATTATAAAATTACTTAAACAAAATAACATTTATTTTAAACTAAGTAATTTCATGGTCCATGCAATTTATTTTCCATATAATCTAATCATAACAATTATAATTAATTACTCATGAAAAATAAATTAATCATGCATTTAACCATATTCATATAACATTTATATAAATAAAATGCATGAACATACTTATCCTAAGGTGGGAATAATCTAAATGACATTCATAAAGACAAAAAACAGTAAAACCGAAATAATTTGGCCCGTAAAGTGCCAAAAAAAAAAAATTACATTAATTTATTTCATGAAACCAGTCCAAAAACACCCTGTTCCGGCCTTGAACTGCTCGAATCGGACCAAAACTAACGAACCAAATTAACCGGTCCATGTCATCTGAATGCCCCACGGTGTTGCAACGCTGACGCCAAATACAGTAACTCTGCTTTGTCGTATGCGCGCTGCTATCGGGATGACGTTGAACGCCGAGGGCGCGTTTCAACGCCACCGACTTCTGAGCGCGCGCGCGATAGGGAGCGGCGGCGTCGCGACGCTGCTCGTCGTCCATCGCGTTAACGCTGATGAACGGCGTTACTGTAACGCCGCCGTAGCGCGTTAACGCCGCCGCTTCGGCAACAACTTTCTTCTTCGAGTAGAACAACATTGTTCTTCAATTCCTCCCTCAAATCTTAATCAAATCGAATGAAACTGGTCCCGAACGACTCGTAACTCAATTACAGACTGAATTATGCACTTTTTGCCCAAAAACGCAGAGGCCTTTACATACAATTTGAAAAAAATCGAAGTAAACTAAGGAAAAAAAATTCCTAAACAAGTTTTACAGCAAACCAAATGCGTTTCCAACCAAATCAATGCAATTTTGTTTCAAAACAAAACAAATCAAGCATTTCTCCGATACCAATTGATGGAGATCTGATTTCCTTGAGCAACGGAAACGTGTTTGGGATCGTTAATATGCTTGATTGTTTTAATTGAAACAAAAACCAGTACATTGATAAATAATACAGAACAAGCATGAATTTCTAATCCTATTAGACATGGATAATAGCATACATGCAAACATGTAAAGTTTAACAATTAAACTAAAGGGCAGAAGAAGAATACCTTTGTAGTTTCTAATTTTCTAGCAACGCCTTGCTCCTAGCTTTTCAGCAAAAACAACAGAACTTCTCTGTTTTTCTCCAAGAAGAACACTACCAACAGGAGAACCTTCTATATTTCTGAGTTCTACTTAGATCTACCTTGGTGGAAAGGTAATCCAACTCTTGGAAGAAGAATTTTGGGAATGATTCAGATTGAGAGAGAGAGAATTCTTCTGTAAGTATGGAAAATGATCAATCGATCAACTAAAGTGAGCAACCCCCTTCTCCCTATTAAACTGTCGATAGGGAGAAGGGGAGGGGTAGTGGGGAACGTGTCTGAGTGACACGCTCCCTCATTTATTATTATTAAAATAATAATAATAATAATGATGATATTGATAATAATAAAATATATTTAAATCAAATTTAATTATTCATTTAAATCATATTTAAATAATACAAATTAAATATCATATATTTAATTTGGATTAAATCTCATTTAATCATATGACCCCTTTAACCTATAGTTTTAATGTACAACCAGTGCACATTAAATTTGATCCTATAGTTTGCAAATGTGAATCACATCCACATTTAATATAATATTTGAACTCTTTCAAATATTCAATTCTCTCATATAATTTAATATGAATCATATTCACATTAAATTTATAATATATAGTTCCAAAACTATATATATTATATTGTATCAATATACATTAAGTTTATTCCCTAATGAATTTGAACATTTCAAATTCAAATGATCTAAGAACCCTTTACGAGCTAGAAGGTGGACCTAATGGACCTACAGATCAGAAGCTCTAAAGATACAAGATTGCTCGGTTAATCTCATTAACCTTCCAATCAACATTCGTTAACTGCGGGAATACTCCACTAAAGTCCCACAGCTGCACTCTTCTCACCTCAGATATATTTATGTGTCCATGGATATTGACCAATAACAGCAAGTCAATCCTTCACGAATGTTCGTAACACCAGCTGGGGCAAATTACCGTTTTACCCCTAGGTTACATCTTGTGCATTAACTACCAGTGCTCCTCTAATGAACAATTTGTTTGTGGTCCTACCAACAAACATAGTCCCTCTCGGGCCAATGAGAGGGTCGGGCCCTTTGTTCAAGTCCTGGAGACACCACTTAAGGGAACATTCCTCTACTTACCCTAGTAGGCGGGAAGGAGTGAATTCCATCTTGTTAAGTTAAGATCCCAGCCGCTCACTCGGTCTTGTCCACAAGAAGGTAGGCAAGAAAAGAAAAGAAAGAAAGAAGATAAAGGAAAGAAAAGAAAAGGAAAAAAGAAATAGAAAATGAAAAAAAAACAAAAGTGCAAAAAGACAAACTCTTCCACCGTTTGACTTTTTTTTAAAAAGGGTTTCTCTCCATTTTCTTCTCTTTCATCACAATCTAAGGCTGAAGCTTCGTGGTTGAAGGAGAAAGGAAGAAGAAGGAGGCCATTTTTGGTGATTTTGGGTTGGAGTTGCAGAATGAAAGAGGAAAACTCAAGGGAATTCATTTTTACAGCAAGAAAATCAACTCAGACAAGCTCTGATTTTCTGTTCATCTCGAGCTCCACAAGAAGAGGTAAGAGTTGAGCTTTTGCTTCATGAAATTTAACTCATATTGGAACAAAATTCGTGAAGGAAGCTCGAGCTAATTCTGATGTTAAGTTGCTGTTTTGTTAAGAGGAAGGCAGAAGACAGAAATTTGCTGTCAAATCCGAGAAGTCTCTGATGTTTTGGTTGTTCTGATCTGTATACTTGGAGTTCAAAGCTCTAATTGGTATGTATTGACATCTTATTCAATTTTCTACAAGTTTTGTGAAGGAATCGTGAGAAGAAAATGATTGGAAGATGTTGTAATCTTCAGGTTAAGTTTCGGTTTGCAAAGCAGGAAGTGAAATCTGGAAAAGCAGCAGAGAATTATTTTAGGGTTAAGCTACTGAGGTAATTTCTAACCAATACGTTAGGAATCTCATTTTCATGTCTTCATAAGAGTTTTAGAGGGTTCAAAAAGGAAGAGTTTGGTATAAAGTACATTCTTTTTCGATAAGTAATGAAGAAGTTATGGCTGTCTGAAAACAGGGCAGAAAATCATAAAATGCTGGAATTTTGAAAGTGTGTTTTCTTGCAAGTTTTAAGGTCCAAAATCATGAGCTCGAGGTTCTAATGATTGATTTGGCTTGTTTGACAGGCCAAGAGCAAATAGGTCAAGTTTACAAGCCAAGGTTCCAATTCTAATACGGTGAGTGACTCTATCTTAGAACTATGTTTGACCTATGTTTTTTCTTCATGAACATAAGTGTTGATAATTACATCTTGATTGAACTAGTTGTGAATGGCTTCATAGAGTTTTCTAACATAAAGTCATGATGGAACCTAAGCATGCTTTGAATTAGTTGTAACTATAAATCCAGGTATGGAAACTAAATTATGAAAGTATGCTTTCCTTTAGAGAATGTTTTGTGTAAATCCACTTGGGAACATGTATAAATGACAATGTGGAAATGTCAAGGAATTGTTGTATATGTTATAAAGACATGATTTCCATGGTACACAAATTATGCTCTTGTTTGGGGTTAACCCCTAATACTGAAGGACATTCGAGAAGGTACTTAGGGGGGAAATGAATCATGATATCCCGATACTGAAGGACAATGAGAAGGTATCCTGAAGTAAATAGTTTTACCTAAATAATTTGAAGGACAATGAGAAGGTATTCGGGTAGTAATTGGTTTTACCTTAATATCTTTGAAGGACATAGAGAAGGTATTAGGAAAACCAAACGACTAAAGGCATTCCACGTGCACGTGAGAGAGAGAGTGGTACGAACCTTATTGGTATAAATGTAACTCTACCACCTCTATGGTTTAATGTGGTATCATGTCATGTGTTTTATTGTTATGAGTTTCTATTTTATTGATCTATCAACCCTCGATATGTTAGTACATTTCGAGTTTTGTGCTATGCACAAGTGATGACTTAAACTCAGAAATTGGAAGCATGATTTGTTTATGTTTACAAACAAATGTTAGGCTATTTTCTACTTATAATCTGCCATTATTATGATTCACTGTGAGCTTATAATGTTTTAAAGATAGACACTCACCGAGCTTTTTAGCTCATTTTTCCAATGTTTTCAAACCTTTTCAGGTAGAGATCGAGCTCCTTGTACCTGACATCCTGCCATAGTCTGCTGGAAGTTTCATAAGTTGTTAGTTTGTACGTGGCTGGTGTTGTATAGCAAGACGTTAAATAGTTATAGAAGTTTTGTACATTAGTGGTTGTATAAGCAATGAGTTGTCTTGTGTTGTTTTGATGCACTTGACTTTTAGTTCCAAGAGAGACTTATGAAGGGTTTATCCTTGTGTATGTTTAATAGTTGTCCAGTTTTCATTGTGTTATGTTAAAATGTTCTATATGCGAACATAGTATGTTTATCGGAGAAACGTGATCAGCAGATATTGTTAAGAGGTAAACAATGTCTGTTGGTTTCACGCCGCCTTCGGGCTAAGTAGCGAGTAGTTCGGGAGGGGTGTGACAACTTGGTATCGTGAGCGCTTAGCTCCATGGGAATGAGACAGAGCAAGTTAGCTCTAGAAGGAACCGAAAAGTAAATAGCAAGTTATTGAGTTGGTTCAATAGAACTAGTAGAGTATGGTCCAAGTAAGGATAAGAGTAAGTCCAAATGGACTAGAATGTGAACACAAGTCTAGAATTGTGCATTTGAGTTGAGTACTCATTACATGTCTAGTATGTTAATATGTTATAGAAGTCATGCCACCACGTACTAGCGGCGATGCAGCAAGATCGGGACGGGGACGCAGATCCTACCCAAGATCAATCCCAAAGGAGATCTAGTGCCCCGAGAGTTTAGATAGGGGCCAAAACTAAGCAAAGATGCTAATTCCTCACAGAGGTAGTTAAGCCATAGGTAGCAGGGCTAAGTAATCCAGATAAGACATATATAATAGATTACCTAAAAGAATTAGGAGCCACAGTGTTTGAGGGTTCCAAAGATCCAGCTGAAGCTGAGGTTATCCAGCTGAAGCTGAGGTTTGGCTGATTAAGCTTGATAAATGTTTTGATGTTATGAGTTTCTCTGAGAAGCAAAATGCTAAGTTGGCCACATTCTTGCTGCTAAAGGAAGCAGAAGGATGATGGAAATCGATGTTAGCCAGTTGTAGTGATGCACGTACTTCACACTGGCAAACTTTCAGAAGTATATTTGAAAATAAATATTACCCTAGCACGTACCGAGAGGCAGAGAGGGATGAATTTTGTTAGAACTAAAACAAGATACACTTTCAGTGGCTGAGTATGAGAGAAGATATACCGAGTTGTCGCGGTATGTTGATGTGATTATGGCATCTAAGAGCGGCAGTGTCGACGATTTGAAAGAGAGGTTACGACACGAGATACGCACTCCCGCCATGACCATTGCTAAGTGGACCGACTTCTCTCGATTGGTAGAGACCGCTCACGTGTTGAGCGAGTATAGCAGAGGAGAAGTCGATGAGTGAAGCCTAGTTGTGGAGGCTTCAGCAAGCGCGCTTTCAAGGTCGTGAGCAATGAGGTTCACACTTGAGTAAATGTTTCAAGTCAATAAGACTTTAAGGAGCAAGCTAGTAGCCAAGTAGCTGTGCATCGAGGCGGATGATTGTGGGTAGTGCCTATCGAGGCGAGTTAAAAGGACCTAGTTAGTTTGTTTGATTGGCAAAGCAGTTGCGGGGAGGGCAAGAGTCTATTGCAAGTATAGCAAGGAAAACTCCATGAGTGATCTCATTGCAAGAAATCATCAAGGTCATTGTCTTGTGAGAGTTGGTACATGCTACCAAAGGTCTTGACAACCGAGGACATGTCAAGAGAGATTGTCCACAGCCTATGGACAAATGCATGAGGGACTAGGGAGTTAAGTCCCGCATGCAGAGAGCAGCGGAGAGTTTCATGCGGCGCAAGAGAGGGCACCAGTGGTGTTAGACTAAAGAGAGTTGTAGGAGGTCTAGGCAACACGGAAAGGTCTACGCTATGACTCAAGAAGAAGCGTAAGATGCATCATAAGTCATTATCGGTATGATTACTATTTGTAATGTATTTGCACTTGTTTTAATAAAACCGGTGCTACACATTTCTTTGTTTTTAGTATGTTCTTGACTAAGTTGAATGGGAAGCTAGAACCTTTATGCAAAAGGTTAGTTATATACACTCTAGTTGGTGATGTGTTACTAGTCAATGCAAAGTTGTTATGGGACTATGAGGTCTTAGTAGAAGGTCTTATTATGTTAGTGGATCTTCTTTCACTAGACTTGCAGGTATGAGATGCAATCTTAAGGATGGATTTCGTATTTACTCATTATGCTTCCAGAGATTGCCAAATAAAGGAAGTTGTTTTCAAGAAACCAGGGTTAGCTGAAGTGGTTTTAGGGGATAAAAGAAAGATTATTCCTACGAGTTTGATTTCAGCATTCAAAGCTCAGAAATTGTTGAGAAAAGGATGCACGACGTTTCTTGCTCACGTAGTGGAGGTGCAGGAAGAAAAGCTAAAACCAGAAGATGTACTTGTGGTAAATGAGTTTCTTGATGTTTTTCCAGCAGATATGTCAGGGTTGCCACCTGATAGGGAGGTAGAGTTCACCATTGAATTGCTACCAGGAACAACACCTATTTCGCAGGCGCCGTATAGAATGGCTCCAAGTGAGCTCAAAGAGCTGAAGATGCAATTGCAAGACCTAGTTGATAAGGGATACATCAGACCTAGTATATCACCCTGGGGAGCTCCAGTGTTATTTGTAAAGAAGAAAGATGGTACCCTTAGGTTATGCATTGATTACAGACAGTTAAACAAAGTCACGATACGTAACAAGTATCCTTTACCCCGTATTGATGACTTGTTTGACCATTCGAGGAGCATCGGTGTTTTCTAAGATTGATTTGAGATCGAGATACCATCGCTTAAAGGTAAGGGAATCAGACATTCTAAGACAAAGATTCGTAACTGTGCACGCATTATGAGTTTCTAGTAATGCCGTTCGGGTTTGACGAATGCACCAAAGAGCTTTTATGGACCTCATGAACAGGATATTCCACCAAAGATTTGGATCGGTTCGTGATAGTATTTATTGATGATATACTAGTTTACTCGATTGACAGAAAGCTCATGAGGAACATTTAAGGATTATTTTGCAAACACTACGAGATAAACAATTTATACGCTAAATTCACCAAATGTGAGTTTTGGTTGGATCGTAGTGTTTTTGGGGCATGTTGTCTCAAAGAAATGGTGTTAGTGTGGATCCAAATAAAGTTAAAGTCAGAGACAATCGGGAAAGACCAATCGGTCACGACAGAGGTACGTAGTTTCCTAGGCTTGGCAGGATACTACAAAGCGCGGTTGTTGAGGATTTCTCACGATTAGCATTACCCTTAACAAATTTTGACAAGAAAGAATGCTAAGTTTGAGTGGTCGATAAGTGTGACAGCAGTTTTCGGGAGTGAAAAAGAGATTAATTACAACACCTATTCGACACTTCCTGTAACGGGAAAAGAGTATGTGATTTACTGTGATGCCTCGAGACAGGGTTTAGGGTTTGTGCTCGTGCAAGAAGGAAAAGTAATAGCTTATACGTCAAGACAATTGAAAAAGCACGAATGTAATTACCCTACCCATGATTTCGAGCTAGCAAAGCAGCTTGTTTTAGCACTAAAGATCCGGAGACATTACTTGTTTGGTGAAAGGTGTCACATCTACACGCATCATAAGAGTCTCAAGTATATCTTTCATCGAGAGGAGTTGAATATGAGACAAAGAAGATGGTTAGAACTTATTAAAGATTATGATTGTACTATAGAATACCATCCCGTAAGGTGAATGTGGTAGCAGATGCATTGAAAGCAGAAGTGAAGACTTCCTAGGGATACCTTGTGTGGTATTCGAGCAACATTTTTATGTACTTTAAGAATTCTAAGGCGCTTGAAACTGCAGAGAATTCAGGGTCTTTTAGTTAAATTTCGATCGTGCCTTCACTGTAATAGAGATTGTGAGAAGATAATCGAGAGAATAGTAACTTGCGAAAAATGTTTGGAAAGTCCAAACAGGCTCGAAGAAAAATTTAAAATGAGATCGATTTGAGCCCATAGAAACAGGGAAGACTATGCCTTCCGAGTGTTAGTGAGCTTAAAGATGCTATTCTAGAGGAAGCTCACAGATTCAACTACGCTATGCATCCGGAAGCATCAAGATGTGTAAAACCTTGAATGGGACTTATTGGTGGCACAGGATGAAGCGAGAGATAGCCGATTATGTTGATAGATGTTTGATATGCCAACAAAGTTAAACCAGCTAGACACGCACCGAAGACTCTTTAATCCACTACTCGTGTCGTGAGTGGAAATGAGAGCATATCGCTATGGATTTCCTGTTGTTTGTACATCATACTCAAGTGGGCATGATGGTATATGGTAATAGTCGATAGACTCACTAAGACAACAAGGTTTATACCGATTAAAATCGACGTCTACGCTTGATCCGCTTGCTAAGCTATACGTCGATAAAATTGTGAGTCAATACGAGTGCCGTTGTCTCATCGTTTCGATAGAGATCCAAGATTGACTTCTAAGTTTTGGCCTAGTTTACGTAAAGCTATGGGAACAAAGTCAAGTTTAGTACAAAGATTCCATCCTCGCATGGATGGGCGATCGAGAGAGACTATCCGCACCTTAGAGGACATGTTGAGAGCATGTGTCCTTCGGTTTAAAGGAGTTGGGATACTCACCTATCGCTTATGGAATTTGCTTACGATGAATGAATACCAATGAGTATTGGTATGGCACCATTTGAGGCTCAGTATGGAAGACCATGTAGAACGCCCGTATGTTGGAATGAAGTTGGAGAGCGGAAGCTTATCGGTCATGAGTTGGTACAAGTTACTACAGACAATATTAAGGTAATCAAAGAGAATCTGAAGGTAGCTCAAGACCGTCAGAAGAGTTACGCAGATAAGCGCGAAAAAGGGACTTAGAATTCCAAGTCGAGATCAAGTTTTCTTGAAGTTATCTCCGTGGAGAGGTGTCCTTCGTTTTTTGTAAGAAGGGCAAACTAAGCCCTAGATATATTGGTCCTTATCCAATGAACGGGACGAGTTGGGCGGCACCTTCGCTGTTTGAGTTGCCAGCAGAACTATCTCGAGTACATGATGTTTTTCATGTGTTCATGCTTTGAGGAAGTATATCCCGATCCGACACATGTGTTGCAAGCACAACCAGTTGAGCTGAAAGAAGACATGAGTTACGTTGAGGATGCAGTTCAAATCCTCGACAGGAAAAAACAAGTTTTGAGGAACAAGACGATCCCACTCGTGAAGGTTCGTTGTTGACATCACGGAGTGGAGGAGGCAACCTGAGAGTTAGAAGACTAAATGAGGAGGAAGTAAATGAGAACTACTAAATTTCGAGGACGAAAATTTCTCAAGGGAGGTAAGTTGTAAACCCGAGATCTTTCTTTGGAACTTCCTTATTATCAAACAACAAAAAAAAAAGAAGAAATGAATGTTTAAAACTTGGTTCCCCATGTTTTAAAAAAAAAAATAATAATGAAGTGAAAGACAAAAGGAAAACAAGGAAGAAAAAGTTTAAACCATTTTGGTTTGGTTTGCTTTTAAACACAAAAGAAGAAAAGGAAATGAAACAAATGTTTTATATTAAGTTATTTTGGTTTTGTTAAGAAAAGAAAAGAAAAGAAAAGAAAAGAAAGAAAGAAGATAAAGGAAAGAAAAGAAAAGGAAAAAAAAAGAAATAGAAAATGAAAAAAAAAAAAAATTGCAAAAAGACAAACTCTTCCACCGCTTGACTTTTTTTTTTTTTTTAAAGGTTTCTCTCCATTTCTTCTCTTTCATCACAATCTAAGGCTGAAGCTTCGTGGTTGAAGGAGAAAGGAAGAAGAAGGAGGCCATTTTTGGTGATTTTGGGTTGGAGTTGCGTAATGAAAGAGGAAAACTCAAGGGAATTCATTTTTACAAAGAAGAAAATCAACTCGCATACAAGCTCTGATTTTCTGTTCATCTCGAGCTCCACAAGAAGAGGTAAGAGTTGAGCTTTTGCTTCATGAAATTTAACTCATATTGGAACAAAATTCGTGAAGGAAGCTCGAGCTAATTCTGATGTTAAGTTGCTGTTTTGTTAAGAGGAAGGCAGAAGACAGAAATTTGCTGTCAAATCCGAGAAGTCTCTGATGTTTTGGTTGTTCTGATCTGTATACTTGGAGTTCAAAGCTCTAATTGGTATGTTTTGACATCTTATTCAATTTTCTACAAGTTTTGTGAAGGAATCGTGAGAAGAAAATGATTGGAAGATGTTGTAATCTTCAGGTTAAGTTTCGGGTTGCAGCAGGAAGTGAAATCTGGAAAAGCAGCAGAATTATTTTAGGGGTTAAGCTACTGAGGTAACTTCTAACAAATACGTTAGGAATCTCATTTTCATGTCTTCATAAGAGTTTTAGAGGGTTCAAAAAGGAAGAGTTTGGTATAAAGTACATTCTTTTTGGATAAGTAATGAAGAAGTTATGGCTGTCTGAAAACAGGGCAGAAAATCATAAAATGCTGGAATTTTGAAAGTGTGTTTTCTTGCAAGTTTTAAGGTCCAAAATCATGAGCTCGAGGTTCTAATGATTGATTTGGCTTGTTTGACAGGCCAAGAGCAAATAGGTCAAGTTTACAAGCCAAGGTTCCAACTCTAATACGGTGAGTGACTCTATCTTAGAACTATGTTTGACCTATGTTTTTTCTTCATGAACATAAGTGTTGATAATTACATCTTGATTGAACTAGTTGTGAATGGCTTCATAGAGTTTTCTAACATAAAGTCATGATGGAACCTAAGCATGCTTTGAATTAGTTGTAACTATAAATCCAGTATGGAAACTAAATTATGAAAGTATGCTTTCCTTTAGAGAATGTTTTGTGTAAATCCACTTGGGAACATGTATAAATGACAATGTGGAAATGTCAAGGAATTGTTGTATATGTTATAAAGACATGATTTCCATGGTACACAAATTATGCCCTTGTTTGGGGTTAACCCCTAATCATCAAGGACATTCGAGAAGGTACTTAGGGGAAATGAATCATGATATCCCGATCTCAAGGACAATGAGAAGGTATCCGGAAGTAAATAGTTTTACCTAAATCTTTGAAGGACAATGAGAAGGTATTCGGGTAGTAATTGGTTTTACCTTAATCTTTGAAGGACATAGAGAAGGTATTAGGGAAAACCAAACGACAAAGGCATTCCACGTGCACGTGAGAGAGAGAGAGGTACGAACCTTATTGGTATAAATGTAACTCTACCACCTCTATGGTTTAATGTGGTATCATGTCATGTGTTTTATTGTTATGAGTTTCTATTTTATTGATCTATCAACCCTCGATATGTTAGTACATTTCGAGTTTTGTGCTATGCACAAGTGATGACTTAAACTCAGTAAATTGGAAGCATGATTTGTTTATGTTTACAAACAGATGTTAGGCTATTTTCTACTTATAATCTGCCATTATTATGATTCACCCGTGAGCTTATAATGTTTTAAAGATAGACACTCACCGAGCTTTTTAGCTCATTTTTCCAATGTTTTCAAACCTTTTCGTGAGAGATCGAGCTCCTTGTACCGACATCCTGCCATAGTCTGTTTGGAAGTTTCATAAGTTGTTAGTTTGTACGTGGCTGGTGTTGTATAGGAAGACGTTAAATAGTTATAGAAGTTTTGTACATTAGTGGTTGTATAAGCAATGAGTTGTCTTGTGTTGTTTTGATGCACTTGACTTTTAGTTCCAAGAGAGACTTATGAAGGGTTTCTCCTTGTGTATGTTTAATAGTTGTCCAGATTTACATTTGTGTTATGTTAAAATGTTCTATATGCGAACATAGTATGTTTATCAGAGAAACAGGATCGTGAGATATTGTTAAGAGGTAAACAATGTCTGTTGGTTTCACGCCGCCTTTCGGGCTAAGTAGCAGGTAGTTCGGGAGGGGGTGTGACAGAGTGGCCCGAGACTGCCGACTCAATATGCCTCCCATTTCAGGGATAAAATCGGGTAGATAGCTGGGAACATAGTTCTGCAACATGGAATTCACTCCTACCCGCTTTAGGGATTAGTAGAGAGGTTGTTCCTTAAGTCTTCGACTCCGGTGTCTTGAACAAAGGGCCCACCCTCTCATTGGCCCGAGAGGGATTCGGTTTCTTTGGTTGGACCACAAACCAATTGTTCATTAGAGGATCAGTGGTACTTAAGGAATAAGAGGTAATTACAGGTGTAAAACGGTAATTTTGATCCAGCTGTAATTACGAACGACCTGTGAAGGATCGACTTACTAATCATGGTTATATCGAGTGGACAGAAATATATCTACAATGAGGAGAGTGCAACCACTGGGCTTTAGTAGAGTGTCCTGGTGGTTAACGAATGTTGATTAGCTAGGTTAAATAGTTTGACCGGTTAATCTCGTATCGTTGGAGCTCATGATCTGTAGGTCCATTAGGTCCTCCTTACTAGCTCAGACTTAGCCTTATAACATTTTGAGAGAAAAGAATTTGAATTGTTCAAATTCGAGTTTGGAAGAAAGCGTTAATTATATGTGATATATTTAACAAATCATAGCTTAATTATGAATTAAACTATGATTAATAAGAGGTGGATATATTTAAATATGATTTAAATGTCGGATCGGTTTATAACATGAATAAGGATTCATGTTCGGAAAAACGATCGAGATCGGACAATTTATTTAATTTAATATTTGATATTAAATTAAATTAAAAAATTATTTAATTTAATTAATTATTTAATAATTTAATTAATTTAATTAATTTTAATTAAAAATCAATTTAATATTGATTTTTGAATTAAAATTAAATAAAAATTCAAGGATTTCCATGAAACCCAACTTGACAACTTGCCCAATCTTACTCATCTTCAAAATTCACCAAAATTGGCCACCTCCATCTCAAAGCATCCTCATCACCCTTGAGTTGTCACTCCATTGAAGCTTTTTGAAGTTTTATATAATGGTGATTAGAGGGATGTTGAGAGAATTACACAGAAAATTCAATATTCCCGAATTAGTGACCTTTAAGGTCTTTTCTTCCAAATTCTCTCAACCTAGGATCCCACAATCCGATCTAAGGCCTGAGGATAGTAGGGAAGACTCTAACGGTTAATCACGAAGTGTTCGTGTTGAAAACCATTCACCGGGTGAAGAGAATTTGATCTTCAAAGTTGAGTTTTCGATCCCTCTATTTTTCCAGTTTTGAGCATGTTCTTTATTTTACATCATTGATCAACTTAGAGTATTCAAGATCCAAAATTGTTTCCGCTTTCTTAATCTAGACTCTTTCAATTGGTATCAGAGCAATTTTAAGCACTCAATTTGATCAATTGTGTTCTATGGTGGGTATTTTTTGAAATACAATTTTTTTGGGCGTCTAAAGTGTTCTTCTGGATTTGACATTTAAATTGAGCATCAATTTGTGCTTCATTTTTAAATTGCTCAAGTGTGTTTGACCATTAATGTGTGTAGAAGAAGCTGTAAAAATTTCAAGTCGTTTGGAGTTTGGGAAGGCCTTCAATTTGATGAAAGAAGCCACGGAGGTCCAAAAATTCAAAAAACAGAGCAGCTGTTTTTTTTCTGCTACAGTGTTTTTCATCCTCCAGCCCGTGTTTCCAATTTTGGAGAAGAAATAGTTGACTTTGACTCCGGTCAGTTGACTTTGACTGCTTCAACTATTTTGGACCGGTTCGGCTCGTTTTTGGTCCGGTTCGGGTGTTTTTAGACCGGTTCTGACTATTTCGAGGTCGGTTTCTGCATTATGGAGGTCTGTTTCACCATTTGGAGGCTCGGTTCACTCTTTTACAGCCCGGTTCAACCTTATGAAGGTCTGGTTCACACATTTGCAAGCCGGTTCGACCCAAATTCGAAGAGTTCGAAGTGGTTCGATGTTAATTCTAGATTATTATTGTAATAATTTAGTAGTTTGCTTGCATTTGATGCCAAAACCAGTCCACTTTAGTGTGTTTAATTAATTATGCATTGTGAATGTATGTTCTAATTAAAATCCCTGATTATATGTGCATAAAGTATGCCATATAGATTTTAAAATCCCACCATAGGAAGCATGCTCCATGCATTGAAACTATGTTATAAGTGTTATAATATATTGTATGCATGTTAATTAGGTTTCATAAGAATTAATATAAGAGTTATATTAATTTATGAAACAAATATTATATGTTTAATTATAATTAATATAAGGGTTATATTAATTAAAAAAAATTAAACATATAATTGCTATGCATTTTTCATATGATGGATTTGTTATAAATGTATGTTTATTCATGTGATGAATGTTCAATCTGTTTATAACATAGAAATGCATGTAAGCTAAGGTTAATTAATTAGTTTTAAAATGGTTTTAGAACTGGAATTAATGAGACCTTAGGTTATCTAGTTCTAATAAGATTAGAATTAGGAAACCAATAATTTATAAACTTTGATTAAAGAGGGACTCTGACTAAGGAAGGTTCTGGCTAGGTTGGGGTACTTAAGCTGACGGAAACGGAACACCCCTACTTGGGAACTGACCTGGGAGTGAATTTAATCCAGAGGTTTATAAATTATCTTTTGTGAGTGGCATTTATTACAAGTTAATAAATTAAACTCATAGACCTAGGTTTATTAAAAGGTTAATAGACTTAGGTAATTCCAGTATAACTGTTATACTTAGGTCATATTGTTTTAGCGGGAATATGCCTAAGTAAAAGTATACCCAAATAGTTTAAAATACTTAGTGGGAGTGAAAAGGTATATATAATATATCAATTTTCTCTTACGCTCTCCACGAAGTTCATAACGTGAGATTTATGCTTGGCCTCGTGATGTCAATAGGGCATCCCCATTCGGATGGTGTTTGCATAAATTAAGAGTAAGGTGAATGGAGAAAGTATTTATAGTAAGTGAGCGAAGGAAGTGTGTCAACACATCCTACGGTCTCCTCCATTAGGTTGGACCGTGAGATTCCCATGTTGCGCTGCGCAGTTGCCCGAAGTAGCACCATCCATTCGGAGGATGTAACATGGGATTCGAACAACTCAAACTCCGTAAATGGATAGGGTCTCTTAGGTCCATTCCCGCTTTGTCTCTCCAAATTTCTAGAACATTGTTGGGGTCGACCTCTGAGGTCTGAAAATGGCGGGTCACACTTACAAGAATTGGTAAGTGTTAGTATGTTCTTGACCAAAATAGCGATAAACTAGAATGTTATAGGAATAAGACTTATTCCGGTATTAGCATTTAGTCAAGAATGTCTTTGTTCAGTGAAGGAGTGATTGACCGCCTCGGTAGCGGTTGCTCGACTCATCGAAATATCGTTAAAAAACAATAATGATTTTATGGGTACATTATTACTTTTGCTAAATTCTTAAATTGGATAGGTTACAAACAATTCACTAATCGAATTCATTCTTTTTCAGCATGTCAAACTCTTTTATCCAGTTACTCGCCTTCAATAAACTTAGCGGCGATAATTATGGAACACGAAATCAAACTTGAATACGATTCTTGTTCTTGATGATCCGAGGTTCGTCTTAACGGAGGAATGTCCTCCCCTCACACGGCTCTACCGCAAACCGAATTGTTCGGATGCTTATGACAGATGGTTTAGGGCTAATGAGAAGGCGAGTCTATATCTTAGCCAAATATATCTGATGTGTTGTCTAAGAAACATGAGACCATGGTCACCGCAAAGGAGATCATAGGATCATTACAGGCGATGTTTGGACAACCGTCCTCATCGGTCCATTATGATGCTGTCAAATACGTTTACAACTCCCGTATGAAGGAGGAGGAGCTTACATTAGGGAACATGTCCTTCACATGATGACCCACTTCAACGTGGCTAAAGTAAATGGCGAAATATAGATGAGAAAAGTCAGGTAACCTTTATTATGGAATCTCTTCCGAAGAGTTTCCTGCCATTCTGCACAAATGCGATGATGAATAAAATAGAGTATAACCTGACTACTCTCCTCAATGAGCTTCATACTTTTGAACCCCTGATGAAATCAAAAGGAAAAGAGAAGGAGGCAAATGTTGTCACTTCGAAGAAATTCCTAAAAGGATCATCCTCACGGACCAAGTGTAGTCCTTCTTTTACCAAGAATAAAGGTATTGTAAGAAGAAGAAGGACAAAGGGAAGGACCAGCTCCCACACGCAAGGCTAAGGCCACGAAAAAATGTTTCCATTGTGGTGGTGACAGAGCCTTTGGAAGAGGAATTGCCCAAAGTACCTTGCGAAAAAGAAAGTCGAGAAGGAAAAACAAGGTAAATATGATTTACTCAAGTTATTGAAACATGTTTAGTGGAACATGATAATTCCGCTGGATATTAGATTCGGGAGCCACTAACAATGTTTGTTCTTCTTTTTCGTGAAACTAGTTCTGGCAAAGCGACTTGCGATGGGGAGATATCTCTCAGGGTTGGAACGGGAGAGGTTGTCTCAGCCAAAGCTGTGGGAGCTGTGAAGTTGTTGTTTAGAGATAGATTTATTTTATTAGAAAATATACTTTTGGTTCCTAGAATCAAAAGAAATCTTGTATCTATCTCTTGTTTGCTTGAACATATGTATAAAGTATCTTTTGATTATAATGAAGCGTTCATTTGCAAAAGAGGTGTACGAATATGTTCTGCTAAACTTGAAAACAACTTATATGTGTTAAGACCAATAGAAGTAAAAGCTATTTTGAACATCGAGATGTTTAAAACAGCTGATACTCAAAATAAAATGCAGAAACATTCTCCCAGTACCTATCTTTGGCACTTGAGACTAGGCCACATTACTCTCAATAGGATTGGGAGATTGGTCAAGAGTGGTCTCCTAAGTCAGTTAGAGGACAACGCTTTACCACCATGTGAGTCCTGTCTTGAAGGAAAAATGACTAAAAAACCTTTTTCTGAAAAATGTTATAGAGCCAAAGAACCCTTGGAACTCATGCATTCGGATCTCTGTGGTCCTATGAATGTCAAGGCACGAGGAGGGTATGAATATTTCATCAGTTTCATTGATGATTATTGTAGGTATGGCTATCTTTACCTAATGCATCATAAGTCTGAAACCCTTGAAAAGTTCAAGGAATATAAGGCACAAGTTGAGAACACATTAGGTAAAACAATTAAAACACTTCGACCAGATCGAGGTGGAGAGTATATGGATTTAAGATTCCAAGACTATATGATAGAACATGGAATCGTATCCCAACTCTCGTACCGTACACCTCAAAGAAAATGGTGTATCTGAGAGGAGAAATAGAACCCTGTTAGACATGGTTCGATCTGTGATGAGCTACGCTCAGTTGCCTAGTTCGTTTTGGGGATATGCAGTAGAAGCTTCTGTATATATTTTGAACATGGTCCCCTCTAAGAGTGTTTCAGAAACACCCTATGAGTTATGGAAAGGGCGTAAAGGTAGTTTATGTCACTTCAGGATTTGGGGATGTCCGGCACATGTGCTAGTGTCCAATCCAAAGAAATTGAAACATCGTTCAAAATTATGCCTATTCGTAGGATACTCCAAAGAAATGAAAGGTGGTCTGTTTTATGATCCTCATGAGGACAAGGTGCTTGTGTCGACAAACGCCACGTTCTCAGAGGAAGACCACATGAGAGATCATCAGCCTCGTAGCAGGATTGTCTTAAGTGAAATTTCTAGGAAAGCTACAGATAAATCAAAAAAAGTTGTTCATGAAGTTGGTCCTTCTCAAGTGTTGAGAATGCCTCGACGTAGTGGGAGGGATGCTAGACAACCTGACCGTTACATGGGTTTGACCAAAACCTAAGTCGTCATACCGATGATGGCGTTGAGGATCCATTGACCTATAAACAGCAATGAATGATATAGATAGGGGCGAGTGGATTAAAGCCATGGACCTTGAAATGGAGTCAATGTACTTCAATTCACCCACAGAACTTGTAGATCAACCGATGGTGAGAGACCTATCGATTTGCAAGTGGATCTACGAGAGAAAGCGAGATCAAGCTTTCGGTAGGTGCAAACCTTTAAGGCTCGACTTGTGAAAGGGTTATACCCAAAGGGAAGGGGTGGACTATGAAGAAACCTTCTCCCCTCTTGCCATGCTTAAGTCCATTAGAACACTCTTGTCCATTGCCACGTTTTTATGACTATGAAATTTGGCAAATGGATGTCAAGACAACCTTTCCAAATGGCAATCATGAGAAGAGTATCTATATGGATCAACCAGAGGGGTTCATAGTTCAGGGTCAAGAGCAAAAGGTTTGCAAGCTTAAACGATCCATCTATGGATTGAAACAAGCATCTAGATCCTTGAATATAAGATTTGATACTGCGATCAAATCTTATGGCTTTGAACAGAATATTGACGAGCCTTGTGTTTACAAGAAGATAGTCAATACCACGGTAGCTTTCTTAGTTCTATACGTAGATGATATCTTGCTCATTGGGTATAATGCAGGATTCCTGACCGGCGTTAAGCAATGGCTAGCGATCCAATTCCAAATGAAAGATTTGGGAGAAGCTCAGTTTGTTCTTGGAATCCAAATCGTTTGGAATCGCAAGAACAAAACGCTAGCACTGTCTCAGGCATCTTATATTGACAAGATGTTGGTTAGATATAAGATGCAGAATTCCAAGAAGGGTTCATTACCTTTCAGGCATGGAATTCATTTATCTAAGGAACAATGTCCTAAGACACCTCAAGAAGTTGAGGATATGAGATGCATTCCCTATGCATCAGCTGTCGGTAGTCTGATGTATGCCATGCTATATACTAGACCCGACATATGCTATGCAGTGGGAATTGTAAGCAGGTATCAGTCTAATCCAGGATATGATCACTGGACTGCCGTTAAAAACATCCTCAAGTATCATAGGAGAACGAGAGACTATATGCTTGTGTATGGTGCAAAGGATATGATCCTTGCAGGATACACTGACTCTGATTTTCATACTGATGTAGATTTGAGGAAATTCACACCAGGATCAGTGTTCACTCTTAACGGAGGAGCTATAGTATGGAGGAGTATAAAGCAAGGTTGTATTGCTGACTCCACCATGGAGGCTGAATACGTCGCAGCTTGTGAAGCAGCGAAGGAGGCAGTATGGCTTAGGAAGTTCTTGACTGATTTCGAAGTTGTTCCAAATATGAATTTGCCTATCACCCTTTATTGTGATAATAGTGGTGCAGTGACAAATTCCAAATAACCTAGAAGCCATAAGCGCGGAAAGCACATAGAGCGCAGATATCATCTCATCAGGGAGATTGTGCAACGAGGAGACGTGATCGTCACGCAGATCGCTTCGGAGCACGACAATATTGCTGATCCGTTTACAAAGCACCTCACGGCTAAAGTGTTTGAGGGACACCTAGAGAGTGTAGGACTACGGGTTGTATAGTAGGGCAGTTTTTCTTTGCTCAGCATGTTTTACCCCACAGACGTTTTAGTCCAAGTGGGAGATTGTTGGGTTTTATGTCGTGGTTTTGTAAACTGAATGTATATTCTATTTCACAATAAAGTTGTTATTGAAATTTATTCAGTAAAGGTGTTATTGACTATTGTGTATTGTGTAACCTTAATCCAATAAAGAACCATTGGCTATAGGACGAATACTTGAACTTTATGTGTTACATAAAAGTGGATCAAGTTCAAGTTATAGCCAGAGTAGTCTATAGTATAAGGATAGGGTTGGGTACCTTATCTTGGGGACACTATGGACGCGACCCACTTTGTAGAGTACAAACGATGTGATCCTAAATCGTTCATGTGAGTGGGGGTGCCCTATGCAATGAGTTTGCATAAGACTCGATCACTGAAATAGTCACTTAGACTTTGTAACTCCCATCTTGTCATAATCGACTATATTCATACGATGACCTAGGTAACTCGATCTTAATCCTGAGCGTTCTATGAACTCCTGTTTATTCGGATTATCCTTAGATTTGCATGGGTGAGAGTGACCCGACACTGCCGACTCAATATGCCTCCCATTTCAGGGATAAAATCGGGTAGATAGCTGGGAACATAGTTCTGCAACATGGAATTCACTCCTACCCGCTTTAGGGATTAGTAGAGAGGTTGTTCCCTTAAGTGTCGACTCGTGTCTTGAACAAAGGGCCCACCCCTCTCATTGGCCCGAGAGGGATTCGGTTTGCTGGTTGGACCACAAACCAATTGTTCATTAGAGGATCAGTGGTACTTAAGGAATAAGAGGTAATTACAGGTGTAAAACGGTAATTTTGATCCAGCTGTAATTACGAACGACCTGTGAAGGATCGACTTACTAATCATGGTTATATCGAGTGGACAGAAATATATCTACATTGAGAAGAGTGCAACCACTGGGCTTTAGTGGAGTGTCGCGGTGGTTAACGAATGTTGATTAGCTAGGTTAAAGAGTTTGACCGGTTAATCTCGTATCGTTGGAGCTCATGATCTGTAGGTCCATTAGGTCCTCCATACTAGCTCGGACTTAGCCTTATAACATTTTGAGAGAAAAGAATTTTAATTGTTCAAATTCGAGTTTGGAAGAAAGCGTTAATTATATGTGATATATTTAACGAATCATAGCTTAATTATGAATTTAACTATGATTAATAAGAGGTGGATATATTTAAATATGATTTAAATATCGGATCGATTCATAACATGAATAAGGATTCATGTTCAGAAAAACGATCGAGATCGGACAATTTATTTAATTTAATATTTGATATTAAATTAAATTAAAAAATTAATTATTTAAATTAATTATTTAATAATTTAATTAATTAAATTAATATTAATTAAAAATTAATTTAATATTGATTTTTGAATTTAAATTAAATAAAAATTCAAGAATTTCCATGAAACCCAACTTGACAACTTGCCCAATCTTACTCATCTTCAAAATTCACCAAAATTGGCCACCTCCATCTCAAAGGATCCTCATCACCCTTGAGTTGTCACTCCATTGAAGCTTTTTGAAGGTTTATATAATGGTTATTTGAGGGATGTTGAGAGAATTACACAGAAAATTCAATATTCACGAATTAGTGACCTTTAAGGTCTTTTCTTCCAAATTCTCTCAACCTAGGATCCCACAATCCGTTCTAAGGCCTGAGGATAGTAGGAAAGACTCTAACGGTTGTCCACGAAGTGTTCGTGTTGAAAACCATCCACCGGGTGAAGAGAATTTGATCTTCAAAGTTTAGTTTTCTATCCCTCTGTTTTTCCAGTTTTGAGGATGTTTTTTATTTTACAAAATCGATAAACTTAGAGTGTTCAAGATCCAAAATTGCTTCCGCTTTCTTAATCTAGACTCTTTCAATACTGATGTTCAAGATAAAAGTTATAACCTTGGAGCTTAGTTTATTGGATTTATAAAGCAAGACTGTAATTTTATCAAAACAAATAACTCTTTATTTAATTTATCAAAATAACACAAGTTTAAGGCATAAATCCCAACATCCACGGCCTATCCAGGATTAGGTCTCTAACCCTATCCGTATACTGTAGACTGTTCGAGTCATCAACTCGAACGTAATCACTAGAAGAAAAACGAGTTTTAATGACTGGCGCGTGCCCGTCATCTATGCGAGTGTCATTGTATGTTAAAATGACGGGCAGTTTTTAATGACGGGCATTGCCCGTCATTAAAAACCGACCGTCATTGTAAGATATAATGACAGACATTAAAAGTGCTTGTCATTATAGCCTATAATGACAGACACTTTTAATGACGGGCATTGCCCGTCATTGTTTTGTTCGTAATTTAAGAAAAAAAATTGTTGTTTGCTTCAATAGCTCTAACAAAAATATTAATATTTCACAAATTTTGTACAAAAAAATCTCAATACTAATATATTTTTACACAAGTAATCTTACATACTTAACTTTAATTAATAAAATATAAAGTATGTAACATGAAGATATCAATAAGACAAGAATAACAAAAGGCTATAGACCTATAAGGTAGTCCATGTAAAATCAACAATAAAAAAGAATTGTCACAAATTTATCCATTATGCTCTAGCATGATGCCACAGAACTCCAATTACACAGTTTGCAAAAAAACTAATATCCGACAGTCTGCCATATATTAAACTCTCTAAAATATATGGGGCATCATGCATGTCCTGTGAGTACTCCCCCAACATCCAGATAAGAGCTGCTTTGGCCTTTGGTTCTTGAATATTTTTACTGTTGATGCTGCCGACAACAACAATGCATTATCCTAGGTGATAGATTTTCTTCCAAAATCAAAATACGCAAAGTCTACTGAAGCTCTGCTTTTGAACCTTTAGAAGCTTCTTAAGAAAATCCCAATTACAATTGCAAGTAAATTCTAATAATGTGCTAATTTAAGAAAATCTAAATTGCAAGTAAAGTCCAATAATGAAATAATATAAACAAACCATTTTAGAATAGAAACAAGCCATTTAAGTCGAAGAAAAATAAAAATTAGAAACAAAAAACTACAGGAGAAGAGAAATGGAGACGTCCGACTCTTCACTCATTTTTTTGAATTTCAATTGAAATCATCCATCAACTGAACATTATATTATAACAAGTAACAACTAGGTTGATCAAAATTTATAAACCTCAAAACAATTGTGATTAAATCTAATTAACGCATAACTATTTTTGATACAGATACAAAAAGTTACTCTGTGTGCAAGGTCTGTGGAATTTCAATCACTATAAATGTGGTGGGCATAATATTTCACATATTTGATGCAAATGACAATGGAGATTTAGGCAAAAATGAGTTTGTAAGAAGTCATATAGAGAAGAGAAGCCAGTTCTTCACAAATGTTGGAGGATTTCTATCTTGTTCGTTCAGTTGCTGTGACCTAATTTCTCTTCTGCAAAGCTCTTTGATTGCAACTAAGTAAAGAACGCTATCTATGATAACATCATGTTTGATGTCAGTTCCTCAACTTCTTTCACCTAATGATGTTCCTGTAAACCTATAAGTTTTCGAACATGATAAATACTTTTATGGAACTCTTTCTGCGATCAAATAATGTAATCGAAACTATTTATTTTTAAGTTCTATCTTTATTCTTAGTTCAATCAAAACAAAGAACGAAAAAATCTTTTTTTTAAAAAAAACAAAACATTAAACGGTGCTTGAAAGAGAGAAATAAAATATGGGTGACTCAGACCTGAAAATGAAGAAAAGTCGAGGAAGCCAACTATGACATGGAACCCTAGTCGGATTTTCAAGCCAATGGAACATTTCTTATCCACCATTGCCCTAAAATCCTCATACTTCAAGTTTGAAATCAACATCATAACCATTTCAGGAAAAAAATATTAGAAATAGAGAGAAAGACATATATACATACCCAAAGAGAGAGACGAAGAGGATGATGGTGATGAAGGGTGATTGTTGGTGATATTAAGCCCCATTCATGGAAAAAATTGATTTGATCTTGCATTTTCTCTGCGATCATGAAGCCGTATTCATCGCATGGTGTGAGGCTGAACCCTAAAAGAAAGTTAAGAATTGGGATTTTGTTTTTTGTGAAAAATAATGGAGAGGCGCGCGACCATAATTTTAATCCCGCCTGTAAATTTTTAATAGTATCTAATGTCGGTCATTAAAGCAAAAGATACAATGTCGGTCAATGACTGACATTGTAGTTAATATTTTTTGTTTTTTAAATTTCTGCACGATTTTTGTTATGTCTGTCATTGTTTCTCTCCGTGAATTTTTCAGTCTATCATTAAAAGTCAACTTTGTTGTAGTGGATCCTCCCTGTGTGTCCACTACACACCGTTCAAGTTCTAGTTCTCTCATAAATTCAATGACCCTGGAGCTTAGTTTATTGGACAAAGTTTGTAAAAATGCGAGACACAAAGTGATGAAAGAAAGAACTCTTATTTATTTCAATAGGTATATTACAAAGAAAACGAGATTAGGACATACATCCTAACAATATTGACACCTTTCTTTAAAATGAACGCTTCAATACTCGAAAAGAAAATACAATAACTATGTTCAATTAGACAAGAGATATAAATTAAGTTCCTCTTAATTTTAGGAACTATGTACAGATTTTGCAAAAATAAAAATCTATCTCTAAAAAACAGCTTCGCATCTCCCACTGCACGAGATTAGACAACGTCTCCCGTTCCGACCCTGAGTGTCATCTCACCCTCTTCGAGCTCCTTGCAGGAAGTAGTTTCCTGTAAACAAGAGCTAACGTGGTTAGTGGCCCCTGAATCAAGTATCAATGTAAAGTCATCACTTTCCACTAAACAAGTTTAAAGAACATGCAAATCACATTTACCTTTCTTCTCTTTGAGCTCAGCAAGGTACTTTGGGTAATTTCGTTTCCAGTGTCCGACGATGTTGCAGTGGAAACACTTTCCTTTGTCTGCAAATTTGGCCTTTCCCTTGCCTTTATCAGCAACGGCAGGTGCCTTTCCCTTCCTTCCTTTCTTCGTCTTCTGGATCTTCTTCATGTCAGAAGAGGAGCCACAAGACTTTGTTCTAGAGGAGTATTGCGTAAGATTATATTGCAATAGCGCAAGTTTACGGGCCAAGTTTTAATATAGTGATTTGCGTACAGAGTATTGTCCTCAGGAATGAGTTTTCTAAACTAATTAATTACCAAGATACTTATTCTTAATTTTAGCTAAAGAAACAAAACTTTGATGGATAGTGAAAACAAAGATAGAAAATAAATGTACAATTGGAGACACGAATATGATAGAATTGAAGGAAAATGATTTCACAAGTTAATTCCTTATTTAACATATGCAATGAACTAATACTATGAATTTAAAACAGGATGTGAAAATATTCAAGAGAATCTCTCAATCCGTAGTGAGCCTCGCACACACGATAAATTCTAAAGTTTCCTTATGAATTTTAAAAGCATGCACGACATTAAGCAGCTTTTTTATGTGTTTCCCAAAGAAGTCTAGGCCGTTCTCATGCCAGATTTCTAAGGATTTTGACAACTTTGCTCTAATCAAAATTTCTTTCTCTCGAGTCCACTTAAACCAAACACATTTATGAAATTAAGAACGAATTTCCATAAATAAATAACATAACAAAGTTCTATACATAATCAAATCAATCTAAAACATGTTAATGAAATTCCAACTACAACGAAACATACTATTGTGTCATGGAGTTAAAAGCTCCACCAAATCACAATATTACCACAATCATATGATATACAAATCATATTTGCATATCATATAATATAAGGTATCTCATACCTTATTATACAAATCTCATTTGCATAATTGTGAATTTTTTAAATTGAATCACATTCAATTTAATTTCTCCAATTTAGCACTAATTAATCAATTAGGCTAAACTATAGTTTATTATGAATCTCATTCACATCAAACTATATATTATGTCATCCATATCTCATATAAATGACATAAATACCCAAATAACGAATTTGAACACTTCAAATTCACACCAAACTGTAAATCCCCATTTTGTCCAATTTGAGCCACCCGAGGGACCTAATAGACCTACAGGTGACGAGCTCCAATGGTCCGAGACTAACCTGTCAAACTCTTTAACTCGGTTATTCAACATTCATTAGCTACGGTAACACTCCACTAAAGCCCGTAGTTGCACTCTCTTCACTGTAGGACAACTTGTGCCCATCGATATAACCAATACTCATGAGTCAACCCTTCACAGGTTGTTCGTAGACACTGCTGGGTAAAATTACCATTTTACCCCTGTGTCTACCTCTTGCTCCTTAAGTCCCACTGCTCCTTTAATGAACAACTACGTTACATGGTCCAACCATAAACAACAACCTTCTCAGGCTAGTAAGAGGGTTGGGCCTTGTTGTTCAAGCCCTGGAGACAGTACTTAAGGGAACAACTGTGGCTACCCTCGTGGTTCTGTCCTTGAGAAGATAGGCATATTGATCGAGCAACAGTGGCTACCCTCACCCGTACTAGTCAAATGACAGACCCCCGCATACAGGAGTTCGTAACACGCTCAGGATTAAGGTCGAGTCACTAATGGTCATCTACGAAATTATTTACCTTATACTGTTAATGGTGTTACATCGGTAAGTCTAATAATCCACGATCCGATCTTGTACAATCTCATTGCACAGGATGCCCCCACTCGCATGTCAACCACATGAACGAGTCAGATCACCTCGTTTGTATCTAATACAAAGCGGGCCACATCCACATTGTACCCAGGATTAGGTCTCCAACCATATCCATATACTGTAGACCGTTCGGGTCACTAAGTCGAACGTGATGCTCCCTTTGTGTCCACTACACACCATTAAAGTTCTTATTCTCTCATTAATACAATGACCCTGGAGCTTAGTTTATTAAATTAAGTTTATGAAAAATGCAAGACACAAAGTTCAAATAAATAACTCTTATTTATTTACAACTCGAAATATTACAAACTACACGAGATGAGGACATACATCCCAACATCGGCAGCGTTGCAATGCTGAGGGCAACATTACAACGCCACTACCCTAACAAGCGCATCTCAATCGATCTGGCGTTGCGATGCTGCAAGTCAGCGTTGCAACGCCCTCTACACGACCTTCCTGCTTGCACTCTTATCGAGATAGTGTTGCAATGCTATCGACAGGGTTCTTCAACGCCTCAAAGCATCACGCTCGACGTTGTAACGCCATCACCTCGGGTCTTCAAGCCTTGATTGGTTCTTCTACTTCCAATTGATGTTATTTTTAGCTCCAAATAGTCTCGTTTCGATCCCGAATGATCCAAAATGTCTCTAATTATCCTGTTTAAGCTCTTAACCTGAAATTGACTGATTTAAACACGTAAAAGCCCTGAAATCATTAGAAAACTAGCAATATTTAAGCTTAAGAATAGTACATTTTGTGTGTTATCATTGACGAACTAACATTATTAGCAACTTTTGTTGTTTTTTCGTCTAACTCACTCAAGACAATTTTATTTCTTGGTCCGTGGTCCCTCATGTGGTCCTCCTCTAAGAAAGTTGCATTTGATGACAGAATTACCTTGTCTTCCTTAGGATCATAGAATAATCCACCTTTTTTTTCCTTTGGGTAGCCTACAAATAGACACAATTTTGAACGTGAATCCACTTTCATTGGGTTTGTAACAAGCACATGTGTTGGACATCCCCAAATTCTGAAATGACATAAACTACCTTTACGTCCTTTCCAGAGTTCAAAAGCTCTTTCAGAAATACTCTTTGATGGCACATTGTTCAAAATGTATACTGCAGTATATACTGCATAACCCCATAAAGAATTAGGGAGGTGAGCATAACTCATAATTGATCGAACCATGTCAAACAAGGTTCTATTTCTCCTTTCCGATATACCATTTTGCTACCAGGTGCTGAGAGTTAGGATGCAATTTCATGTTCTATCATATAGCTCTGGAATTTTAAATACATGTACTCTCCACCTTGATCTGCTCGATGTATTTTAATTTTTTTACCTAATTGATTCTCAACTTCAGCCTTTAATTTCTTGAACTCTTAAAGCGCTTCAAAGTTATGATGCATTAGGTAAATCTGCCCAAATATTGAATAATCATCTATAAAAGAAATGAAATATTCATAACCTCCTCTGGCTTTAACATTCATCGGACCACAAAGGTCTAAATGTATAAGCTTAAGAGGTTGTTTTGCTCTATAACCTTTTCCACTAATGTGACCCAATCTGGGATGCCAAAGATGGACATTTTCTTTAAGAGAAATTTTACGTTTCTTAGTTTGTGTGTTTGTTGTTTTAAATAATTCAGTGTTCAAAATAGTTTTGACTTAATTTGGTCTCAAAACATACAAACCATTTTCTAATGAACCTGAACATATTTCCACATCTTTCTTTGAAATAAACACTTTATTTAAAGAAAATGAAACATGAATATATTGTTTTATGAGGCAAGAAATTAAAATAAGATTTCTAGTAAACCCCGGTATCACTAATACATTGTCTAACAACATATCTTTCTTAACGAACAAAAGCTTCATTGTGCCAATTGCTACAGCTGAGACGATAACTGCATTTCCAACCCTGAGCGTTATTTCTCCTTTCTATAGCTGCTGCTAGGAATCAATTCCCATAAAATAAGAGCTAATATGATTAATGGCGCATGAATCAAGTATCCAAGCAGTTTTATCATTATCCACTAAACATGCATCTATACAAAGTAAATCATATTTACCTTCTTTCTTCTTCTCAGTCAGGTACTTTGGACAATTCTGTTTCCAGTGTCCATCCTCGTTGCAGTGGAAACATTTTTCTTTTTCAGCAACTTTCTTGACATTCTTGCCCTTTTGGGCGGCAGCTTTATCAACCCGTTTTACTTTACCAACCTTCTTCATGTTCTTCTTCTTCCTTTTCAGGTTAGAAGAAGATGAAGCAACTGATTTAGTTCCAGAGGTCGAACCTCTGTGATAACTCCTACTGGCAACATTTGTCTCACCTTTCGGTCCCTGAATTTTCATCAAACACTGAAAAGTCTGGAGTTCATTCAGACGGGAGGTAAGATTAAAAGTAAGCTTGTTCATAACAACATTACTTCTAAACTGTAAGAAACTATCTGGAAGAGTTTCCAGAATGAAGCTGACTTGTCTCAATTCTTCGATGGAAGCACCATTCTGAAGGGAATGAAAATCCCCGCGCAGCGGAAGACGATCGAATCGTCAAGGTATCATTACGCTACTTGTTTTTTTGTTAAAACGATCTATCTCTTGGATCTAAGTTAAACATTCAAAAGAGGAAGAAAAACAGTAAGAAGAAATTTACTTACTTGTTGTAGACTGTTCTTCAAAGTTCCTTCCTCTATCACGAACACTTGGAACAAAAACCTGAACACAACCACTCGGAGTCTCGGTTGTTCTTCTTTTGAAAAGAAGGAAATTTGTGGGACTTTTGGTTTTGGAGAGGGAGGAGGGTTGAGAGAGTTGAGAGAATTCTTAATCTTTTTTCATTGATGAAAATAAAAAAATGAGACAATGAGTTACCAATCCCTTCTTGCAAAGGGTTTAAATAGTGGAAATTGATGGAGTTAAAATCTCCACATTATTACCACTTTACCACAACCATAGGTTTTGCAAATCTCATTTACATAACCATATAATATAAGATATCTCATATCTCATATTGCAAATCACATTTGCAATAATTGTGGATTAATTAAATTAAATCACATCCAATTTAATTTCTCTCAATTTATTTCTCCAATTAACCCTAATTCAACAATTAGGCTAACCTATAGTTTATTATGAATCTCATTCACCTTAAACTATATATTATATCATTCATATCTCATATAAATGACATAAATGTCCTTTAGGTGAAATTGAACACTTCAATTTCATACCAAAACATTAACCCTTCTTTTAATCCAGGTTGAGCCAATCGAGGGACCTAATGGACCTACAGTGACGGGCTCCAATGATTCGAAATTAACCTATCAAACTCTTTGACCAGGTTAATGAACATTCATTAGCTACGGTAACACTCCACTATAGCCCGTAGCTGCACTCCCGTCAGTGAAAAATATTACGTGTCCACTGATATAACCAATGTCCATGAGTCGACCCTTCACAGGTTGTTCGTTGGTACGGTTGGATCAAATTACCGTTTTACCCCTGTGTCTACCTCTTGTTCCTTAAGTCCCCACTACTCCTCAAATTACCGTTTTTTTTGCACTTTAGGGGCCAAATTATTCCGGTTTTACAGCTTTTTATCTATATGAATGTCATTTAGATTATTCCCACCTTAGGATAAGCATGTTCATGCATTTTATTTATATAAATGTTATATGAATATGGTTGGATGCATGACTAATTTATTTTTTCATGAGTAATTAATTATAAATGTTATAATTAGATTATATGGAAAATAAAATGCATGGAGCATGAAATTACTTAGTTTAAAATAAATGTTATTTTGTTTAAGTAATTTCATAATTCAAGTAGTTGAATTTCTTTTATAATTCCAATTTGAATTTTGATGGTTAGATTTATAATATAGATTCTTTATCATAGGTTAATTATTAAAATTTATAAAAGTTATAAATTAAAGGGGTTTTAGAAACCATAACCTATAATAAAGAAATGCATGCAAACATAGGAACTTAGGTTAAATATAATTAGTTTTAAATTGTTTAAAACTAATTTAGACCTAAGTTTCAAATTTCTAATAGGATTAGAAATAAGTCTTACATAATATTTTAAATAGTTTAAAATATAGTAGGACTTTAAGACTTTGGTTATAAGGGAACTCTACCGGTGAAGTTACTGTCAAAAATTTGAGGTACTTAAGTGACTGTTAATCTAACACCTCCTACCTGAACCGACCGGAACTGAGAGTTGAACTAACCTCAGTTCTGTTTTGTCTCTAGGTAATTAAAATGTTTATTCACCTAGACATAAGGTTTTAAGACCTAGTTATAATAGTTATAATAGGCATAGACTTAGATAGATTCTTGTAGCCAGAATCCGACTAAGTTAAATCCATACCCTAATTTTAGGAACTTCAGTGGGAGAAAACGAGATGTTCGCATCGAGTCTACTCTCACGTCCTCAAGAGTTCACACCGTGAGTTTCATGCTCGGCTACGCGGCGTCAATAGGGCGTCCCCCTACGATATGTGTTTGCATGGTTCAATACCAAGGTGAATGAGGGAAGTATCCATAGTAAATGGAAGTAGGATGCGTGTCAACGTATCCTACGGTCTCCTCCATTAGGTCGCACTGCGGAGATTTCTATAGTCCGCTTTGCTAGGTTGTCTGGAACAATAAAACCCTACGGAGGGCCTGACTATAGGGGTCGGAACACCGCGAACTCATGAATTGGATAGGGTCTCTTAGGTTGTTTGCCAGCAGTTGTTTTTATTAATAGTAGCCTGTTGGCTCGGGCCCATTGGATCTGAAAATGACAGGGTCACATTTACGGGATGAGTTAAGTTAGTTAACAAGTCATTGACCAAACAAACGGTAGCTGAGGACCATTGTGACATGAGATGTTCTGGTAGTGAGAATTGGCCGAGAAAGTCTCAATTCAATGGAGAAATGACTGACCGCCCGACGGAGGCTTTTGTTTTAAACCCTTGAAGTATCGTTGCAAAATTAAAGGTTTAACTTAAACAATGGGTTTTAGTTTAAACACTAGGGTTCTTTAATAATTTTGCTAAATTAGATTGGTTTTTATAATGGGTTTAAAAGGCATAACTAATTTGAACTATTTTGGATTTTCAGCATGTCGTCCTCAATAATAGCCTTACTTAAAAGCGATCGTTCAACTTGTGATAATTTTACTACGTGGAAGTCAAACTTGAATACGATTCTCGTTGTTGACGACCTTCGGTTCGTACTAACAGAGGAATGTCCTCAGATTCCTGCTCATAACGCTCCTCAATCTGTCAAGGAGGCGTACGACCGCTGGATCAAGGCTAATGATAAGGTCAAGGTCTACATTTTGGCTAGTGCTTCTGAAGTTCTGGCCAAAAAGCACGAGGGCATGGTCTCAGCTTGTGAGATCATGAGTTCACTACAAGAAATGTTTGGACAACCGCCTGGACAGATTTGACACGAATCCCTCAAATACGTTTATAACTCCCGTATGGAGGAGGGGTCATCGGTGAGAGAACATGTTCTTGATCTGATGGTCAACTTCAACGTGGCTGAGATGAACAGAGCGGTCATTGACGAGCAGAGTCAGGTATCGTTCATCCTGGAATCTCTTCCGAAGAGTTTCCTGCAATTCCGCAGCAATGCGGTGATGAACAAGATAGAGTATAACCTGACTACTCTCCTTATTGAACTACAGACTTTCCAGTCTCTTATAAAGAATAAGGGACAGGCAGATGGAGAGACAAATCCGTTTGCCCATTCCAGAAGGTTCCAGAAGGGTTCATCCTCTAGGACCAAGTCCTGTAGCTCATCTTCTGGGCTTAAGAAGACCCAAAAGAAGAAAATAGGAGGGAAAGGGAAGGCACCTGCTACTGACAAAGGCAAGGGAAAAGCCAAGTTTGCAGATAAAGGAAAGTGTTTCCACTGCAACATGGATGGGCACTGGAAGAGAAACTGCCCAAAATACCTTGCTGAGCTCAAAGAGAAGAAAGGTAAATTAGATTTACTTGTTCTTGAAACTTGTTTAGTGGAAAATGATGATTTACTCCGGATACTTGATTCGGGAGCCACTAATCACGTTTGCTCTTCATTTCGAAACTAGTTCCTTCAAGGAGCTCGAAAAGGGTGAGATGACGCTCGTGGTCCGGACGAGAGGCGTCGTCTCACTCGTGCGATGGGAGATGCCAAGTTATTTTTCGGAGATAGATTTATTTTAATGAAAAATCTGTATATAGTTCCTAAGCTTAAAAGGAACTTAATTTCTATCTCTTGTTTAATAAAACTTGGTTATTGTATTTCTTTTTCAATCAATTAAGCGTTCATTTTGAAAAGGGTGTCAATATATGTTCTGCAAAATTGAAAAATGGCTTGTACGTACTGAAACCGAATAAAACTAAAGCAATTTTAAATCATGAGATGTTTAAAAATGCTAACACTCAGAATAAAAGACAATGAATTTCTCCAAACAATAATACCTATCTGTGGCATCTTAGACTTGGTCATATTAATCTCAACCGGATTGAGAAACTTTCTTAAAATGGAATTCTAAACAAGTTAAAAGATGATTCTTTACCGCCTTGCGAGTCATGCTTGGAAGGTAAAATGACCAAACGACCTTTTACTGGAAAAGGTTATACAGCCGTAGAACCCTTAGAACTTATACATTCGGATCTTTGTGGTCCGGTGAATGTTAAAACTCGAGGAGGGTACAAATATTTCATCTCTTTCATAGATGATTATTCGAGGTATCGTTATCTATGCCTAATGCATCACAAGTCTAAAGCTCTTAAAATGTTCAAAGAGTATAAGGCTGAAGTAGAGAATGCATTAGAAAAAAACATTAAAACACTTCGATCTGATCGAGGTGGAGAGTATCTGGATTTGAGATTCCAGGACTATATGATAGAACATGGAACTAAATCTTAACTCTCTGCACCTAATACACCACAACAAAATGGTGTATCAGAAAAGAGAAATATAACCTTGTTAGACATGGTTCGTTCTATGATGAGCTATGCTCAATTGCTTGCCTCGTTTTGGGGATCGCGCAGAGAGATTGCGCTTCAAATCATGAGCGATGTTAACAAAAAGTGTTTCAGAAACACCTTTTGAACTTTTGAAGGGGCGTAAACCTAGTTTACAACACTTCAGGATTTGGGGTTGTCCGACACACGTGCTCGTGACAAACCCAAGAAACTGGAATCTCGTTCAAGATTGTGCCAATTTGTTGGCTATCCCAAACAAACGAGAGGTGGTCTTTTCTACGACCCACAAGAAAATAAGGTGATTGTATCAAAAAACGCCACGTTCTTGGAGGAAGATCACATGAGAAACCATAAACCGCGTAGTAAATTAGTACTAAATGAAGCTACACATGAAGCAACAAGAGTTGTTGATCGAGCTGGACCCTCATCAAGAGTTGATAGAAGAGCCAGCACTTCAAGTCAGTCTCGTCCTTCTCAATCGTTGGGAATGCCTCGACGCAGTGGGAGGGTTGTTTCCCAACCTGACCGCTACTTGGGTTTAGTTGAAACTCAAGTTGTCATACCTGATGACGGCGTAGAAGATCCATTGTCTTATAAACAGGCAATGAATGACGTAGACAAGGACCAATGGATCAAAGCCATGGACCTTGAAATGGAGTCAATGGACTTCAATTCAGTATGGGAACTTGTAGACCAACCTGAAGGGGTTAGACCCATAGGGTGTAAATGGATCTATAAGAGAAAGAGAGATGCATCCGCAAAGGTACAGACCTTTAATGCTAGACTTGTAGCAAAGGGTTTTACCCAAAGGGAAGGAGTTGACTATGAAGAAACTTTTTCCCCTTTTGCTATGCTGAAGTCTATAAGCATACTCTTGTCCATAGCCGCGTTTTATGATTATGAAATTTGGCAAATTGACGTCAAGACTGCCTTTTTGAATGGTAATCTTGACGAGAGCATCTATATGTCGCAGCCCGAAGGGTTCATAGCACGAGGTCAGGAGCAAAAAGTTTGCAAGCTCAATCGATCCATTTATGGATTGAAACAAGCATCAAGATCTTGGAATATAAGATTTGATACTGCGATCAAGTCTTACGGCTTTGACCAAAACGTTGGCGAGCCTTGTGTTTACAAGAGGATCGTCAACGACAAAGTAGCTTTGTTCGTACTCTATGTGGATGATATCATACTCATTTGGAATGATGTAGGTTACCTAACTGACATAAAGAATTGGCTGGCGCCCAATTCCAAATGAATAATTTTGGAGAGGCGCAATATGTTCTTAGGATTCAGATCTTTAAGAATCGCAAGAACAGAACGCTAGCACTGTCTCAAGCATCTTATCTCGACAAAATGTTATCTAGATATTCGATGCAGAATTCCAAGAGGGACTTATTACCCTTCAGACACGGAGTTCATCTGTCTAGGGAACAGTGTCCCAAGACACCTCAAGAAGTTGAGAATATGAGACAAATTCCCTATGCCTCTACAGTAGGTAGCTTAATGTATGTTATGCTATGCACGAGGCCGAACATTTGTTATGCAGTGGGAATAGTCAGTAGGTACCAGTCAAATCCAGGGTTAGACCACTGGACATTAGTTAAAAATATCCTCAAGTATCTAAGGAGAACGAGGGACTATATGCTTGTGTATGGATCTAAGGATCTGATCCTTACTGGATACACTGATTCTGATTTTCAGACCGATAAGGATTCTCAGAAATCCACATCGGGATCAGTTTTCACCTATAACGGGGGAGCTATAGTATGGTGAAGCATCAAGCAAGGATGCATCGCTGACTCCACAATGGAGGTTGAGTATGTCGCTGCTTGTGTGAAGCGGTAAGGAGGTTGTTTGGCTAAGGAAATTCCTTACTGATTTGGAAGTTGTTCCAAATATGGAATCTCCCATCACCTTATACAGTGAGAACAGTGGTGCGGTAGCCAATTCGAAGGAACCTCGCAGCCATAAGCGAGGAAAGCACATCAAGAGGAAGTATCACCTGATACGAGAAATAGTGCCACGAGGAGATGTGACAGTCACGAAGATCGCTTCAGAGAACAATATTATTGATCTGTTAACAAAGACTCTCACGGCTAAAGTATTCGAGGGTCATCTGGAAAGTTTGGGTCTACGAGATATGTACATAAGCTAATCTAGGGCAAGTGGGAGATATGTAATGGGGTATATGGATGCCCTAGTTTATTGTATTTCTATCTCTTGTAACCACTGTTTTAGATTATGATGTACCCCGCTAGAGTTTTAGTTCAAGTGGGAGTTTGTTTGGATTTGTGCCCTAAAACTCGTAGTTTCTAATTATGTTCTAATTAATGTAATAAATTGTTATTATTTCAATAAAGTGTTATTGTTTGTTATCGACGAGTTTGCCTTTATTTAAACCCTAAATCAAATAAACTAAACATCCAAGGTTGTTAAATAAATCTTTAACTGAATGTAATGTACATAAAAAGGATCTCTGTTCGAGATACAACCTAAAGGGTCTATAGTTAGGGGATAAGGTTTGGGTACCTTACCCTGGTTAAACTATGGATGTGGGCCACTTTGTATTTGATACAAACACTGTGATCCTAACGTGTTCGTGTAGATGACATGTGAGTGGGGATATCCTATGTAATGAGATTACATAAGACCGAACCACGAAATAGTAACCTCTAGTTGTAACTCCGTTGACTAGTTAGGTTTCTATTTCACTAGGATGACCTAGGCAACTTGATCTCAATCCCGAGCGGAGTTACGAACTCCTGCTTGCAAGGGATTGTCCTTTGACTAGTATGGGTGACAGTGGCAGATTAAATCGACTCAATATGCCCGCCTTCTCTTGGGGACAAGACCGAGGTGAGTGGTCGGGAACATAACTTAGCAAGATGGAATTCACTCCTTCCCGCCTACTAGGGTAAGTAGAGGAATGTTCCCTTAAGTGGTGTCTCCGGACTTGAACAAAGGGCCCGACCCTCTCATTGGCCCGAGAGAGACTCGTTTGTTGGTAGGACCACAAACAAATTGTTCATTAGAGGAACCACGGTACTTAAGGCACAAGATGTAACCCGGGGGTAAAACGGTAATTTGACCACCGGTGTTACGAACATTCGTGAAGGATTGTCTTCTCATTATTGGTCAATATCCATGGACACGAAATATATCTCTGCGGTGAGAAGAGTACGACTGCGGGACATTAGTGGAGTGTTCCAATGAGTTAACGAATGTTGATTGGGAGGTTAATGAGATTAACCGAGCAATCTCGTATCGTTGGAGCTTCTGATCTGTAGGTCTATTAGGTCCACCTTCTAGCTCGTAAAGGGTTCTTAGATCATTTGAATTTGAAATGTTCAAATTCATTAGGGAATATATTTGATGTATTTAGATACGATATAATATATAGTTTTGGAACTATATATTATAAATTTAATGTTAATATGATTCATATTAAATTATGTGAGAGAATTAAATATTTGAAAGAGTTCAAATATTAGATTAAAATGTGAATGTGATTCATATTTAAAAACTATAGGTTAAATTTAATGTACATTAGATGTGCATTAAACTATAGGATAGAGGGATAATTCATTAGATGTGTTTTAATGTAAATTAAATATAAGATATTTAATTTATATTTTGATTATTTAATTAATGTGATTAAATTAAATAAGGAACGTGTCAGGAAGACACGCTCCCCCTCTCTCCCAATTCCCTATTCGATAGGAAGTGGGAGTTCCCATCTGCTGGGTTTAACTTCTCCTGGAGAGAGGTGAAGTTTGGATGATCGATCAATTAGATTGAAACACACAAAAGAAATTCTCTCTCTCTCAACCTCTAGAATTCCCAAAATCTCCCAATTGTTGGATTACCTTCCCACCAAGGTAGATCTAAGTAGAACTCAGAGATAAAGAAGGTGATCCAATTGGTGGTGTTCTGTAAAAACAGAGAAACTTAAGCTTCTTGGGTTGCTGTACTGATTGGAGCAATGAGTTGCTTTTAGAGAAAGTCTACAAAGGTAATTCTTCTTTCTCTCCTTTAGTTTAATTGTTAAACTTTACATGTTTGTATGTATGCTATTATCCATGTCTAATAGGATTAGAGATTCATGCTTGTTCTGTATTCTTTTTGTGAATGTACTGGTTTTTGTTTCAATTAAAACAATCAAGCACATTAACAATCCCAAACACGTTTCCGCTGCTCAAGGAGATCAGATCTCCATCAATTATTGTGTCCACTTATATAGTCATTAAACACGAGTCGACCCTTCACAGGTTATTCGTAATCACAGCTGGGTCAAATTATCGTTTTACCCCTGTGATTACATCTTTGCTTCTTGAGCACCACTGATCCTCTAATGAACAACAAGTCTAAGGTCCTACCTTAGACTCATACTCTCATAGAGGGTTGGGCCCCGTTGTTCAAGACCTGGAGTCCGTTCTTAAGGGAAAAACCTATCTAATTCCTCAGTAGAGGAATGAGTGAATTCCATCTTGCACAGTTAAGTTCCCAGCTACCTACGAGGTTCTGCCCCTGAGAAGGTAGGCTTATTGAGTCGGCTACAGGCCACTCTCACCCATACTAGTCTAAGGACAAACCCCTATAAGCATGAGTTCTTAACTTGCTCAGGATTCAGGTCGAGTCACTAATGACCATCTATAAATTACTAGTCTTAGCCTGTTAACGGTGTTACACCGTTAGACTAATAATTTCATGATCGATCTTGTATGAACTCTTCATACAGGATGCCCCCACTCGCATGTCAACTACATCAATGAGTTGGATTACCTCATTTGTACTAATTACAAAGTGGGTCACATCTATGGTGTTACCAGAATAAGGTTTCCAACCTTATTCTTATACAATAGACCATTTAGGTTATATTCTTCAACTCAACCCAAATAGTGTCCACTACACTGATTTCAAGATAAATGTTATAACCTTGGAGCTTAGTTTATTGGATTTATAAAAGCAAGACTGTAATCTTATCAAAACAAATAACACTTTATTTAATTGATCAAAATGACACAAGTTTAGGGCATAAATCCCAACAATCTCCCACTTGACCTAAAGCTTGTGGAGTAGTAAACATCACAGTAATGTAAATACAATAAACTAGGGCTTTTAAACCCCTTTGTACAAAATACTCCCACTTCCCCTAGTTGGGGAAGACTTGTAAACCTAGACCTTCTAGGTGACTCTCGAATACTTTAGCTGTGAGAGCCTTTGTAAAAGGATCAACAATGTTGTGCTCTGAGGCTATCTTCGTGACAATCACGTCTCCTCTATGCACGATCTCCCAGATGAGATGATACTTCCCCTCTACGTGCTTTCCTCTCTTGTGACTTCGGGGTTCCCTCGAATTTGCCACTGCACAACTGTTATCGCAATATTGTGTGATGGGTAAAGTCATATTTGGAACAACTTCCTAATTTAGCATGAATTTCCTTAACCAAACGGCCTTCTTACCTGCTTCACAAGTTGCTACATATTCGACCTCCATGGTGGAATCAACGATGCATTCTTGCTTGACGCTTTGCCATACTACCGTTAAGAGTGAATACTGACCCTGATGTATATTTCCGAGATTCTTTATCAGTCTAAAAGTTAGAATCCATGTATCCTGTAAGGATCAAATCCATAGCCCCATACACAAGCATGTAGTTCCTTGTTCTCTGAAGATACTTAAGGATTGTTTTAACATTGCCGATGTTCAAGTCCCGGATTGGATTGATACCTCACGACCATCCCAACTGCAAAAAATGGATGTCGGGCCTAGTACACAACATGGCATACATCAGGCTCCCAAAGAAATGATGCGTAAGAATCCGTCTCATATCCTCAACTCCTTGAGGTGTCTTAGGACACTGTTCCTTAGACAAATGGATTCCATGTCTAAAAGGCAACAAGCCCTTTTTGGAATCTTGCATCTTAAACCTTGACAACACTTTGTCTATGTAAGATGCTTGAGACAAGGTTAGTGTTTTATTCTTGCGGTTCAGGACAATCTGGATCCCAAGAACAAACTGCGCATCACCCAAATCTTTCATTTAGAACTGCGTAGCTAGCCATTCCTTGATGTCAGTAAGATAACCTACATCATTCCCAATGAGTAGGATATCATCTACATAGAGAATAAGAAAATCGACAGAACTATTGATGATTTTCTTGTAGACACAAGGTTCATCATCATTCTGCTCAAAACCATAAGATTTGATTGCCTCATCTAATCTTATATCCCAGGACCTAGAGGCTTGTTTCAGTCCATAAATTGACCTTTTAAGCCTGCAAACCTTTTGCTCTTGTCCTTGTTCAATAAACCCTTTGGGTTGGTCCATGTAGATAGTTTCCTATAGATTGTCATTCAAAAAGGCTGTCTTGACATCCATTTGCCATACCTCATAGTCATAATATGCGGCAATGGCAAGAAGGATACGGATAGACTTTACCATAGCAACAGGTGAAAAGGTCTCCTCATAGTCAACTCCTTAAACCTGGGTATAACCCTTTGCTACTAGTCTAGCTTTAAAGCTTTGCACCTTCCCATCTACACCACGTTTTCTCTTGTAGATCCACATACAACCTATAGGTTTTACCCCATCCGGCTTATCTACAAGATCCCAAACAGAATTGAAGTACATCGACTCCATTTCTTGGTCCATGGCTATGACCCATTTGTCTCTGTCTTTGTCAACCATTGCTTGATTATAAGTCAATGGATCCTCACAGTTGTCATCCCAGATAACAACTTGGGTTTCAAATTAAACCTATGTAACTGTGTCAAGTCAGTATCACAACCCTCCCACTACGTCGAGGCATACTCAACTCTTGAGATGGACTCTCTTCACTAGACAAACTAGTATCAACAACTCTTGTTGACGTACTAGTGTTCTTATTAGCAACCTTTGCTACTGTTCCGTCTAACTCACTCAACACTACCTTACTTTTTGGTTTGTGGTCCCTTATGTGGTCCTCCTCAAAGAAAGTGGCATTTGTCGACACAAAAACCTTATCTTCCTTAGGATCATAGAATAAACCACCTCTTGTTTCTTTTGGATATCCTACGAATAGGCATAACTTTGAACGTGAATCCAACTTCTTTGGATTTGTCACAAGCACATGTGCTGGACAACCCCATATTCTGAAGTGACATAAACTTCCTTTAGGTCCTTTCCAGAGTTCAAAAGGTGTTTCAGAAATACTTTTGGAGGGCACACTATTCAAAATGTATACTGCACTCTCCACTGCATAACCCCAAAAAGAACTAGGGAGATGAGCATAACTCATCATTGATCGAACCATCTCTAACAAGTTTCTATTTCTCCTTTCCGATACACCGTTTTGTTGTGGTGTGCCGGTAGCTGAGAGTTGGGATGTAATTTCATGTTCTATCATATAGTTATGGAATTTCAAATCCATGTACTCTCCACCTCGATCCGATCGAAGTGTTTTAACTCTTTTACCTAATTGATTTTCAACCTCAGTCTTGAATTCCTTGAACTTTTCAACTGCGCTTCTGGACTTGTGGTGCATTAGGTAAATATGCCCATATCTGGAATAATCATCCATAAAAGAGATGAAATATTCATATCCTCCCCTGGCTTTAACATTCATCAGACCACAAAGGTCTGAATATATAAGCTCTGGAGGGTCTTTGGCTCTATAACCTTTTCTACTAAAAGGTCTTTTAGTCATTTTGCCTTCTAGGCATGATTCACATACTGGCAAAGAATTTTCTTCTAACTCGTTTAGAAGTCCTTTCTTTACCAATATCTCAATCCTATTGAGATTAATGTGACTCAACCTTAGATGCCAAAGATGAGCATTTTCTTTAGGAGAAATTTTACGTTTCTTAGTTTGTGTGTTTGTAATTTTAAATAATTTAGTGTTCAAAACAATTTTGACTGAATTAGGCCTTAAAAGATACAATCCATTTTCTAATGATGCTGAACATATTTCTAAACCTTTCTTAAAAATAAACACTTTATTCATAGAAAAGGAAACAGTAATACATTGTTCTATAAGACAAGAAATGAAAATAAGGTTTCTAGTAAACCCTGGTATCACTAATATATTGTCCAACAATACATATTTCTTGCCAAAATAAAGTTTCATTGTGTCTCTCATCTCACAAATGAGACGACTTCTCCATTTCCAACTCGGGAGCGTTATCTCTCCTCAGCAGAGGCTGCTTTGCCAGAATCAATTCCACGAAAGAAGAGCAAACATGATTAGTGGCGCCTGAATCAAGTATCCAAGCTGTTTTATCATTATCCACTAAACAAGCTTCTAGGCAAAGTAAATCATATTTACCTTCCTTCTTCTCTTCTGCAATGTACTTCGGACAGCTCCGTTTCCAATGCCCGTCTTCGTTACAGTGGAAACACTTTCCTTTGTCAGTAACGTCTTTGTCTTTCTTGCCCTTCTGGGCGGCAGCTTTTGTCAGCCTGTTTCCCTTTACATACCTTATTCATGTTCTTCTTCTTTCCTCTCAGTTTAGAAGAAGATGAAGCCACTATTTTTGTCCCAGAGGTCGAACCTCTGTGATAACTCCTACTGGCAACATGTGCCTCACCTTTCGATCCCTGAATTTTCATCAAAGACTGAAAGGTCTGAAGTTCATTTAGAAGGGAGGTAAGATTGAAAGTAAGCTTGTTCATAACAACATTACTTCTAAACTGCAGGAAACTATCTAGAAGGGTTCAAGAATGAAGCTTACCTGACTCGACTCATCGATGGAAGCACCATTCGACTCCGCGATGTTAAAGTGTACCATCATATCCAGGACATGATCTCGAACAGATGTACCCTCTAGCATCCTCGAGTTGAATATGTACTTTAGCGCATTATGTCGGGCTTGTGTGGACTGTTGTCCAAACATACCCTGCACTGAATTCATGATTTCCTTGGCGTTAATCATGCCCTCATGCTTCTTGGCTAATATGTCAGACATACTTGCCAGCATGTAGACCTTGGCCTTATCATTGGCCTTGATCCATAGAAGGGTAATAAAAAAACACTCATCATTTGGATCAAAACACTCTTGACCAAAACCTAATACCAGAATAACTCTTATTCCTATAGGTTTTAGTTACCATTTTTCGGTCTGGATACATATACAACTTATGTACCCCGTGAGTGTAACTTTTTGTCTTTAGATCCCAGAGTCTCGATCCAATAAAATCCGCCGAAGGGAGGACTAGATTGAAAAATAGTCTAAGGAAATCTTTATCTCTTTCGGGTGTCTCATCATGTGTCGATCCCCATGATCAAGCCCTCCGAGGGATTGTCTGTCAAGGCCAAACTAGCAGGCTGACTATAGTGGTCTAATGGTGTAAACCGATAAAAGAGACCGTAGGTTTTGTTTTCACTAAACCTGCTCCCCACTCACTATAAGTACCCTCTCCATTCACCTTGATATTGACTCATAAAAACCCCATCCGAAGGGGGACGCTCCCGTTTGCGCCACGAGGCCAAGTATGAGTCTTACGGTGTGAACTTTCCGGAGATAGCGTAGGCGGAAAAATATGTACCTCATACACTTTTTCCTCCCATTGAATACTTTAAGTTTATAGGAATCTTTATTAGGCTAAAACCCAGCTAATGGTTTTACCTAACTCTATCAACATAACTTTTATATTGATAATCAATATAACTCTTATATTGACTTTATCCTAAGTTTATTAATATAACTCCTTATATTAAACCGAGGATTTCTAGTTTATTAACCTCTTAATAAACCCACTAACTCTACTGTAATTTATAAGACTCTCTTATTAAATTTTAGTCCAGTCGATTTTCTGTGTAGGGGTGTTCCGCTTCCGCACTTTAAATACCCCACCTAGACAGAACTTTCCTTAGAGACAGAGTTCCTCTTTTAATCATAGCTTATAAATTACTTGGTTCCTAATTCTAATCTAATTAGAACTAGATAACCTAAGGTCTATTATTTCCAAGTTCTAAACACTTTAAAAGTAATAATTAACCTTAGGTGACATGCATATTATGTTATAGTGCTTGATCATTCATCACATAAATAATAAGACATTCATAGCATATTCATCTCATGAAAAATAATGCATGTCAATGGTGTCCAAAAATTAATATAACAACCTTATATTAATTAAACATGCAAACTATATAATATAACTCCTTATACAAGCATACACTATGCATGGCAACAATTACACAACAATTGCATAATTAAAATAGCAAAAATTAGACCAATTTTGGCACCCTAGAAATAATTTTAATTAATATAATCTAATTATATTAATTAAAATTAAATATATTAAATATCTTAAATATATTAAAAATATGTTTTCTACCTGTTGCCCCTTCCGTGAAACGTATCTGGCGTTGCAACTTTAATAGTAGCGCTTACACGCCGCTTTGTCGTCGTCTTACATCGGCGTTGCAACGCCCTCCTCCATGTGCGCTTCTCCATTAGCGCAGCTGCAGTAACGCCGATGAACAGCGTTGCAATGCTACACACAGACAACACATGGAATCACCATTCCTTGATCGTTTTTGCTCCGATCATCTCAGCAACTGCTTTGCCTCGATCGACACGAACTTACAGACTCGATTTACAATCAAATTTGCCCAAAACACCGGGCCCTTACATTCAACATTTAAATGGAAATTGTAAATCAAAGTGCCAAAATTTAAAACATCTAATTTTGCAAAACCGTTCATACATCTCATGCCAAAACAGTAAATTCTACCTTGTTCTTGGAAAATCCAGAACATAAATCAAGAACGCAATTGGGCTTTGATACCAATTGAAGGGAATCGAAGTCCGCCCAGCGGAAGCGATTGCGAATCACGCGCTCTTGATTTAGTTACAACGATTTATTCAAAAACACAAACACTAGATTGAGCATATATAATAGAATGAACAACAAGAATGTTACCTTTGAAGAACCTTTCTTCAAGTGGTCCTCCTCTCTCACGATCAGGATCACAGCAACAGGAACTCGTTCGAACACCGACACTACCACCGAATCTTCTCCGTTGTTCTCTAGTTGAGGGAGTAAGGTGGGTTCCCTTTAGGAAAGGTGAGGTGTTTTTGTGAGAGAGTTGTTTGTTGTCTTCAAACCTTCCCAACAACAACAAAAAGCAAGGAATCACTAAGAATGTCTTAACCTAGTTGCAACTCATGCAACCATATATATAGGGAAATGGGATGGAAATGACCATCCTATCCCTCCTTTATTCTCTCTTTAGTATATAGTTTATATATGAATCTAATTCACATTAAAACTGTATATTATATCAATTATATCATATATAATAGATATAACACCTCATGTATGAAATTGAACACTTCAATTTCACTCCTAACTTTATACCCTCAATATTACCATATTGAGCCAACGGAGGGATCTAATGGACCTACAGAGCATGAGCTCCAATGATGTGAGATTAACTGATCAAACTCTTTGATCCAGTTAATCAATATTCATTAACTACAAGTCACTCCACTATAGACTTGTAGCCGCACTCTCCTCACTCAGAAATATATTATGTCCATCGATATAGTCATTACCCATGAGTCGACCCTTCACAGTTGTTCGTAATCACACCGGTCAAATTATCGCTTTACCCACGTGATTACCTCTTTGCTCCTTAAGCACCACCGATCCTCTAATGAACAACAAGTCTAAGGTCCTACCTTAGACTCATACCCTCATAGAGGGCGGGACCCCGTTGTTCAAGACACGAGTCGCCTTAAGGGAACAACCTATCTAATTCCTCAGTAGAGGAATGAGTGAATTCCATCTTGCACAGTTAAGTTCCCAACTACCTACGAGGTTCTGTCCCTGAGAAGGTAGGCTTATTGAGTCGGCTACAGGCCACTCACACCCATACTAGTCTAAGGACAAACCCCTATAAGCGGGAGTTCTTAACTTGCTCAGATTCAGTGTCGAGTCACTAATGACCATCTATAAATTACTAGTCTTATCCTCATTAATCTGTGTTACACACTAGTTAGACTAATAATTTGCGATCTAGTCTTGTATGAACTCTTCATACAGGATGCCCCCACTCGCATGTCAACTACATGAATGAGTTGGCTTACCTCATTTGTACTAATTACAAAGTGGGTCGCCCGTTGTCTAATACCTCATTTCCAACCTTATTCTTATACCATAGACCATTTAGGTTATATTATTGAACTCAACCCAAATAGTGTTCACTACATTGGTTTCAAGATAAATGTTTTAACCTTGGAGCTTAGTTTATTGGATTTATAAAAGCAAGACTGTAATCTTATCAAAACAAATAATACTTTATTTAATTGATCAAAATTACAAAAGTTTAGGGCATAAATCCCAACATGACATACATTATGCACATAGAATTTAATTAAATCATACATCTCACGCATAAAATAATTAAATAGCAAAAATGGACCAGTTTTTGGCACATAAGGGCAATTATTTAATTAAATAACATTAATATAACAATTATATTAATATTATTTAATAAAATAATAAAATTAAAAATTAAAACACATTTTACAAATAAAATCTAAATTAAAAATACAACTAAAACTGCCCCACTAGAAAAAAAAAACGCCTACGTCTCGCGAACAGGAAGTTGCAACCGCCCACTACGCATGTGGCGTTGCAACGCCGTGGGGAGCGTTGCAACGCTGCCGTGTCCAACATTGATGCCAGCGTGTTCCACGCCGTGGCGTTGCAACGCTGCGCCTAACGTTGCAACGCTGCCTACAGCCAAGCCAGCGCCCGCAAGGATAGCGTTGATACGCCGATGAACAACGTCTCAACGCCATCGACTGAACAACAAACACCTATGCTGTTCTTCAACAATTTTCGCCTGTTTTCGCTCTGATTTCTTCACATCAACTCTTGCCATGAACAACCCAGACTTACAGACTCGATTTACCACAAAATGCCCAAAAACACCGGGCCCTTACATTGATCTCATCAACATAAATTGTAAATCTATTCTAGTGCCAAAAATTGAAACATCCATTTTGCAAACCAACAATTTATCACATAAATTAAGGCAATTTACCCACCTATTTTAACAAAAACAGTGCATAACGAAGAACAATCAAAATGTCTCTGATACCAATTGAAGGGAATGAAAATCTCCGTGCAGCGGAAGACGATCAAATCGTCAAGGTATCATTACGCTACTTGATTTTTTGTTAAAACGATCTAACTCTTAGATCTAAGTTAAACATGCAAAAGAGGAAGAAAAACAGTAAGAAGAAATTTACTTACTTGTTATAGACAGTTCTTCAAAGTTTCTTCCTCTATCACGAATAGTTCGTGCTTCTCGATCTCCACGAAATCTTCTTTCAAACAAAAACCAGAACACAACCACTCGGAGTCTCGGTTGTTCATCTTTTGGAATGAAGGAAAGTTGTGGGACTTTTGGTTTTGGAGAGGGAGGAGAGTTGAGAGAGTTGAGAGAATTCTTAATCTCTTCTCTTTGATGAAAATCAAAAAATGAGAGAATGAGTTAACAATCCCTTCTTGCAAAGGGTTTAAATAGTGGAAATTGATGGGGTTAAAATCTCCACATTATTACCACTTTACCACAACCATAGGTTATGCAAATCTCTACATTATTACCACTTTACATAACCATATAATATAAGATATCTCATATCTCATATTGCAAATCACATTTGCAATAATTGTGTATTAATTAAATTGAATCACATCCAATTTAATTTCTCTCAATTTATTTCTCCAATTAGCCCTAATTCAACAATTAGGCTAACCTATAGTTTATTAGGAATCTCATTCACATTGAACTATATATTATATCATTCATATCTCATATAAATTACATAAATGCCATTTAAGTGAAATTGAACACTTCAATTTCAAACCAAAACATTAACCCATCTTTTATCCAAGGTTGAGCCAACCGAGAAACCTAATGGACCTACAGTGACGAGCTCCAATGATCCGAGATTAACCTATCAAACTCTTTGACACGGTTAATCAACATTCATTAGCTACGGTAACACTCCACTATAGCCCGTAGCGGCATTCCCGTCAGTGCAGAATATTACGTGTCCACTGATATAACCAATGCCCATGAGTCGACCCTTCACAGGTTTTTCGTAGGCACGGCTGGGTCAAATTACCGTTTTACCCCTGTGTCTACCTCTTGTTCCTTAAGTCCCCACTGCTCCTCTAATGAACAACACATTGTGATGGTCCAACCATACACAACACCCTTCTCGGGCCAGTGAGAAGGTGGGCGCCTGTTGTCCTAGCCCTGGAAACAACACTTTAAGGGAACAACCCCTCTAGTTTCCCTAAAGGCGGGAACGAGTGAATTCCATCTCGCGTAGTTAAGTTCTCAGCTCCCTACTTGGTCATGTCCCAGAGAATATAGGCATATTGGGGGAGTAACTATGACCACCCTCACCCGTACAAGTCAAAGGATAGACCCCCGCGGACAGGAGTCCGTAACACGCTTAGGATTCAGGTCGAGTCACTAATGGTCATCTACGAAGTTATTAGTCCTTACTGTCAACGGTGTTACATCAGTATGTCTAATAATTCACGGTCCGATCTTGTACAATCTCATTGCATAGAATGCCCCCACTCGCATGTCAACCACATGAACGAGTCAGATCACCTCGTTTGTATCTAATACAAAGCGGGTCGCATCCATAGTGTGTCCAGGATTAGGTCTCCAACCCTATCCATATACTGTAGAGCGTTCGGGTGATTAACTCGAACTTGATCCTCCCTGTGTGTCCACTACACACCGTTCAAGTTCTAGTTCTCTCATAAATTCAATGACTCTGGAGCTTAGTTTATTGGAAAAGTTTGTAAATATTGCGAGACACAAAGTAATGAAATAAATAACTCTATTAATTTCAAACAATAATTTACAAACACGAGATTAGGACAAAAATTCCAACACATTCGACTCCGCGATGTTGAAGTGTACCATCATATCAAGGACATGATCCCGAATAGATGAACCCTCTAACATCCTTGAGTTGATTATATACTTGAGGGCATTGTGTCGGGCCTATGTAGACTATTGTCCAAACATGCCCTGCAACAAATCGATGATTTCCTTAGCGGTCATCATGCCCTCGTGCTTCTTAGCTAGTCTGTCAGACATACTTGCCAGCATATACACTTTGGCCTTATCATTGGCCTTGATCCATCGATCATATGCATCACGAACATTTGGTGTTGCATTCGAGTCTGGCAACCTGAGGACACTCCTCAGTAAGCACAAACTTAAGATCGTCCACTACCAAGATAGTGTTAAGTTTGGGTTTCAATGTCATTGTGTTCTCTCCGGTTAATTTTTTCGCACCCAGTAAGGAAATAATAGAGCTAGAAATTTTGCTGAAATTTAAAAAAAAAAACTTGTATAAGTTTCTCGCTAAAAAACTATCTAATCCAATCACGTTTAAGCTAATTATCTAATGATTCCTAGGCCATTAATAATTTGCAATGATACTCTAAAGGTTTACAGTGTATGACACCGAAGGGTAATAAAAAATACTACTCCTCTAGATCAAGACATTTTTTACCACAACTTAATGCCAGAATAACTCTTATTCCTATAGGCTTTAGTTACAATTATTTGGTCAAGATACATACACTTCTTATGTACGTTGGGAGTGTAACCCTCTGTCTTTAGACCCTAGATTCCCCATCCAACAAAATCTTTCGAACGGAGGACTAGGTTAAAAAACAGACTAACGAAATCTTTATCCCTTTCGGTTGTCCACTTTGTTCGTTCCCCTATGATCAAGCCCTCCGAAGAGATTGTCTGGTCCAGGCCAAACTAGCAGGTTGACCACAATGATCTCTGAAGGGATTGAAATTCTCGCAGCGAAAGACGTTGTGAAACGTCGTTGTTTCGTTGTGCAATTCATTTCTTAAAATTGAATTAAACTACTTTAATTATAGGCTAAACATGCATAAAAGCAAGAGAAAACAATAGGTAATGATCTACTAACCTCTTGAAGAACTCTTCTTCAACGTTTTCTCCTTCTCGATCTTAATCCCTCTCAAACCAACGACCCCTACAAACTCGATCCTAGAATCGAACAGTAAGACACTTCCAAAGGGTCTTCTCGGTTGTTCTCGGGAGGTTGAGGGAGAGTTGTGGGACTCCATTTGGTTTTTGGGGGAGGAGAATTCTAGAGAGAGATTATAGAGTTTTAAGAGAATTTTGAGATCTCTTGAAACTTGAATTTCCATAAAATGAGATCAAACTTTACCAAAGGCTTATGGTGAGATGTCACCATTTTACCACAACTATATGATATGCAAATCATATTTGCATATCACTGTTGGGATGTATGTCCTAATATCGTACATGTTTGTAATATTCACTATTGAAATAAATAAGACTTATTTTTTAAACTCTTTGTGTCTCGCATATTTACAAACCTTGTCCAATAAACTAAGCTCCAGGGTCATTGAATTATAACAGACCTAGAACTTGAACGGTGTGTAGTAGACACACAGGGAGGATCACGTTCAAGTTAATGACTCGAACGGTCTACAGTATACGGATAGGGTTGGATACCTAATCCTGGATACACTGTGGATGCGACCCGCTTTGTATTAGATTCAAACGAGGTGATCCAACTTGTTCATGTTGTTGACCTGCGAGTGGGGGCATCCTGTGCAATGAGATTGTACAAGAACAAACCGTGAATTATTAGACCTACTGAAGTAACACCGTTAACAGTATAGGACTAATAATTTTGTAGATGACCATTAGTGACTCGACCATAAACCTATTCGTGTTACGGACTCCTGTCTGCGGGGGTCTGTCCTTTGACTAGTACGAGTGAGGGTGGTAACAGTTACTCACCCAATATGCCTATCTTCCGAGAGATAGGACCACGTGGGGAGCTGGGAACTTGACTACGCAAGATGGAATTCACTCGTTCCCGACTTAGGAAAACTAGAGGGTTTGTTCCTTTAAGTGTTGTCTCCATGGCTCGGACAACAAACGCCCACCCTCTCACTAGCCCGAGAGGGATGTTGTTTATGGTTGGACCATGAAACGTTGTTGTTCATTAGAGAAGCAGTGGGGACTTAAGGAGCAAGAGGTAGACACAGGGGTAAAACGATAATTTGACCCAGCAGTGTCTACGGACAACTTGTGAAGGGTCGACTCACGGGCATTGGTTATATCAATGGACACAACTTGTCCTACAGTGATGGGAGTGCAACTCTGGGCTTTAGTGGAGTGTTACCATAGCTAATGAATGTTGATTAATCGAGTCAAAGAGTTTGACAGGTTAGTCTCGGATCATTGGAGCTCCTCACCTGTAGGTCCATTAGGTCCCTCGGTTGGCTTAAACTGGATTCATAGAAGGTTTACAGTTTTGTGTGGATTTGAAGGGTTCAAATTCATTAAAAGGGTATTTATGTCATTTATATGAGATATGATTAACATATTATTGTGGATTTGGTGAGGCATTTGCTCATTTTTTTATTCTCACCAAAAGAGCTCTCAAAATTCACTTAACTCTCTCAAAGTTTCTTTCTACCCCTAAACCAAAAGAGTCCCACCACTCTCCTTTTACCGAAGGAGAACAACCGAGAAGATCAATTGGAGCTGTCTAATTTGTTAGTTGTTCGGAGAGTTCGTGATCGTAGAGATCGAGAGCACGAAGAGTTCGTGATCGGAGAAGGAATTCTTAGAGAATCGTTCTTCAACAAGTAAGTAGGTTTTCTTACTGTTTTTTCCTTCAATTTCAGCATGTTTAGCCGAAATTCTATACGATAGATTTGATTTTAAGAAATGATTTTCACAACGAACACCATGACATTCCAAGTCGTTTCTGCTGCGGGAGTTTTATTCCCTTCAATTGGTATCAGAGCTAATCGTTGGTTTCTTCGTTGTGCAAAATGATTTTCTTAAAATTAGGTGGGTTATGCTTTAATTCATGAGATGAATTGTGGTTTTTGCAAATTGGATGTTTCAGTTTTGGCACGTTTTTTAGATTTACTTTTTTTTTATGAGATTAATTTAAAGACCCGTTGTTTTCGGCAGTTAGAAAGTAAATCGAGTTTGTAAGTCCGTGTCGTTTGTGGTAAGAGTTGTTGTGAAGAAATTGGAACGAAATTGGGTGAAAAACGACAAAGAACAACACAGGAGTTTGATGTTCTGTCGACGACGTTGAGACGTTATTCTTCGGTGTCTCAAAGTTGTCCGCGCGGATGGAGGTTGAGGCGTTGGGCACGCTGAGGACAATGCTGCACGTTGCAGCATTGCACGGCTGACCACGACGTTGCAACGCCGCTGAAGCGTAGAGGGCGATTCAGCGGCGTTTGCGAATCGCAAGCTCTGGCGATTTAATGAACGTGGGACGTTATTTTTGCATTTTTTTATTTATTTTATTATATCTAAAATATAATTTTATTAATAAATATTAATATAAAAGTTATATCAATGTTAATTAATTTAATTAATGTCGCAAGGGTGCCAAAACCGGTCTAATTTTTCTACTTAATTTATTTTATGCATGAGATGTATGAAATTTATTATTTCTAAGTGCATAATGTATGTCATATAGATTAAAATCACACCTTAGGTTAAACATTTCATGCATCTTATTTATATTATAAGACTTATAATATATAGTGTTTGCATGTTTTAATTTATTTAATATAAGTGTTATATTTCTTAGATTAAAAGCATGTACATGCATTTAATTCATGTGATGAATGTATGTTATATAGTTTATTAATCACGTGATGAATGATCAAGCACTATAACATAGAAATGCATGTAACCTAAGTTAATTATTAGTTTTAAATTGTTTTGAACTTGAATAATTAGACTTAAGTTGTCTAGTTCTAATAAGATTAGAATTAGGAAATCCAAAATGACTTATGAATGAAGATTAATTAGTAACTTTGCCTAAGGAAGGTTCTGCCTAAGGCTGGGATATTTAAGCTGACGCTTTGCGGAACACCCGTACTTGGGAACTGACCTGGGAGTGAATTGGGTCAGGAGATTCATAGGTTATATCATCGTGAGTGTTGTTAACTAAACGTTAATTAATATACTCACCTAGACCTAAGTTAATAATGTAATTATAGACTTAGGCTAATCCAATATAAGAGTTATATTGGGAGACTTAGGTAAATATTAGCCGATTTATCTAAGTCAATCTCGATTAACTTAAAGTGCTGAGTGGGAGTAAATAAAGTGTAAAAGATACATTTAATTTTTCGACCACAAATCTCCGTTAAAGCTCACACCGTGAGATCCATACTCGACCTCGTGGCGCAAATGAGAGTGTGTCCCTTCGGATGATATTTGTATGGGTCAATATCAACGCGAATGGAGAGATTACTTATAGGGAGTGAGAGCGGGATCTGTGAAAACGGGACCCACGGTCTCTTCTTTCGATTCACACCGTGAGTCGCCTATGATCCACCTGCTAGTTTGGCCTAGACCAGACAATCCCTTCGGAGGGCCTTGATCATGGGCGTCGGAACACCGTGAATTCCCAAAAGGGATACAATTTTCTTGTTTGTTTTCCTTCGTGGTTCACCCTTCGGTGGCTATTGTTTGGACGGACACTTGGAAATTTCAAGATAGAGGGTGACACTCACGAAATTCATTAAGAGTTAATGGATTCAGACCGAAAAATGGTAATTGGATGCCTAATGGAAGAAGAGCTGTAAACCCGAGATCTTTCTTTGGAACTTCCTTATTATCAAACAACAAAAGAAAGGAAGAAATGAATGCTTAGAACTTGGTTTTCCTTGTTTTAAAAAGAAAAGTAATGAAGTGAAAGGCAAAAGGAAAACAAGGAAGGAAAAACATAAACCATTTTGGTTTGGTTGCTCTAGGAATAATGAAGGAAAGAAAATGAAACAAATGTAAATCATGTTAAGTTTTGTTTTGAAAAGAAAAGAAAAGAAAAGAAAGGAAAAGGAAAAGAATGAAAAGGAAAATGAAAAAGGGAAAAGGGAAGTGGGTGGTGGGACCCCACCTAAATTTCTTTTTATAACCATGTTTCCTTCGATCTTCTTCTTCATTTATCAAAAGGAAAGCAAGGGTTTTCATGAGAGAAGCAGAAAGGAAGGGGAAGAAGGGGTTTTGGTGCTGGAATTGCGTAAGAGAGGAGGAGAACTCAAAGATTACTTGTGTAGCGGCAAAGGTGAACAACCTGCACTAATTCTGCTATTTTGTTCATCACGAGCTCCACAGAAAGCGGTAAGAGTTGAGATTTTGTTTCGTGCCAGTTAACTCATATTGGAACAAAATTGGTGAAGGAAGCTCGAGCAAATTCGGATCTTAAGCTACTGATTTGTGAAGAGGAAGACAGAAGACAGAATTTGCTGTCAAATCCGAGAAGTCTCTGGTGTTTTGGTTGTATTGGTCTGTAGAGTTGGAATCAGAAGCTCTATTAGGTATGGTTGGAAAGCTTATTGCATTTCCTACAACGTTCATGAAGAAATCGTGAATAGAAAATGATTGGAAGATGTTGTAAATAGCAGGTCAAGTTTCGGGTTGCAGTAGAAAATCGAATCTGGAATAGCAGAAGTTAGTTCCTGGGAAAGACGCTTTCGAGGTATTTCTGAACCAATCTATTGGGAATTTCAATTTCATGTCTTCACATGATTTTTAGAGGATTCAAAACGGAAGAGGTTGGTATAAATTTCACCCTGTTTGGCTAAGTAATGAAGAAGTTATGCCTGTCTGAAAACAGGGCAGAAATTGTGAAAATACTGGAAAATTTGAAAGTGTGTTTACTTGTAATTTTAAGATTAAAAAGCATGAGCTTGAGGTTCTAATGGTTGAATTTGGTTTGTTTGACAGGCCAAGAGCAAATAGGTCGAGTGTACGGGTCAAGACTCTAGTTCTAACACGGTGAGTGACAGAACGAACTTCGAAAATGAACCAAATGCAAGTTTTGCTAGAATGAATTATTTCAAGCTTGTGTATTATTTTTGAACACATGTCTATGAGTATTCTTGCTTTCCTAGAAATGTTTTAAAATGTTTATGTTGAACCTAAAAGTCTTTATAAAATTTATACATGAGCATATGTCCAATGGTTGCCAAAATTTATGGAAATGTTATGATTTCAAGCAAGCATGTACTAGCAAGTATGTTTTAAAGATTTCCAGTTTTATGAACAAGCTGAATAAGCTTGAGTTTTATGAAAGGAAAGATAAGCAGGCATGTTCAAATGTTTTCATGTGATTTTCTGAGATGTTGAGCCCGAGGCTTTATGGTACCGTGTGCACACAGGTCTTATTCTGTTGTCGGCGTTGAGTGTACTCGTGACACAACGCCACTGCCGTGAGTCTTGGGGGCGCCCCCACTACGACAAAGACGATGGGAGTGTTGGGCGGGCCCCACTACATCGTAGATTAAATGTTGGTGTACTGAGCGTGCCCTACACAACGTAGATTGTGACATGTTTTAAAAAAAGAGTTTATATCATTTACATGCCTTACGAGATTTCAACGGTATACTTGCGGGTTTTCATGAAAAGCTATTATGATTACACAGTTACTTTTAACATTTGATTACAGATGCATATGCTCATAGATGGCCAGGTGATATGATTTACGAGTTAATAGCTTTCTTTTAAACTCAAGTCACTCACTGAGCTTCATAGCTCATTCTTCAGTGTTTTTCCCACTTTTCGTAGAGATCGAGCTCCCTGCACGATAACCCGCCATAGTCTCCGGAAGCTTCTCATGTTTGATATGTTGTACGTGGTTGGTGTTGTTTAGCAAGTCCATATGTTTGTAAATTATTTTGAGAGAACTATGTAGTTATAGTCGTATGTGCTTTAGAGGTTGTGGTTTAATTAGTGGTTTGGACTGTTTGTGGTTCTGATGTTCTTGCTCGTTTTAGTTTCCAAGAGAGACTTAAGAAGAGTTTCTCCTCATGTACGTCTTATAGATGTCCAGTTTCCGCTGTGTTAAGTTTAAAGTGTTCCATATGCGAACATAGTTTGTTTTCAGGTAAAGTAGTGTCAGCAGGTATTGTTAAGAGGTAATAATGTTTGTTGGCTTCATGTCGTCTCCAGGGCTATGTTAGCAAGTTGTTCGGGAGTGTGTGTGTCAACTTGGTATCAGAGCAGTTGGCTCCATGGGAATGAGACAGAGCAAGTTAGCTCTAGAAGAAACTGAAAAGTAAATAGCAAGTTGTTGAGTTAGTTCAATAGAACTAGCAGAACATGATCCAAGTAAGGATAAGAGTAAGTCCAGTCAGGACTAGAATGTGAACACACGTCTAGAATTGTGCATTTGAGTTGAGTACTCATTACATGTCTAGTATGTTAATATGTTATAGAAGTCATGCCACCACGTACTAGCGCATTTGCGCGGCAAGATCGGGACGGACGCAGGATCCTACCCATGATCAATCCCGGTGGAGATCTAGTGCCCCGAGAGTCCGGATAGGGGCGAATTAAGCGAAGATGCTAATTCCTCACAGGAGGTAGGTAAGCCATAGGGGAGCGTGGCTAAGTAATCCAGATAAGACATATAGAATAGATCACCTAAAATAATTAGGAGCCACAGTGTTTGAGGGTTCCCAAGATCCAGCTGAAGCTGAGGTTTGGCTGAATAAGCTTGATTAATGTTTTGATGTTATGAGTTGCTCTGAGGAGCGAAATGTTAAGTTGGCCACATTCTTGCTGCTAAAGAAGGTAGAAGGATGATGGAAATCGATGTTAGCCAGTTGTAGTGATGCACGTACTTCACACTGGCAAACTTTCAGAAGTATATTTGAAAATAAATATTATCCTAGCACGTACCGACAGGCAAAGAGGGATGAATTTTTAGAACTGAAACAAGGGACACTTTCAGTGGCTGAGTATGAGAGAAGATATACCGAGTTTTCGCGGTATGTTGATGTAATTGTGGCATCTTAGAGTGACAGGTATCGAAGTTTTGAAAAAGGGTTACGACCTGAGATACGAACCCCAGTTACAGCCATTGCTAAGTGGATTGAATTTTTCCCAGCTGGTAGAGACTGCTCTACGTGTTGAGCAGAGTTTAGCAGAGGCGCAGTCAGTAGTGAAGCCTAGTTGTGGAGGATTCGATAACAAGCAGTTTCCAAGGTCGTGAGCAAATGAGGTTCACACTTGAGTAAATGTTTCCAAGTCAATATGACTTTAAGGAGCAAGCTAGTAGCCAAGTAGCCAGGCATCGAGGCAGATGATTGTGGGTAGTGCCTATCAGAGGCAGAGTTAAAGAGGACCTAGTTAGTTTGTTTGATTGGCAGCAAGTTGCAGGGAGGGCAAGAGTCTATTGTCAGTATAGCAAGGAAAACTCCATGTGTGATATGTTGCAAGAATCATCAAGGTCATTGTCTTGTGAGTGTTGGTACATGCTACTAGTGCTGACAACCAGGACATGTCAAGAGGGATCGTCCACAGCTATGGACAACCGCACAGAGGGACTAGGGAGTTGAGTCCTAGACAGTTGAGCAACCAAGAGTTTCATTAGCTGCAAGAGAGGGCACCAGTGGTGTTAGACTAAAGAGAGTTGTAGGGAGGCCTAGGCAACACGAAAAGGTCTAGGTTATGACTCAGCAAGAAGTTGAGGATGCACCAGATATGATTCCTGGTACGATCTCTATTTGTAATGCTCCTGCACGTGTTTCAATACATCCAGATGCTACGCATTCATTTGTTTCCAGTATGTTCCTATCTAAGCTTGATAGGAAGCTAGAGCCTTTATTTGAGGGGTTAATTATATACACTCCAGTTGGTGATGCTTTATTAGTCAATTCAGTGATGCGGAATAGTGAGGTCTTAGTAGAAGGTCTCAATATGTTAGTGGATCTTCTTCCACTAGAGTTGCAGGTGTTAGATGCAATCCTAGGAATGGATTTCTTATTCACTCATTATGCTTCCAGAGATTGCCATATAAAGGAAGTTGTTTTCAAGAAACCAGGATTAGCTGAAGTGGTTTTATGGGATGAAAGAAAGACTATCCCTACGAGTTTGTTTTCAGCATTCAAAGCTCAGAAGTTATTGAGGAAAGGTTGCATGACGTTTCTTGCACATGTAGTTGAGGTGCAGGAAGAAAAGCTAAAACAAGAAAATGTTCTTGTTGTGAATGAATTTTCTTGTTGTTTTTCTAGCAGATCTATCAGGATTGCCACCTGATAGGGAAGTTGAGTTCACCATTGAATTGTTACCATGAATAGCATCTATTTCGCAAGCGCCGTGATAGAATGGCTCCAAGTGCGATCAGGGAGCTAAAGATGCAGTTACAAGAACTAGTTGATAAGAGATACATCAAACTTAGTGTATCGCCTTGGAGAGCTCCAGTGTTATTCATAAAGAAGAAAGATGGTACCCTCAGATTGTGCATTGATTACAGACAGTTAAACAAAGTCACGATACGTAACAAGTATCCTTTACCCTGAATAGATGACTTGTTTGACCAGTTAAGAGGTGCATCGGTGTTTGGTAAGATTGATTTAAGTTCAGGATATCATCAGTTAAAGGTTAGAGAATCAGACATTCCTAAGACATTATTCAGAATGAGGTACGAGCATTATGAGTGTTTAGTAATGTCATTCGGTTTAACAATGCACTAACAGTTTTCATGGACCTCATGGACAGGTTTTCCACCAGTATTTGGATAAGTTTGTGATAGTATTCACTGATGATATACTAGTTTATTCGGTTGACAGGAAAGCCCACGAGGATCACATGAGTATTATTCTACAAACACTACGAGATAATCAGTTGTACGCTAAATTCACCAAAGGTGAGTTTTAATTGAAGCAGGTAGTGATTGAGGTAAGTTGTTTCAGCAAATGGAGTTAGTGTTTATCCGAATAAAGTAAAGGTTATGGTCAACTTAGTGAGACCAGCTAATGCGACAGAGGTATGTAGTTTCCTAAGCTTGGCAGGATACTGCAGATGATTTGTTGAGAACTTCTCACGATTAGTATTATCCTTAACAGTTTTAATAAGAAAGAATGCTAAGATTGAATGGTCAGATAAGTGTGAATGAGTTTTTGTGGAGTCAAAAGAGATTAGTTACGATGACTTATTTTGACACTTCCTATAACGGGAAAAGAGTATGTGGTTTCTTCGTGATGCCTCGAGGAAAGATTTAGGGTGTGTACTTGATGCAAGAAGGAAAAGTAATAACTTATGCGTTAAGGCAATTGAAAAAGCACGAATGTAATTACCCTACCCATGATCTTGAGTTAAGCAGCAATTATTTTAGCAATCAAGATCCGAGACATTACTTGTTTGGTGAAAGGTGTCACATTTACACATATCATAAAAGTCTCAAATATATCGTTGATCGTAGGGAGCCGAATATGAGACAACGAAGATGGTTAGAATTGATTAAAGATTATGATTGTACCATATAATACCATCCCGGTAAGGTGAATGTGGTAGTGATGCATTGAAGCGGTGAAGTCAAGACTTCCTAGGGATGCCTTGTGTGGTATTCGAGCAACATTTTTTAAGTACTCTAAGGATTCTAAGGCGCTTGTGATTGCAAAGAATTCGGGGGACTCTTGCTTTCAATTCCGATCAGTCTTCACTGCAATGCAGAGATTGTGAGAAAACAACCGAGATTAGTAACTTGCGTAAATGTTTGGAATGTCCAAACAGGGGCCCAGAGGTATAATCTAGAATGAGAACAGATGAAATCATAGTTAAGCGAGAGAAAACTATGTGTCCCGAGTATTAGTGAGCTTAAGATGCTATTCTAGAGGAAGCTCACAATTCAAATATGCTATACATCCAGAAGCACCAAGATGTGTAAAACAGTGAAAGGGACTTATTGGTGGCCAGGATGAAGCGGAGATAGTTGATTATGTTGATAGATGTTTAATCACCGCCAAAGTTGAACCAGCTTAGACAAAGACCGTGAGGACTCCTTAATTCACTACTCGTGGTCGGATTGGAAATAAGAGCATATCACTATGGATTTCCGTTGTTTGTACATCTTACTCCCAAAGGACATTATGGTATATGATAATGGTCGATAGACTCACTAAGACAACAAGGTTTATACCGATTAAAATCGACGTCTACACTTGATCAACTTGTTAAACTATACGTCGACAAAATTGTGAGTCAATACGGAGTGCCAGTGTCCATACTTCCAGATAGAGATCCGAGATTTACTTCTATGTTTTGGCCTAGCTTACAAAAAAAATACTACGGGGACAAAGCTGAGTTTTAGTACAACGTTTCATGTTCAGACAAATTGTCTGTCAGAGAGGACCATCCAGACCCTAGAAGACATGTTGCAAGCGTGTGTCCTTCAAGTTAAGGGAAGTTGAGATACACACCTATCACTTATGGAATTTGCTTACAATAACAATTATCAGTCTAGTTTTGACATGGCACCATTTGAGGCTCTAGATAAAAGACCATGTAGAACACTCGTATATTGGAATGAACTAGAAGAGCGGAAACTGTAAACCCGAGATCTTTCTTTGGAACTTTCTTATTATCAAACAACAAAAAGAAAGAAGAAATGAATGTTTAAAACTTGGTTTCCCATGTTTTAAAAAGAAAAGTAATGAAGTGAAAGACAAAAGGAAAACAAGGAAGGAAAAGTTTAACCATTTTGGTTTGGTTTGCTTTTAAACACAAAAGAAGAAAAGGAAATGAAACAAATGTTTTATATTAAGTTATTTTGGTTTTGTAAAGAAAGAAGATAAAGAAAGAAAGAAGATAAAGGAAAGAAAAGAAAAGGAAAAAGAAATGAAAAAGCAAAAGTGCAAAAAGACAAACTCTTCCACCGATTGACTTTTTGTTAAAAAGGGTTTCTCTCCATTTTCTTCTCTTTCATCACAAACCAAGCTGAAATTTCGTGGTTGAAGGAGAAAGGAAGAAGAAGGAGGCCATTTTTGGTGATTTTGGGCTGGAGTTGCAGAAGGAAAGAGGAAAACTCAAGGGAATTCATTTTTACAGCAAGAAAATCAACTCAGACAAGCTCTGATTTTCTGTTCATCTCGAGCTCCACAAGAAGAGGTAAGAGTTGATCTTTTGTTTCATGAACTTTAACTCATATTGGAACAAAATTCGTGAAGGAAGCTCGAGCTAATTCTTATGTTAAGTTGCTGTTTTGTTAAGAGGAAGGCAGAAGACAGAAATTTGCTGTCAAATCCGAGGGGTCTCTGATGTTTTGGTTGTTCTGATCTGTATACTTGGAGTTAGAAGCTCTAATTGGTATGGTTCGAAAGCTTATTCAATTTCCTACAAGTTTTGTGAAGGAATCGTGAGAAGAAAATGATTGGAAGATGTTGTAAACTTCAGGTTAAGATTCGGGTTGCAGCAGGAAGTGAAATCTGGGACAGCAGCAGAATCAATTTAGGGGTTAAGCTTCGGAGGTAATTACTAACCAATACGTTAGGAATCTCATTTTCATGTCTTCATAAGAGTTTTAGAGGGTTCAAAAAGGAAGAGTTTGGTATAAAGTACATTCTTTTTGGATAAGTAATGAATAAGTTATGGCTGTCTGAAAACAGGACAGAAAATCTGAAAATGCTGGAATTTTTGAATGTGTGTTTTCTTGTAGTTTTGGGGTTAAAAACCATGAGCTCGAGGTTCTAATACATGAATTTGGTTTGTTTGACAGGCCAAGAGCAAATAGGTCGAGTGTACGGGCTAAGGTTCTAGTTCAAGCACTGTGAGTGATAAAACGAACTTCAAAAGTGTATTTATGTTTGAATTATGTTCAAGAAATGCAAGTTTTGCTAGAATAAAGTTTCAATGCATTTATGCTTTCTTTTGAACACATGTTTATGAGTATTCATGTTTTTCTAGAAATGTTTCAAGTGTTCATTGTGACCCTAAAAGTCTTTATAAAGTTTATACATGAGCATATGTTCAATGGTTGCCAAAATTTATGGAAATGTTATGATTTCAAGCAAGCATGTACTAGCAAGTATGTTTTAAAGTTTTCCAATTTTATGAACAAAGTTTGTAAGCTTGAGTTTATGAAAGAAAAGATAGCGGGCATGTTCAAATGTTTTCATGTGAAATTCTCGAGATATTGAGCCCGAGGCTTTATGGTACCGTGTGCACACAGTGTCTTATTCTCGTTGTCGACGCTTGAGTGTACTCCGTTACAACATGTTACTGCCGTGGAGTGTTGGGCGGGCCTACTACGACAAAGACGATGGGAGTCTTTGGCGGCCCCCTACTACATCGTAGAGTAAACGTTGGTTGTACTCAAGCGTGCCCTACACAACGTGGATTGTGAAATGTTTTTAAAAGAGTTTATTTCATTTACATGCCTTACGAGATTTGATGATATACTTGTTGGTTTTCTCAATGTCTATTATGATTCCACGCTTACTTTCAATGCTTGAATACAAATGCATATGCTCATAGTTTTCGTGTCACATGTTTTACAAGTTACGATATTTAACACAATCACTCACCGAGCTTCATAGCTCATTCCTTCTATGTTTTCAAACCTTTCGTAGAGATCGAGCTCCTGCACCCGAAAGCATCGCCATAGTCTGTTGAAGCTTCATAAGTTAAATACTTTGTACGTGGTTGGTTTTGTTTAGCAAGTCTCTATGTTTGTAAATTAACTCGAGAGAGGACTTTGGGGTTATAGTTGTTTGTACATTAGAGGTTGTATAAACACCGGTTTGTCTTGTGTTGGTTCCGATGCACTAGACTTTTAGTTTCCAAGAGAGACTTGTGAATGGTTTCTCCTTATATATGTTTAATAATTGTCCAGTTTCCGCTATGTCATGTTTAAGTGTTCCATTTTTGAACATAGTATGTTTATCAGGTGAATCAGGGTCAACAGGTATTGTTAAGAGATAAACAATGTCTGTTGGCTTCACGCCGCCTTTCGAGCTGAGTTAGCAGGTAGTTCGGGAGGGGGTGTGACAGAAACTAATCGGTCTTGAGTTGGATGTGTGTCCGTGAACATGTTCTAGACATGTTGACCCACTTTAATCTGACCCATTTCAGGTCTAGTTTTGACATGGCACCATTTCAGGTCCGACATGATTCCCTCAAGCACGTCTTCAATGCACAGATGAAAGAAGGGATGTGTGTCCGTGAACATGTTCTAGACATGTTGACCCACTTTAATCTGGCAGAGATGAACGGGGCTTCGATCGATGAGTCGAGCCAAATCAACTTTATTTTCTAGACTCTTCCGAAGATTTTCCTTCAGTTTTGTAGCAATGTTGTTATGAAGAAAATTTGCTACACTCTGACAACCCTTCTTAACGAACTACAGAACTTTCAGTCCTTGATGAGGACAAGGACATAAGATGTTGAGGCAAACGTTGCCTTCAGGTCCTTTCACAGGGTTTCGACCTTTGGGACAAAATTTGTAGGTTCTTCAGGCCCGAAAGGGAAGAAGAAGGTGATGAAGAAGGGCAAAGTTGACAATGCTGCCGCCCAAAAGGGCAAGAAGGTCAAGGAAGTTGCAGAGAAAGGAAAGTGTTTCTATAAACCCAAGATCTTTCATTGGAACCTCCTTATTATCAAACAACAAAAGAAAGGAAGAAATGAATGCTTAAAACTTGGTTTTCCTTGTTTTAAAAAGAAAAGTAATGAAGTGAAAGGCAAAAGGAAAACAAGGAAGGAAAAACATAAACCATTTTGGCTTGGTTGCTCTAGGAATAATGAAGGAAAGAAAATGAAACAAATGTAAATCATGTTAAGTTTTGTTTTGAAAAGAAAAGAAAAGAAAGGAAAAGGAAAAGAATGAAAAGGAAAAATGAAAAAGGGAAAAGGGAAGTGGATGGTGGGACCCCACCTAATTTTCTTTTTAAAACCATGTATCCTTCGATCTTCTTCTTCATTTATCAAAAGGAAAGCAAGGGTTTTCATGAGAGAAGCAGAAAGGAAGAGGAAGAAGGGGTTTTTGGTGCTGGAATTGCAGAAGAGAGGGAGGAGAACTCAAAGATTACTTGTGTAGCAGCAAGGTGAACAACTCAGACCAGTTCTTCTATTTTGTTCATCACGAGCTCCACAGAAAGAAATAAGAGTTGCAATTTTGTTTCATGAAAGTTAACTCATATTGGAAAAAAATTCGTGAAGGAAGCTCGAGCAAATTCGGATCTTAAGCTACTGATTTGTGAAGAGGAAGACAGAAGACAGAATTTGCTGTCAAATCTGAGAAGTCTCTGGTGTTTTAGTTGTATTGGTCTGTAGAGTTGGAATCAGAAGCTCTATTAGGTATGGTTGGAAATCTTATTGAATTTCCTATAACTTTCATGAAGAAATCGTGAATAGAAAATGATTGGAAGATGTTGTAAATCGCAGGTCAAGTTTCGGGTTGCAGCAGAAATTCGAATCTGGAATAGCAGAAGTTAGTTCCTGGGAAAGAAGCTTTCGTGGTATTTCTGAACCAATCTATTGGGAATTTCAATTTCATGTCTTCACATGATTTTTAGAGGATTCAAAAAGGAAGAGTTTGGTATACATGTCACCCTGTTTGGCTAAGTAATGAAGAAGTTATGGCAGTCTGAATACAGGGCATAAAATCTGTTAAATGCTGGAATTTTTGTTGGAGTATTTTCTTGTAGTTTTAAGGTTAAAAACCATGAGCTCGAGGTTCAAAAACATGGTTTTTGTTTGTTTGACAGGCCAAGAACAAAAGGTCGAGTGTACGGGTCAAGACTCTAGTTCTAACACTGTGAGTGACAAAACGAAACTTGAAAATGGTTTATAGGCTTGTATTATGTTTATGAAAATGCAAGGTTTTACTAAAACGAAATGGTTTGAATGCTTAATGTTTTCCTTGAAACACATGTTTATGAGTATTCATATTTTCTAAGAAATGATTTCAAGTGCTCGTTGTGAGCCTAAATGTCTTGAAGGAATTTATACATGAGCATATGTCTAATGATTGCCAAAACTTATGGAAATGTTATGATTTCAAGCAAGCATGTACTAGCAAGTATGTTTTAAAGACTTCTAGTTTTATGAACAAGCTAAGTAAGCTTGAGTTTTATGAAAGAAAAAGATAAGCTGGCATGTTCAAATGTTTTCATGTGATCTTCTGAGATATTGAGCCCGAGGCTATATAGTACCGTGTGCACACAGTCTTATTTTGTTGTCAACGTTGAGTGTACTCCGTGACAACAAATACTGCCGTGAGTCTTTGGGCGGGCCCCACTATTTACAAAGACGATGGGAGTCTTTGGCGGGCCCCACTACATCGTAGAATAAACGTTGGTGTACTGGACGTGACCTACACAACGTAGATTGTGACATGTTTTAAAAAGAGTTTATATCATTTACATCCCTTACGAGATTTTAACGGTATACTTGCTGATTTTCATGAAAGCTATTCGGATTACACAGTACTTTTAATGCTTGATTACAGATGCATATGCTCATAGTTGGCGGTGATATGATTTACAAGTTAATAGCTTTCTTTTAAACTCAAGTCACTCACGAGCTTTATAGCTCATTCTTTCGATGTTTTCCCACTTTTCGGTAGAGATCGAGCTCCCGGTGCCTGATAACCTGCCATAGTCTGCTGGAAGCTTCTCATGTTTGATATGTTGTACGTGGTTGGTGTGGTTTAGCAAATCCATATGTTTGTAAATTATTTTAAGAGAACTATGTAGTTATAGTCGTATGAGCTTTAGAGGTTGTGGTTGTTTAACTAGTGGTTTGGACTGTTTGTGGTTCTGATGTTCTTGCTCGTTTTAGTTTCCAAGAGAGACTTAAGAAGAGTTTCTCCTCATGTACGCCTTATAGATGTCCAGTTTCATTGTGTTAAGTTTAAAGTGTTCCATATGCGAACATAGTTTGTTTTCGTAAAGTAGTGTCGCAGTATTGTTAAGAGGTAACAATGTCTGTCATTGGCTTCATGCCGTCTCCCGGGCTAAGTTAGCAAGTGGTTTGGGAAGGGGTGTGACAACTTGGTATCAGAGCAGTTAGCTCCATGGGGATGAGACAGAGCAAGTTAGCTCTACAAGAAACTGAAAAGTAAATAGCAAGTTATTGAGTTAGTTCAATAGAACTAGCAGAACATGATCCAAGTAAGGATAAGAGTAAGTCCAGTTAGGACTAGAATGTGAACACAAGTCTAGAATTGTGCGTTTGAGTTGAGTACTCATTACATGTCTAGTATGTTAATATGTTATAGAAGTCATGCCACCACGTACTAGCAGACGATGCAGGCATGATCAGGACGGGACGCAGGATCCTACCCAAGATCAAACCCAGTGGAGATCTAGTGCCCCGAGAGTTCAGATAGGGGCCAGAATTAAGCAACATGTTAATTCCTCACAGGGGGTAGGTAAACCATAGAGAGAGCAGGGCTAAGTAATCCAGATAAGACATATAGAATAGATCAACTAAAAGAATTAGGAGCCACAGTGTTTGAGGGTTCCAAAGATCCAGCTGTAGCTGAGGTTTGGCTAAATAAGCTTGATAAATGTTTTGATGTTATGAGTTGCTCTGAGGAGTCAAATGTTAAGTTGGCCACATTCTTTCTACTAAAGAAGGCAGAAGGATGATGGAGATCGATGTTAGCCAGTTGTAGTGATGCACGTACTTCACACTGGCAAACTTTTAGAAGTATATTTGAAAATAAATATTATCCTAGCACGTACCGAGAGGCAAAGAGGGATGAATTTTTAGAACTAAAACAAGAGACACTTCCGGTGGCTGAGTATGAGAGAAGATATACCGAGTTGTCGCGGTATGTTGATGTGATTGTGGCATCTAAGAGCGGCAGTGTCGACGAATTGAAAGAGGGTTACGACACGAGATACGTACTCCGATTCATGACCATTGCTAAGTGGACCCGACTTCTCTCACTTGTAGAGACCGCTCGTGTTGTTGAGCAGAGTATAGCAGAGGCGCGATCGATGAGTGAAGCCTAGTTGTGGAGGCTTCGATAACAAGCGATTTCAAAGGTTGTGAGCAATGGGGTTCACACTTGGGAGTAAATGTTTCCAAGTCAATATGACTTAAAGGAGCAAGCTAGTAGCCAAGTAGCCAGGCATCGAGGCAGATGATTGTGGGTAGTGCCTATCAGAGGCAGAGTTAAAGTGAACCTAGTTAGTTTGTTTGATTGGCAGCAAGTTGCATGGTGGGCAAGAGTCTAATGCCAGTATAGCAAGGAAAACTCCATGTATGATCTATTGCAAGAATCATCAAGATCATAGTCTTGTGAGTGTTGGAACATGCTACCAATCTTGACAAACCGTGACATGTCAAGAGGGATTGTCCACAGCCTATGGACACCGCATGCAGGGACTAGGGAGTTGAGTCCCGCTTAGTTGAGCAAAGGAGAGTTTGATGTGGCAAGAGAGAGCACACCAGGTGTTAGACTAAAGAGAGTTGTATGGAGGCCTAAGCAACACGGAAAGGTCTAGGTTATGACTCAAAGAAGAAGTCGAGGTGCGCGAGATATGATTATTGGTACAATTACTATTTGAAATGTACCGCACTGCTTTTAATAGAACAAGGTGCTACACATTTCTTTGTTTTTAGTATGTTCTTGACTAAGTTGAATGGGAAGCTAGAACCTTTATGTAAAAGGTTAGTTATATACACTTGATTGGTGATGCTTTATTAGTCAATTCAAAGATGCGAAATTGTGAGGTCTTAGTAGAAGGCCTCAATATGTTAGTGGATCTTCTTCCACTAGAGTTGCAGGTGTTAGATGCAATCCTAGGAATGGATTTCTTATCCACTCATTAGCTTCCAGAGATTGCCATATAAAGGAAGTTGTTTTCAAGAAACCAGGATTAGTGAAGTGGTTTTATGGGATGAAAGAAAGACTATCCCTACGAGTTTGATTTCAGCATTCAAAGTTCGAGGTTATTGAGGAAAGGTTGCACGACGCTTCTTGCACATGTAGTTGAGGTGCAGGAAGAAAAGCTAAAACAAGAAAATGTTCTTGTTGTGAATGAATTTTCTTGTTGTTTTCTAGCGAGATCTATCGATTGCCACCGATAGGGAAGTTGAGTTCACCATTGAACTGTTACCATGAATAACACCTATTTACTCAAGCGCGCGTATAGAATGGCTCCAAGTGAGATCGGGGAGTTAAAGATGCGATTACAAGGACTAGTTGATAAGGATACATCGGACCTAGTGTATCGCCTTGAGAGCTCCAGTGTTATCTCATGAAAAGAAAGATGGTACCCGTGAGATTATGCATTGATTATAGGCGGTTGAACAAAGTCACGATACGTAATAAGTATCCTTTACCTGAATAGATGACTTGTATGACCGCTAAGAGGTGCATCGATGTTTTGTAAGATTAATTTAAGATCAGGATATCATCAGTTAAAGGTCAGAGAATCAGACATTCCTAAGACATTATTCATAATGAGGTACGAGCATTATGAGGGTTTAGTAATGCCATTCGGTTTAACAATGCACTAGCGATTTTCATGGACCCCATGGACGTTTTTCCACCAATATTTGGATAACTTTGTAATAGTGATTATTGATGATATACTAGTTTACTCAGTTGACAAGAAAGCCTACGAGGAACACATGAGTATTATTCTGCAAACACTACGAGATAAACAGTTGTGCGCTAAATTCACCAAATGTGAGTTTTGGTTGAACCAGGTAGTGTTTTTGGGGCATGTTGCCTCAGCAAATGGTGTTGGTGTGGATCCAAATAAAGTTAAAGCTGTAGTCAACTGGGAGAGACCAGCTTAGTACGACAGGTAATGTAGTTTCCTAGGCTTGGCAGGACACTACAGGCGGTTTGTTGAGGATTTCTCACGAATAGCATTACCCTTAACAACTTTGACAAAGAAGAATGCTAAGTTTGAATGGTCAGATAAGTATGAACGGAGTTTTCAGGAGCTGAAAAAGGGATTAGTTACAACACTTATTTTGACACTTCCTGTAACGGGAAAAGAGTATGTGGTTTACTGTGATGCCTCGAGGAAAGGTTTAGGGTGTGTACTGATGCAAGAAGAAAAAGTAATAGCTTATGTGTCAAGGCAATTGAAAAAGCACGAATGTAATTACCCTATCCATGATCTTGAGTTAGCGAAAGAATTGTTTTAGCAATCAAGATCCGAGAGACATTACTTGTTTGGTGAAGGTGTCACATTTACTTGTTTGTGATTGCAAAGAATTCAAGGGGGTCTCTTAGCTCAATTCCATATCAGGTCTTCACTCGTAACAGAGATTGTGAGAAAACAACCAGAGATTAGTAACTCGCAGAAAATGTTTGGAATGTCCAAACAGGGCCCAGAGGTATAATCTAGAATGAGAACAGATGAAACCATAGTTAAGCAGAGAAAACTATGTGTCCCGAGTATTAGTGAGCTTAAGATGCTATTCTTGAAGAAGCTCACAGTTCAGCTACGCTATGCATCCAGGAAGCACCAAGATGTGTAAAACCTTGAAAGGGACTTATTGGTGGCCTGGGATGAAGCGGGAGATAGTTGATTATGTTGATAGATGTTTAATCATCAAAGAAGTTGAACCAGCTTAGACAAAGACCGTGTGGACCCTTTAATCCACTACTCGTGTGTCGGAGTGGAAATAAGAGCATATCGCTATGGATTTCCTGTTGCTTGTACATCATACTCCCAAATGGACATTATGGTATATGATAATGGTCGATAGACTCACTAAGACAACAAGGTTTATACCGATTAAAATCGACGTGTACACTTGATCGACTTGTTAAGCTATACGTCGACAAAATTGTGAGTCAATACGGGGTGCCAGTGTCCATACTTTCAGGTAGAGATCCGAGATTTACTTCTATGTTTTGGCCTAGCTTACAAAAAAAAACTATGGGGACAAAGATGAGTTTTAGTACACCGTTTCATGTTCGAGACAGTGCATTGTCCATCGAGAGAGACCATCCGACTTAGAAGACATGTTGCAAGCGTGTGTCCCTCAAGTTAAGGGAAGTTGAGATACACACCTATCACTTATGGAATTTGCTTACAATAACAATTATCAGTCTAGTTTTGACATGGCACCATTTGAAACTCTAGATAAAAGACCGTGTAGAACGCTAGTATATTGAAATGAACTAGAAGAGCGGAAGCTAATCGGTCCTGAGTTGGTGCAAGTTATGACAAACAATATTAAGGTAATCGAGAGAGAATCAAAGGTAGCACAAGACCGTCGTAAGAGTTATGCGATAAGCGACGAAAGGACTTGGAATTCCAGATTGGAGATCAAGTTTTCTTGAAGTTATCTCCGTGGAGAGGTGTCCTTCGTTTTGGTAGGAAAGGTAAACTAAGCCCTAGATATATTGGTCCTTATCAAGTAACGGGACAAGTTGGGCCAGCAGCCTACAAACTAGAATTGCCAGCAGAACTATTTTGAGTACATGATGTTTTTCATGTGTCCATGTTGAGAAAGTATATTCCAGATCTGACACATGTGCTACAAGCACAACCCGTTGAGCTGAAAAAGACATGAGTTACGCAGAGGATGCAGTTCAAATCCTCGGCGAGAAAAAGAACAAGTTTTAAGAAACAAGATTTATCCCACTCGTGATGGTTCGTTGGAGACATCACGGAGTGGAGGAGGCAACCTGAGAGTTAGAAGACTAAATGAGGAGGAAGTATCTGATGATTTTCACCTAAGGACTACTAAATTTCGAGGACGAAATTTCTTAAGGGGAGGAAAGTTGTGAACCCAAGATCTTTCTTTGGAACCTCCTTATTATCAAACAACAAAAGAAAGGAAGAAATGAATGCTTAAAACTTGGTTTTCCTTGTTTTAAAAAGAAAAGTAATGAAGTGAAAGGCAAAAGGAAAACCAGAAAGGAAAAACATAAACCATTTTGGCTTGGTTGCTCTAGGAATAATGAAGGAAAGAAAATGAAACAAATGTAAATCATGTTAAGTTTTGTTTTGAAAAGAAAAGAAAAGAAAAGAAAAGAAAGGAAAAGGAAAAGAATGAAAAGGAAAAATGAAAAAGGGAAAAGGGAAGTGGATGGTGGGACCCCACCTAATGTTCTTTTTAAAACCATGTATCCTTCAATCTTCTTCTTCATTTATCAAAAGGAAAGCAAGGGTTTTCATGAGAGAAGCAGAAAGGAAGAGGAAGAAGGGGTTTTTGGTGCTGGAATTGCGAAGAGAGGAGGAGAACTCAAAGATTACTTGTGTAGCAAAGAAGGTGAACAACTCAGACCAGTTCTGCTCTTTTTGTTCATCACGAGCTCCACAGAAAGAGGTAAGAGTTGAAATTTTGTTTCATGAAAGTTAACTCATATTGGAACAAAATTTGTGAAGGAAGCTCGAGCAAATTCGGATCTTAAGCTACTGATTTGTGAAGAGGAAGACAGAAGACAGAATTTGCTGTCAAATCTAAGAAGTCTCTGGTGTTTTAGTTGTACTAGTCTGTAGACTTGGAATCAGAAGCTCTATTAAGTATGGTTGGAAATCTTATTGAATTTCCTACAACTTTCATGAAGAAATCGTGAATAGAAAATTATTGGAAGATGTTGTAAATAGCAGGTCAAGTTTCGGGTTGCAGCAGACATTCGAATCTGGAATAGCAGAAGTTAGTTCCTGGGAAAGAAGCTTTCGAGGTATTTCTGAACCAATCTATTGGGAATTTCACCCTGTTTGGCTAAGTAATGAAGAAGTTATGGTAGTCTGAATACAGGGCATAAAATCTGTTAAATGCTGGAATTTTTGTTGGAGTATTTTCTTGTAGTTTTAAGGTTAAAAACCATGAGCTCGAGGTTCTAAAACATGGTTTTGGTTTGTTTGACAGGCCAAGAACAAAAGGTCGAGTGTACGGGTCAAGACTCTAGTTCTAACACTGTGAGTGACAAAACGAAACTTGAAAATGGTTTATAGGCTTGTATTATGTTTATGAAAATGCAAGGTTTTACTAAAACGAAATGGTTTGAATGCTTAATGTTTTCCTTGAAACACATGTTTATGAGTATTCATATATTCTAAGAAATGATTTCAAGTGCTCGTTGTGAGCCTAAATGTCTTGAAGGAATTTATACATGAGCATATGTCTAATGATTGCCAAAACTTATGGAAATGTTATGATTTCAAGCAAGCATGTACTAGCAAGTATGTTTTAAAGATTTCTAGTTTTATGAACAAGCTAAGTAAGCTTGAGTTTTATGAAAGAAAAAGATAAGCTGGCATGTTCAAATGTTTTCATGTGATCTTCTGAGATATTGAGCCCGAGGTTATATAGTACCGCAGCACAAAGGTCTTATTCTCATTGTCGACGCTGAGTGTACTCGTGACAACAACTGACCGTCGTGAGTCTTTGGGCGGGCCCCACTACGACAAAGACGATGGTAGTCTTTGGCGGGCCCCACTTCATCGTAGAATAAACGTTGGTGTCTCAAGCGTGCCCTACACAACGTAGATTGTGACATGTTTTAAAAAGAGTTTATATCATTTACATGCCTTACGAGATTTTAACGGTATACTTGCGATTTTCATGAAAGTTATTCGGATTACACAAAGACTTTTAATGCTTGATTACGGATGCATATGCTCATAGTTGGCGGTGATATGATTTACGAGTTAATAGCTTTCTTTTAAACTCAAGTCACTCATCGAGCTTTATAGCTCATTCTTTCGATGTTTTTTCCACTTTTCGTGTGAGATCGAGCTCCCGGTGCACGATAACTCGCCATAATCTCTTTGGAAGCTTCTCATGTTTGATATGTTGTACGTGGTTGGTGTGGTTTAGCAAATCCATATGTTTGTAAATTATTTTAAGAGAACTATGTAGTTATAGTCGTATGAGCTTTAGAGGTTGTGGTTGTTTAACTAGTCGTTTGGACTGTTTGTGGTTCTGATGTTTTTGCTCGTTTTAGTTTCCAAGAGAGACTTAAGAAGAGTTTCTCCTCATGTACGTCTTATAGATGTCCAGTTTCCGCTGTGTTAAGTTTAAAGTGTTCCATATGAGAACATAGTTTGTTTTCAAGTAAAGTAGTGTCAGCAGGTATTGTTAAGAGGCAACAATGTCTGTTGGCTTCATGCCGTCTCCCGGGCTAAGTTAGCAAGTGGTTTGGGAAGGGGTGTGACAGTTTCCACTGCAATGGGGACAAACACTGGAAGAGAAACTATCACATGTTCCTAGCCGACAGAAGGAAATAAGGTAAATGTTCTTTACTTGAAACTGAAACCTGTTAACTGGAGAGTAATGACTCTGCCTAGATATTGGATTCGAACGCCACTGTCACACCCCCTCCCGAACTACTCATTACTTAGCCCGGAAGACGGCGTGAAACCAACAAACATTGTTTACCTCTTAACAATACCTGTTGACTCTGTTTTACCATATAAACATACTATACTTTCATATGGAACGGGTTAAACATAACACAACGAAAACTTGACAACTGCTAAACATACATAAGGAGAAACTTTTCTCAAGTCTCTCTTTAAAACTAAAACGGGCAAGAGCATCAGAACCAAAAACAGGCCAAACCATTGTTTACACAACCACAACTTCTAATGCACACACACAACTATAACTACATAATCCCCCCTAAAAATTAACTACAACACATATGGACTTGCTATACAACTGCACTCACGTACAAAATATCAAACTCGTGGAGCTTCCAGCAGACTATAGCAGGATGGAAGGTACCAGGAGCTCGATCTCTACCTGAAATGTTTGGAAAAGACTGAAAGAATGAGCTATGAAGCTTAGTGTGTGACTGAGTTTAAAATCTATAACTCGTAAAACATATCACCTGAAAACTTATGAGCATATGCATCTGTAAACAACCGTTAAAAGTAAACGTAGAATCATAATAGCTTTTCAGAAATCCAACAAGCATGACATTTAAGTTCTACAAGGCCTATATGAAGGGAATGAGAATCCCCGCACAACGGAAGACGATCGAATCGTCAAGGTATCATTGTGCTACATGATTTTGTTAAAACGATCTAACTCTTAGATCTAAGTTACACATGCGAAGAAGGAAGAAATTACAGCAAGATAAAAGTACTTACTTGTTGAAGACTCTCTTCAAAATTTCATCCTCGATCACAAACACTTCGTGCTTCTCGATCTCAAAGAAAACTTTCTCGAACAAAACTCGAACACCACCAACGACCTTCTTTGTTGTTCTTCCTTTGGAAGAAGGAAAGTGGTGGGACTTTTGGTGTTTTGGAGAGGTAGGAGAGTTGAGAGAAAATGAGAGAGAATTCTCTTCTTTTTGGGTGAGAATCCAAAAATTGAGAGATTGGCTTTAATTCCTTCTTTCAAGAAGGGATTATATAGTGGAATAATCATGGAGTTAAAATCTCCACATTATTACCATTTTACCACAACCATAGGTTATGCAAATCTCATTTGCATAACCACATAATACAAGATATCTCATATCTCATATTGCAAATCACATTTGCAATAATTGTGGATTAATTAAATTGAATCACATCCAATTTAATTTCTCTCAATTAATTTCTTCAATTAGCCCTACTTCAACAATTAGGCTAACCTATAGTTTATTATGAATCACATTCCCATTAAACTATATATTATATCATTCATATCTCATATAAATGACATAAATGCCCTTTAAGTGAAATTGAACAGTTCAACATCATACCAAAATATTAACCCTTCTTTTAACCCATATTGAGCCAACCGAGGGACCTAATGGACCTACAGTGACGGGCTCCAAAGATCCGAGATTAACCTGTCAAACTCTTTGACCCGGTTAATCAACATTCATTAGCTACGGTAACACTCCACTATAGCTCGTAGCTGCACTCCCGTCAGTGCAAAATATTACGTGTCCACTAATATAACAAATGCCCATGAGTCGACCTTTCACAGGTTGTTCGTAGGCACGGCTGGGTCAAATTACCGTTTTACCCCTGTGTCTACCTCTTGTTCCTTAAGTCCCCACTGCTCCTCTAATGATCAACACATTGTGATGGTCCAACCATACACAACACCCTTCTCGGGCCGGTGAGAAGGTGGGCGCCGTTGTCCAAGCCACGGAGACAAAGACTTAAGGGAACAACCTCTCTAGTTTCCTAAAGGCGGGAACGAGTGAATTCCATCTCGCGTAGTTAAGTTCCCAACTCCCACGTGGTCCTGTCCCCCCGAGAAGATAGGCATATTGGGCGAGTAATCGTGACCACCCTCACCCGTATTAGTCAAAGGGCGGACCCACTGCAGCATGTGAGTCCGTAACACACTCGTGGATTCGTGTCGAGTCACTAATGGTCATCTCACGGTTATTAGTCCTTCATCACAAGCGGTGTTACATCGATGAGGTCTAATAATTCAAGGTCTGGTCATGTACAATCTCATAGCATAGGATGCCCCCACACGCATGTCAACAACATGAACGAGTCAGATCACCTCGCTTGTATCTAATACAAAGCGGGCCACATCCACAACGTATCCAGGACTAGGTCTCCAACCCTATCCATATATTGTAGACCGTTCGGGTCATTAACTCGAACGTGATCCTCCCCGTGTCCCACTACACACTGTTCAAGTTCTAGTTCTCTCATAAATTCAATGACCACGGAGCTTAGTTTATTGGAAAAGTTTGTAAATATTGCGAGATACAAAGTAATGAAATAAATAACTCTTATTAATTTCAAACAGTAATTTATAAACATGAGATTAGGACAAAAATCCCAACAATATAGATAATATTAACCTATATAGAACATATGAAAATCTACATAGTGTAGGGCACGCTCAATACAACGAACATTTACTCTACGATGTAGTTGGGCTCGCCCAACGCTCGCATCGTCTTTGTCGTAGTGGGGCTCGCCCAACACTCACGACAACATTATTGTCACGGAGTACACTCAACGTGGACAACAGAAAATGACTTGTGTGCACACGGTACTATACAACACTCAGGCTCAATATCTTAGTCATTTACTCAATCAAGTCTCAGAAGATCACATAAAAACATTTCAACATGCCTGCTTGAAATCATAGCATTTTCACTAAATTTGAGTAACTAACAAACATATGATCTCATATTAATTTCATCGGGAAATCTACGCTCGAAACGAGCACTTAAAAGCATTTGTAGAAAAACGTGAATGCTCATAATTATGTGTTCAAAGGAAAAAAAATCAGCATTGAAACCATCTCATTCTAGCAGAATCTTGTATTTTCATAGGCATGATATAAGCATATAAATCGTTTTCGACGTTCGTTTTGTCACTCACAGTGTTAGAACTAGAACCTTCGACCGTACACTCGACCTATTTCCTCTTGGCATGTCAAACAAACAAAAACTAAGCATTAGAACCTCGAGCTAATGAATTTCAACCTTGGAATTACAAATAAACACACAATTTAATTTTCCAGCATTTTACAGATTTCATACCCTGACTTCAAACATTCATAACTCCTTCATTACTTACCCAAACAGGATGTACTGTATACCAAATTCTTCCTTTTTGATCCTTCTAAAACGCATGTTAAGAAATGAAATTGAAATTCCCAATGAATGTTTTCAAAAATACCTCGAAAGCTTCTACCCTAAAAACAAACTTTTGATGTTTCCAGATTCGTTTCCCTGCTACACCACAAACTTGAGCTGAAACTTAAAACATCTTCCAGTCGTTTTCTACTCATGATTTATTCATGAAAGTTGTAGAAAATTGAATAAGCTTTCCAACCATACCTATTACAACTTCTGATTCAAATCCTACTGATTAGCACGACCTAAAAACCAGAGGCTTCTCAGATTTGATAGCAAATTCTCTCCTCCCGAACTACCTGCTAACTCAGCCCGGAAGATGGCGTGAAGCCAACAGACATTGTTACCTCTTAACAATACCTGCTAACACTGCTTTACCTGATCAACATACTATGTTCGCATATGGAACACTTTAAACTTAACACAGCGGAAACTGGAGAACTATAAAACATACATGAGGAGAAACTCCTCGTAAGTCTCTCTTGGAAACTAAAACGAGCAAGACCATTAGAACCACGAACAGTCCAAACCACTAATTAAACAACCACAACCTCTAAAGCACATACAACTATAACTACATAGTTCTCTCAAAATAGTTTACAAAACATATGGACTTGCTATACAACACCAGCCACGTACAAAATATCAAACTTATGAAGTTTCACAGAGACTATGGCAAGTTTTCGGGCACCGGAGCTCGATCTCAACCGAAAAGTGGGAAAAACACCGAAAGAATGAGCTATAAAGCTCAGTGAGTGACTTGAGTTTAAAAGAAAGCTATTAACTCGTAAATCATATCACCTGGCCATCTATGAGCATATGCATCTGTAATCAAGCGTTAAAAATAATCGTGTAATCATTATAGCTTTTCAGAAAAACCAGCAAGTATTTTGTTAAAATCTCGTAAGGCATGTAAATGATATAAGCTCTTTTTAAAACATGTCACAATCTACGTTTGTTCTACGATGTAGTGGGGCCCGCCAAAGACTCCCATCGCCTTTTTGTCGTAGTGGGGCCCGCCCAAAGACTCACGCAGCCAGCCACTGTTGTCACGGAGTTCACTCAACGTCGACAACGTAAAATGACCTGTGTGCACACGTTACCATAAAGCCTCGTGCTCAATATCACGTAAGATCACATGAAAATTTCGAACATGCCTCGCTTGTCTTTTCTTTCATAAAACTCAAGGTTACTTAGCTTGTTTATTAAACTGGAAAACTTTAAAAACATACTTGCTTAAACATACTTGCTTGGAATCTTAACATTTCCATAATCTTCGGAAATTCAATAAACATATGCTCGTATATAAATTTCATCAAAACATTTAGGCTCATCATGAACACTTTAAAACATTTCTAAGAAATCATGAATGCTCATAAACAAGTGTTCAAATAAAACAATAAACATCTAAACCCTTTCATTCAAGCAAAACTTGTATTTCTTAAAGCATTTTTCAAGCATATAGCTCATTTTCGAAGTTCGTTTGTCACTCACAGTGCTAGAACTAGAGTCTTGACCCGTACACTCGACCTATTTGCTCTTGGCCTGTCAAACAAACCAAATTCAACCATTAGAACCTCGAGCTCATGCTTTTTAACCTTACACTTACAAGAAAACACTCCAACAAAAATTCCAGCATTTAATAGATTTTATGCCCTGTATTCAGATACTCATAACTTCTTCATTACTTATCCAAAAATAATGTACTTTATACCAAACTCTTCCTTTTTGAATCCTCTAAAAATCATATGAAGACATGAAATTGAAATTCCCAACCGATTGGTTCATAAATACCTCGAAAGCTTCTTTCCCAGGAACTAACTTCTGCTATTCCAGATTCGATTTTCTGCTGCAACCCGAAACTTGACCTGCTATTTACAACATCTTCCAATCATTTTCTATTCACGAACTCTTCACGAACGTTGTAGGAAATTCAATAAGCTTTCCAACCATACCTAATAGAGCTTCTGATTCCAACTCTACAGGTCAGTACAACCAAAACATCAGAGACTTCTCGGATTGGACAGTAAATTATGTGTTCTGTCTTCCTCTTCACAAATCAGTAGCTTAAGATCCGAATTTGCTCGAGCATCCTTCACGAATTTTGTTCCAATATGAGTTAACTTGCACGAAACAAAATCTCAACTCTTACCTCTTTCTGTGGAGCTCGAGAAGAACAAAATAGCAGAACATGGCAGAGTGATTACCTTGCAAATACTAATTGCTTGAGTTCTCTCCCTCTCTTCTGCAAATCCAGCTCCAAAACCACCTTCTTCTTCGTCCTTTAAGCTTCTCCCACGAAAACCCTTGCCTTTACTTCATAAAATGAGAAGAAATCAATGGGGGAAGTCTTTTTAAAAAGAAAGAAACAAAGGTGGGGTCCCACCATCCACCTTTCCTTTCCTTTCTTTTCTTTTCTTTTCTTTTTCCTTTCTTTATCTTTTCATTTCTTATCTTTTCTTTGCAAAACAAAACAAACTTAGTATATTAAACATTTGTTTCATTTCCTTTTCTTCTTTTGTCTTAAAAGCAATCCAAACCAAAATGGTTTAAACTTTCCTTCCTTGTTTTCCTTTTGCCTTTCACTTCATTTCTTTCCTTTTTAAAACATGGAAAACCAAGTTTTAAACATTCATTTCTTCTTTCTTTTTGTTGTTTGATAATAAGGAAGTTCCAAAGAAAGATCTCGGGTTTACAACTTACCTCCCCTTAAGAAATTTCGTCCTCGAAATTTAGTAGTCCTTAGGTGAAAATCATCGGATACTCCCTCCTCATTTAGTCTTCTAACTTTCAGGTTGTCTCCTCCACTCCGTGATGTCTCCAACGAACCTTCACGAGTGGGATCGTCTTGTTTCTTAAAACTTGTTCCTTTCTGTCGAGGATTTGAACTGCATCCTCTGCGTAACTCATGTCTTTTTCACTCAACGGGTTGTGCTTGTAGCACATGTGTCGATCCTGAATATACTTTCTCAACATGGACACATGAAAAACATCATGTTCTCGAGATAGTTCTCACTGCAATTCTAGTCTGTAGGTCGCTGGCCCAACTTGTCCCAAGCTACTTGATAAGGACCAATATATCCGGGACTTAGCTTACCTTTCTTTCCAAAACGAAGACATCTCTCCACTGAGATAACTTCAAGAAAACTTGATCTCCAATCTGGAATTCCAAGTCCTTTCGTCGCTTATCTGCATAACTCTTCTGACGGTCTTGTGCTACCTTAAGATTCTCTCTGATTACCTTAATATTGTTTGTCATAACTTGCACCAACTCAAGACCGATTAGCTTCCGCTCTTCTAGTTCATTCCAATATACGAGCGTTCTACACGGTCTTTTATCTAGAGCCTCAAATGGTGCCATGTCAATATTCGACTGGTAGCTGTTATTGTAAGCAAATTCCATAAGCGATAGGTATGTATCCCAACTTCCCTTAACTTGAAGAACACATGCTCTCAACATGTCCTCTAAGGTCTTGATGGTCCTCTCTGACTGCCAATCTGTCTGAGGATGGAATGTTGTACTAAACTTCAACCTTGTTCCCATAGCCTTCTGTAAACTAGGCCAAAACTTAGAAGTAAATCTCGGATCTCTATCTGAAACTATGGACACAGGCACTCCGTATTGTCTCACAATTCTGTCGACGTATAGCTTAGCTAGCTGATCAAGCGTAGACGTCATGGTACAAACCGTGTTGTCTTAGTGAGTCTATCCACCATTACCCAAGTACAATCATGTCCATTTGAAGTACGTGGTAATCTAAACAGAAAAACCATAGTAATACGCTCCCATTTCCATTCCGACACTAGCAATGGGTTAAGGAGTCCTTTTTGCTTCGTCTAATCGGTTTAATTTATCGTGATTAAACATCTATCAACATAATCAACTATCTCCCGCTTCATCCCGGTGCCACCAATATGTCCCATTCAAGGTTTTACACATCTTGGTGCTTCCCGGATGCATAGCGTGAATCGAATCGAATCGTGAGCTTCTTCTAGAATAGCATTCTTAAGCTCACTAACACTCGGAACACATAGTCTTCCCCTGCTTCTCTATGGCTCCGCCTCGATCTCATTTTAAATTTTGCATCTTGGCCCTATTTGGACTTTCTAAACATCTTCTCGCAAGTTATTATTCTCGATTGTCTTCTCACAATCTCTATTACGAGTGAAGGTCGATCTCAAATTAAACTAAAAGACCCTCTCAATTCTCTGCTGCATAACCGCGCCTTAGAATCCCTTAGAGTACTTAAAAATGTTGCTCGAATACCACACAAGGCGCCCTTAGGAAGTCTTCACTTCCCCGCTCAATGCAATCACTACCACATTCACCTTACCAGATGGTATTCTATGGTACAATCATAATCTTTAATCAGCTTCTAACCATCTTCTCTATCTCATATTCAACTCCCTTTGATCAAAGATATACTTGACTCTTTATGATCCGTGTAAATGTGACACCTTTCACCAAACAGTAATGTCTCCGGATCTTCAATGCTAGAACAACCGCTTTGCTAACTCAAGATCGTGGGTAGGGTAATTATACTCGTGCTTTTCAATTGCTTTAACGCATAAGCTATTACTTTTCCTTCTTGCAGGAACACACACCATAATCCTTGTCCTGAAGCATAACAGTAAAACACATATTCTTTTTCCGTTATAGGAAGTGCTAGTATAGGTGTTGTAACTAATCTCTTTTCACTCTCTCGAAAAACTCGCTTTCACATTTATCCACCATTCAATCTTAGCATTCTTTATTGTTATAATCTGTAAGGGTAATACTAATCGTGAGAAGTTCTCAACAAATCATCTGCAGATCCCTCGCCAAGTTAGGAAACTACGTGCCTGCTGCATGCATTAGCTTGTCTCACTAAGTTGACCATAACTTTTACTTTATGTGGACCCATACCAACTCCATCTGTTGAAACAACTTACCCTAAACACTACATGATTCAACCAAAACTCACATTTGGTGAATTTAGCGTACAACTGTTTATCACGTAGTGTTTGTAGAATAATACTCATGTGTTCCCGTGGGCTTTCCATCAACCCGAGTAAACTAGTATATCATCAATAATTACTATTACAAAGTTATCCAAATACTTTGGTGGAAAACTCCGCCCATGAGGTCCATGGAAATCGCTAGTACCTTGTTAAACCGAATGACATTACTAAACACTCGTAATGCTCGTGTACCTCATTATGAATAACGCCTTAGGAATGTCCGATTCTCCACCCTTTAACTTATGATATCCCCGATCTTAAATTAATCTTACAAAACATCGATGCACCTCTTAACCGGTCAAACAAATCATCTATTCAGGGTAAATGATACTTATTACGTATCGTGACTTTGTTTAACTATCTATAATCAATGCATAATCTACTTGATACCATCTTTCTTTTCACAGATAACACTCGAGCTCTCAAGGCGATACACTAGGTGATGTATCCCTTATCTATTAGTCCTTATAACTGCATCTTTAGCTCCCTGATCTCACTTGGAGCCATTCTATACGGCGCTTGCGATATAGATGTTTTTTTTGTAGCAATTCAATAATGAACTCAACTTCCTATCGTGTGGCAACCTCCGATGCTTTTCTTCGAAAAACATCAAGAAGTTCGCTCATAACAAGAACATTGTCCGGTTTTAGCTTTTCCTCCCCTGCACCTCTACTACATGTGCAAGAAACGTCATGCAACTTTTCCTCAATAACTTCTGAGCTTTGAATGCTGAAAACAAACTCGTAGGGATAATCTTTCTTTCATCCCATAAAACCACTTCAGCTAATCCTGGTTCCTTGAAAACAACTTCCTTTATATAGCAATCTCTGGAAGTTTAATGAGTAAATACGAAATCCATCCTTAAGATTGCATCTCACACCTGCAAGTCTAGTGGAAGAAGATCCACTAACATATTGAGACCTTCTACTAAGACCTTACAATCTCGCAACACTGAATTGACTAGTAAAGCATCACCAACTGGAGTGTATATAACTAACTCCTCAAACAAAGGCTCTAGCTTCCTATTAAGCTTAGTTAGGAATATACTGGAAAGAAAGGAATGCGTAGCACCTGGATGTATTGAAACACGTGCAGGAACATTACAAATAGAGATCGTACCAGTAATCACGTATGATGCATCTTCTGCTTCTTACTGGGTCATAGCGTAGACCTTTCCGTGTTGCCTAGGTCTATCTACAATTCTCTTTAATCTGACACCGCTGGTGCCCTCTCTTGCAGCTACTGAAACTCTTGGTTGCTCAACTGTCTATGACTCAACTCCCTAGTCCTCTGCATGCGGTTGTCCATAGTCGTGTGGACAATCCTCTTGACATGTCCTCAGTTATCAAGATCGGTAGCATGTACCAACACTCACAAGACAATGACCTTGATGATTCTTGGAACAAATCACATATGGAGTTTTCCTTGCTATACTGGCAATAGACTCTTGCCCTCTTGGCAGTCTTGCTGCTAATCAAACAAACTAATTAGGTTCTTTTTAACTCTACCTCTGATAGGCACTACCCACATTCATCTGCCTCGATGCCCGGCTACTAGTTCGATCCTTGAAGTCATATTGACTTGGAAACATTTACTCCAAGTGTGAACCTCCGCTGCTCACGACCTTGAAATCGTTTTGTTGTCGAAGCCTCCACAACTAGGCTTCACTCATCGATCGCACCTCCTTATACTCTGCTCAACACGTAGAGCGTGCTCTACCACCGGGAGAAATCAATCCACTTAGCAATGGTCAGAATCGGGTACGATCTCGTGTCGTAACCCTTTTTCAAATCTTCGATACCTGTCATTCTTAGATGCCACAATCACATCAACATACTGCGACAACTCGGTATATCTTCTCTCATACTCAGCCATTGAAAGTGTCTCTTGTTTTAGTTCTAAAAATTCATCCCTCTTTGCCTCTCGGTACGTGCTAGGGTAATATTTATTTTCAAATATACTTCTGAAAGTTTGCCATTGTGAAGTACGTGCATCACTACAACTGGCTAACATCGATTTCCATCATCCTTCTGCTTCTTTTAGCAGCAAGAATGTAGCCAACTTAGCATTTTGCTCCTCAGAGCAACTCATGACATCAAAACATTTATCAAGCTTATTCAGCCAAACCTCGCCTTTCACCGGATCTTTGGAACCTCAAACACTCGTGGCTCCTAATTCTTTTAGGTGATCTATTCTATATGTCTTATCTGGATTACTTAGCCCTGCTCTCTCTATGGCTTACCTACCCCCTGTGAGAAATTAACATGCTGCTTAATTCTGGCCCCTATCTGAACTCTCGGGGCACTAAATCTCCACTGGGATTGATCTTGGGTAGGATCCTGCGTCCCGTCCTGATCTTGCCTGGCATCGTCGCTAGTACGTGGTGGCATGACTTCTATAACATATTAACATACTAGACATGTAATGAGTACTCAACTCAAATGCACAATTCTAGACTTGTGTTCACATTCTAGTCCTGATCGACTTACTCTTATCCTTACTTGGACAATGCTCGCTAGTTCTATTGAACTAACTCAATAACTTGCTATTTACTTTTCGGTTTCTTGTAGAGCTAACTTGCTCTGTCTCTCATTCCCATGGAGCTAATCGCTCTGATACCAAAGTTGTCACACCCTCCCGAACTACCCGCTAACTCACTTTTCTAAGATGGCGTGAAGCCAACAGACATTGTTACCTCTTAACAATACCGCTAACACCGCTTACTACTCGATCAACATACTATGTTCGCATATGGAACACTTTAAACTTAACACAATGGAAATCGGAGAACTATAAAACATACATGAGGAGAAACTCCTCGTAAGTCTCTCTTGGAAACTAAAACGAGCAAGACCATCAGAACGACGAACACTCCAAACCACTAATTAAACAACCACAACCTCAAAAGCACATACAACTATAACTACATAGTTCTCTCAAAATAGTTTACAAAACATATGGACTTGCTATACAACACCACCACGTACGCATAAAATATCAAACTTATGAAGTTTCAAAGAGATTATGGCAAGTTTTCGTGCACCGGAGCTCGATCTCTACCAAAAGTGGGAAAAACATCAAAAGAATGAGCTATAAAGCTCAAGTGAGTGACTTGAGTTTAAAAGAAAGCTATTAACTCGTAAATCATATCACCTCGCCATCTATGAGCATATGCATCCAGTAATCAAGCGCTAAAAATAATCGTGTAATCATTATAGCTTTTCGTAAAAACCAAAGAAGTATTTCGTTAAAATCTCGTAAGGCATGTAAATGATATAAGCTCATTTTAAAACATGTCACAATCTACGCTTGTTCTACGATGTAGTGGGGCCCGCCAAAGACTCCCATCGTCTTTGTCGTAGTGGGGCCCGCCAAAGACTCACGACAGGTACCGTTTGTCACGAGTTCACTCAACGCCGACAACAGTAAATGACTTGTATGCACACGGTACCATAAAGCCTCGGGCTCAATATCACAGAAGATCACATGAAAACATTCGAACATGCCTGCTTGTCTTTTCTTTCATAAAACTCAAGCTTACTTAGCTTGTTTATTAAACTGGAAAACTTTAAAAACATACTTGCTTAAACATACTTGCTTGGAATCTTAACATTTCCATAATCTTCGGAAATTCAATAAACATATGCTCGTATATAAATTTCATCAAAACATTTAGGCTCATCATGAACACTTTAAAACATTTCTAAGAAAGCATGAATGCTCATGAACAAGTGTTCAAATAAAACAATAAACATCTAAACCCTTTCATTCAAGCAAAACTTGTATTTCTTAAAGCATTTTTCAAGCATATAGCTCATTTTCGAAGTTCGTTTGTCACTCACAGTGCTAGAACTAGAGTCTTGACCCGTACACTCGACCTATTTGCTCTTGGCCTGTCAAACAAACCAAATTCAACCATTAGAACCTCGAGCTCGTGCTTTTTAACCTTACACTTACAAGAAAACACTCCAACAAAAATTCCAGCATTTAACAGATTTTATGCCCTGTATTCAGATACTCATAACTTCTTCATTACTTATCCAAGAATAATGTAATTTATACCAAATTCTTCCTTTTTGAACCCTCTAAAAATCATATGAAGACATGAAATTGAAATTCTCAACCGATTGGTTCATAAATACCTCGAAAGCTTCTTTCCCAGGAACTAACTTCTGCTATTCCAGATTCGATTTTCTGCTGCAACCCGAAACTTGACCTGCTATTTACAACATCTTCCAATCATTTTATATTCACGAATTCTTCACGAAAGTTGTAGGAAATGCAATAAGCTTTCCAACCATACCTAATAGAGCTTCTGATTCCAACTCTACAGGCCAGTACAACCAAAACATCAGAGACTTCTCGGATTTGACAGTAAATTCTGTGTTCTGTCTTCCTCTTCACAAATCAGTAGCTTAAGATCCGAATTTGCTCGAGCATCCTTCACGAATTTTGTTCCAATATGAGTTAACTTGTACGAAAAAAAATCTCAACTCTTACCTCTTTTTGTGGAGCTCGAGATGAACAAAATAGCAGAACATGGCAGAGTGATTACCTTGCAAATACTAATTGCTTGAGTTCTCTCCCTCTCTTCTGCAAATCCAGCTCCAAAACCACCTTCTTCTTCGTCCTCTAAGCTTCTCCCACGAAAACCCTTGCCTTTACTTCATAAAATGAGAAGAAATCGATGGGGGAAGTCTTTTTAAAAAGAAAGAAACAAAGGTGGGGTCCCACCATCCACCTTTCCTTTCCTTTCTTTTCTTTTCTTTTATTTTTCCTTTCTTTATCTTTTCCTTTCTTATCTTTTCTTTGCAAAACAAAACAAACTTAGTATATTAAACATTTGTTTCATTTCCTTTTCTTCTTTTGTCTTAAAAGCAATCCAAACCAAAATGGTTTAAACTTTCCTTCCTTGTTTTCCTTTTGCCTTTCACTTCATTTCTTTCCTTTTTAAAACATGGAAAACCAAGTTTTAAACATTCATTTCTTCTTTCTTTTTGTTGTTTGATAATAAGGAAGTTCCAAAGAAAGATCTCGGGTTTACAACCACCATTCTGAATGGCAACCTTGACGAGACCTTCTACATGGACCAACTGATGCGAAAATATCGGGTGCCCTAAACTAATGCAAACTATAATAAAACCCCGACATCATATTTAACGCAAGTATACACTACGAGAGCAAAGAAATGATAAGTTAAAAGTATCGATCCCACGAGGACTAGTTAGACCTAAATTAGTGAGTGTCCTAGCAAATTTTCCTTATTTTAGTGCGATGTATGAGTGTGCAAATTATTGTTGTAAATAAATAAATTGATAAGTAAGAAAGATAAGATAAGACAAAAGAAAATAACTGAATTTAAATGCGGGGAGAGGAGAATGCAAACAAGAAGACAGAAACAAGATATGAGATTTGTAATGAAAAATAAGCTCGGGTTAGGTTAGAGTTCTAATGTTCAATTGGAATAAATTTTGAGTGATGCCTTGAATTTACCTACACATGCATTCAACTGATTCTTTCCTAAATCACTATGTTTTAAAACCTACAATTTCCCAATTGTGATCTAAATTATTCCCATGATTTTAGGTTCTAGGTGGGTTAATTATCCCTAATCAACTCAATAATCCTAGAATGAAATTTTAGTTTTCTAATTCATTAGCTTTCCCAAGTTTATGAATTATAGAGAAGTTAAAAAGGCCAATTTTAATTCTCATGCAACGTTAAATTCAATAAAATTTTATAAATTCAATCAATGGCATCAACCATAAATTTAATCCAAAATTATATTAAAACAACCTAACCTTCGCCTAAAGAAATTTAGTTCATGATGGAAATTAACTCATAAACTTCTAATTGATGCATACTTTTATCGATCAAAGAATTCATAAAAACAACTCAATGATGTTCACAAATCTAGCCTAAATCAGTCACAATTCTAGCCTAAAAACGGTCACGAATTCGGTCTAAAACAACGAGCAAAAATAGTCTAAAATATGTGTCCAAAGGCAGAAAAATAACATTAACAATTAGAGATTAGGAGCGGGTTACGCGAGGTAAGTGACATGTGTTTAGCTTCCGCAAAACACCAAGAAACTCCACAAGGCAGCAGCTGATTGGCATCCCTATCCCTGACTTTGCTTCAGCAATTGCAAGTCAATCCCGATAGGTGATCTCCACAGATTGCTTCAGCAAAGATGGGCAGGTTGCAGCAGGTCAGGTCCTTCGATTTTGCTACAGCAATTGTCAAGCAACACCTCTGTCAATTGGTCAAGAATGGTGCACTTTGCTTCAGAGAAAGTGCCACGGTAGGGCTTCAACAAATGGGCTATCGATTGCTTTCAAAAAGTCACTCTTGCTTCCTCTATCGATTGCTTCAGCAAAGAAAACACAATAGCTCCCTACTCATGATTTTGCTTCAGCAATGCTAGGCCAATCGCATCAGGTGGGCAGTCCCCTATTCACAACTTTGCTTTAGCAAAGGTAGGTCAAACGCAGCAGCTCCACAGTTTGCTACAACAAAGTAGCTATCGGTTTTGCAGCAGGTGGTCAGGAACTTCTCGTGAGTTTTTCTCTCCCAATTGCTTCAGCAAAGTCGATTGACTCAGCCTCCTTTGTCCCAGTTTTCTCCTCTGATTGCTACAGCAATGCACACTGAAGCTTGTCAATTTCTTCCTCACTCACCCAATTGCTACAGCAATGTCACCTTCACGATTTTTCTCTTCAATGCTCCGTCTTTTCTACTTTTTGTGGCAACTCTTCTCTCCACTTTGCACTTGTGAACCCTAGCCTCCTTATATAAGATGGTGTTGCCCTAATTCCACAAATTACAAAAATGACCTTAGGGGTAGAAAGACCATCTTACCCTTCGGGTAAGATGTCTAAAATGCCCTTAGGGACTCTTGTAATTTTTATAATCTCCTGCACACAGAAAAATTCCAAATAAATATATGAAATCAATTATAAATCAAAATACGCAAGGATTTTTGGAGTTAAGAAAAATCTCAAATTTTGGTCTTTAATTAACTGTTCGCTTACTTTCCTAAATTTCTTAAATTAAAGCACAAAAATATCAAAATTATTTCTTTTTGCACCTAATGCTTAAATTTAAGATTTTAAAGCTAACACACATAATTTAGGTATAAAATAACATGAGGATCACTAAATTAGATGCAATTCAAGTGGATTAAACACTAAAATTCTAGTAAAATAACTCATTTATGGTGAGTTATCAAACCCCCAAACTTGAACTACTCATTGTCCTCAATGAGTTCTATTCCCTAAACACATTAAAGTCTTTTAAAGACTGAAATCATTTGGGTTAACTAAACAAGGATTGGGAACTTATGCTCTAAGCTACAAGCCACCATTCAATCAATGATCTCTAAGTGGCCCACCATGGGTTTCCTAGCTACACTTATGCATCAATATCCAAGAGCAAACCAACTAGGATTCGACACCTACCCTCAAGCTCAACCACTAGAATCCTAATCATTCAAATCAAGCAACTCATAGTTAAAGATAAGTCACACTCCAAAACTCGCATGACTACAATTTTATGATCATTCCTTTTATTTTATTTTATTTTTTATAAAAACAGATATTTACATTATTCTCCTCCACTTCCATAAAACTCACTACTTAGGGCTATGATTTTTTTATTATTTTTTTTCTTTTTTCCATTTTTTTTTTATCTTCTTGACTCTCCTGTAGTTCTTAGAATAACACACGTGGTTAGCGTAGCACACCTAAGCAATGAGGCTCTCCCGTAGTTCTTAGAATGGCACACGTGGTTAACGCAGCTCATCTAAGCAATGTGTACAGGCTTCTCGCTTGATACCTTCGCTCCAAGAGGCCAACATGGTTAGTGCCAAGACCCCCTGACATCGAGTACCAAGTTGCCTAAACTGACTCTAAATAACAAAAGAAGTAGCACAGTTTTTTTAGCCCAATGGAGTTTTAAGGAAATGAAAGGTTTGCACACTTTTTCTTTTTTTCTCTTTTTTTCATTTTTTTTCTTAAAAATAAACACGAAGAATTTACCTTTCCCCCCAAACTTAGAGTACTGAATGTCCTCATTGAGTTAGGGAGGTCGGGTAACTCCCCCAAACTTGAAATGATCACAAATTTGGAGTTTACTCATTTTGGAACATTCTAAACGATGTATGAGTTACCTAACTTGTCATGACTTCTAGCTTTCGAACTTTTTGGCCTAGGAGTTGAATCCTAACTAGTTTGATTAACACACTAACAATAAGTGCACTAAAAAAAAAACCTTAATGAAAAGCTTGACGTTGAGAAACACCAAACAAGATAGCATACTCTTGCCTCAAACACAAACAACAACTCTTATTTTCATTAACCCTAAGATTTGTCCTTAACTTTGTATTTTCAATGAGATGTGTAACAAGTTTCTACCAAAAACAACCAAGTTTTTACCATTAAAAACATGCAGAAACTTAATTTTTAAACAAGGGACAACAACCATCTTTCCTATTTTTACTTGCTTAAATATAATGAATCAACTACCTACATCATGCATATCATAGACCATGAAAACCAACAACTAAACATGGAATCCAGTAGTAAAATTAGATCATTTTAAAGTCATAAAGCAAGTAAATAACTTTATAAACACAAAGGCATGCAACACCCTATAAACGCTAACAACACACACGCCTCATCAACAATAAAATTTTCAATCAAGCCCAAAATCGATTCGAGAACAACACATGTCTCCCTCATGGTTAAGGCATACATTGCCCTTAATGTAAAAAAAAAAAAATGCTCACTTAAGCATGCTTAAGGACAACTAACAAAGATGGAAGGGAGAACAATCACGCTCAATCGATGGGACCTCCATTAAAGCGCATATCAATCATCAAACCCTAAGGGAGCTGCAAAATAGGCAAGGGTTATTTATTTAAAAACAAAAACAACTAAAAACAAAACAAAACAAAAAAAATAAAAAAAATAAAAGATGAAACAAACGAAATAAACTTTGTGTTGCCTCCCAAGAAGCGCTTATTTAACGTTATTAGCTTGACGTAGTATACGTGGGCTCGTCAAGGTACGTAAAATTCTCCCACTTCGTCGGGCCTCCCTTTCTTGAATCTACAAAACAAATTAATGCTAGCAAGAATACTAGCTTCTCATGAGAGCCCGATTCAGATATATTTTTTAATTTTTTATATAATAAAAGAAAAGGAAAAACAACAAAGTAAATATTTTTTAGTTTTTTACTTGATAATAGAAAAGAAGGAAAAATAGGAAACTTAACAGACTCACAAAAAGACCCCGCCTCGAGAGCATAGAAAGAAAAACATTCACCAATAAGAGAAAAATCAGAAGATAGAACTAACATAGACTCAAAAGCCTCACACTCTACCTCCTGGCTTGACTCAACAGGCTCGAATTCTTCCACACTCTCACTAACTCCATCCTGGTGTGTGCTTACACGTTCTAGTTCTTCTACATCTAAAGCACAATTCTCTAAATGCCGATATTCAGAAAAATGTGAAGGACTAGGATCCTGAGGGTCTATCAGTGGGTCAGTGATCAAGTGACTCACCGAACTATCTAAGGGTGTGGGTCCTCCTTCACTATCTTCCCTAGGGTGTTCAACCTCAGATGAGTCTAAATACATTTGTTCTCTAAGGGAGAAAAGTGTATCCGTTAGGCGTTGAATTGACTCCCCTATTTGAATATTCATCTCTTTTATTTGAATATTCATCTCTTCTACTTGCCTATTTCTCTCTTCTGTTGTTCTCATATATTCTAATAACAATATTTTAAGGGAAGATTTGTCTTCTACCTGAGTTTCTTGAATATAGGAAGGATATGGCTCAAAACCCCTAGGATATGGTTCATAGGCCCAATTGCTATGATTATTATCATACATGTGGTTCCCATGAGTCATAGATTCAGTATTATAGTAATTAGGCATTTGGTAGCCATAAGCTCCATACCCCTCACTAGAAGACTCTAAATTGGCATAGGGATAATCATAAGAAAAGGAACTATATTGTGGTTGCTCATTGGGCACAGAAGACCACCCAAAGTTATCATAAGCCATAGTGAAATAATGAATCAATTATAACACGCTCAACAAACACAATACGCACTAACACAAACTGAAAAGAATAACCAAAACTCAACAAAGATAAAAATACTGAAACAAAGATAACAAGACACACCTAACAAGAAAAAAACAAGAATAAAATGCTAAAATCAACTCAAACAAAATAAGAATCAAAACTAGTCCCGCAGAATTGGCGCCAAAAACTTGATGCGAAAATATCGGTGCCCTAAACTAATGCAAACTATAATAAAACCCGACATCAAGCATTTACGTGCAAGTATATACACGGTCGAGAGCAAAGACAAGTGATAAGTTAAAAATATCGATCCCACGAGGACTAGTTAGACCTAAATTAGTGAGTGTCCTAACAAATTTTCCTTATTTTAGTGCAATGTATGAGTGTGCAAATTATTCTTGTAAATAAATAAATTGATAAGTAAGAAAGATAAGATAAGACAAAAGAAAATAACTGAATTTAAATGCGGGGAAAGGAGAATGCAAACAAGAAGACAGAAACAAGATATGAGATTTGTAATGAAAAATAAGCTCGGGTTAGGTTAGAGTTCTAATGTTCAATTGGAATAAATTTTGAGTGATGCCTTGAATTTACCTACACATGCATTCAACTGATTCTTTCCAAAATCACTAAGTTTTAAAACCTACAATTTCCCAATTGTGATCTAAATTATTCCCATGATTTTAGGTTCTAGGTGGGTTAATTATCCCTAATCAACTCAATAATCCTAGAATGAAATTTTAGTTTTCTAATTCATTAGCTTTCCCAAGTTTATGAATTATAGAGAAGTTAAAAAGGCCAATTTTAATTCTCATGCAACGTTAATTTCAATAAAATTTCATAAATTCAATCAATGGCATCAACCATAAGCTTAATCCAAAATTATATTAAAACAACCTAACCTTCGCCTAAAGATATTTAGTTCATGATGGAAATTAACTCATAAACTTCTAATTGATGCATACTTTTATCGATCAAAGAATTCATAAAAACAACCCAATGATGTTCACAAATCTAGCCTAAATCAGTCACAATTCTAGCCTAAAAACGGTCACGAATTCGGTCTAAAACAACGAGCAAAAATAGTCTAAAATATGTGTCCAATGGCAGAAAAATAGCATTAACAATTAGAGATTAGGAGCGGGTTATGCGAGGTAAGTGACATGTGTTTAGCTTCCATGAAAACACCAAGAAACTCCACAAGGCAAAGAAATGATTGGGTTCCCTATCCCTGACTTTGCTTCAACAATTGCAAGTCAATCCCGATAGGTGATCTCCACAGATTGCTTCAGCAAAGATGGGCAGGTTGCAGCAGGTCAGGTCCTTCGATTTTGCTACAGCAATTGTCAAGCAACACCTCACAATTGGTCAACAACGGTGCACACTTTGCTTCAAAGAAAGTGCCACGAGAGGGCTTCAACAAATGGGCTATCGATTGCTTCAAAGAAAGTCGACTCTTGCTTCCTCTATCGATTGCTTCAAAGAAAGAAAACACAATAGCTCCTACTCATGATTTTGCTTCAAAATGCTAGGCCAATCGTATCGTGGGCAAATCCCTATTCACAATCGTGCTTTTTAGCAAAGGTAGGTCAAACGCAGCAGCTCCACAGTTTGCTACAGCAAAGTAGCTATCGGTTTTGCAGCAGGTGGTCAGGAACTTCTCGTGAGTTTTTCTCTCCCAATTGCTTCAGCAAAGTCGATTGACTCAACCTCCTTTGTCCAAGTTTTCTCCTCTGATTGCTACAAAGAATGCACACTGAAGCTTGTCAATTTCTTCCTCACTCACCCAATTGCTACAATAATGTCACCTTCACGACTTTTCTCTTCAATGCACACCTTTGTCAGAGCAATTGCACTGTTTCCCTTCTCTCTCCGTCTTTTTCTCGCTTTTGTGGCAACTCTTCTCTCCACTTTGCACTTGTGAACCCTAGCCTCCTTATATAAGATGGTGTTGCCCTAATTCCACAAATTACAAAAATGACCTTAGGGGTAGAAAGACCATCTTACCCTTCGGGTAAGATGTCTAAAATGCCCTTAGGGACTCTTGTAATTTTATAATCTCTGCTATTACGTAAAAATTCCAAATAAATATATGAAGTCAATTATAAATCAAAATACGCAAGGATTTTTGGAGTTAAGAAAAATCTCAAATTTTGGTCTTTAATTAACTGTTCGCTTACTTTCCTAAATTTCTTAAATTAAAGCACAAAAATATCAAAATTAATTCTTTTTGCACCTAATGCTTAAATTCAAGATTTTAAAGCTAACACACATAATTTAGGTATAAAATAACATGAGGATCACTAAATTAGATGCAATTCAAGTGGATTAAACACTAAAATTCTAGTAAAATAACTCACTTATGGTGAGTTATCACCAACCCAAAGGGTTCATTGCCCAAGGCCAAGAGCAAATGGTTTGCCGACTTCAAAGGTCTATTTATGGAATGAAACAAGGCCCGAGGTCTTGGAATATAAGGTTTGATGAGGCAATAAAATCTTTTGGCTTTAAACAAAATGTTGACTAGCCATGTGTTTACAAGAAAATCGTCAACAGTACTGTCGCATTTCTAATATTGTATGTGGATGATATCCTACTCATTAGGAATGAGGTAGGATTTCTTACTGACATTAAGGAATGGTTTACTTCGCAATTCCAAATGACAGATTTGGGAGAGGCACGATATGTTCTAGGTATCTAGATAGTCTGAAACCGGAAAAACAGAATGCTAGCCATATCTCGTGTATCTTACATTTACAAGATGTTGTCTAGTTATAAGATGCAGAACTCCAATAAGGGCTTGTAGCCTTTAAGGCATGGGGTTCACCTGTCTACGGATCAATGTCCTAAGACACCTCAAGAGGTTGAGGATATGAGACGAATCCCCAATGCTTCAGCTGTAGGGAGCCTGATGTATGCCATGTTGTGTTTTAGGCCCGACATTTTTTATGGAGTTGGGATTGTCAGTAGGTATCAATCCAATCAAGGATTAGATCACTGGACATCCGTAAAGTTAATCCTCAAGTATCTTAGGAGAACGAGGAACAACAACCTTGTGTATGGGAGTGGGAATTTGATCTTTACGGGATACACAGATTATGACTTTCAGATCGATAAGGATTCTAGGAATTCCACTTCGGGGTAAGCCTTCATTCTGAATCGAGGAGCTGTAGTGTGATGAAGCATCAAGCAGGGATGCATCGCTCATTCCACGATGGAGGCCAAGTATGTTGCGGCTTGTGAAGCTACAAAGAAAGAAGTTTTGCTCAGGAAGTTCATGACAGATTTGGAAGTTGTTCCAAATATGAACTTGTTGGGATTTTTGTCCTAATCTCGTGTTTGTAAATTACTATTTGAAATTAATAATAGTTGCTTATTTCATTAATTTGTGTCTCGCAATATTTAAAAACTTTTCCAATAAACTAAGCTCCAAGGTCATTGAATTTATGAGAGTACTAAAACTTGAACGGTGTGTAGTCGACACACAAGGAGGATCACGTTCGAGTTAATGACCCGAACGGTCTACAGTATATGGATAGGATTGGAGACCTAATCCTTGATACGTTGTGGATGCGGCCCACTTTGTATTAGATACAAACGAGGTGATCTGACTCGTTCATGTGGTTGACATGCGAGTGGGGGCATCCTGTGCAATGAGATTGTACAAGACCGGACCGTGAATTATTGGACCTACTGATGTAACACCGTTGACGATAAGGACTAATAAATTCGTAGATGACCATTAGTCAATCGACCTTAATCCAGAGCGTGTTACGGAGTACTGTCTGCGGGGGTCTGTCTTTTGACTAGTACGGGTGAGGGTGGTCGCAGTTACTCGCCCAATATGTTTATCTTCTCAGGGACAGAACCAAGTAAGGAGCTTGGAACTTTACTACGCGTGATGGAATTCACTCGTTCCCCCTTTAGGGAAACTAGAGGGGTTGTTCCCTTAAGTGTTGTGTGCAGGGCTTGGACAACGGGCGCCCACCTTCTCACAGGCCTGAGAAGGGTGTTGTGTATGGTTGGACCATCACAATATGTTATTCATTAGAGGAGCAGTGGGGACTTAAGGAACAAGAGGTAGACAAAGGGGCAAAACGGTAATTTGACCCAGCCGTATCTACGAACAACCTTTGAAGGGTAGACTCATGGGAATTGGTTATATCAGTGGACACGTAATATTGTGCACTGACGGGATTGCAGCTACGGGCTATAGTGGAGTGTTACCGTAGCTAATGAATGTTGATTAACCGGGTCAAAGAGTTTGACAGGTTAATCTCGGATCATTGGAGCCCGTCACTGTAGGTCCATTAGGTCCCTCGGTTTGCTCCATCTGGGTTAAAAGAAGGGTTAGAGTTTTGGTATGAAATTGAAGTGTTCAATTTCACTTAAAGGCATTTATGTCATTTATATGAGATATGAATGATATAATATATAGTTTAATGCGAATGCGATTCATGATAAACTATAGGTTAGCCTAATTGTTTAATTAGGGCTAATTGGAGAAATTAATTGAGACAAATTAAATTGGATGTGATTCAATTTAATAAATCCACAATTATTGCAAATATGATTTGCAATATGAGATATGAGATATCTTATATTATATGGTTATGCAAATATTATTTGCATAACCTATGGTTGTGGTAAAATAGTGATAATGTGGAGATTTTAACTCCACTATTGAACCCCTTCTTGCAAGAAGGAAAATACTCTCACACTCTCATTTTTGGATTTCACCAAAGAGAAGAGTCTCAAATTCTCTCAACTCTCCTCCCTCTCCCAAACCAAAAAGTCCCACCATTTTCCTTCTTCCAAAGGAAGAACAACCGAGAAGGCCTGTTCGTGACCAAAGGAAGTGTTCGTGACCAAGGAAGGAACTTTGAAGAACTGTCTTCAACAAGTAAGTACGTTATTCTCGCTGTAATATTTCCTCCTTCTATTGTATGTTTAACTTAGATTTAAGCGTTAGGTCGTTTTAACAAAATTCTAGTAGCGTAACGATACCTTGACGGTTCGATCGTCTTCCGCTGCGCGGGGATTTTCATTCCCTTCAATTGTTATCAGAGCCATTTCGATGGTTCTTCATTATGCATTGATTTTTGTTAAAATAGGTGGGTACAACCTTAATTTATGTGATAAATTATTGGTTTACGAATTTGGATGTTTTTGGTTTTGGCATTTCAGATTTACAATTTTATGTTGATGAGATCAATGTAAATCAAGTCTGTAAGTCCGAGTCTTTAGTAGCAAGTGTTGCTGTGAAGAAATCGAAGCGAAAACGGGTGAAAAAGGACAAAGAACAGCAAAGGAGTTTGTTGTTCTGTCGATGGCGTTGAGACACTGTTCATTGCTGTCTCAATGCTATCCTTGTTGGCGCTGGCTTGGCTGCAGAGCAGCGTTGCAACGATAGGCGTAGCGTTACAACGTCACGGCGTGGAGCACGCTGATCTCAACGCTGGACGCGACAGCGTCGCAACGCTGCCCACGACGTTGCAACGCCACACGCGTAGTGGCCAGTTCCAGCTTCAGTTTCGCGAGAAGTGGGAGGTCTCTGAACATGGGGAAGTAATATTAATATAAATGTTATTTAATATAAATGTTATTTAATTATTTATTTATTGTATTAAATAATATTAATATAAATGTTATTTAATTAAATAAATGTCCCTAGGTGCCAAAACTTGTCCATTTTGCTATTTAATTATTTTATGCATTTGATGTATAATTTAATTAAATTTTCTATGTGCATATTGTATGTCATATAGATTTAAAATCCCACCTTAGGTTAAACATATGCATGCATCATTTATATTATAAGAGTTATAATATATAGTTTGCATGATAGGTTATATTATAAGAGTTATAATATAATTAAATGCATGTTTAATTTAATTAATAAAAGTGTTATATTTTTTAGATTAAAGTATGCTCATGCATTGATATTCATTTGATAAATTAAATTATGTTATAGTATATAGTTATTCATGTGATGAATGATCAAGCACTATTACATAGAAATGCATGCAACCAAAGTTAATTATTAGTTTTAAAGAGTTTAGAACTTGAATAATTAGACTTAGGTTTTCTATTTTCTAATGGGATTAGAAATTAGGAAATCAAAGTTTAGTCTATGAATGGAGATTGATTAGTAACTTTGTCTAAGGAAGGTTTTGTCTAAGGCTGGGGTATTTAAGTTGACGCTTGCGGAACACCCTTACCTGGAAACAGACTTGGGAGTGAATTCGGTCTGGAGATTCTTAGATTATACTTATCGTGAGTGTCGCTAATTAAAAGTGTTTTAATTTACACACATAGACCTAAGTAATAATGTGATAATAAACTTAGGTTAATACCATATAAGAGTTATATTGGTAGACTTAGGTAAATTTTAGCCGGTTTATCTAGGTCAGTCCCTAATAAAATTAAAGTGCTTAGTGGGAGGAAATATAGTGTATGAGATTAATTTTCGACCACAAATCTCCGTTAAGTCGCACGGTGAGATCTATATTCGGCCTCGTGGCGCAAATAGGAGCGTCCCCCTTCGGGTGGCATTTTCATAGGTCAATATCATCGTGGATGGAGAGAGTATTTATAGTGAGTGGGAGCGGGACTTGTGAAAACGGGACCCACAGTCTCTTCTTTCCATTCACACCATGAGACGCCTATGATCCGCCTGCTAGTTTTGCCTGGACCAGACAATCCCTTCGGAGGTCCTGATCATGGGAGTCGGAACACTGTGAATTCTCGAAAGGGATACAGTTTCCTGGTTGGTTTTCGTTCTTTGTTCACCTTTCGGTTGCTATTGTTTGGACGGATTCTTGGAACTTAAAGATTGAGGGTGACACTCACAGAATTCGTTAAGTGTTAATGAATTTGACCGAACAAATGGTAATTGGACGCCTAATGGAATAAGAGTTATTCTGGGATTATGGTCTGATCGAGAAAGTCTCGTCCTATAGGAGGAGTGTTCTGTTCACCCTTAGGTGGCAGTCATTCTAAACCTTTAGGATATCATTGAAATTTTTGAATGACCTAAGGATCATAAAACAAATTTTTGCTAAAACTTGATTGGATTTCCAAAGTTTTTTGTGAGACTAACACAAAGTTTTCTAAATTTTTCAGCTTAAAACATGTCTAGCTCAATAATAGCTCTACTCGCGTCCGATAAACTAGTGAGAGATAATTACCAAACTTGATGAGGGTCAGGGCACCGGAATCTGAGGCAAATGTTGCCTACAGGTCTTATAACAGGGGTTTGACCTCTGGGACTAAACCTGTTGCTCCTTCACGCCCGAAAAGGAAGAAGAAGATGAAGAGGGATAAAACTGACCAAGCTGCCGCCCAGAAGGGCAAGAAGGTCAAGGAAGTTGCAAATAAAAGAAAGTGTTTCTACTGCAATGGGGTCAACCACTGGAAGAGAAACTGTCCAAACTTCCTATCCGAGAGGAAGAATCAAGGTATATGTGATTTACTTGTGACTGAAACCGGTTTAGTGGAGGTTAGTGACTCTGCCTGGATATTGGATTCGGGCGCCACTAACCATGTTTGTTCTTCTTTTCAGGGAATTGATTCTTGGCAGCCGCTGCGAGAGGGTGAGGTGACTCTACGGGTTAGATCTGGGGAGATAGTCTCTGCAGCAGCGATCGACAAAGTGAAGCTCCATTTCGGCGGAAAGTACTTATTATTAGATAATTTGTACATTTTACCAGGGTTTACTAGAAACCTTGTTTCCATTTCCATTTGCTGCCTTATTGAACAATGTATATCTGTTTCTTTTGAATCCAATAAAACGTTTATTTATTTCAAAGGCAATCTTATTTGTTCAGCTTCACTTGAGTCTAATCTGTATGCTTTTAAACCTAATTCAGTCAAAAGTGTTTTGAACACTAAGTTATTTACAACTGCAAAAACGCGAACTAAAAGAGCGAAAGTTTCTCCTTAGGAAAATGCCCATCTTTGGCATCTAAGGTTAGGCCACATTAATCTCAATAGGATTGAGAAACTAGTGAAGAGTGGACTTCTAAACGAGTTGGAAGAAAACTTTTTACCGGTGTGTGAGTCATGCATTGAGGGCAAAATGACCAAACGTTCTTTTAGTGAAAAAGGATTAGAGCCAAACAACCCCTTGAGTTAGTACATTCTGACCTCTGTGGTCCGATGAATGTTAAAGCTCGAGGTGGTTATGAATACTTCATGTCTTTCATAGACGATTACTCGAGGTATGGGTATATTTACCTAAAGCATAAGATAGAACACGGAATTACAAGACTGAGGTTGAGATTCTTTTAGGTAAATCGCTTAAAACACTTCGATCGAATCGAGGTGGAGAGTACATGGACACTGAATTCCAGGACTATATGATAGAACACGGAATTACGTCCCAACTCTCAGCACCTAGTATGCCACAACAGAACGGTGTATCAGAGAGGAGAAACAGAACCTTGTTGGACATGGTTCGGTCGATGATGAGTTATGCTCCTCTCCCTGATTCTTTTTGGGGTTATGAAGTGGAGACTGCGGTTTATATTTTAAACAATGTTTCGTCGAAGAGTGTTTGTGAAACACCTTTCGAACTCTGGAGTGGACGTAATGGCAGTTTATATCACTTTAGAATTTGGGATGCCTGACCCACGTGTTGGTATCAAACCCAAAAAAGTTGGAACCCCGTTCGACATTGTGCCTATTCGTAGGTTACCCTAAAGAGACTAGGGGTGGTCTATTTTTCGATCCTAAGGAAAATAGGGTGCTTGTGTCGACAAACGGCACTTTCCTTGAGGAAGACCACGTCAGGGATCATTTACCAACGAGTAAAATTATGCTAAATGAAATAGCCAGTACATCAGCAAGAGTTGCTGATCGGGCTAGTACGTCAACAAGCGTTGTTGATCCTAGAACGTCTAGTCAAATCCGTTCCCAAGAGTTGGGAATGCCTCGACGTAGTGGGAGGGCTATCAGACAGCCTGTTCGTTACATGGGTTTCGCTGAAACCTCAGATGTCACTCCTGATGATGACTGCGAGGATCCATTGAATTATGATCAGGCAATGGTTGATGTTGACAAAGACGAATGGATTAAAGCTATGGACCAGGAAATGGAGTTGATGTACTTCAATTCTGTCTGGGAGCTTGTGGATCAACCGGATGGGGTCAAACCTATTTGTTGCAAATGGATCTACAAGCGTAAACGTGGCATAGATGAGAAGGTGCAGACCTTCAAACCCCGACTAGTGGCAAAGGGTTTTACCCAGGTTGAATGGGTTAACTATGAGGAAACCTTTTCACCTGTTGCCATGGTAAAGTCGATTACGATCCTTCTGGCCATTGTCGCGTATTATGACTACGAGGTATGGCAGATGGACGACAAGACAACCTTTCTGAATGGCAAACTTGATGAAACCATCTTCATGGACCAGCCCAAAGGGTTCGTTGCCCAAGGCAAAGAGCGAAAGGTTTTCCAGCTTCTTAGGTCTATTTATGGACTGAAACAAGCTTTGAGGTCTTGGAATATAAGATTTTATGAGGCAATCAAATCTTATGACTTTAATCAAAATGTCGACGAGGCTTTTGTCTTCTAGAAAATTGTTGACAAAACTGTCGCATTTTTAGTGTTGTATGTGGATGATATTCTTAACATTGGGAATGAGGTAGAATTTCTTACTGACGTTAAGAAGTGGCTACCTTCGCAATTCCAAATGAAAGATTTGGGAGAAGCTCAGTATGTTCTAGGTATCCAGATAGTCCCGAACCGGAAGAACAGAACGCTAGCCTCGTCTCAGGCATCTTATATTGACAAGATGTTGTCTAGATATAAGATGCAGAACTCCAAGAAGGGCTTGTTGCCTTACAGGCATGGGGTTCACTTGTCTAAGGATCAGTATCCTAAGACTACTGAAGAGGTTGAGGATATGAGACATATCCCATGAAGGGATTCGAAGTCCCGAAGCGGAAGCGATTGTTAATCGTGCGCTCTTGATTTAGTTACAATGATAAATTCAAGAACATAAAACACTAGATTAAGCATGTAAAATAGAATGGACAGCAAGAAATTACCTTTGAAGAACCTTTCTTCGAGTGCTCCTCTCTCCCACGATCACGATCTCAGCTACAAGAACTCCAACGTAGGAAGACACGACCACCGGATCTTCTCCGTTGTTCTCTAGGTGAGGGAGGAAGGTGGGTTCCCTTTAGGAGAGGTGAGGTATTTTTGTGAGAGATGTGTGCTTTGGAACTCTTCCAACAACACAACAAGAGAGCTTGTAAAATTATATCAATTATATCATATATAATTGATATAACACCTCATGTATGAAATTGAACACTTCAATTTCACTCCTAACTTTATACCTTCAAGATTACCATATTGAGTCAACGGAGGGATCTAATGGACCTACAGTTCATGAGCTCCAATGATGTGAGATTAACTGATCAAACTCTTTGATCCAGTTAATCAATATTCATTAACTATAAGTCACTCCATTATAGACTTGTAGTTGCACTCTCCTCACTGTAGATATCATTGTGTCCACTGATATAGTCAATACCCATGAGTCGACCCTTCACAGGTTGTTTGTAATCCTAGTTGGGTCAAATTACCATTTTACCCCTGTTATTACCTCCTTGCTCCTTAAGCACCACTGATCCTCTAATGAACAACAAGTCTAAGGTCCTACCTTAGACTCATACCCTCATAGAGGGCGGGGCCCCGTTGTTCAAGACTTGGAGTCCGTTCTTAAGGGAACAACCTATATAATTCCTTAGTGTAGGAATGAGTGAATTCCGTCTTGCACAGTTAAGTTCCCAGCTACCTACGAGGTTTTGTCCCTAAAAAGGTAGGCTTATTGAGTCAGCTACAGGCCACTCTCACCCATACTAGTCTAAGGACAAACCCCTAAAAGCAGGATTTCTTAACTTGCTCAAGATTCAGGTCGAGTCACTAATGACCATCTATAAATTACTAGTCTTATCCTGTTAACGGTGTTACACTTGTTAGACTAATAATTTGCGATCCAGTCCTTAATGAACGCTTCATACAGGATGCCCCCACTCGCATGTCAACTACATGAATGAGTTGGATTACCTTATTTGTACTAATTACAAAGTGGGTCGCATCCATGGAGTTACCAGAATGAGGTTTCTAACCTTATTCTTATACCATAGACCATTTAGGTTATATTCTTTAACTCAACCCAAATAGTGTCCACTACACTGATGTTTAAGGTAAATGTTATAACCTTGGAGCCTAGTTTATTGGATTTATTAAAGCAAGACTGTAATCTTATCAAAACAAATAACACTTTTCTTCTAACTCGTTTAGAAGTCCTTTCTTTACCAAACTCTCAATCCTATTGAGATTAATGTGACCTAATCTTAGATACCAAAGATGAGCAGTTTCTTTAGGAGAAATTTTACGTTTCTTAGTTTGTGCGTTTGCAGTTTTAAATAATCCAGTGTTCAAAACCATTTTGACTAAATTAGGCCTTAAAACATACAATCCATTTTCTAATGAAGCTGAACATATTTCTAAACATTTCTTCAAAATAAACACTTTATTCATAGAAAATGAAACAGAAATACATTGTTCTATAAGGCAAGAAATGGAAATAATGTTTCTAGTAAACCCTGGTATCACTAATATATTGTCCGACAATACATATTTCTTGCCAAAATAAAGTTTCATTGTGCCTACTGCTACAGCTGAGACGACTTCTCCATTTCCAACCCTGAGCGTTATCTCTCCTTGTTGTAGTTGCTGCCATGAATCAATTCCATGAAAAGAAGAGCAAACATGATTAATGACGCCTGAATCAAGTATCCAAGTTGTTTTATCATTATCCACTAAACAAGCTTCTAGGCAAAGTAAATCATATTTATCTTCCTTCTTCTTTTCTGCAATGTACTTCGGACAGTTCCGTTTCCAATTCCCGTCTTCGTTGTAGTGGAAACACTTTCCTTTGTCAGCAACGTCCTTGACTTTCTTTCCCTTCTGGGTGGCAGCTTTGTCAGCCTGTTTCCCTTTACCAACCTTCTTCATGTTCTTCTTCTTTCCTCTAGGGTTAGAAGAAGATGAAGCCACTGTTTTTGTCCCAGAGGTCGAACCTCTGTGATAACTCCTACTGGCAACATTTACCTCACCTTTCTATCCCAGAATTTTCATCAAAGACTGAAAGGTCTGGAGTTCATTCAGAAGGGACGTAAGATTAAAAATAAGCTTGTTCATAACAACATTACTTCTAAACTACAAGAAACTATCTGGAAGGGTTTCTAGAATGAAGCTGACCTGGCTCGACTCATCGATGGAAGCACCATTCGACTCTGCGATGTTAAAGTGCACCATCATATCCAGGACATGATCCCGAACAGATGTACCCTCTGGCATCCTTGAGTTGAATATGTACTTTAGGGCACTATGTCGGACTTGTGTGGACTGTTGTCAAAACATACCCTGCACATAATACATGATTTCCTTGGCGGTAATCATGCCCTAATGCTTCTTGGCTAATATGTCAGACATACTTGCCAGCATGTAGACCTTGGCCTTATCATTGGCCTTGATCCATCGATCATATGCATCACGAACATTTCGAGACGCATTCGAGCCTGGCACCTGAGGACACTCCTCAGTTAGCACAAACTTCAGATCGTCCACTACCAATATAGTATTGAGTTTGTTTTTCCATGTCATCATATTTTCTCTGGTTAACTTTTCCGCACCCAATAAGAAAATTATAGAGCTAGGCATTTTTGCTGAAAAATTTACAAACAAACTTGTATGAGTTTCTTGCTATAACTCTAATCCAATCATGTTTTAGATAATTATCAAATGATTCCTATGCCATTTATAATTTGCAATGATACTCCAAAGGTTTAGAATGTATGACACCAAGGGTAATAAAAAAACACTCCTCCTCTGGATCAAGACAGTCTTGACCAAAGCCTAATACCAGAATAACTCTTATTCCTATAGGTTTTAGTTACCATTTTTCGCTTTGAATACATACACAACTAATGTATCCCGTGAGTGTAACCCTTTGTCTTTAGATCCCAGAGTCTCGATCCAATAAAATCCATTGAAGGGAGGACTAGATTGAAAAATAGTCTAAGGAAATCTTTATCCCTTTCGGGTGTCTACTGTGTTTGATCCCGTATGATCAAGCCCTCCGAAGAGATTGTCTTGTCCAGGCCAAACTAGCAGGTTGACCATAGTGGTCTAACGGTGTAACCTGACAAAAGAGACCGTAGGTTTGGTTTTCACTAAACCTGCTCCCACTCACTATAAGTATCCTCTCCATTCACCTTGATATTGACTCATACAAACACCATCCGAAGGGGGACGCTCCCGTTTGCGCCATGAGGCCAAGTATGAGTCTCACGGTGTGAACTTCCCGGAGATAGGGTAGGTGGAAAAATATGTATCTCATACACTTTTTCCTCCCACTGGATACTTTAAGTTTATAGGAATCTTACTTAGGCTAAAACCCGGCTAATGGTTTTACCTAACTCTATCAACATAAGGAGTTATATTAACAAACTTAGGATAATCAATATAACTCTTTTATTGATTTTATCCTAAGTTTGTTAATATGACTCCTTATATTAAACCTAGGATTTCTAGTTTATTAACCCCTTAATAAACTCATTGACGCCATCAGTATTTATAAAAATCTCTGATTAAATTTCACTCCCAGGTCAGTTCCCAGGTAGGGGTGTTCCGTTTTCGTCAGCTTAAATACCCTAGCCTAGACAGAACATTCCTTAGACAGAGTTCCTCTTTTAATCATAGTTTATAAATTACTTGGTTCCTAATTCTAATCTAATTAGAACTAGATAACCTAAGGTCTATTATTTCCAAGTTCTAAACACTTTAAAACTAATAATTAACCTTAGGTGACATGCATACTATGTTATAATGCTTGATCATTCATCACATGAATAATAAGACATTCATAGCATATTCATCTCATGAAATATAATGCATGCCATTGTTGTCCATAAATTAATATAACAACTTTAAATTAATTAATCATGCAAACTATATAATATAACTCCTTATATTATAAATGATGCATGAAAATACTTAACCTAAGGTGAGATTTCTAAAATACAAGCATACACTATGCATGACAATAATTACACAACAATTGCATAATTAAAATAGCAAAATTAGATCAATTTTGGCACCCTAATTTTAATTTTAATTAATGTAATCTAATTATATTAATTAAAATTAATTAATTAAATATAAATTAAATATAAAATGTTTTTATATTTAATATATAATAAAAAAACGTTTCTGCCCGTTGTTGCTTTGCGTGAAACGGCTCTGGCGTTGCAACGCTGCTCCTTGTCGTCTCAGCGTTGCAACGCTAGAGGCTGCGTTGCAACGTTGCCTCCTGTGCGCGCCTTCTCCAGCAAGTGCAGCGTTGCAACGCCAATGAACAGCATTGCAACGCTCCACACAAACAACATCGAGAATTCTCCAATTCTTGCTCGTTTTCGCTTCGATCTTCTCAGCCACCACTTTGTCTCAATCGACACGAACTTACAGACTCGATTTACAATTAAATTTGCCCAAAACATCGGGCTCTTACATTGAAAACATCTAATTTTGAAAAACCATTCATACATCTCGTGCAAAAAGAGTAAATCCCACCTTGTTATTGAAAAAATCCAGAACATAAATCAAGAACGCAATTGGGCTTTGATACCAATTGAAGGGATTCGAAGTCCCGCAGCGGAAGCGATTGTTAATCGCGTGCTGTTGATTTAGTTACAACGATAAATTCAAGAACATAAAACACTATATTAATCATGTAAAATAGAATTGACAGCAAGAAATTACCTTTGAAGAACCTTTCTTCGAGTGCTCCTCTCTCCCACGATCACGATCTCCGCAACAGGAACTCCAACGTATGAAGACACGACCACCGGATCTTCTCCGTTGTTCTCTAGGTGAGGGAGGAAGGTGGGTTCCCTTTAGGAGAGGTGAGGTATTTTTTAGAGAGATGCGTGCTTTGGAACTCTTCATACCCTTGCTTTATATATAGAGAGATAGGATGGAAATGACCATCATACCCTTGCTTTAATCTCTCTTTTGTATATAGTTTACATATATATATAGAGAGATAGGATGGAAATGAGCATCATACCCTTCCTTTAATCTCTCTTTAGTATATAGTTTACATATGAATCTAATTCACATTAAAACTATATATTATATCAATTATATCATATATAATTGATATAACACCTCATGTATGAAATTGAACACTTCAATTTCACTCCTAACTTTATACCCTCAATATTACCATGTTGAGCCAACGGAGGGATCTAATGGACCTACAGTTCATGAGCTCCAATGATGTGAGATTAACTGATCAAACTCTTTGATCCAGTTAATCAATATTCATTAACTGCAAGTCACTCTACTATAGACTTGTAGTTGCACTCTCCTCACTGTAGATATCATTGTGTCCACTGATATTGTCATTACCCATGAGTCGACCCTTCACAGGTTGTTCGTAATCACAGCTAGGTCAAACTACTGTTTTACCCATGTGATTCCCTCTTTGCTCCTTAAGCACCACTGATCCTCTAATAAACAACAAGTCTAAGGTCCTACCTTAGACTCATACCCTCATAGAGGGCAGGGCCCCGTTGTTCAAGACCTGGAGTCAGTTCTTTAGGGAACAACCTATCTAATTCCTTAGTGTAGGAATGAGTGAATTCCATCTTGCACAGTTAAGTTCTCAGCTACCTACGAGGTTTTGTCCCTGAGAAGGTAGGCTTATTGAGTTGGCTACATGACACTCTCACCCATACTAGTCTAAGGACAAACCCCTATAAGTAGGAGTTGTTAACTTGCTCAAGATTCAAGTCGAGTCACTAATGACCATCTATAAATTACTAGTCTTATCCTGTTAACGGTGTTACACTGGTTAGACTAATAATTTGCGATCCAGACGTGTATGAACTCTTCATACAGGTCACCCCCACTCGAATGTCAACTACATGAATTAGTTGAATTACCTCATTTGTACTAATTACAAAGTGGGTCGCATCCATGGTGTTACCACAATGAGGTTTCCAACCTTATTCTTATACCATAGACCAATTAGGTTATATTCTTGAACTCAACCCAAATAGTGGCCACTACACTGATGTTCAAGATAAATGTTATAACCTTGGAGCTTAGTTTATTGGATTTAATAAACGAAGACTGTAATCTTATCAAAACAAATAACACTTTATTTAATTGATCAAAATTACACAAGTTTAGGGCATAAATCCCAACATCCCATATGCTTCAGCTGTAGGGAGCCTGATGTATGCCATGTTGTGTACTAGGCCCGACATCTGTTATGCAGTAGGGATTGTCAGTAGGTATCAATCCAATCCAGGATTAGATCACTTGCTAGCCGTAAAGGCAATCCTCATGTATCGTAGGAGAACGAGAAACTACAGCTTAGTGTATGGGAGTGGGGATTTGATCCTTACTTGATACACGGATTCTGAGTTTTAGACCGACAAGGATTCTAGGAAATCCACTTCGGGGTCAGCCTTCATTCTGGATGGAGGAGTTGTAGTATGGCGAAACATCAAGCAGGGATGCATCGCTGATTCCACTATGGATGCGGTGTATGTTGCGGCTTGTGAAGCTGCAAAGGAAGCTGTTTGGCTCACGTAGTTCGTGTAAGATTTGGAAGTCATTCCAAATATGAATTTGTCGATCACGTTGTTCTGTGATAACAGTGGTGCAGTAGCCAACTCAAGAGAGCCTCGGAGCTATAAGAGAGGCAACCACATTGAGCGGAAATATCACTTGATACGGGAGATTGTGCACCGCGGAGACGTGACAGTCACGCAGAAAGCGTCGGAGCACAACGTAGCTGATTCATTTATAAAGCCCTTCACGGCTAAGGTGTTTGAGTGTCACCTAGAGAGTCTAGGTCTTCGAGTGCTTCCTGACAAGGGCAAGTGGGAGATATGTAAACGGGTATTCAATGCCCTAGTTTATTGTATTACTTCATTGTAATTTATGTATATTTCAGAAATGTATTTTCACCACTAGCTTAGTCCATGTGGGAGTTTGTTGGGATTTCTGTCCTAATGTCGTGTTTGTAAATTACTATTTGAAATTAATAAGAGATGTTTATTTCATTACTTTGTGTCTCGCAATATTTACAAACTTTTCCAATAAACTAAGCTTCAGGGTCATTGAATTTATGAGAGTACTAGAACTTGAACGGTGTGTAGTAGACACACAAGGAGGATCATGTTCGAGTTAATGACCCGAACGGTCTATAGTATATGGATAGGGTTGGAGACCTAATCCTCGATACGCTGAGGATGCGACCCGCTTTGTACTAGATACAAACGAGGTGATCAGACTCGTTCATGTGGTTGACATGCGAGGGGGGCATCCTGTGTAATGAGATTGTACAAGACCGGAGCGTGAATTATTAGACCTACTGATGTAACATTGTTGACAGTAAGGAATAATAAATTTGTAGATGACCATTAGTGACTCGACCTGAATCCTGAGTGTGTTACGGATTCCTGCCTGCGGGGGTTTGTCCTTTGACTAGTACGGGTGAGGGTGGTCACAGTTACTCGCCCAATATGCCTATCTTCTTAGGGACAGGACCAAGTAGGGAGCTGCGAACTTGACTACACAAGATGGAATTAACTCGTTCCTGCCTTTAGGGAAACTAGATGGGTTGTTCCCTTAAGTGTTGTCTCCAGGGCTTGGACAACGGGCGCCCACCTTCTCACTGGCCCGAGAATGGTGTTGTGTATGGTTAGACCATCACAATATGTTGTTCATTAGAGGAGCAGTGGGGACTTAAGAAATAAGAGGTAGAGAAAGGGGTAAAACAATAATTTGACACAGTCGTCTCTACGAATAACCTGTGAAGGGTAGACTCATGGGCATTTGTTATATGAGTGGACACGTAATATTCTGCACTGACGGGAGTGCAACTACGGGCTATAGTGGAGTGTTACCGTAACTGATGAATGTTGATTAACCGGGTCAAAAAGTTTGACAGGTTAATCTCGGATCATTGGAGCCTGTCACTGTAGGTCCATTAGGTCCCTCGGTTGACTCCATCTGGGTTAAAAGAAGGGTTAGAGTTTTGGTATGAAATTGAAGTGTTCAATTTCACTTATAGGCGTTTATGTCATTTATATGAGATTTGAATGATATAATATATAGTTTAATGTTAATGAGATTCATAATAAACTACAGGTTAGCCTATTTGTTTAATTATGGCTAATTGGAGAAATTAATTGAGAGAAATTAAATTTGATGTGATTCAATTTAATAAATCCATAATTATTGCAAATATGATTTGCAATATGAGATATGAGATATCTTATATTATATGGTTATGCAAATATGATTTGCATAACATATGGTTGTGAAAAAATGGTGATAATGTGTAGATTTTAACTCCACTATTTAATTCCTTCTTGCAAGAAGGAAAATACTCTCACACTCTCATTTTTTGGATTTCTCCAAAGAGAAGAGTCTCAAATTCTCTCAACTCTTCTCCCTCTCCAAAACCAAAAAGTCCCACCACTTTCCTGTTGGGTTTAATGTCCTAAAACTCGTGGTTTTGTAAACTGAATGTATATTCTATTTTGCAATAAAGTTGTTATTGATATTTATTCAGTAAAAGTGTTATTGAATGTTGTGTATTATGTAACCTTAATCCAATAAAGAACCCTTGGCTATGGGATGAATACTTGAACTTTATGTGTGACATAAAAATGGATCAAGTTCAAGTTATAGCCAGAACAGTCTATAGTATAAGGATAGGGTTGGGTACCTTATTCTGGGGACACTATGGACGCGGCCCACTTTGTAGAATGCAAACGATGTGATCCTAAATCGTTCATGTGGAGACATGTGAGTGGGGGCGTCCTATGCAATGAGTTTGCATAAGACTGGACCGCAAAATAGTCACTTAGACTTTATAACTCCGTTTATTGTCTTAACTTACTATATTAATACGATGACCTAGGTAACTCGATCTTAATCCTGAGCGTTCTATGGACCCCTGTTTATTCGGATTATCCTTAGATTTGCATAGGTGAGAGTGGCTCGAGACTGCCGACTCAATAAGCCTCCCATTTAAGGGATAAAACCAGGTAGATAGCTGGGAACATAGTTCTGAAAGATGGAATTCATTCCTACCCGCTTTAGGGATTAGTAGAGTGGTTGTTCCCTTAAGTACTGACTCCGGGTCTTGAACAATGGGCCCACCCCTCTCATTGCCCCGAGAGGGATTCGGTTTGCTTGTTGGACCACAAACCAATTGTTCATCACAGGATCAGTGGGACTTAAGGAACAAGAGGTAATTACAGGGGTAAAACGGCAATTTTGACCAAGTTGTAATTACGAACGACCTGTGAAGGATCGACTTACTAATCATGGTTATATCGAGTGAACAGAAATATATCTACAGTGAGAAGAATGCAGCCACTGGGCTTTAATGGAGTGTCCCGGTGGTTAACGAATGTTGATTAGCTCATGAACTGTAGGCCCATTAGGTCCTCTTTACTAGCTCAGACTTAGCCTTATAACGTTTTGAGAGAAAAGAATTTGAATTGTTCAAATTCGAGTTTGGAAGAAAGTGTTAATTATATGTGATATATTTAACGAGTCATAGCTTAATTATGAATTAAACTATGATTCATAGGAGGTGGATACATTAAAATATGATTTAAATATTGAATCGGTTTATAGCATGAATTAGGATTCATGTTCAGAAAATTGATCGGGATCGGGCAATTTATTTAATTTAATATTTGATATTAAATTAAATTAAAAATTAATTAATTTAATTCATTATTTAATAATTTAATTAATTAAATTAATTTTAATTAAAAATCAATTTAATATTGATTTTTGAATTCAAATTAAATGAAAATTCAAGGATTTCCATGAAACCCAACTTGACAACTTGCCCAATCTTACTCATCTTCAAAATTCACCAAAATTGGCCACCTCCAACTCAAAGCATCCTCATCATCCTTGAGTTGTCACTCCATTGAAGCTTTTTGAAGCTTTATATAATGGTGATTTGAGGTGTTTTTTGGTTGAATTACACAGAAAAATCTAAATTCCCGAATTGGTGACCTTTGAGGTCTTTTCTTTCAAATTCTCTCAACCTAGGATCCCACAATCCGTTCTAAGGCCCGAGGATAGTAGGGAAGACTCTAACGGTTGTCCACGAAGTGTTTGTGTTGAAAACCATCCATCGGGTGAAGAGAATTTGATCTTCAAAGTTGAGTTTTCTATCCCTCTGTTTTTCCAGCTTTGAGCAAGATTCGTGCTTTATTTTCAAATTGCTCAAGTGTGTTTGAGCATCAATTTCCACTTACGCTCTCCACGATGTTCACACCGTGAGATTTATGCTCGGCCTCGTGATGTCAATAGGGCATCCCCATTCGGATGGTGTTTGCATAAATCAAGAGCAAGGTGAATGGAGAAAGTATTTATAGTAAGTGAGCGAAGGAGGTGTGTCAGCACATCCTACGGTCTCTCCATTAGGTTGGACCGTGAGATTCCCATGTTACGCCTGCGCAGTTGCCCAAGTAGCACCATCCATTCGGAGGATGTAACATGGGATTCGAACAACTCAAACTCCATAAATGGATAGGGTCTCTTAGGTCCATTCCGACTTTGTCTCTCCAGTTCGGTAGCATTGTTGGGGCCGACCTCTGAGGTCTGAAAATGGCGGGTCACACTTACAAGAATTGGTAAGTGTTAGTAAGTTCTTGACCAAAGTAGCGATAACTAAAATGTTATAGGAATAAGAGTTATTCCGGTATTAGCATTTAGTCAAGAATGTCTTTGTTCGATGAAGGAGTGATTGACCGCCTTCTAGAGTGCGGTTGCTCGACTCACTGAAATATCGTTAAAAACAATAATGATTTTATGGGTACATTATTACTTTTGCTAAATTCTTAAATTGGATAGGTTACAAACAATTCACTAATAGAATTCATTCTTTTTCAGCAGGTCGAACTCTTTTATCCAGTTACTCGCCTTCAATAAACTTAGCGGCGATAATTATGGAACCTGGAAATCAAACTTGAATACGATTCTTGTTCTTGATGATCTGAGGTTCGTCTTAACGGAGGAATGTCCTCCTTTTCCAACTCGACGACAAAGAAACCGAATTGTTCGGGATGCTTATGATAGATTGATTAGAGCTAATGAGAAGGCCTGAGTCTATATCTTAGCCAGCATATCTGATGTGTTGTCTAAGAAACATGAGACCATGGTCACCGAAAAGGAGATCATGGGATCATTACAGGCGATGTTTGGACAACCGTCCTCATCGGTCCATTATGATGTTGTCAAATACGTTTACAATTCCCGTATGAAGGAGGGAGCCTCTTTGTGGGAACATGTCGTTGACATGATGACCCACTTCAACGTTGCTGAAGTAAATGGGGCAGTCATAGATGAGAAAAGTCAGGTAACCTTTATTATGGAATCTCTTCCAATGAGTTTCCTGCCATTCCGCACAAATGCGGTGATGAATAAAATAGAGTATAACCTGACTACTCTCCTCAACGAGCTACAGACTTTTGAGTCCCTCATGAAATCAAAAGGAAAAAGAGAAAGAGGCAAATGTTGTCACTTCGAAGAAGTTGCTAAGAGGATCGTCCTCAAGGACCAAGTCTGGTCCTTTTTTTTCTAAGAATAAGGGTATTAAGAAGAAGGAGAAGAAGGACAAAGGGAAGGGACAACTCCCACACGCAAGGCCAAAGCCACAGAAAAATGTTTCCATTGTGGAGTAGACGGGCACTGGAAGAGGAACTGCCCGAAATACCTTGCAGAAAAGAATGCTGAGAAAGAAAAACAAGGTAAATATGATTTACTCGTTATTGAAACATGTTTAGTGGAACATGATGATTCCGCCTGGATATTAGATCCAGGAGCCACTAACCATGTTTGTTCTTCTTTTCAGGAAACTAGTTCCTGGCAACAGCTTGCTGATGGGGAGATATCTCTCAGAGTTGGAACGAGAGAGGTTGTCTCAGCCAAAGCAGTGGGAGCTGTGAAGCTGTTGTTTAGAGATAGATTTATTTTATTAGAAAATGTACTTTTGGTTCCTGGAATCAAAAGAAATCTTATATCTATCTCTTGTTTGCTTGAACATATGTATAAAGTATCTTTTGATCATAATGAAGCGTTCATTTGCAAAAGAGGTGTACGAATATGTTCTGCTAAACTTGAAAGTAACTTATACATGTTAAGGTCAACTGAAGTAAAAGCTATTTTGAACACCGAGATGTTTAAAACAGCTGATACTCAAATTAAAAGGCAGAAACTTTCTCCTAGTACCTATCTTTGGCACTTAAGACTAGGCCACATTAATCTCAATAGGATTGAGAGATTGGTTAAGAGTGGTCTCTTAAGTTAGTTAGAGGACAACTCTTTACCACCATGAGAGTCCAGTCTCGAAGGAAAAATTACTAAAAGACCTTTTTTCTGGAAAAGGTTATAGAGCCAAAGAACCCTTGGAACCCGTGCATTCGGATCTTTGTGGTCCTATGAATGTCAAGGCACGAGGAAGGTATGAATATTTCATCAGTTTCATTGATGATTATTCTAGGTATGGCTATCTTTACCTAATGCATCATAAGTCTGAAACCCTTGAAAAGTTCAAGGAATATAAGGCATTCGTTGAGAACAGATTAGGTAAAACAATTAAAACACTTCGATCAGATCGAGGTGGAGAGTATATGGATTTGAGATTCCAAGACTATATGATAGAACATGGAATCGTATCCCAACTCTCAATACCCGGTACACCTCAGCAGAATGATGTATCTGAGAGGAGAAATAGAACACTGTTAGACATGGTTCGATCCATGATGAGCTATGCTCAACTGCCTAATTCGTTTTGGGGTTATGTAGTAGAAGCTGTTGTATATATTTTGAACATGGTTCCCTGAAAGAGTGTTTCAGAAACACCTTATGAGTTATGGAAAGGGCGTAAAGGTAGTTTACATCACTTCAGGATTTGGGGATGTCCAACACATGTGTTTGTGTCCAATCCAAAGAAATTAGAACATCGTTCAAAATTATGCCTATTTGTAGGATACTCCAAAGAAACGAAAGGTGGTCTATTTTATGGCCCTCAAGAGGACAAGGTGCTTGTGTCGACAAATGCCACATTCTTAGAGGAAGACCACATGAGAGATCATCAGCCTCGTAGCAGGATTGTCTTAAGTGAAATTTCCAGGGAAGCTACAGATAAATCAACAAAAGTTGTTGATCAAGCTGGTCCTTCTCAAATGTTGAGAATGCCTGGACGTAGTAGGAGGGGTGTTAGACAACCTGACCGTTACATGGGTTTGACTGAAACCCAAGTCGTCATACCTGATGATGGCGTTGAGGATCCATTAACCTATAAACAGACAATGAATGATATAGATAGGGACCAGTGGATTCAAGCCATGGACCTTGAAATTAAGTCAATGTACTTCAATTTAGTCTGGGAACATGTAGATCAACCAGATGGTAAAAAACCTATCGGTTGCAAGTGGATCTACAAGAGAAAACGAGATCAAGCCGGTAAGGTGCAAACCTTTAAGGCTCGACTTGTGGCAAAGGGTTATACCCAAAGGGAAAGGGTGGACTATGAAGAAACCTTCTCCCCTGTTGCCATGCTTAAGTCCATTAGAATACTCTTGTCCATTGCCACGTTTTATGACTATGAAATTTGGCAAATGGATGTCAAGACAGCCTTTCTAAATGGCAATCTTGAGGAGAGTATCGATATGGATCAACCAGAGGGGTTCATAGTTCAGGGTGAAGAGCAAAAAGCGTGCAAGCTTAAACGATCCATCTATGGATTGAAACAAGCTTCTAGATCTTGGAATATAAGATTTGATACTGCGATCAAATCTTATGGCTTTGAACAGAATATTGGCGAGCCTTGTGTTTACAAGAAGATAGTCAATACCACTGTAGCTTTCTTAGTTCTATACGTAGACGATATCTTGCTCATTGGGAATGATGCGGGATTTCTCGATCAAGTTAAGCAATGGCTAGCGACCCAATTCCAAATGAAAGATTTGGGAGAGGCTCAATTTATTCTTGGAATCCAAATTGTTCGGAATCACAAGAACAAAACGCTAGCACTATCTCAGGCATCTTATATTGACAAGATGTTGGTTAGATATAAGATGCAGAATTCCAAGAAGGGTTCATTACCTTTCAGGCATGGAATTCAATTGTCTAAGGAACAGTGTCCTAGGACACCTCAAGAAGTTGAGGATATGAGACGCATTCCCTATGCATCAGCTGTCGGTAGTCTGATGTATGTCATGCTATGTACTAGACCCGACATATGCTATGCAGTGGGAATTGTCAGCAGGTATCAGTCTAATCCAGGATATGATCACTAGACTGTCGTTAAAAACATCCTCAAGTATCTTAGGAGAACGAGGGACTATATGCTTGTGTATGGTGCAAAGGATTTGATCCTTGCAGGATACACTGACTCTGATTTTCAGACTGATGTAGATTCGAGGAAATCCACATCAGGATCAGTGTTCACTCTTAACGGAGGAGCTATAGTATGGAGGAGTATAAAGCAAGGTTGTATTGCTGACTCCACCATGGAGGCTGAGTACGTCGCAGCCTTGCGGCCGCGAAAGAAGGCTGTATGGCTTAAGAAGTTCTTGACTGATTTGGAAGTTGTTCCAAATATGAATTTGCCTATCACCCTTTATTGTGATAATAGTGGTGCAGTGGCAAATTCTAAAGAACCTAGAAGCCATAAGCGCGGAAAGCACATAGAGCGCAAATACCATCTCATCAGGGAGATTGTGCAACGAGGAGACGTGATCGTCACGCAGATCACTTCGGAGCACAACATTGCTGATCCGTTTACAAAGCCCCTCACGGCTAAAGTGTTTGAGGGACACCTAGAAAGTCTAGGACTATGGGTTGTACAGTAGGGCAATTTTTCTTTGCTCAGCATGTTTTACCCCACAGACGTTTTAGTCCAAGTGGGAGATTGTTGGGTTTAATGTCCTAAAACTCATGGTTTTGTAAACTGAATCTATATTTTATTTTGCAATAAAGTTGTTATTGATATTTATTCAGTAAAAGTGTTATTGAATATTGTGTATTGTGTAACCTTAATCCAATAAAGAACCCTTGGCTATGGGATGAATACTTGAACTTTATGTGTGACATAAAAATGGATCAAGTTCAAGTTATAGCCAAAACAGTCTATAGTATAAGGATAGGATTGGGTACCTTATCCAGGGGACACTATGGCCGCGACCCACTTTGTAGAATACAAACGATGTGATCCTATGCAATGAGTTTGCATAAGACTGGACCGCAAAATAGTCACTTAGACTTTATACCTCCGTTTACTGTCTTAACTGACTATATTCATACGATGACCTAGGTAACTCGATCTTATTCCTGAGCGTTCTATGGACCCCTGCTTATTCGGATTATCCTTAGATTTGCATGGGCGAGAGTGGCTCGAGACTGCCGACTCAATAAGCCTCCCATTTCAGGGATAAAATCGGGTAGATAGCTGGGAACATAGTTCTGCAAGATGGAATTCATTCCTACCCGCTTTAGGGATTAGTAGAGAGGTTGTTCCCTTAAGTACTGACTCCGGGTCTTGAACAATGGACCCACCCCTCTCATTGGCCCGAGAGGGATTCGGTTTGCTGGTTGAACCACAAACCAATTGTTCATTACAGGATCAGTGGGACTTAAGGAACAAGAGGTAATTACAGGGGTAAAATGGTAATTTTGACCCAGCTGTAATTACGAACGACCTGTGAAGGATCGACTTACTAATCATGGTTATATCGAGTGGACAGAAATATATCTACAGTGAGGAGAATGGAGCCACTGGGCTTTAGTGAAGTGTCCGGTGGTTAACGAATATTGGTTATCTTTGCTAAAGAGTTTGGCTAGTTAATCTCGTATCGTTGGAACTCATGAATTGTAGGTCCATTAGGTCCTCCTTACTAGCTCAGACTTAGCCTTATAACATTTTGAGAGAAAACAATTTGAATTGTTCAAATTCGAGTTTGGAAGAAAGCGTTAATTATATGTGATATATTTAACGAGTCATAGCTTAATTATGAATTAAACTATGATTCATAGGAGGTGGATACATTAAAATATGATTTAAATATTGAATCGGTTTATAGCATGAATTAGGATTCATGTTCAGAAAATCGATCGGGATCGGGCAATTTATTTAAATTAATATTTGATATTAAATTAAATTAAAAATTAATTAATTAAATTAATTATTTAATAATTTAATTAATTAAATTAATTTTAATTAAAAATCAATTTAATATTGACTTTTGAATTAAAATTAAATGAAAACTCAAGGATTTCCATGAAACCCAACTTGACAACTTGCCCAATTTTACTCATCTTTAAAATTCAAAAAAATTGGCCACCTCCAACTCAAAGCATCCTCATCACCCTTGAGTTGTCACTCCATTGAAGCTTTTTGAAGCTTTATATAATGGTGATTTGAGGTGTTTTGGTTGAATTACACAGAAAATTCTAAATTCCCGAATTGGTGACCTTTGAGGTCTTTTCTTCCAAATTCTCTCAACCTAGGATCCCACAATCCGTTCTAAGGCCCGAGGATAGTAGGAAAGACTCTAACGGTTGTCCACGAAGTGTTCGTGTTGAAAACCATCCATCGGGTGAAGAAAATTTGATCTTCAAAGTTGAGTTTTCTATCCCTCTGTTTTTCCAACTTTGAGCATGCATTTTATTTTACAAAATTGATCAACTTAGAGTGTTTAAGATCCAAAATTGCTTCCGCTTTCTTAATCTAGACTCTTTCATTTCCTTCTTCCAAAGGAAGAACAACCGAGAAGGTCGTTGCTGGTGTTCGGTTTTCGTTCGAGAGAAGCGTTCGTTGAGATCGAGAAGCACGAAGTGTAAACCCGAGTTCTTTCTTTGGAATTTTCTCACAAAAAAAAAAAAACAAAACAAATAAAGAAAAATGATGTTTGGATTTGTTTTATTTTTAAAAAGAAAAGAAATGAAGTGAAAGATAAAAGGAAAACAAGGAAGGAAAAGCTTAAACCATTTTGGTTTGGTTTGCTTTAAAAGTAATGAAGAAAAGGAAATGAAAGAAATGATTAAATATTAAGTTTTGTTTTGTTTTGTAAATGAAAGAAAGAAAGAGATAAAGGATAAATTAAAAAAGGAAAAAGAAAAGGAAAGCAAAAGGGAAAAAGGGGTAAAAGACAAATGTTTTGTCTTTTCCTCTACCGTTTGCTTTTTTTTTTAAAACAATTTAAGTTCATTTTCCTTCCATTTTGGTTTTCATTTTCAACAAGGAGAAGAAGATTTTCGTGGGAGAAGGAGAAAGGAAGAGGAAGAAGGTTATTTTCTGGGGATGAAGTTGCAGAAGAAAGGAGAAGGATTACTAAAGGTTTCCATGGCAGCAAGGTGAACAACTCAGACCAGTTCTGATATTTTGATCTTTTCCAGCTCCACAAGAAGAGGTAAGTGTTGAGGTTTACTTTTCTTCAAATCTGACTCATTTTTGAACAAAGTTCGTGAAGGATGCTCGAGCCAATTCTGACCATAAATTGCTATTTTGTGAAGAGGAAGGCAGAAGACAGAATTTGCTGTCAAATCCGAGAAGCCTCTGGTGTTTTGCTTGTTCTGATCTGTATACTTGGAGTTAGAAGCTCTATTAGGTATGTTTGGAACTTTTATTGAATTTCCTACAACTTTTGTGAAGAAATCGTGAGTAGAAAACGATTGGAAAATGTCTTAAATCGCAGGACAAATTTATTGTGCAGCAGGAAATTGATTCTGGAAACAACAGCAGGTGGATTTTAGGGAAGACGATATTGAGGTATTTTCGAATCAATCTATTGGGAATCTCAACTTCATGTCTTCATATGGTTTTTATAGGGCTCAAAAAGGAAGAATTTGGTATAAAGTACATTCTTTTTAGATTAGTAATGAAGAAGTTATGACTGTTTGAAGGCAGGGTATAGAATATGTAAATGCTGGAAAATTTGATAGTGTGTTTTCTTGTAGTTTTAAGGTTAAAAATCATGAGCTCGAGGTTCTAATGGTTGGATTTTGTTTGTTTGATAGGCCAAGAGGAAATAGGTCGAGTGTACGGGCAAAGGATCTAGTTCTAACACTGTGAGTGACAAAATGAACTTCCAAAATATTCGTTATGTTGAATTATGCTTTAAGAAAAACAAGTTTTGCTAGAATGAAAGGGTTTCAATGTTTATTGTTTTCCTATGAACACATGTCTATGAGTATTCTTGTTTTCCTAGAAATGTTTTCAAGTGTTCATTGTGAACTTATATATCTTGATGAAATTTATACATGAGCATATGTTTATTGATTACCGAGATTTATGGAAATGTTCTGATTTCTAGCAAGTATGTACTAGCAAGTATGATATAAAGATTTCTAGTTTTATGAACAAGCTGAGTAAGATTGAGTTTTATGAAAGAAAGTATAAGTAGGCATGTTCAAACATTTTTTTAAAAATGTTTTCTGAGACACGATTGTATGAATGACTGAGATATTGAGCCCGAGGCTTTATGGTACCGTGTGCACACAGGTAATATATTGTTGTCGACGTTTAGTGTACTCTGTGACAACAATGCTTTCGTGAGTACTGAGCGGGCCCCACTACGACAAAGACGATGGGAGTGCTGGGCGGGCCCCACTACATCGTAGAATAAACGTTGGTTGTACTGGGCGTGCCCTACACAATGTGGATTGTGACATGTTTTAAAAGAGCTTATATCATTTACATGCCTTACGAGATTTTAACGATATACTTGTTGGTTCTTCTGAAAATCTATTATGATTCCACGTTTATTTTATCATTTGATTACAAATACATATGCTCATTAGTTTTCAGGTGACATGTTTTACAAGTTAAAGATTTTAAACTCAGTCACTCACTGAGCTTTATAGCTGATTCTTTCAATGTTTTCAAACCTTTTCAGGTAGAGATCGAGCTCCTGGTACCTAACATCCTGCTATAGTCCGCTGAAAGCTCTACGAGTTGATATTTTGTACGTGGCTAGTGTTGTATAGCAAGTCGATATGTAGTTATAGTTGTTTGTACATAAGAGGTTGTATGAACAGTGGTTTTGCATGTTTTAGGTTGTGATACTCTTGCTCGTTTAAGTTTCAAAAGAGACTTAAGAAAAGTTTCTCCCTATGTATGTTTAGTAGTTATAAAGTTTCCGTTGTAGTATGTTAAAGTGTTCCATATGCGAGCATAGTATGATATCAGGTAAAACATGGTCAATCGGTGTTGTTGAGAGGTAACAATGTATGTTGGCTTCATGCCGTCTTCCGGGCTCAGTTAGCAGGTAGTCCGGGAGGGGGTGTGACACGAAGTGTTCGTGACGAAGGAAGGAACTTTGAAGAACTGTCTTCAACAAGTAAGTAAGTTATTCTCGCTGTAATTTCCTCCTTCGTTTGTATGTTTAACTTAGATCTAAGCGTTAGGTCATTTTAACAAAATTCTAGTAGTGTAACGATACCTTGACGATTCGATCGTCTTCCCCTGCGCGGAGATTTTCATTCCCTTAGAACTGGCCGATCACGCTGTTTTGTGACAACAGTGATGCAGTAGCCAACTCGAGAGTGATGGAGATCCGATCTCCTTGAGCAGGGAAAATGTGATAGAAATTGTAATTTTGCTACTTCGTTTTGGTTGAAAATCAAATACTCATACATTGGTAAAAATACAGAACAAGCATATATTTCTAATCTAATTAGGAATGGATATAAGTCATGCAAACATGTTGTGTAATTAAACTAACCTAAAACAAGGAATTCAAAATACCTTTGTAGTTTTCCTCAACAACAACTCCTTGCTCCAAATTGTACAACAACACAGCAACCTCAAGCTTCTCTGCTTCTACAAAGAGGACACCACCAAAAGAGAGAACCTCATATTCTCTGAGTGCTTAGAACAATTTCTTTGTGGGAATGAATCTAACAATTGGAAGAATGAAGGGAATTGAGAGAGAGATAATATTTCAGCAATCCGTTAACTATACTGAATGCATTGATCTTCACCTCTCTCCAATGGAGAAGAAGGAGAAGCTCCAAAGGGTAACTCCCCACTCCCGATCGATTAGGGAGTTGGGAGACATGGGGGGAACGTGTCCTCCTGACACGTTCTTTTTTTTATTTAATTATATCATTTAATAAATAATTAAAATTATAAATTAAATAATATAAAATATAATTAATTAAATAATATTTAATTAATCATAATTAAATATCATATATTTAATATAGATTAAATCACATTTAATCAATTATCTCTCTATCCTATAGTTTTAATGCACATCTTATGCACATTAAATTTTAACCTATAGCTTTAAAATATGAATCACATTCACATTTGAATTTAACATTTGAACTCTTTCAAATATTTAATTCTCTCATATAATTTAATATGAATCATATTCACATTAAATTTATAATATATAGTTCCAAAACTATATATTATATCGTATCTATATACATTAAATTTATTCCCTAGTGAATTTGAAAATTTAAAATTTAAAATGATCAAAGAACCCTTTACGAGCTAGAAGGTGGACCTAATGAACCTACAGATCAGAAGCTCTAACGATACGAGATTACTCGATTAATCTCATTAACCTCCTAATCAACATTCGTTTACTCCGTGAACACTCCACTAAAGTCCTACAACTGCACTTTTCTCACTGGAGAAATATTTCTGTGTTCACGGATATTGACCAATAAAAGCAAGTCAATCCTTCACGAATGTCAGCTTGGTCAAATTACCGTTTTACTTCTGGGTAACATCTTGTACCTTAAGTACCAGTGCTCCTCTAATGAACAATTTGTTTGTGGTCCTACCAACAAAAAGAGTCCCTCTCTGGCAAATGAGAGAGTCGGGTCCTTTGTTCAAGTCTTAGAGACACCACTTAAGGGAACATTCCTCTACTTACCCTAGTAGGCTGGAAGGAGTGAATTTCATCTTGCTAGGCTATGTCCCCAGCCGCTCACTTGGTCTTGCCCCCAAGAAGGTAGGCATATTAAGTCGACGAATCTTGCCACTCTCACCCATACTAGTCAAAGGACAATCCCTCGCGAACAGGATGTCGTTACCTCCTCTAGATTGAGATCAAGTTGCCTAGGTCATCCTAGTGAAATAGAAACCTAACTAGTCTGGTCATATGTCATCTCATTACATAAGATATCCTCACTCACATGTCATATATACGAACACCTTAGGATCACAGTGTTTGTATCTTATACAAAGTGGGCCACATCCATAGTTTTACAAAAGCAAGGTACCCAAATCTTATCCCCTTACTATAGACCCTTTAGGCTGTATCTCGAACTAAGATCCTTTATATGTACACTACATTCAGTTAAATATACATTCTACAACCTTGGATGTTTAGTTTATTGGATTTAGGGTTAAAACAATGGAAACTTCGTAGATAACGAACAATAACACTTCATTGAAGTAATAATAATTTATTACAATAATTAGAACAAGAATTACAAACAATGAGTTTTAGGGCACAAACCCAAACAAACTCCCACTTGAACTAAAAACTCTAGTGGGGTACATCATAGTCTAAAACAGTGATTACATAGATAGAAATACAATAAACTAAGGCATCCATATACACCATTACATATCTCCCACTTGCCCCAGATTAGCCTATGTACATATCTCGTAGACCTACACTTTCTAGATGATTCTTGAACACTTTAGCCGCGAGAGTCTTTGTAAACGTGATTAGCAATATTGTGCTCCGAAGTGATCTTCGTGACTGTCACATCTCCTCGTGCACTATTTCTCGTATCAGGTGATACTTCCTCTCGATGTGCTTGCCTCACTTATGGCTGCGAGGTTCCTTCGAATTGGCTACTGCACCACTGTTGTCACAGTATAAGGTGATGGAAAATTCCATATTTTGAACAACTTCCAAATCAGTAAGGAATTTCCTTAGCTAAACAACCTCTTTAGCTGCTTCACAAGCAGCGACATACTCAGCCTCCATCGTGGAGTCAGCGATGCATCCTTGCTTGATGCTTCGCCATACTATCGCTCCCCCGTTAAGGGTGAAAACTGGTCCCGATGTGGATTTCCTAGAATTCTTATCGGTCTGAAAATTAGAATCAGTGTATCCAGTAAGGATAAAATCCTTAGTCCCATACACAAGCGTATAGTCCCTCGTTATCCTAAGATACTTGAGGATATTTTTAACTGCAGTCAAGTGGTCTAACCCTTGATTGGATTGGTACCTACTGACTATTCCCACTGCATAGCAAATGTCTGGCCTCCTGCACAACATAGCATACATCAAGCTACCTATTGCAAAGGTATAAGGAATACGTCTCATATCCTCAATTTCTTGAGGTGTCTTAGGATACTGTTCCTTAGACAGATGAACTCCATGTCTAAAGGGCAATAAGCCCCTCTTTGAATTCTACATCGAATATCGGAACAACATTTTGTCGATATAAGATGCTTGAGACAGAGCTAGCGTTTTGTGCTTGCGATTCTTGAAGATCTGAATCCCATGAACATATTGCGCCTCTCCCAAAACTTTCATTTGGAATTGGATTGCCAGCCAATTCTTTATGTCAGTAAGGTATCCTACATCATTTCTAATGAGTAGGATATCATCCACATAAAGCACTAAGAAAGCTACTTTGTCGTTGATGATCCTCTTGTAAACGCAAGGCTCATCAACGTTTTGGTCAAAACCATAAAACTTGATCGCAGTATCAATCTTATATTCTAAGATCTAGATGTTTGTTTCAACTAGTAAATGGATCGATTGAGCTTGCAAACTTTTTGCTCCTGACCTTGGGTTATGAACCCTTCAGGCTGAGACATATAGATGCTCTCGTCAAGATTACCATTCAAAAAGGAAGTCTTGACGTCCATTTTCAAAATTTCATAATCATAAAAAATGGCTATGGACAAGAGTATCCTGATAGACTTCAGCATAGCAACAGGGGAAAAGGTTTCTTCATAATCAACTCCTTACCTTTGGGTAAAACCCTTTGGTACATGTCTAGCCTTAAAGGTCTGTACCTTTTCGGTTGCATCTCTCTTTCTCTTATAGATCCATTTACACCCTATGGGTCTAACCCCTTCAGGTTTGTCTACAAGTTCCCATACTCAATTGAAGTCCATTGACTCCATTTCAAGGTCCATGGCTTTGATCCATGGGTCCTTGTCTACGTCATTCATTGCCTGTTTATAAGACAATGGATCTTCTATGTCGTCATCAGGTATGACGACTTGAGTTTCAGTTAAACCCAAGTAGCGGTCAGGTTGGAAAACGACCCTCCCACTGCGTCGAGGCATTCCCAACGATTCAGAAGGACGAGACTGACTTGAAGTGTTGGCTTCTCCATCAACTCTTGATGAAGGTCCAGCTTGATCAAGAACTCTTCTTGGTTCATCTGTAGCTTCATTTAACACTAACTTAATATGCGGGTTTATGGTTCCTCATGTGATCTTCCTCCAAGAACGTGGCGTTTGTCGATACAATCTCCTTGTTTTCTTGTGGGTCGTAGAAAATACCACCTCTCGTTTCATTTTGATAGCCAACAAATTTGCAAAATCTTGAACGTGGTTCCTTAAGGGAATGAAAATCCCAGTGCAGCGGAAGATGATCGAATCGTCAATGGTATCGTTATGCTACTTGATTTCATTAAAATCAACTATCTAATAGTTTAGGCTATACACATAAAAAGGGAAGAAAAACAGCAAGTAAATGTACACTTACTTGTTAAAGACGTACTTCAAATTTCCCTTTCCAGCCACGAACTCTTCGTGTTCCTCGAACTTCTCGAACTGTTCTCTCGATGAAGAACGAACACCACCAATGGGAGTCTCGGCTGTTCTTCTTTTGGAAGAAGGAAAGTTGTGGGACTTTAGTGTTTTGAAGAAGGGAGGAACAGCTAAGAGAATTTGAGAGAAAAATGAATCTCTTCTCTTTGGTGAAATCCAAAAAATGAGAGAATGAATCACTTTGCTTCTTACAAGAAGGGTGTAAATAATGGAGAATGATGGAGTTAAAATCTCCACATTATTACCATTTTACCACAACCATAGGTTATGCAAATCATATTTGCATAACCATTTATTATAAGATATCTAATATCTCATATTACAAATCACATTTGCAATAATGTGGATTTAATAAATTGAATCACATTCAATTTAATTTCTCTCAATTAATTTCTCCAATTAGCCCTAACTCAATAATTAGGCTAACCTATAGTTTATTGTGAATCTCATTCACATTAAACTATATATTATATCATTCATATCTCATATAAATGACATAAATGCACTTTAAGTGAAATTGAACACTTCAATTCACACCAAAACATTAACCCTTCTTTTAACCCAGTTTGAGCCAACCGAGGGACCTAATGGACCTATAGTGACGATCTCCAATGATCCGAGATTAACCTATCAAACTCTTTGACCCGGTTAATCGACCTTCATTAGCTACGGTAACACTCCACTAAAGCCCGTAGCTCCACTCCCGTCAGTGCAGAATATTACGTGTCCACTGATATAACCAATGCCCATGAGTCGACCCTTCACAGGTTGTTCGTAGACACTACTGGGTCAAATTACCATTTTACCCCTGTGTCTACTTCTTGCTCCTTAAGTCCCCACTTCTCATCTAATGAACAACAACGTTGTAATGGTCCAACAATACACAACGACTCTCTCGTGCCAGTGAAAGAGTGGGCACCCGTTGTCCAAGCCCTAGAGACAGCATTTAAGGAAACAACCCCTCTAGTTTCCCTAATGGCAGGAACGAGTGAATTCCATCTCGCGTAGTTAAGTTCCCAGCTCCTGACTTGGTTCTGTCCCTGAGAGGGTAGGCGTATTTGGCGAGTAACTGTGACCACCCTCATCCGTACTAGTGAAAGGACAAACCCCCCGCAGACAGGAGTCCGTAACACGCTCAGGATTCAGGTCGAGTCACTAATGGTAATCTACAACGTTATTAGTCCTTACTGTCAACGGTGTTACATCAGTAGGTCTAATAATTCACGGTCCTGTCTTGTACAATCTCATTGTACATCATGCCCCTACTGGCATGTCAACCACATGAACGAGTCAGATCACCTCGTTTGTATCTTAATACAAAGCGCGCTCCAACCACAACGTATCCAGGATTAGGTCTCCAACCCAATCCATATACTGTTGACCGTTCGGGTCATTTACTCGAACGTGATCCTCCCTGTGACTCCACTACACACCGTTCAAGTTCTAGTTCTCTCATATATTCAATGACCCTGGAGCTTAGTTTATTGGTCAAAGTTTGTATAAAATGCGAGACACAAAATTGATGAAATGAATAACAATTTATTAATTTCAAATGTATATTTACAAACACGAGATTAGGACAATAATCCCAACAAACTCCCACTTGGACTAAGCTAGTGGAAGAAATACATTTTTAAAATGTACATAAATTACAATGAAGTAATGCAATAAACTAGGGCATTGAATACCCGTTTACATATCTCCCACTTGCCCTAGTCAGGAAGTACTCGAAGACCTAGACTCTCTAGGTGACCCTCAAACACCTTAATCGTGAGGGGATTAATAAATCGATCAGCTACGTTGTGCTCTAACGCTATCTGCGTGACTGTCACGTCTCCGTGGTGCACAATCTTCCGTATCAGATGATACTTCCGCTCAATGTGTTTGCCTCTCTTATGGCTTCGATGCTCCCTAGAGTTGGCTACTGCACCACTGTTGTCACAAAACAGTGTGATCGACAAGTTCATATTTTGAACAACTTCCAAATCTGTCATGAACTTCCTTAGCCAAACAGCTTCCTTTGCAGCTTCACAAGCCACAACGTACTCCGCTTCCATAGTGGAATCGGCGATGCATCCATGCTTGATGCTTCACCATACTACAACTCCTCCATTAAGAATTAAGTCTGACCACAAAGCGGATTTCCTAGAATCCTTATCGGTCTGAAAGCCAGAATCTGTGTATCCCGTAAGGATCAAATCCCCACCGCCATGCACTAAGCTGTAGTTCCTCGTTCTCCTAAGATACTTGAGGATTGCCTTTACGACTGTCCAGTGATCTAATCATGGATTGGATTGATACCTACTTACAATCCCTATTGCATAATAGATGTCGGGCCTAGTACACAACATGACATACATTAGACTCCCTACAGCTGAAGCATAGGGGATCCGTCTCATATCCTCAACCTCTTGAGGAATCTTAGGACACTGATCCTTAGACAGGTGAACCCTGTGTCTGAAAGGCAGCATGCCCTTCTTGGAGTTCTGCATCATATATCTAGACAACATCTTGTCAATATAAGACGCTTGAGACATGGCCAGCCTTCTGTTCTTCCGGTTCCAGACTATTTGAATAGCTAGAACGTACTGAGCTTCTCCCTATTCTTTCATTTGGAATTGTGAAGCCAACCATTTCTTTACGCCAGTAAAAAATTCTACCTAATTCTCAATGAGAAGAATATCATCCACGTATAATATCAGAAATGCGACAGTTTTGTCAACGATTTACTTGTAGACACAAGGCTCATCAACATTCTAATCAAAGCCATAAGATTTGATTGCCTCATCAAACCTTATATTCCAAGACCTTGAGGCTTTGACATCCATCTGCTATGCCTCGTAGTCATAATACGCGACAATGGCCAGAAGGATCCTGATCGACTTTACAATGGCAAAAGGTGAAACAGTTTCCTCATAGTCAACCCCTTCGACCTGGGGAAAACCCTTTGGCACTAGTCGTGCTTTGAAGGTCTGCACCTTTCCATCTATACCACGTTTACGCTTGTAGATCCATTTGCAACCAATAGGTTTTACCCCATCCGCTTGATCCACAAGCTCCCAGACAGAATTGATGTACATCGACTCCATTTCCTGGTCCATAGCTTTAATCCATTTGTCCTTGTCAACATCAGCCATAGCCTGATCATAGGTCAATGGATCCTTGCTGTCATCTTCAGGATTGACGACTTGGGTTTCAGCTAAACCTATGTAACGTTGAGGCTGTCTCACAATCCTTCACTATGTCGAGGCATTCCCAACTCTTGGGAACGAACTTGACTTTACGTGCTAGGATCAACAACACTTGTTGACGTACTAACCCAATCGCAACTCTTGCTGATGTACTGTCCATTTCGTTTAACACGATTTTGCTCCTAGACACATGATCCCTGATATGATCTTCCTCAAGGAAAGTGGCGTTTGTGGACACAAGCACCCTATTATCCTTAGGATCGTAAAATAGACCACCTCTGGTCTCTTTTGGGTAACCTACGAATAGGCATAATTTTGAACGGGGTTACAACCTCTTTGGGTTTGACACCAACACATGGGTCGGGCATCCCCATATTCTGAAATGGGGTAAACAACCTTTACGGCTAGTCTAGAGTTCGAAAGGTGTTTCACAAACACTCTTCGATGGAACGTTGTTCAAAATGTAAACCGCAGTCTCTACTGCGTAACCCCAAAAATAATCAGGGAGACGAGCATAGCTCATCATCGACCGAACCACGTCCAACAAGGTTCTGTTTCTCCTATCCCTTACACCATTCTGCTGTGGTCTACCAGGTGCTGAGAGTTGGGACATAATTCCGTGTTCTATCATGAAGTCCTGGAATTCAGTGTCCATATACTCTCCACCTCGATCCGATGAAAGTGATTTTATGGTTTCACCTAACAGGTTCTCAACCTCAGTCTTGTACTCCTTGAACTTTTCAAGAGTTTCAGACTTCCTATGCATTAGGTAAATATAGCCATACCTCGAATATCATCAATTAAAGAAACGAAGTATTCATAACCACCTTCATGCTTTAACACTCATCGGACCACAGAGGTCATAATGAATAAGGTCAAGGGGCTCCTTGGCTGTATATCCTTTTCCACTAAAAGGACGTTTGGTCATTTTGACTTCAAGGCATGACTCTCACACTGGTAAAGAGTTTTCCTCCAACTGACTTAGAAGTCCACTCTTCACTAGTCTCTCAATCCGATTAAGATTAATGTGGTCTAACCTTAGATGCCAAAGATGGGCATTTTCTTTAGGAGAAACCTTAACTCTCTTAGTTCGTTTTTCTGCAGATTTAAACAATTCAGTATTCAAAACACTTTTGACCTAATTTGGCTTTAAAACATACAAGTTAGACTCACGTGAAGCTGAACAAATCAAATTGCCTTTGAAAGAAATAAACGCTTTATTAAAATCAAAGGGAATTGAAATAGAGTGTTCAATAAGACAAGAAACAGAAACAAGGTTTCTAGGAAACCCTGTGTTGTGTAAAATTATATTGCAATACCGCAGTGTACGGGTCAAGTTTTAGTATAGTGATTTATGTTTCCAAGTATCGTCCTCGGGAATGGGTTTCTAGATTATATAATTACTAAGGTACTAATTCTCAATTTTAGCTAAAGAAACATAACGTGGATAGTTGGTTGAAGTAAATACAAACAAACAAACAAACATGTGGAGACACGAATTGATAGATTTATGGGAAGTGATTTTACAAGTTAAAGACCTAACTAACACATGCATTGAACCAATGAGATGAAATTATGAACAAGAAGTCAAATACTGAAGAAAATCTCTCGATTCTTAGTGAGCCTCGCACATGCAATAAATTCCATAGTCTCCATATGAACCTACGACATGCATGGCATTAAGCAACTTCCTTATGTGTTTCCCTAAGATTTCTAAGTCATTCTCATACTAGAATTCTAAGGGTTTTGACAATTTTGCTCTAATTCAAGCTTTATCTCTCGAGTCCACTTAAATCAACAAATTAAGAAGTCAAGAACGAATTGTCAAAAATAAGAACAAAGCATGCTTCAATACATTGTAATAAAGTCATAACAAGCAAATCAAATCCTAACTACAATGTTTAGCTACTCTAAATCACATGAAAATCAAATTAAACAAGTAGAAAACGTCTTAGAACATTATTATAAATTGAAAGAAAAGGAAATTAAACTTAGGTGTCGATGCCGGTCCTTCGTCTCCGAGCTTCCCGTCTTCGATCTCGAACCTCCACGAATGCTTCGGCTCCCAAAATCACTCTTTTCTCTCTTCTTACAAAGTGTATTTCGAAATTAGGGTAAAACTCTACCAAATTCGGCTCCCTTTTTCAATTGCATAATGTTGTATTTATAAGCATGATTGGCACAGCGTTGCAACGCTAGGGACAGCGTGGCAAATAAGGAAACAATCGATGGCGTTGCAACGATGAGGACAGCGTTGCAACGCCGCTACCCTAATGCGCGCGCCCTTATCGATCTGGCATTGCGACGCTGCAAGGCAGCGTTGCGACGCCCGTTGTGCGGCTTCTTTCGTGTGCGCCTTCTTATCGAGATAGCATTGCGACGCTCCTAGGCAGTGTTGCAACGCTATCGCCTGGAGTCTTCAACGCGTCTTGGCTGCACGTTTGACGTTGCAATGCTATAGACAGCGTTGCAATGCCATCACCTCGGGTCATCATGCTTGGATTGGTCATTTCTCTTCCAATTGGTGTTATTTTTAGCTTCAAATAGCCTCGTTTTGATCCCGAGTGATCCAATTTGTCTCCAATAGCTCCGTTTAGGCTCTTAACCTGAAATTGAATGAATTCAATACGTAAAAGCCCTAAAATCATCATAAAACATACAATTATTAAGCCTAAGGATAGCACATTTTGTGTGCTATCACCCTGGAATTATATACATATTGTCCAACAATAAAAAATTCTTGCAAAAATAAAGTTTCACTTTGCCCATCGCTGCATCAGAGACTGTCTCCCCTAATCCAACCCATAGAGTCACCTCACCCTCTCGCAGCGGCTGCCAAGAATCAATTCCCTGAATAGAAGAACAAAAGTGGTTAGTGGCACCCGAATCTAAAATTCAGTTAGAGTCACTACTCTCCACAAGGGACTTGGGACAGTTTCTCTTCCAGTGGCCGTCACCATTGCAGTGGAAACACTTTCCTTTCTCTGCAACTTCCTTGACCTTCTTGCCCTTTTGGGCGACAGCTCAATCAGCTTTACCCGTTTTCATCTTCTTCTTCTTCCCTTTCAGGTGAGAAGGAGCAACAGGTTTAGTACCATAGTTCGAACCCCTGTGATAAGACCTGCAGGTAACATTTGCCTCAAATTCCGGTGCCCTGATCCTCATCAAGGACTGGAAATTGTGTAGCTCATTGAGGAGGGTAGTCAGTGTGCAGCTAATTTTATTCATAACAGCATTGCTACGAAACTGAAGGAAACTCTTCGGAAGAGTCTCCAGTATAAAGTTGACCTTGCTCGACTCGTCGATCGAAGCCCCGTTCATCCCCGTTCATCACCGTTCATAGCCCGTAGCTGCACTACCATTAGTGCAAAATATTATGTGTCCACTGATATAACCAATGCCCACGAGTCAACCCTTCACGAGTTGTTCGTAGACACGACTAGGTCAAATTAACGTTTTACCCCTGTGTCTACCTCTTGTTCCTTAAGTCCCCACTGCTCCTCTAATGAACAACATATTGTGATGGTCCAACCATACACAACACCATCTCGGGCCTGTGAGAAGGTGGGCGCCCGTTGTCCAAGTCCTAGAGACAGCACTTAAGGGAACAACCCCTCTAGTTTCCTTAAAGGCGGGAACGAGTGAATTCCATCTCACGTAGTTAGGTTCTCAGCTCTCTACTTGGTTCTGTCCCTGAGAAGATAGGCATATTGGGTGAGTAACTATGACCACCCTCACCCGTACTAGTCAAAGGACAGACCCCCGCAGACAGGAGTCCGTAACACGCTCAGGATTCAGGTCGAGTCATTAATGGTCATTTACAAATTTATTAGTCCTTACTGTCAACAGTGTTACATCAGTAGTTTTAATAAGTCACGGACCGGTCTTGTACAATCTCATTGCACAGGATGCCCCCACTCGCATGTCAACCACATGAACGAGTCAGATCGCATCCATAGTGTATCAAAGATTAGGTCTCCAACCCTATCCATATACGGTAGATCGTTCGGGTCATTAACTCGAACGTGATCCTCCATGTGTGTCCACTACACACCGTTCAAGTTCTAGTTCTCTAATAAATTCAATGACCCTGGAGCTTAGTTTATTTGAAAAGTTTGTAAATATTTGCGAGACACAAAGTAATGAAATAAATAACTCTTATTAATTTCAAACAGTAATTTCAAAACACGAGATTAGGACAAAAATCCCAACAAACTCCCACTTGGACTAAGATAGTGGAGAAAATACATTTTTGACATGTACATAAATTACAATGAACTAATACAATATACTAGGGCTTTGAATACCCCTTTACACATCTCCCACTTGCCCTAGTCAGGAAGCACTCGAAGACTTAGACTCTCTAGGTGACCCTCAAACACTATAGCCATGAGGGGCTTTGTAAATGGATCAACTACATATTGCTCGGACGCTATCTATGTGACTGTCACGTCTCTGCGGTGAACAATATCCTGTATCAGATGATACTTCTGCTCAATGTCTTTGCCTCTCTTATGTCTCCGACGCTCTCGTGAGTTGGCTACTGCACCACAGTTATCACAGAACAGCGTGATCGACAAGTTCATATTTGGAACAACTTCCAAATTTGACACGAACTTCCTGTGCCAAACAGCTTCCTTTGCAGCTTCACAAGCCGCAACATACTCCGCTTCCATAGTGGAATCAGCGATGCATCCTACTTGATGCTTCACCATACTACAGCTCCTCCATTCCGAATGAAGGTTGACGCGAAGTGGATTTCCAAGAATCCTTATCAGTCTGAAAGTTAGAATCCGTGTATCCCGTAAGTATCAAATTCCCACTACCATACACTAAGCTGTAGTTCCTCGTTCTCCTAAGATACTTGAGGATTGCCTTTACGGCTGTCCAACGATCTAATCCTGGATTAGATTGATACCTACTGACAATCCCTACTACATAACAGATGTCGGGACTAGTACACAGCATGGCATACATCAGGCTCCCTACAGCTGAAGCATATGGGATCCGTCTCATATCCTCAAGCTCTTGAGGAGTCTTAGGACACTGATCCTTAGACAAGTGAACTTCATGCCTGAAAGGCAGCAAGCCCTTCTTGGAGTTTTGCATCTTATATCTAGACAACATCTTGTCAATATAAGACGCCTGAGACAAGGCTAGCGTTCTGGTCTTCCGGTTTCGGACTATCTGGATACCTAGAACATACTGAGCTTCTTCCAAATCTTTCATTTGAAATTGCGAAGCTAGCCTTTCTTAACGTCAGTAAGAAATTCTACCTCATTCCCAATGAGAAGAATATCATCCACATACAACACTAAAAATTCGATAGTTTTATCAACGATTTTCTTGTAGACACAAGGCTCGTCGACATTTTGAGCCATAAGATTTGATTGCCTTATCAAACCTCATATTCCAAGACCTTGAAGCTTGTTTCAGTCCATAAATAGACGTATGAAGCAGGCAAACCATTTGCTCTTGGCCTTGGGCAACAAACCCTTTGGGCTGGTCCATGTAGATGGTTTCATCAAGTTTGCCATTAAGAAAGGTTGTCTTGGCGTCCATCTGCCATACCTCATAGTCATAATACGCAACAATGGCCAGAAGGATCCTAATCGACTTTACCATGACAACAGGTGAAAAGGTTTCCTCAAAGTGAACCCCTTCAACCTTGTAAAACCCTTTGCCACTAGTCGAGCTTTGAAGGTCTGCACCTTCCCATCTAGCCACGTTTACGCTTGTAGATCCATTTGCAACCAATAAGTTTGACCCCATCTGGTTGATCCACAAGCTCCCAGATAGAATTGAAGTACATCGACTCCATTTCCTGGTCCATAGATTTAATCCATTCGTGTTTGTCAACATCAACCATTGCCTGATCATAGGTCAATGGATCCTCACAGTCATCATTAGGAGCAACAGCTGAGGTTTCAGCTAAACCCATGTAACGATCAGGCTGTCTCACAGGCCTCCCACTACGTCGAGGCATTCCCAACTCTTGGGAACGGATTTGACTAGACGTGCTAGGATCAACAACACTTTTTGATGTACTAGCCCCATCAGCAACTCTTGCTGAAGTCCTGTCAATTTCATTTAACACAATTTTACTCGTTGGTAAATGATCCCTGACGTGGTCTTCCTCTACGAAAGTGGCATTTGTCGACACAAGAACCCTATTTTCCTTAGGATCGTAAAATAGACCACCCCTAGTCTCTTTAGGGTAACCTACAAATAGGCACAATTTCGAACGGTGGTTCTAACTTTTTCGGGTTTGACACCAACGCATGGGTCGGGCATCCCCAAATTCTGAAATGGTGTAAACATCCTTTATAGCTATTCCAGAGTTCGAAAGGTGTTTCACAAACACTCTTCGACGGAACGTTGTTCAAAATATAGACCGCAGTCTCCACTGCATAACCCCAAAAAGAATCAGGGAGACGAGCATAACTCATCATCCACTGAACCATGTCCAACAAGGTTCTGTTTCTCCTCTCCGATATGCCATTCTGCTGTGGCATACCAGGTGCCGAGAGTTGAGACGTAATTCCGTGTTCTATCATATAGTCCTGGAATTCAGTGTCTATTTACTCTCCACCTCGATCCGATCGAAGTGTTTTAAGCGATTTATCTAACAGGTTCTCAACCTCAGTCTTGTACTCCTTGAACATTTCAACAGTTTCAGACTTCTTATGCATTAGGTAAATATACCCATTCCTCGAGTAATCGTCTATGAAAGACACGAAGTATTCATAACCACCTCGAGCTTTAACATTCATCGGACCACAGAGGTCAGAATGTACTAACTCAAGGGGCTCTTTGGCTCTATGTCCTTTTCCACTAAAAGGACATTTGGTCATTTTGCCCTCAAGGCATGAATCACACATCGGTAAAGAGTTTTCTTCCAACTCGTTTAGAAGTCCACTGTTCACTAGTTTCTCAATCCTATTGAGATTAATGTGGCCTAACCTTAGATGCTAAAGATGAGCATTTTCCTAAGGAGAATCTTTCGCTCTTTTAGTTTGTGTTTTTGCAGTTTTAAATAATTCAGTATTCAAAACACTTTTTACCAAATTAGGTTTAAAAACATACAGATTATGCTCAAGTGAAGCAGAACAAATAAGATTACAATTTGTGGAAATAAACGCTTTATTACTATGGAATGAAACAGAAATACACTGTTCTAAAAGGCAGGAAATAGAAACTAGGTTTCTAGTAAACCCTAAAACTATATACATGTTCTCCAATAAAATGTAATTCCTGCAAAAATGTAGCTTCACCGTGTCGGTCGCTGCAGCAGAGACAAGCTCTCCGGATCCAACCCGTAGAGTCACCTCACCCACTCACAGCTGCTGCCAGGAATCAATCCCCTGAAAAGATGAAGAAACATGGTTAGTGGCGCTCGAATCCAATATCCAGGCAGAGTCACTACTCTCCGCTAAACAGGTTTCTGTCCCAAGTAAATCACATTTACCTTGATTCTTCCTCTCGGCTAGGAATTTGGGACAGTTCCTTTTCCAGTGACCGTTGTTGGGATTTGTGGCCCAAAACTCGTAGTTTGTAATTATGTTCTAATTAATGTAATAAAGTGTTATTATTTCAATAAAGTGTTATTGTTTGTTTTCTACGAGTTTGTCGTTATTTAAACCCTAAATCCAATAAAGTAAACATCCAAGGTTGTTAAATGAATCTTTAACTGAATATAATGTACATAAAAAGGATCTCAGCTCGAGATACAGCCTAAAGGGTCTATAGTTAGGGGATAAGGTTTGGGTACCTTACCCTGGTTAAACTATGGATGTGGCTCACTTTCTATTTGATACAAACAATGTGATCCTAACGTGTTCGTGTAGATGACATGTGAGTGGGGATATCCTATGTAATGAGATTACATAAAACCGGACCACGAAATAGCAACCTCTAGCTGTAACTCCGTTGACTAGTTAGGTTTCTATTTCGCTAGGATGACATAGGTAACTTGATCTCAATCCTGAGAAGGTTACGAACTCTTGTTCGCAAGGGATTGTCCTTTGACTAGTATGGGTGAGAGTAGCCAGATTCGCCGACTCAATATGCCTACCTTCTTGGGGACAAGACCGAGTGAGCGGCTGGGAACTTAACTTAGCAAGATGGAATTCACTTCTTCCCGCCTACTAGGGTAAGTAGAGGAATGTTCCCTTAAGTGGTTTCTCCAGGACTTGAACAAAAGGCCCGACCCTCTCATTGGCCCGAGAAGGACTCTGTTTGTTGGTAGGACCACAAACAAATTGTTCATTAGAAGAGCACTTGTACTTAAGGCACAAGATGTAACCCAAGGGTAAAACGGTAATTTGACCAAGCTGGTGTTACGAACATTCGTGAAGGATTGACTTGCTGTTATTGGTCAATATCCATGGACACATAAATATATATGTAGTGAGAAGAGTGCAGCTGTGTGACATTAGTGGAGTGTTCCCGCAGTTAACGAATGTTGATTGGGAGGTTAATGAGATTAATCGAGCAATCTCGTATCGTTGGAGGTTCTGATCTGTAGGTCCATTAGGTCCACCTTCTAGCTCCTAAAGGGTTCTTAGATCATTTGAATTTGAAATGTAAAAATTCATTAGGGAATATATTTAATGTATTTAGATACAGTATAATATATAGTTTTGGAACTATATATTATAATTTAATGTGAATATGATTCAAATTAAATTATATGAGAGAATTAAATATTTGAAAGAGTTCAAATATTATATTAAATGTGAATGTGATTCACATTTGCAAACTATAGGATAAAATTTAATGTGCACTGGTTGTACATTAAAACTATAGGTTAAAGGGGTAATGTGATTAAATGAGATTTAATCCAAATTAAATATATAATATTTAATTTTCATTATTTAAATATGATTTAAATGAATAATTAAATTTGATTTAATTATATTATTATTATTATTTTAATAATAGATGAGGGAACGCGTCATCCAGACACGTTCCCCACTACCCTTCCCCTTCTCGCTATCGACAGTTTAACAGGGAGAAGGGGGTTGCTTAATGTGATTGATCGATCATTTTTGCAATTGAGGAATTGCAACTCTCTGGAATTCTCTCTCTCACTCTCTAATTCCTAAAACCTCCAATTGTTGGATCCTTCCCACCAAGAAAGATCTAAGAACTCAGAGATATAGAAGGCGATCTCTGGTGGTTTTGTTCTTGCTAGAAGAAAACAGAGAAGTCACTGGATAATTGATTTGCTGTACAATATTTGGAGCAACAAGTTGCTGGAGAAAGTCTACAAAGGTATCGCTCTCTTTTATTAGTTTAATCGTTAAACTTGTAGCATGTTTGTATGCAATTAATCTATGTCTAATAGGATTAGAATCCATGCTTGTTCTGTATTTTTTATCAATCTACTGTTTTTTGTTTTGAGCAAAACAATCAAGTAATTAAGATCCCAAACACGTTTCCGCTGCTCAAGGAGATCAGATCTCCATCAATTGGTATCAGAGAAATGCTTGATTTGTTTTGTTTTGAAAGAAATTTGCATTGATTTGGTGGGAAATGCATTTGGTTTGTTGTATAACTTGTTTAAGAATGTTTTGGCCTTAGTTTACTTCGATTTTTGTTCAAATTGGATGTAAAGGCCACTGCGTTTTTTGACAAAAAGTGTAAAATTGAGTCTGTAATTGAGTTACGAGTCGTTTAGAACAAGTTTCATGCATTTCGGTTGATAATCGAATGAGGAATTCAAGTTTGAAGCTTCTGTGTTCGTGGAAGAAAGTTGTTGCCGAAGCAGCAGCGTTGCAACGTTGTTCATCAGCGTTGCAATGCTGAAGAATAGCGTCGCAATGCCAGCGTTCCCTATCAACGCGGGCGATCAAGGGGTCAGCAGCGTTGCAACGCTACCCCGATACCAGGCGCGCAAGACGACGAAGCGGGCGTTTTAACGCCGCCTCGCCGTTAAACTCCGTGGGGCATTCCAAAGAATTTCTGGATCGGTTTCGTTGGTTCAATTGTTTTGGTCCGGTTCGAGCGGTTCAAGGCCGATTCAGGGTGTTTTTGGACCGGTTTCATGAAATAAATTAATGTAATTTTTTTTTTTTTACACTTTAGGGGCCAAATTATTCTGGTTTTACAGCTATTTATCTTTATGAATGTCATTTAGATTATTCCAACTTTAGGATAAGCATATTCATGCATTTTATTTATATAAATGTTATATAAATATGGTTGAATGCATGACTAATTTATTTTTTCATGAGTAATTAATTATAACTTTTATAATTAGATTTTATGGAAAATAAATTGCATGAAGCATGAAATTACTTAGTTTAAAATAAATGTTATTTTGTTTAAGTAATTTTTATAATTCAATTAGTTGAATACCTTTTATAATTCCAATTTGAATATTGATTGTTGGATTTATAATATAGTTTCTTTATCATAGGTTAATTATTAAAATTTATAAAAGTTATAAATTAAAGGTGTTTTAGAAACCATAACCTATAATAAAGAAATGCATGCAAACATAGGGACTTGGGTTAAAATTTAATTAGTTTTAAATCATTTAAAATTAATTTAGACCTAAGTTTTAATTTCTAAAAGATTAGAAATAAGTCTTACGTAGTATTTTAAATAGTTTAAAATATAGTAGGACTTTAGGACTTTGGTTATAAGGGAACTGTACCGGTGAAGTTCTGTCTAACGGAACCTGAGTTGAATTAACCTTAGTTTTGTTTTATCTCTAGGTAATTAAAATGTTTATTCACTTAGACATAAGGTTTTAAGACCTAGTTATAATAGGCATAGACTTAGATAGATTCTTTTAGCAAGAATCCAGCTAAGTTAAAACTATACCCTAATTTTCGGAACTTCAGTGGGAGAAAACGAGATGTTCGCATCGAGTTTACTCTCAAGTCCTCAAGAGTTCACACCGTGAGTTCCATGCTCGGCTACGTGGCGTCAATAGGGCGTCCCCTACGGTGTGTTTGCATGGTTCAATACCAAGGTGAATGAGGGAAGTCTCCATAGTAAATGGGAGCAGGACGTGTGTCAACGTATCCTACGGTCTCCTCCATTAGGTCGCACCGTGAAATTTCTATAGTCCGCCTGCTAGGTTGTCCTGGAACAGCCAAACCCTACGGAGGGCCTGACTATAGGGATCGGAACACCGCGAACTCCAAAAATGGATAGGGTATCTTAGGTTGTTTGCCAGCAGTTGTCTTTCTTAATACTAGCCTGTTGGCTCAGGCCTATTGGATCTGAAAATGGTAGGGTCACATTTACGGGATGAGTTAAGTTAGTTAACAAATCCTTGACCAAACAAACGGTAGCTAAGGACCATTCGGACATGAGATGTTCTGGTAGTCGAAATTGGCTGAGAAAGTCTCAATTCAAGGGAGGAATGGCCGACCGCCCGACGGAGGCTTTTGTTCTAAACCCTTGAAGTATCGTTGCAAAATTAAAGGTTTAACTTAAACAGTGGGTTTAGTTTAAACACTAGGGTTCTTTAATGATTTTGCTAAATTTGAGTGGTATTTACAATGGGTTAAAAGGCATAACTAATTAGAACTATTTTGGATTTTCAGCATGTCGTCCTCAATAATAGCCTTAGTTAAAAGCGACCGTTTAACTGGTGAGAATTTTACTACGTGGAAGTCTAACTTCAATACGATTCTCGTTGTTGACGACCTACGGTTTGTACTGTCTGAGGAATGTCCTCAGATCCCTGCTCGTAACGCTCCTCAATCTGTTAAGGAGGCGTATAACCGCTGGATCAAGGCCAATGATAAGGCCAAGGTCTACATTTTGGCTAGTGTTTCTGAAGTTCTGGCCAAAAAGCACGAGGGCATGGTCTCAGCTCGTGAGATCATTAGTTCGCTGCATGAAATGTTTGGACAACCGTCTGGACAGATTCGGCACGAATCCTTCAAATACGTTTATAACTCCCGTATGAAAGAGGGTTCATTGGTGAGAGAACACGTTCTTGATTTGATGGTCCACTTCAACATGGCTGAGATGAACGGAGCGGTCATTGACGAGAAAAGTCTGGTATCGTTCATCCTGGAATCTCTTCCGAAGAGTTTCCTGCAATTCCGCAACAATGCGGTGATGAACAAGATAGAGTATAACCTGACTACTCTCTTTAATGAACTACAGACTTTCCAGAAGGCAAATCTGTTTGCCCATTCCATAAGGTTCTAGAAGGGTTCATCCTCTGGGACTAAGTCTTGTAGCTCATCTTCTGGGCTTAAGAAGACCCAAAAGAAGAAAATAGGAGGGAAAGGGAAGGCACCTGTAAAGGGAATCGAAATCCCCGCAGCAGAAGCGATTGTGAATCGCGCACTCTTGATTTAGTTACAATGGAAATTTCAAGAATGTAAAACATGGATTAAGCATAAAATAAAAGTTTGGACAACCAAAAGTTACCTTTGAAGAACCTTTCTTCAAGTGCTCCTATCTCCACAGTCACGATCTCAGCAACAAGAACTCCAACGTGTGAAGACACGACCACCGGATCTTCTCCGTTGTTCTCTAGGTGAGGGAGGAAGGTGGATTCCCTTTAGGAGTGGTGAGGTATTTTGTGAGAGAGATTTGTGTTTTGTAACTCTACCAACAACACAACAAGGAGGCTAGGAATTCTATGAAAAATCCTTAACCTAGTTGCATCTCATGCAACCATATATATAGAGAATTGGGATGGAAATGACTATCCTACCCCTCCTCTAATCTCTCTTTAGTATATAGTCTAAATCACATTAAAACTATATATTATATCAATTATATCATATACAATTGATATAACTCCTCATGTATGAAATTCAACACTTCAATTTCACTCCTAACTTTATACCCTCTATATTACCATGTTGAGCCAACTGAGGCATCTAATGGACCTACAGATCATGAGCTCCAATGATGTGAAATTAACTGATCAAACTCTTTCATCCAGTTAATCAATATTCATTAACTACAAGTCACTCCACAATAGACTTGTAGCTGCACTCTCCTCACTGTAGATATTATTGTGTCCATTGATATAGTCATTACCCATGAGTCGACCCTTCACAGGTTGTTCGTAATCACTGTTGGGTCAAATTACCGTTTTATCCCTGTGATTACCTTTTTGCTCCTTAAGCACCACTGATCCTCTAATGAACAACAAGTCTAAGGTCCCACCTTAGACTCATACCCTCATAGAAGGCGGGGCCCCGTTGTTCAAGACTTGGAGTCAGTTCTTAAGGGAACAACCTATCTAATTCCTGAGTAGAGGAATGAGTAAGTTCCATCTTGCACAGTTAAGTTTCCAGTTACCTACGAGGTTCTGTCCCTGAGAAGGTAGGCTTATTGAGTCGGCTACAGGCCACTCTCACCCATACTAGTCAAAGGACAAACCCCTATAAGCAGAAGTTCTTAACTTGCTCAGGATTCAGGTCGAGTCACTAATGACCATCTATAAATTACTAGTCTTATCCTGTTAACGGTGTTATACTGGTTAGACTAAAAATTTGCGATCCAGTCTTGTATGAACTCTTCATACAGGATGCCCCCACTCGCATGTCAACTACATGAATGAGTTGGATTACCTCATTTGTACTAATTACAAAGTGGGTCGCATCCATGGTGCTACGAGAATGAGGTTTCCAACCTTATTCTTATACCATAGACTATTTAGGTTATAATCTTGAACTCAACCCAAATAGTGTCCACTACACTGATTTTAAGATAAGCGTTATAACCTTGGAGCTTAGTTTATTGGGTTTATAAAAGCAAGACTGTAATCTTATGAAAACAAATAACACTTTATTTAATTGATCAAGATTACACAAGTTTAGGGCATAAATCCCAACAATCTCCCACTTGACCTAAAGCTTGTGGAGTACTAAACATTACATTAATGTAAATACAATAAACTAGGGCATTTAAACCCTTTGTACAAAATACTCCCACTTGCCCTAGTTGGGGAAGACTTGTAAACCTAGACCTTCTAGGTGACTCTCAAATCTTTTAGCCGTGAGAGCCTTTGTAAAAAGATCAGCAATGTTGTGCTCTGAGGCTATCTTCGTGACAATCACGTCTCCTCTGTGCACGATCTCCATTATGAGATGATACTTCTGCTCTATGTGCTTTCCCCTCTTGTGACTTCGGGGTTCCCTCGAATTTGCCACTGCACCACTGTTATCGCAATACAGTGTGACGGGCAAAGTCATATTTGCAACAACTTCCACATTTAGCATAAATTTCCTTAACCAAACGACCTCCTTAGCTGCTTCACAAGCTGCTACATATTCGGCCTCCATGGTGGAATCAGCGATGCATCCTTGCTATGATGCTTCGCCATAGGACATCTCCTCCGTTAAGAGTGAAAACTGTCCCTAATGTAGATTTTCGAGAATCTTTATCACCAAAGTCGAATCCTCAGATCTCAGAATGATCAAATCCTTAGCCCCATAAACAAGCATGTAGTTCCTTGTTCTCCGAAAGATACTTAAGGATCGTTTTAACCGTTGTCCAGTGTTCAAGTCCTGGATTGGATTGATACCTACTGACCATCCCAACTGCAAAACAGATGTTAGGCCTAGTACACAACATGGCTTACATCAGGCTCCCAACAGCTGATGCGTAAGGAATCTGTCTCATATCCTCAACTTCTTGAGCTGTCTTAGGACACTGTTCCTTAGACAAATGGATTCCATGTCTAAAAGGCAACAAGCCCTTTTTGGAATCTTGCATCTTAAACCTTGACAACACTTTGTCTATGTACGATGCTTGAGACAAGGCTAGTGTTCTATTTTTGCGGTTCCGGACAATCTGGATCCCAAGAACAAACTACGCATCACCCAAATCTTTCATTTGGAATTGCGTTGCTAGCCATTCCTTGATGTCAGTAAGATAAACCTACATCATTCCCAATGAGTAGGATATCATCCACATAGAGAATTAGGAAAGCGACAGAACTATTGATTATTTTCTTGTAGACACAAGGTTCATCATCATTCTGGTCAAAACCATAAGATCTGATAGCCTCATCAAATCTTATATTCCAGGACCTAGAGGCTTGTTTCAGTCCGTAAATCGACCTTTTAACCCTGCAAACATTTTGCTCTTGTCTTGGTTCAATGAACCCGTTGGGTTGGTCCATGTAGATGGTTTTCTCAAGATTGTCATTCAAAAAGGTTGTCTTGACATCCATTTGCCATACCTCATAGTCATAATATGCGGCAATGACAAGAAGGATACGGATAGACTTTACCATAGCAACAGGTGAAAAGGTTTCCTCAAAGTCAACCCCTTCAACCTGGGTATAACCCTTTGCTACTAGTCTAGCTTTAAAGGTTTGCACCTTCCCATCTACACCACGTTTTCTCTTGTAGATCCACTTACAACCTATAGGTTTTACCCCATCAGGCTTATCTACAAGATCCCAAACAGAATTGAAGTGCATAGACTCCATTTCTTGGTCCATGGCTATGACCCATTTGTCTTTGTCAATATCAACCATTGCTTGATTATAAGTCAATGGATCCTCGCACTTGCCATCTTGTATAACAACTTGGGTTTCAGGTAAACCCATGTAACTGTCAGGTTGAATCACAACCCTCCCACTACGTCGAGGCATACACAACTCAACTCTTGAGATGGAACCTCTTGAATAGACAAACTAGTATCAACAACTCATGTTTACGTACTAGTGTTCTTATCAGCAACCTTTGCTATTGTTCCGTCTAACTCACTCAACACTACCTTACTTTTTGGTTTGTGGTCCCTTATGTGGTCCTCCTCCAAGAAAGTGGAATTTGTTGACACAAAGACCTTATCTTCCTTAGGATCATAGAATAAACCACCTCTTGTTTCTTTTGGGTATCCTACGAATAGGCACAGCTTTGAACGTGAATCCAACTTCTTTGGATTTGTCACAAGCACATGTGCTGGACAACCGCATATTCTGAAGTGACATAAACTACCTTTACGTTCTTTCCAGAGTTCAAAAGGTGTTTCAGAAACACTTTTTGAGGGCACACTATTCAATATGTATATTGCAGTCTCCACCGCATAACCCCAAAAGGAACTAGGGAGATGAGCATAACTCATCATTGATTGAACCATGACCAACAAGGTTCTATTTCTCCTTTCTGATACACCGGTTTGCTGTGGTGTGCCGGGAGCTGAGAGTTGGGATGTAATTCCATATTCTTTCATATAGTTCTGGAATTTTAAATCCATGTACTCTCCACCTCGATCCGATCGAAGTGTTTTAACTCTTTTACCTAATTGATTTTCAACCTCAGTCTTGAATTCCTTGAACTTTTCAAGTGCTTCAAACTTGTGGTGCATTAGGTAAATTTCCCCATATCTGGAATAATCATCTATAAAAGAGATGAAATATTCATATCCTCCCCTGGCTTTAACATTCATCGGACCACAAAGATCTGAATGTATAAGCTCTAGAGGATCTTTGGCTCTATAACCTTTTCCACTAAAAGGTCTTTTAGTCATTTTGCCTTCTATGCAGCATTCACATACTGTTAAGGAATTTTCTTCTAACTCGTTTAGAAGTCCGTTCTTTACCAATCTCTCAATCCTATTGAGATTAATGTGACCCAATCTTAGATGCCAAAGATGAGCATTTTCTTTAAAAGAAATTTTACGTTTCTTAGTTTGTGCGTTTGCAGTTTTAAATAATTCAGTGTTCAAAACCACTTTGACTGAATTAGGCCTTAAAACATACAATCCATTTTCTAATGAAGCTGAACATATTTCTAAACTTTTCTTTAAAATAAACACTTTATTCATAGAAAAGGAAACAGAAATACATTGTTCAATGAGGCAAGAAATGGAAATAAGGTTTCTAGTAAACACTGGTATCACTAATATATTGTCCAACAATACATATTTCTTGACAAAATAAAGCTTCATTGTGCCTCATCACTTTCACAATTTGAGACGACTTCTCCATTTCCAACCCGGAGCGTTATCTCTCCTTGTTGTAGCCGCTGCCAGGAATCAATTCCCTAAAAAGAAGAACAAACATGATTAGTGGCGCCTGAATCAAGTATCCAAGTTGTTTTATCATTATCCAATAAACAAGCTTCTAGGCAAAGTAAATCATGTTTACCTTCCTTCTTCTTTTCTGCAATGTACTTCGGATAGTTCCGTTTCCAATGCCCGTCTTTGTTGCAGTGGAAACACTTTCCTTTGTCAGCAACGTCTTTGACTATCTTGCCCTTTTGGGCGGTAGCTTTATCAGCTTGTTTCCCTTTACCAACCTTCTTCATGTTCTTCTTCTTACCTCTCAGGTTAGAAGAAGATGAAGCCACTGTTTTTGTCCCAGAGGTCGAACCTCTGTGATAACTCCAACTGGCAACATTTGCCTTACCTTTCTATCCCTGAATTTTCATCAAAGATTGAAAGGTCTGGAGTTCATTCAGAAGGGAGGTATGATTAAAAGTAAGCTTGTTCATAACAACATTACTTCTAAACTGCAGGAAACTATCTGGAAGGGTTTCCAGAATGAAGCTGACCAGGCTCGACTCATCGATTGAAGCACCATTCGACTCCGCGATGTTAAAGTGTACCATCATATCCAGGACATGATCCCGAACAGATGTACCCTCTAACATCCTCGAGTTGAATATGTACTTTAGGGCATTATGTCGGGCTTGTGTGGACTGTTGTCCAAACTTACCCTGCACAAAATCCATGATTTCCTTGGCGGTAATCATGCCCTCCCTCATGCTTCTTAGCTAATATGTCAGACATACTTGCCGGCATGTAGACCTTGGCCTTATCATTGGCCTTGATCCATCAATCATATTCATCACGAACATTTCGTGACGCATTCGAGCCTGGCACCTAAGGACACTCCTCAGTTAGCCCAAACTTCAGATCATCCACTACCAAAATAGTGTTGAGTTTGTTTTTCCATGTCATCATATTCTCTCTGGTTAACTTTTCCGCACCCAATAAGGAAATTATAGAGCTAGACATTTTTATTTTTTTTTCCTGAAAATTTACAAACAAACTAGTATGAGTTTCTCGCTATAACTCTAATCCAATCATGTTTTAGCTAATTATCAAATGATTCCTAGGCCATTTATAATTTGCAATGATACTCCAAATGATCAGAATGTATGACACGAAGGGTAATGAAAAACACTCCTCCTCTGGATCAAGACATTCTTGACCAAAACCTAACACCAGAATAACTCTTATTCCTATAAGTTTTAGTTACAATTTTTCGGTCTGGATACATACACAACTTATGTACTCCGTGAGTGTAACCCTTTGCCTTTAGATCCCAGAGTCTCAATCCAATAAAATCCGTCGAAGGGAGGACTAGATTGGAAAATAGTCTAAGGAAATCTTTATCCCTTTCGGGTGTCTACTGTGTTAGATCCCCTATGATCAAGCCCTCCGAAGGGATTGTCTAGTCCAGGCCAAACTAGCAGGCTGACCATAGTGGTCTAACGGTGTAAACCGACAAAAGAGATCGTAGGTTTTATTTTCACTAAACCTGCTCCCACTCACTATAAGTACCCTCTCCATTCACCTTGCTATTGACTCATCCAAACACCATCCGAAGGGGGACGCTCCCGTTTGCGCTACGAGGCCAAGTATGAGTCTCACTGTGTGAACTTCCCGGAGATAGCGTATGTGAAAAAATATGTATCTCATACACGTTTTCCTCCCACTGAATACTTTAAGTCTATAGGAATCTTTCTTAGGCTAAAACTCGGCTAATGGTTTTACCTAACTCTATCAACATAACTCTTATATTTATAATCAATATAACTCTCATATTGATTTTATCCTAAGTTTGTTAATATAACTCCTTATATTAAACCTAGGATTTCTAGTTTATTAACCCCTTAATAAATCCGCTGACGCTACTGTAATTTATAAGACTCTCTGATTAAATACCCCAGCCTAGACATAACTTTCCTTAGACAGAGTTTCTCTTTTAATCATAGCTTATAAATTACTTGGTTCCTAATTCTAATCTAATTAGAACTAGATAACCTAAGGTATATTATTTCCAAGTTCTAAACACTTTAAAACTAATAATTAACCTTAGGTGACATGCATACTATGTTATAGTGCTTGATCATTCATCACATGAATAATAAAACATTCATAGCATATTCATCTCATGAAATATAATGCATGTCAATGCTGTCCAAAAAATAATATAACAACCTTATATTAATTAATCATGCAAACTATATAATATAGCTCCTTATATTATAAATGATGCATGAAAATGCTTAACCTAAGGTGGGATTTCTAAAATACATGCATACACTATGCATGGCAATAATTACACAACAATTGCATAATTAAAATAGCAAAAATTAGACCAATTTTTGCGCCCTAGAAATAATTTTAATTAATATAATCTAATTATATTAATTAAAATTAAAATGAATAAATATATTAAAATAAAACGTTTTTATAATTAATACAAATAATAAAATTTCGGTTTCTGTCGTTGCTCCTCGCGTGAAACGTCTTCGGCGTTGCAATGCTGATGGCAGCGTTGCAACGCTGCTTTTGTCGTTTTCTGTCGAGCGTTGCGCAACGCCACAACGTTGCAACGCTGAGGGTAACGTTGAAACGTTGTCGTCTTCTCCAGCCGCGCGCCTGCCGTAGTGGCGTTGCAACGCCGAAGGCAGCGTTGCAACACCATTCACAGAACAACCATAGGAATCTCCATTCCTTGCTCGTTTTCGCTCCGATCTTCTCAGCAACTGCTTTGCCTCAATTGACACGGACTTACAAACTCGATTTACAATTAAATTTGCCCAAAACACCGGGCCCTTACATTGAACATTTCAATGAAATTGTAAATCTAAGTGTCAAAATTGAAAACATCTAATTTCGCAAAAATCGTTCTTACATCTCATGCACAAAACAGTAAATCCCACCTTGTTCTTGAAACATCCAGAACATAAATCAAGAACGCAATTGGGCTCGGATACCAATTGAAGGGAATCGAAGTCCCCGCAGCGAAAGCGATTGTGAATCGCGCGCTCTTGATTTAGTTACAATGGAAATTTGAAGAATGTAAACCATGGATTAAGCATATAATAAAAGTTTGGACAGCAAGAAGTTACCGTTGAAGAACCTTTTTTCAAGTGCTCCTCTCTCTACAGTCACGATCTCAGCAACAAGAACACCAACGTGCGAAGACACGACTACCGGATCCACTTCGTTGTTCTCTAGGTGAGGGAGGAAGGTGGGTTCCCATTAGGAGTGGTGAGGTATTTTGTGAGAGAGATTTGTTTTTTGGAACTCTTCCAACAACACAACAAGGAGACTAGGAATTCTATGAAAAACCCTTAAACTAGTTGCATCTCATGCAACCATATATATAGAGAATTGGGATGGAAATGATCATCCTACCCCTCCTTTAATCTCTCTTTAGTATATAGTCTAAATCACATTAAAACTATATATTATATCAATTATATCATATATAATTGATATAACTCCTCATGTATGAAATTGAACACTTCAATTTCACTCCTAACTTTATACCCTCTATATTACCATGTTGAGCCAACGGAGGGATCTAATGGACCTACAGATCATGAGCTCCAATGATGTGAAATTAACGATCAAACTCTTTCATCCAGCTAATCAATATTCATTAACTACAAGTCACTCCACTATAGACTTGTAGCCGAACTCTCCTCATCTGTAGATATTATTGTGTCCACCGATATAGTCATTACCCATGAGTCGACCCTTCACGGGTTGTTCAGTAATCACACCGTGGGTCAAATTACCGTTTTACCACCGTGATTACCTCTTTGCTCCTTATGCACCACCGATCCTTTAATGAACAACAAGTCTAAGGTCCCACCTTAGACTCATACCCTCATAGAGAGGGGGCCCGTTGTTCAAGACACGAGTCGATTCTTAAGGGAACAACCTATCTAATTCTTGATGAGAGGAATGAGTGAATTCCATCTTGCAGATTAAGTTCCAAACTAGCTACGAGGTTCTCATTCCCCGAGAAGGTAGGCTTATTGAGTCGGCTACAGGCCACTCTCACCCATACTAGTCTAAGGACAAATCCCTATAAGTAGGAGTTCTTAACTTGCTCAGGATTCAAGTCGAGTCACTAATGACCATCTATAAATTACTAGTCTTATCCTGTTAACGGTGTTATACTGGTTAGTCTAATAATTTGCGATCCAGTCTTGTATGAACTCTTCATACAAGATGCCCCCACTCGCATGTCAACTACATGAATGAGTTGAATTACCTCATTTGTACTAATTACAAAGTGTGTCGCATCCATGGTGTTACCAGAATGAGGTTTCCAACCTTATTCTTATACCATAGACTATTTAGGTTATAATCTTGAACTCAACCCAAATAGTGTCCATTACACTGATTTCAAGATAAGCGTTATAACCTTGGAGCTTAGTTTATTGGATTTATAAAAGCAAAACTGTAATCTTATTAAAACAAATAACACTTTATTTAATTGATCAAGATTATACAAGTTTAGGGCAGAAATCCCAACAACCTGCTGGTGACAAAGGCAAGGGAAAAGCCAAGTTTGCAGATAAAGGAATATGTTTCCACCGCAACGTGGATGGGCATTGGAAGCGAAACTGCCCAAAATACATTGCTGAGCTCAAAGAGAAGAAAGGTAAATTAGATTTACTTGTTCTTGAAATATGTTTAGTGGAAAATAATGATTTTACCTTGATACTTGATTCAGGAGTCACTAATCACGTTTTCTCTTCATTTCAGGAAACTAGTTCCTTCAAGGAGCTCGAAGAGGGTGAGATGACGGTCAGGGTCGGAACGGGAGACGTCGTCTCAGCTCGTGCAGTGGGAGATGCCAAGTTATTTTTCGGAGATATATTTCTTTTATTGAAAAATCTATATATAGTTCCTAAGCATAAAAGGAACTTAATTTCTATCTCTTGTTTAATAGAACATGGATATTGTATTTCTTTTTCAATTAATGAAGCGTTCATTTTGAAAGAAGGTGTCAATATTTGTTCTGCTAAATTGAAAAATGGCTTGTATGTACTGAAACCGAACAAAACGAAAACAATTTTAAATCATGAGATGTTTAAAAATGCTAACACTCAAAATAAAAGGCAAATAATTTCTCCAAATAATAATACCTATCTATGGCATCTTAGGCTTGGTTATATTAATCTCAACTGGATTGAGAGACTCTCTAAGAATGGACTTCTACACAAGTTAGAAGATGATTCTTTACCGCCTTACGAATCTTGCTTGGAAGATAAAATGACCAAGCGACCTTTTACTGGAAAAGGTTACAGAGCCGTAAAGCCCCTAGAACTTGTGCATTCGGATCTTTGTGGTCCAGTGAATGTCAAAGCTCGAGGAGGGTACGAATATTTCATCTCTTAGATAGATGATTATTTGAGGTATGGTTATCTATACCTAATGCATCACAAGTCTGAAGCTCTTGAAAAGTTCAAAGAGTATAAGGTAGAAGTGGAGAATGCATTAGGAAAAACCATTAAAACACTTCGTCCGATCGAGGTGGAGAGTATATGGATTTGAGATTTCATGACTATATGATAGAACATGGAATCAAATCTCAACTCTCAGCACACCAAATACACCACAACTAAATCGTGTGTCAGAAAGGAGAAATAGAACCTTGTTAGACATGGTTCGTTCTATGATGAGCTATGCTCAATTGCCTGCCTCGTTTTGGGGATACGCAGTAGAGACTGCAGTTCAAATCTTGAACAATGTTCCATCAAAAAGTGTTTCAGAAACACCTTTTGAACTTTGGAAGGGGCGTAAACCTAGTTTACAACACTTCAGGATTTGGGACTGTCCGGCATACGTGCTCGTGACAAACTCAAAGAAACTGGAACCTCGTTCAAGATTGTGTCAATTTGTTGGCTATCCCAAAGAAACGAGAGGTGGTCTTTTCTACGACCCACAAGAAAACAAGGTGATTGTATCGACAAACGCCACGTTCTTGGAGGAAGATCACATGAGGAACCACAAACCGCGTAGTAAATTAATAGTAAGTGAAGCTACACATGAACCAACAAAAGTTGTTGATCAAGCTTGACCTTCATCTCAAGTCAGTCTCGTCCTTCTCAATCGTTGGGAATTCCTCGATGCAGTGGGAGGGTTGTTTCCCAACCTGACCGCTACTTGGGTTTAGCTGAAACTCAAGTTGTCATACTTGATGACGACGTATAAGATCCATTGTCTTATAAACAGGGAATGAATGACGTAGACAAGGAGCAATGGATCAAAGCCATGGACCTTGAAATGGAGTCAATGGACTTCAATTCAGTATGGGAACTTGTAGACCAGCCTGAAGGGGTTAGACCCATAGGGTGTAAATGGATCTATAAGAGAAAGAGAGATGCAACCTGAAGGGGTTTTACTCAAAGGGAAGGAGTTGACTATGAAGAAACTTTTTCCCCTGATGCTATGCTGAAGTCTATAAGGATACTCTTGTCCATAGCCGCGTTTTATGATTATGAAATTTGGCAGATGGACGTCAACACTACCTTTTTGAATGGTAATCTTTATGAGAGCATCTATATGTCTCAGCCCGAAGGGTTCATGGCCCAAGGTCAGGAGCAAAAAGTTTGCAAGCTTAATCGATCCATTTTTGGATTGAAACAAGCGTCAAGATCTTGGAATATAAGATTTGATAATGCGATCAAGTCTTACGGCTTTGACCAAAATTTTGATGAGCCTTGTGTTTCCAAGAGGATCGTCAATGACAAAGTAGCTTTGTTAGTACTTTATGTGGATGATATCCTACTCATTGTGAATGATGTAGGATACCTAACTGACATAAAGAATTGGCTGGCGACCCAATTCCAAATGAAAGATTTGGGAGAAGCGCAATACGTTCTTGGGATTCAGATCTTTAGGAATCGCAAGAACAGAATGCTGACACTGTCTCAAGCATCTCATATCGACAAAATGTTGTCCATATATTCGAGGCAGAATTCCAAGAGGGGCTTATTAACCATCAGACACAGAGTTCATTTGTCTAGAGAACAGTGTCCCAAGACACCTCAAGAAGTTGAGGATATGAGACCTATTCCCTATGCCTCTGCAGTAGGTAGCTTAATATATGCTATGCTATGCACGAGGCCGAACATTTTTTATGTAGTGGGAATAGTGAGTAGGTACCAGTCCAATCCAGAGTTAGACCACTGGACAACAGTTAAAAATATCCTCAAGTATCTAAGGAGAACGAGGGACTATATGCTTGTGTATGGGTCTAAGGATCTGATCCTTACTAGATACACTGATTCTAATTTTCAGACCGATAAGGATTCTCAAAAATCCACATCGGGATCAGTTTTCACCCTTAACAGGGGAGCTATAGTATGGCGAAACATCAAGTAAGGATGCATCGCTGACTCCACAATGGAGGCTGAGTATGTCGCTGCTTGTAAGCAGCTAAAGAGGTTGTTTCGCTAAGGAAATTCCTTACTGATTTGGAAGTTGTTCCAAATATGGAATCTCCCATCACCTTATACTGTGACAACAGTGGTGCGCTAGCGAATTCGAAGGAACCTTGCAACCATAAGCAAGGAAAGCACATCGAGAGGAAGTATCACCTGATACGAGAAATAGTGCAACGAGGAGATGTGACAATCACGAAGATCGCTTCGGAGCACAATATTGTTGATCCGTTTACAAAGACTCTCACGGCTAAAGTGTTCGAGGGTCATCTGGAAAGTCTGGGTCTATAAGATATGTACATAAGCTAATCTAGGGCAAGTGGGAGATATGTAATGAGGTATATGGATGCCCTAGTCTATCGTATTTCTATCTCTTGTAACCACTGTTTTAGATTATGATGTACCCCACTAGAGTTTTAGCTCAAGTGGGAGTTTGTTGGGATTTGTGCCCTAAAACTCATAGTTTGTAATTTTGTTCTAATTAATGTAATAAAGTGTTATTGTTCGTTATCTACGAGTTTACCTTTATTTAAAACCCTAAATCTAATAAACTAAACATCAAAGGTTGTTAAATGAATCTTTAACTGAATGTAATGTACATAAAAGGGATCTCGGTTCGAGATACAGCCTAAAAAGTCTATAGTTAGGGGATAAGGTTTGGGTACCTTACCCTGGTAAAACTATGGATGTGGCCCACTTTGTATTTGATACAAACACTGTGATCCTAACGTGTTTGTGTAAATGACATGTGAGTGGGGATATCCTATGTAATGAGATTACATAAGACCGGACCACGAAATAGTAACCTTAAGCTGTAACTCCGTTGACTAGTTAGGTTTCTATTTTACTAGGATGACCTAGGCAACTTGATCTCAATCCTGAGCAGGTTACGAACTCCTGTTCGCGAGGGATTGTCCTTTGACTAGTATGGGTGAGAGTGGCCATATTCGCCGACTCAATATGCCTACCTTCTTGGGGACAAGACCGAGTGAGCGGCTGGGGACTTAACTTAGCAAGATGGAAATCACTCCTTCCCGCCTACTAGGGTAAGTAGAGGAATGTTCCCTTTAGTGGTGTCTCTGGGACTTGAACAAAGGGTCCGACCCTCTCATTGGCCCGAGAGGGACTCTGTTTGTTTGCAGGGCCATAAACAAATTGTTCATTAGAGGAGCACTGGTACTTAAGGCACAAGATGTATCCCAGGGGTAAAACAGTAATTTGACCAAGCTGGTGTTACGAACATTCGTGCAGGATTGACTTGCTGTTATTGGTCAATATCCATGGACACAGAAATATATCTGCAGTGAGAAGAGTGCAGCTGTGGGACTTTAGTGGAGTGTTCCCGTAGTTAACGAATGTTGATTGGGAGGTTAATGAGATTAACCGAGCAATCTCGTATCGTTGGAGCTTCTGATCTGTAGGTCCATTAGGTCCACCTTCTAACTCGTAAAGGGTTCTTAGATCATTTGAATTTGAAATGTTCAAATTCATTAGGGAATATATTTAATGTATTTAGATACGGTATAATATATAGTTTTGGAACTATATATTATAAATTTAATGTGAATATGATTCACATTAAATTATATGAGAGAATTGAATATTTGAAAGAGTTCAAATATTATATTAAATGTGAATGTGATTCACATTTGCAAACTATAGGATAAAATTTAATGTGCACTAGTTGTACATTAAAACAATAGGTTAAAGGGGTAATGTGATTAAATGAGATTTAATCCAAATTATATATATGATATTTAATTTGTATTATTTAAATATGATTTAAATGAATAATTAAATTTGATTTAATTATATTATTATTATTATTATTATTATTATTATTATTATTATAATAATAATAATAATAATAATAAATGAGGGAACGTGTCATCCAGACACGTTCCCCACTACCCTTCCCCTTCTCCGTATCGACAGTTTAACAGGGAGAAGGGGGTTGCTCAATGTGATTGATCGATCATTTTTGCAATTGAGGAATTGCAACTCCCTGGAATTCTCTCTCTCACTCTCTAATTCCTAAAACCTCCAATTATTGGATCCTTCCCACCATGGAAGATCTAAGAACTCAGAGATATAGAAGGCGATCTCTGGTGGTTTTGTTCTTGCTAGAAGAAAACAGAGAAGTCACTGGATAATTGATTTGTTGTACAACCTTTGGAGCAACAAGTTGCTGGAGAAAGTCTACAAAGGTATCGCTCTCTTTTATTAGTTTAATCGTTAAACTTGTAGCATGTTTGTATGCAATTAATCCATGTCTAATAGGATTAAAATCCATGCTTGTTCTGTATTTTTTATCAATCTACTATTTTTTGTTTTGAGCAAAACAATCAAGTAATTAAGATCCCAAACACGTTTCCGCTGCTCAAGGAGATCAGATCTCCATCATATTGGACGCGAGTAGAGCTATTATTGAGCTAGACATGTTTTGAGCTGAAAAAATTAAGAAAACTTTGTGTTAGTCTGGCAAAAAGCTTTTGAAATCCAATCAAGTTTTTATAAAAAATTTGTTTTATGATCCCTAGGTCATTCAAAAATTGCAATGATATCCTAAAGGTTTAGAATGACCGCCACCGAAGGGTGAACAATACACTCCTCCTCTAGGACGAGACTTTCTCGATCAGACCCTAATCCTAGAATAAATCTTATTCTATTAGGCGTCCAATTACCAGTTGTTCGGTCGAATTCATTAACACTTAACGAATTCTGGGAGTGTCACCATCAATCTTTAAGTTTCCAAGCATCCGTCCAAACAATAATAGCCACCGAAGGGTGAACTAAGAAGGAAAACCAACCAGGAAACTATATCCCTCTCTGGATTTCACGGTGTTCCGACTCCCATGATCAAGCCCTCCGAAGGGATTGTCTAGTCCAGGCCAAACTAGCCGGCGGATCATAGGCGTCTCACGGTGTGAATCGAAAGAAGATACCGTGGGTCCCGTTTTCACAAGTCCTTCTCCTACTCACTATAAGTACTCTCTCCACCCACGATGATATTGACCTATACAAATGCCACCCGAAGGGGGACACTCCCATTTGTGCCACGAGATCGAGTATAGATCTCACGGTGCGGACTTAACGGAGATTTGTTGTTTGAAATTAAAATGTTTTTCATACACTATATATCCTTCCACTCAGCACTTTAATTTTATTTGGGATTGACCTAGATAAACCGTCTAGAATTTACCTAAGTCTACCAATATAACTCTTATATGGTATTTACCTAAGTTTATAATCACATTATTACTTAGGTCTATATGAGTAAATTAAAACACTTTTAATTAACGGCACACACGATAAGTATAATCTCGGACCGAATTCACTCCCAGGTCGGTTTCCAGGTAGGGGTGTTCCGCAAGCGTCAACTTAAATACCCCAGCCTTAGACAAAATCTTCCTTAGATAGAGTTACTAATCAGTCTCCACTCATAGACTAAACTTTGATTTCCTAATTCTAATCTTATTAGAACTATAAAACCTAAGTTTAATTATTCAAGTTCTAAACTCTTTAAAACTAATAATTAACTTAGGTTGCATGCATTTCTATGTTATGGTGCTTGATCATTCATCACATGAATAACTATATACTATAACATAAATTAATTCATCACATGAATATAAATGCATGAGCATACTTTAATTCAAAAAATATAACACTTACATTAATTAAATTAAACATGCATTTAATTATATTATAACTCTTATAATATAACCTATCATGCAAACTATATATTATAACTCTTATAATATAAATGATGCATGAATATGTTTAACCTAAGGTGGGATTTTAAATCTATAGACATACATTATGCACATAGAAATTTAATTAAATCATACATCACATGCATAAAATAATTAAATAGCAAAAATGGACCGATTTTGGCACCTAGGGACAATTATTTAATTAAATAACATTAATATAACATTTATATTAATATTATTTAATAAAATAATGAAATAAATAAAATAAAATACATTTTTACTAATAAAATAATAAAATAAGAACGTGCAAACTGCCCCACTTCCTTTGAAAACCGCCAACGTCTTGTAACTCCTCGCGAACTGCCCACTACGCGTGCGACGTTACAACGCCGTGGGCAGTGTTGCAACGTTGTCGCGTACAGCGTTGAGATCAGCGTGCTCCACGCCGTGGCGTTGCAATGCTACGCCTAGCGTTGCAAAGCTGCTCTGCAGCCAAGCCAGCGCCTGCAAGGATAGCGTTGAGATGCCGATGAACAGCGTCTCAACGCCATCAACAAAACAACAAACTCATTTGCTGTTCTTCGTCGTTTTTTGCCTGTTTCCGCTTCGATTTCTTCACGGCAACACTTGCTATTAAAGACTCGGACATACAGACTCGATTTACAACAAAATGCTCAAAACAACGAGCCCTTACATTGATCTCCTCAACATAAAATTGTAAATCTAAACTAGTGCCAAAAACCGAAACATCCACTATGCAAGCCCAACGTTCATCTCATGAAATAAGGTAAATTACCCACCTATTTTAACAAAAATCAGTGCATAACGAAGAACTATCGAAATGGCTTTGATACCAATTGAAGGGAATGAAAATCCCCGCGCAGCGGAAGACGATCGAATCGTCACGGTATCGTTACGCTACTATAATTTTGTTAAAACGACCTAACGCTTAAATCTCAGTTAAACATACAAAAGAAGGAGGAAATTACAGCACGAAGAACGTACTTACTTGTTGAAGACAGTTCTTCAAAGTTCCTTCTTTTGTCACGAACACTTCGTGCTTCTCGATCTCAACGAACGCTTCTCTCGAACGAAAACCGAACACCACCAACGACCTTCTCGGCTGTTCTTCCTTTTGAAGAAGGAAAGTAGTGGGACTTTTTAGTTTTGGAGAGGGAGGAGAGTTGAGAGAATTTGAGACTCTTCTCTTTGGTGAAATCCAAAAAATGAGAGTGTGAGAGTATTTTCCTTCTTGCAAGAAGGGATTAAATAGTGGAGTTAAAATCTCCACATTATCACCATTTTACCACAACCATAAGTTATGCAAATCATATTTGCATAACCATATAATATAAGATATCTCATATCTCATATTGCAAATCACATTTGCAATAATTGTGGATTAATTAAATTGAATCACATCCAATTTAATTTCTCTCAATTAATTTCTCCAATTAACCCTAATTCAACAATTAGGCTAACCTATAGTTTATTATGAATCACATCCACAATAAACTATATATTATATCATTCATATCTCATATAAATGACATAAATGCCCTTTAAGTGGAATTGAACACTTCAATTTCATACCAAAACTCTAACCCTTCTTTGAACCCAGGTGGAGCAAACCGAGGGACCTAATGGTCCTACAGTGACAGGCTTCAATGATCCGAGGTTAACTTGTCAAACTCTTTGATCTGGTTAATAAATATTCATTAGCTACGGTAACACTCCACTATAGCCCGTACCTGCACTCCCGTTAGTGCAGAATATTACGTGTCCACTGATATATCCAATGCCCATGAGTCGACCCTTCACAGGTTGTTCGTAAACACGGTTGGGTCAAACTATCGTTTTACCCCTGTGTCTACCTCTTGTTCCTTAAGTCCCCACTGCTCCTCTAATGAACAACATATTGTGATGGTCCAACCATACACAACACCTTTCTCTGGCCAGTGAGAAGGTGGGCGCCCGTTGTCCAATCCTTGGAGACAACACTTAAGGGAACGCGTGAATTCCATCTCGCGTAGTTAAGTTCCCAGGTCCCTGCTTGGTCCTGCCTCTGAAAAGATAGGCATATTGGGCGAGTAACTGTGACCACCCTCACGAGTACTAGTCAAAGGACAGACCCCCCGCAGACAGAAGTCCGCAACACGCTCAGGATTAAGGTCGAGACACTAATGGTCATCTACGAATTTATTAGTCCTTACTGTCAACGGTGTTACATCAGTAGGTCTAATAATTTACGGTCCGGTCTTGTATAATCTCATTGCACAAGATGCCAACAATCGCATGTCAACCACATGAACGGGTCAGATCTCCTCGTTTGTATCTAATACAAAGCGGGTCACATCCACTGTGTATCCAGAATTAGGTCTCCAACCCTATCCATATACTGTAGACCGTTCGGGTCATTAACTCGAACGTGATCCTCCCTGTGTGTTCACTACACACCATTCAAGTTCTAGTTCTCTCATAAATTCAATGACCCTTGAGCTTAGTTTATTGGAAAAGTTTGTAAATATTTGCGAGATACAAAGTAATGAAATAAATAACTCTTATTAATTTCAAAGAGTAATTTACAAAGATGAGATTAGGACAAAAATCCCAACAACATGGACGACCACTGGAACTGAAACTGCCCAAAGTACCTTGTTGAGATCAAAGAGAAGAAAGGTAAATTCGATTTACTTGTTCTTGAAACATGCTTTGTGGGAAATGATGATTTTACCTAGATACTTGATTCAGGAGCTACTAATCACATTTCTTGTTCTTTACAGGAAACTAGTTCCATCGAGGAGCTCGAAGAGGGTGAGGTGACGCTCAGGGTCGGAACGGGAGACATCATCTCAGCTCGTGCAGTGGGAGATGCCATGCTGTTTTTTAGAGATAGATTTATATTTTTAGAAAATTTGTACATAGCTCACAAGATTAAGAGGAACTTGATATCTATCTCTTGTCTAATTCAACATCATTATTGTATTTCCTTTTCAAGTAATGAAGCGTTCATTTCAAAGAAAGGTGTCAATATTTGTTCTGCTAAGTTAGAAAACGACTTGTATGTACTTAAATCGAATCAAACTAAGGCAATTTTAAATCATGAGATATTTAAAACTGCAAATACTCAAAGTAAAAGGCAAAGAATTTCTCCAAATAATGATACCTATCATTGGCATCTTAGACTTGATCATATAAACCTCAATAGGATTGAGAGAATATCAAAGAATGGACTTCTAAATTAGTTAGAAAATGATTCTCTACCTCCTTGCGAATCATGCTTGGAAGGTAAAATGACTAAGCGACCTTTTTCTGGAAAAGGTTATAGAGTCAAAGAACCCTTAGAGCTTATACTTTCAGATCTATGTGGTCCGGTGAATATTTAATCTTGTGGAGGGTACGAATATTTCATCTCTTTCATAGATGATTATTCGAGGTATGGTTATCTATACCTAATACATCATAAGTTTGAGGCTCTTGAAATGTTCAAAAAGTATAAGGCTGAAGTAGAAAATGCATTAGGGAAAACTATTAAAACACTTTGATCTGATCGAGGTGGAGAGTATATGAATTTGAGATTCCACGACTATTTGATAGAACATGGAATCAAATCTCAACTCTCAGCACCTAATACACCACAACATAATGGTGTGTCAGAAAGGAGAAATAGAACCTTGTTAAACATTGTTCGGTCTATGATGAGTTATGTTTAATTGCCTGCCTCGTTTTGGGGTTATGCAGTAGAGACCGCAGTTCAAATCTTGAACACTGTTCCATCAAAGAGTGTTTCAGAAATACCTTTTGAGTTATGGAAGTGGCGTAAACATAGTTTACAACACTTCAGGATTTGGGATTGTCCGACACACGTGCTGGTGACAAACCCAAAGATGGAACCTAGTTCAAGATTATGCCAATTTGTTGGTTATCCCAAAGAAACTAGAGGTGGTCTTTTCTACGAACCACAAGAAAATAAAGTGATTGTATCGACAAACGCAACTTTCTTCGAGGAAGATCACATGAGGAAGCATAAACTGCGTAGTAAGTTAGTATTAAATGAAGCTACAAATGAGTTCACAAGAGTTGTGATCAAGATGGACCTTCATCAAGGGTTGATAAAGAAGACGACACATCAAGTCAATCTCGTCCTTCTCAATCGTTGGGAATGCCACCACAAAGTAGGAGGGTTGTTTCCAAACCTGATCGTTACTTGGGTTTAGCTGAAACTCAAGTTGTCATACTTGATGACGGTGTAGAGGATCCATTGTCCTATATACATGCAATGAATGATGTAGATAAGAACCAGTGGATCAAAGCCATGGACCTTGAAATTGAGTCAATGTACTTCAATTAAGTTTGAGAACTTGTAAATCAACCTGAAGGGGTAAGACCCACAGGGTGCAAATGGATCTATAAGAGAAAAATAGATGCAGCCGGAAAGGTACAGACCTTTAAGGCCAGACTTGTGGCAAAGGGTTTTGCCCAAAAGGAAGGAGTTGACTATGAGGAAATTTTTTTTCCTTTTTACCATGCTTAAATCTATAAGGATACTCTTGTCCATAGCCGTTTTTTATGATTATGAAATTTGGAAAATGGAAGAAAAGACTGCCTTTTTGAATTGTAATCCTGACGAGAGCATCTATGATGGAGATCGGATCTCCATGAGCAGCGGAAACGTGTTTGAGATCATAATTGCAAGATTGTTTTGCTTGAAACAAAAACCGATACATTGACAAATACAGAACAAACATGGAAATTCTAATCCTATTAGACATGGATAATAGCATACATGCAAACATGCTACAAGTTTAACAATTAAACTAAAGGGAAGAAGAAGAATACCTTCGTAGTTTCTAATTCTCCTACACAAAAACTCCTTGCTCCTAGAGATATCAACAAAGCAGCAACACAGGCACTCATCTGTATTTCCAAGCAGGACACCACCAACAGAGAAAACCTTCGATATCTCTGAGTTCCTAGAACAAAATCCTTTGTGGGAAGGATTCCAACAATTGTAAGAGGAAGAGAATTATGGAGATTGAGGGAGAGAGAATTTTTTGCAGCAATTCTCCAATTGCATCAACATTGATCGATTGAGAGAGCAACCCCTTTCTCCCTGTAAAACTGTCGATACGGAGAAGGGGATGGGTAGTGGGGAACGTGTCTGGATGACACGTTCCCTTTTTATTATTAAAATAATAATAATATAATTAAATCAAATTTAATTATTAATTTAAATCATATTTAAATAATACAATATTTAATTTGGATTAAATCTCATTTAATCATATTACCCCTTTAACCTATAGTTTTAATGTACATCAAGTGCACATTAAATTTTAACCTATAGTTATCAAACATGAATCACATTCACACTTGAGTTCAATATTTGAAGTCTTTCAAATATTTAATTCTCTCACAAAATTTAATATGAATCATATCCACATTAAATTTATAATATATAGTTCCAAAACTATATATTATATTGTATCAATATACATTAAGTTTATTCCCTAATGAATTTGAACATTTCAAATTCAAATGATATAAGAACCCTTTACGAGCTAGAAGGTGGACCTTATGGACCTACAGATTAGAAGCTCCAACGATACAAGATTGCTCAGTTAATCTCATTAACCTCCCAATCAACATTCGTTTACTGCGGGAACACTCCACTAAAGTCCCACAGCTGCACTCTTCTCACTGCAGATATATTTCTGTGTCCATGGATATTGAGCAATAACAGCAAGTCAATCCTTCACGAATGTTCGTAACAACAACTAGGTCAAATTACCGTTTTACCCCTAGGTTACATCTTGTGCCTTAAGTACCAGTGCTCCTCTAATGAACAATTTGTTTGTGGTCCTACCAACAAACAGAGTCCCTCTCGGGCCAATGAGAGGGTCGGGCCCTTTGTTCACGTCTCGGAGACACCACTTAAGGGAATATTCCTCTACTTACCCAAGTAGGCGGGAAGGAGTGAATTCCATCTTGCTAAGTTAAGTTCCCAGCCGCTCACTCGGTCTTGTCCCCAAGAAGGTAGGCATATTGAGTCGGCGAATCTGGCCACTCTCACCCATACTAGTCAAAGGACAATCCCTCGCGAACAGGAGTTCGTAACCTGCTTAGGATTGAGATCAAGTTGCCTAGGCCATCCTAGTGAAATAGAAACCTAACTAGTCAACGGAGTTACAACTAGAGGTTACTATTTCGTGGTTCGGTCTTATGTAATCTCGTTACATTGAATATCCCCACTCACATGTCTTCTACACGAACACGTTAGGATCACAGTGTTTGTATCAAATACAAAGTGGGCCACGTCCATAGTTTAACCAGGGTAAGGTACCCAAACCTTATCCCCTAACTATAGACCCTTTAGACTGTATCTCGAACCGAGATCCTTTTTATGTACATTACATTCGGGCAAAGATTCATTTAATGACCTTGGATGTTTAGTTTATTGGATTTAGGGTTTAAATAAAGGAAAACTCGTAGATAACGAACAATAACACTTTATTGAAATAATAACACTTTATTACTTTAATTAGAACATAATTACAAACTACGAGTTTTAGGGCACAAATCCCAACAGACTCCCACTTGCACTAAAACTCTAGTGGGGTACAACATAATCTAAAACAGTGGTTACAGAGATATAAATACAATAAACTAGGGCATCCATATACCCCATTACATATCTCTCACTTGCCCTAGATTAGCCTATGTACATATCTCGTAGACCCAGACTTTCCAGATGACCCTCGAACACTTTAGCCGTGAGAGTCTTTGTAAACGGATCAACAATATTGTGCTCCGAAGCGATCTTCGTGACTGTCACATCTCCTTGTTGCACTATTTCTCGTATCAGGTGATACTTTCTCTCAATGTGCTTACCTCGCTTATGGTTGCGAGGTTCCTTCGAATTGGCTACCGCACCACTGTTGTCACAGTATAAGGTGATGGGAGATTCCATATTTGGAAAAACATCCAAATAAGTAAGGAATTTCCTCAGCCAAACAGCCTCTTTAGCTGCTTCACAAGCAGCGACATACTCAGCCTCCATTGTGGAGTCAGCGATGCATCCTTGCTTGATGCTTCGCCATACTATAGCTCCCACGTTAAGGATGAAAACTGATCCCGATGTGGACTTCTGAGAATCCTTATCGGTCTGAAAATCAGAATCAGTGTATCCAGTAAGGATCAAATCCTTAGACCCATACACAAGCGTATAGTCCCTCGTTCTCCTTAGATACTTGAGGATATTTTTAACTATTGTCCAGTGGTCTAACCCTAGATTGGACTGGTATCTACTTACTATTTCCATTGCATAACAAATGTCCGGCCTCGTGCATAGCATAACATACATTAAGCTACCTACTGCAGAGGCATAGGGAATATGTCTCATATCCTCAACTTCTTGAGGTGTCTTAGGACACTGTTCCCTAGACAGATGAACTCCATGCCTGAAGGGTAATAAGCCCCTCTTGCAATTCTGCATCGAATATCTGGACAACATTTTGTCGATATAAGACGCTTGAGACAATGCTAGCGTTCTTTTCTTGCGAATCCTGAAGATCTGAATCCCAAGAACATATTGCACCTCTCCCAAATCTTTCATTTGGAATTGGGTCGCTAGCCAATTCTTTATGTTAGTAAGGTATCCTACATCATTCCCAATGAGTAGGATATCATCCACATAAAGTACCAACAAAGCTACTTTGTCGTTGATGATCCTCTTGTAAACACAAGGCTCATCAACGTTTTGGTCAAAGACGTAAGACTTGATTGCAGTATCAAATCTTATATTCCAAGATCTTGACGCTTGTTTCAACCCATAAATTGATCGATTGAGCTTGCAAACTTTTTGCTCCTGACCTTGGGCTATGAACCCTTCGGGCGGAGACATATAGCTGCTCTCGTCAAGATTACCATTCAAAAAGGCAGTCTTAACGTCCATTTGCCAAATTTCATAATCATAAAAAGCGGCTATGGACAATAGTATCCTTATAGACTTCAGCTTAGCAGCAGGGAGAAAAGTTTCTTCATAGTCAACTCCTTCCCTTTGGGTAAAATCCTTTGCTACAAGCCTAGCCTTAAAGGTCTGTACCTTTCCGGCTGCATCTCTCTTTATCTTATAGATCCATTAACACCCTATGGGTCTAACCCCTTCAGGTTGGTCTACAAGTTCCCATACTGAATTGAAGTCCATTGACTCCATTTCAAGGTCCATGGCTTTGATCCATTGGTCTTTGTCTACGTCATTCATTGTCTGTTTATAAGACAATGGATCTTCTATGCCGTCATCAAGTATGACAACTTGAGTTTCAGCTAAATCCAAGTAGCGGTCAGGTTGGGAAACAACCCTACCACTGCGTCGAGGCATTCCCAACGATTGAGAAGGACGAGACTGACTTGAGGTGCTGGCTCCTCCATCAACTCTTGATGAAGGTCCAGCATGATCAACAACTCTTGTTGGTTCATGAGTAGCTTCATTTAGTACTAATTTACTACGCGGTACGTGGTTCCTCATGTGATCTTCCTCCAAGAACGTGGCGTTTGTCAATACAATCACCTTGTTTTCTTGTGGGTCGTAGAAAAGACCACCTCTCGTTTCTTTGGGATAGCCAACAAATTGACACAATCTTGAACGAGGTTCCAGTTTCTTCGGGTTTGTCACGAGCACGTGTGCCGGTCAACCCCAAATCCTTAAGTGTTGTAAACTAGGTTTACGCCCCTTCCAAAGTTCAAAAGGTGTTTCTGGAACACTTTTTGATGGAACACTGTTCAAGATTTGAACTGCAGTCTCTACTGCGTATCCCCAAAACGAGGCGAGCAAAATCGAGCATAGCTCATCATAGAAACGAACCATGTCCAACAAGGTTCTATTTCTCCTTTCTAACGCACCATTTTGCTGTGGTGTATTAGGTGCTGAGAGTTGAGATTTAATTCCATGTTCTATCATATAGTCCTGGAATCTCAAATCCATATACTATCCACCTCGATCGGATCGAAGTGTTTTAATTGTTTTGCCTAATGCATTCTCTACTTCTGCCTTATAGTCTTTGAACTTTTCAAGAGCTTCAGACTTGTGATGCATTAGGTATAAATAACCACACCTCAAATAATCATCTATGAATGAGATGAAATATTCGTACCCACCTCGAGCTTTAACATTCACCGGACCATAAAGATCCGAATGTACAAGTTTTAAGTGCTCTATGGCTCTGTAACCTTTTCCAGTAAAAGGTCGCTTGGTCATTTAACCTTCCAAGCAAGACTCGCAAGGCGGTAAAGAATCGTCTTCTAACTTTTTTAGAAGTCTATTCTTAGACAGTCTCTCAATCTGGTTGAGATTAATATGACCAAGTCTAAGATGCCATAGATAGGTATTCTTGTTTGGAGAAATTCTTTGCCTTTTATTTTGAGTGTTAGCATTCGTAAACATCTCATGACTTAAAATTGCTTTCGTTTTGTTCGGTTTCAGTACATACAAGCTATTTTTCAATTTAGCAGAACAAATATTGACACCCTCTTTCAAAATGAACGCTTCATTTATCGAAAAAGAAATACAATATCCAAGTTTTATTAAACAAGAGATAAAAATTAAGTTCCTTTTAAGCTTAGGAACTATATACAGATGTTTTAAGAAAAGAAATCTATCTCCGAAAACTAGCTTTGCATCTCCCACTGCACGAGCTGAGACGACGTCTCCCGTTCCGACCCTGAGCATCATGTCACCCTCTTCGAGCTCCTTGAAGGAACTAGTTTCCTGAAATGAAGAGCAAACGTGATTAGTGGCTCCTGAATCAAGTATCCAGGTAAAATCATCATTTTTCACTAAACAAGTTTCAAGAATAAGTAAATCTGATTTACCTTTCTTCTCTTTGAGCTCAGCAAGGTACTTTGGGCAGTTTTGCTTCCAGTGCCCATCCACGTTGCAGTGGAAACATTTTCCTTTATCTGCAACCTTGGCTTTTCCCTTGCCTTTGTCAGCAGCAGGTGCCTTCCCTTTCCCTCATATTTTCTTCTTTTGGGTCTTCTTAAGCACAGAAGATGAGCTACAAGACTTAGTCCCAGAGGATGAATCTTTCTGGAACCTTCTGGAATGGGCAAACATATTTTCCTCTCCATCAGCCTGTCCCTTATTCTTCACAAGAGACTGGAAAGTTTGTAGTTCATTTAGGAGAGTAGGCAGGTTATACTCTATCTTGTTCATCACCGCATTGCTGCGGAATTGCAGGAAACTCTTCGAAAGAGATTCCAGGATGAATGATACCTGACTTTGCTCGTCAATGACCGCTCCGTTCATCTCTGCCACGTTGAAGTGGACCATCAGATCAAGAACGTGTTCTCTCACCGATGACCCCTCCTTCATATGGGAGTTATAAACGTATGTGAGGAATTCATGCTGAATCTGTCTAGACGGTTGTCCAAACATTTCCTGCAGTGAACTCATGATCTCACGAGCTGAGACCATGCCCTTGTACTTTTTGGCCAGAACTTCTGAAACACTAGCCAAAATGTAGACCTTGGCCTTATCATTGGCCTTGATCCAGCGGTCGTACGCCTCCTTAACAAATTGAGGAGCGTTACGAGCAGGGACCTGAGGACATTCCTCAGTCAGTACAGACCATAGGTCATCAACAACCAAAATCGTATTCAGGTTGGATTTCTACGTAGTAAAATTCTCACCAGTTAAACGGTCGCTTTTAAGTAAGGCTATAAAAGAGGACGACATGCTGAAAATAAAAAATAGTTATAATTAGTTATGCCTTTTAACCCATTGTAAAAACCAATCAAATTTAACAAGATTATTAAAGAACCCTAGTGTTTAAACTAAACCCACTGTTTAAACCTTTAATTTTGCAACGATACTTCAAGGGTTTAGAACAAAAGCCTCCGTCGGGCGATCAGTCATTCCTCCTTTGAATTGAGACTTTCTCAGCCAATTCCCATTACCAGAACATCTCATGGCCGAATGGTCCTTAGCTATCGTTTGTTTGGTCAAGGACTTGTTAACTACCTTAACTCATCCTGTAAATGTGACCCTACCATTTTCAGATCCAATAGGCCCGAGCCAACAGGCTACTATTAAGAAAGACAACTGTTGGCAAACAACCTAAGAGACCCTATCCATTTTTGGAGTTCGCGGTATTCCGATCCCTATAGTCAGACCCTCTGTAGGGTTTGGCAATTCCAGGACAACCTAGCATGCGGACTATAGAAATCTCACGGTGCGACCTAATTGAGGAGATCGTAGGAGACGTTGACATGCGTCCTGCTCCCATTTACTATGGATACTTCCCTCATTCACCTTGGTATTGAACCATGCAAACACATACCGTAGGGGGACTCCCTATTGACGCCACATAGCCGAGCATGGAACTCACGGTGTGAACTCTTGAGGACGTGAGAGTAAACTCGATGCAAACATCTCGTTTTCTCCCATTGAAGTTCCTAAGATTAGGGCATAGGTTTAACTTAGTCGGATTCTTCCTAAAAGAATCTATCTAAGTCTATGCCTATTATAACTATTATAACTAGGTCTTTTAACCTTATGTCTAGGTGAATAAACATTTTAATTACCTAGAGATAAAATAAAACTAAGGTTAATTCAACTCAGGCTCCGGGTCAGTTCCCAGGTAGGAGGAGTTCCGTTAATCGTCAGCTTAAGTACCCCCAACCTTAGACAGAAGTTCACCGGTAGAGTTCCCTTATAACCAAAGTCCTAAAGTCCTACTATATTTTAAACTATTTAAAATACTACGTAAGACTAATATCTAATCCTATTTAAAATACTACCTAGGATTTCTAGTTTATTAACCCTCTAATAAACCCGTTGACGCTACTGTAATTTATAAGACTCTCTGATTAAATTTCACTCCCAAGTCAGTTCCCAGGTAGGGTTGTTCCGTTTCCGTCAGCTTAAATACCCCACCCTAGACAGAACTTTCCTTAGACAGAGTTCCTCTTTTAATCATAGCTTATAAATTACGTGGTTCCTAATTCTAATCTAATTAGAACTAGATAACCTAAGGTCTATTATTTCCAAGTTCTAAACATTTTAAAAGTAATAATTAACCTTAAGTGGCATGCATACCATGTTATAGTGCTTGATCATTCATCACATGAATAATAAGACATTCATAGCATATTCATCTCATGAAAAATAATGCATGTCAATGTTGTCAAAAAATTAATATAACAACCTTATATTAATTAATCATGCAAACTATATAATATAACTCCTTATATTATAAATGATGCATGAAAATGCTTAACCTAAGGTGGGATTTCTAAAATACAAGCATACACTATGCATGACAATGATTATACAACAATTGCATAACTAAAATAGCAAAAATAAGACCAATTTTTGCACCCTAGAAAAAATTTTAATTAATATAATTTAATTATATTAATTGAAATTAAATATATTAAATATAAAACGTTTTTATAATTAATATATATAATAAAAAAATATTTTCTTCCCGTTGCTCCCGCGTGAAACGTATCTGGCGTTGTACGCTGCTTTTGTCATCTTCTGTCAAGCGTTGCGCAACGCCACAGCATTGTAACGCTAGAGGCTGCGTTGCAACGCTGCCTCCTATACGCGCCTTCTCCCGCAAGCGCAACGTTGCAACGCCGATGAACAGCGTTGCAACGCTGCACACAGACAACAGCTTGATTTCTCCAAATCTAGCTCGTTTTCGCCCCGATCATCTCAGCAACCGCTTTGCCTCGATCGACATGGACATACAGACTCGATTTACAATTAAATTTGTCCAAAACACCGGGCCCTTACATTGAACATTTCAATGAAAATGGTAAATCTAAGTGTCAAAATTGAAAGCATCTAATTTTGCAAAACCATTCATACATCTCATGCAAAAATAGTAAATCCCACCTTGTTCTTGAAAAAACTAGAACATAAATCAAGGACAGAATTGGTCTCTGATACCAATTGAAGGGAATTGAACTCCCCGCAGCGGAAGCGATTGCGAATCCCGCGCTCTTGATTTAGTTACAACGGTAAATTGAAGAACATGAAACACTAGATTAAGCATAAAATTAGTATTGACAACAAGATATTACCTTTGAAGAACCTTTCTTAAAGTGCTCCTCCTCTCTCACAATCAAGATCACAGCAACTCGAACTCGTACGAACACCGACACTACCACCAAATCTTCTCCATTGTTCTCTAAATGAGGGAGGAAGGTGGGTTCCCTTTAGGAGTGGTGAGGTATTTTGTGAGAGAGATGTGTGTTTTGGAACTCTTCCAACAACACAACAAGGGAGCTTGTAAAACCTTAGAATATCTTTTTTTTTTAGTTGCATCTCATGCAACCAGATATATAGGGGAATGGGATGGAAATGACCATCCTACCCCTCCTTTAATCTATCTTTAGTATATAGTTTATATATGAATCTAATTCACATTAAAACTATATATTATATCAATTATATCATATATAATATATATAACTCATCATGTATGAAATTGAACACTGCAATTTCACTCCTAACTTTATACCCTCAATATTACAATGTTGAGCCAATGGAGGGATCTAATGGACCTACAGATCATGAGCTCCAATGATGTGAGATTAACTGATCAAACTCTTTGATGCACTTAATCAATATTCATTAACTACAAGTCACTCCACTATAGTCTTGTAGCTGCACTCTCCTCAGTGTAGATATTATTGTGTCTACTGATACAGTCATTACCATGAGTCGACCCTTCACAGGTTCTTCGTAATCACAGCTGGATCAAATTACAGTTTTACCCCTGTGATTACCTCATTGCTCCTTAAGCACCACTGATCCTCTAATGAAAAACAAGTCTAAGGTCATACTTTATACTCATACCCTCATAGAGGGCGGGGCCCCGTTGTTCAAGACCTGGAGTCAATTCTTAAGGGAACAACCTATCTAATTCCTCAGTAGAGGAATGAGTGAATTCCATCTTGCGCAGTTAAGTTCCCAGCTACGTACGAGTTATTCTTGGATTAGGGTCTGATCTCAGCACCAGTGCATATAGTGCCGGGTGGATCGGGAAGCTTCATGGTTTACAGTGATGCTTCTAAGAAGGGCTTGGGTTGTGTTTTGATGCAGAATGGCAAGGTAATTACCTACGCCTCTCAACAGTTGAAAGACTACAAGAGAAACTAAACGACTCATGACTTGGAGTTAGTTGCAGTGGTCTTTTCCTTGAACATCTGGAGACACTATTTATATGGTTAGAGCCAGATGTATACAGACCACAAGAGTTTGAAATATTTGTTTACCTAGAAGGAGTTGAATATGAGACAGTAGAGGTGGTTGGAGCTAGTGAAAGATTACAAGATTGAGATCTTGTATCACCCGGGTAAGGCAAATGTAGTTGCCGATGCCCTTAGTCAAAAGGTAGCTCACACCTCAACCCTAGTCACAAAAGAGTTTCATCAGCGAACCGATATGGAACGTGCTGGTTGTTGGGATTTTTGTCTTATTCTCGTGTTTGTAAATTACTGTTTGAAATTAATAAGAGTTATTTATTTCATTACATTGTGTCTCGCAATATTTACAAACTTTTCCAATAAACTAAGCTCTAGGGTCATTGAATTTATGAGAGAACTAGAACTTGAATGGTGTGTAGTGGACACACAAGGGGGATCACGTTCGAGTTAATGACCCGAATGGTCTACAATATATGGATAGGGTTGGAGACCTAATCTCGATACACTTGTGGATGCGCCCGCTTTGTATTAGATACAAACGACGTGATCTGACTCGTTCATGTGGTTGACATGCGAGTGGGGGCATCTTGTGCAATGAGACTGTACACGACCGGACCGTGAATTATTAGACCTACTGATGTAACACTATTGACAATAAGCACTAATAACTTTGTAGATGACCATTAGTGACTCGACCTCAATCCTGAGCGTGTTACGGACTCCTGTCTGCGGGGTCTGTCTTTTGACTAGTACGGGTGAGGGTGGTAACAGTTACTCGCCCAATATGCCTATCTTCTAAGGGACAGGACCATGTAGGGAGCTGGGAACTTAACTACGCGAGATGGAATTCACTCGTTCCCGCCTTTGGGGAAACTAGAGGGGTTGTTCCTTAAATCATGCTCAGCAGGCTAGGACAACGGGCGCCCACCTTCTCACTGGCCCGAGAAGGGTGTTGTGTATGGTTGGACCATCACAATATGTTGTTCATTAGAGGGGCAGTCTACGAACAACCTGTGAAGGGTCGACTCATGGGCATTGGTTATATCAGTGGACACGTAATATTCTGCACTGACGGGAGTGCAGCTATGAGATATAGTGGAGTGTTACCGTAGCTAATGAATGTTGATTAACTGGGTCAAAGTGTTTGACAGGTTAATCTCGGATCATTGGAGCCCGTCACTATAGGTCCATTAGGTCCCTCGGTTGGCTCAATCTGGGTTAAAAGAAGGGTTAATGTTTTGGTACGAAATTGAAGTGTTCAATTTCACTTAAAGGCCATTGATGTCATTTATATGAGATATGAATGATATAATACATAGTTTAATGTGAATAACATTCATAATAAACTATAGGTTAGCCTAATTGTTGAATTAGGACTAATTGGAGAAATTAATTGTGAGAAATTAAATTGGATGTGATTCAATTAAATTAATCAACAATTATTGCAAATGAGATTTGCAATATGAGATATGAGATATCTTATATTATGTGGTTATGCAAGTGAGATTTGCATAACCTATGGTTGTGGTATAATGGTAATAATGTGGAGATTTTAACTCTATCATTCCCACTATTTAAACCCTTCTTGCAAGAAGGATTGTAAGCAATACTCTCATTTTTTGGATTCTCACACAAAAAGAAGAGTTTCTCTCAACACTTTTCTCTCAAGTCTCCTCCCTCTCCAAATCACTAGAGTCCCACAACTCTCCTTCTTCCAAAGGAAGAACAACCGAGAAGGCTTTTGGTAGTGTTCGGATTCTGTTCGAGGGAAGCGTTCGTTGAGATCGAGAAGCACGAAGTGTTCGTGATCAAAGAAGATTTTTGAAGAATTGTCTACAACAAGTAAGTACATTCTTTTCGCTGTAAATTCTTCCTCTGTTGCATGTTTAGCCTAGATCTAAGAGTTAGATCGTTTTAACAAAATTCAAGTAGCATCATGATACCTTGACGATTCGATCGTCTTCCACTGCGCGAGGATTTTCATTCCCTACAATTGGTATCAGAGCCATTTCGATGGTTCTTCATTATGCACTGTTATTTGTCAAAATAGGTTGGTATTTTACTTTAAATTCATGAGATGAATGTTGGTTTCCGAAGTTGGATGTTTTCAGTTTTGGCACTAGAATAGATTTACAATTTATGTTGATGAGATCAATATAAGGAACCGTTGTTTTGGGGCATTTTTTTGTAAATCAAGTCTGTAAAGTCCGAGTCCTTAGTAGCAAGAGTTGCTGTGAAGAAATCGGAGCAGAAACAGGCATTTTTCGAAGTAAAAGCAGCAAAGGAGTTTACTGTACAGGCGACGGCGTTGAGACGCTAGGCGCGCTGCAGGACAGCGTTGCAACGCTAGGTGTAGCGTTGCAACGCCGCTGGCGTTGAGAACGCTGGGTCGACGCTGGTAGCGGCAATGTTGCAACGCTGCCCACGACGTTGCAACGCTGCATGCGTTTAGGGGCAGTTCGCGAGAATTTCCAGACGTGGGCAATTGCTGGTGGCTTAGTGGGCAGTTTGTTTTACGAAATTAATTTGTATTTTTAATTTTATTTTTGTAAAATGTAATCTTTATTTATTTATTTAATTATTTTTTTAAATAATATTAATATAAGTGTTATATTAATGTTATTTAATTAAATAATTACCCCTAGGTGCAAAAATCGGTCCATTTTTGCTATTTAATTATTATATGCATGAGATGTATGATTTAATTAAATTCGATGTGCATAATGTATGCCATGTAGATTTAAAATCCCACCTTAGGTTAAACATTTTCATGCATCATTTATATTATAAGAGTTATAATATATAGTTTGCATGATAGGTTATATTATAAGAGTTATAATATAATTAAATGCATGTTTAATTTAATCAATATAAGGGTTATATTTTTTAGATTAAAGTATGCTCGTGCATTTATATTCATGTGATGAATTATATTATGTTATAGTATATAGTTATTCATGTGAAGCACTATAACATAGAAATGCATGCAACCTAAGTTATTATTAGTTTTAAAGAGTTTAGAACTTAAATAATTAGACTTAGGTTTTCTTTTTCTAATGAGATTAGAAATTAGGAAATCAAAAGTTAGTCTATTTATGGAGATTGATTAGTAACTCTGTCTAAGGATAGTTTTGTATAAGGCAGGGGTATTTAAGTTGACGCTTGCGGAACACCCTTACCTGGAAACCGACACGGGAGTGAATTCGATCCGGAGATTCTTAGATTATACTTATCCCGAGTCTTAGCTAATTAAAAGTGTTTTAATTTACTCACATAGATCTAAGTTATAATGTGATTATAGACTTAGGTTAATACCATATAAGAGTTATATTGGTAGACTTAGGTAAATTTTAGTCGGTTTATCTAGGTCAATCCCTACTAAAATTAAAGTGCTGAATGGGAGGAAATAAAGTGTATGAGATACATTTGAATTTCCAACCACAAATCTCTTTTAAGTCCGCACCGTGAGATCTATACTCGGCCTCGTGGCGCAAATGGGAGTGTCCCGCTTCGGGTGGCATTTGTATAGGTCAATATCATCGTGGATGGAGAGAGTACTTATAGTGAGTGGGAGCGGGACTTGTGAAAACGAGACCCACGATCTTTTCTTTTGATTCACACCGTGAGATGCCTATGATCCGCCTGCTAGTTTGGCCTGGACCAGACAATCCCTTCGGAGGGCCTGATCATGGGAGTCGGAACATCGTGAATTCCAGAAAGGGATACAGTTTCCTAGTTGGTTTTCCTTCTTGGTTCACCCTTCGGTGGCTATTGTATGGACGAATGCTTGGAAACTTAAAGATTGAGGGTGACACTCGCAGAATTCGTTAAGTGTTAATGAATTCAATCGAACAAAGGTAATTGGACGCCTAATGGAATAAGAGTTATTATGGGATAAGGGTCTGATCGAGAAAGTCTCGTCCTAGAGGAGGAGTGTTCTGGTCACCCTTCGGTGGCGGTCATTCTAAACCTTTAGGTATCATTGCAAAATTTTGAACGACCTAGGGATCATGAAACAATTTTGCTAAAACTTGATTGGATTTCAAAACTTTTTTGCGAGACTAACACAAAGTTTTCTTAATTTTTCAGCTTAAAACATGTCTAGCGCAATTATAGCTCTACTCGCGTCCGATAAATTAGTGGGAGATAATTACCAAAGTTGGAAAAACAACATCAACACAATTTTGGTAATTAACGACATTAAGCTCGTGCTCTCTGAGGAGTGTCCTCAGATGCCGGGCTCGACTGCGTCACGAAGTGTTCGCGATGCATACGATCGATGGATCAGGGCCAATGAAAAGGCCATGGTCTACATCATTGCCAGCATGTCTGATGTTTTGGCAAAGAAGCATGAGTTGATGGTCACCACCAAGGAGATCATGGAGTCCTTGCAGGAAATGTTTGGACAACAGTCTTTTCAGGTCCGACATGACTCGCTCAAATACGTCTTCAATGCACAGATGAAAGAGGGGTCGTCTGTCCGTGAACATGTTCTAGACATGATAACCCACTTTAATCTGGCTGAGATGAACGGGGCTTCAATCGATGAGTCGAGCCAAGTCAGTTTTATTTTGGAGACTCTTCCGAAGAGTTTCCTTCAGTTTCGTAGCAATGTTGTTATGAACCAAATTAGCTACACTCTAACTACCCTCCTCGATGAGCTACAAAATTTCCAGTCCTTGAACAAGGTCAAGGCATCGGAATCTGAGGCAAATGTTGCCTACAGGTCTTATCACAAGGGTTCGACCTCTGGGACGAACCCTGATGCTCCTTCACGCCCGAAAGGGAAGAAGAGGATGAAGAGGGGTAAAACTAACCGAGCTGTCGTCCACAAGGGCAAGAAGGTCAACGACGTTGCAGAGAAAGGAAAGCGTTTCCACTGCAATGGGGGCGGACACTGGAAGAGGAACTGTCGCAAATTCAAGGCCGAGAGGAAGAATCAAGGTAAATGTGATTTACTTGTGATAGAAACCTGTTTAGTGGAGAGTATTGACTCTGTCTGGATATTGGATTCGGGCGCCACAAACAATGTTTGTTCTTCTTTTCGAGATTGATTCTGGCGACCCATCGCGCGAGAGGGTGAAGTGACTCTACGGGTTGGATCCATGGAGCTTGTCTCTGCTGCAGCGATCGGCACGGTGAAGCTACACTTTGGCGGGAAGTACTTATTATTAGATAATTTGTACATTGTACCAGGGTTTACTAGAAACCTTGTTTCCATTTCCTGCCTAATTGAACAATCTATATGTGTTTCTTTTGAATTAAATAAAGCGTTTATTTCTTTCAAAGGCAATGTTATTTGTTTAGCTTCACTTCAGCATAATCTGTATGTTTTGAAACCTAATTCGGTCAAAAGTGTTTTGAATACTGAATTGTTTAAAACTGTAGAAACACGAACTAAGAAAGCGAAAGTTTCTCCTAAGGAAAATGCCAATCTTTGGCATCTACGGTTAGGGCACATTAATCTCAATAGGATTGAGAAACTAGTGAAGAGTGGACTTCTAAACGAGTTGGAAGAAAACTCTTTGCCGGTGTGTGAGTCATGCCTTGAGGGAAAGATGACCAAACGTCCTTTTAGTGGAAAAGGATATAGAGCCAAAGAGCATCTTGAGTTAGTACATTCTGACCTCCGTGGTCCGATGAATGTTAAAGCTCGAGGCGGTTATGAATACTTCGTGTCTTTCATAGACGATTACTCGAGGTATGGGTAGATTTACCTAATGCACAAGAAGCCTGAAACTCTTGAAAAGTTCAAGGAGTACAAGACTGAGGTTGAGAAACTTTTAGGTAAATCGCTTAAAAAACTTCGATCGGATCGAGGTGGAGAGTACATGGACACTGAATTCTAGGACTATATGATAGAACACGGAATTACATCCCAACTCTCAGCACCTAGTATGCCACAGCAGAATGGTGTATCAGAGAGGAGAAAAAGAACCTTGTTGGACATGGTTCGGTCGATGATGAGCTATGCTCGTCTCCCTGATTCTTTTTGGGGTTATGTAGTGGAGACTGCGGTCTATATTTTGAACAATGTTCCCTCGAAGAGTGTTTGTGAAACACCTTTCGAACTCTAGAGTGGACGTAAAAGCAGTTTACATCACTTCAGAATTTGGGGATGCCCGACCCACGTGTTTGTGTCAAACCCGAAAAAGTTGGAACCCCGTTCGAAATTGTGCCTATTCGTAGGTTACCCTAAAGAGACTAGGGGTGGTCTGTTTTACGATCCTAAGGAAAATAGGGTGCTTGTGTCGACAAACGCCACTTTCCTAGAGGAAGACCACGTTAGGGATCATTTACCAAGGAGTAAGATTGTGTTAAATTAAATGGACAGTACATCAGCAAGAGTTGTTGATGGGGTTAGTACGTCAACGAGTGTTGTTGATCCTAGCACGTCTAGTCAAATCCGTTCCCAAGAGTTGGGAATTCCTCGACGTAGTGGGAGGGTTGGGAGACAGCCTGATCATTACATGGGTTTAGCTGAAACCTCAGTTGTCGCTCCTGATGATGACTGTGAGGATCCATTGACCTATGATCAGGCAATGGTTGATGTTGACAAAGACGAGTGGATTAAAGCTATGGACTAGGAAATGGAGTCTATGTACTTCAATTCTGTCTGGGAGATTGTGGATCAACCGGATGGGGTAAAATCTATTGGTTGCAAACGTTAACGTGGCATAGATGGGAAGGTTCAGGCCTTCAAAGCCCGACTAGTTGCAAAGGGTTTTACCTAGGTTGAAGGGGTTGACTATGAGGAGACCTTTTTACTGTTGCCATGGTAACGTCGATCAGGATCCTTCTGGCCATTGTCGCGCATTATGACTACGAGATATGGCAGATGGACGTCAAGACAACTTTTTTGAATGGCAAACTTGATGAGAGCATCTACATGGACCAGCCCAAAGGGTTCATTGCCCATGGCCAAGAGCAAAAGGTTTGTCGGCTTCATAGGTCAATTTATGGACTAAACAGACTTCGAGGTCTTGGAATATAAGGTTTGATGAGGCGATCAAATCTTATGGCATTGATCAAAATGTCGACGAGCCTTCTGTCTACAAGAAAATCGTTGACAAAACTGTCGCTTTTCGGTGTTGTATGTGGACGATATTCTTCTCATTAGGAATGAGGTAGAATTTCTTACTGACGTTAAGAAGTGGCTAGCTTCACAATTCCAAATGAAAGATTTGGGAGATGCTTAGTATGCTCTAGGTATCCAGATCGTCCGGAACCGCAAGAACAGAACGCTAGCCTTGTCTAAGGCGTCTTATATTGACAAGATGTTGTCTAGATATAAGATGCAGAACTCCAAGAAGGGCTTGCTGCCTTTCAGGCATGGGGTTCACTTGTCTAAGGATCAGTGTCCTAAGACTCCTCATGATGTTGAGGATATGAGACCGGATTCCATATGCTTCACCGTAGGGAGCCTGATGTATGCCATGTTGTGTACTAGGCCCGGCGTCACGTTATGCAAAGAGGAATTGTCGGTGAGATATCACCCAATCTAGGATTAGATCACTGGACAGCCGTAAAGGCAATCCTCAATTACCTTAGGAGAACGAGGAACTACAGCTTAATGTATTGCAGTGGGGATTTGATCCTTACGGGATACACGGATTCCGTAAGGATCAAATCCACTTCGGGGTCAGCCTTCATTCTGAATGGAGGACCTATAGTATGGCGAAGCATCAAGCACGGATGCATCGCTGATTCCACTATGGAAGCGGAGTATGTTGCAGCTTGTGAAGCTGCAAAGGAAGTTGTTTGGCTTAGGAAGTCCATGACCGATTTGGAAGTTGTTCCAAATATGAACCTGCCGATCACGCTATTCTGTGATAACAGTGGTGCAGTAGCCAACTCACGTGAGCCTCGGATCCATAAGAGAGGTAAACACATTGAGCGCAAGTATCATCTGATACGGGAGATTGTGCACCGCGAGACGCGTGATAATCCACGCAGATAGGCGTCGAGCACAACGTAGGTGATCCATTTACAAAGCCCTTCACGTCTAAGGTGTTTGATGGTCACCTAGAGAGTCTAGGTCTTCGAGAGCTTCCTGACTAGGGTAAGTGAGAGATGTGTAAACGGGTATTCAATGCCCTAGCTATTGTATTACTTTATTGTAATTTATGTACATTTCAGAAATGTATTTTCTCCACTAGCTAAGTCCAAGTGGGAGTTTGTTGGGATTTGTTTTCCTATTCTCGTGTTTGTAAATTATTGTTTGAAATTAATAAGAGTTATTTATTTCATTACTTTGTGTCTCGCAATATTTATAAACTTTTCCAATAAACTAAGCTCCAGGGTCATTGAATTTATCAGAGAACTAGAGCTTGAACGGTGTGTAGTGGACACACAGGGAGGATCACGTTCGAGTTAATGACCCGAACGGTCTCACGATATATGGATAGGGTCGGAGACCTAATCCTGGATACACTGTGGATGCGATCTGCTTTGTACTAGATACAAACGAGGTGATCTGACTCGTTCATGTGGTTGACATGCGAGTGGGGGCATCCTGTGCATTGAGATTGTACAAGACCGGACCGTGAATTATTAGACCTACTGATGTATCACCGTTGACAGTAAGGACTAAAAACTTTGTAGATGACCATTAGTGACTCGACACAATCCTTAGCGTGTTACGGACTCCACATCTGCGAAGTCCGTCCTTTGACTAGTAATACGGGTGAGGGTGGTCACGATTACTCGCCCAATATGCCTATCTTCTCAGGGACATGACCAAGTAGGGAGCTGGGAACTTAACTATACGAGATGGAATTCACTCGTTCCCGCCTTTAGGGAAGCTAGAGCGGTTGTTCCCTTAAGTACTGTCTACAGAGCTTGGACAACGGGCGCCCACCTTCTCACTGGCCCGAGAAGAGTGTTGTGTATGGTTGGACCATCACAATATGTTATTCAGTAGAGGAGCAGTGGGGACTTAGGGAACAAGAGATAGACATAGGGGTAAAACGATAATTTAACCCCACCGTGTCTACGAACAACCTGTGAAGGGTCGACTCATGGGCATTGGTTATATCAGTGGACACGTAATATTCTACACTAACGGGAGTGCAGCTACGGGCTATAGTGGAGTGTTACCATAGGAAATGAATGTTGATTAACCGGGTAAAAGAGTTTGACAGGTTAATCTCGGATCATTGGAGCCTGTCACTGTAGGTCCATTGGGTCCCTCGGTTGGCTCAATCTGGGTTAAAAAAGGGTTAATGTTTTGGTATGAAATTGAAGTGTTCAATTTCACTTAAAGTGCATTTATGTCATTTATATGGGATATGAATGATATAATATTTAGTTTAATGTGAATGAGATTCATAATAAACTATAGGTTAGCCTAATTGTTGAATTAGGGCTAATTGGAGAAATTAATTGAGAGAAATTAAATTGGATGTGATTCAATTTAATTAATACACAATTATTGCAAATGAGATTTGCAATATGAGATATGAGATATCTTATATTATGTGGTTATGCAATAATGTGGAGATTTTAACTCCATCATTCCCACTATTTAAACCCTTCTTGCAAGAAGGATTGTAAGCAATACTCTCATATCTCATATTTTTGGATTCTCACCAAAAAATAAGAGTTTTTCTCAACACTTTTCTATCAAGTCTCCTCCCTCTCCAAATCACTAGAGTCCCACAACTCTCCTTCTTCCAAAGGAAGAACAACCGAGAAGGCTTTTGGTAGTGTTCGGATTCTGTTCGAGGGAAGCGTTCGATGAGATCGAGAAGCAGGAAGTGTTCGTGATCAAGGAAGATTTTTTAAGAATTGTCTACAACAAGTAAGTACATTCTTCTCGCTGTAAATTCTTCCTTGTTGCATGTTTAGCCTAGTTCTAAGAGTTAGATCGTTTAAACAAAATTCAAGTAGCATGATGATACCTTGACGATTCGATCGTCTTCCGCTGCGCGGGGATTTTCATTCCCTACACTTGTATAGCTGTGATGGTAGGTCAGGTCATGGCTCAGTTTAACCAGTTGACAGTGCAACGGACTTTGAGACAATGAATTTTAGACTCCCAACAGGGGATCCCAAACCTTGAGGATTGGTGGAATTAGGCCAAGTCGGACCAAGAGAGTGAGTTCGCAGTGTCGTCGGATCGGGGTTTGTTGTTCAAAGGGCGGTTGTGTGTCCCAGATGTAGATGGTCTCAAGGAAGAAGTCATAGTCGAGGCTTACAGTTCTCCTTTTTCAGGTCATCCAGGTAGCACTAAAATGTATCAGGACATGAAGCAGTTTTACTGGTGGAGAAGGACGTAGCAGAATTGGTTGGCAGGTGTCTAGTGTGTCAGCAGGTTAAAGCCCCAAGGCAGAAGCCGGCAAAGTTGTTGCAACCCTTAGAGGTACCATAGTGGAAATGGGAAGAGATTTTGATGGACTTCATTTTCTGTTTACACCGAACGGTTGGAGGATTCACAGTAGTTTTGATGATGGATGATAGGCTTACAAAGACGACACATTTCTTTCTCGAGAAACTGACTTACACTGTGGAAAATTGGGCAAAGTTGTTCATGGAGGAAGTTGTCAGGTTACACGGAGTCCCGACGGAGATAGTCTCTGATAGGGACCCTCGTTTCACATCTAACTTATGGATGAGGTTCCAGAGGGCTCTATGTAAGCCCTAAACTCTATTTTCTTTAATCATTTTGCACTCGTACTTGATGTTTTGAAATATGCAAAATGATATAGGTTGCACTAAAGGATGTCGTGATCGGATTTGGGAATCTATTTAATTGAGAGCTACAATGTGTTAAAAGCTTCACAAGGAGGTAGGTAAGCCATTGAAATAAGCATATTAAAAGTTGAATTGAAGTAAGTTAAAAGCTTTAGCAAATTGGGAAATTTAAGATGCAATATGTATTGAATGGAAGATCTTATACCTCACAAACTTAGTATAAGTTGACTAAATGCTTAGGGTTTATTTACATACTTATTTTGGTGTTTTAAAAAGGGGATTATGATGTAAATATTAAAGTTGGAGCTGGCCAAAGGAGGTGAAGCCTCGGAGTTAAACATTGCAAGTAGGTACTGTCAAATTCGTAGGAAAACAACAAGCTGCTGGAAAATGGATCATCTTCAAACGATCATATCTCGTAATTTACTGAGTAAAATTCGATGATTTTTTAGTCCAAATCTCAGAAATTTAGTGTAGAATACGAAACTGCTCGGCTTTTATAAAAATACGAATAGCACGAAGGAGAAACGTGCATAACAATGAGAGGTGTTCATGGTTCTCGGGTAGCAGAAGAGTGTGAGGGGATCAGTCTGTTTTGAGCTCTTGAGGAGGAATTAGAAGCTGAAATTTTGAGGCAAGTAAGCTAAGATGTTGTACTTGAGGTCTATCAAAAACTTTTTGGTGGATGTTTTGATAAATTTTGAGAAACCCAAATTGAAAGTTGAATCTGAAATCTTAGGTGCAAAGAAAAAAACTGCTAGTAAGAGATTGAAGGAGATGTGCTTCCATTTCTAGATACCTTACAACCAAGGCAAACGGAGATAGGAATAGCTTATAATCCTTGGAACTCTTTTGGTGATTGTGAGTGACTCTATTTTAGAACCATACTTAACCTTTGTTTTTGCTTCAAAAGCATAAATGTTGATCATTGAATCATGCTTGAATTAATTTTGTATAGTTTCATGGAGTTTTTGACAGAATGTTCTTGATGGAACATAAGCGTGTTTTGAATTACTATACAGCTATATATTCAAGTATGATTTCCTCTAGAGAATGCTTTGTGTAGATTGACTTGGAAACATGTTTAGGAAAGTAATATGCAAATATTGAGAAATTGTTGTATGTGTTTTGAAAAGATGATTTCCATTGTAAACAAAGTATGCCCCTGTATGTCGTTAACCCCCAGTACTGAAGGACATAGAGAAGGTACTTGGGAGGGAAGAATCGTGTTTTCCCGATACTGAAGGACAATGAGAAGGTATTCGGTTAGTAAATGGTTTTATCCTAATACTGAAGGACATGGAGAAGGTATTAGGAAAAATCAAAGTGGCCAATGACATTCCACGTGCACGTGAAAGAGATATGAATATTGTTTGTATAAGATAACTCTACCACCGCTAGGGTTTGAAGCGATATCATGCCATGAGTTTTATTGTTATGAGCTTCTACGTTGTTGGTCTAACTATTCTTCACGATAGTACTACATTATAAGCTTTTTTGTTCTACAGAAGTGGTTACTTAAACCTGTAAATTTATAGCATGGCTTAATTATGTTTACAAACAAGTTTTTAGCTATTCTCTATTTATAGCCTTTCCATTATTATGCTTGACCTTTACGCTTATAATGTTTTAAAAATAGACACTCACTGGGCTTTCCAAATTTCACGTTTTATGTTATGTTACCCTTCCTGTGCGAGGCGAGTTCCGGTGCTTAGCCTTGACAAGACTGCTTTTGCCACCACGTCGTTTTAGCTCCTTGTATATACACTTTCTTATGTATATGGTTTGTAGTGAAAAGATATTAGTTGGGTTGTAATAAACTTGAAGGCTTTATGACTAGCTAAAGAACATAGTACTGGAAGTGAATGTGTCGTGCTTATATCAGTATTCAATGTTCAATCTTGCTTGTTCAAACGTGTTGTGTTGCGTTTAATTTTAGGTTAAGTCTTTGGTTAGTCAGGGAGAGGAAGTAAGAGAGTTGGTTGTCTCTGTCTTTGCATCTCTTCCTAGGTTAGGCAAGTAAGCTGGTAGGGGGTGTGACACTCTAGGAGCAGAGTGTAGTTTCAACACAGCTTTTCACCCTCAGACGAACGGTCAGACCGAAAGGTTGAATCAGATATTGGAAGATATGCTCCGTGAAAGAAATGAGAATCCCCGCGCTATGCTCCGTGAAAGAAATGAGAATCCCCGCGCAATGGAAGACGATCGAATCGGCGTGGTATCGTTATGCAATTTGATTTCTTAAAATTAAACTATCTAATAGTATAAGGTTAAACATGCTAAAATTGAAGGAAAACAACAAGGATAATTCTACTTACTTGTTGAAGACCGTCTTCAAATTTCCTTCTTCCGATCACGAACTCTTCGTGCTCTTCTCAACGAACGGATAACTCCACTCGATTTCTCGGTTGTTCTACTTTAGGTAGAAGGAGAATGGTGGGATTCTTTGTTTCTGGTGAAGGGAGGAGACTTTGAGAGAGAATTCAATTTGCTTCTTTTGGCGAGAATTCCAAAAAATGAGCAAAAGCTTAATGAACCCTTCTTACAAAGGGGTTTATATAATGGTGATAGGAGGAGTTGAAATCTCCACCTATTTACCATTTTACCACAACCATAGGTTATGCAAATCATATTTGTATAACCACATATAATAAGATATCTCATATCTTATTTTATAAATCACATTTGTATTATTGTGGATTTTTAAATTTAATCACATTCAATTCTGTCAATCTAATTTCTCCAAGTTAGCCCTAATTGAACAATTAGGCTAACCTATAGTTTATTATGAATCTCATTCACATTACACTCTATTATATATCATTTATATCTCATATAAATGTCATAATTACCCTTTAGTGAACTTGAAAACTTCAAATTCACACAAAAAATGTAAACCTACTATTAATCCAGTTTGAGTCAACCGAGGGACCTTATGGACCTACAGTGACGAGCTTCAATGATCTGAGATTAACCTGTCAAACTCTTTGACACAGTTAATCAACATTCATTATCTATGGTAACACTCCACTAAACCCCGTAGTTGCACTCCCGTCAGTGTAAGAAAAGATGTGTCCTTTAGTATAACCAATACCCATGAGTCGACCCATCACAGGTTGTTCGTAGACACTATTGGGTCAAATTACAGTTTTACCTCTGTGTCTACTTCTTGCTCCTTTCGTTTCCACTGCTCCTTTAATGAACAACAACGTTGTAATGGTCCAACCACACACAACACCTCTCTCATACCAGTGAGAGGGTGGGCACCCGTTGTCCAAGTCCGTGAGACAGCTGTTGCGTGATATTTATGATATTGCATTACCGTAGTGTACGAGTCAAGTTTTAGTATAGTGATTTATCAGTCCAAGTATCGTCCTCGGGAATGGGTTTCTAGATTAATTAATTACTAAGGTACTAATTCTCAATTTTAGCTAAAGAAACACAACATGGATAGTTGATTTGAAAGTAAAAACAAGCAAACAAACAAACATGTGGAGACACGAATTGATAAAATGGTGGGAAGTTATTATACAAGTTAATGACTCAATTAACACATGCATTAAACCAATGAGATGAAATTATAAACAAGAAGTAAAATACTCAAGAAAATCTCTCGATTATTAGTGAGCCTCACACATGCAATAACTTCATAGTCTCCATATGAACCTACAACATGCATGGCATTAAGCAACTTCTTTATGTGTTTCCCTAAGAATTCTAAGTCATTCTCATGCCAGATTTCTAAGGTTTTTGATAATTTGACTCTATTTTAAGCTTTATCTCTCGAGTCCACTTAAACAACAAATAAAGAAGTAAAGAACGAATTGCCAAAAATGAAGGCAAAACATGCTTCAATACATAGCAAGAAAGTCATAACAAGCAAATCAACTCCTAACTACAATGTTTAGCTACTCTAAATCACATGAAAACCAAACTAAACAAGTAGAAAACGTCTTAGAACGCTATTACAAATTGAAAGAAAAGGAAATTAAACTTAGGTGTTGTAAGCCCTAAACCCTATTCTCTTTTATCATTGATCACTCGTTCATGATGTTTTGAAATAAGCAAAGTCGTATAGGTTGCACTAAACGATGTCGTGATCGAATTTGGGAATCTATTGAATTTGGAGCTACAATGTGTCTAAACTTCATAAGGGGATAGGTAAACCATTGAAATAAGCATATTAAAAGTTGCATTGAAGTAAGTTCAACTCATTAGCAAATTGGAGGAGTTTAAGGTGCATCAAGTATTGAATGGAAGATCATATGTCTTACAAACTTAGGATAAGTTGGCTAAATGCTTAAAGTTTATTTACACACTTATTTTGTTGTTTTAAAAAGGTGATTAAGATGTAAAAACTGAAGGAGGAGCTGGCAAAGGGAGGTGAAGCTTCGGAGTTAAACAAGCCAAGTAGGTGCTGTCAAATTCACAGAAAAACAGCAAGCAGCTGGAAAACGGGTCATCTTCAATCGACCATATCTCTCTATCTACTAAACCAAATTCGATGATTTTTGTGTCAAAATCTCAGAAATTGAGTGTAGAATACGAAACTGGTCGGCTTTGCAGAAAAAAACAAGAGGACGAAGGAGAAAAGAGCAGAACAGTGAAGGGTGTTCAAGTTTCTCGGGTAGCAGAACAGTATGAGGAGATCAGTCTGTTTTGAGCTCTTGAGGAGGAATTAGAAGCTAAAATTTTGAGGTAAGTAAGCTAAGCTGTTTTCCTTGAGGTTTATCAAAAAATATTTGGTAGTTGTGTTGATAAATTTTGAGGAACCCAAGCTGAAATTGGAACCTGTAGTTTTAGGTGAAAGGGAAAAACTTCTAGCAAGAGATTGAGGGAGATTTTCTTTCATTTCTATATACCTTACAATCAATTGTGTGTATGGTTATTCTAAATTGAGTTATGGGACTGAGTTAGACCTGTTTCTAAGGTGCAAGGAAAGGAATTGATGCTACTGTTTTGAAGAAGAAGGCAGAAGACAGAAGTATGCTGTCAAATTCGGGAAGTCTCTGATGTTTTTGTTGTTCGATCTGTACACTTGGGGTTAGAAGCTCTAATTTGTATGGTTCGAAAGCTTATTGAATTTCCTACAACTTTCGTGAAGAAATCGTGAGTAGAAAATGTCTAGAAGATGTCATAAATATCAGATTAAATTTGTTGTGCAGCAGGAAATCCGAATCTGAAAACAGCAGAAGTCTGTTTTGGAGAAAGTAGCCTTCGAGGTATTTCTGAACAAATCCGTTAGGAATTTCAATTTCATGTCTTCATATGATTTTTAGAGGGTTCAAAAAGGAAGAGTTTGGTATAAATTACATTATTTTTGGATAAGTAATGAAGAAGTTATGGCTGTCTGAATACAGGGCAGAAAATTTGAAAATGCTGGAAAATTTAAAAGTGTGTTTTCTTGCAAGCTTTAAGGTTAAAAATCATGAGGTCGAGGTTCTAATGGTTGGGTTGGTTTGTTTGATAGGTCAAGAGCTAATAGGTCAAGTTTACAAGCCGTGGTTCTAATTCTAATATCGTGAGTGACTGTATCTTTAAACTATGCTTGGCCCATGTTTTTCTTAATAAGCATAATTGTTGATCATTGAGTCTTGTTTGAACTAATTATGTATAGCTTCATGGAGTCCCTAACATAAAGTTCATGATGGAACCTAAGCAAGCTTGAATTAGTTGTAACTATAAATCTAAGTATGGAAACTAAATTATGAAAGTATGCTTTCCTTTAGAGAATGTTTTGTGTAAATTCACTTGGGAACATGTTTAGATGATAATGTGAAATTGTCAAGAAATTGTTGTATGTGTTATAAAGACATGATTTCCATGGTAAACAAGTTATGCCCTTGATCTTGATTAACCCCTAATCATCAAGGACATTCGAGAAGGTACTTAGGGGAATGAATCATAATTTCCCGATCTTCAAGGACAATGAGAAGGTATTCGGGTAGTAAATGGTCTTACCTTAATCTTGAAGGACATAGAGAAGGTATTAGGGAAAACCAAAGGGCCAAAGGTATTCCACGTGCACGTGAGAGAGGTATGAACCTTGTTGGTACAAATGTAACTTTACCACCTCTATGGTTCGAAAGTGGTATCACGCTATGTGGTTTATTGTTATGAGCTTCTACATTATTGATCTATCTACACTCAATATAATACTATATTATGAGTTATGTGCTATGCATAAGTGGTGACTTGTGTAAATTGGAAGCATGGTTTGTTTATGTTAAGCTAACTTCTACTTATAATCTGCCATTATTATGCTTCACCTTTGAGCTTATAATAGACACTCACCGAGCTTCCTAGCTCACGTTTTCTCTATGTCTACTCTTCCCGTGTGTGCAGACGAGTTTCAGGTGCTTAGCCATCACAAGACCTACTTGCCACCACGCCATTTAGCTCCTTGTATATACACTTTCTTTGTATATGGTTTGTAGTGAGAACATATTAGATGGGTTGTTATAAACTTGGAAACTTTATGACTATCTAAAGAACATAGTAAAGGAAGTGAATGTATTTCATATATAAGTGTATATCGTTGTTTTACTTTGCTTATTCAAACATGATGTGTTACGTCTATTTTAAGTTAAGTCTTGGGTTAGTCAAGGAAAGCCAAAGAAGAGGTTTTGTTATCTTTGTCTTTGCATCTCTTCCTAGGTTAGGCAAGTAAGTTGGGGACGGGGTGTGACAACTTGGTATCGAGCAAAAGGTTTTGGGAAGGGAACTAGGTTCATGCATTAAATGAGGAGCTTGTTGTCTTACTTATTTTAATAAGATTGTGTAATTTAGGACCATGGCTCGAGGTGGCAAACGAGGCAGGCAAGTGGAGACTGAACTCAAGAAGCTACCGGTGATAGAGGAAGAGAGGTATCGAGGGAGAGTCTAGTCATCCTCGGCAAGAGGTGAATATGGAGGAAACAGATCTTTACGCGGATAACTCAAAGATTAGTGAAAGTGTTGGATCAAAGCATGCGGATCCAAAAAGAAGTATGGCATTGAAAGACCGAAAGCCTTAGGTGCAACAACATTTGAAGGCACGGCAGATCCCGCTGATGCCGAGGTTTGGTTAAATCGATTGAGAAGTGCTTTAGGGTCATGCGATGCTCAAGACAGGAAGGTCGATTTAGCGACATTCTTACTCGAAAGGAGCGGATGATTGGTGGAAGATAACCGAGAGCGAGAAAGGGGATGCTTGGAGTGGAAAGAGTTTGAAAGGCCTTTGAAGATAAGTATTACCCGAGCTCATATCGTGATGCGAAGAGGAACGAGTTTTTAGGACTTGTTCGAAATCGATGACTATAATAGAATATGAGAAGAAGTTCACGAGAATTATCAAAGTATGCTAGCACTATTGTTGCAAACGAGAGATGATCGATGCAAGAGGTTCGAGGACGGTCTCTGAACAGAGATCGAAACGCCCGTGAAAGCAAGTTCGGAGTGGGCTGAGTTCTCCAAGCTTGTGGAGACGGTATTACGAGTAGAGCGGCTTCCGGTAGAAGACGATGAATGGGAAAAGGAACTGTAGGTGGTGGTCATACCACTTATTCTCATTGGTTTACCACGAGACCGATTCCAACGAGGAGATAGTAGGAGATTCACTCCGGTATCTCTGAAAAGGAAGCTTTAAACCCCATCGTGGTGGGCAAACTACTCCAAGGACTGGTGCAGTGGACGTGGGGAAAGACAGAGGCGGCGGGGATCAAGTTTTTCGATAGGATCGCAAGGACTCCGTCTGAAGGCAACCCAGTGAGTCGATAGCTAGTTCAAAGAAGGAAACCTTTGTGCAAAGACTTGTGGAAAGTATCATTGGGGTCGATGTTTGAGTGGCGGAAATGTATGTTTCAACCGTGGGCAAGGTGGTCACTTCAAAGGGAATGCCCCAATTAATGCAAGAAGGCATGGTGGGACAGAGAACTACATCGCATCTCGTGAACCAAAGAAAAAATATCGGGCAAATGGAGGAGAAGGCACTAGTAGTGCTAAGCAAAAGGGGCAGTGGGTCGACCCCCACAACAGGGGAAGATTTACGCCATGACACAAAGCAGGAGGCGGATGATGCACCGAGTTGTTACGGGTACACTTTCTATCTCAGAATAAACCTCGCACATGCATTACTAGATCCGGGAGCTACACATTCTTTTATCTCTAAAATGTTTCTCGCTAGCATTGTTGCGAAGTTAGAACCTTTATCTCGAGGAGTGTGTATTTATACTCCTATTGGTGATATGTCGATAGTTTGTAGTGTTTATACTAATCGTATGGTGGAAGTGAATGGTGTGACCATGACAATCGAATCGATTCCCTTAGATCTCCAAGAGTTCGACGTTATTTTGGGGATGGATTTCTTATCTAGGTATCATGCCTTAATGGACCGCCATAGGAAGGAAGTTGTGTTGAGGAAATCAAAGTGGACTGAGGTTGTGTTTAAGGGACATAGGAAGATATTGCCTACTTGTATGATATCAACTATTAAAGTCGGGAAATTATTGAAGAAAGGTTGTACAAAGATATCTTGCATATGTAGTTTGTGCACCAAAGAGTAAATCGAAACTCAAGACATTCCAGTGAGTACGTGAGTATTTAGATGTCTTCCCAGAAGAGCTAACAGCGTTGCCACCTGATCGAGAGGTGGAGTTTACCATTGACTTGATGCTAGGAACAACGCCAATATCTCAAGCCCCGTATAGGATGGCACCGAAGGAACTGAAGGAATTGAAAACTCAGTTGCAGGAGTTGGTGGATAAGGGTTATATTCGACCAAGTGTATCTCCGTGGGGAGCACCTTTGTTGTTTGTTAAAAAGAAGGATGGGACATTACGATTATGTATTGATTACCGACAACTGAATAAGGTAACAATACGTAACAAATATCCTTTGCCTCGCATAGATGACCTGTTCGATCAACTGAAGGGTGCCTCAGTGTTTTCCAAAATTGATTTACGATCGAGGATATCATCACCAAGATCAATGATTCGATGTACCAAAAACAACTTTTCGGGACAAGGTATGGGCATTATGAATTCTTGGTAATGCCATTCGGTTAACTAATGCCCCAAAGAAAGATTCATGGATCTCATGAATCGGATATTTCATCCTTACCTTGATCGGTTTGTGATAGTATTTATTGATGACATCTTGGTGTACTCAGAAAGTAGAGAAAAGCATGCAGAACATCTCAGAATAATGCTACAAACATTACGAGATCGGAAGTTGTATGCTAAATTTAGTAAATGTGAGTTTTGGCTGGAACAGGTTGTGTTTTTGGGGCACGTAGTGTCGGCAATTTGGTACAAGTGGATCCTCGGAAGACGGAAGCTATAGTTAAGTGGGAACAACCAACTTCAATAACTAAGTCCGTAGTTTTTGGGGCTTGCGGGATACTATCGACGTTTTGTTGAGGGATTTTCAAAGATAGCTCTTCCATTAACCACTTGACAAAGAAGAATACGAAGTTCGAGTGGAGTGAAAAGTGTGGAAAAAGTTTTCAAGAGTTAAAGAAAAGACTTGTCACAAAGACTTCCAGTACTAACTCTACCCACCACGGAAAAGAGTTTGAGGTTTCTTGTGATGCCTCACATCGGGGGCCTTGGGTGTGTACTTATGCGGGATGGGAAAGTGATTGCTTATGCCTCAAGACAGCTTAAAAAACATGAATGTAATTATCCTACTCATGATCCGGAGCTCGCAGCAGCTTGTGTTAGCTTTAAAAATTTGGAGGCATTATCTGCTTTGGTGAGAAGTGTTGTATTTACACGATCATAAAAGTTTAAAATACATCTTGAGCAGAAAGAGTTGAATTTGAGACAACGGCGGTGGCTTGAATTGATAAAAGATTATGACCGCACGATCGAATACCACCCGGGAAGGCTAATGTTGTAGCCGATGCACCGTGAGTAGGAAGTCGAAGCAACGTAAGGGTTCACTTAATCTTTGTTAGAGTGACTCTATTTGAAGAACTCAAGAGTTCTAATGCAAAGGTGTATGTTGGTGACAAAGGAACTTGTTGGCTCATTTTCGTAAGACCTACCTTAATTAATGATGTTATCACAAGTCAAGCTAAAGACCCTACCACCAAGAAATTGATAGAAGAGGTGAACTTGAATCAGAGAGCGGATTACGAAGTAAGGCGTGATGGAGCGTTGATGAAGTATGGTAGATTTTGTGTATCTAAAGATGAAACTTTGAGAAATGCGATACTAGAAGAAGCACATAGTTCAGCCTATGCGATGCATCCAGGAAGGTCCAAAGAGTTTCGGACCTTAAAGAACCATTATTGGTGGCCAGGAATGAAACGAGAAATAGCAGAGTATGTCTCTAAATGTTTAATTTGTCACAGTGAAACACGAACGACAAAAACCAGAGGGCTTTCTAAATCCACTCCCAATACCGAATGGAAGTGGGAGCATGTAACGATGGATTTCTTATTTGGACTTCCCCGAACACCGAGTGGTTATGACGGGATTTGGGTGATAATAGACAGATTGACTAAGACTGCTCGATTTTTACCCGTCAAGGTAACTTTTACTCTGGATAAACTTGCTAAATTATATGTTGACAGGACTTTAAGCCAATACGGAGCCCCAGTATCTATTGTGTCGGATAGGGATTCGAGATTTACTTCCAAGTTACAGTAGGAGTCTCCAAGAGGCCTTGGGAACTAAGTTGCACTTTAGTACAACATTTCATCCACAAACTAATGGTCATCGAAAAGAACCATTCGACCCTCGAAGACATGCTTGAGCATGCGTCTGACAATATAAAGGAAGTCGGGAGACTCACCTATCATTGATGGAGTTTGCATACAATAATAGCTATCATTCTAGCATCGGAATGGCACCGCATCTGAAGCATTATATGGAAGAAAATGTAGAACCCCTATTTGGCTTTGGGGAGGTAGGAGAAAGGAAGCCGATAGGGCGAGTTGGTCCAAGTTACCTCGGAGAATGTTAAACTTATCGGGAAAGATCAAGACAAAGCACAAGATAGACAAAAGAGCTACTGACACAAACGAAGAAGAGATTTAGAATTCAAATCGGAGACAAAGTTTTCTGAGACTATCCCCATGGAAGAGTATTTTGCGGTTCGGAAGGAAGGGGGAAGCGAGCCCGAGATATATAGGGTCTTACGAGATTACTGAACGTGTAGGGCCATCGGCTTACAGATTAGCTTTACCAATAGAATTGTCTCGGGTACATAATGTTTTCCATGTGTCAATGTTGAGGAAATACGTTTCTGATCCATCACATGTGCTCAAGGTAGAACCAATACAACTTAAGGAGAATCTATCATATGAGGAAGAACCTCTACAAGTACTAGATCGGAAAGAACAGGTGCTTAGGAACAAGTCAATACCACTGGTAAAGGTCTTGTGGAGAAATCACGACGTCGAGGAAGCAACATGGGAAAGCGAAGACACAATGAAAGAAAAGTACCCACAACTTTTCTCGTGCTGAATTTCGAGGGCGAGATTCCTCTTAAGGGGGTAGTAAATTGTAAGCCCTAAACCCTATTCTCTTTTATCATTGATCACTCGTTCATGATGTTTTGAAATAAGCAAAGTCGTATAGGTTGCACTAAACGATGTCGTGATCGAATTTGGGAATCTATTGAATTTGGAGCTACAATGTGTCTAAACTTCATAAGGGGATAGGTAAACCATTGAAATAAGCATATTAAAAGTTGCATTGAAGTAAGTTCAACTCATTAGCAAATTGGAGGAGTTTAAGGTGCATCAAGTATTGAATGGAAGATCATATGTCTTACAAACTTAGGATAAGTTGGCTAAATGCTTAAGGTTTATTTACACACTTATTTTGTTGTTTTAAAAAGGTGATTAAGATGTAAAAACTGAAGGAGGAGCTGGCAAAGGGAGGTGAAGGTTCGGAGTTAAACAAGCCAAGTAGGTGCTGTCAAATTCACAGAAAAACAGCAAGCAGCTGGAAAAAGGGTCATCTTCAATCGACCATATTTCTCTATCTACCGAACCAAATTCGATGATTTTTGTGTCAAAATCTCAGAAATTGAGTGTAGAATACGAAACTGGTCGGCTTTGCAAAAACAACAAGAGGACGAAGGAGCAAAGAGCAGAACAGTGAAGGGTGTTCAAGTTTCTCGGGTAGCAGAACAGTATGAGGAGATCAGTCTGTTTTGAGCTCTTGAGGAGGAATTAGAAGCTGAAATTTTGAGGTAAGTAAGCTAAGATGTTGTCCTTGCGGCTTATCAAAAAATATTTGGTGGTTGTGTTGATAAATTTTGAGGAACCCAAGCTGAAATTTGAACCTGTAGTTTTAGGTGAAAGGGAAAAACTTCTAGCAAGAGATTGAGGGAGATTTTCTTTCATTTCTATATACCTTACAATCAATTGTGTGTATGGTTATTCTAAATTGAGTTATGGGACTGAGTTAGACCTATTTCTAAGGTGCAAGGAAAGGAATTGATGCTACTGTTTTGAAGAAGAAGGCAGAAGACAGAAGTATGCTGTCAAATTCGGGAAGTCTCTGATGTTTTTGTTGTTCTGATCTGTACACTTGGAGTTAGAAGCTCTAATTGGTATGGTTCGAACGCTTATTGAATTTCCTACAACCTTCGTGAAGACATCGTGAGTAGAAAATGTCTAGAAGAGGTCTTAAATATCAGATTAAATTTGTTGTGCAGCAGGAAATCCGAATCTGAAAACAGCAGAAGTCTGTTTTGAGGAAAGTAGCTTTCGAGGTATTTCTGAACAAATCCGTTTGGAATTTCAATTTCATGTCTTCATATGATTTTTAGAGGGTTCAAAAAGGAAGAGTTTGGTATAAATTACATTATTTTTGGATAAGTAATGAAGAAGTTATGGCTGTCTGAATACAGGGCAGAAAATTTGAAAATGCTGGAAAATTTAAAAGTGTGTTTTCTTGCAAGCTTTAAGGTTAAAAATCATGAGGTCGAGGTTCTAATGGTTGGGTTGGTTTGTTTGATAGGTCAAGAGCAAATAGGTCAAGTTTACAAGCCAGGGTTCTAATTCTAATACTGTTAGTGACTCTATCTTTAAACTATGCTTGGCCCATGTTTTTCTTAATAAGCATAATTGTTGATCATTGAGTCTTGTTTGAACTAATTATGTATAGCTTCATGGAGTCCCTAACATAAAGTTCATGATGGAACCTAAGCAAGCTTGAATTAGTTGTAACTATAAATCTAAGTATGGAAACTAAATTATGAAAGTATGCTTTCCTTTAGAGAATGTTTTGTGTAAATTCACTTGGGAACATGTTTAGATGATAATGTGAAATTGTCAAGAAATTGTTGTATGTGTTATAAAGACATGATTTCCATGGTAAACAAGTTATGCCCTTGATCTTGATTAACCCCTAATCTTGAAGGACATTCGAGAAGGTACTTAGGGGAATGAATCATAATTTCCCGATCTTCAAGGACAATGAGAAGGTATTCGGGTAGTAAATGGTCTTACCTTAATCTTGAAGGACATAGAGAAGGTATTAGGGAAAACCAAAGGGCCAAAGGTATTCCACGTGCACGTGAGAGAGGTATGAACCTTGTTGGTACAAATGTAACTTTACCACCTCTATGGTTCGAAAGTGGTATCATGCTATGTGTTTTATTGTTATGAGCTTCTACATTATTGATCTATCTACACTCAATATAATACTATATTATGAGTTATGTGCTATGCATAAGTGGTGACTTGTGTAAATTGGAAGCATGGTTTGTTTATGTTAAGCTAACTTCTACTTATAATCTGCCATTATTATGCTTCACCTTTGAGCTTATAATAGACACTCACCGAGCTTCCTAGCTCACGTTTTCTCTATGTCTACTCTTCCCGTGTAGCATTTGAGTTTCCAGTGCTTAGCCATCACAAGACCTACTTGCCACCACGCCATTTAGCTCCTTGTATATACACTTTCTTTGTATATGGTTTGTAGTGAGAACATATTAGATGGGTTGTTATAAACTTGGAAACTTTATGACTATCTAAAGAACATAGTAAAGGAAGTGAATGTATTTCATATATAAGTGTATATCAGTGTTTTACTTTGCTTATTCAAACATGATGTGTTACGTCTATTTTAAGTTAAGTCTTGGGTTAGTCAAGGAAAGCCAGCAAGAGGTTTTGTTATCTTTGTCTTTGCATCTCTTCCTAGGTTAGGCAAGTAAGCTGGGACGGGGTGTGACAGGTGTCGATGCCGGTCCTTCGTCTCCGAGCTCCCGTGTTCGATCTCGAACCTCCACGAATGCTTTGGCTCCCAAAATCACTCTTTTCTCTCTTCTTACAAAGTGTATTTCGAAATTAGGGCAACACTCTACCAAATTCGGCTCCCCTTACACAATTGCATAATGTTATATTTATATGCATAATCGGCACAGCGTTGCAACGTTGTACCTTATACGCGTGGTAAATAAGGAAACAGTCGATGGCATTGCAACGCTGAGGGCAGCGTTGCAACGTCGCTACCCTAAGCGCGCGCCCCTTATCGATCTGGCGTTGCGACGATGCAAGGCAGCGTTGCAACGCTCTCTTTGCGGCTTCTCACGCGTGATTTTGTATCGAGATAGCGTTGCGACGCTGCAAGGCAAAGTTGCAACGCTATCGGCAGTGGTCTTCAACGCTTCTAAACAACAAGCATGGCGTTGCAACGCTCTGCATGGCATTGCAACGCCATCACCTTGGGTCATCATGCTTGGATTGATCCTTTCTCTTCTAATTGGTATTATTTTTAGCTCCAAATAGCCTTGTTTTGATATGGAGTGATCCAAATTGTCTCCAATAGCTCTGTTTCACTTCTTAACCTGAAATTGGGTGATTTGAACATGTAAAAGCCCTGAAATCATTATAAAACTAGCAATTATCAAGCCTAATGATAGCACATTTTATGTGCTATCAAACACGCCCAAAGTTAAACTTTTGCTAGTCTCGAGCAAAAACAGAATTAAACATCAGATTGTTCTTAAACATACATTTGATTCAAGCCTAAAAAATTTAAGAGAAAATCTAGGACTCACAGGAAACATTCAAACATAACACATCAGCAAGCAATTTAAAATTTTTCCTAAGTGTTCCTACTTGTGTGTGTGATTAGCCTTTGTTCCCTTCATTTTTACTAAGCCCGGATCAACTTTATTAGGCTCTCCATTCAACTTCCCCCTACACTGGTCTTAATTACTAATCTTTGAGCCTCCCCACATTCAAGAACTAAATAACTTTACTCAGCACTTATTCTTTTTTTTTTTCAATTTTTTTTTCAATTTTCTTCTTTTTTTGTGCAAGGACACTAGCTTTCACACATCCACTGCAGGGACCCTTACCCAGAGCACTCGCTCAATGAGTGGCCTAACTGATCACAGTGAAGGTAGCTCTTTTTACCCTCACGATTTTTTTCTTCAGCAAACAAAAAAAAAAAACAAACAATTTCACATATTTTACAGATCATGCACTTCATATTGCTATTCACCCTATCCTGCAGTTTAACTCTCAAATCAGTTCTCAGACCTATCGAGGTGACATCAAACTTCTAAACCTAATAACTTTGTTCTAAGAATTTCAAAACTACAGGAACACAAGCTATGTGCATAATAATGCAGGAAAAACTCAAGAAAATTTTTAAATTAACTCAAATTCATGTCATGCTCTCAGGTTTCAGCAGAATCATAAGGATTTCCAATTATATCTCATCCTAGGCTATCATACTCATACTTATGTAAAATATCAATCAACAACTCAAGACATACTCAGGACGGTCACACAAATAAACACATCCCACCCCCAAACTTAAACTAAACATTGTCCCCAATGTTTGCAGAAATAAGCACAACTTAAGTATAACGGTAAGAGTGAACAATACTGTCCTGAGTTATGGTGATCTTTTTGAGTTCCTTGGATAGCCAAAGCATGTGTGTTCGAGTTCCTCAGAATGGGAGCATTGATTTCAACAAAGAAAGGCATCTTCACAACCTACAAAGCAAAACAACAACTAGTAAATAAACTATGAATTTAAGAACAACTAAAAACAAACTAAAGCAAACTAAAGACAGAAAAAACAAAAGTAAGTAGAGCTTGGGTTGCCTCCCGAGAAGCGCTTTATTTAACGTCTTTAGCTAGACTGTACTCCCTCAAGGTGTTTCCTTCCTTGCTTGCAGTGCCTTGAGTGATGTGCTCATTTGGCCAATCTGGGTCTCTATATTCTTTATTGCAGGTCCATGACTAGTCACAATACTAGATAGACTGGTGACTGCTTTCTCTAGCTGGTTAGACCGACTTCTGAATTCAGCTATGAAGGAGTGTAATGTGTCTTCCAAAGATGGTTTCCTCTCTGATGTAGAAGCATGCCCAGTAGGAGGATTCAACACATTTTTGTTGTTAACATAAGAAAAATTTTCATGATACCTCAAACCTTGATTGTAATGTGTTGGGAGGTTATTCTGAGTCTGATTTCCTCCATAGTGTTGCTTCTGTTCTTCAGGTAGTGCAATTGCTCCATAGTGGATTCTCCATTGGGCTAGGAGCATTGAGAGGACATCCCTGTCTGTGGTGATCCTGCAAAATTATTCAGGGCATGAGTGAGAGATGCCATATGAGATTTAAGAGAGGTTACCTCATCCAGTTGATATAATCCAGCTACTGGCTTAGATCTATCATTTTCTGTAGGCCACTGGTAGCTGGCAGTTGACACTTCCTCAAGGAGGGCACGTGCTTCTTGCACAGTCGTCGCAATGAAAGCCCCTCCAGCAGTGGCATCCATAATGGTCTTGGTTTTACCTTCCAGTCCATTATAGAACAAATTGTACCTGGAGCCATTCTGGGTAGCGATGCTGTGGGCACCTCTTGAGCATGTCCTTGTACATTTCCCATGCCTCGAATAGTTGCTCTCCCTCCTGCTGCCTGAATGTTCCAATCTCAGTCCTTAACTTTGCAGCCTTTACAGGTGGAAAGAATTTGGTCATGAAGGCTTGGGCCAACTCCTTCCAGGAAGTGATATTGCCTGAGGGAAGAGACCCTAACCATTCTTTGGCTCTACCCTGCAAAGAAAAAGGAAAAAGACGTAAGCGAATACAATCAGCAAAGACACCATTCATTTTAAATGTACCATAGATTTCTAAGAAATTTTGAAGATGAGAGCTAGGATCTTCTGTGGCTAAGCCTCTGAAAGCACCTTCCCTAACCATTTGTATCAGCCTTGTCTTAAATTCAAAATTATTACAATTTATAGGGACATGGACTATTCTAGCCTGCTCAGAATTAAACACAGGTTGGAAATACTCCCTGATAGGTTTAGGGTTATTGATGAGCTTCTGATCAGCCATAGTCTGTGTTTATGCTTTTCCTTCCCTTAGGAGTCTTCTACAGGTCCTTTCGATCTCAGGATCAAAAGGGTGCATGTCTGCAGCTCTCCCCTTGGGCATACACCTGGAAGTACAAAAGGAAAGAAATTAGACAAAAACACAAAAGGAACTAGAAAATAAAACATAAAAGAAGAAAGAAACATAAAATAAAGATACGAAACATAAACTTGGGTTGCCTCCCAAGAAGGGCTTTCTTTAACGTCTTTAGCTAGACGGTGACTTATCAGGACACATAAAATTGCTCATATTTTTTCGGGCCCTTCATGCTCGAATCGATATAGCCTTCTAAGTCTAAAAGGCTATCCTGTTTTTATTGAGCCCCAAACAGTTAATTATTTTTGGTATTTTTGTTTATCAAAATATAAGAACAAAAATCAATACAAGACTCCTGAGTGTAAGACAATTGGTTATCAAAAATAAAGGAATTTTCTGGGGATAAAAGGAAAGAAGACCTCTCAGTCTCTAACTCAATCACCTGTGATTCCTCTGTGGAAACTACTATATCACCAATGTCTACCTCACTAGCCTGGTTATGGTGTGCCTCAGTCTGCCCCAAACTATCCTCGCTAACATATGAACAACTCCTTCTAGGTGGCACCTCCTGAGTGGTAAGGGTAAGAAATTATTCATGTAAGGCCTTAAGGGAAATTACTAGCTGGTTAAGATACTGAGTTCTATCCTGCACTATTTCCGAAAGTCCTACCACCTCAGTTTCTAACCTATCCAACCTCTCTAATTCACTATGAACCAAATTTTTAAATTTCAATTCTAAGGTATATTCAGCCAATTGGTCCATAAGAGAAGATTTTTCTAGGGGTTGGTTAAGGTATGAAAAACTATGGTTCCAAGTGCCTAAATAACTACCCTCATGTGAATTTTCATATATGTCAGGTACAGAATGGCAAAAATTAGACACATGGTATTCAGAGAAATCATGATGCACAAACTTAGGGTCCTGAGAGGGACAATAGAATGGTGGAAACTCAAGATCATGCAAAGTCATACTTGAAAAATCAATAATTCAGATCAAGACTTTTACACAATAGCAACACAACCAAAACAAGGTATAAAGACTCAAAAACACACAAAACAAACTAGAACAAATACTGAAACAAACAAACACACAAAAACTAAAAAAAAACGAACAAATAAGGAAAAACACACAAACACACTTTGTCTAAAATTTCTAATTTTCTCCTAATATTAATTAATCTAAATAATCGTCATTCCCCGGCAACGACGCCAAAAACTTGTTGCGTGATATTTATGATATTGCATTACCGCAATGTACGGGTCAAGTTTTAGTATAGTGATTTATGAGTCCAAGTATCGTCCTCGGGAATGGGTTTCTAGATTAATTAATTACTAAGGTACTAATTCTCAATTTTAGCTAAAGAAACACAACATGGATAGTTGATTTGAAAGTAAAAACAAGCAAACAAACAAGCATGTGGAGACACAAATTGATAGAATGGTGGGAAGTGATTATACAAGTTAATGACTCAATTAACACATACATTAAACCAATGAGATGAAATTATAAACAAGAAGTAAAATACTCAAGAAAATCTCTCGATTCTTAGTGAGCCTCACACATGCAATAACTTCATAGTCTCCATATGAACCTACAACATGCATGGCATTAAGCAACTTCTTTATGTATTTTCCTCAGAATTCTAAGTCATTCTCATGCCTGATTTCTAAGGGTTTTGACAATTTTACTCTAATTTAAGCTTTATCTCTCGAGTCCACTTAAACAACAAATTAAGAAGTAAAGAACGAATTGCCAAAAATAAAGGCAAAACATGCTTCAATACATAGCAAGAAAGTCATAACCAGCAAATCAACTCCTAACTACAATGTTTAGCTACTCTAAATCACATAAATATCAAACTAAACAAGTAGAAAACGTCTTAGAAAGCTATTACAAATTGAATGAAAAGGAAATTAAACTTAGGTGTCGATGTCGTTCCTTCGTCTCCGAGCTCCCGTCTTCGATCTCGAACCTCCACGAATGCTTTGGCTCCCAAAATCACACTTTTCTCTCTTCTTACAAAGTGTATTTCGAAATTAGGGCAACACTCTACCAAATCCGGCTCCCCTTACACAATTGCATAATGTTATATTTATAGGCATAATCGGCACACCGTTGCAACGCAGGGAAAGCGTTGCAACGCTATACCCTATACGCGTGGTAAATAAGGAAACAGTCGATGTCGTTGCGACGCTGAGGGCAGCGTTGCAATGCCGCTACCCTAAGCGCGGCCTTTATCGATCCGGACATTGCGACCACGCAAGGCGGCGTTACAGTAACGCTCTCCATGGCGTTGCAACGCCATCACCTTAGGTCATCATGCTTGGATTGATCCTTTCTCCTCCAATTGGTATTATTTTTAGCTCCAAATAGCCTTGTTTTGATCTCGAGTGATCCAAATTGTCTTCAATAGCTCTGTTTCAGTTCTTAACCTGAAATTGAGTGATTTAAACATGTAAAAGCCCTGAAATCATTATAAAACTAGCAATTATTAAGCCTAATGATAGCACATTTTGTGTGCTATCAACAACACTCAAAGGAACAACCCTCTAGTTTCCTAAAGGTTGGAGCAGTGAATTCCATCTCGCGTAGTTAAGTTCCCACCGCCTACTTACTTCCTCGTCCCCTGAGAAGATAGGCATATTGGGCGAGAAACTGAGACCACCCACACCCATACAAGTCAAAGGACAGACCCCCGCATACAGGAGTCCGTAACACGCTCAGGATTCAGGTCGAGTCACTAATGGTCATCTACGAAGTTATTAGTCCATATTGTTAATGGCGTTACATAAGTAGGTCTAATAATTCACGGTCCGGTCTTGTAAAATCTCATTGTAAAGGATGCCCCCACTCGCATGTCAACCACATGAAGGAGTCAGATCACCTCGTTTGTATCTTAATACAAAGCGGGTCGCATCCACAGCGTATCGAGGATTAGGTCTCCAACCCTATCCATCTACTATAGACCGTTCGGGTCATTAACTCGAACGTGATCCTCCCTGTGTGTCTACTACACACCGTTCAAGTTCTAGTTCTCTCATATATTCAATGACCCTGGAGCTTAGTTTATTGGACAATGTTTTTAAGATTTGCGAGACACAAAATGATGAAAAAAATAACTTTTACTAATTTCAAATGTTTAATTTACAAACTAAACGAGATTAGGACATACATCCCAAAAACCTCCCACTTGGACTAAGCTAGTGGAGCAAATACATTTATGAAATGTACAACAAATTACAATGAAGCAATACAATAAACCAGGGCATTGAATACCTATTTACAATTCTCCTACTTGCCCTAGTCAGGAAGCACTCGAAGACCCAGACTCTCTAGGTGACCCTCAAACACCTTAGCCGTGAGTGACTTTGTAAATGGATCAACAACGTTGTGCTCCGACGCTATCTGCGTGACTGTCACGTCGCCGCGATGAACAATCTCCTGTATCAGGTGTTACTTCCGCTCAATGTGTTTGCCTATCTTATGGCTCTAAGGCTCTCTGGAGTTCGCTACAGCACCACTGTTGTCACAAAACAGCGTGATCGGCAAGTTCATATTTCGAACAACTTCCAAATTCTTCATGAACTTCCTAAGCCAAACAGCTTCCTTTGTAGCTTCACAAGCCGCAACGTACTCAGCTTCCATTGTGGAATCAGCGATGCATCCATGTTTGGTGCTTCGCCATCTACAACTTTTCCATTCAGAATGAAGGTTGACCCCGAAGTGGATTTCCTAGAATCCTTATCGGTCTGAAATTCAGAATCAGTGTATCCCGTAAGGATCAAATCCCCATTGCCATACACTAAGATGTAGTTCCTCGTTCTCCTAAGATACTTGAGGATTGCCTTTACGGCTTTCCAGTGATCTAATCCTTGATTGGATTGATACCTACTGACAATCCCTACTTCATAATAGATGTCGGGCCTACTACAAAACATGACATACATCAGGCTCCCTACAACTGAAGCATAGGAGATCCCTCTCATATCCTCAACTTCTTGAGGAGTCTTAGGACATTGATCCTTAGACAAGTGAACCCCATGCCTGAAAGGCAGCAAGACCTTCTTGGAGTTCTGCATCTTATATTTGGACAACATCTTGTTAATATAAGACGCTTGAGACATGGCCAATGTTCTGTTCTTCTTGTTCCAGACAATTTGGATACCTAGAACATACTGTGCTTCTCCCAAATCTTTCATTTGGATTTGCGAAGCTTGCCATTTCTTTACGTCCGTAAGAAATCGTACCTCATTCCCAATGAGAAGGAAATCATCCACGTACAATATCAGAAATGCGACAGTTTTGTCGACGATTTTCTTGTAGGCACACGACTCATCAACATTTTGCTCAAAGCCATAAGATTTGACTGCCTCATCAAAACTTATATTCCAAGACCTTGAGGCTTGTTTCAGACCATAATGGACCTTTGAAGCCGACAAACCTTTTGCTCTTGGCAATGGGTTATGAACCCTTTTGGCTAGTCCATGTAGATGGTTTCGTCAAGGTTGCCATTCAGAAAGGTGGTCTTGACAACCATCTGCCATACCATATAGTCATAATATGCAGTAATGACGAGAAGGATTCTGATCGACTTTACCATGGAAACAGGTGAAAAGGTTTCCTCATCATCAACCCCTTCGACCTAGGTAAAACCCTTTGCCACTAGTCGTGCTTTGAAGGTATGCACTTTCCCATCTACGCCACGTTTACGCTTGTAGATCCATTTGCAACCTATAGGTTTTACCCCAAGCAGTTGATCCCCAAGCTTCAAGAAAGAATTGAAGTACATCGACTCCATTTCCTCGTCCATAGCTTTAGTCCATTCGTCCTTTTCAACGTCTGTCATTGCCTTATCGTTGGTCAATGGATCCTTGTAGTCATCATTAGGGGTGACGACTTGGGTTTCAGTTAAACCCATGTAACGTTCAGGTTGTCTCACAAACCTCCAACTACGTCGAGGCATTCCCAACTCTTGGGAACGGACTTGACTTGACGTGCTAGGATCAACAACACTTGTTGAAATACTAGCCCCATCAGCAACTCTTGCTGATGTACTATCCATTTCGTTCATCACGATTTTGCTCCTAGGAAAATGATCCCTTACGTGGTCTTCCTCAACGAAAGTGACGTTTGTCGACAGAAGCACCCTATTTTCCTTAAGATCGAAAAATAGACCACCCCTAGTCTCTTTTGGGTAACCTACGAATAGGCACAATTTTGAACGGGGTTCCAACTTTTTTGGGTTTGAAACCAACACGTGGGTTGGGCATCCCCAAATTCTGAAATGGTGTAAACTACCTTTACGTCCATTCCAGAGTTCGAAAGGTGTTTCAAAACCACTCTTCGACTGAACATTGTTCAAAATATAAACTGCAGCCTCTACTGCGTAACCCCAAAAGAATCAGGGAGATGAGCATAACTCATCATCGACCGAACCATGTCTAACGGGATTCTGTTTCTCCTCTCGGATACACCCTTGTGCTGTGGCATACCAGGTGCTGAGAGTTGTGACGTAATTTCGTGTTCTATCATATAGTCCTGGAATTCTGTGCCCATATACTCTCCATCTCGATCTGATCGAAGTGTTTTTATGGTTTTACCTTAAAGGGAATCGGAGTCCCGCAGCGGAAGCGATTGCAAATCGCGCGTTCTTGATTTAGTTACAACGATTAAGCATGTAAAAAATAATGGACAGCAAGATAATTACCTTTGAAGAACCTTTCTTCGAGTGCTCCACTCTCCCACGATCACGATCTCAACAACAAGAACTCCAACGTACGAAGACACGACCACCGGATCTTCTTCGTTGTTCTCTAGGTGAGGGAGGAAGGTGGGTTCCCTTTAGTAGAGGTGAGGTATTTTGAGAGAGATGTGTGCTTTGGAACTCTTCCAACAACACAACAAGAGAGACCTTGTAATTCCTTAGAATGACCTAACCTAGTTGCTGTTGGGATTTGTGCCCTAAAACTCGTAGTTTGTAATTATGTTCTAATTAATGTAATAAAGTGTTATTATTTCAATAAAGTGTTATTGTTCGTTATCTACGAGTTTGCCTTTATTTAAACCCTAAATCCAATAAACTAAACATCCAAGGTTGTTGAATGAATCTTTAACTGAATGTAATGTACATAAAAAGGATCTAGGTTCGAGATATAGCCTAAATGGTCTATAGTTAGGGTATAAGGTTTGGGTACCTTACCCTGGTTGAACTATGGATGTGGCCCACTTTGTATTTGATATAAACACTATGATCCTAACGTGTTCGTGTAGATGACATGTGAGTGGGGATATCCTATGTAATGAGATTACATAAGACCAGACCACGAAATAGTAATCTCTAACTGTAACTCCGTTGACTAGTTAGGTTTCTATTTCACTAGGATGACCTAGGCAACTTGATCTTAATCCTGAGCAGGTTACGAACTCCTGTTTGCGAGGGATTGTCCTTTGACTAGTATGGGTGAGAGTGGCCAGATTCGGTGACTCAATATGCCTAACTTCTTGGGGACAAGACCAAGTGAGCGGCTGGGAACTTAACTTAGCAAGATGGAATTCACTCCTTCCCGCCTACTAGGGTAAGTAGAGGAATGTTCCCTTAAGTGGAGTCTCCGGGACTTGAACAAAGGGCCCGACCCTCGCATTGGCCCGGGAGGGACTCTTTTTGTAGGTAGGACCACAAACAAATTGTTCATTAGAGGAGCACTGGTACTTAAGGCACAAGATGTAACCTGGGGTAAAACAAAGAATTTGACCCAAACTAGTGTTACGAACATTCGTGAAGGATTGACTTGTCACATATTGGTCAATATCCATGGACACAAAAATATATATGCAAAGTGAGATGAGTGCAAATGTGGGACTTTAGTAGAGTGTTCCATGATTAAGGAAGGAAAGTTAATTGGGAGGTTAATGAGATTAACCGAACAATCTCGTATCGTTGGAGCTTGTAATCTGTAGGTCCATTAAGTCCACCTTCTAGCTCGTAAAGGGTTCTTAGATCATTATAATTTGAAATGTTCAAATCCATTAGGGAATAAACTTAATGTATATTGATACAATAGAATATATAGTTTTGGAACTGTATATTATAAATTTAATGTGGATATGATTTATATTAAATTTTGTGAGAGAATTAAATATCTGAAAGAGTTCAAATATTGAATTCAAGTGTGAATGTGATTCATATTTGAAAACTATAGGTTAAAATTTAATGTGCATTGGATGTACATTAAAACTATAGGTTAAAGTGGTAATATGATTAAATGAGATTTAATCCAAATTAAATATATGATATTTAATTTGTATTATTTAAATATGTTTTAAATTAATAATTAAATTTGATTTAATTATTATATTATTATTATTACTATTTTAATAATAAAATAAGGGAACGTGTCATCCAGACACGTTCCCCACTACCCCTCCCCTTCTCCCTATCGACAGTTTAACAGGGAGAAGGGGGTTGCTCATTTTTATCGATCGATAATTTTCAATTGACAGAAAAATTCTCTCTCTCTCACTCTCATTCCCAAAACCATCGAATAGTTGGATTACCTTTCCACCAAGGTAGATCTAAGTAGAACTCAGAGACATAGGAGGTTCTCCTGTTGGTAGTGTCTTTCTTGGAGAAAAACAGAGAAGTTCTGTTGTATTGCTGAAAAGCTAGGAGCAAGGTGTTGCTGGAGAATTAGAAACTACAAAGGTATTCTTCTTCTTACCTTTAGTTTAATTATTAAACTTTAGTATGTTTGCATGTAAACATCCATGCCTAATTAGATTAGAGTTATTTTTATGCTTGTTCTGTATATTTGTCAATGTATGGGTTTTTGTTTTTAAGCAAAACAATCTTGCATATTACACTTCCAAATTCGTTTCCGCTGCTCAAGAATATTCGATCTCCATCAATTGGTATCAGAGCAATGCTTGATTTGTTTTGTTTTGAAACAAAATTGCATTGATTTGGTGGGAAATGAATTGGGTTTGCAGTAAATCTTGTTTAGGAATTTTTTGGCCCTAGTTTACTTTTATTTCGATCAAATTGTATGTAAAGGCCCCTGCATTTTTGGGCAAAAAGTGCATTATTGAGTCTGTAAATGAGTAATGAGTCGTTCGGGACCAATTTCAAGCAATTAGGTGGACAATCGAGGGAGAAATTGTAAGTTAAAGCTGTTGTGTTCGTGGAAGAAAGCTTACGCCAGCAGCGGCGCGGTAACGCCGAAGAATGGCGTCAACGCCGCCGCTCCCCTATCGACGCGGCGCTCTCGGGGGGCGTGGCGTCGCAACGCTGCCCCTCAGCGTTGCAACGCTACCTCGAAAGCAGGCGCACATAAGGACAAAGTGGGCGTTGCAACGTCGTGGGGCATTCCAGCAGCTGCAGATCGGTTCGGCTGGTTTGTTGATTTTGGACCGGTTCGAGCGGTTCAAGGTCTGTTCAGGGTGTTTTTGGACCGGTTTCATGAAATAAAATTAATGTAATTTTATTTTTCGCACTTTAGGGGCCAAATTATTCTGGTTTTACAGCTTTATGTCTTTATGAATGTCATTTAGATTATTCCCACCTTAGGATAAGCATGTTCATGCATTTTATTTGTATAAATGTTATATGAATATGGTTGAAAATGCATGATTAATTTATATTTCATGAGTAATTAATTATAAGTGTTATAATTAGATTATATGAATATAAATTGCATGGGGCATGAAATTACTTAGTTTAAAATAAGTGTTATTTTGTTTAAGTAATTTTATAATTCAATTAGTTGAATTCCTTTTATAATTCCAATTTGAATAATGATTGTTGGATTTATAAATAGTTTCTTTATCATAGGTTAGTTATTAAATTTATAAAAGTTATAAATTAAACGGGTTTTAGAAACCATAACCTATAATAATGAAACGCATGCAAACATAGGAACTTGGGTTAAAAATTTAATTAGTTTTAAATCCTTTAAAATTAATTTAGACCTAAGTTTTAATTTCTGATAGGATTAGAAATTAGTCTTACGTAGTATTTTAAATAGTTTAAAATCAAGTAGGACGTTGGAACTTTCGTTATAAGGGAACTCTACCGGTGAAGTTCTGTCTAAGGCTGGGGGTACTTAAGCTGACGGTTAACAGAACACCTCCTACCTGGGAACTGACCCGGAACCTGAGTTGAATTAACCTTTGTTCTATTCTATCTCTTGGTAATTAAATTGTTTATTCACCTAGACATATGGTTTTAAGACCTAGTTATAATAGTTATAATAGGCATAGACTTAGATACATTCTTTTAGCTAGAATCCGCCTAAGTTAAACCTATACCCTAATCTTAGGAGGTTCAGTGGGAGAAAACGAGATGTTCGCATCGAGTTTACCTTCACGTCCTCAAGAGTTCACACCGTGAGTTCCATGCTCGGCTACGTGGCGTCAATAGGGCGTCCCCCTACGGTATGTGTTTGCATGGTTCAATACCAAGGTGAATGAGGGAAGTATCCATAGTAAATGGCGCGCAGGACGCGTGTCAACGTATCCTACGGTCTCCTCCATTAGGTTGCACCGTGAGACTTTTATAGTCCGCCTGCTAGGTTATCCTGGAACAACCAAACCCAACGGAGGGCCTGACTATAGGGATTAGAACACTGCGAACTCTGGAAATGGATAGGGTCTCTTAGGTTGTTTGCCAACAGTTGTCTTTCTTAATAGTAGCCTGTTGGCTCGGGCCTATTGGATCTGAAATGGTAGGGTCACATTTACTGGATGAGTTAAGCTAGTTAACAAGTCCTTGACCAAACAAACGGTAGCTAAGGACCATTGGGGCATGAGATGTTCTGGTAGTGAGAATTGGCTGAGAAAGTCTCAATTCAAGGGAGGAATGACTGACCGCCCGACGGAGGCTTTTGTTATAAACCCTTGAAGTATCGTTGCAAAATTAAAGGTTTAATTTAAACAATGGGTTTAGTTTAAACACTAGGGTTCTTTAATAATTTTGCTAAATATGATTGGTTTTTTCAATGGGTTAAAAGGCATAACTAATTAGAACTATTTTGGTTTTCAGCATGTCGTCCTCAATAATAGCCTTACTTAAAAGCGACTGTTTAACTGGTGAGAATTTTACTACGTAGAAATCCAACCTGAATACGATTCTGGTTGTTGATGACCTACGGTTTGTCTTGATCGAGGAATGTCCTCGGATCCTCGCCGTAACGCTCCTCAATGCATTGGGAGGCGTGGCCAGATTGGATCAAGGCCAATGATAAGGCCAAGGTCTACATTTTGGCTAGTGTCTCTGAAGTTCTGGCCAAAAAGCACGAGGGCATGGACTCAGCTCGTGAGATCATGAGTTCGCTGTAGGAAATGTTTGGACAACTGTCTGGATAGATTCGACACCAATCCCTCAAATACGTTTATAAGTCCCGTATGAAGGAGGGATCATCCGTGAGAGAACACGTTCTCGATCTGATGGTCCACTTCAACGTGGCTGAGATGAACGGAGCGGTCATTGACGAGCAAAGTCAGGTATCGTTCATCTTGGAATCTCTTCCGAAGAGTTTCCTGCAATTCCGCAGTAATGCGGTGATGAACAAGATTGAGTATAACTGACTAGTCTCCTTAATAAACTAGAGACTTTCCAGTCTCTTATGAAGAATAAGGGACAGGCTGATGGAGAAGCAAATGTGTTTGCCCATTCCAGAAGGTTCAAGAACGGTTCATCCTCTGGGACTAAGTACTGTGGTTTATCTTCAGGGCTTAAGAAGACCCAAAAGAAGAAAATAGGAGGGAAAGGGAAGGCACCTGCTGCTGACAAAAGCAAGGGTAAAGCCAAGATTGCAGATAAAGGAAAATGTTTCCACGACAACGTGGATGGGCATTGGAAGCGAAACTGCCCTAAATACCATGCTGAGCACAAAGAGAAGAAAGGTAAATTACATTTACTTATTCTTGAAACTGTTTTAGTGGAAGATAATGATTTGACCTGGATACTTGATTCAGGAGCCACTAATCACGTTTGCTCTTCATTTAAGGAAACTAGTTTTTTCAAGGAGCTCGAAGAGGGTGAGATGACGTTCAGGGTCGGAACGGGAGACGTCATCTCAGCTCGTGCAGTGGGAGATGCCAAGCTATTTTTCGGAGATAGATTTCTGTTATTAAAATATCTATATATAGTTCCTAAGCTTAAAAGGAACTTAATTTCTATCTCTTGTTTATTAGAACTTGGTTATTATATTCTTTTTCAATTAATGAAGCGTTCATTTTGAAACAGGGTGTCAATATTTGTTCTGCTAAATTGAAAAATAGCTTGTACGTACTGAAACCGAATAAAACCAAAGTAATTTTAAATCATGAGATGTTTAAAAATGCTAGTACTCAAAATAAAAGGCAAAAAATTTCTCCAAATAATAATACCTATCTATGGCATCTTAGATTTGGTCATATTAATCTCAATCGGATTGAGAGACTCTCTAAGAATGGACTTCTAAACAAGTTAGAAGATGATTCTTTATCGCCTTGCGAGTCTTGCTTGGAAGGTAAAATGATCAAGCGACCTTTTACTGGAAAAGGTTACAGAGCCGTAGAGCCCCTAGAACTTGTGCATTCGGATCTTTGTGGTCCAGTGTCAAAGCTCGAGGAGGGTACGAATATTTCATCTCTTTCATATAAGATTATTCGAGGTATGGTTATCTATATCTAATGAATCACAAGTCTGAGGCTCTTGAAAAGTTCAAAGAGTATAAGGCTAAAGTAGAGAATGCATTAGGGACAACCATTAAAACACTTCGATCCGATCGAGGTGGAGAGTATATGGATTTGGGATTCCAGGACTATATGATAGAACATGGAATTAAGTCTCAACTCACTGCACCTTATAGTAAAATACTCAAGAAAATCTCTCGATTTTTAGTGAGCCTCACACATGCAATAAACTTCATAGTCTCCATATGAACCTACGACATGCATGGCATTAAGTAACTTCTGTATGTGTTTCCCTAAGATTTCTAAGTCATTCTCATGCCAAAATTCTAAGGGTTTTGACAATTTTGCACTAATTCAAGCTTTATCTCTCGAGTCCACTTAAATTAACAAATTAAGAAGTCAAGAACTAATTATAAAAAATAAGAACAAAACATGCTTCAATATATTGTAATAAAGTCATACAAAAATAAGAACAAATTAACATAATACAATGTTTAGCTAGTCTAAATCACATAAAAATCAAACTAAACAAGTAGAAAACGTCTTAGAACGCTATTACAAATTGAAAGAAAAGGAAATTAAACTTAGGTGTCGATGTTGGTCCTTCGTCTCCGAGCTCCCGTCTTCGATCTCGAACCTCCACGAATGCTTTGGCTCCCCAAAAATGCTTTTTTCTCTCTTCTTACAAAGTGTATTTCGAAATTAGGGTAAAACTCTACCAAATTTGGCTCCTTTTGCACAAATGCATCATGTTGTATTTATAGGCATGGTTGGCACAGCGTTGCAATTATTTGCCACGCGTTTAGGGCACAGCGTTGCAACGCTAGGGACAACGTTGCAACGTTAGGCCCTAAACGCGTGGCAAATAACGAAATACTCGATGGCGTTGCAATGCTGAGGTCCGCATTGCAACGCCGCTACCCTACACGCGCGCCTCTTATCGATCTGGTGTTGCGACGCTGCAAGGCAGCGTTGCAACGCCCTCTGTGCGGCTTTTCATGCGTGCGTCGTTATCGATATAGCGTTGCGACGCTGCAAAGCAGCGTTGCAACGCTATCGGCAGTGGTCTTCAACGCTCTCAAACAGCAAGCATGGCGTTGCAACGCTATGCATGGCGTTGCAACGCCATCACCTCGGGTCATCATGCTTGGATTGATCCTCTCTCTTCCAAATGGTATTATTTTTAGCTCCAAATAGCCTCATTTTGATCCCGAGTGATCCAAATTGTCTTCAATAGCACGTAAAAGCCCTGAAATTATCATAAAACTAGCAATAATTAAGCCTAAGGATAACACATTTTGGTGTGCTATCAAACACCCCCAAACATAAACCTTTGCTAGTCCCGAGCAAAAATAGATTTAAACATTAGATTGTTCTTAAACACATATTTGATTCAAGCCTCAAAGATTTAAGAGAAAATCTAGTAATCACAGGAAACACTCAACCATAACACTTTAGCGAGCAATTTAAAATTTTTCCTAAGTGTTCCTACTTGTGTGTGTGATTAGCTTATGTTCCCTTCATTTTTACTAAGTCCGTATCAACTTTATTAGGCTCTCCATTCAACTTCCCCCTACACTGGTCTTAATTACTAATCTTTGAGCCTCCCCACATTCAAGAACTAAATAACTCTACTCATCACTTAATCACTCTTTTGATGCCACTTTTTCTATTTTCTTCTTTTTTCTGCAAGGACACTAGCTTTCACACATCCACTGCAGGGACCCTTACCCAGAGCATTCGCTCAATGAGTGGCCTAACTGATCACAGTGAAGGTAGCTCTTTTTGCCCTCACGATTTTTTTTTCTTTTGAAAACAAAAAACAAGAACCAACTATTTCACATATTATACAAATCATGCATTTCATATTGTTATTCACCCTATCCCGCAGTTTAACTCTCACATCAGTTCTCAGACCTATCGAGGTGACATTAAACTTCTAAACCTAATAACTTTGTTCTAAGCATTTCAAAACTACAGGAACACAGGCTATGTGCGTAATAGTGCAGGAAAAACTCAAGAAAATTTTTAAATTAACTCAAATTCATGTCATGCTCTCAGGTTTCAGCAAAATCACAAGGATTTTCTATTATATCTCATCCTAGGCTATCATACTCATACTTATGTAAAAGATCAATCAACAATGCAACACATACTCAGGACGTCTCAACAGATAAACCCATCCACCCCCAAACATAAACTAAACATTGTCCCCAATGTTAGTAGAATTAAGCACAAATTAAGTATCAGGGTAAGAGTGAACAATATTGTCCTGGTTTATGGACCTCTTTCTGAGTTCCTGGATAGCCAAAGCATGTGTGTTGGAGTTCCTTAGAATGGGAGCATGGATTTAAACGAAGAAGGGCATCTCCACAACCTACGAAGTAAAATAACAACTAACTAAGAATTGAAGAACAACAAACTAAAGCAAGCTAAAGACGGGGAAAAAAAAGTAAGTAAAGCTTGGGTTGTCTCCCAAGAAGCGCTTTGTTTAACGTCTTTAGCTAGACTGTACTCCCTCAAGGTGTTTCTTTCCTTGCTTGCAGTGCTTGGAGTGATGTGTTCATCTGGCCAATCTGGGTCTCTATGTTCTTTATTGCAGCTCCATGACTGGTCACTATACCAGATAGACTGGTGACTGCATTCTCCAACTGGTTGGACCGACTTCTAAATTCAGCTATGAAGGAGTGCAATGTGTCTTCCAGAGATGGTTTCCTCTCTGATGTAGAAGCATACATTGTAGGATGATTCAACACATTTTTGTTGTTAGCATACGAAAAAATTTCATGATACCTCAAACCTGGATTGTAATGTGTTGGGAGGTTATTCTGAGTCTTATTTCCTCCATAGGTGTTGCTTCTGTTGTTCAGGTAGTGCAATTGCTCCATAGTGGATTCTCGATTGGGCTGGGAGCATTGAGAGGACATCTCTGTCTGTGGTGATCCTGCAAAATTATTCAGGGCATGAGTGAGAGATGCCATATGAGATTTAAGAGAGGTTACCTTATCCAGTTGATATAATCCAGCTACTGGCTTAGATCTATCATTTTCTGTAGGCCGCTGGTAGCTGGCAGTTGACACTTCCTCCAGGAGGGCACGTGCTTCTGGCACAGTCTTCACCATGAAAGCCCCTCCAGCAGTGGCATTTAGGATGATCCTGGTCTTACCTTCCAGTCCATTATAGAACAATTGTACCTGGAGCCATTCTGGGTAGCCATGTTGTGGGCACCACCTGAGCATGTCCTTGTACCTTTCCCAAGCCTCAAATAATTGCTCTCCCTCCTGCTGCCTGAATGTTCCAATCTTAGTTCTTAATATTGCAGCCTTCACCGGTGGAAAGATTTGGTCATGAAGGCTTGGGCCAACTCCTCCCAAGAAGTGATACTCCCTGAGGGAAGGGACCCTAGCCATTCTTTGGCTCTACTGCCGCAAGAAAGAAAGGAAAAGAGACGTGCGAATACTATCAACAGAGATACCATTCATTTTAAATGTACCACAGATTTCTAAGAAATTTTGAAGATGAGAGTTAGGATCTTCTGTTGCTAAGCCTCTGAAAGCACCTTCCCTAACCATTTGTATCAGCCCTGTCTTAAGTTCAAAATTATTAGCATTGATAGGGGCATGGACCATTCCAGCCTGCTCAGAATTAAACACAGGTTGGAATTACTACCTAATAGGTTTAGGGTTATTGATGAGCTCCTTATCAGCCATTTCCTGAGGTTCTGCTCTTCCTTCCCTTAGGAGTCTCCTACAGGTCCTCTCGATCTCAGGATCAAAAGGGTGCAGATCTGCAGCTCTCCCCTTAGGCAGTCACCTGGAGGCACAAAAAAAAAGAAATTAGATAAAAAAAAAAAAGAAAAACACAAACAACTAGAAAATAAAACATAAAACTTGGGTTGTCTCCCAAGAAGCACTTTCTTTAACATCTTTAGCTAGACGGTGACTTATTAGGGCACATAAAATTGCTCATATTTTTTCGGGCCCTTCTTGCACGAATCGATGTAGCCTTCTAAGTCTAAAAAATTAGTTTTGGGATTCTTATTTAACAAATGAAAAGAACTGAAATCAAAGCAAGACTCGTGAGTATAAGACAAATGGTTATAAAAAATAAAGGAAATTTCTGGGGATAAAATGAAAGAAGACTTCTCAGCCTCTAACTCTATCACTTGGATCTCTCTTGTGGAACTAAGTGTAACACCCGTGTCCTCCTCCCTAACTTGATCATGGTGTGCCTCAGTCTCCACCAAACTATCCTCACTAACATCTAAACAAGTCCTCCTAGGTAGCACCTCCTCAGTGGTAAGGATAAGAAATTGTTCCTGTAAAGCCTTAAGGGAAACTACTAATTGGTCAAGGTATTGAGCTCTATCTTGTACTATTTCCCAAAGTCCTACCACCTCCGTTTCTAACATATCCAACCTCTCTAATTCACTATGAACCAAATTTTTAAATTTCAATACTAAGGTATATTCTGCCAATTGGTCCATAAGAGAAGATTTTTCTGGTGGTTGGTTAAGGTACGAAAAATTATGGTTCCAAGTGCCTAAATAACTACCCTCATGTGAATTTTCATATATGTCAGGTACAGAATGGTAAAAATTAGACACATGGTATTTAGAAAAATCATGATGCACAAAACTAGGATCCTGAGAGGGACAATAGAATGGTGAAAACTCAAAATTATGCAAAGTAATACGTGAAAAATGAGTAATTTCACAACAAGACTTCACACAATATCAACACAACCAAAACAGGAAACAAAGACTAAAAAACACACAGAACTAAAATAAAACAAATAAGAAAAAAAAAAACAAACACACAAAAACAAATAAGGAAAGACAAACAAACAACTTTAGTCTAGAATTTTAAATTTTCTCCTAATATTAATTAATCTAAATAATCGTCGTTCCCCGACAACGACGCCAAAAACTTGTTGCGTAAAATTATATTGAAATACCGCAGTGTACGGGTCAAGTTTTAGTATAGTAATTTATGAGTCCAAGTATCGTCCTCGGGAATGGGTTTCTAGATTAATTAATTACTATGGTACTAATTCTCAATTTTAGCTAAAGAAACATAACATGGATAGTTGGTTGAAGTAAATACGAACAAACAAACAAACATGTGGAGACACGAATTGATAGAGTTATGGGAAGTAATTTTACAAATTAAAGACCTAACTAACACATGCATTGAACCAATGAGATGAAATTATAAACAATAAGTAAAATACTGAAGAAAATCTCTCGATTCTTAGTGAGCCTCACACATGCAATAAACTTCATAGTCTCCATATGAACCTACGACATGCATGGCATTAAGCAACTTCTTAATGTGTTTCCTTAAGATTTCTAAGTCATTCTCATGCCAGAATTCTAAGGGTTTTGACAATTTTGATCTAATACAAGCTTTATCTCTCGAGTCCACTTAAATCAACAAATTAAGAAGTCAAGAACTAATTATCAAAAATAAGAACAAAACATGCTTCAATACATTGTAATAAAGTCATAACAAGCAAATCAAATCCTAACTACAATGTTTAGCTATTCTAAATCACATAAAAATCAAACTAAACAAGTAGAAAACGTCTTACAACGCTATTACAAATTGAATGAAAAGGAAATTAAACTTAGGTGTCGATGTCGGTCCTTCGTCTCTGAGCTCCCATCTTCGATCTCGAACCTCCACGAATGCTTTGGCTCCCCCAAAACGCTCTTTTCTCTCTACTTACAAAGTGTATTTCGAAATTAGGGCAAAACTCTACAAAATTCGGCTCCCTTTGCTCAAATGCATCATGTTGTATTTATAGGCATGGGTGGCACAGCGTTGCAACGCTAGGGACAGCGTTGCAACGTTTTGCCCTAAACGCGTGGTAAATGAGGAAATACTCGATGGCGTTGCAACGCTGAGGGTAGCGTTGCAACACCGCTACCCTAAGCGCGCGCCTCTTATCGATCTGACGTTGCGACGCTGCAAGGCAACATTGGAACGCCCTCGTTGCGGCTTCTCATGCGTGCATCCTTATCGATATAGCGTTGGGACGCTGCAAAGCAGCGTTGCAACGCTATCGCTAATGGTCTTCAACGCTCTGAAACAGCAAGCATGGCGTTGCAACGCTCTGCATGGCGTTGCAATGCCATCAACTCGGGTCATCATGCTTGGATTAATCCTTTCTCTCCCAAATGGTATTATTTTTAGCTCCAAATAGCCTCATTTTGATCCCGAGTGATCCAAATTGTCTCCAATAGCTCTATTTAAGCTCTTAACTTGAAATTGAATGAATTAAACACGTAAAAGCCCTGAAATTATCATAAAACTAGCAATAATTAAGCCTATGGATAACACATTTTGTGTGCTATCACACCTAATACACCACAACAAAATGGTGTGTCAGAAAGGAGAAATAAAACCTTGTTAGACATGGTTCGTTCTATGATGAGCTATGCTCAATTGCCTGCCTCGTTTTGGGGTTACGCAGTAGAGACTGCAGTTCAAATCTTGAACAGTGTTCCATCAAAAAGTGTTTCATGAACACCCTTTGAACTGTGGAAGGGGCGTAAACCTAGTTTACAACAATTTAGGATTTGGGGATGTCCGACACACGTGCTCGTGACAAACCCAAAGAAACTGGAACCTCGTTCAAGATTGTGCCAATTTGTTGGTTATCCAAAAGAAACGAGAGGTGGTCTTTTCTACAACCCGCAAGAAAATAAGGTAATTGTATTGACAAACGCCACGTTATTGGAGGAAGATAACATGGGGAACCTCAAACCGCGTAGTAAATTAGTACTAAATGAAGCTACTCATGAACCAACAAGAGTTGTTGATCAAGCTGGACCTTCATCAAGAGTTGATGGAGGAGCCAGTACCTCAAGTCAGTCTCGTCCTTCTCAATCGTTGGGAATGCCTCGACGCAGTGGGAGAGTTGTTTCCCAACCTGACCGCTACTTCGGTTTAGTCGAAACTCAAGTTGTCATACCTGATGACGGCGTAGAAGATCCATTGTCTTGTAAACAGACAATGAATAACGTAGACAAGGACCAATGGATCAAAGCCATGGACCTTGAGATGGAGTCAATGGACTTCAATTCAGTCTGGGAACTTGTAAACCAACCTGAAGGGGTTAGACCCATAGGGTGTAAATAGATCTATAAGAGAAAAAGAGATGCAACCGAAAAGGTACAGGCCTTTAAGGCTAGGCTTGTAGCAAAGGGTTTTACCCAAAGGGAAGGAGTTGACTATGAAGAAACTTTTTCCTGTTATGCTATCTTTGAAGTCTATAAGGATACTCTTGTCCATAGCTGCATTTTATGATTATGAAATTTGGCAAATGGACTTCAAGACTGCCTTTTTGAATGGTAATCTTGACGAGAGCATCTATATGTCTCAGCCCGAAGGGTTCGTAACCCAAGGTAAGGAGCAAAAAGTTTGCAAGCTCAATCGATCCATTTATGGGTTGAAACAAGCCTCAAGTTCTTGGAATATAAGATTTGATATTGCGATCAAGTCTTACGAGTTTGACCAAAACGTTGATGAGCCTTGTGTTTACAAGAGGATCATCAACGACAAAGTAGCTTTATTGGTACTTTATGTGGTGAAGGGAATCGAAGTCCCCGCAACGGAAGTGATTGTGAATCGCGCGTTCTTGATTTAGTTACAATGGAAATTTCAAGAATGTAAAACATGGATTAAGCATAAAATAAGAGTTTGGACAGCAAGAAGTTACCTTTGAAGAACCTTTCTTCAAGTGCTCTTCTCTCCACTGTAGAATGATCTCAAAGAACAAGAACTCCAACGTGCGAAAACACGACCACCGGATCTTCTCCGTTGTTCTCTAGGTGAGGGAGGAAGGTGGGTTCCCTTTAGGAGATGTGAGGTATTTTGAGAGAGATGTGTGTTTTTGGAACTCTTCCAACAACACAACAAGGAGGCTAGTGATTCTATGAAAAACCCTTAACCTAGTTGCATCTCATGCAACCATATATATAGAGAATTGGGATGGAAATGACCATCCTACCCCTCCTAATTCACATTAAACTATATATTATATCAATTATATCATATATAATTGATATAACTCCTCATGTATGAAATTGAACACTTCAATTTCACTCCTAACTTTATACCCTCTATATTACCATGTTGAGCCAACGGAGGGATCTAATGGACCTACAGATCATGAGCTCCAATGATGTGAAATTAACTGATCAAACTCTTTGATCCAGTGAATTAATATTCATTAACTACAAGTCACTCCACTATAGACTTGTAGCTGCACTCTCTTCACTGTAGATATTATTGTGCCCACTGATATAGTAATTGCCCATGAGTCGACCCTTCACAGGTTGTTCGTAAGCATAGTTGGGTCAAATTACCGTTTTACCCCTGTGATTACCTCTTTGTTCCTTAAGCACCACTGATCCTATAATGAACAACAAGTCTAAGGTCCTACCTTAGACTCATACCCTCATAGAGGGCGGGGCCCCGTTGTTCAAGACCTGGAGTTAGTTCTTAAGGGAACAACCTATCTAATTCCTCAGTAGATGAATGAGTGAATTCCATCTTCAACAGTTAAGATCCCAGCTACCTACGAGGTTCTGTCACTGAGAAGGTAGGCTTATTGAGCCGGCTACAGGCCACTCTCACCCATACTAGTCTAAGGACAAACCCCTAGACGCAGGAGTTCTTAACTTGCTCAGGATTCAGGTCGAGTCACTAATGACCATCTATAAATTACTAGTCTTATCCTCATTAACGGTGTTACAATCGGTTAGACTAATAATTTCATGATCCATCTTGTATGAACTCTTCATACAGATGCCCCCACTCGCATGTTAACTACATGAATGAGTTGGATTACCTCATTTGTACTAATTACAAAGTGGGCCGCATCCATGGTGTTACTAGAATGAGGTTTCCAACCTTATTCTTATACCATAGACTATTTAGGTTATAATCTTGAATTCAACCCAATTAGTGTCCACTACACTGATTTGAAGATAACCGTTATAACCTTGGAGCTTAGTTTATTGGATTTACAAAAGCAAGACTGTAATCTTATCAAAACAAATAACACTTTATTGAATTGATCAAGATTACACAAGTTTAGGGCATAAATCCCAACAATCTCCCACTTGACCTAAAGCATGTGGAGTACTAAACATTACATTAATGTAAGTACATTAAACTAGGGCATTTAAACCTTTTGTACAAAATACTCCCACTTGTCCTAGTTGGGGAAGACTTGTAAACCTAGACCTTCTAGGTGACTCTCAAATACTTTAGCCGTGAGAGCCTTTGTAAAAGGATCATCAATGTTGTGCTCTGAGGCTATCTTCGTCTCCTCTGTGCACGATCTCCCGAATGAGATGATACTTTCGCTCAATGTGCTTTCCCCTCTTTTGACTTCGGAGTTCCCTCGAATTTGCCACTTCACCACTGTTATCGCAATACAGTGTGACGGGCAAAGTCATATTTGGAATAACTTCCAAATTTAGCATAAATTTCCTTAACCAAACGTCCTCCTTAGCTGCTTCACAAGCTGCTACATATTTGGCCTCAATGGTGGAATCAGCGATGCATCCTTGTTTGACGCTTCGCCATACTACAGCTCTTCCGTTAAGAGTGAAAACATACCCTGATGTAGATTTCCGAGAATCTTTATAAGTCTGAAAGTCAGAATCTGTGTATCCTGTAAGGATCAAATCCTTAGCCCCATACACAAGCATGTAGTTCCCTGTTCTCCGAAGATACTTAAGGATCGTTTTAACACGTGTCCAAAGTGTTCTAGTCCTGATTGGATTGATACCTCACCGACCATCCCAACCGCAAAAAAGCAGATGTCGTGCCTAGTACACAACATGACGTGCATCGAAGCTTCCAACAAACGATGCGTAAGGAATCCATCTCATATCCTCAACTCCTTGAGGTGTCTTAGGACACTGTTCCTTAGACAAATGGATTCCATGTCTAAAAGGCAACAAGCCCTTTTTGGAATCTTGCATCTTAAACCTTGACAACACTTTGTCTATGTATGATGCTTGAGACAAGGCTAGTGTTCTATTCTTGCGGTTCCGGACAATCTGGATCCCAAGAACAAACTGCGCATCACCACAATCTTTCATTTGAAATTGCGTAGCTAGCCATTCCTTGATGTCACTAAGATAACGTACATCATTCCCAATGAGTAGGATATCATCCACATAGAGAATTAGGAAAGCGACAGAACTATTGATGATTTTCTTGTAGACACAAGGTTCATCATCATTCTGGTCAAAACCATAAGATCTGATAGCCTCATCAAATCTTATATTCTAGGATCTAGGGGCTTGTTTCAGTCCATTAATCGACCTTTTAAGCCTGCAAACCTTTTGCTCTTGTCCTGGTTCAGTGAACCCTTTGGGTTAGTCCATGTAGATGGTTTCCTAAAGATTGCCATTCAAAAAGGCTGTCTTGACATCCACTTGCCATACCTCATAGTCATAATATGCAACAACGACAAGAAGGATACGGATAGACTTTACCATAGAAACAGGTGAAAAGGTTTCCTCAAAGTCAACCCCTTCAACCTGGGTATAACCCTTTGCTACTAGTCTAGCTTTAAAGGTCTGTGAGGGACTTAGAATGAAATGACTCAGGGTGACCAATTGGCCATATAAAATAAAAGGAAGTCATGTATTACAGTCACGTTTGATACGAGAAAGTTCTAGGTCCCACATATGAGTATTTTAATCAAGTTTAAAAGTCATGATTGCATGTGTGTGCATGTCCCAAACCTCGGTAGCGAGGTCACTTACTGAGTATTGTATTGCAATACTCACCCTTTTATTTCAAAATATTTTTCAGGTAAGGCCAAGGACGTACGGGGCGAGTGACGGAGGCGCGTTGTCAGAACCATGGGGATAGTCATGTTTTCCGCATTTCGTTTTCCTTAATAACTGATGTTGTCGTTTTACGGTTTCGAAGTTAAATTTTATTTTCAGGATTTTAAGAAGGCCAAGCCTAAACTGTCCTTTTAAATGCTTTAACGTTTTCTTCGGGATCCCTAAAGGAAATTTTGTTACAATGACAATTTAAATATCTTTTATGTGCTTTTGGCCTAAGAAAGCATGCATGTGTAGTAGTGTCCCTAGGAGTGGTAGTTATAAAAAGTAGGGGCGTTACATGTGGTGCATTAGGTAAATATGCCCATATCTAGAATAATCATCTATAAAAAAGATGAAATATTCATATCCTCCCCTGGCTTTAACATTCATCGGACCACAAAGGCCTGAATGTTTAAGCTCGGGTCTTTGGCTCTATAACCTTTTCCACTAAAAGGTCTTTTAGTCAATTTGCCTTCTAGGAAGGATTCACATACTGACAAAGAATTTTCTTCTAACTCGTTTAGAAGTTCTTTCTTTACCAATCTCTCAATCCTATTGAGGTTAATGTGACCCAATCATAGATGCAAAAGATGAGCATTTTCTTTAGGAGAATTTTTTCGTTTATTAGTTTGTTCGTTTGCAGTTTTAAATAATTCAGTGTTCAACACCATTTTGACTGAATTAGGCATTAAAACATACAAACTATTTTCTAACGAAGCTGAACATATTTCTAAACCTTTCTTCAAAATAAACACTTTATTCATAGAAAATGAGACATAAATACATTGTTCTATAAGGCAACAAATGGAAATAAGGTTTCTAGTAAACCCTGGTATCACTAATATATTTTCCAACAATACATACTTCTTGCCAAAATAAAGCGTCATTGTGCCTACTGCTTCAGCTGAGACGACTTCTCCATTTCCAACCCGGAGCGTTATCTCTCCTTGTTGTAGCTGCTGCCAGGAATCAATTCCCTGAAAAGAAGAGCAAACATGATTAGTGGCGCCTGAATCAAGTATCCAAGCTGTTTTATCATTATCCACTAAACAAGCTTCTAGGCAAAGTAAATCATATTTACCTTCCTTCTTCTTTTCTGCAATGTACTTTGGGCGATTCGTTTCAATGCCCGTCTTCGTTGCAGTGGAAACACTTTCCTTTGTCAGCAACGTCTTTGACTTTCTTGCCCTTCTGGGCGGAAGCTTTGTCAGCCTGTTTCCCTTTACCAACCTTCTTCATGTTCTTCTTCTTTCCTCTCATGTTAGAAGAAGATGAAGCCACTGTTTTTGTCCCAAAGATCGAACCTCTGTGATAACTCATAATGGCAACATTTGCCTCACCTTTTGATCCCTGAAATTTCATCAAAGACTGAAAGGTCGTGAGTTCATTCAGAAGGGAGGCAAGGTTAAAAGTAAGCTTGTTCATAACAAAGATTACTTCTAAATCTGCAGAAAGCTATGCGAAGGGTTTCGAAATGAAGTGACACAGCTCTCACTCATCGATGGAATTACCATTCGACTCCGCGATGTTAAAGTGCACCATCATATCTAGGACATGATCTCGAATAGATGTACCCTCTGGTATCCTTGAGTTGAATATGTACTTTAGGTCATTATGTCGGGCTTGTGTGGACTGTTGTCCAAACATACCCTGCACAAGATCCATGATTTCCTTGGTTGTAATCATGCCCTCATGCTTCTTGGCTAATATGTCAGACATACTTGCCAGCATGTAGACCTTGGCCTTATCATTGGCCTTGATCCATCGATCATATGCATCACGAACATTTCGTGACGCATTCGAGCCTGACACCTGAGGACACTCCTCAGTTAGCACAAACTTCAGATCATCCACTACCAAAATAGTGTTGAGTTTGTTTTTCCATGTCATCATATTCTCTCTGGTTAACTTTTTCACACCCAATAAGAAAATTATAGAGCTAGACATTTTGCTGAAAATCTACAAACAAACTTGTATGAGTTTCTTGCTATAACTCTAATCCAATCATGTTTTAGCTAATTATGAAATGATTCCTATGCCATTTATAACTTGCAATGATACTCAAAAGATTTAGAATGTATGGCACCGAAGGGTAATAAAAAACACTCCTCCTCTGGATCAAGACACTCTTAACCAAAACCTAATACCAGAATAACTTTTATTCCTATAGTTTTAGTTACCATTTTTCGGTCTGGATACATACACAACTTATGTACCTCGTGAGTGTAACCTTCTGTCTTCAGATCCCAGAGTCTCGATCCAATAAAATCAGCCGAAGGGAGGACTAGATTGGAAAATAGTTTAAGGAAATCTTTATCCCTTTCGGGTGTCTACTTTTTTTGATCCCCTATGATCAAGCCCTCCGAAGAGATTTTCTGGTCCAGACCAAACTAGTAGGCTGACCATAGTGGTCTAACGGTGTAAGCCGACAAAAGAGCCCGTAGGTTTTGTTTTCACTAAACCTGCTCCCACTCACTATAAGTACCCCCTCCATTCACCTTGATATTGACTCATACAAACACCATCCGAAGGGGGACGCTCCCGTTTGCGCCACGAGGCCAACTATGAGTCTCACGGTGTGAACTTCCCGGAGATAGCGTAGGTGGAAAAATATGTATCTCATACACTTTTTCCTCCCACTGAATACTTTAAAGTTTATAGGAATCTTACTTAGGCTAAAACCCGGCTAATGGTTTTACCTAACTCTATCAATATAACTCTTATATTGATTTTATCCTAAGTTTGTTAATATAACTCCTTATATTAAACCTAGGATTTCTAGTTTATTAACCGCTTAATAAACCCGCTGACGCTATTGTAATTTATAAAACTCTCTGATTAAATTTCACTCCCAGGTCAGTTCCCAAGTAGGGGTGTTCCGTTTTAAATCGACTTAAATACTGACCTAGACAGAACTTTCCTTAGACAAAGTTCCTCTTTTAATCATAGTTTATAAATTACTTGGTTCCTAATTCTAATCTAATTAGAACTAGATAACCTAAAGTCTATTATTTCCAAGTTCTAAACACTTTAAAACTAATAATTAACCTTAGGTGACATGCATACTATGTCATAGTGCTTGATCATTCATCACATGAATAATAAGACATTCATAGCATATTCATCTCATGATATATAATGCATGTCAATGTTGTCCATTAATTAATATAATAACTTAATATTAATTAATAATGCAAACTATATAATATAACTCCTTATATTATAAATGATGCATGAAAATGCTTAACCTAAGGTGGGATTTCTAAAATACAAGCATACACTATGCATGGCAATAATTACACAACAATTGCATAATTAATATAGCAAAATTAAACCAATTTTGGCACCCTAATTTTAATTTTAAGTAATATAATCTAATTATATTAATTAAAATTAATTAATTAAATATAAATTAAATATAAAACATTTTTATATTTAATATATAATAAAAAAAACATTTATGCCCGTTGCTCCTTTGCGTGAAACGGCTCTGGCGTTGCAACGCTGATAGCAGCATTGCAACGCTGCTTATTGTCGTATTCTGCCAAGCGTTGCAAGGCTAGAGGTCGCATTACAACGCCGCTTCCTCCTCCTGCTACTTGTCACACCCCCTCCCAAGCACTTGCTAACTTAGCGGGAGACGGCATGAAGCCAACATCACCTCTTAACAATACTGCGACATCGCTTTACACGAAAACAAACTATGTTCGCATATGGAACACTTTAAACTTAACACAATGAAATCGGACATCTATAAGACGTACATGAGGAGAAACTCTTCTTAAGTCTCTCTTCGAAACTAAAACGAGCAAGAACATCAAAACCACAAACAGTCCAAACCACTAATTAAACAACCATAACCTCTAATGCACATACGACTATAACTACATAGTTCTCTTAAAATAATTTACAAACATATGGACTTGCTAAACCACATCAGCCACGTACAAAATATCAAACTTATGAAGCTTCAGCAGACTATGGCAGGTTTTCAGGCACCGGGAGCTCGATCTCTACCTGAAAAGTGGGAAAAACACTAAAAGAATGAGCTATAAAGCTCAGTGACTGACTTGAGTTTAAAAGAAAGCTATTAACTCGTAAATCATATCACCTAGCCATCTATGAGCATATGCATCTGTAATCAAGCGTTAAAAGTAATCGTGTAATCATAATAGCTTTTCATGAAAACCAGCAAGTATATCGTTAAAATCTTGTAAGGCATGTAAATAATATAAGTTCTTTTTAAAAACATGTCACAATCTACGTTTGTTCTACGATGTAGTGGGGCCCGCCCAGCACTCCCATCGTCTTTGTCGTAGTGGGGCCCGCCAAAGACTCACGGCACATTTGTTGTCACGGAGTTCACTCAACGTCGACAACAGAAATGACCTGTGTGCACACGGTACCATAAAGCCTCAGGCTCAATATTTCATAAGATCACATGAAAACTTTTGAACATGTCTGCTTATCTTTTCTTTTCATAAAACTCAAGCTTACTTAGCTTGCTCATAAAACTGGAAATCTTTAAAAACATACTTGCTAAAACATACTTGCTCGAAGTCATAACTTTTCCATAGACTTCGGAAATGCAATAAACACATGCTCGTGTATAAATTTCATCAAGACATTTAAGCTCATCATGAACACTTTAAAACGTTTCTAAGAAATCATGAATGCTCATAAACAAGTATTCAAGGAAAACAATAAACATCTAAACTCCTTTCATTCAAGCAAAACTTGTAGTTCTTTAAACATTTTTCAAGCATATAGCTCATTTTCGAAGTCCGTTTGTCACTCACAGTGTTAGAACTAGAGTCTTGACCCGTACACTCGACCTTTTTGTTCTTGGCCTGTCAAACAAACCAAAACCATGTTTTAGAACCTTGAGCTCATGGTTTTTAACCTTAAAACTACAAGAAAACACTCCAACAAAAAATCCAGCATTTAACAGATTTTATGCCCTGTATTCAGATACTCATAACATCTTCATTACTTAGCCACAAAGGATGTACTTTATACCAAATTCTTCCTTTTTGAACCCTCTAAAAATCATATGAAGTCATGAAATTGAAATTCCCAATAGATTGGTTCAGAAATACCTCGAAATCTTCTTTCCCAGGAACTAACTTCTGCTATTCCAGATTCGATTTTCTGCTGCAACCCGAAACTTGACCTGCTATTTACAACATCTTCCAATCATTTTATATTCACGAATTCTTCATGAAAGTTATAGGAAATTCAATAAGCTTTCCATCCATACCTAATAGAGCTTCGGATTCCAACTCTACAGGTCAGTACAACCAAAACATCAGAGACTTCTCGGATTTGATAGTAAATTCTGTGTTCTGTCTTCCTCTTCACAAATCAGTAGCTTAAGATCCGAATTTGCTCGAGCATCCTTCACGAATTTTGTTCCAATATGAGTTAACTTGCACGAAACAAAATCTCAACTCTTACCTCTTTCTGTGGAGCTCGAGATGAACAAAATAGCAGAACATGGCAGAGTGATTACCTTGTTGTTATACTAATTGCTTGAGTTCTCTCCCTCTCTTCTGCAAATCCAGCTCCAAAACCACCTTCTTCTTCTTCCTTTAAGCTTCTCCCACGAAAACCCTTGCCTTTACTTCATAAAATGAGAAGAAATCGATGGGGGAAGTCTTTTTAAAAAGAAAGAAACAAAGGTGGGGTCCCACCATCCACCTTTCCTTTCCTTTCTTTTCTTTTCTTTTCTTTTTCCTTTCTTTATCTTTTCATTTCTTATCTTTTCTTTGCAAAACAAAACAAACTTAGTATATTAAACATTTGTTTCATTTCCTTTTCTTCTTTTGTCTTAAAAGCAATCCAAACCAAAATGGTTTATGTTTTTCCTTCCTTGTTTTCCTTTTGTCTTTCACTTCATTACTTTTCTTTTTAAAACAAGGAAAACCAAGTTTTAAGCATTCATTTCTTCCTTTCTTTTATTGTTTGATAATAAGGAAGTTCCAAAGAAAGATCTCGGGTTTACACGCGCCTTCTCCCGCAAGCGCAGCGTTGCAACGCCGATGAACAACGTTGCAACGCTGCACACAGACAACAATGTGAATCCATTATTCCTTTCTCGTTTTGGCTCCAATCTTCTCAGCAACCGCTTTGCCTCGATCGAAACGGACTTACAGACTCGATTTAGAATTAAAATTTCCCAAAACACCGGGCCCTTACATTGAACAATTCAAAGAAAATTGTAAATCTAAGTGCCAAAATTGAAAACATCTAATTTTGCAAAACCGTTCATACATCTCATGCAAAACACAGTAAATCCCACCTTGTTCTTGAAAAAATCCAAAACATAAATCAATAACGCAATTGGGCTCGGATACCAATTGAAGAAAATCGGAGTCCCGCAAAGGAAGCGATTGCGAATCGCGCGCTCTTGATTTAGTTGCAACGATTAATTCAAGAACATAAAACACTAGATTAAGCATGTAAAACATAATGGACAGCAAGATAATTACCTTTGAAGAACCTTTCTTTGAGTGCTCCACTCTCCCACGATCACCATCTCAGCAACAAGAACTCAAACGTACGAAGACACGACCACCAGATCTTCTCCATTGTTCTCTAGGTGAGGGAGGAAGGTGGGTTCCCTTTAGGAGAGGTGAGGTATTTTGAGAGAGATGTGTGCTTTGGAACTCTTCCAACAACACAACAAGAGAGAGCTTGTAATTCCTTAGAATGACCTAACCTAGTTGCATCTCATGCAACCATATATATAGGGGAATGGGATGGAAATGACCATCCTACACCTCCTTTATTCTCACTTTAGTATATAGTTTATATATGAATCTAATTCACATTAAAACTATATATTATATCAATTATATCATATGTAATTGATATAACACCTCATGTATGAAATTGAACATTTCAATTTCACTCCTAACTTTATACCCTCAATATAACCATATTGAGCCAGAAGGATCTAATGGACCTACAGTTCATGAGCTCCAATGATGTGAGATTAACTGATCAAACTCTTTGATCCAGTTAATCAATATTTATTAACTACAAGTCACTCGACTATAGACTTGTAGCTGCACTCTCCTCACTGTAGATATTATTGTGTCCATTGATATAGTCATTACCCATGAGTCGACCCTTCACAGGTTGTTCGTAATCACAGCTGGGTCAACTTACCGTTTTACCCCTATGATTACTTCTTTGCTCCTTAAGCACCACGTATCCTCTAATGAACAACAAGTCTAAGGTCCTACCTTAGACTCCTACCCTCATAGAGAGCGGGGTCCCGTTGTTCAAGACCTGGAGTCAGTTCTTAAGGGAACAACCTGTCTTATTCCTTAGTGTAGGAATGAGTGAATTTCATCTTGCACAGTTAAGTTACCTGCTACCTACGAGGTTCTGTCCCTGAGAAGGTAGGCTTATTGAGTCGGCTACAGGCCACTATCACCCATACTAGTCTAAGGACAAACCCCTATGAGCAGGAGTTCTTAACATGCTCAGGATTCAGGTCAAGTCACTAATGACCATCTATAAATTACTAGTCTTATCCTGTTAACGGTGTTACACTGGCTAGACTAATAATTTGGGATCCAGTCTTGTATGAACTCTTCATACATGATGCCCCCACTCGCATGTCAACTACATGAATGAGTTGGATTACCTCATTTGTACTAATTACAAAGTGGGTCGCATCCATGGTGTTAGCAGAATGAGGTTTCGAACCTTATTCTTATACCATAGACTATTTAGGTTATATTCTTGAACTCAACCCAAATAGTGTCCACTACACTGATGTTCAAGATAAAAGTTATAACCTTGGAGCTTAGATTATTGCATTTATAAAGCAAGACTGTAATCTTATCAAAATCAATAACACTTTATTTAATTTATCAAAATTACACAAGTTTAGGGCATAAATCCCAACATACCTAACAGGTTCTCAACCTCAGTCTTGTACTCCTTGTACTTTTCTAGAGTTTCAAACTTCATGTGCATTAGGTAAATATACCCATAGCTCGAATAGTCATCTATGAAAGATACGAAGTATTCGTAACAACCTAATGCTTTAACACTCATCGGACCACAGAGGTTAGAATGTATAAGCTCAAGGGGCTCTTTGGCTCTATATCCTTTTCCTCTAAAAGGGCGTTTGGTCATTTTGCCTTGGAGGCATGACTCACACACCGGTAAAGAGTTTTCTTCCAACTTATTTAGAAGTCCACTCTTCGCTAGTCTCTCAATCCTATTGAGATTAATGTGGCCTAACCGTAGATGCCAAAGATGAGCATTTTCTTTTGGAGAAACATTAACTCTTTTAGTTCGTGTTTCTACAGTTTTACAAAACGCTTTTGACCGAGTTAGGTTTCAAAACATACAATTTTGACTCAAGTGAAGCAGAACATAAGAAATTTCAATTTCTACAAAATAAACGCTTTATTACTAGAAAAATTTACAGAAATTGAGTGTTCTAGAAGATAGGAAATAGAAACGAGGTTTCTAGTAAATCCTGGAACTATGTACAAATTGTCTAACAATAAGTAATTCTGACCAAAATAAAGCTTCACTTTGCCGATTTCTGCAGTAGAGACAATCTCCTCGGATCAATCCCGTAGAGTCACCTCACCCTCTCGCAGCTGCTGCCAGGAATTAAATATCCAATATCAAGGTAGAGTCACTAATCTCCACTAAACATGTTTCAGTCACTAGTAAATCACATTTACCTTGATTCTTCCACTCGGCAAGGAACTTTGGACATTTACGCTTCCAGTGGTCGTCCTCATTGCAGTGGAAACACTTTCCTTTTTCTGCAACTTCCTTGACCTTCTTGCCCTTTTTGGCGACAGCTCGGTCAACTTTGACCTTCTTCATCTTCTTCTTCCCTTTCGGGCGAGAAGGAGCCACATACTTTGTCCCAGAGGTCGAACCCCTGTGATAGGACTTGTAGGCAACATTTGCCTCAACTTCCGGTGTCCTGATCCTCATCAAGGACTGAAAGTTCTGTAGATTGTTTAGAAGGGTGGTCAAAGTGTAGCTTATCTTGTTCATAACAGCGTTGCTACGAAATTTGATGATCTTCATCGATCGAAGCCCCGTTCATCTCAGCTAGATTAAAGTGCGTCATCATATCCATAACGTGTTCACGGAGAGACGTCCCTTCTTTCATCCGTGCGTTGAAGACGTGTTTGAGCGAGTCATGCCTGACCTGAAAGGGTTGTTGTCCAAACATGTCTTGCAGCGACTCCATGATCTTCTTAGCGGTGATCATCAACTCGTGCTTCTTTGCCAAAACTTCAGGCAAGCTGCCAATGATATAGACCTTGGCCTTTTCATTGGCCCTGATCCATCGATCGTATGCATCACGAACACTTTAGGATGCAGTAGAGGTCGACAACTGAGGACACTCCTCAGTAAGCACAAACTTAAGGTCGTCGGTTACAAATATCGTGTTTGGATGTTATCTCCCACAAACTTATCCGAAGCGAGTAAAGCTATTATCGAGCTAGACATTTTGCTGAAAAATCAAATTAAAATTTGTGTCAGTCTCGCAAAAACTTTTGAAATCCAATTAAGTTTTAGCAAAAATTAATCCTATGATCCCTAAGTCATTTAAAATTTGCAATGATATCCTAAAGGTTTAGAATGACCGCCACAGAAGGGTGAACATAAACACTTCTCCTCTAGGACGAGACTTTCTCGACCAGACCCTAATTCCAGAATAACTCTTATTCCATTAGGCGTCCATTACCATTATTTGGGCGAATTCATTAACACTTAACGAATCCCGTGAGTGTCACCCTCAAACTTTAAGTTTCCAAGCATCTGTCAAAAGAATAGCCACCGAAGGGTGAACTAAGAAGGAAAACCAACAAGGAAACTGTATCCCCTTTGAGAATTCATGGTTTTCCGACTCCCATGATCAAGGCCCTCCGAAGGGATTGTCTGGTCCAGGCCAAACTAGCAGGCGGATCATAGGGGTCTCACAGTGTGAACCGAAAGAAGAGACCGTGGGTCCCGTTTTCACAGGTCCCGCTCCCACTCATTATAAGTACTCTCTCCATCAACTATGATATTGATCCATACAAATACCATCCGAAGGGAGACACTCCCATTTGTGCCACGAGGCCGAGTATGGATCTCACGGTGCGGACTTTACGGTGATTTGTGGTCGGAAAATTAAATGTATCTTATTATTTCCTCCCAGTCATCACTTTATATTAATCGGGATTGACCGAGATAAACCGGCTAAAATATACCTAAGTCTACCAATATAACTCTTATATTGTATTTAGCCTAAGTTTATAATCACGTGATTAACTTAGGTCTAAGTGAGTAAATTAATCAACTTTTAATTTGATGGAGATTAGATCACCTTGAGCAGCGGAAACGAGTTTCTAAATCGTAATTGCAAGTTCGTTTTGGTTGAAAAAACAAAAACCGGTACATTGGGAAAAATACAGAACGAGCATACATTTCCTAATCTAATTAGGCATGGAGCCAATCATGCAAACACATGTTTTAGAAATTAGACTAAACTAAAAAGGAATTCAAAATTTACCTTTGTAGTTCCACAGCAACTCCTTGCTCCAAGTGTGTACAGTAATACAAAAGTGCCAAAAAAATACTTCTCTATTTTTTAAACAGGAGACAACCACCCAGTAAACCTCTTATTCTCTGGATTTCTACTTAGATCTAAGTTTGGTGGAAAACCTCCAACAATTTGGTAGAGAGGGGAATTCAAAGAGAATTCAATTTTTCAACAATTCCTTACTTGCCAGGAAATCATCGATTACATTCTCTTCTCACCGAGAGAAGAAGAACCACTAGAGGGCAACTCCTCACTCCCTATCGATTAGGGAGTTGGGAGACATGGAGAACATGTCCTCCTGACACGTTCCCTTTTTTTATTATTTATTTATTTAATTAATAATTAATCATATTATTTATTAATAAATCAATTAAATCTCATTTAACTAAATGAATTAAATATCATATATTTAATTTAGACTAAATTACATTTAATCAATTTACCCTCTAACCTATAGTTTGAATGCACATCTAATGCACATTAAATTATAACCTATAGTTTTCAAATATGAATCACATTCACATTTATAAATAATACTTGAACTCTTTCATATATTTAATTCACTCAAATAATTTAATATTAATAATATTCACATTAAATTTATAATATATAGTTCAAAAAGTATATATTATATCGTATCTATATACATTAAATTTATTCCCTAATAAATTTTAACATAAGAACCTTTTACGAGCTAAAAGGTGGACCTAATGAACCTATAGATCAGATGCTCCAACGATACGAGATTACTCGGTTAATCTCATTAACCTCATAATAAACATTCGTTAACTGCGGGAACACTCCACTAAAGTCCCGCAGCAACACTCTTCTCACTGCAGATATATTTATGTGTCCACGTATATTGACCAATAACAACAAGTCAATCCTTCACGAATGTGTTCGTAACACAAAAGTCGGGTCAAATTCTTTGCTTTACCCCAGGTTACATCTTGTATCTTAAGTACCAATGCTCCTCTAATGAACAATTTGTTTGTTGTCCTACCAAGAAATAGAGTCCCTCTCGGGCTAATGAGACGGTCGGGCCCTTTGTTCAAGTGCCAAAGACACCACTTAAGGGAACATTCCTCTACTTACCCTAGTAGGCGGGAAGGAGTGAATTCCATCTTGCTAGGCTAAGTCCCCAGCTGCTCACTCGATCTTGTCCCCAATAAGGTAGGCATATTGAGTCGGCGAATCTGGCCACTCTCACCCATACTAGTCAAAGGACAATCTCTCGCAAACAGGAGTTCATAACTAGCTCAGGATTGAGGTCAAGTTGCCTAGGTCATCCGAGTGAAATAGAAACCTAACTAGTGAACGGAGTTACATCTAGTGGTTAATATTTCGTGGTTCGGTCTTATATAATCTCATTACTTAGGATATCCCCACTCAAATGTCATCTACACGAACACGTTCGGATCACAGTGTTTGTATCATATACAAAGTGGGCCACATCCATAGTTTTACCAGTGTAAGGTACCCAAACCTTATCCCCTTACTTTAGACCCTTTAGGTTGTATATCAAAACGAGATCCTTTATATGTACACTACATTAAGTTAAAAATACATTTTACAGTCGTGGATGTTTAGTTTATTGGATTTGGGGTTAAAACAATGGAAATATCGTAAATAACGAACAATAACACTTTATTGAAGTAATAAAAGTTTATTCCAATAATAAGAACAAAAAATTACAAACTACGAGTTTTAGGGCACAAACCCCAACAAAATTAACGACACTCACGTAAATATAACCTAAGAATCTCCCGACCGAATTCACTCTTATAGCACACAAAATGTGCTATTCTTAGGCTTAAATTATGTTAGTTTTGTGATAATTTCACGGCGTTCACGTCATTAATTTGTTGAATTTCAGGTTAAAGAGCAATATGAGGATGGATGAAAAATTATGGGTGAAAAATGAGCCAAAGATTGCCTAAGAGAGCTAAAATTGACATTAAATGGAAGAAGGAAGGCCAAACCAAGCCATCAAATCCGTGGAGATGGCGTTGCAACGCCATTCAGGGCATTGCAATGCCTGTGCGCATCTACTCAATCGTAAGAATCCATGCCGATGGCGTTGCAATGCTGCTTTTCAGCGTTGCAACGCCCACCACGCACCAACTACGCCTTGAAGATCTTTGGCGATGGCGTTGCAACGCTTCCTTGCAGCGTTGCAACGCTACTTCGATAAGAAGAAGGCACGAGGGTAGAAGGGTTGCAACGCTACTTCGATAAGCAAACACGCGCGAGGGTAATAGTGTTGCAATGTTTCCCTTAGTGTTGCAACGCTGCCGGATATTTTTCTTTTTTAATAATTTCGTTTAGGGCACGACGTTGCAACACCAAGGCCAGCGTTGCAACGTCGTGCTGTTGATATAAAAAGAAAAACGATGCATCTTGCAAAGGGGGGCTTTTTGGAGAGATTTTCACACCATTGTCTAAACACCATTGTCAGAGATTGTAAGTAGACTTTGGAGAGATTTCAAGGAGAAGATTTTTTTTTGGAGCTCGGGGTTCGTTATAGGTGTCTGGATCGTTGTCGTTCACGCCACGAGAGTTCTTTATTTGTTCTTTTCACTTTGAGTGTTGAACTATGGTTTTGTATTCAAGTTTAGTAAGATTTATAGTGGACATGATTAGCTAAACTTGTTATCTTAGGGATAGATGTAGCCTTTTAATTATGTTATTTTGTTGAATTAACTGCTTTTGGTTTATTGTAATGCTTTTATTCATACAATTGTATCCTTAATGCTTATAGACTCTTGATCACGGTTTAGTTGTTGTTAGGTCTGAATTTATTCTTGTGAAAGATATTTTAGATCTGATCTCAATTGCATGATTGATAGTTACTTTGACATGAGAATGATTGAAGTGCTATTAGAAACCCATAAGAATTGAACTTAGTGGCATGTTTGATTTTTAGGTTGAACAGAGATGTTTAATTCTATGTCTTGCATGAGATTTACTTGCCTCGAGAGAGGTTATTTGTTATATTAGTTTCTTGGTTTATAAAAGCAGTGGAATAACCCATTAGCATGATCTCAATAAAATAGTTAATTAATTGGTGAAATCTAGTCCCTAAAATATTCGTCTCTCCTGATTGTTCTCAATTTTCACTCTTTCATTTTGTGTTTCATCTCACTTTAAGTCTAATTTTCTAGATAAAATTGAGTGTTGTTATTGATAGGAATTAATTGAATTAAATACCCAATCGTGTTGACGATACTCATACTCAAATTCACTATATTAAAACTTGACCCATACACTTGCGGTCTTGCAAAATTTACGCAACAAGTTTTTGGCGCCGTTGCCGGGGATTGGCATTTATTTAATTCTTTTGATACTATTAAGAAGTCACTTGGTCTTAATCTAGAGTTTGTTTTCTTTTTTGGTGTTTTTCTGTTTCTTTTGATTTTGTGTTGAGTTTTGTGTTTCTTGTAGTATTGTGATTTTTTTGTTAGTTTTAAATTTTCTGTTTTCTGTATTGTGTGTTGCATGCGAAGTAACTCCGAAACAGTTCTAGTTTCTTTTGATCTTGAAATTGACAGAACTTTCAGAAGGAAGCTTAAGGAGACTAAGGACAAGGTCAGAATCATGGAGGAGCAACCTTGAGAGTCTAAGCCCATTAGGGAGCACTTGGAGCCCACTTTTGCTGGAAACCAATCTGGAATTATTTATGATCCTATTCAGGCTAATAATTTTGAGATAAAAACTGGTCTGATCCAGATGATTCGAGAAAATGCCTTCAGAGGACATGTCACTAAGGATCCCAATCTGCATCTGAGATCTTTTGCTGAAATCTGTCGCATGGTAAAAATTAATGGTGTATCACCTGATGCTATTCGCTTACGACTGTTTCCTTTTTCTTTGAAGGATAAGGTAAAATTCTGGTCGGAGTCATTTCCCACAGGTAGTATTAGTACTTGGGAGGAATTAGCTCAGGCATTCTTGCCTAAATATTTCCCACCTGCCAAGACTACGAGGTTGCACACTGAGATTGGCACTTTCAGACAGTAGGATGGAGAACAGGTGTTTGAGGCTTGGGAAAGATACAAAGATTTACTTAGAAAATGCCCACAACATGGTTGTCCTGACTGGTTGCAAATTCAATTATTCTATAATGGATTATCTGGAAATAATAAATCTCTTTTGGATGCAGCTGTTAGGGGATCAATATTTTCCAAGTCTGCAGAGGATGCTCGTACTTTGCTTAAGGACATGGCTGCCACTAGTTATAATTGGCATTCTAAAAGATCAACTGCCAAACCGGTGGCAGAGATGTACGAGATAGATGAGGTAAGTTCCATCAAGTTCCATATGGCTTCCCTAACTAGTGCGTTGAATAAACTTGCGATGCAGTGTAATGGTGAATCCATAGTTGCGAGCTTGCATCTGCTAACAAACTTGCAGGTGTTGAAGATCTGGAACCTGAGCAGGCTTTATATGTGAACAACAGAGGTTATGGGTACCGTGGAAATCAGAATCAAAATCAGTTGCCCACTCATTATCATCCAGGTTTGTGCAATCATGAAAATTTTTCTTATGCTAATCAGAAGAATATTTTGCAGCCTCCTCCAGGTTATGCATCTACATCTACAACAGAGGGCAAACCATCTCTGGAGGACATGATGAGTCCATTCATCACTTAATCCTGGAATCGAACCAACCAATTGGAAAATGTAGTGCTAAGTTTGAGCAACACAGTGAACTCACAATGAGCAACCATTAAGAACATAGAGGTATAGATTAGTCAGATGGCAACCACCTAAGACACGCTGCAGAAAGGTAAGTTTCCTAGTGACACTGAGGTGAATCCTAAGGAAAAGTGCAAAGCTGTGACGTTAAGAAGTGGACAGGAGCTTGCTAAAACTGAAAAGGTAAATTCAGAAGAGCAGCTCAATTTTGATGCCAAGGAGGATATAGAGGAAGTGGTTGAGGAAGCAAGCACATCGAAACAAACAGAGAAGATTTCTTATTTCTCTATTCATATTGTTCCTAACTTTATTCCTTATCCTCAACGCTTTCAAAAGAAAAAGACTGACTCTGACTTTGCTAAATTTCTTGATATGTTTAAGAAACTGCACATTAATATTCCTTTTGAAGATGCCTTGGAACAAATGCCCAAATATGCAAAGTCAATGAAGGAAGTCCTGTCCAGAAAGAAAACGTTTGACAAATATGAGACAACCAAGCTCACTGAAGAATGTAGTGTTGTACTCCAGAGGAAACTACCACAAAAATTAAAAGATACAGGGAGTTTTACAATTCCTTGTAATATTGGTAGCATTTTTGTTGATACAACTTTATGTGATCTAGGGGCCAGTATTAATTTGATGCCTTTGTCTGTCTACAGGAAACTAGGTCTTGGGGAGGTGCAACCTACAACCATATCACTGCAATTGGCTGACCGTTCTATCAAATATCCCAGAGGTATTGTAGAAGATGTGTTGGTAAAGGTTGAACAGTTTATTTTCCCTGCAGATTTTGTGGTTCTAGATATGGAGGAGGATTCTGAGATCCCAATTATTTTGGAGCGACCTTTCCTAGCCACTAAATGAGCATTGATAGATGTGCAGGATAGTAAGTTAACTCTAAGGGTTGGTGAGGACAAGGTTGTATTTGACATTTTTCGATCCTTGAAGTACCCTAATGAGGTAAGTACCTGTCACATGATCGATATTATGGATAATGTTTTGAATTCACCAAGAGAGCTAGTTTTATCTGTTTACCCTTAGAAACTTGCATGATAAATTCAATGGTAGATCAGTTAGAAATTTTGGATCATGAAGTTATTGTAATGAATCACTTAATCAATTGCCTAAACTTCAATATGAACAATTTTCACAACTGCATGTCAATAAAATAGAAGAAACAAAACCTCATGTTCTAGAGTTGAAACAATTACTTGCACACCTTCATTACACTTTCTTAGGAGATTTATCTAGGTATCCTGTGATTATTTCTCCTTTCTTTGGTTATTTGATCTTTCTTGTCCTTTTTGTTTTCTGATGTGAAAAAAGGAAAAAAAAAATGGTCTAGCTAAAAGACGTTAAAGAAAACGCTGAACAGGAGGCAACCCGTTGTATTTTAATTATTTTTTCCTTTTCTTTATTTATTTTATTTTTACTTCCTTCTTAGTTTTTTGATATTTTTTGTTTTCTGTTTTTCAGGTGAAATTATTCAAAAAAAAAAAAAATCAAGTCTCGAAACGGCGTCGCAACGCTTAACCAAGCGTTGCAACGCCGCGCGCTTTATCAGTCACGCGACCCGTGAGGGCAGCGTTGCAACGGTGTCGTGAAATCTAGGATTTTAAATTTCCAGATTTCGCCGAACAACCCCATTTTTCTTCCTTTTCTCTCTTTTCTCTTCTCTTTCCCTCAATCTCTCTCACTATTTCTTCAAGAGTGTTCACTCTAAACCTCTCCCACTCACCTTTCTTCCTATTTTGTGCTAGATTGGACATTTTGGGGCAACTTTTATACCCATTTGAAGACAAATCGTGGGTAACTATTTCTCTACCATTTTCTTTCCGATTTTTGTGATGTTTCTGTGATTAGGCCTAAGATTTGTTGTTTGTTTTGTTGTATTATTATTTAGGGTGATAAATCTTGGCCTTAGATGAACTTTCATAGCCTATTGTCGATATGAGAGGATTTGGGTAGTTTAATGGAAGTGCCCTAGATGTGTGCTTGGGGTATTGAAATCATTGATTTTGGTAACATAAGTCCCTTCTCATTAGTTGTGAATTTTGATGGCTACATGATTTGGTTCTGTGCTTGTATCTTTGCTCATTAATTTTGGTAAGACAAGTCCTTGCTCATTAGGTGCATTTTGATTTTGGTAAGACACATCCTTGCTCTTTAGTTATGTTTGTGCTTTCTCTTTGGACTACACTTCCTACATGAGCATGAGATGAGTTGATTGACCTTGTAGTTAATTAGTATGTAAATTTGGTCCTTTTGATGTCTTCACTTGCTAATTGGGAACTTATTCTTATTGTTGGATGGGGCATGTATAATTGTTTTGCTTAGTTTCTCTTTGGGTTTATGCCTTTTTTTCCCTTGCTCCTAGTATGCCCATGATGAAGTGGTCCACTTTTATATATGGCCCTCTTGTGTTGTATTTCCACTTCTTGGTCATGATTGATAGGTGGCGAGAGTCATTGGGTTCTTATCATTCTCCCCCATTTACATCATTTTTGGGTAGAGAACTCCAAAGTTTATTTTCATTTATACTTCATGCACCATCCATAGGGCATCTCCTTGTTTTTGCCTTTTACTTTGCACTAACTTTGTTACTTGCCCTTGTCTAGTTCTTTCTTTTACATTGATCCCACATGGTACCAAAAAGGGCAAAGACAACAGCCGGCTCTAGTTCCGAATATGATGGACAACGGTTCGTGGATGCTGAAGCTGCGAGTCACTACCAGAGCTATGTAGTGCATCGCGCTCTATTCCTGAGCGGGGCATTGCTCCTGATGACTCCCATCACCAGGACATCAACACTACCATTTAGAAGCGACATTGGGAGTTGTTGGTGGAACAACCCGAGGCAGGCGTGGTCCCCCTTGTACGGGAATTTTACGCCAACATGCCTCTAGAGGCTTACCGTACCACCGTGCGAGGGAAACGCATCCCGTCTGATTATGTAAATGAGCTGAAGATTTGGAGCCTACGGCCAATGTAGAGGGAAAATGAACAGAGTACTCAATAAGGTTATCTTGGGCTTATAAGAACCAAACTGGAAAAGGCTAGCACACACTCACTCAAGGAATAATTTGATTTAATTTTAAAAATCTTATTATGTAGTTTTTGATCAATGTTACCTTTTTGATGAGTTTATTCTTCGATTCATACAATTCCTGATGTTTGAGTCTGTAGTATGAAACCTACTATGATATGACCCTTCTTTTTCTTATTTTTGCTCGTCGACTAGCAATTGTTTAAGTTTAGGGGTGTTTGATATCACACAAAATGTGCTATTCTTAGGCTTAAATTATGTTAGTTTTGTGATAATTTCAGGGCGTTCACATAATTAATTTGTTAAATTTCAGGTTAAAGAGCAATATGAGGATGGATGGAAAATTATGGGTGAAAAAGGAGCAAAAGATTGCCTAAGAGAGCTAAAATTTACATTAAATGGAAGAAGGAAGGTCAAACCAAGCCATCAAATCCGTGGAGATGGCGTTGCAACGCCCTGTGTGCAGCTACTCAACCGTAAGAATCCATGTCGATGGCGTTGCTTTCAGCGTTGCAACGCCCAGCACGCAACAACTACGCCTTGAAGATCTGTGGCGATGGCGTTGCAATGCTGCCTTGCAGCGTTGCAACGCTACTTCGATAAGTAGAAGGCGCGAGGGTAGTAGCGTTGCAACGTTGTTCTTAGCGTTGCAACGCTACTTCAATAAGCAAACACGCGCGAGGGTAACAGCGTTGCAACTCTGCCAGATATTTTCCTTTTTTAATAAATTCGTTTAGGGCACGACGTTGCAACGCCATGCCCAACGTTGCAACACCGTGCTGTTGATATAAAAAGGAAAAAGATGCATCTTGCAAAGGGGGTTTTTTGGAGAGATTTTCACACCATTGTCTAAACACCATTGTGAGAGATTGTAAGAAGACTTTGGAGAGATTTCAAGGAGAAGTTTTTTTTTGAAACTCGGGGTTCGTGATAGGTGACGGGATCGTTGTCGTTAACGCCACGAGAGTTCTTTCTTTGTTCTTTTCACTTTGATTGTTGAACGATGGTTTTGTATTCAAGTTTAGTAGGATTTATAGTGGACATGAGTAGCTAAACTTCTTATCTTAGGGATAGATGTAGCCTTTTAATTATGTTATTTTGTTGAATTAACTGCTTTTGGTTTATTGTAATGCTTTTATTCATGCAATTGCATCCTTAATGCTTATTTTCTCTTGATCACAGTTTATTTGTTGTTAGGTCTGAATTTATTCTTGTGAACGATATTTTAGATCTTATCTCAATTGCATGACTGATAGTTACTTTGACATGAGAATGATTGAAGTGCTATTAGAAACCCATAAGAATTGAACTTAGTGCCATGTTTGATTTTTAGGTTGAACAGAGATGTTTAATTCTATGTCTTGCATGAGATTCACTTGCCTCGAGAGGGGTTATTTGTTATATTAGTTTCTTGGTCTATAAAAGCAATGCAATAACCCATTAGCATGATCTCAATAAAATAGTTAATTAATTGGTGAAATCTAGTCCCTAAGATATTCGTCTCTCCTGATTGTTCTCAATTTTCACTCTTTGATTTTGTGTTTCACCTCACTTTTAAGTCTAATTTTCTAGATAAAATTGAGTGGTGTTATTGATAGGAATTAATTGAATTAAATACCCAATATTGTGGACGATACTCGTACTCAAATTCACTATATTAAAACTTGACCCGTACACTTGCGGTCTTGCAAAATTTACGGAACACACTCCCAGGTCGGTTTCCAGGTAGGGGTGTTCCGCAAGCGTCAACTTATATACCCCACCCTTAGACAAAACCTTCCTTAGACATAGTTACTTATCATTCACCATTCAAACATCATATTTTGATTTCCTAATTCTAATCTTAATAGAACTAGAAAACCTAAGTCCAATTATTCAAGTTCTAAACACTTTAAAACGAATAATTAACTTAGGTTACATGCATTTCTATGTTATAGTGCTTGATCATTCATCACATGAATAACTATAGACGATAACAAAAATATTCATCACATGAAATTAAATGCATGAGCATACTTTAATCTAAAAAATATAACACTTATATTTAATTAAATGAAAACATGCATTTAAATATATTATAACACTTATAATATAACCTATCATGCATACTATATATTATAAAATGATGCATGAAATGTTTAACCTAAGGTGGGATTTTAAATCTATATGACATACACTATGCACAAAGAATTTAATTAAATCATACATATAAAATAATTAAATAGCAAAAATGGATCGGTTTTGACACTTTGGGACAATTATTTAATTAATTAATATTAATATAACATTTATATTAATATTAATTAATAAAATAAATAAACTACATTTTATAAAAGAAAATTAAATAAAACTACTTGAAAATGAATAAGTTGCGCACGTTGAGAGAAATAACTCCACGCCCCACGTCCTCGCGCGCGTGCCTCGCAAACTGTCCTAAACGCATGTAGCGTTGCAACGCTGCAATGCTCAGCGCTCCAATCCTCTGCGTTGCAACGCTGCTTTGCAGCCAAGCCTCCGCTCGCGATTGCAGCGTTAAGACGCCGAACAAACACGTCTCAACGCTGTCGACAAAACAACAAGCTCCTCTTGCTGTTCTTCATGGTTTCTCGCCTGTTTCCGCTCCGATTTCTTCACAGTATCTCATGCCACGAACGACACGGACATACAGACTCGATTTACAGTAAAAATTTCCGCAAACACGGACCCTTACATTGATCTCATCAATATAATGTAAATCTAAGAAAAAAATGTCAAAATCGAAAACATCCATTTTGCAAACTAGAATTCATCACATGAATTAAAGCAATTACCCACCTAATTTTCAGAAGATCAAATGCACAACAAGAAGCCAAGAACCTGGCTCTGATATCAATTAAAGGGAATGTGAATCTCCGCGCTGCGGAAGATGATCCAATCGTCGTGGTATCGTTATTAAATTTGATTTCTTAAAACTAAACCATCAAATAGTATAAGGTTAAGCATGCTAAAATAAAAGGAAAAACAGCAAGGATAATGCTACTTACTTGTTGAAGACCGTCTTCAAATTTCCTTCTTTCGATCACAAACTCTTCGTGGTCTTCTCAACAATCTTGAACTCCTCGAACAACCCAAACGAACGGACAACTTCACTCGATTTCTTGGTTGTTCTACTTTAGGTAGAAAGAGAATGGTGGGATTCTTTTTTTTCTGGTGAAGGGAGGAGACATTGAGAGAGAGATTTGAGAGAGAATTCAATTTCCTTGTTTTGGTGAGAATTTCAAAAATGAGCAAAAGCTTAATGAACCCTTCTTGCAAAGGGGTGTATATAATGGTGATAGGTGGAGTTGAAATCTCAACCTATTTACCATTTTACCACAACCATAGGTTATGCAAATCATATTTGCATAACCACATATAATAAGATATCTCATATCTCATTTTACAAATCACATTTGTATTATTGTTGATTTTTAAATTGAATCACATTCAATTTAATTTCTCTCAATCTAATTTCTCCAAGTTAGCCCTAATTTAACAATTAGGCTAACCTATAGTGTATTATGAATCTCATTCACATTAAACTATATTATATATCATTTATATCTCATATAAACGACATAATTACCCTTTAGTGAACTTGAACACTTCAAATTAACACAAAAAATGTAAACCTTCTATTAATCCAGTTTGAGCCAACCGAGAGACCTTATGGACCTACAGTGATGAGCTCCAATGATCCGAGATTAACCTGTCAAACTCTTTGACCCGATTAATCAACATTCATTACCTACGGTAACACTCCACTAAAGCCCATAGGTGCACTCCCGTCAATGTAAGACAGTTGGGATGTATGTCCTCATCTCGTGTAGTTTGTAATATTCCAAGTTGTAAATGAATAAGAGTTATTTATTTCAACATTGTGTAATAAATAAGAGTTATTTATTTAAACTTTGTGTCTCACATATTTCATAAACTTAATCCAATAAACTAAGCTCCAGGATCATTGTATTAATGAGAGAACTAAGAACTTGAACGGTGTGTAGTGGACACACAGGGAGGATCACGTTCGAGTTAATGACCCGAACAGTCTACAGTATATGGATAGGGTTGGAGACCTAATCCTGGATACACTGTGGATGCGGCCCGCTTTGTATTAGATACAAACGAGGTGATCTAACTCGTTCATGTGGTTGACATGCGAGTGGGGGCATCCTGTGCAATGAGATTGTACATGACCGGATCGTGAATTATTAGACTTACTGATGTAACACCGTTAACATTATAGAGCTAATAAATTCGTAGATGACCATTAGTGACTCGACCTTAATTCTGAGCGTGTTACGGACTCATGTCTGCGGGGGTCTGTCCTTTGACTAATACGGGTGAGGGTGGCCACTGTTGCTCGCCCAATATGCCTATCTTCTCAGGGGCAGGACCACGTGGGGAGCTGGGAACTTGACTACGCAAGAAGGAATTCACTCGTTTCCGACTTAGGGAAACTAGAGGGGTTGTTCCCTTAAGTGCTGTCTCTAGGGCTTGAACAACGGGGCCCCACTTTCTCATTCGCCTGAGAGGGTTGTTGTTTATGGTTGGACCATGCAACGTAGTTGTTCATTAGAGGAGCAGTGGGACTTAAGGAGCAAGAGGTAGACACAGGGGTAAAACGATAATTTGACCCAACTGTGACTATGAACAACCTGTGAAGGGTCGACTCATGGGTATTGGTTATATTGATGGACACAACTTGTCCTACAGTGATGAGAGTGCAACTACGGGCTTTAGTGGAGTGTTACCATAGCTAATGAATGTTGAATAACCGGGTCAAAGAGTTTGACAGGTTAGTCTCGGATCATTGGAGCTCGTCACGTGTAGGTCCATTAGGTCCCTCGGTTGGCTCAAATTGGACAAATTGAGGGTTTACAGTTTGGTTTGAATTTGAAGTGTTGAAATTCATTATTTGGGTATTTATGTCATTTATATGAGATATAGATGACATAATATATAATTTGATGTGAATGAGATTCATAATAAACTATGGTATAGCCTAATTGATTAATTAGTGTTATTTGGAGAAATTGAATTGAGAGAAATTAAATTGAATGTGATTCAATTTATAATTCCACATTTATGCAAATGTGATTTGTATAATAAGGTATGAGATACCTTATATTATATAATATGCAAATGTTATTTGTATATTATATGGTTGTGGTAAAATTGTGATTTGGTGGAGGTTTTAACTCCATCACACAATAGTATTTAAAGGCTTTGCAAGAAGCCTTTGGTATGGCATTTGCAATTTTTTGGATTTTGATCCAAAGAGAGCAAGTGATCCTCTCTCAAATCCTCTCTCAATTCTCTATCATTCTCTCCTCACCCAAAATCAAAGGGAGTCCCACCTACTCTCCCTCAACCTCCCGAGAACAACCGAGAAGACCCTTTGGAGGTGTCTCCCTGTTCGGATCGTGGTTCGTGTTCGAGGAGATCGTTGGATCGAGAGAGATCGTGACCGGAGGAGAAAAGCGTTGAAGAAGAGTTCTTCAACAAGTAAGTATCTTATAGTTCCTTACTGATTTCTTCTCCTATTTTGCATGTTTAGCCTAGAATCTATGAGATAGATTCAATTTTAAGACATGTTTTACACAACGAATCAACGACGTTTCACAACGTCTTCCGCTGCGGGAATTCAAAATCTCTTCCATTTGTATCAGAGCCAATCGTTGCTCTTCGTTGTGTATTCTGTGAATTCTTAAAATTAGGTGGGTAGCATTAATTTTCATGAGATGAATGTTAATGGTTTGCAATTTTGGATGTTTTCAGTTTTTGGCACTTTTTAGATTTACATTAAAGTTGATGAGATCAATGTAAGGGCCCATTGTTTTTGGGCATTTTTTAATGTAAATCGAGTGTGTAAGTCCTTGTCGTTTGTGGCGAGAGTTGTCGTGAAGAAAACGGAGCAAAAACGGGCGTTTTCGGTGAAAAACAGCAAATTTTGTGTTGTTGGATGTTCATCAGTATTAGCGACGCCGTTTTTCTTCGCGTTGGGGCGCCATCCTTGCTTCTTTGGAGGCTCAGCTGCGATCGCAACATTGCAACGCTAGCGGTGGCGTTGCAACGCCACAGCGTTGAGAACGCTGGGCACGACGCTATACATTATAGCGTTGCAACCCAATAATAACGCTGCAACTCCATAGCAGTGGTGCTTGGAGCGTGGGATTTGTGGCGATGTTGCACGTGGGCATCTGTTCGAGCCTAGGCTAGCGCAATTGTCTTTTCATTTTTAATTATTTATTTATGTGTAAAATTTGTTTTATAAATGTATTTTATTTTTTTATTTAAATTAATATAAATATAAATGTTATATTGCTATTTAATTATTTTATGCATGAGATGTATGATTTAATTATTTCTATGTGCATAGAGTATGCCATATAGATTTAAAATCCCACCTTAAGTTAAACATTTCATGCATCATATTTATATTATAAGAGATATAATATATAGTATGCATGATAGGATTATATTATAAGAGTCATAATATAATGTTTGCATGATTTAATTTATTTAATATAAGTGTTATATTTTTAAATTAAAAGCATGTTCATGCATTTAATTCATGTGATGAATGCATGTTATAGTATAGTATTATTCATGTGATGAATGATCAAGCACTATAACATAGAAATGCATGTAACCTAAGTTAATTATTAGTTTTAAATTGTTTAGAACTTGAATAATTTGACTTAGGTTTTCTAATTCTAATAAGATTAGAATTAGGAAATCAAATATGACCTTTGAATGGAGACTGATAAGTAACTCTGTCTATGGAAGGTTTTGTCTAAGGCTGGGGTATTTAAGTTGACGCTTGTGGAACACCACTACATGGAAACCGACCTGGGAGTGAATTCGGTCCGGAGATTCTTAGGTTATATTCTCGTGGGTGCCGTTAATTAAGAGTTAATTAATTTACTCACATAGACCTAATTTAATAATGTGATTATAGACTTAGGCTAATCCAATATAAGAGTTATATTGGTAGACTTAGGTAAATTTTAGCCGGTTTATCTAGGTCAATCCCGATTATTTTAAAGTGCTGAGTGGGAGGAAATAAAGTGTATGAGATACATTTAATTTTCCATCCACAAATCTCCGCAAAGTTCGCATCGTGAGATCCATGCTCGACCTCGTGGCGCAAATGGGAGCGTCCCCCTACGGGCGGTATTTGTATGGGTCAATATCAACGTGAATGGAGAGAGTACTTATAGTGAGTGGGAGCGGGACCTGTGAAAACGGGACCTACGGTCTCTTCTTTCGATTCACACCGTGAGACGGCTATGATCCGCCTGCTAGTTGGGCCTGGACAAGACAATCCTTATGGAGGCGGTGCAACGACGCGTCTCATAGCATGGAGCATACCGTGGGGAAGTTTGTGGCCCGATCTATCCAAAATCGGTCCTAAAACTTCGAAAATCGATCGACTGGTATGTCAAAACCTCAAACCAAAAGTTGAACCGACGACTGGAGATTTCACGATTTTGTGCTACGGCTGCCGTCTTAATGTCGGTGGCTTAACAAGTTAGCGAGGAGGGCGGTGATGCGAGCTGACCGGCGGCGAAGGCGTTGCAGCACGACGACGTCGACAAGTGTGTTGTTGCAGGTGGCTTGGTTTGATTCACGTCGGCGACTGAATGTAGTCGGTTGAAGCTGTGTTGGTACGTGTGACTGTTGCGTATAATTTAATGATAATGCAATACCGCAGTGTACGAGTCAAGTTTTAGTATAATGATTTCATAGCCCAAGTATCATCCTCAGGAATGGGTTTCTAGATTAATTAATTACCAAGATACTAATGCTCGAATTTAGCTAAAGACACCTAACATGGATAGGTGGTGAAACAAGCACTAAAGACAAACAAACATGTGAAGACACGAATTGATAGATTAGGAGGAAATTGACTTCAAAAGTTAGTAACTTAATTAACACATGCAATGACTAATGTGATGAATTTATAAACAATAAGTAAGAAACTCAAGAAAACCTCTCGATTCTTAGTGAGCCTCGCACATGCAATAAACTCTATAGTCTCCACATGAACCTACAACATACACAGCATTAAGCAACTTTTTTACGTGTCTTCCTTAGACTTCTAGGTCATTCTCATGCCAGACTCCTAAGGGTTTTGACAACTTTTCTCTAATTAAAGTTTTATCTCTCCAGTCCACTTAAGCCAACAAAATCAAAGAGTTAAAGAACGAATTGCCAAAAATAAGAACAAAACATGCTTCAAAACACAGCAAATATGTCTCAAACATGTTAATCAAATTCTAACTACAACACTTAGCTACTCTAAATCACATGAAAACCAAGCTAAATGCGTAGAAAACGTCTTAAAACGGTATTACAATCTGAAAGAAAAGAAAATTAAACTTATGTATCGATGCCGGTCCTTCATCTCCGAGCTCCCGTCTTCAATCTCGAATGTCAACGAATGCTTTGGCTCCCAAAAACGCTCTCTTTTCTCTTTTCACAAAGTGTATTTCGAAATCAGGGTGAATTCTCTATCAAATTCGGCTCCCTTTACAAGAAGAAATAAGGTTGTATTTATAGGTATCAACGGTACAGCGTTGCAATGCTAGGGACAGCGTTGCAACGCTGTACCCTAACTGTGTGGTATATATGGAAAATAGCGATGGCGTTGCAACGTTGAGGGCAAACGACAACTTTGTGAACGCCGTCTGTGAAAAACCGAACTTAGATTTACATGGTTTCATGAGATGAGTAAACGGTTTGCAAATTAGATGGTTTCAATTTAGATGGTTTCATGAGATGAGTAAACAGTTTGCAAATTAGATGGTTTCAATTTTGGCACTTAGATTTACATAATTTCGTTGAATTGTTCAATGTAAAGGACCTATTGTTTTGGACATTTTATTATGTAAATCGAGTTTGTAAGTCCGTGTCGATCGAGGCAAAGTGATTGCTGAGAAGATCGAAGCGAAAACGAGCAAGGAATGGAGATTCCACTTGTTGTTCTGTGAATGGCGTTACAACGCTGTTCTATAGCGTTGCAACGCCACTGCGACAGGCGCGCGGCTGGGAAGACGACACCGTGTCAACGCTGGAGCTAAGGCACGTTTCGACGGGCGGAAGAAGACAAGGCGCAGCATTGCAACGTTGCCATCAGCGTTGCAACGCCACATGCGTTTCACGCGAAGGAGCAACGAGCAGAAACGTTTGTTTTATTATATATTAAATATAAAAATATTTTATATTTAATTTATTTAATTTTAATTAATATAATTAGATTATATTAATTAAAATTAAATTTAGGGTGCCAAAATTGGTCTAATTTTGCAATTTAAATTATGCAATTGTTGTGTAATTATTGTCATGCACAGTGTATGCTTTTATTTTAGAAATCCCACCTTAGGTTAAGCATTTCCATGCATCATTTATAATATAAAGAGTTATATTATATAGTTTGCATGATTAATTAATATAAGGTGTTATATTAATTTATGTATAGCATTTACATGTATTATTTTTCATGAGATAATTATGCTATGTATTTCTTATTATTCATGAGATGAATGATCAAGTACTATAACATAGTATGCATGTCACCTAAGGTTACTTATTAGTTTTAAAATTTTTAGAACTTGGAAGTAATATACCTTAGGTTATTTAGTTCTAATTAGATTAGAATTAGGAACCAAGTGATTTATAAACAATGATTAAAAGAGGAACTCTGTCTAAGGAAAGTTCTATCTAGGTCAGTATTTAAGTTGACTTGGAAATGAACACCCCTACCTGTAAATGACACTGGAGTGAAATTTAATCAGAGGGTTTATAAATCATGGTAGCGTCAGCGGATTTATTAAGGGGTTAATAAACTAGAAATCCTAGGCTTAATATAAAAGTTATATTAGCAAACTTAGGATAAAATCAATATAAGAGTTATATTGATTATCGATACAAGAGTTATATTGATAACTTTAGGTAAAACCATTAGGTTGGTTTAGCCTAAGTAAGATTCCTATAGATCTAAAGTATCCAGTGGAAGGAAAAGTGTATGAGATACAAGTTTTTCCACCTACGTATCTCCGGGAAGTTCACACCATGAGTCTCATACTTGGCCTCGTGGCGCAAACGGGAGCATCCCCCTTCGGATGGTGTTTGTATGAGTCAATATCAAGGTGAATGGAGAGGATACTTATAGTGAGTGGGAGCAGGTTTAGTGAAAACAAAACCTATGGTCTCTTCAGTCGGTTTACATCGTAAGATCACTATGGTCAGCCTGCTAGTTTGGCCTGGACCACACAATACCTTCGGAGGGCTTGATCATAGGGGATCAATCACAGTAGACACCCGAAAGGGATAAAGACCTCCTTAGTCTGTTTTTCAATCTAGTCCTCCCTTCGCGGATTTTATTGAATGAGAACTCTGAGTTCTAAAGACAGAGGGTTATACTCACAAAGTACATAAGATGTGTATGTATCCAGACCGAAAAATGATAACTAAAGCCTATAGAAATAAGAGTTATTCTGGCATTAGGTTTTGTCAAGAGTGTCTTGATCCAAAGGAGGAGTGTTTTTTATTACCCTTCGGTGCCATACATTCTAAACCTTTGGAGTATCATTGCAAATTATAAATGACCTAGGAATCATTTGATAATTAGCTAAAACATGATTGGATTAGACAATTATAGCAAGAAATGCATACAAGTTTTTTTGTAAATTTTCAGCAAAAAGGTCTAGCTCTATTATTTCCTTATTGGGTGCGGAAAAGCTAACCGGAGAGAACATGATGACTTGAAAAAACAAACTCAACACTATATTGGTAGTGGATGATTTGAAGTTTGTGCTAACTGAGGAGTGTCCTCAGGTGCCAGGCTCGAATGCATCACGAAAAATTCGTGATGCATATGATCAATGGATCAAGGCCAATGATAAGACCAAGATCTACATGCTGGCAAGTATGTCTGACATATTAGACAAGAAGCATGATCGCATGATAACCGTTAAGGAAATCATGGATTCTGTACAGGATATGTTTGGACAACAGTCCACACAAGCCCGACACAATGCCCTAAAGTACATATTCAACTCAAAGATGCCAGAGGGTACATCTGTTCGGGATCATGTCTTAGATATGAGGGTGCACTTTAACATCGCAGAGTCGAATGGTTCTTCCATCGATGAGTCGAGCAAGGTCAACTTCATTCTGGAAACCCTTCCAGATAGTTTCCTACAGTTTAGAAGTAATGTTGTTATGAAGAAGCTTACTTTTAACCTTACCTCCCTTCTGAATAAACTCCAGACCTTTGAATCTTTGATGAAAATTCAGGGATAGAAAGGTGAGGCAAATGTTGCCAGTAGGAGTTATCACAGAGGTGAAGGGAATGAAAATCGCCGCTCAGCGGAAAGATGATCGAATCGTCAAGGTATCGTTACGCTACTTGAAAGGAAATTACAACGAGAAGAACGTTTGCCTTCTTGCAATAAGGGATTAAATAGTGGAGTTAAAATCTCTACATTATTTACATTTTGCCACAACCATAGGTTATGCAAATCATATTTGCATAACCATATAATATAAGATATCTCATAGCTCATATTGCAAATCACATTTGCAATAATTGTGGATTAATTAAATTGAATCACATCCTATTTAATTTCTCTCAATTAATTTCTCCAATTAGCCCTAATTCAATAATTACGCTAACCTATAGTTTATTATGAATCTCATTCACATTAAACTATACATTATATTATTCATATCTCATATAAATGACATAAATGCCTCTAAGTGAAATTGAACACTTCAATTTCATACCAAAACTCTAACCCTTCTTTTAACCCAGATGGAGCCAACCGAGAGACCTAATGGACCTACAGTGACGGGCTCCAATGATATGAGATTAACCTATCAAACTCTTTGACCCGGTTAATCAACACTCATTAGCTACGGTAACACTCCCCTAAAGCCCGTAGCTGCACTTCCAATAGTGAAGAATATTATGTGTCCACTGATATAACCAATAACCATGAGTCGACCCTTGATAGGTTGTTCGTAGACACTGCTGGGTCAAATTACCGTTTTACCCCTGTGTCTACTTCTTGTTCCTTAAGTCCCCACTGCTCCTCTAATGAATAACATATCGTGATGGTCCAACCATACACAACACCCTTCTCGGTCTAGTGAGAAGGTGGGTCCCGTTGTCCAAGCCCTGGAGAAAGCACTTAAGGGAACAACCCCTCTAACTTTCCTAAAGGCCATCTCCCGTAGTTAAGTTCCCAGCTCCCTGCTTGGTCCTGTCCCTGAGAAGATAAGCATATTGGGTGAGTAACTGTGACCACTGCAGACAGGAGTCCGTAAAACGTTCAGGATTCAGGTCCAGTCACTAATGGTCATCTACGAAGTTATTAGTCCTTACTGTCAACGGTGTTACATCAGTACGTCTAATAATTCACGATCCGGTCTTGTACAATCTCATTGCACAGGATGCCCCCTCTTGCATGCCAACAACATGAACGAGTCAGATCACCTCGTTTGTATCTAATACAAAGCAGGTCGCATCCACATCGCATCCAGGATTAGGTCTCCAATCCTATCCATATACTGTAGATCGTTCGGGTCATTAACTCGAACGTGATCCTCCCTGTGTGTCCACTACACACCGTTCAAGTTCTAGTTCTCTCATAAATTCAATGACCCTGGAGCTTAGTTTATTGGAAAAGTTTGTAAATATTGCGAGACACAAAGTAATGAAATAAATAACTCTTATTAATTTCAAATAGTAATTTACAAACACGAGATTAAGACAAAAATCCCAACAAACTCCCACTTGGACTAAGCTAGTGGAGAAAATACATTTCTGAAATGTATATAAATTATAATGAAGTAATAAAATAAACTAGGACATTGAATACCGGTTTACATATCTCCCACTTACCATAGTAAGGAAGCACTCGAAGACCTAGACTCTCTACGTGACCCTCAAACACCTTAGTCGTGAGGGGCTTTGTCAATGGATCAGCTACGTTGTGCTCATATATTATCTGAGTGACTATTACGTCTCCGCGGTGCACAATCTCCCGTATCAGATGATACTTCCGCTCAATGTGTTTGCCTTTCTTATGGCTCCGAGGCTCTCGTGACTTTGCTACTGCACCACTGTTATCACAAAACAGCGTGATCGACAAGTTCATATTTGGAACAACTTCCAAATTCGTCATGAACTTCCTAAGCCAAACATCTTCCTTTGCAGCTTCACAAGCCGCAACATACTCCGCTTCCATAGTGGAATCGGCGATGCATCCCTGCTTGATGTTTCGCCATACTACAGCTCCTCCATTCAGAATGAAGGCTGGCCCCGAAGTGGATTTTCTAGAATCCTTATCGATCTGAAAGACAGAATCGTTGTATCACGTAAGGATCAAATCCCCACTGCCATACACTAAGCTATAGTTCCTCGTTCTCCTAAGATACTTGAGGATTGCCTTTACGATTGTCCAGTGATCTAATCCTTGATTGGACTGATACCTACTGATAATCCCTACTGCATAACAGATGTCGGGCCTAGTACACAACATAACATACATAAGGTTCCCTACAACTGAAGCATATGGAATCCGTATCATATCTTCAACCTCTTGAGGAGTCATAGGAGACTAATCCTTAGACAAATGAACCCCATGACTGAAAGACAGCAAGCCCTTCTCGGAGTTCTCCATCTTATATCTAGACAACATCTTGTGAATATAAGACGCCTGAGACAAGGCTAGCGTTCTGTTCTTCCGGTTTCAGACTATCTGGATACCTAGAACATACTGAGCTTCTCCCAAATCTTTAATTTGGAATTGCAAAGCTAGCCATTTCTTCACGTCAGTAAGAAATTCTACCTCATTCCCAATGAGAAGAATATCATCCACATACAACACTAAAAATGCGACAGTTTTGTCAACGATTTTCTTGTAGACACAAGGCTCGTCGACATTTTGATCAAACCCATAAGATTTGATTGCCTCATCAAACCTTATATTCCAAGACCTCGAAGCTTGTTTCAGTCCATAAATAGACCTATGAAGCCGGTAAACCTTTTGCTCTTTGCCTTGGGCAATGAACCCTTTGGGCTGGTCCATGTAGATGGTTTCATCAAGTTTTCCATTCAGAAAGGTTGTCTTGACGTCCATCTGCCATACCTCGTAGTCATAATACGCGACAATGGCCAGAAGGATCCTGATCGACTTTACCATGACAATAGATGTAAAAGTCTCCTCATAGTCTACCCCATCAACCTGGGTAAAACCCTTTGCCACTAGTCGGGTTTTGAAGGTCTGCACCTTCCCATCTACGCGACGTTTACGCTTGTAGATCCATTTGCAACCAATAGGTTTGACCACATCCGGTTGATCCACAAGCTCCGAAACAGAATTGAAGTACATAGACTCCATTTCCTGGTCCATAGCTTTAATCCATTCGTCTTTGTCAACATCAACAATTGCCTGGTCATAAGTCAATGGATCCTCATAGTCAGCATCAGGAGCGACAACTGAGGTTTCAGCTAAACCCATGTAACGACCAGGCTGTCTCACAACCCCCCCACTACGTCGAGGCATTCCCAACTCTTGGGAACGGATTTGACTAGACGTGCTAGGATCAACAACACTTGTTGACGTACTAGCCCCATTAGCAACTCTTGCTGACGTACTGTCCATTTCATTTAACACAATTTTACTTCTTGGTTAATGATCCCTGACGTGGTATTCCTCTAGGAAAGTGGCATTTGTCGACACAAGCACCCTATTTTCCTTACGATCGAAAAACAGACCACCCCTAGTCTCTTTAGGGTAACCTACGAATAGGCACAATTTTCAATGGGGTTCCAACTTTTTCGGGTTTGACACCAACACGTGGGTCGGGCATCCCCAAAATCTGAAATGGTTTAAACTTCCTTTACGACAATTCTAGAGTTCGAAAGGTGTTTCACAAACACTCTTCAACGGAACGTTGTTCAAAATATAGACTGCAGTCTCCACTGCGTAACCCCAAAAAGAATCAGGTAGATGAGCATAGCTCATCATCGACCGAACCATGTCCAATAGGGTTCTGTTTCTCCTCTCCGATTCACCATTCTGTTGTGGCATACCAGGTGGTGAGAGTTGGGACGTAATTCCGTGTTCTATCATATAGTCCTGGAATTCAGTGTCCGTGTACTCTCCACCTCGATCCGATCGCAGTGTTTTAAGCGATTTACCTAAGAGGTTCTCAACCTCAGTCTTGTACTCCTTGAACTTTTCAAGAGTTTCAGACTTCTTATGCATTTGGTAAAAATACCCATACCTCGAGTAATCATCTATGAAGGACACGAAGTATTCATAACCACCTCGAGCTTTAACATTCATCGGACCTCGGAGGTCTGAATGTACTAATTCAAGGGGCTCTTTGGCTCTATATTCTTTTCCACTAAAAGGACGTCATTTTGCCCTCAAGGCATGACTCACAAACCGGTGAAGAGTTTTCTTCCAACTCGTTTAGAAGTCCACTCTTCACTAGTTTCTCAATCCTATTGAGATTAATGTGGCCTAACCGTAGATGCCAAAGATAGGCATTTTCCTTAGGAGAAACTTTCGCTCTTTTAGTTTGTGTTTCTGCCGTTTTAAATAATTCAGTATTCAAAACACTTTTGACCGAATTAGGTTTCAAAACATACAGATTATGATCAAGTGAAGCAGAACAAATAAGATTATCATTTCTGGAAATAAACGCTTTATTACCATGGAATGAACCGGAAATACACTATTCTAATAGGCAGGAAATAGAAACTAGGTTTCTAGTAAACCCTGGAACTATATACATGTTGTCCAACAGAATGTAATTCCTGCCAAAGTGTAGCTTCACTGTGTTGACCGCTGCAGTAGAGACAAGCTCCCCGCATCCAAACCGTAAAGTCACCTCACCCTCTCGCAGCTGCTGCCAGGAATCAGTCCCCTGAAAATAAGAACAAACATAGTTAGTGGCGCCCGAAACCAATATCCAGACAGAGTCACTACTATCCACGAAACAGGTTTCTGTCACAAGTAAATCACATTTACCTTGATTTTTCCTCTCGGCTAGGAATTTGGGATAATTCCTCTTCCAGTGTCCGCCCCCATTGCAGTGAAAACACTTTCCTTTTTCTGCAACGTTCTTGACCTTCTTGCCCTTCTGGGCGGCAGCTCGGTCAGTTCTACTCCTCTTTATCTTTTTCTTCCCTTTCTGGCGTGAAGTAGCTATAGGCTTTGTCCAAGAGGTAGAACCCCTGTGATAAGACCTAAAGGCAACGTTTGCCTCAGCTTCTGACGTCCTATTCCTCATCAAGGACTTGAAGGTTTGTAGCTCGTTTAGAAGAGTTGTCAGTGAGTAGTTTATCTTGTTCGTAACAGCGTTGCTACGAAACTGAAGAAAATTCTTTGGAAGAATCTCTAAGATAAAACTTACCTGGCTCAACTCGTCGATCGAAGCCCCATGTCTAGAACATGTTCACGGACAGACGACCCCTCTTTCATCCGCGCGTTGAAGACGTATTTGAGCGAGTCATGTCGGGCTTGAAAGGATTGTTGTCCAAACATATCCTACAAGGACTCCATGATCTCCTTTGCGGTGACCATCAACTCTTGCTTCTTTGCAAAAACATTAGACATGCTGGCAATGATATAGACCTTGGCCTTTTCATTGGCCCTGATCCATCGATCGTATGCATCATGAACAGTTCCCGATGCAGTCTTGCACGACATCTAGGACACTCCTCAGAGAGCACGAACTTAATGTCGTCCAGTTACAAAATTTGTGTTCAAGTTGTTTTTCCATGTTTGGTAATTATCTCCCACATGTTTATCAGACGCGAGTAGAGCTATAATTCAGCTAGACATGTTTTAAGCTGAAAAATTAAGAAAACATTGAGTTAGTCTCGCAAAAAACTTTTGAAAACCAATCAAGTTTTAGCAAAAAATGTTGGATTATCCCTAAGTCATTAAAAATTTTGCAATGATATCCTAAAGGTTTAGAATGACCTCCACCGAAGGGTGAACATAACACTCCTCCTCTAGGATGAGACTTTCTCGATCAGACCCTAATCCCAGAATAACTCTTATTCCATTAGGTGTCTAATTACCATTGTTTGTTCAAATTCATTAACTCTTAACGAATTTTGTGAGTGTCACCCTCAATCTTTAAGTTTCCAAGCATCCGTCCAAACAATAGCCACCGAAGGGTGAACCAAGAAGGAAAACCAACTAGGAAACTATATCCCTTTTCGGAATTCACGGTGTTCTGACTCCCATGATCAGGCTCTCCGAAGGGATTGTCTAGTCTAGGCCAAACTAGCAGGCGGATCATAGGCGTCTCACGGTGTGAATCGAAAAAAGAGACCGTGGGAGGAAAACATGTACTAGTCAAGAGTTGTTGATACTAGTTTGTCTAGTCAAGAGGGTCCATCTCAAAAGTTGAGTTTGCCTGGACGTAGTGGGAGAGTTGTGATCTGACTGACCAGTTACATGGGTTTAATTTGAAACCCAAGTTGTTATACCGGATGACAACCGCTGAGGATCCATTGACTTATAATCAAGCAATGGTTGACATTGACAAAGACAAATGGGTCATAGCCATGGACCAAGAAATGGAGTCTATGCACTTCAATTCTGTTTGGGATCTTGTAGATAAGCCTGATGGGGTAAAACCGATAGGTTGTAAGTGGATCTACAAGAGAAAACGTGGTGTAGAAGGGAAGGTGCAAACCTTTAAAGCTAGACTAGTAGCAAAGGGTTGTACCCAGGTTGAAGGGGTTGACTTTGAGGAAATCTTTTCACTTGTTGCTATAGTAAAGTCTATCTGTATCCTTCTTGCCATTGCCGCATATTATGACTATGAGGTATGACAAATGGATGTCAAGACAGCCTTTTTGAATGGCAATCTTGAGAAAACTATCTACATGGACCAACCAAAAGGGTTCATTGAACCAGGACAAGAGCAAAAGGTTTGCACGCTTAAAAGGTCGATTTATGGATTGAAACAAGCCTCTAGGTCCTGGAATATAAGATTTGATGAGGTTATCAGATCTTATGGTTTTGACCCGAATGATGATGATCCTTGTGTCTACAAGAAAATCATCAATAGTTCTGTCGCTTTCCTAATTCTCTATGTGGATGATATCCTACTCATTGGGAATGATGTAGGTTATCTTACTGACATCAAGGAATGACTAGCAATGCAATTCCAAATGAAAGATTTGGGTGATGTGCAGTTTGTTCTTGGGATCTAGATTGTCTGGAACCGCAAGAATAGAACACTAGCCTCGTCTCAAGGATCATACATAGACAAAGTGTTGTCAAGGTTTAAGATGCAAGATTCCAAAAAGGCCTTGTTGCCTTTTAGACATGGAATCCATTTGTCTAAGGAACAGTGTCCTAAGACACCTCAAGGAGTTGAGGATATGAGACGGATTCCTTACGCATCAGTTGTTGGGAGCATGATGTACGCCATGTTGTGTACTAGGCCTGACATCTGTTTTGCAGTTGGGATGGTCAGTAGGTATCAATCCAATCTAGGACTTGAACACTCGACAGCGGTTAAAACGATCCTTAAGTATCTTCGGAGAACAATGAACTACATGCTTGTGTATGGGGCTAAGGATTTGATCCTGACAGGATACACAGATTCTGACTTTCAGACTGATAAAGATTCTCGAAAATCTACATCGTGGCGGCCACTCTTTAACGGAGGAGCTGTAGTATGGCGAAGCGTCAAGCAAGGATGCATCGCTGATTCCACCATGGAGGCCGAAAATGTAGCAGCTTGTGAAGCAGTTAAGGAGGTCGTTTGGTTAAGGAAATTTATGCTAAATTTGGAAGTTGTTCCAAATATGACTTTGCCCGTCACACTGTATTGCGATAACAGTGGTGCATTGGCAAATTCGAGGGAACCCCGAAGTCACAAGAGGGGAAAGCACATAGAGCGGAAGTATCATCTCATCCGAGAGATCGTGCATAGAGGAGACGTGATTGTCACGAAGATAGCCTCAGAGCACAACATTGTTGATCCTTTTACAAAGGCTCTCACGGCTAAAGTTTTTTAGAGTCACCTAGAAGGTCTAGGTTTACAAGTCTTCCCCAACTAGGGCACGTGGGAGTATTTTGTACAAAGGGTTTAAATGCCCTAGTTTATTGTATTTACATTAATGTAATGTTTAGTACTCCACAAGCTTTAGGTCACGTGGGAGATTGTTGGGATTTATGCCCTAAACTTGTGTAATCTTGATCAATTAAATAAAGTGTTATTTGTTTTAATAAGATTACAGTCTTGCTTTTATAAATCCAATAAACTAAGCTCCAAGGTTATAACGCTTATCTTGAAATCAGTGTAGTGGACACTAATTGGGTTGAATTCAAGATTATAACCTAAATAGTCTATTGTATATGAATAAGGTTGGAAACCTCATTCTGGTAACACCATGGATGCGACCCACTTTGTAATTAGTACAAACGAGGTAATCCAAATCATTCATGTAGTTGACATGCGAGTGGGGGTATCATGTATGAAGAGTTCATACAAGACTGGATCGCAAATTATTAGTCTAACCAGTGTAACACCGTTAACAAGATAAGCCTAGTAATTTATGGATGGTCATTAGTGACTCGACCTGAATCCTGAGCAAGTTAAGAACTCCTGCTTATAGGGGTTTGTCCTTAGACTAGTATGGGTGAGAGTGGCGTGTGGCCGACTCAATAATCCTACCTTCTCGTGACGAGAACCTCGTGAGGTAGCCGGGAACTTAATCTGCAAGATGGAATTCACTCATTCCTCTACTGAGGAATTAGATAGGTTGTTCCCTTAAGAACTGACTCCAGGTCTTGAACAACGGGGCCCCACCCTCTACGAGGGTATAAGTCTAAGGTAGGACCTTAGACTTGTTGTTCATTAGAGGATTAGTGGTGCTTAAGGAGCAAAGAGGTAATCACAGGGGTAAAACGGTAATTTGATCCAGCTGTGATTACGAACAACTAGTGAAGGGTCGACTCATGGGTAATGACTATATCAGTGGACACAATAATATCTACAGTGAGGAGAGTGCAACTACAAGTCTATAGTGGAGTGACTTGTAGTTAATGAATATTGATTAACTGTATCAAAGGGTTTGATCAGTTAATTTCACATCATTGGAGCTCATGATCTGTAGGTCCATTAGATCCCTCCGTAGGCTCAACATGGTAATATAGAGGGTATAAAGTTAGGAGTGAAATTGAAGTGTTCAATTTCATATATGCGGAGTTATATCAATTATATATGATGTAATTGATATAATATATAGTTTTAATATGAATTAGACTATATACTAAAGAGAGATTAAAGGAGGGGTAGGATGGTCATTTTCATCCCAATTCTCTATATATATGGTTGCATGAGATACCACTAGCTAAAGGGTTTTTCATAGAATCACTAGCCTCCTTGTTGTGTTGTTGGAAGAGTTCCAAAAACACACATCTCTCTCAAAATACCTCACATCTCCTAAAGGGAACCCACCTCCCTCCCTCACCTAGAGAACAACGGAGAAGATGTGGTGGTCGTGTCTTCGCACGTTTGAGTTCTTGTTGTTGAGATCGTGACCGTGGAGAGAGGAGCACTTGAAGAATGGTTCTTCAACGGTAACTTCTTGTTGTCCAAACTCTTATTTTATGCTTAATCCATGTTTTACATTCTTGAAATTTCCAATGTAACTAAATCAAGAGCGCGCGATTCGCAATCGCTTCCGCTGCGAGGACTTCGATTCACTTCAAAGATTGCTCGGTTAATCTCATTAACCTCCCAATCAACATCCGTTAACTGCAGTAACACTCCACTAAAGTCTCGCAGCCGCACTCTTCTCACTGCACATATATTTTAGTGTCCACGAATATTGACCAATAAGAGGAAGTCAATCCTTCATGAATGTCCGTAACACCATCTGGGTCAAATTATCGTTTTCCCCCCGGTTTACATCTTGCGCCTTAAGTACCAGTGCTCCTCTAATGAACAATTTGTTTGTGGTCCTACCAACAAACAGAGTCCCTCTCGGGCCAATAAGAAGGTCGGGCCCCTTGTTCAAGTCTCGGAGACACCACTTAAGGGAACATTCCTCTACTTACCCTAGTAGGCGGGAAGGAGTGAATTTCATCTTGCTATGTTAAGTTCCCAGCCGCTCACTCGGTCTTGTCCCCAAGAAGGTAGGCATATTGAGTCGGCGAATCTGGTCACTCTCACCCATACTAGTCAAAGGACAATCCCTCGCGAACAGGAGTTCGTAACCTGCTAAGGATTGAGATCAAGTTGCCTAGGTCATCCTAGTAAAATAGAAACCTAACTAGTTAACGGAGTTACAATTAGAGGTTGCTATTTCGTGGTACGGTCTTATGTAATCTCATTACATAGGATATCCCCACTTACATGTCATCTACACGAACACGTTAGGATCATAGTGTTTGTATCAAATATAAAGTGGGCACATCCATAGTCTTACCAGGATAAGGTACCCAAACCTTATCCCCTAACTATAGACCCTTTAGGTTGTATCTCGAACCGAGATCCTCTATATGTACACTACATTCAGTTAAAGACACATTTAACAGCCTTGAATGTTTAGTTTATTGGATTTAGGGTTTAAATAAAGGCAATGTCTTAGACAGCGAACAATAACTTTTTATTGCAATAATAACACTTTATTACAGATAATTAGAACCGAAATACAAACAACGAGTTTTAGGGCACAAACCCCAACAGTTACAATATATTTCTAGTTTTGTATGTCGATGACATATTGCTTTCTACTAATGACACAAGTTTATTATATGACACCAAGAGATTTGTATCTATGAATTTTGAAATGAATGATCTTGGTGAAGCTTCTTTTGTGCTAGGAATACAAATACATCGAGATCGTTCTCGAGGTGTTCTTGGATTGTCACAAAGGAGATATTTTGATAAGATACTATAAAGATTTGGCATGTAGGACTCCAAAGCTAGTGACACCCCTATCTCCAAATGAGACAAATTTAGTCTTACTCAATGTCGTAAAACAAATCTAGAAGTTAAAGAAATGGAAAAGATTGCTTATTCATCTGCAGTTGGGAGTCTAATGTATGCTCATGTATGTACACGCTTGAGATATTATGTAAATTGTTGGGATGTTAGGCGAGATACTTGAATAACCCCGTATAGATCATTGGAAAGGAGCAAAACGGGTTATGACAAATTTGCAAAGAACAAAAGATTACATGCTCACATATCGGAGATCGGATCAGTTAGAGATCATTGGATACCCCAACTCTGATTATGTTGGATGTCAAGACAGTAGAAGATCCACTTCGGGTTATATTTATATGTTTGTTGGTGGAGTTATATCTAGGAGAAGGGTTAAACAAACACTTGTAACTTCTTACACAATGGCTATAGAATTTGTAGCGTGTTATGAGGCATCTAATCACGAAACATGGCTACAACACTTTGTCAAGGGGTTGTGTATTTTAGAGAGTGTAGAAAGACCACTCAAAATTTATTATGACAATAAATTAGCGGTGTTTTATTCCAATAACAATCGGAGCTCATCTAATTCTAAACATATAGACATAAAGTTCCTAGTTGTGAAGGATAGAGTACAGAGTAAACACATATCCATACAACACATTAGAAGAAACTCTATGATAGCGGATTCACTCACAAAGAGTTTACACCCGAAGGTCTTTCATGAGTAGACTACTCATATGGGAGTTATTTTTCAAGAGGATATCATGTGTTAGTCGGAGTTTTCATTGGTTTATGTTTGATTTGGACATTTATGTGATGTATTTTTTATAATTATTCTCATAAGAAATTAAGTTCTTTTTACTCTGACTCATCATGTTAAAGAATTTTGATCTCACTAAAGTAAGGAAGGACCAGTTGGAAATAGGCATGTACAGGTCACATTACATGTAATTTCCATGCTATGCATTCATGACTTGATCTATGCCATTTAGCTATGTTGATATTGTTTTTTTGTTGTAGCGAAGGCCTCCTTGATCCTTATATCGATATAACTAATGGACCAGATTGTTTAAACTTACTTTTACATAGCAATTTTTTAGCTCATATGGTCAAACACAATTTATAAGTTACATATGTTGTTGAGTGAGAGATTGTTGGAAATTTCTATAATATGGGGCCACATGTGGAATTATTTAATGTGTTATTTTGTTATTTTAATTAAACCTAAGAGAAGTGATGTACTTATGAAAATATTTATAAAGGAGTATTTACAAATTAGTCATTGGTAAAGTGTGTAGATAATATTACTTTATTTTTCTAATTTGATGAGGTGCCAAATTAGAAATGAAAGTATCTTACAAACTAATCGTTTTTCTTTTAAAATTTAATGGTCGGTTATAGATTATTTATAGTCCCCAATGTCAGATAAATTGAATTCACGTTGAGGTTTTTTCTTTCATCCCCATCGGAAAGAATGAGTATGACTTCTTCTCTTCCTATAAAAGGAGTGGAAACTAAGGAAATAAACATCAGAAGAAAAACGTGATTTATTTAGACTAGGAAGATCATACCTACTTTGCAGCTTTTGAAAATGGATAGAGGTACATTTTTGCATCCTCTTTTGAAGTATATGAAGGGAATGAGAATCCCCGCGCAGCGGAAGACGATTGAATCGTCGAGGTATCATTATGCAACTTGTGTTTATTAAAATTGATCTAACACTTAGATCTAGGCTAGACATGCTTCAAGAAGAAGAAATTTACAGCAAGTAGAGGTTTTACTTACTTGTTGTAGACAAGTTCAAAAATTTCTTCCTCGGATCACGAACTCTTCGTGCTACTCGATCTCAACAGATTCTTCCCACAAATCGATCTCGAACATCACCAAATGATCTTCTCGGTTGTTCTCTTTTGGAGAAGGGAAGTTGGTGGCAACTTGTTTGTGTTTTAGAGAGGGTGGAGAAAATGAGAGAGTAGAGAGAATTCTCTTTTATTCTCTTTTGTGAAAAACAAAAAATGAGAAGAAAGCTTACCAAACCCTTCTTGCAAAGGGTTTAAATAGTGGAATGGGAAAGTTAATATTTCAACATTATTACCACTTTACCACAACCATAGGTTATGCAGATCTCATTTGCATAACCACATAATATAAGATATCTAATATCTCATATTGCAAATCTCATTTGCAATAATTGTGGATTAATTAAATTGAATCACATCCAATTTAATTTCTCTCAATCAAATTCTCCAATTAGCCCTAATTCAACAATTAGACTAACCTATAGTTTATTATGAATCTCATTCACATTAAATTATATATTATATCATTCATATCTCATATAACTGACATAAATACCCTAAGAATCTCCTAAGAATCTCCGGACCGAATTCACTCCCAGGTCGGTTTCCAGGTAGGGGTATTCCGCAAGCGTCAACTTAAATACCCCAACCTTAGACAAAACCTTCCTTAGACAGAGTTACTTATCAGTCTGCATTCAAAGGTTATATTTGATTTCCTAAATTTCTAATCTTATTAGAAAATTAGAAAACCTAAGTCTAATTATTCAAGTTCTAAACACTTTAAGACTAATAATTAACTTAGGTTACATGCATTTCTATGTTATAGTGCTTGATCATCCATCACATGAATAATACTATACTATAACATACATTCATCACATGAATTAAATGCATGAGCATACTTTTAATTTAAAAAATATAACACTTATATTTAAATAAATTAAAACATGCATACATTATATTATAACTCTTATAATATAATCCTATCATGCATACCATATATTATAACTCTTATAATATAAATATGATGCATGAAATGTTTAACCTAAGGTGGGATTTTAAATCTATATGACATACATTATGCACATAGAAAATAATTAAAATATACATCTCATGCATAAAATAATTAAATAGCAATAATGAACCGATTTTTGGCACCTAGGGGCAATTATTTAATTAAATAACATTAATATAACATTTATATTAATATTATTTAATAAAATAATTAAATTAAATAAATAAATACATTTTGTAAATAAGAAAATAAATAATATTACGAAATAACTGTTGCCCATGAAGAGATGTTGCCCACGTCTTGCGAAATCTGCCGCCAAAGAATCGCCTCAACGCGTGCGCATTTGCAACGCCGCGGCGGCGCGGTAACGCTGCTGCCGCCATGCCTACGGACGTTGAGTCGCGTTCTCAACGCCAGCGACGTTGCAACGCTGCTCTGCAGCAATGCCTCTGCCCGCAAGAACAGCGTTGAGATGCCGTTGGACAGCGTCTCAATGCCATCGACAGAACAACAAACACTTTGGTGTTTTTCCATCTATTTTCGCCTGTTTCCGCTCTGATTTCTTCACAGCAACTCTTGCCACGAACGACCCGGACATACAGACTCAATTTACAAAAAATGCCCATAAACAACGGGCCCTTATATTGATCTCATCAACATAATTGTAAATCTAAACTAGTGCCAAAAATCGAAAATATCCATAATGAAAACAAAACAATCATCTCATGAAATTATGGCAAAATACCCACCTAATTTTAACAAAACAGTGCATAAATGAAGAACAATCAACCTGGCTCTGATACCAATTGAAGGGAATGAGAATCCCCGCGCAGCGGAAGACGATTGAATCGTCGAGGTATCATTATGCAACTTGTGTTTATTAAAATTGATCTAACACTTAGATCTAGGCTAGGCATGCTTAAAGAAGAAGAAGTTTATAGCAAGTAGAGGTTTTACTTACTTGTAGTAGACAAGTTCAACAATTTCTTCCTCGGATCACGAACTCTTCGTGCTACTCGATCTCAATAGATTCTTCCCACAAATCGATCTCGAACACCACCAAATGATCTTCTCGGTTGTTCTCTTTTGGAGAAGGGAAGTTGGTGGGAACTTGTTTGTGTGACGACCACCACCACAGGTACTAATTAATAATTGTATTTGACGTTCTATCGTTAATTATTATTTTCCCCCTTGAGATTGAATTTACTTTGTTAATGATTAAAAGAAAAAGGAAGTGACAATGGCATTTTGGTGATAAATGTCTAAATTAGGGTGATAATTAGCACTTGGTTTGACCTAATTGACTGGTATTTAAGCTCCTTATCTTGAAGATGTAAAGAGAAAACCTAACCCTAGCCACCAACACTTCTCCTTCTCCTATTTTGCCCTAACCCTAACCCTAGACAAAAAAAAAAAGAGAATACACTTCGATTTCCTTCTCATTTTAACCTAGTTGAAACCCTAGCCCCACTTCATCTTATAGCTTTGCCCTAACCTAAAACCTAGGCATTTGATGCTGCTGCCCTACCGCCGATTGAACCTCGAAGCTTAGCACCTACCGCCGGCAGCTCCACGAAAGAAGTGTCCCTTGCAAGCGTCCGCGCCACACTGACTACAAACCGAGGATTGTGCAGCAGCTTCAGCAGGCGGATCAACGAGCAAGACAGCCGCCGCTCGTGAGTTGCAGTCCCTGTCCAGCCGGTCCTCCTCGAGTTACGCTCACGCCGTGAAGCCCACCACCAAGACGCAGCGGCCGCCGCTGGCGCGCGCATCGACCAATCCGCGAGCCTTCATTCCCTGAGCGCCGACGACGCCAGAACTCGCCGACCACCGAAGCTCGGTCCACTGTCCAAACCGATCGCAAGTCCTCGCCGCGCACCTGTCTTCATCCGCTGACGCTACCAAGACCGGCGGAAGAGCCTTTGTTCACACTCGAGTCCACGCCGCCGATCACCGAATAAACGCGCTTCGCCCGCCCACGCTGGCGTCCATTCACGAACACAACAAAGAAACCCTCGCCGGTCTTCTCACGACTTCACCACGCGCGGTGGTTGTGGAGCACGCCGCCGCGCCGGCCACCGTGAATCGGCCAATATCGCCCAAATCCGCTCGACATCGCAGACCTACAACCTCGAAAGTTGTAACCCGGTGAGCGTTTTTGTTGAGTATGGATTTGGAATGAGAGTTATATGTGACCTATCGAATGTTTAAGCGTTTGATTGAGAACTTAGGCTGCTGTTTCGAACATTAATTACAGGAGTCAAGATTGGAGCGGAGTTGAAGGTCAAACCACAAGACGAATTAAGGAGTATTAAGGATTCGCCTTAAACTCGAGGTAAGCGGGGCATGGAACCTCAATAATGTAATTTAAGTACCTTATGATTATGGATTTAGCGAATGCTTGGACATTGAACTTGGAACTATGGTGTGAATCAGGTTTCACTAAAAGAAGAGTAGTCCGGGAGCTCGGGTTAGATTTTGGAGTAGAATTCGAACTAAGGTAAGGGACCTTGTGCCGAACTTTTATTGGGATTGAAGAAAATGATTTTCATGATTTCATGCGAAATTAGTTTATATTTTTCATATGACAATATACAGATATTTTCACGAGAATACTTAATATTTTATGTACAAGTATTTCAATGCTTCATGTGGAAATAAACTATTATTTTATGTGAGAATATTCTTGTATTCTATGTAAAAGTATTCCAAAGATTTCATGTGAGAATATGACATTAATTGTATGAGAATATTTCATGTTTTCCTACAAAAGTATGATCTTCAAACCGTCTATGAGAAAAGTATGATTTGCATAGTGACGATGATGTTTGTGACATGTACACTGTTATTATGTGAATGATGGGACCTCATGCATGTTATGTATGTCATGAATTGAAATAATGAAAAGTGTGGACATTGGTCTCCCGAGATCGAAGATGTGCATGGTCAAACATGCAATAGAGACCCTATGGGTCTAATTACAGTGGGTCCGTGAGGACTCAAATTATTACAGGGTCCATGAGGGACTCAAATTATTACAGTGTGTCCGTGAGGGACTCAAAATGAAATGACTCAGATGACCAATCACCACACAAATAAAAAGGAAGTCATGGATTAAAGACTGACAAAATGAGAAAGTTTTAGGTCCCGTATATGTATATTTCAACAAGTTTAAAGTCATGATTGTATGTGTATGCATATCCCAAACCTCAGTGCGCGAGGTCACTTACTGGGTATTGTTATGCAATACTCACCCTTTCTTTAAAAAATGTTTTTCAGGTAAGGCCAAGGGCGTGCAGGGCGAGTGACGGAGGCGCGTTGCTAGAACCATGGGAACATACATGTTTTTCCGCATATTCCTTTTAAGAAACTGATGTTGTCTCTTTATGTTTTATTTGAAGTTTAAATGTACTTACCGTTTTAATAGGCCATGCTAAATTGATGCTTTTATCTGTTTTTAAATGATTTGATTTGGGATCCCTGAAACTATTTATGTTACTTGGAAGTTTTTCTTTTAAGATCTTTTATCTCTTGGCCTATAAATGCATGCATGTGTAGTAATGTCCCTAGGAGTTGGTCATAGAAAAGTAGGGGCGTTACAGTTGGTATGAGAGCCCTAGGTTTAAGGGTTCTGTAGACTTGCTTACAGAGTAAGCACAGAGTAGTTCCCATGGTTGAACAACGCGTTCCAGTCACCGCCAGGTACGTTCTGATATTTTATTAATAAAGTAAATGATTATGATATGATACTGTTTTATGCATATACATGAACATAAAAACCCCAAGGGGTGATCCTATCTTATGGTTAGAAAGTAAAGAAACTGAGTTAGAGACTCTCTGTATTGTAGTATCGACAAAATGCCACCTAGAGGTCGAGGGAGAGGTAGGGGACGTGGTAGGGGCCGGAGGGCAAGGGAAAACGTTGACGCCCAACCGGAATTACCACTGGAACAGGAAGAGGTTGCTCCACCCGTACGAGACCTCCCCCAGGACCAGCCTGGCCGCCAGGAGAATGTACCTGCAGTTGCCCCTGTGGCAGATCAAGGGAACACCAACGTTATGACTATGATGGTGGAGGCTATGCAGAGCCTGGTGCGAGCTACAGTAGCCACTCAGCTGGCCCAAGCAAATCAGGGGCGGAACGATGCAACTCTGGAGTCTCGATATCTGAAGGACTTTAGGAAGTATGATCCTAGATCTTTCGATGGGTCTTCCAGTGACCCCACGGTGGCTGAGTTATGGCTGTCCTCCATTGAGACCATCTTCAGATTAATGAACTGCCCTGAGGACCAGAGGGTGTCTTGTGCTACCTTCATGCTGAGGGATGACGCGTATTTATGGTGGGAGTCCGCCCAGGGAACCATTGTCGCCAGCGGAGAAACGATTACCTGGAATCTGTTCAAGGAAGTGTTCTGGCAGAAATTTTATCCTGCTGCGCATTTCGTTCTGACGGCGCGTGCACTTTTACGACTTTGCGAGCAGGAGGGCAGTGGAGGTGTATGAGAGGGAATTTACCCGTTTGTCCCGCTTTGCTCCCGAGCTGGTAGATACAGAGGCAAAGAAAACTGAGCGCTTCATTATGGGACTGGATGAGAATGTTCGAGGCTTCATTCAAGCATTAGCACCTCCTGATTATGCCTCCGCAGTGAGAGTGGCGGAGTTGATTTGGGTGCAGCGCAGACGCACAAAGTAGTGGGTTAACCTTGGGCACCCATGGCAAATCATAAGAGGAAGTGGGACCAAATGCAAACTCAAGCTCACAGCGTCCCAGCGTACACCGCATAGGCCAGACATTTTCGTGCGAGTTCAGTCGAAACCACAGTCAACGAGCAGAAATAACGGTGGTGATAAGCCACGCGTGCAAAGATTGTGGTAAGCGAAGATTGGGGCAAGTGTCCGCCCGATCCGGTGTGTGCTTGTGTGTGGGAAAGAAGGGCACAGAGCTAATAGCTTGCCCGAGTCAAGCCAAAGACCACCAACCTCGGGTTATCAATAGTGGGACTCTTTGTGAGCTTGCTTATACATCGTGGAAGAGCTTATGCAAGCACCAGTAGAGACATCTATGGCTCGAGACTCGAGTGGTTACTGTACACTTCCATTACTTGGGCACCTTGCCTTTGTATTATTTGATTCTCGTTCTACACACTCCTTTATTTCTGCATCCTTTGTAAGTCAAGTCGAGTTAGAACTAGAAACGATTCTGATATGCTCTGCATGTCTCCACTCTCGCGGGATAAATTTGTTAGCCAATATGAAAGTCAAAGATGGTAGTGTGACCATCGCACCATGAGTTAGCAATGAATCTAGTAGTCTTAGACATGTTTGACTTTGATATAATATTGGGCATGGATCGTTAGCGCAGAGAACCATGCTTGCATTGATTGTTTCGGGAAGGAGGTAGTGTTCACTCCTCCCGACCAACCAACTACTGAGTTCGGAGGCACGATAGCGGGAAGTAGGCCTAAGGTAATTCACGCCTTTAAGGCCGTAAAGTTATTACATCGGGAGCTTAAGGCGTCTTAGCTTGCATACTAGATGCAAGGTGTACGGAGATCTCAAAGTGACATCATCACCGATGGTGAATGAATTTACGAGACGTCTTCCCAGGACCTCCCTAATACCTCCTGGTCAGAGAGGTAGATTTTAACATCGGTTTGGAATTGGGGACGACCCGATATCCAAGGCCCCGTCTGCATGGCACCGCAGAGTTGAAAGAACTAAAAGTACAGATTACAAGACTTGCTAGACAAGGGGTTTATACGCCCAAGCGCTTTCGCTTTGGGAGCCCCCTGTATTGTTCGTGAAAAGAAAGACGGATCCATGCGCCGTGTATAGATTACAGGAGTTGAATAAAGTTACGATCAAGAATAAATACCCTCTCCCCTGCAATAGATGATTTGTTCGATCAGTTGCAAGGAGCAACAAGATGTTCTCCAAAATTGATCCGAGATCAAAGCTACCATCGCTTGAGAATAAGTGAAGAGGATATCCCTAAAACAAAGATTCGATCACGTTATGGGCATTACGAGTTTCACGGTGATGTCGCTTGGTTTGACCAACGCTCCCGCCGCTTTCATGGACTTGATGAACCGCTTATTCAAGGAGTTTCTTGATACATTCGTGATTGTGTTCATCGACGATATACTGATATACTCCAGGTGTGATGAAGAGCATGAAATGCACCTGAGGAAAGTTTTACTCACGCTGAGAGAGAATAAGTTATATGCAAAATTTTCCAAGTGTGAATTCTCGCTCGCATAAGTATCCTTCTTAGGGCATGTGGTGTCCGGCCGAGTCTCTGTTGATCCAAATGAAAGTGGAGGCCGTCACACGGTGGCCTCGTCCGACCACCACCGCTACGTGAGAGGTACGTAGTTTTCTCGTCTCTGCGGATACTATAGACGTTTCATGCAGATTTTGCCAAGATAGCCATGCCTATGACTCACCGACGCAGCAAGGGAAACTCATTTGTTTGGGATGATGCTTGTGAGGCGAGTTTCCGAACTCAAGTGCAGATTAGTGTCACTCGATTCTTACAGCCTCCAGGGAACAGGAGCTTTGTGGTTTACAAAGATGCTTCTAAGAAAGGTTTGGGCATGTGCTAATGCAAAGACGGTAAAGTAATAGCTTATGCATCCCGACAGTTAAAGACGCATGAGAGGAACTATCCAACTCATGATTTGGAGCTAGAAGCAGTGGTCTTTGCATTAAAGATCTGGAGACACTACCTGTATGGCGAGAAAATTCAAATCTTTACAGATCATAAAAGTCAGAAGTATCTGTTCACCCAGAAGGAATTGAACATGAGGCAACGCAGATGGTTGGAGTTAGTGAAGGATTACGACATAGACATTCAATACCACCCCGGTAAGACTAATGTAGTGGACGATGCCCTCGGTGAAAGCGGTGCATACTTCAAAGACGAGTCAGCGATGAGAGCGAGTTACAGCAGAGTTTGCTCGAGCTGAAATTGCGATGACTAGTAGGAAAGACCACGACGCAGATTAGCTCGGCTTAACTGTACAACCAACCTTGAGACAAACGCATCGTTGAATCTCGGCGAGGAGACCCTCGCTTAGTAGAGAAACTTACGGCGGTGACTACGAGTGAGTTGGCGGGTTTTCCCTATCCACGATGGAGGATTACTATTTCGGGGGACGATTATGTGTGCCGACGATGACAAGCCGAGAACCGAGATCTTGAGCGAGGCCCACAACTCACCATTTCTATGCATCCCGGCAGCATTTCAAGATGTATCGAGATCCAAAATTGATCGCTTTGGTGGTGCAACATGAAGCGCGACGTGAGCGAGTTTGTCGCCAAGTGTTTGACTTGTCGCCAGTGAAGGCACCTAGGCGAGAGACCCGCAGATTACCGCAACCTTTACATGTACCTCGGTGGAAATGGGAGGAGATCTCTATGGATTTTATAGTCGGATCGCCTAGAACCTTACGAGGTTACTTCGGTGATTTGGGTCATAGTGGGCAGATTAACCAAGTCAACACATTTCATACTGTGGAAACCCACCTATTCTACAGAGATAAGTGGGCGCGACTTTTTACTGGAAGAGATAGTCCGTTTGCATGGAATTCCACAAAGATTATTTCGAGGCGAGGATCCACGTTTCACCTCCAACTTCGGAGGAGTTTGCAGCGAGCGTTAGGTTCGCGATTGAACTTCAAGATGCCCTTTCATCCACGCAGACGGATGGGCCAGATGAACGCTTTAAACCAGATATTAGAAGATATGTTGCGAGCTTGCACTTTAGACTTCCCGGGCAGTTGGGACACTCATTTGCATTTGATGGAGTTTGCTTACAATAACAGCTTATCGATGCGACCATCTAATGGCTCCATTTGAAGCTCTCTATGGGAAACGCTGCGAACTCTCCGCCGGGGAGGAGGTTGGTGAACGCCAGTTGTTGGGTCCAGAATTAGTACAGGTCACTAATGAGGCAATACAAAAGATTAGGGCGCGAATGCAGACCGCCCAAGTTAGACAAAAGAGTTATGCCGACACGAGACGAAGGGACCTAGAATTCGGTGTTGGGGACCACGTATTTCTTAAGGTGGCCCCAATGAAGGGAATTCTAAGGTTTGGCCGAAAAGGGAAATTGAGTCCGCGATTCATCGGACCATTTGAGATTTTAGAGAGGATTGGTGCAGTGGCCTACAGATTGGCACTGCCGCCTTCCCTTTCAGCGGTTCACAACGTGTTTCATGTCTCCATGTTGCGAAAGTACGTTCCAGACCCGACTCATGTAGTAGACTTCGAACCATTGCAGTTAGCAGAAGATCTGAGCTATGGCGAACGACCGGTACAGATTATTGCAAGAGATCGAAAGACCCTCCGTAACCGTGAGATCAGCTTAGTTAAAGTGTTGTGGCAGAACCACCGCACGGAAGAAGCTACCTGGGAGCGAGAAGAAGAAGTGCGAGCTAAATATCCAGAACTATTTCAAGAATAGGAACTTTCGAGGACGAAAGTTCTTAAGGAGGGAAGATTGTGACGACCACCACCACAGGTACTAATTAATAATTGTATTTGACGTTCTATCGTTAATTATTATTTTCCCCCTTGAGATTGGATTTACTTTGTTAATGATTAAAAGAAAAAGGAAGTGACAATGGCATTTTGGTGATAAATGTCTAAATTAGGGTAATAATTAGCACTTGGTTTGACCTAATTGACTGGTATTTAAGCTCCTTATCTTGAAGATGTAAAGAGAAAACCTAACCCTAGCCACCAACACTTCTCCTTCTCCTATTTTGCCCTAACCCTAACCTAGACAAAAAAAAAGAGAATACACTTGATTTCCTTCTCATTTTAACCTAGTTGAAACCCTAGCCCCACTTCATCTTATAGCTTTGCCTCAACCTAAAACCTAGGCATTTGATGTCGCGCCTCTACCGCCGATTGAACCTCGGCTTAGCACCTCACCGCGGCAGCTCCACGAAAGAAGTGTCCCTTGCAAGCGTCCGCGCCACACTGACTACAAACCGAGGATTGTGCAGCAGCTTCAGCAGGCGGATCAACGAGCAAGACAGCCGCCGCTCGTGAGTTGCAGTCCCTGTCCAGCCGGTCCTCCTCGAGTTACGCTCACGCGCCGGCCGTTTCACCACCGAAGACGCAGCAGCGCCAGGCGCGCGCGCAACGGTAATCCGCGAGCCTTCATTCCCTGAGCGCCGACGACGCCAGAACTCGCCGACCACCGAAGCTCCACCGCCCACCCGATCGCAAGTCCTCGCCGCACTGCTTTCATCCGCGGACGCTACCAAGACCGGTCGGAAGAGCCTTTTGTTCACACTGAGTCACGCCGGTGATCATCGACGAGAAACGCGCTTCCGCGCCGACCAAGGTCCATTCACGAACACAACAAAGAAAAAAACCTCGCCGGTCTTCTCGACGACTTGGCCACGCGGTGGTTGTGGAGCACGCCGCGCCGCGGCCGGTAGTGAATCGACCAATATCGTCCAGTCCGCTTCCAATCAGCAGCACCTACAACCTCGAAAGTTGTAACCCGGTGAGCGTTTTTGTTGAGTATGGATTTGGAATGAGAGTTATATGTGACCTATCGAATGTTTAAGCGTTTGATTGAGAACTTAGGCTGCTGTTTCGAACATTAATTACAGGAGTCAAGATTGGAGCGGAGTTGAAGGTCAAACCACAAGACGAAATTAAGGAGTATTAAGGATTCGCTTAAACTTTAAACTCGAGGTAAGCGGGGCATGGAACCTCAATAATGTAATTTAAGTACCTTATGATTATGGATTTAGCGAATGCTTGGACATTGAACTTGGAACTATGGTGTGAATCAGGTTTCACTAAAAGAAGAGTAGTCCGGGAGCTCGGGTTAGATTTTGGAGTAGAATTCGAACTAAGGTAAGGGACCTTGTGCCGAACTTTTATTGGGATTGAAGAAAATGATTTTCATGATTTCATGCGAAATTAGTTTATATTTTTCATATGACAATATACAGATATTTTCACGAGAATACTTAATATTTTATGTACAAGTATTTCAATGCTTCATGTGGAAATAAACTATTATTTTATGTGAGAATATTCTTGTATTCTATGTAAAAGTATTCCAGTATTTCATGTGAGAAAATGACAGTAATTTGTATGAGAATATTTCATGTTTTCCTACAAAAGTATGATCTTCAAACTGTCTATGAGAAAAGTATGATTTGCATAGTGACGATGATGTTTGTGACATGTACACTGTTATTATGTGAATGATGGGACCTCATGCATGTTATGTATGTCATGAATTGAAATAATGAAAAGTGTGGACATTGGTCTCCTGAGATCAGTATGTGCATGGTCAAACATGCAATAGAGACCCTATGGGTCTAATTACAGGGGTCTGTGAGGGACTCAAATTATTACAGGGGTCTGTGAGGGACTCAAATTATTACAGGGTCCATGAGGGACTCAAAATGAAATGACTCGGGATGACCAATCAACCACACAAATAAAAAGGAAGTCATGGATTAAAGACCTGACAAAATGAGAAAGTTTTAGGTCCCGCATATGTATATTTCGAACAAGTTTAAAGTCATGATTGTATGTGTATGCATATCCCAATCCTCGGTAGCGAGGTCACTTACTGGGTATTGTTATGCAATACTCACCCTTTCTTTAAAAAATGTTTTTCAGGTAAGGCCAAGGGCGTGCAGGGCGAGTGACGGAGGCGCGTTGCTAGAACCATGGGAACATACATGTTTTTCCGCATATTCCTTTTAAGAAACTGATGTTGTCTCTTTATGTTTTATTTGAAGTTTAAATGTACTTACCGTTTTAATAGGCCATGCTAAATTGATGCTTTTATCTGTTTTTAAATGATTTGATTTGGGATCCCTGAAACTATTTATGTTACTTGGAAGTTTTTCTTTTAAGATCTTTTATCTCTTGGCCTATAAATGCATGCATGTGTAGTAATGTCTCTAGGAGTTGGTCATAGAAAAGTAGGGGCGTTACAGTTTGTGTTTTGGAAAGGGTGGAGAAAATGAGAGAGTAGAGAGAATTCTCTTTTCTTCTCTTTGGTGAAAAATAAAAAATGAGAAGAGAGCTTACCAAACCCTTCTTGCACAGGGTTTAAATAGTGGAACGGGGAAGTTAATATTTCAACATTATTACCACTTTACCACAACCATAGGTTATGCAAATCTCATTTGCATAACCACATAATATAAGATATTTCATATCTCATATTGCAAATCTCATTTGCAATAATTGTGGATTAATTAAATTGAATCACATCCAATTTAATTTCTCTCAATTAAATTCTCCAATTAGCCCTAATTCAACAATTAGACTAACCTATAGTTTATTATGAATCTCATTCACATTAAACTATATATTATATCATTCATATCTCATATAAATGACATAAATGCCCTTAAATTGAAATTGAACACTTCAATTTCATACCAAAACATTAACCCTTCTTTTAACCCAGGTGGAGCCAACAGAGAGACATAATGGACCTACAAAGATGATTTGCTCCAATGATCCGAGATTAACTCACAAACTCTTTGACCCGGTTAACCAACATTCATTAGCTACGGTAACACTCCACTATAGCCCGTAGCTGCACTCCCGTCAGTGCAGAATATTACGTGTCCACTAATATAACCAATGCCCATGAGTCGACCCTTCACAGGTTGTTCGTAGACACGGTTGGGTCAAATTACCGATTTACCCCCGAGTCTACCTCTTGTTCCTTAAGTCCTCACTGCTCCTCTAATGAACAACATATTGTGATGGTCCAACCATACACAACACCCTTCAAGGACTAGTGAGAAGGTGGGCGCCCGTTGTCCAAGCCCTGGAGACAGCACTTAAGGGAACAACCCCTCTAGTTTCCCTAAGGGCGGGAACGAGTGAATTCCATCTTGCGTAGTTAAGTTCTCAGCTCCCTACTTGGTTCTGTCCCTGAGAAGATAGGCATATTGGGCGGGTAATTGTGACCACCCTCACCCGTACTAGTCAAAGAATGCACTCTCGCAGACGAGTCCGTAACACGCTCGAGGATTCGTGTCGAGCCACTTATGGTCATCTACGAAGTTATTAGTCCTTCATCACAATGGTGTTACATCAGTAGGCCTAATAGTTCACAGTCCGGTCTTGTACAATCTCATTGCATAGGATGCCCTCACTCGCATGTCAACCACATGAAAGAGTCAGATCACCTCGTTTGTATCTAATACAAAGCGGGCCACATCCTCAGTGTATCCAGGATTAGGTCTCCAACCCTATCCATATACTGTAGACCGTTCGGGTCATTAACTCGAACATGATCCTCCCTGTGTGTCCACTACACACCATTCAAGTTATAGTTCTCTCATTAATTCAATGACCCTGGAGCATAGTTTATTGGAAAAGTTTATAAATATTGCGAGACACAAAGTGATGAAATGAATAACTCTATTAATTTTAAACAATATATTACAAACACAAGATTAGGATAAAAATCCCAACATTATATTTCTCTTGAATTTGACATGGGAAATCGATTTCTAAGTTAAAGTTTAGAGTTTTTTTCCTTAGTATATCCCATCACTTTTTAAGTAGGAAAATTCTCCTACACACTCTGTTGTAGGAATGTCGAAATCTAAGTTGTTTTACAATTTCTAAATTTTTAACTTTTTCCTAGGAATGTCTTGGACTATCTTAGAAGTGTTATAGGTAACTAAAATTCAACAAGTTGGGCTTGTTTGTTGTTTGTTAACATGTTATGTGTGTTCCAATCGTTTATTTATGTATACTTTGTTTATTTTCATTCTCCTTTGATTTTAAACGTTTTTAGTAGGTCGTGCTTAATAGGTGACGTGAAGCAAGTTGTGATATTGTTGTGATAAGCATGCTGACTTGATGTAACGCCCCGAAACTTTCAAATACTTCTTAGGTTGTACTTGGATTAATTTACTAGAAATTCAAATTAAGTGGACTTTAGAGCTTTGTAATTTATTGATATGATATGTAAATTAAGGGTTTCGTGTAAGTAAAGGCATTTGGAGAACATTTGATTTGTTTAAGGGCATACTTGTGGTTAAAAGGAGGAGGAAGGGCATTTTTGTAATTCTTAAACAAGTCAATTTAGGGTTAGAATTGGAGAGGCACAAATTTCGAGAACTTCATCTTCATCCTCTCTTTCAATAGTTGCACAGCCACCATGGGAGAGCGCTTCGTTCAGCCGCCGGCGAGAGACCCAGCTTCTCCACATCGTCGACCACTTTGCCCGTTACCGAAAGGCTGATCGGTCGATCGAGCCATGGTTGCAGCCGGCGAACGCCTCGCCTTCGCCGTCGGGGTTGTTTCACCCACGCGCCACCCTCCCGTTCGTAGTCACGCAGACTTTGTGCCGCGCACCTCATTCTCAAGCCCTCGTCCCTGCTGCAACCTCCGTCACGCGAAGCCGCCGGTGCTTGAACTGCTGCACGCGCCATCCGATCTGTCCGCTTCGATCCCAGGCGTCGAGTGCCGTCGTCTGCAGCCGTGGAGCCCAAATCGGACCACCGCCAGTAGCCACACCCACGCCGATCGGTTTTTCAGTTTGGTTCAACCGGTTCACCCTGTTTCAATTCTTTTTTCGTTGAGTTTCGACTGGTTTCGAATAGATCGGCAAGTGGGCATCCCAGATTTGGCTCCCACGCGCCGCCAGCATGATGCCGCTGTACCCACGCGCCGCCGCACTCCGGCCACGCGAAAATTTCATCCGTTTCATTCCCCGAGTCTGTTTCGAACCTCCTTTAGTGGTAATCCGATCTAGTTATGGTCAAATTTCGAGATATGAGTTTATCCTTGTGATTTAACTAAGAAATTAATGATGTTGATTTAGGAGACTCGAGTTTTGAACACAGTTGAATGGATTGCTGAGTCAGGGATTTAAATATAGGATATCTCGGAGCTAAGGCTAAGGTAAGGGATTTTCTACAAACGATCTTAAAAAGGGAAGTGAATACGATTTCTTGAAATATGTATTTGTTTGAAAAGATGAAAATTGAGGATTTAATTCAAAAGATGAATTTCCAAAACTCATGCTTAGGGCTTGAATTCAGAAAACGAATATTTTAAAGGGTTTTTCGAGGTTCTCGAGTGAATGATTTCCAAAAAGGTTTAGAAAGGAACTTGATGATTCAAGGGTTTGAGAGGACCCGAGCCGAAATGATTTCAAAGAATTTAAAAACGAGTCTTGACACAGCTATGTATATTTTTGTATATTGAGATTTTCGGTTATATTCTTGTACTAGTTATGCACCTTAAATAATAAACGTACTTATTATGATGATTGATTGACTCTAGTTAAAATTATGAAAGTTATGTCATGATCTTGAGTTTATGTGATTGTTGCATCATTCCTGAATGTATATGTATATGAATTCAAAGGATGGGACCTCATGCATATTGTATGTATATGAACATGTCAAGTAGGTCAGGGCAATTGGTCTCTGAGGACTTATGCATGGTAAAACATGCATTAGAGACTCTATGGGTCATTATTACGAGAGTCCAGCAGGGGCTCAATATTACAGAGTCTCATGAGGGGCTCAACATTACAGGAGTCCATGAGGGACTCAATATTACAGAGTCTCGTGAGGGACTCAAACCCTACAGGAGTCCATGAGGGACTCAAACTTACAGGAGTCCATGAGGGACTCAAACCTACTGAGGAGTCTGTGAGGGACTCAAACCTCTGAAGTGGTCCATGAGGGACTCAAAATGAAAAGACTCAGGTAGACTCAATTGACCACGCATAGCCAAAGAGAAAAAGTCATGATTTTATGAGAAAGTTTTAGGTGCCATTACAGAAAGTTTTATGATTTTGAAAGTCATGAATAATGATTATGTTTAAAAGTCAGATTTGAAGGAAAATCATATGCATGTGTTTGCATTTCCCGACCCCCCACTTACTGGGTATTTTATAATACTCATCCCTCTACCTTCGTTGTGTTTTCTCTGTTTTTTTTTTAAAATGTTTTCAGGTAGAGTCGAGAGCATACCAGGCGAGTGGCATGGATGCGCTACTGAAATATGGGAACCAATTCATGAATTCCGCATCAATGATTTATAAAGAATTTTTAAATGATTTCTGTCTCCTGTTATGTAACGTTTAGTTTTGAAATTAGAGGCCGAACTTGGTTATGTTTATTGTAAACGTTTTGTATTTCTATGGGATCCCAAATTAAATTAATTTTTTTTATCAACTTTTGCTTATTTAAACTTGAATTAGGGCCTCGAATGCATGCATGAGTAGTAATGTCCCTAGGAATTTATGTTGTAAAAGTAGGGGCGTTACAGTTGGTATCCGAGCCCAAGGTTATAGGTCTTGTAGACTCGCTTACAGAGTAAGCAACCAGTATCCCATGGCTAAGTAGCAACTCCAGTCACCGCCAGGTATGCCTCTGAACTAGAAGTTTTATTTGTTCATTAAAAAGAAAATTTAGTATTCTATGAGAAGATATTTTTATATAAAAAAAATCGAGTTTGATGAATTTCCAAACTAAGAAAGAATGAGAATGTATGAGCTAAACTATATGTCTATAAAAAGGAAATGCATAAAGGAAATGCTTATATGTGAATCTATATGCGTATAGGTCGTAAAATTGACGTGATTTTACGCCGAAAGGAAAGAGAATGCATGTGATCCCTGCTTTTGAAGATAGAAAGGAAAATGTTTTATAAAGAATGTTCACGCTAAAAATGAAGTTTTATAGCCATAGAGCACATATTGCGGGTTGTTAAAAGGTCCGCTTTGACCAAGGGAGTAAAGAGTAAGACTTAAGAGGTTAGAGTGTTAAAGGTTGCTAAGAAACTAGATTAATTAAGTATACCTTCAATAATAAAAGTTAAGACTACTCATGAGAAGCTCAAAGCTTGAATGTGTTCGGTAAGAGGTTAGTGGTCTCTTTCATTCATGCTAAAACAATTGGATAAAAAGGTATGAGAATTAGTAAACGTACCACTTTGGAGTTCTCGCCTTTGTTGGTTCCTAAATAATGTCCCTTCATCTTCAAGTGAGTACATAACTATAGTATTTAAGGGGTTGAAAAGTAAAGAGAGCAATGGTGTTTTGAAAATGGGCTCGAGTTGTAAAGGGAAAAATAGACTGTTAATGTTGAGATGAAAATTAATTCTTTCAAAATACTTGAAAAGATTCGCTTTTATTTATACCATTGCTCTGTTATAAAAGCTACAAGGATATACGCAATGAATGTGTTGTTGCAGATAGGCACGATACGAACTTTCAACGGTATTACCATAAGTGTAATGAACCTAATAGGGACAAGTATGAAGAGTAAGAGTAAGCAGTTAGAATTCCAGTTCGAGGACATAAGAGGATGGATGACCTAGACCCTAGAACCTGGTATACATTTCAACAGTCACATGGTCACCCGTGTGTTCAAGCTTGTGGAATGTGTATAAGGAACCTTGCCACTAGTTTTCCACCTTTTGATCAAGATAAGTATGCATGACATGAAAGAGATATTATGAAGTAGGAACCTCAAATTCTGGCGTGGTATAACGTTTCCTTTTCCCCAATCAGAGGATTAAGAAGAGAAGATTTGGTTAATAAAGGAAAGCGCCTTGAGTCTCTTCCTCGTTACGCAGAAGTCAAGCTGAGGAACTCCTTTGAATTAGTAAAGTGTATAGTTGTGGTAGTCAAGTGATCATTAGAGTGAAACCGGAGGATCCATTTGGTAAAGGTTAGGCCAATGGTTCTTAAGGGGGATTTTAGAGAAATCGACAGTAGAACCACAATGATACAAGTTGTTGAGGAAGTTCTCAATCTGACTAACAGGAGAAAGTCGGATTTAAAGAAAGTAAGCACGAAGAACAATTCATTGGTGTTAGATAAAATAAGTTTGACATTTTAGAGTTATCTTTAACACGAGAGATAGACTTAAGCATGAAGTTAAAATGGAAACAGCGGTAGCTTTTAATACTTCTTACGAATTCTTCCAAAGAAAGTTAAAAGAACTCGTGTCATAAGTACATAACCTTCTATATAAGAGTTAATAGTAGTTGATCGCCATAAGAAGTATTAGTGTGGTGCGTAAAGGAGAGAGGTGTATCCTTATGCTTGTGCATAGGAGATGAGAAGTGGAAGAAAGTGGTTGCTAAGAATAAATACCTTCGTCTTCGGATGAACGATCTATTCCACCAGTACAAGGAGCATAGTGTTCCTTAAGGTGATTTGGGAGTCAAGTGGGCGCCTGTCATGAACCAGGGATAAGATATCCCGAGACAGCTTTCAAACCACATCATGAAGCTTATAGAAATTTGACTTAAGTGTCCCTAATGTTTATAGGCTTGATGGATTTAGCGCTCAAGAAAAGAGTAAATCATTGTTGTACATAAGTTACTAGAGATGTTTCGGTTTAGCCCAGGTCTAAGAAGGAATAGAGAAAGTACTTTAGGACGATTGGTTTAGGCATAAGGAGGGAAGAGTAAGCCCTAATAGGTGAAAGTAGTCGAAAGGTCACTAAGGAGTTAAGTGCTTAAGTCAAATTCAAAAGAGGAGCATAATAAAATTTGTGAAGCTAAGAAAAGACGGGTATGTGACCTCAGGTGTTCGAGGTTAGAAAGGAAATGTCCGAGTTCAGGATGTAAGGCTTAAAGGAAACTTTGTCAAGTTAAGATTCACTTGCGCGTTATCAAAAGGGGTAGTTTGGACAAAAGAAGGAAAGAGTAGACATTACGAGGTGAAAGTCTTTCAAGAAACCTTGAACCACTAAGTTCGCGAGTAGGACCTTAACAGAGGAATACTGTAGTTCTTGAAAAGTTCAAAGTCTAGAGGTGTTGAAAGAACCATTCGTATTCGAAGTTGAACGTTAGGGTTTCATGACAAAAGAGTCGGAACAGTTAAGGAGTGTAGAGGATACTATTATAAAGTATCCAACCCTATTAGTGTTAAGAAAATTTCATTATATTCGAGTGATCACCTAAACATGATATTTAAGGAGTTGGAAGGTAATGGGAGAATGAGTTTTAAAAGACTAGATTCATGTTCGCGAGATCGCTTAGTATCGAAGTTGTTATTGGTTGAGTATTTTAAAGGGGAGTGATATGAATGATCATATGCGTTGTGCCATAGGCTGAGGAAAGGTTAAAAGCGATAGAGTCTGAGTTGTAACATGGATAACTTGCTTTAAAAGGTTCATTCTATTCCTAGAACTTGCAATGAAAATTTTGTCACTTAATGCGATGACCTATATTTGTTTAGACTCTAAAGCAGGGTAAGTCAAGAGGATTTCATTACACTCTTTTAAAGTTTGTTTTAAAGTTAAGGTTGTAACCTGGTGGTTAAATTTTCTTGTCTTTAAAGAGTCATTGTGTACAATTAAAGAAACTTAGTTTCACTTATGTTTGGTTGTTCGGCATTTTTGTGTTTTGTGTGTTTCAACCCCGTGTCCCTGAAATGAAGTTTGGAGGCATGATTGGTTGGTTATCTGGTTTTAGAAGTGCAATTTCTATCAAGCAGGTGTAGAGAAAATTTCGGCATTGTTGTAGTTACGCCGTTATGCTGCCGAAATTTTCAGAATATTTTTGTAATAAGATTGTCAGAGTTGCACGGAACATTTCATGTATCACGACAACCAAAGGAGACCTAAGTTTGGGTTACTCCCACCACGACTTAAAACTTTCAACGAGTTATTGATTGCATTAGAAAGCTCCCAGAGTTAATTGAGTAAGCATGTGGGTAAGCTTGTCACTATAACGTTTACTAGAAGGTCGTGGAGAGTAGCGAGAGGGGTTAACCAATAGTGTAATGAAGCTTGAACAATCAAGCAAAGTTGCTAACTCTATCCTTGAAGTCACATCCTTGGTGAAGGTGATAAGGTTATGGAGGCGATGACTAGAGGAAGCGATCTTGTCATGCCTTGAAATAAATGCTAGTAGTCGGTGCAGCAAACCTTAAAGGGGATTTTGAGGCCCAACAACAATGAAATTGAGTTAGCAAAGAATACAATTGTAACGCCCCTACTTTTCTATGACCAATTCCTAGGGACATTACTACACATGCATGCATTTGTAGGCCGAGAGATAAAAGAACTTAAAAGAAATTTCCAAGCAACATAAATAGTTTCAGGGATCCCAAAAACAAAACATTAAAATCAGATAAAATCATCGTTTTAGCATGGCCTATTAAAACGTAAATAAGTTTAGCTACAAATAAAAGCATAGAGATAACATCGGTTTAAAAGCAAATGTGCGGAAAACATGTCGGTCCCCATGGTTTTAGTAACGCTTCCCAAATCACTCGCCTGCACGTCCTTTCCTTTACCAAAAAACATTTTTAAAAGAAAGGGTGAGTATTGCAAACAATACCAGTAAAGTAACCTCGCTCACCGAGGTTTGGGATATGCATACACATACAATCATGATCTCTAAACTCATTCGTAACATACATATATGGGACCTAAAACTTTCTAGTATTGTCAGTCTTTAATCCATGTCGCTTATTCACTTGTCAGGCCTTTAATCCATGACTGCTTATTTAGTTGTCGTCTTTAATCCATGATTTGCTCATTTAATTGTCGTCTTTAATCCATGATCGCTTATTTAATTGTGGGGCCGATCGGTCATCCTGAGTCATTTCGTTTTGAGTCCTCACAGGACCACATACTTTGACCCATAGGTCTCTATTGCATGTTTGACCATGCACATAATGATCTCAGGATAACCAATGTCCACACTATTCACTAATTCATTTCGTGGCATACAAAACATGCATGAGGTCCCATCAGTCACATAATAATAGAGTACATGTCACAAACATCATCATCAATATATCAATCATACTTTCTCATGGACAGTTTGAAGATCATACTTTTGTGAGAAAACATGTACCATTCTCATACAAACTACTGTCCTATTCTCACATGAAATAATGGAATACTTTTACATAGCATACGAGAATAATCTCACATAAAATAATGGGTTATTTCCACTTGATGCATCGAAGTATTTCTACATAAAATATTACGTATTCTCACATGAATATCTGTATACTTTCGTATAGAAAATCATAAACTATTTTCGCATGAAATCATAAAAATCGTTTTCATTTAATCCCATTAAAAATTCGGCACAAGGTCCCTTACCTTAGTTCCGACTTCGCTCCCAAAATCTAATCGAACTCCTCGACTACTCTTCCTTAAGTAGAATCTGAATCGTACAACAATTCGAAATTATTCCCCGAGCTTTCACTAAATTCCTAATTGTAAAGGTACTTAACTCAAGTCCTTACAATTTCATGCCTCGCTTACCTCGGTTCCAACGCGAGAACTCAATATTCCTTAGTTTGCTTTGGCAATCGACCTCCAATCCCGCTTCAAGTTCGGTTCCTACAATGACGTGTTCGAACCCGTAACCTAAATTCTCAATCAAACGCTTAATTTAATCAATAGGTCGCAATATTTCTAATCAAGTACGAAACTCAAATCAACGCTCCTACGGTGAACTCGGCTATCGTGAGTTCTTTGCTTGATCGGAAGCGGTTGGAGGCGAGTCGGGCGGCGACGGCGATCTTACGAGTGATCGGCGGCGGCGCGATCACAAGCAGCGGCAGCGGCTGGAGGTGGGAGCTTGCGAACGGCTGAGCTCGCGTGAGGGAAATTCGACGCTGCAGGACTTCGACGGCGGCACAAACCCGAGCAGCAGCAGCGGCTGGAGCTTCGACGTGAGGCTCCTTCGCTCGCGATCTCCGGCGTGGCTGCTTTCGTTGGTTTTGCAAGAACGGAATGGCGGCGGCGAGGCCGAGCAGCAGTAGCGACGGCGGCGTGCGTGGTCGAGGCTTCCGGCTTGCAAGACGGCTGAGGGACTTCGTTTGCGGCAGCCGGCTGGACGAGGTGCAGATGGAGGCGGCGTGCAGCTTCGAGGGTTCGTCTGTGGGTCGCAAAGGAGTTCGGCTGGGGCGGCTTGCACGACTGACCGGACGGCGACGGCAGCAGCTGCACGTTGGAGCTAGGGTATCGGTTAGGGCATGTACACGAAGGAGAAGGAGGAGAGTGATGTGAATGGTTTTAGGGTTAGGGTTAGGGTTTTGATACAATTAGGGTTAGGGTTTTGATACAATGAGGAGGAGGAGATGATCATGCTCTAGGGTTTTTTTTTCCTTATGGTTAAATACCAAAGAGACTAAGGGCTAGGGTTAGGTTAAATTTTACACACCCCTCACTTAAACAATAATCCCCAAAACGCCCTTGAGATTGCCCTTTTCCTTTAATTTCATAATTAATCTCATCTTAAGGAACAATTCACCTAAGCTAAACAAAATTACGGTCTCCCTCTCGCCGAGTTTGATTAAAACACCACTCCAACTAAATACAGCGGCTAATAAAGTGTTGAATAAAATAACTAATAGTACCTGAGATGGCGGTCGTCACAATCTTCCCTCCTTAAGAACTTTCGTCCTCGAAAGTTCCTATTCTTGGAATAGTTCAGGATATTTAGCGCGTACTTCCTCTTCTCGCTCCCAAGTAGCTTCCTCCGTGCGGTGGTTCTGCCATAACACTTTAACTAAGCTGATCTCGCGGTTACGGAGGGTCTTTCGATCTCTTGCAATAATTTGAACCTGTGCGTTGCTCGTAACTTCGAGATCTTACGCTAATTGTAATGGTTCAAGTCTACGACATGAGTCGGTGCAGAACGTACTTTCTCAACATGGAGACATGAAACACGTTATGAACCGCTGAAAGAGAAGGCGGCAGTGCTAATCTGTAGGCCACTGCACCAATCCTCTCTAAAATCTCAAATGGTCCGATGAATCGCGGACTTAACTTCCCTTTTCGGCCAAACCTTAGAATTCCCTTCATTGGGGCCACTCTAAGGAATACGTGGTCCCCAACATCGAATTCTAGGTCTCTTCGCCTCGTGTCGGCATAATTCTTTTGTCTGACTTGGGCGGTTTGCGTCGTGCCTAATCTTTTGCATTGCTTCATTAGTGACTGTACTAGTCTGGACCCAACAATCGGCGTTCACCAACCTCCTCCCGAAAAACGGAGTTCTGCAACGTTTTCCATAGAGAGCTTCAAATGGAGCCATTCCGATGGTCGACTGATAACTGTTATTGTAAGCAAACTCCATCAAATGCAAATGAGTGTCCCAACTGCCTGGGAAGTCTAAAGTGCAAGCTCGCAACATATCTTCCAATATCTGGTTTAAACGCTCCGCCTGTCATCCATCCGTGCAGTGGATGGAAAGTCATCTTGAAGTTCAATCGCGAGCCTAACGCTCTCTGTAAACTCCTCCGTAGTTGGAGGTGAAACGTGGATCCTCGCTGCAAAATAATCTTGACCGAATCCCATGCAAACGGACTATCTCTTCCGTAAAAGTCTAGCCCACTTATCTGTAGAATAGGTGGGTTTCCACAGTATGAAATGTGCCGACTTTGTTAATCTGGCCCACTATGACCCAAATTACCGTAACCTCGCAGGTTCTAGGCGATCCGACTATAAAATCCATAGAGATCTCCTCCCATTTCCACCGAGGTACATGTAAAGGTTGCGGTAATCCTGCGGGTCTCGCCAGGTGCCTTTACCTGTGACAAGTCAAACACTTGCCGACAAACTCGCTATGTCGCGCTTCATGTTACACCACCAAAATGATCATTTGGAGATCTCGGTACATCTTGGTACTGCCGGGATGCATAGAAAATGGTGAGTTATGGGCTTCGCTCAAGATTTGATTTTCCATTTGTCGTCACTTTGCACACATAATCGACCACTGAAATAGTAATCCTCCATATGTGGATAGGGCGAACTCTGTCAACTCACACCGTGTGAATTCTGCAGATGCGCTTTTCTACTAACCGAGGGTCCACTGCTGAGCCTCAATGATACGTTGTCTCAAGGTCGGTTGTCTTTGTTAATCCCCAGGCTAATCGGGCCGTGGTCTTTCCTACTAATCTCGCAATTTCACTCGAGCAAACTCTGCTGTAACTCTGCGGCGCCTGTCACTCCATGTGATAGTATGCATCAAGCTTCTGCCGAGGGCATCGGCCACTACATTAGCCTTACCGGGATGGTATTGTATGTCAATATCATAATCTTTCACTAATTCCAACCATCTGCGTTGCCTCATGTTCAATTCCTTCTGGGTGAACAGATACTTCAGACTTTTATGATCTGTAAAAATCTGAATTTTTCTCGCCATACGTGTAGTGTCTCCGGATCTTTAATGCAAATACCATCGCTTTTGCTAGTTCTAGGTCATGAGTTGGATAGTTCCTCTCGTGCGTCTTCAATTGTCGGGATGCGTAAGCGATTACTTTTACCGTCTTTGCATCATCAAAGACACAACCCAACCCTTTCTTAGAAGCATCACTGTAAACCACAAAACTCCCTGTTCCCTCGGGAACTGTAAGGATCGGGGCCGACACTAATCTGTGCTTGAGTTCCTGGAAACTCGCCTCACAAGCATCATCCCAAACAAAAGAGTTTCCCTTACGTGTCAGCTGAGTCATAGGCATGGCTATCTTGGCAAAATCCTGTACGAAACGCCTATAGTATCCTGCAAGACCCAGAAAACTACGTACCTCTGTAACGGTGGTCGGACGAGGCCACTGTGTGACGGCCTCCACTTTCGCTGGATCAACAGAGACTCCAGCTTCGGACACCACATGCCCTAAGAAAGATACTTGTCTGAGCCAGAATTCACACTTGGAAAATTTTGCATATAACTTATTTTCCCTCAACGTGAGTAACACTTTCCTCAGGTGCATTTCATGCTCTTCATCACATCTGGAGTATATCAGTATATCATCGATGAACACAATCACGAACGTATCAAGGAACTCTTTGAATAAACGGTTCATCAAGTCCATGAATGCGGCAGGAGCATTGGTCAGGCCAAACGGCATCACGGTGAACTCGTAATGCCCATAACGTGATCTGAATGCTGTCTTAGGGATATCCCCTTCATCGATCCTCAATCGATGGTAGCCCGATCTCGGATCAATCTTAGAGAACAACGTCGCTCCTTGCAAATCGATCGAACAAATCATCTATTCTCGGGAGAGGGTATTTATTCTTGATCGTAACTTTATTCAACTCCTCGTAATCTATACACAAAGCGCATGGATCCGTCTTTCTCTTTTCACGAAACAATACAGTGCTGCTCCCGTAGGCGAAACGCTTGGGCGTATAAACCCTTTGTCTAGCAAGTCTTGTAAATCGCATTTTTTTAGTTCTTTCAACTCTGCCGCGCCATTCTATACGGGGCCTTGGATATCGGGTCGTCCCAATTCCAATCCGATGTTAAAATCTACCTCCTCGATGAGGTATTCCGGAAGGTCCTCGGGGCCTTGGAATGTGTTGAATCCTCCTACAGGGCATGCTTCTACATCAGAGAGGAAACCATCTCTGGAAGACACATTGCACTCCTTCATAGCTGAACCCAGAAGTCGGTCCAACCAGCTGGAGAATGTAGTCACCAGTTTATCCGGTATAGTGACCAGTCATGGAGCTGCAATAAAGAATATAGAGACCCAGATTGGTCAAATGAACACATCACTCCAGGCACTGCAAGCAAGGAAAGAAACACCTTGAGGGAGTACAGTCTAGCTAAAGACGTTAAACAAAGCGCTTCTTGGGAGGCAACCCAAGTTTTACTTACTTTTATTTTCCTATCTTTAGCTTGCTTTAGTTGTTTTTGTTGTTTTTCAATTCTTAGTTAGTTGTTGTTTTACTTCGTAGGTTGTGGAGATGCCCTTCTTCGTTGAAATCCATGCTCCCATTCAGAGGAACTCCAACACACATGCTTTGTCTATCCAAGGAACTTAGAAATATCTCCATCACCCAGGACAGTATCGTTCACCTCTACCCTTATACTTGCCACATGCTTATTTCTACAAACATTGGGGACAATGTTTAGTTTATGTTTGGGGGTGGGATTGTGTTTAATCGTTGTGACTGTCCTGAGTAAGTGCTGAATGGTTGGTTGATCTTTTACACAAGTATGAGTATGATCGCCTAGGATGAGATATAATTGAAAATCTTTGTGATTCTGTTGAAACCTGAAAGCATGACATGAATTTGAGTTAATTTAAAAAAAAAATTCTTAAGTTTTTCCTGCATTATATGCACATAGCCTTTGTTCCTGTAGTTTTGAAATGCTTAGAACAAAGTTATTAGGTTTAGAAGTTTGATGTCACCTCGATAGGTCTGAGAACTGATTTGAGAGTTAAACTGCAAGATAGGGTGAATGACAATATAAAGTGCATGATCTGTATAATATGTGCATTATGTGAAAGGGTTGTCGTCTGTTTTTTGTTGTTATGTTTGTTAATGAAAAAAAAAAATTGTGAGGACAAAAAGAGCTACCTTCACTGTGATCAGTTAGGCTACTCATTGAGCGAGTGCTCTGGGTAAGAGTCCCTGCAGTGGATGTATGAAAGCTAGTGTCCTTGCACAAAAAAAAATAAAAAAAAGAAGAAAATAGAAAAAGTGGCATCAAAAGAGTGATTAAGTGCTGAGTAAAGTTGTTTATTTATGAATGTGGAGAGGCTCAAAGATTAGTAACTAAGACCAGTGTAGGGGGAAGTTGAATGGATAACCTAATAAAGTTGATCCGGGCTTAGTAAAAATGAAGGGAACATAGGCTAGCCACACACACACGTAGGAACACTTAGGAAAAGTTTTAAATTACTTGTTGAAGTGTTATGTTTAAGTGTTTCCTGTAATTGCAAAATATTCTCTTAAATCTTTGAGGCTTGAATCACATGTATGTTTAAGAACAATCTAATGTTTAACTCTGTTTTTGCTCGGGACTAGCAAAAGTCTAAGTTTGGGGGTGTTTGATAGCACACAAAATGTGCTATCCTTAAGCTTAATTATTGCTAGTTTTATGATGATTTAAGGGCTTTTACGTGGTTAATTTATTCAATTTCAGGTTAAGAGCTTAAACGGAGCTATTGGAGATAATTTGGATCACTCGGGATCAAAACAAGGCTATTTGGAGCTAAATATAACATCAAATGGAAGAGAGAAGACCAATCCAAGCATGATGACCCGAGGCGATGGCGTTGCAACGCTGGTTATAGCGTTGCAACGCCGAATGTGCATCCAAGGCGCGTTGAAGACCCCAGGCGATAGCGTTGCAACGCTGCCTAGCAGCGTCGCAATGCTATCTAGATAAGAAGGCATGCAAGAGGAACCGCACAGCGGGCCTTGCAACGCCATTTCGACAAGGAGCGCGCGCGTTAGGGTAGCGGCGTTGCAACGCCCTCTCGTACGCCTAGGGCATAGCGTTACTGTGGCTGCGCGTGCGATAATGCCTATAAATACAACATGTTGTTTTCATTACAAGGAGAGCACAATTTGGTAGAGTTTTGCCCTAAATTCGAAATACACCTTGTAAGAACAGAGAAAAGAGTGATTTTGGGAGCCAAAGCATTCGTGGAGGTTCGAGATCGAAGACGGGTGCTTGGAGACGAAGGACCGGCATCGACACCTAAGTTTATTTCTCTTTCTTTCAATTTGTAATAGCGTTCTAAGACGGTTTCTACTTGGTTAGTTTGTTTTTCTTGTGATTTAGAGTAGCTAAACATAGTAGTTAGGATTTGAATTATTTGTTATGGCTTTCTTGTGATGTATTGAAGCATGTTATGTCGTTATTTTTGGCAATTCGTTCTTTACTTTTTAATTTGTTGATTTAAGTGGACTCGAGAGATAAAGCTTGAATTAGAGCAAAATTGTCAAAACCCTTGGAAGTCTGGCACGAGAGTGACCTAGAAATCTTAGGGAAACACATAAAGAAGTTGCTTAATGCCATGCATGTTGTAGGTTCATATGGAGACTATGAGTTTATTGCATGTGTGAGGCTCACTACGAATCGAGAGATTTTCTTGAGTATTTCACTTATTGTTTATAATTTCATCTTATTGGTTCAATGCATGTGCTAGTTAGGTCTTTAACTTGTAAGATCACTTCCTTTAATTCTATCAATTTGTGTCTCCACCTGTTTGTTCGTTTGTTTGTATTTACTTCAACCAACTATCCATGTTATGTTTCTTTAGCTAAAATTGAGAATTGGTACCTTAATAATTAATTAATCTAGAAACCCATTCCCGAGGACGATACTTGGACTCATAAATCACTATACTAAAACTTGACCCGTACACTGCGGTATTGCAATATAATTCTACGCAACAGATTTACACACTGATTTATTGGAGATTAAAGCGTTATTTTGGAGACTTGAGTTACTGTTTGAACACAACTTTTAGGGACCAAGCTTAGAGCGGAGTTGAAGGCCAAGCATCAAGGGGGACTAGTGAATATTCGGCCTACACGTTGAGTTTTAGGTTCTACAAAAGAAGCGTATTCAAAGAACTAGGGTTAAGGTTTGGAGTTAGAATCTAAGCTAAGGTAAGGGTCCTTGTGCCGAACTTATTTGAATGGGATCAAAGAAAACGAATTTCATTATTTTAAGCGAAAATAGTCCGTTATTTTATGTGAAAATGTTTCATTATTTTATGTGAGAGCATATCTTTATTTTGTGCGAAAATAGTCTATTATTTTATGTGAGAATATTTCAAAAGTAGTTCATTATTTTATGTGAGGGTATTTCATTATTTTATGTGAGAATATTTCATTATTTCATGCGAAAGTTTTCTGTTATTGAAGGTACGAAATCGATCATGCTTAAAAGTATTATCTCCAATATGTTGTGAAAAGTTATGATTTGCATATCAATATCACTGTTTTATGATATGTGCATTATAGTCACGATTGAAGATGGGACCTCATGCATGTTATGTATGTCATGAAATGATTTGAATCAGAATGCGTAAATTGGTCTCCTGAGTTCATTGTATGCATGGTCAAACGTGCATTAGAGACCCTGTGGGTCAAGCTCATAGGGTCCAGTAAGGGACTCAATTCTTATAGGGTCCATGAGGGACTCAATTCTTACAGTGCAGCAGAGAGACTCAAATTCTTATAGGGGTCTGTGAGGGACTCCAAACGAAATGACTCAGGGCGACCAATTAGCCACTTAAATTAAGAGGAAGTTATACATGCCAGTCACGATTAATATGAGAAAGTCCTAGGTCCTACATATGAATATTTTTGGCCAAGTTTAAAAGTCATGATTGTATGTGTGTGCATGTCCCAAAACCTCGGTAGCGGGGTCACTTACTGGGTATTGTATTACAATACTCACCCTTTTGTTTTAAAATGTTTTCAGGTAAGGCCAAGGACGTACGGGGCGAGTGACGGAGGCGCGTTGTCAAACCATGGGGAAGTCATGATTTCCGCATTTTTCCTTCATAACAGATGTTGATGTTAAAGGACTTTTTGTTTAAATTTTGTTTCCAGAATTTTAAGTAGGCCAAGTTTAAAATGTTATTTCCAATGTTTGACGCTTTCTTTCGGGATCCCTAAAGATATTTTGATATTTTGGCAGTTTAAAGATTGTTTTATGTATTTCTGGCCTAAAAGTACATGCATGATTAGTAGTGTCTCTAGGAATTTTAATTACGAAAAGCTGGGGCATTACAATGCGCTTATGTATTGACCACTGGGAGTTAAATAAGGTGACGGTAAAGAACAAGTACCCACTCCCTAGAATTGATGATCTGTTTGAGCAATTACACGGGGCCACTGTGTTCTCTAAGATTCACTTGCGCTCGAGCTATCACCAGCTGCGAATAAGAGATGAAGACATCCCGAAGACAACCATCAGATCTAGGTATGGACATTAGGAGTTTACCGTGATGTCGTTCGGACTGACAAATGCCCCGACTGTGTGTATGGGTCTGATTAATAGGGTGTTCAAGGAGTTTCAGGACACCTTCGTGATTGTGTTTATAGATGACATCCTGGTCTACTCAAAGTCGAGTGAAGAGCACGAGAACCACCTGAGGAAAGTTTTGACTGCCTTTAGAGAGAATCAGTTGTACGCCAACTTTCCAAAATTGAGTTTTGGTTGACACAAGGGAATCTTTATTAAATAAACTTAAAACAAGGGAATTTTTATTTTTGTTAAATCATAATGTTTATATATATTCAATTTTATTCTTTTCTCGTTATTTTTGTTGCTTTTCTTAATCACTTTCACAACATTTTGTTGCTTCATAATTAGATAGATTTTTTTTTAGCAACAATCAATATGTCGACTAAGGTTGAGTTTAATCACTAAATATTAGCAAGACCGTTAATTTTCCCATAGGGAAGTTTCCAGAAGTCATCGAGTCGATGCAGACTCACCCAACAATTTTTCATTTGTCACAAAGATGGTGTCGTAGATGAGAAATGCAATACCAAGTCTAGACAATTCGATTTTAATTATACGACAAATTGCATATACCACTCACAGCCTAAAGTGATTTTTGCAATTGCACCCACAAACTTTCAATTAAAAAAACTAAACCCTCCAACCTACGAAAAAATAAAATTAAACACTTTCATTAATTAGGTTAAAATTTATGTTTATCATTAAAAGAAAAATATTAAGGAATAAAAGATAATATTTGTTTAATGGGGAGACATACATAAGAAGCTTCCTTCAATTTTAATGGTTTTTTTTTACTTGTTTATTTAATTGAAAATTTTAAATACATTAAAGGTAAAACTAGCAACTTAGAAATACAAAAAATATTAATGACTGTTTTGTATATTTATGAAAAAAAAATAGTAGATAGGGTGATTATGCATAAAATTTTAGAACCATGAATTTCAGTATGGCTTTTTGTCTTGCCCATGATAATTATACCATGTGTTTAAATAGACAAAAGGTATAATTGTCAACCCTTTTTATATGTGAGTTTACATGATTAAAAATGTGGGGATCCAGATGATTCTAAGGGCTACAACAACAAAGTACACTCCCATTTTGGTCCTTAACGCATTGACCACTACCAAATCTTCTTCGAAAGCATAAATTTTGGCACTGTTCGTTTTCAATTGGCCCGGTGTCAGAGCAAGATGCATCACAAATTAATGGTTGCGACTGTGCTACCTTCACTTCCACATCTACATCCAATTAAAACAAAACATAGATCGTCATTAAATTAAGATCGAGGGTAGAAGAGCAAACTAAAAGAAAAAGTATGACGTACCAGAGTAAACTAAAACAGAAAGCACAACCATTGTGGAAAGGGAAACCCAAAGAAACTTTTTCATATTCATATTTGAAAATTATATATTTTCTTTCACGTTGTGATCTTAGCTTTGGATGTTTGCTTTATATATAATAACATTCACTTTCATTTATACTCTATCCATGCACTTATAGATACATTGAGTCATATTAACGTTCAATACACTTTCCTTCTACATAGATTCATGCATATTAATATGCCTTTAATAACCTTTCCTTCCATATAGATTATACATGCATATTATTAATAACCTACATTGATAATGTATTCTTACCCTTAAATACATGCATATCCAAATATATAAAATACACACAAGCTTCCTTTCATTGCTTATAAGATACATGCATATTATTATTAACATACATTCATAATTTGTTTCTTACCCATAGATACTATAAGAACCCAAAAATTTATCCTATTTTGAGGAACACCACTAAACCATTATGCCTTGAAAATTTTGGCAACATAACATTGTAACAACAACAATACGAAAATTCTCTAGTACGTATTAGACAATAAAACACACTTCTAAATTAAAAATCATTGAATACCCATCCAACATCAACTCTATAACAATTGAAGGTTCATAATTTCTCATTAACTAAATACAACAACAAAACTTAACTTCCCCATTAAACTTCAAACAATTCAAACTTAAAAAATACAAAGAAACTTAATAAATGTATTACATTCCTCGACTCGAACTAAATTACCAGAAACAATTCTACACAAATGCGAAAAGATAAAACATAACCTACCAATAAGCCTCAAACCTTATAAAAACAAGTTTCACAAACTTAAATTTTCAGCTATCCAACGAGTTTATAAATCTACTCTTAAGAGAAAAAGAAAGACAGTGGTAAAACCTTAAGCTTAAGGTAATTACAAATATAAATTCATTAACTCTAAAGTCTGCCACAACTAACTTACTAATGAAAATAAGTTTCCTTTGTCTTTCTTTCATTCCTCCTCATCAACATCACTATAGTAGTAGTACTGATCATCACTTGCCAATCCTTGTGGTGGGTCAATACATAAAAAGTACTAGTAAGTAGCCACTTTATGAGCAACCAAGAAGCATTTCCACAACCCACTAAACATATAACACATACAAGTAACACATACAATGTGCTCTATTTACAAATCATATTCACATGTACCATGCTCGTGTCATGCATATGGAACCACTATTCACGCTCAACAACTCACTCAAGCTTTGTTGAGTCACTAAATCCACTCATGTATAGCCTTCATAAGCTACCCCGAGACTAATTTATTTAAGATATATCAACCACTATCTATTTTTACCTAGGGCCTCAACGATTCTCTACACCGCTTAGCGTTCGACACTTCACAATTTTTACGTAAGGCCTCAAACAATGCATTGCCTCTTGAACATTTTTACCCAAACTGAACAATCCTCACTCAAGCTATAATCTATTCATGTTTAACCAAACTACCTTAGATTGATTCTTTCGAGACCCGCTAACCCTGACCGTTATTACCAATGCTCTCAATGATTCTCTACGGCGCTCAACATTCGACCCTTGACCATTTTTAACGAAGGCCTCGAACTATGCATTACTCCCTTGACAATTTTTACTCAAGGTGTACGATGACATAACTACATTGACCCTTGACCATTGTTACCCAAGACGTTGATGCTTTTCTAGATCAAATGGTTACTCAAGGTGCACTATTATTCATCTTACTTTCCTTTATCTCACAAGGGTTTACGAATCTCTCTCAATCTCACTATAATACATGAATCCTACACATCATGCTTCCAGACGATGCTCATGACCAAAACTACATAAGCACCCATGACATGCTTTTGGATCCAATACTAACTCATCATGCATTTCACATCACATCATACGTATAAAGCAACCTCAGCAAGTCAGCATGCTTATCATAACAATATCACAACATGCTTCACGTCATCAATTAACCACGACCTACTAAGAATGTTCAAAATCAAAGGACAATGAAAATAAACAAAGTATACATAAATAAATGATTGGAACTAACATAACAGGTTAACAAACAACAAACAAGCCCAACGAGTGGAACTCTAGCTATCTATAACACTTCTAAGATAGTCTAAGACATTCCTAGGCAAAAGTTAAAGATTTAGAAATTATAAAACAACTTAGAGTCCTAGGTTGAAACTAACAGTGTGTTTAGGAGAATTTTCCTACTTAAAAAGTGATGGGATATACTTTCATTTATATTTTTTCCTTACCACTCAGAATTTTATTATATCTTCATGTTTGTTCTCCCAACTCATTGATCTCAAAGCCTCAATTTCAATCTTGTATTCAATAATAATAATAAATCTAATAAAATAATAGTTTGTAACAAACGCATTCTTTTTAATTTTAATATTTTTTAGAAAACCCTTAATAATGCATTCTAGATTATGGTTTTTTAGAGCGTATTACAAATTACAATTTTATTTTAAATATTAAATTCACATTTTTTATTTAAATTTGGATAGTTATGTAATTTTATGAAAATTCTAAGAGTTTTATTATATTCAATAATTTTAAACAAATAAAATAAAAAAAACTTTAGTTGAAATTAAATCATTATTTTGCAAGTTTTAAAATTGGTAGTTATTAATAAATGATTACAAATTTAATTTTTAAAATTTATTACCCTTATAATTTTATCAACATTGGTAATTGTTACCAAATAGTTACAAATTTACCTTTTAAAACCACTCATTAGTGAAATAAAAAAATTACCTATTCATATTTTAATTTATGAAATATATAAATGTAGCAAAAGTAGAATTTTTTGTAAACGAAACAATCTCTATAGTTATGTCTTAGAGAGCTACAACTATATCATGTCAAAATACTAAAGAGCACGACAACACATGTGTTGGTTAATCAAAGTTGATAAGAGAGAGAAAAAAGAAATGTGTAATGTCAATTTCCACCATGTCTGGGTTCTTGCAACAATGAATAAAGATGGACATGTAGAAAGTTTTTTTTTGTTATTTAGTTCGGCTTCAAGTTCATTATCTTCAACAATGCAAAATATTTAACATTCTAATCACTACGTCCTAGCCAATTAAAGAATGACCACTTGAATGCCACTTTAAGTTTAAATATATTCTCTTAATCATACTTTACAAAAGGTTTTTGAATTTTAATTAAAATTTGTTTACAAAATTATAGTTTGTTATTTTTCAAATTCAAATCAAATACTTGACTAAAGTAATCAAATTAATTTTAACTAAATTAATAAATGGTAGAATAACATAGTAAAATTAAATTTAATAACATGATAGTTGCTAACATTTTGGTCGAATCATTTAGATATTAAATTGTTTCAATATTAAAAATCATACACACGTACAAAAAAATATGTACACACGTGCATTTGCACGTATTAGTACACTAGTTAGATACAAAGGAAAACAATGAATGTTGTTGCATACAGTTGGGTATTTTTAGTAAATTTGTCTTATAGGTTGTTCATTTTAATCTAATAGAGTCTCCTGTTTGAAATGTAATTCTTTGAATTAAAAGGTTCAATATTTAACATTCATAATTGATGACATGTATATTAATGTGACATCTAGTTGTTGGCACAAGTTTCTTCAGTCATGGACATTAGGGTTAAATCTCCACTCCGAGATTCGTAAATTAAAAATAATAATAATAGAAAGGTAATTGTTGCAACTACCTATGTATTGTATTAACTATGCTAGAGAGTTCTTTTGTACAATAAATGAGAATGAGAATTTGAACCTCTTATCATAAGAGGAATAATAAGTACTTGATTAGTATATAAAAGCTTTGGAATTATTTACTATATCTAAAAATAAATATTTCTTGATCTTTTGGGTTGCTTTCTAAGATTTTTTTGTGCCAAGGCTTTTTGTAGGTACATGTAAGTCTTGTGTTTTCTGCTAAACGAGTTCTTTTTGTACAACAATTGATTAAATTTGGAGTGTTTTTTGGAATTATATTAATAAGGAATAAACTCTATTAAATTGTGACGCCCGGTAATTTCAAGTAAGTAATTAGTTCTTTTCAAAATTAATTTTGGGCTCATGTCGTGATTTTCTTTAAATTTTGGGTCAGGAGGTTAATTTTTGGATCTTGTAGGGACCCAAGCTTATTGAATCTCGCTTTAAATTGGGTTCGCAGCCTTGAGTTTCTCAGCAACCATCCTTGGAGAAGGAAAATCGAGGTAATTTTGGATCTTCCTTATTTTTCTCTTCTTTTTAGGTTTTCCTGAAAAAAATAAATAAAATAAAATATAAAAAAAGAGAAAATAAGGGGATTTGTGCGGCCGTCTTCCCGCCGTGAAGCCAACCGCTGGGATCGCAGCGCCGACGTCCCTCCGTTCGCAAGAAGCCGCTGGAATCTCTCTCTCCATCTCAATGCGTCGTTGCCTCCTTTTCTTTCTCCCTCTCGATTCACCGTCACTCTCTAGATCTCCCTTTCTCCCGTTCGACCATCTCTCTCTCTCTCACCCTCGGCTTTCTCTCTCCCTCCCCGTTCGTCTTTCTCCCTCTCCGCTGCGACCCCTCTCTCCCTATGCCCACCAATCCTTCTCTCTATCTCTCATCCTCCTCTGCATTTGTCTCTCTCTCTCGGTCGATTCTTCCCCTCTCTCCCTCAAATCCGACTACTTCTCCCTCTCAGTTCAGTTGCTCTCTCTCGGATCCAAACCGATCTCCCTAGCTCTCATTTCCTTTTCGATTCGTTTCTCTCGCTGATTTGTGTTGGTTTTGATGGGCAGGATCAAATCCATTGGCTAAGGAGTAGATCTTTGAAGGAATCTCGAGGCTAAGACCGAGCAGAGAACCGTTTCAGCTTGTAACTGTGGGTAAGCCTCGATCTTGAATCCGTTGGTTCTGTGTTTGAGTTTAGGAGTGTTAGTTTGGCTGTGAATTCATGTTAGTTTATCAAAAGGTGCTCCTATTAGCTTGGTTAGGTTCAGTTTCGTATTGCACCTCAAGGGTAGGGCCACGAGGTTTGTTTACAACTGATCTTGTGCATCGTTTGTGATGTTCTGTACGTGCTTAGAGCTGCTAGCAAGAGTAAGGACCTCCCTTTTTCGCACTTTATTCGAGGTAAGATGTTGTTGGTTTGAGCATCAAGCTCGTAAGCGAATGAGTTTGAATATAGGGTCGTTGTGGTTGGCTTTATAACTGTTGTGTGAATGCTATGTTGTTTCTTAGTCCATGAGACTCTAAATATCCTATTCTGGCTGTGTTTACCTTGTACTGCTTGTAAGTTTGGTGGTTGTTTCTTCTGCGTGCCCTAAATGTGTTGCTTAGTTCATGCATGTGCTCTTATGACTTGCGGTAGTGTGTGTTGTTTGTTGACTCCTGGAACGGAGCAGGTTGAGCTATGTGGTGGTTTAGGCTAGGAGTGGTTGGTTAGCTTTGTGGTTGGGCCAAAGCTTGTGTGGAGGGCTGTGTAGTTGGCTAGTGGGGCTGATGGTTAGGAACTCGATACCTAAATTGATCGTGGAAGGGTTTAGGGGAAAGTCTAGAAGTGGCAAGAGAGTCTGCCCTCCTAGGCTAGCATCACCAAACCCACTAAGTGACCCCGAGCGAGACAAAACCTCTAGGTTGGCATCTCTGTGTGGGCATTAGGGTCGAGTATGCCCTTTTGCGAGTTGTGTACATAGGGTCGAGCACCCTTTGTGATCTCTGTGTGGGCATTAGGCTCGAGTGCGCCCTTTTGTGAGTTGTGTGGGCATTTGGGTCGAGCGTACCCTTTTGGAAGCTGTGGGGGCACTTGGGTGGGCCGCCCTTGTGTGATCTGTTTGGGCTTTAGAGTCGAGGATCTAGTGCGTTTCTGTGTGGGTGTTAGAGTGATTACTCTTTCGTGTTTGGGTGCGTCCCCGTCTGTGGCTGCTTAGGCTTCTGGATCGTCGATGAGTCTCGGGGTGAGGTGTGCACGTGAGCGCCTAAACATGAGTCCCTAAGATGCTTGGGTTGCGAGCTCGATTTATCTCTGTGTGCGCAGTTGTGAAATTAGTAGCATGCACGTGAGTGGGCTACTTACTGAGTATTCTTATACTCAGCCGTCTACTTTAATGTCTTTTGTTGCAGGTAAGGGCAAACATTGAGCTGGAGGGCGACGGTGGCGACTTGACGAGGCTATGAGACCACTCTTGTCTTAGAGAAACTTTTATTTTGGAACATAGGAAGTTCTTTGTATTTATGAGTTAATATGGGACTTCTGTTTATTACTCGTTGGATTGCTGAACTCTTTGTGTTGTTGAGCATGACATTTATTCATTTAGTTTCCTTGTTCAGCATGCTCGTTTAACATTTGTTTAGCGCTTCTGTTGCGTCGGTTGTGTGGTCTTACTGGAGGCCGACCTGTTTTGTTGTAGTTGGGAGGCGGTCGGGCATTGAAAAAGTTCTTAGAAGTGTTTCTTGCTTAAAACAGATTAAGTAAAAATTTTGGATTCATCAGGATAGCGTCGTTATGCTGCTGAAATTTCGGCGCAGAGGGTGCTATCTAGTGACGTCCCTAGTAGGAATTGTGCTGTAAATTTGGGGCGTTACAGTTGGTATCAGAGACCAAGTTTTTAGATCTTGTATACTTGCCTACATCGTAGGTACTGGTCCTTATAGCCTCTCGCAGAAAGTCGCCTCGTCACCTCCAGGTTTGCTTGTTTTTATTTTGTAAAGTAAATCGGCCTTAGTAAGTTGTTTGCCTCTTGATGCTTGAATTTGTGCTTGTTTAAGTTCTTGGTGCTGTGTTTTAAAGTTTGTTGTGGTTAACTCAGTTAATGGCGCGTGGTCGAGGACGTGGTAGAGTTGTGGCAGGTGGGCGTGGTCGTGGGGCCCAAAGAGGTCGAGGGAACGACCAAGCCCCACCGCCAGCTCCCACAACTTTGGAAGGACTCCAGGAGATCCTGCAGGCAACCCTGGCTAGCCAGACGACGCTGCTCAACCAGGTCACCGAAGTCCTGGGGGTGATGGCTACCCAAAATCAGGGAGCATAGAACCAAACCCAAGCCGCTCCGGCTCAGAACGAGGGGGCCCTTGTCCAGGCGCGTGGAGCCACCACAGAGGAGGCCAGGTACCTTCGAGACTTCAAGATGTTCGAGCCACCTCTCTTCGATGGGCAAGGAGTGGACCATGTGGCTGCAGAAGCATGGTTCGGGATGGTGGAAGACATATTTGAGCGCATGTGCTTCCCCGAGCGACAAAGGGTCCAGTGTGCAATCTACGCACTTAGAGGGCGAGCCTATGTGTGGTGGAAGTCTGTCTCACGGTCCATTGATGTAAGTGAGGGGTCGATAACCTGGGCGCAGTTCCAGGAAGCTTTCTATTAGAAAGTCTACCCGGCAACGATGAGAATTGAGAAGCAGGCCGAGTTTCTGCATCTGAAGCAAGGACCAATCAGTTGGTCGAAGAGTATGAGCATGAGTTCACCATGTTTTCCTTGTTTGCTGCAGTGTTGGTGGACACAGATGAAAAGAAAATTGAGCGTTTCCTCACAGGTCTGCGCGGAGGTTTACGTGGGTGTGTAGCTACCCATGGTCCGAAGAACTATGTTGCAGTTATCCGAGTGGCCACCCTGATTGATGAGGATTTGAAACAACAAGGGAGTAGTGTTGGCCAGACTTCAGGGGTTGGACATAATTCTCGGTAAGGTCAGAAGAGGAGGCACGATCAAGCCTTCCCTAGACAAATCGACCAGGAGCGCAGGGTCAACAGTGGGCCCAAGGAGCAAGCAGAAGTTCGTGCCCGGACTGTTGAAGGCAGCATAATAGAGGAGCTTGCCGAGAAGCCGCCCAAGTCGGTTTCCATTGCGGCAAAAGTTGGTCATATGGCAGGATGTGCAGGCAGAAGAAGAAGTCAGATCTGAGAGTTTGTTACATTTGCCGTAAGGAAGGCCATGTGGCTTTCACGTGCGCGAATAATAGAAATGCTGGAAACCAGGAGGGTCGCAAAAGAGGAGGAGCGTACGTGAATGCTGGCCAAGTCGTAGAGGGTGATGGTAATGTCATCAAAGGTACCCTACCTATTCTCAGTCATTTAGCTTTTGTACTTTTTGATTCTTGTTGTACGCACTCCTTTATTTCCCCACTGTTTGTGGGGCAAGCCCAGCTAAAAGTAGAACCCTTAGGTTTTAGCTTGTCAGTTGTAACCCCAATAGGGGCAGAGTTAGTGACACGGGAAAAGGTGAAGACCGGTGAGGTTTTTGTGGAAGGTCGCTCGTTGGAAGTGACTCTGATCGTCTTGGAGATGAGTGACTTTGATGTAATTCTGGACATGGATTGGCTAGCAGCAAATCATGCAACCATCGATTGTGACCGTAGGGAGGTTGTGTTCAAGCCTCCATCAGAACCGAGCTTCAAGTTTAAGGGAAGCGAGTCAAAGACAGTTCCTAAAGTGATTTCAGCACTTAAAGCGAGCAAGTTGGTTGGCCAAGGGGCTTGGACCTTCTTAGCAAGTGTGACGGACTCGAGAAGCGAGAAAGGAGACCTGTCGTCGGTTCCAGTAGTCAGGGAGTTCGCTCATGTGTTCCCTGAGGATTGGCCTGGTCTACCTGCAGTAGGGAGGTGGATTTTAGAATTGAGTTGGAGCCAGGTACTGCACCGCTATCGAAAGCTCCGTACAGAATGGTCCCAGCCGAGTTAAAGGAGCTTAAGACTCAATTGCAGGAGTTGCTAGACAAGGGTTTCATTCGCCCTGGTGTCTCTCCGTGGGGTGCGCCGGTACTCTTTGTGAAAAAGAATGAGGGGTCAATGCGTTTATGTATTGACTACCGGGAGTTAAATAAGGTGACGGTAAAGAACAAGTACCCGCTTCCTAGAATTGATGATCTGTTTGACCAATTACAGGGGGCCACTGTGTTCTCTAAGATTGACTTGCACTCGGGCTATCACCAGCTGCGAATAAGAGAGGAAGACATCCCAAAGATAGCCTTCAGATCTAGGTATGGACATTACGAGTTTACCGTGATGTCGTTCGGACTGAGAAATGCCCCGATTGTGTTTATGGGTCTGATGAATAAAGTGTTTAAGGAGTTTCTGGACACCTTCGTGATTGTGTTTATAGATGACATCCTGGTCTGCTCAAAGTCGAGTGAAGAGCACGAGAACCACCTGAGGAAAGTTTTGCCTGCCTTGAAAGAGAATCAGTTGTACGCCAAGTTTTCCAAATGTGAGTTTTGGTTGAGACAGGTGTCCTTTTTAGGGGACGTAGTATCTAAGGAGGGTGTCCTAGTAGACACCGCGAAGGTGGAAGAAGTTTCAGATTGGCCCCGACCCAAGACTGTCACTGAAGTTCGTAGTTTCTTGGGTTTGACAAGTTATTACTGACGGTTTGTGAAGGATTTCTCCAAGATTGCGACGGCCCTTACTCAGTTAACACGGAAGAGGAATGCCTTCGTGTGGAGTGAGGCGTGCGAGGCATGTTTTAAGGATTTGAAGGAGAGGTTGATCTCAGCTCTAGTGCTTACAGTGCCGGATGGATCAGGAAAATTCGTGGTTTACAGTGATGCTTTAAAGAAGGGATTCAGTTGTGTTTTGATACAGAACGAGAGGGTAATTGCCTATGCCTCCTGTCAGTTGAAGGACTACGAGAAAAACTACCCGACCCATGACTTGGAGCTGGCTGCAGTGGTCTTTGCCTTGAAAATCTGGAGACACTATTTGTATGGTGAGAAGATCCCGATGTATACAGACCACGAGAGCTTGAAATAATTGTTTATGCAGAAAGAGTTGAACATGAGACAACGAAGGTGGTTGGAGTTAGTGAAGGAATTACGAGATTGAAATCTTGTATCACCTGGGTAAGGCAAATGTGGTTGTCGATGCCCTTAGCAGAAAGGTAGCTCACACTTCAGCTCTAGTTACGAAGTAGTTCCATTTGCGAGTCGAGATGGAGTGTGTCGGTATTGTCCTGATGGTAGGTCAGGTCATGGCTTAGTTTAACCAGTTGTCAGTGCAACCGACTCTGAGACAACGAGTTCTAGACTCCCGACAGTAGAACCCCGGTCTTGTGGATTGGTGGAATCAGGCCATGTCGGGCCAAGAGAGTGAGTTCACAGTGTCGTCATATGGAGGTTTGTTGTTCAAAGGGCGGTTGTGCGTTCCAGATGGAAATGGCCTCAAGGAAGAAGTCCTAGCCGAGGCTCATAATTCTCCTTTCTCAGTGCATCCTGACATCACTAAGATGTATCAGGACCTGAAGCAGTTCTACTGGTTGTGTGGAATGAAGAAAGACGTAGCGGAGTTTGTTAGTAGATGTTTGGTCTGTCAACAAGTTAAAGCCCCGAGGTAGAAGCCGGCAGGGTTGTTGCAACCTTTAGATGTACCCTAGTGGAAATGGGAAGAGGTTTCGATGGATTTTATTTCAGTTCTACCCCGAACCGTTAGAGGATTCACGGTGGTTTGGGTGATTGTTGATAGACTGATAAAGTCGGCGCATTTCCTTCCTTGAAAACTGACCTAGACGATGGAGAAGTGGGCGAAGTTGTTCATGGAGGAAATTGTCAGGTTACACGGAGTCCCGGTGAAGATCGTCTCTGATAGGGACCCTCGTTTCACATCCAACTTCTAGATGAGTTTCCGTAAAGGCTCTAGGAGCGAGTCGATTTCGCCACAAACATTTCACCCACGCATGCATCTGGTCGAGACGGAGAGGTTGAACCAGATCTTTGAAGATATGCTCCGAGCATGTGCCCTGGACTTCGCAGGAAGTTGTGATATGCACCTTCACTTAATCGAGTTTGCCTATAACAACAGTTATCAGGCCACGATCGGGATGGCGCCCTTTGAGGCCTTGTATGGGAAGAGGTGCAGGTCCGTAGTGTATTGGGGAGAGGTAGGCGAGCGTAAGCTTCTAGAACTCAAGTTGGTCCAGATTACAAATGAGGTTGTGCCGAAGATCACGGTGAGAATGTTAACGGCTCAAAGAAAACAGAAGAGTTATGCTGATGTGAGGCGCAGGGACTTGCAGTTCGCAGTTGGAGAGTATGCATTCCTTAAGGTTGCACCTATAAAATGTGTCTTGAGATTTGGCAAAAAAGGGATGTTGAGCCCTAAGTTCATCGAGCCATTCGAGATCTTGGAGTGTATTGGCTCGGTGGCATATCGTTTAGCCTTGCCACTGACGCTAGCAGCCGTGTACGACGTGTTTCACGTGTCGATGCTGCGAGGCTATGTTCCAGACGCATCCCACGCGATTGATTACAAGCCACTGCAGGTCAATAAGGGCTTGAGCTACGAGGAGAAACGAGTGGAAATCTTAGCTCGAGAGAAGAAGGTGTTGAGGAATAGAGAAATCGACCTTCTCAAGGTCTTGTGGCAAAACCAGCAGCTTAAAGAGGCCATTTGGGAGGATGTGAACAAGCCACTTTCGAGGACGAAAGTTGTTAAGCTGGGGAGGATGTGACGCCCGGTAATTTCAAGTAAGTTATTAGTTCTTTTGAAAACTAATTCCGGACTCATGTCGTGATTTTCTTTATGTTTTGGGTCAGGAGGTTAATATTTGGATCTTGCAGGGACCCAAGCGTATTGAATCTCGCTTTAAATTGGTTTGGAAGCCTTGAGTTTCTCATCAACCATCCTTGGAGAAGGAAAATCGAGGTAATTTTGGACCTTTCTTATTTTTCTCTTCTTTTTAGGTTTTTCTGAAAAAAGTAAAAAAATAAAAAATAAAAAAAAGTAGAGAAGGGGATTCGTGCGGCCGACTCCCCTACCCCCCCATCAATCTTCTTCTTCGTTGCAGGGAGGGTTGCATTCGGAGGTGCGTCGTCTTCCCGTCGCGAAGCCGACCGCTGGGATCGTCGCGTCGCCGTCCCTCCGTTCGCAAGCAGCCGATGCAATCTCTCTCTCCCTCTCAATCTGTCATTGCCTCCTTTTCTTTCTCCCTCTCGATTCATCGTCACTCTCTCGATCTCCCTCTCTCCCGTCCGACAATCTCTCTCTCTCTCACCCTCGGCTTTCTCTCTCCCTCCCCATTCGTCTTTCTCCGTCTCTGCCGCGACCCCTCTCTCCCTCTGCCCACCAATCATTCTCTCTATCTCTCAGCCTCCTCTGCGTTCGTCTCTCTCTCTCGGTCAGTACTTCCCCTCTCTCCCTCAGATCCGACTGCCTCTCCCTCTAAGTTCAGTTCCTCTCTCTCGGATCCAAACCGATCTCCCTAGCTCTCCTTTCCTTTTCGATTCGTTTCTCTCGCTGATTTGTGATTGTTTTGATGGGCAGGATCAAATTCGTTGGCTAAGGAGTAGATCTTTGAAGGAATCTCGAGGCTAAGATCGAGCGGAGAACCGTTTCAACGTGTAGTTGTGGGTAAGCCTCGATCTTGAATCTGTTGGTTCTGTGTTTGAGTTTAGGAATGTTAGTTTGGCTGTGAATTCATGCTAGTTTATCAAAAGGTGCTCTTATTAGCTTGGTTAGGTTCAATTTCGTATTGCACCTCAAGGGTAGGCCCACGAGGTTGGTTCACAACTGAACTTGTGCATTGTTTGTGATGTTCTGTAGGTGCTTAAGGTTGTTAGCAGGAGTAAGGACCTCCCTTTTGCGCACTTTATTCCAGGTAAGTAGCTGTTGGTTTTAGCATCAAGCTCGTAAGCGAATGAGTTTTAATATAGGGTCGTTGTGGTTGGTTTATAACTGTTGTGTGAATGTTAGATTGTTGCTTATTGCATGAGACTCTGAATATATTGTTCTTGTTGTGTTTACCTTGTACTGCTTGTAAGTTTTGTGGTTGATTCTCCTGCGTGCCTTGAATGTGTTACTTAGTTCATGCATGTGCTCTTATGACTTGTGGGGTTGCTGAGTGAAAACCGACCTGTGTGGTAGTGCATGTTGTGTGTTGACTCCTAGAACGGAGCAGGTTGAGCTGTATTGTGGTTTTGGCGAGGAGTGGTTGATTAGCTTTATGGTTGGGCCAAAGCTTGTTTGGAGGGCTGTGTAGTTGGCTAGTGGGGCTGATGGTTAGGGACTCGGTACCAAAATTGATCGTGGAAGGGTTTAGGGGAAAGTCTAGAAGTTGCAAGAGAGTCTGACCTCCTGGGCTAGCATCACCAAACCCACTGAGTGACCCCGAGCGAGACAACCTCTAGGTCGGCATTCTCTGTGTGGGCTTTAGGGTTGACTGCGCCCTTTTGCGAGCTGTGTACATAAAGTCGAGCACCCTTTGTGATCTCCATGTGATCATTAGGGTCGAGTGCGCCCTTTTGCAAGTTGTGTGGGCATTTGGGTCGAGCGTACCCTTTTGCAAGCTGTGTGGGCACTTGGGTGGGCCGCCCTTGTGTGATCTGTGTGGGCTTTAGAGTCGAGGCTCTATTGTGTTTCTGTGTGGGCGTTAGAGTGATTACACTTTGTCGTTAGGGTGCGTCCCCGTCTGTGGCCGCCTAGTTTTTTTGATTGTCGGTGAGTCTCGGGGTGAGGTGTGCCCGTGAGCGCCTAAACAAGAGTCCCTAAGATGCTTGGGTTGCGAGCTCGATTTATATTCGTGTGCGCAGTTGTGAAATTAGTACCTTGCACGTGAGTGGGCTACTTACTGAGTATTCTTATACTCACCCGTCTACATTAATGTCTTTGGTTGCAGTTAAGGGCAAACAGTGAGCTAGAGGGCGACGGTGGCGACATGACCGGGCTATGAGGCCACTCTTGTCTTAGAGGAACTTTTATTTTGGAACTTAGGAAGTTCTTTGTATTTATGAGTTAATCTAGTACTTCTGTTTATTACTCGTTGGATTTCTGAACTCTTTGTGTTCTTGAGCATGAGATTTATTCATTTGGTTTCCTTGTTCAGCATGCTCGTTTAACTTTTGTTTAGTGATTCTGTTGCCTCTGTTGTCTGGTCTTGCTGGAGCCCGACCCGTTTTGTTGTAGTTTGGAGGAGGTCGGGCATTGAAAAAGTTCCTAGAAGTGTTTCTTGCTTAACACAGGTTATGTAAAAATTTTATATTCATCCGGATAACCCCGTTATGCTGCCGAAATTTCGGCGCAGAGGGTGCTATCTAGTGACGTCCCTAGTTGGAATACTGCTAAAAATTAGGGGCGTTACAGTTGGTATCAGAGACAAAGTTTTTAGATCTTGTATACTTGCCTACATCCTAGGTACTGGTCCTCATAGCCTCTCGCAGAAAGTCGCCTCGTCACCTCCAAGTTTGCTTGTTTTTATTTTGTAAAGTAAGTCGAGTTTAGTAAGTTGTTTGCCTCTAGATGCTTGAATTTGTGCTTGTTTAAGCTCTTGGTGATGTGTTTTAAAGTTTGTTGTGGTTAACTAAGTTTATGGCGCATAGGCGAGACCATGGTAGAGTTGTGGCAGGTGGGCGTGGTCTTGGGGCCCGAAGAGGTCGAGGTCGTGGAGCCCGTGGCAAGGTTCCAGTGGTGGACCCACTAGTGGATGAGCACTCCGAGCACCAGGAGGAGCTTAATCAGGACGCCCCAACTGTCGAGGAGCCGTCAGAGCATGTTGATGAAAACCCTCAGGAGCGAGGGAACGACCAAGCCCCACCGCCAGCTCCTGCAACTTTTGCAGGACTCTAGGAGATCTTGCAGGCAACGATGGGTAGCCAGACGACACTACTCAACCAGGTCACCGAAGTCCTGGGGGTGATGGCTACCCAAAATCAGGGAGCACATAACCAAAACCAGGCAGCTCCGGCTCAGAACGAGGGGCCCATGTCCAGGCGCGTGGAGCCACCACAGAGGAAGCCAGATACCTTCGGGACTTCAGGAAGTTCGAGCCACCTCTCTTCGATGGGCAAGGAGTAGACCATGTGGTTGCAGAAGCATGGTTCGGGATGGTGGAAGACATATTTGAGCGCATGTGTTGCCCCCAGCGACAAAGGGTCCAGTGCGCAGTCTACGCACTCAGAAGGCGAGCCTATGTGTGGTGGAAGTCTGCCTCGCGGTCCATTGATGTTAGTGAAGGGTCGATAACCTGGGCGCAGTTTCAGGAAGCTTTCTATGAGAAGTTCTACCCGGCCGCGATGAGAATTGAGAAGCAGGCCGAATTTACGCATCATCTGAAGCAGGACCAAGCTCGATCGGTCGAGGAGTAAGAGCATGAGTTCACCATGTTGTCCCGGTTTGCTGCAGAATTGGTGGACACATATAACAATAAAATTGAGCGTTTCCTCACAGGTCTACGCGAAGGTTTACGTGGGTGTGTAGCTGGCCATGATCCGATGACCTATGCTACAGTTGTTCGAGTGGCCACCCTGATTGATGCGGATTTGAAACAACAAGGGAATAGTGCTTGCCAGACTTTAGGGGTTGGACAGAATTCTGGGTCAAGTCAGAAGAAGAGGTACGATCAAGCCTTCCCTAGGCCAAATCGACAAGGAACGCAGGGTCAACAGTGGGCCCAAGGAGCAGGCAGAGGTTCGTGCCCGAACTGTGGAGGGCAACATAATAGAGGAGCTTGCCCGGCAGCTGCGAAAGTCTGTTTCCATTGCGGCAAGGTTGGTCATATGGCATCGATGGGCAAGTAGAAGAAGAGGTCAAATCTGAGAGTTTGTTATATTTTCCGTAAGGAAGACCATCTGGCCTCCGCATACCTGGATAATATAAATGCTGGAAACAAGGACGTCGCCAGAGAGGAGGAGCGTACGCGAATGCTAGCCGAGTCGCGGAGGGTGCTGGTAAAGTCGTCACAGGTACCCTACCTATTCTCGGTCATTTAACTTTTGTACTTTTTGTTTCTTGTTGTACGCATTCCTTTATTTCTGCTGAAGGGAATCGAAGTCCCCGCAGCGGAAGCGATTGCGAATCGCGGGCTCTTGATTTAGTTACAACGATAAATTCAAGAACACAATTAAATAGATTAAGCATGTAAAACATAATGAACAACAAGAAATTACCTTTGAAGAACCTTTCTTCGAGTGCTCCTCTCTCCCACGATCACGATCTCAGCAGCAGGAACTCCAATGTACGAAGACACGACCACCGGATCTTCTCTGTTGTTCTCTAGGTGAGGGAGGAAGGTGGGTTCCCTTTAGGAGAGGTGAGGTATTTTGAGAGAGATGTGTGCTTTGGAACTCTTCCAACAACACAACAAGAGAGCTTGTAAAATTACTTTGAATCACTTAACCTAGTTGCATCTCATGCAACCATATATATAGGGGAATGGGATGGAAATGACCACCCTACCCCTCCTTTATTCTCTCTTTAGTATATAGTTTATATATGAGTCTAATTCACATTAAAACTATATATTATATCAATTAGATCATATACAATAGATATAATACCTTATGTATGAAATTGAACACTTCAATTTCACTCCTAACTTTATACCCTAATATTACCATATTAAGCCAACGGAGGGATCTAATGGACCTACAGATCATGAGCTCCAATAATGTGAGATTAACTGATCAAACTCTTTTATCTAGTTAATCAATATTCATTAAGTACAAGTCACTCCACTATAGACTTGTAGCTGCACTCTCCTCACTGTAGATATTATTGTGTCCACTGATATAGTTTTTACCCATGACTCGACCCTTTACAGGTTGTTCGTAATCACGACTGGGTCAAATTACCGTTTTACCCCTGTGATTATCTCTTTGCACCTTAAGCACCACTGATCCTCTAATGAACAACAAGTCTAAGGTCCTACCTTAGACTCATACCCTCATGGAGGGTGGGGCCCCGTTGTTCAAGACCTGGAGTCAGTTATTAAGGGAACAACCTATCTAATTCCTTAGGGTAGAAATGACTGAATTCCATCTTGCACAGTTAAGTTCCCAGCTACCTACGAGGTTCTGTACCTGAGAAGGTAGGCTTATTGAGTCGGCTACAGGCCACTCTCACCCATACTAGTCTAAGGACAAACCCCTATAAGCAGGAGTTGCTAACTTGCTCAGGATGCAGGTCGAGTCACTAATGACCATCTATAAATTACTAGTCTTATCCTGTTAACGGTGTTACACTGGTGTTACCTGCTCCCTAGAATTGATGATGTGTTTGACAAATTACACGGGGCCACTGTGTTCTTAAGATTCACTTGCACTCAGGCTATCACCAGCTGCGAATAAGAGAGGACGACATCCCAAAGACAACCTTCAGATCTAGGTATGGACATTACGAGTTTACCGTGATGTCGTTCGGACTGACAAATGCCCCGGCTGTGTTTATGGGTCTAATCAATAGGGTGTTCAAGGAGTTTCTGGACACCTTCGTGATTGTGTTTATAGATGACATCCTGGTCTACTTAAAGTCGAGTGAAGAGCACGATAACCACTTGAGGAAAGTTTTGACTGCCTTTAGAGAGAATCAGTTGTACACCAAGTTTTCCAAAATTGAGTTTTGGTTAACACAAGGGAATTTTTATTTCTGTGAAATCATAAAGTTTATATATATTCAATTTTATTCTTTTCTCGTTATTTTTGTTGCTTTTCTTAATCACTTTCACAACCTTTTGTTGCTTAATAATTAGATAGATTTATTATTTCTTAGCAACAATCAATATGTCGACTAAGGTTGAATTTAATTACTAAATATTAGCAAGACCGTGAATTTTCCCATAGGGAAGTTTCCATAAGGCATTGAGTCGATGGAGACTCACCCAACAATTTTTCATTTGTCAAAAAGATGGTGTCGTAGATGAGAAATTCAATACCAAGTGTAACGCCCCTACTTTTCTATGACTAGACTCTTAGGGACATCACTACACATGCATGCATTTATAGGCCAAGAGATAAAAGATATTGAAAGAAAACCTCCAAATAAATATAAATAGTCTTTAGGGATCCCAAATCAAAACATTTAAAACAGGTAAAAGGAGCAGTTTAACATGGCCTAATAAAAATCTGTAAAGTAAATTTAAACTCCAAAACATAAAGAGACAACATCAGTTATTAAGAAATGTGCGGAAAACATGTCTATTCCCATGGTCCGACACAACGCCTCCGTCACTCGCCCGCACGTCCCTTAGCCTTACAGAAAAACATTTTTAAAAGAAAGGGTGAGTATTGCAAAACAATACCCGATAAGTGACCTCGCTACAGGGTTTGGGATATGCATACACATACAATCATGACTTTTAAACTTGTTCGAAATGTACATATGCGGGACCTAAAACTTTCTCATATTGTCAGGTCTTTAATCCATGACTTCCTTTTTATTTGTGTGGCCGACTGGTCATCCTGAGTCATTTCATTTTGAGTCCCTCACAGACCCCTGTAATAATTTGAGTCCCTCACAGACCCCTGTAATAATTTGAGTCCCTCACAGACCCCTGTAATAATTTGACCCATAGGGTCTCTATTGCATGTTTGACCATGCACATAATGCTCTCAGGAGACCAATGTCCACATTTTTCATTAATTCATTTCATGACATACATAACATGCATGAGGTCCCATCATTCATCATAACTATAGTGTACATGCCACAACCATTATCATTGATATGCAAATCATGACCTTTCACATTAGATAGGGCGTAATACTCGCGTACAAAATCACACAATATTCTCATAGATAATACTGTACTATCCTCACATGAAATACTGGAATATCCTTACATAAAATACAAGACATTCTAACATAAAATACTAGATTATTCTCGCATAAAATATTGAGATATCTTCTCATAGAATATCAAAGTATTTTTACATAAAATCTCGGGATATTCTCGTATAAAAATCATTAAATCCCTTTAAGTAAAATCTCGTACTAATTTCACATAAAATATTGAAGTTCGTTTTCCTTAATCCCATTTAAAAAGATTCGGCACAAGGTCCCTTACCTTAGTTCCGATTTCGCTCCAAAACCTAACCGAATTCCTTGACTACTCTTCCTTTAGTGGGACCTGATTCACACAACAATTCAAAATTATTCACCGAGCCTTCACTAAATCCATAATTGTAGAAGTACCTAACTCAAGTCCTTACAATTTCATGCCCCGCTTACCTCGGGTTCAACGCGAGGACTTAATATTCCTTAGTTTGTTTTGGCGTTTGACCTCCAATTCCGCTCCAAGTTTAGTCCCTACAAGTTGTGTTCGAAACCGTAGTTAAACCCTCAATTAGACTCTTAGATACATAATAGATCACGAATAAATCTTCATCGAAAACGAAACTCAACACGAACACTCACCGGCTGTAAACCTAGCGGCTGACAAAACGCGGTGGTCGGCGTGCGTGAAGTCCGGCGAAGTCTGCTGCAGGTGCTCGCGGATCGTCGGACGGCTGGAGCTTCGGGCTGCTGCAGGCGCGAACGGCACTTGCAATCGGATGGTTGTGGCGAGTTACTTCGGCTGGTGTTCTCCGGCGTGATTGCGGCGCGGTCAACTGAAGACAGAAGTTCGTGGATCGGCGGTCGGCTGGAGCTTCGAGTTCACGACGGCGTGATCCTTTCGGTGCACGGCGGTGGCTTGCAGCGGCGACGCGAGACCCGGCGAATCCTCGCGAGCGTGAGCAGCTGGGACGAATAACCCTCGTTCGTTGGTCTGCCGGCGGAAGCTGCTGCGCAAGGACTTCGTGGATCGGCCGGCGGTAGCTCGACTTCAGGGGCTGCGATCGGCGGACAGAATCGAACTCACGAGCGGCGGCGCGGTGACCCACGATTGGATGGCTGGGCGTTTCCGGCGTGCTCTTCGTACGCGAGTTTGATCGGCGGCGAAATCCTATTCGGCTGCAGCTGGTGAATGGACGTGCGGCTCCCCCCCTTGGACGTGAGCTTGGTCGGCGTGGAGTTGCACAAATATTTTAGGGTTTAGGTTTTTGATTAGGGCAAAATAGGAGAAGAAGGAGGAGGAGAATTAGGGTTAGGGTTAGGGTTATCCTTCTTCTTCTTTCAACTTAAGGACCTTATATACTCCCAATTAGGTTAAATCCAAATGTCCACTATAACCCTCATTTAGGCAATAATCACTAAAGTGCCGTTGACACGTCCTCATCTTCTAATTTTATAATTAGTCGCCTAAAGAAGAATGTTACTTTAAACTAAGTAAAATCAAAGACTCACTAACACCGAGCTTGATGAAAATCCATTAATCCGACTAAACACAAAGGTTGAGCATGTTAAATAAAATAAATAGCTAGTACCTGTGGCTGTGGTCGTCACACCAAGTCTAGACAATTCGATTTTAACTATAGGACAAATTGAATATACCACTCACGGCCTATAGGGATTCTTGCAATTGCACCCACACACTTTCAATTAAAAAAACTAAACCCTCCAACCTACGAAAAAATAAAATTAAACACTTTCATTAATTAGGTTAAAATTTATGTTTATCATTAAAAGAAAAAAATTAAGGAATAAAAGATAATATTTGTTTAATGGGGAGACATCCATAAGAAGCTTCCTTCCATTTTAATGGTTTTTTTTTTTACTTATTTATTTAACCGAAAATTTTTAAATACATTAAAGGTAAAACTAGCAACTTAGAAATACAAAAAATATTAATGACTGTTTTGTATATTTATGAAAAAAAAAAATAGTAGATAGGGTGATTTTGCATAAAATTTTAGAACCATGAATTTCAGTATGGCTTTTTTCTTGCCCATGATAATTATTCCATGTGTTTATACAAACAAAAGATATAATTGTCAACCCTATTTATATGTGAGTTTACATGATTAAAAATGTGGGGATCCGGATGATTCTAAGGGCTACAACAACAAAGTACACTCCCATTTTGGTCCTTAACGCATTGACCACTTCCAAATCTTCTTCGAAAGCACAAATTTTGGCACTGTTCGTTTTCAATTGGCCCGGTGTCAGAGCAAGATGCATCACAAATTAATGGTTGTGACTGTGCTACCTTCACTTCCACATCTACATCGAATTAAAACAAAACATAGATCGTCATTAAATTAAGATCGAGGGTACAAGAGCAAACTAAAAGAAAAAGTATGACGTACCAGAGTAAACTAAAACAGAAAGAACAACCATTGTGGCAAGGGAAACCCAAAGAAACTTTTTCATATTCATATTTAAAAATTATATGTTTTCTTTCACGTTGTGATCTTAGCTTTGGATGTTTGCTTTATATATAATAACATTCACTTTCATTTATACTCTATCCATGCACTTGTAGATACATTGAGTCATATTAACTTTCAATACACTTTCCTTCTACATAGATTCATGCATATTAATATGCCTTTAATAACCTTTCCTTTCATATAGATTATACATGCATATTATTATTAATCTACATTGATAATGTATTCTTACCCTTAAATACATGCATATCCAAATATATAAAATACACACAAGCTTCCTTTCATTGCTTATAAGATACATGCATATTATTATTAACATACATTCATAATTAGTTTCTTACCCATAGATACTATAAGAACCGAAAAATTTAGCCTATTTTGAGGAACACCACTAAACCATTATGCCTTGAAAATTTTGGCAACATAACGTTGTAACAACAACAATACGAAAATTCTCTACTACGTATTATACAATAAAACACACTTCTAAATTAAAAATCATTGAATACCCATCGAACATCAACTCTATAACAATGGAAGGTTCATAATTTCTCATTAACTTAATACAACAACAAAACTAAACTTTCTCATTAAACTTCAAACAATTCAAACTTAAAAAATACAAAGAAACTTAATAAATGTATTACATTCCCCGACTCGAACTAATTACCAGAAACAATTCTAAACAAATGCGAAAAGATAAAACATAACCTACCAATAATCCTCAAACCTTATAAAAACAAGTTTCACAAACTTAAATTTTCAACCATCCAACGAGTTTATAAATCTATTCTTAAGAGAAAAAGAAAGACAGTGGTAAAACCTTAAGGTTACGGCAATTACAAATATAAATTCATTAACTCTAAAGTCTGCCACAACTAACTTACTAATGAAAATAAGTTTCCTTTGTCTTTCATTCATTCCTCATCGTCAACATCACTATAGTAGTAGTACTGGTCATCACTTGCAAAACCTTGTGGTGGGTCAATACATAAAAAGTACTAGTAAGTAGCCAATTTATGAGCAACCAAGAAGCATTTCCACAACCCACTAAACATGTAACACATACAAGTAACACATACAATGTGCTCTATTTACAAATCATAATCACATGTACCGTGCTCGTGTCATGCATATGGAACCACTATTCACGATCAATAGCTCACTCAAGCTTTGTTGAGTCACTCAATCAACTCATGTATAGCCTTCAGAAGCTACCCCGAGACTGATTTATTTGAGACATATCATCCACTATCTATTTTTACCTAGGGCCTCAATGATTCTCTACGACGCTTGGCGTTCGACCCTTCACATTTTTACGTAAGGCCTCAAACAATGCATTGCCTCTTGAACATTTTTACCCAAACTGAACAATCCTCACTCAAGCTATAATCTATTCATGTTTAACCAAACTACCTTAGATTGATTCTTTCGAGACCCGCTAACCCTGACCGTTATTACCAATGCTCTCAATGATTCTCTACGGCGCTCAACGTTTGACCCTTGACCATTTTTAACGAAGGCCTCGAACTATGCATTACTCCCTTGATAATATTTACTCAAGGTGTACGATGACATAACCACATTGACCCTTGACCATTGTTACCCAAGACCTTGATGCTTCTCTAGATCAAATGATTACCCAAGGTGCACTATTATTCATCTTACTTTCCTTCATCTCACACAAGGTTTACGAATATCTCTCAATCTCACTATAATACACGAATCCTACACATCATGCTTCAAGACCATGCTCATGACCAAAACTACCTAAGCACCCATGACATGCTTTTGGATGCAATACTAATAACTCATCATGCATTTCACATCACATCATACGTATAAAGCAACCTCAGCAAGTCAGCATGCTTATAATAACAATATCACAGATGCTTCACGTCATCAATTAACCACGACCTACTAAGAATGTTCAAAATCAAAGGACAATGAAAATGAACAAAGTATACATAAATAAACGATTGGAACTCACATAACAGGTTAACAAACAACAAACAAGCCCAACGAGTGGAACTTTAGTTATCTATAACAGTTCTAAGATAGTCCAAGACATTCCTAGGCAAAAGTTAAAGATTTAGAAATTATAAAACAACTTAGAGTCCTAGGTTGAAACTAACAGTGTGTTTAGGAGAATTTTCCTACTTAAAAAGTGATAGGGATATACTTTCATTCATATTTTTTCCTTACCACTCAAAATTTTATTATATCTTCATTTTTGTTCTCCGAACTCATTGATCTCAAAGCCTTAATTTCAATCTTGCATTCAATAATAATAATAAATCTAATAAAATAATAGTTTGTAACAAACACATTCTTTTTAATTTTAATATTTTTTAGAAAACCCTTAATAATGCATTCTAGATTACGGGTTTTTAGAGCATATTACAAATTACAATTTTATTTTAAATATTAAATTCACATTTTTTTATTTAAATTTGGATGATTATGTAATTTTATTAAAATGGTAAGAGTTTTATTATATTCAATAATTTTAAACAAATAAAATAAAATAAAAACTTTAGTTGAAATTAAATCACTACTTTTGCATGTTTTAAAATTGGTAGTTATTAATAAATGATTACAAATTTAATTTTTAAAATTTATTACCCTAATAATTTTATCAACATTGGTAATTGTTACCAAATAGTTACAAATTTACTTTTTAAAACCACTCATTAGTGAAATAAAACAATTACTTATTCATATTTTAATGTATGAAATATATAAATGTAGCAAATGTAGATTTTTTTGTAAACGAAACAATCTCTATAGTTATGTCTTAGAGAGCTACAACTATATCATGTCAAAAAACTAAAGAGCACGACAACCCATGTGTTGGTTAATCAAAGTTGATAAAAGGAGAGACAAAAGAAATGTGTAATGTCAATTTCCACCATGTCTGGGTTCTTGGAACAATGAACAAAGATGGACATATAGAAAGTTTTTTTTTTTTTTTTATTTAGTTCGGCTTCAAGTTCATTATCTTCAACAATGCAAAGTATTTAACATTCTAATCACTACGTCCTAGCCAATTAAAGAATCACCACTTGACTGCCAGTTTAAGTTTAAATATATTCTCTTAATCATACTTTACAAAAGGTTTTTGAATTTTAACTAAAATTTGTTTACAAAATTATAGTTTGTTATTTTTCAAATTCAAATCAAATACTTGACTAAAGTAATCAAATTAATTTTAACTAAATTAATGAATGGTAGAATAAAATAGTAAAATTAAATTTAATAACATGATAATTGCTAACATTTTGGTCGAATCATTTAGATATTAAATTGTTTCAATATTAAAAATCATACACACGTACAAAAAAATACGTACACACGTGCATTTGCACGTATTAGTACACTAGTTAGATACAAAGGAAAACAATGAATGTGGTTGCATACAGTTGGGTATTTTTAGTAAATTTGTCTTATAGATTGTTCATTTTAATCTAATCTAGTCTCCGGTTTGAAATGTAATTCTTTGAATTAAAAGGTTCAATATTTAACTCTCATAATTGATGTCATTTATATTAATATGACATCTAGTTCGTTGGCCCATGTTTCCTCAGTCATGGACATTAGATTTGACTCTCCACTCCGAGATTCGTAAATTAAAAATAATAATTATAATAATTATAATAATAATAATAGAGAGGTAATTGTTTCAACTACCTATGTATTGTACTAACTATGCTAGAGAGTTCTTTTGTACAGTAAATGAGACTGAGAATTTGAACCTCTTATCATTATAGGAAGAATAAGTACTTGATTAGTGTTTAAACATTGGAATTATTTACTACAGAAGAAAATAAATATTTCTTGATATTTTGTGTTGCTTTGTTTGATTTTTTTGTGCCAAGGCTTTTTATAGGGTTATGTAAGTCTTGTGTTTTTTGCTAAACGTGTTCTTTTTGTACAGGAATGTATTAAATTTGGAGAGTTTTTTTCGAATAATATTAATATAAGGGAATAAACTTTATTAAATAAACTTAAAACAAGGGAATTTTAATTTTTTTAGTTTATATATATTCAAATGTATTATCTTATGGTTATTTTTGTTGCTTTTCTTAATCACTTTCACAACCTTTTGTTGCTTAATAATTAGATAGATTTATTTTTTTAGCAACAATCAATATGTCGACTAAGGTTGAGTTTAATCACTAAATATTTGCAACACCGTTAATTTTCCCATAGGGAAGTTTCCATAAGGCATAGAGTCGATGGAGACCGACCCAACAATTTTTCATTTGTCACAAAGGTGATGTCGTAGATGAGAATTGCAAGACGAAGTCTAGGACATTCGATTTTAATTATAGGACAAATTGCTTATACCACTCACAGCCTATAGAGATTCTTGCAATTGCACCCACAAACTTTCAATTAAAAAAACTAAACCATCCAACCTACGAAAAAATAAAATTAAACACTTTCATTAATTAGGTTAAAATTTATGTTTATCATCAAAAGAAAAAAAATTAAGGAATAAAAGATAATATTTGTTTAATGGGGAGACATACATAAGAAGCTTCCTTCCATTTTAATGGTTTTTTTTTACTTATTTATTTAATAGAAAATTTTAAATACATTAAAGGTAAAACTAGCAACTTCAGAATACCTGAAATATTAATGATTGTTCTGTATATTTGTGAAAAAAAATAGTAGATAGCGTGATTATCCATAAAATTTTAGAACCAAGAATTTAAGTATGATTTTTTTTACTTGCCCATGATAATTATTCCATGTATTTAAATAGGCAAAAGGTATAATTGTCAACCCTTTTTATATGTGAGTTTACATTATTAAAAATGTGGGGATCCGGATGATTTTAAGGGCTACAACAACAAAGTACACTCCCACTTCCACTTATGAGTTGCAATAACTTGGATAAGTTCTATTTCCAACTTTTCTGAAATTGTAACTTGTCTAACTATGAAGTCTATAAAGGTTTCATCCCACTTCCACTTATGAGTTGCAATAACTCTGTTGGTTTCTATCTCTGTGTTTTTATTTACTGCCAAACTAGACACCTCAAACTCTTGCGGTCTGAGATTGCAGAAATTTGTTTCACAAGGCTCACCCCAAACAAAAGAGTTGCCTTTCCGAATAAACTTTGTTCGAGAACGACTATTCTCAAGCATTTCTGAACAATTACCTATAGTAACCTACTATATCCGAAAATCTTCTTACTTCAGTGACCGTTGTTGGACGAAGTCATCATGTCACTACCTTCACCTTCGCATGACTAACAACGACTCTTGTCGTTGGCATTACACATCCTAGGAAGGACACTTGTCTAAGTCAAGATTCTTTTTTAAAGAACTTTACATACGACTCATTTATCCTCATAAATCAACAAAACCCATATAAGTTGCCCTTCATGTTCCTCATCAAACTTAGAATATGCAAAACTATCGTCAAACAATACAACCACTAAAGTATATATCCAAGATTTGTTGAGTACTTAATTCATTAGGTCTATAAACATTGTGGGTGCATTAGTCAACCCAATAAATATCACTATACATTCATAACGTCCATAACACAACTGGAAGCTGTTTTGGGATGTAACAATTTCTGATCCCTAATTGGCAATAACTTGACCTCAAATTTCTTTTAGAGTAGATCGTTGCTTCGGGTCATTGATCGAAAAGATCGTTCAATCGAGGGAGAAGATATTCCTTCTTAGCAATGACTTTCTTCAATTCTCTGCAACCTATGCCCAAACACATAGATACATCCTTCTCCTTTACAATCAACATTAGTACTCTTTAGGTCGGTACGCTAAATTGATCTTTAATCTCAATGATCTTGTACTTATTCCTTGAGCTCTTTTGACTCTGTTGAATCATCCTGTAAAGGATAATAGAAATAACTGATGCTTTCTACCTTAACTTCATGCTCAAGCTTACTTTTGTGCTAATGGTAGTCTCGAAAGATCAAACTTACCTTTCTCGAACTTGATCTTTTCTCCTTCAGTCAAATTGAGAACCTTTTAAGTTTCTTGTACTAAATTGGTTCTAAAATCAAAATCTTCTAAAACTTCACTTAAGAGACCATTGACCTATCCTTTACTAAGTAATTTTTTTCCAGTTTCATTCCAATGGTCCTTGGCCACTATAACTATATGAATTTCAAAAATTAAAGAGGTTTCTCAGTTTGACTCGTACATGATAAAGATGAATCTCACCAAATCATTCCTCCAATATTCAAATCATCCTTGTTCAACCTCTGCTGAGGAAAAGCGAACTTCTAAGCTGAAAAGGAATTTCAAAGTTGAAGTCTTATACACTTTCTCCCAACTTATATATAACAAACATAAAGTTGAAATGAGTAGCGAAGTTCCTTATACAAAATTCCAAAAGCTTAAACACACAAATGACCATGTGAATATCGAATTGTGCACTAGTATCCGAAGTCCAGACAATCAACTCTCTTATGTTCTCAACTAAAACTCTAACTCTCTACTTTTCCTCTTCATACATGGCTTTATTAAGATCATTAAACTTATGGTGCTACCTTTAAGGTTCCATAGCATACCTATACTCAGTCACACATTAGTTGCCTCCATTAATATTACTTGGTATGGATAAGATCCAAATAATTTGAGGCAGCTTGAGAACTTAACTTCCCCTTCCTAACAAGCACCTCGTCTCTTATTTAAGTCTCAAGTCTTTTTTTTCAAACTACTTTGACTTTCTGCGTTTTGCATCAACTAGGAGGGATCTTTTAAGGGGGGTTCCTCATAATACAACATATACTTTATCTTTAAGTTTCCACATTCTCTTGGCATGACACAACGGTCATACACATCTTCTCTTTTAGGAGTTCCATTCAAAAGACATGAACTTCAATACTCCGTGACTCTTTGAAAAACATACCTTAGTTCTTTAAAGCTCATTTTCCCTCCACCTTTCAACTCTTTAGATTTCATGTCCAAGTACTCAATTGATGGTGAAGAAACTTTCTTTAAGACTAACGAAGTTGGGCACTCCGTAGTGGCATATATACTATACCTCATGACTTTTACATCCAGTTGGTCCGACACGTAAAAACAAGATCAAAACGTTTTATCGAACACATTCAAACCGTGAACTCCTCAAGAGTAATCATAACATTTATCTTTCAGAGTTTTACTTACGAAACATAGTTGCTTAGGAACCTATTAAACAACTTTAGTCCCCTAAAACTTACTCTTCTCTTCTTTGTCTAAACCGAATCATTTCAGTAACGCATAACATGTGTTTTAAGTCAGTAACCTCCCTGTAATCATGAACATTCTTAACTCTTACATTTTCTTTTATATCACCAATAATAGGGATCACTCATATTCATTTTCTTTCCTCAGCTTAAAAACACATCATGGTCATATCATATATAGATATAGGTTCACATATAAGCACTTTCTTTCTATAAACAAAGAGTAGAGATCAAACATTCTCATTCTTTCTTATCTCAGAATTACATCATGTTCATATTCATATACAAATAGCTATACATATAGATATACATACTTTTAATGAATAAAACGAAAGTTTATGTGACGACCACAGCCATAGGTACTAAATGTTTATTTTATTTAATGTTCTAACAATCTTTATGTCGGGTCGGTTTGGTAAATTTTATTAGGCTCGGTGAGAGTGAACCCTTTATTTCATGTGGTTTTAAGTGAATTGTTTTCTTTGAGATGAAATTACATATAAAAATAAAGGAGGAGGAAGTGACAATGGCACTTTAGTAAATAATACCTAAGTAAGGGTTATGTATGACTTTTGGAATTTGACCTAACTTTTAGTATTTAGTCTTCTTTAACCTTGCAACCACAAAGAAACCCTAACCCTAGGCTCCATCATCTTCTCCTTCTTCTTCTTCCTTTACTTTGTGCCCTAGCCGACCACCCCTTGCTTTTTGCTGCTGTCTTCGCCGCCGGCGGACCCACGAACGGAGTCGTCGCTCGCCACCCGGCCCAAATCCACCGCAACCAAGGAAACCTCGGCCGTTCACGCCTTGCGCCACCGCCGTTGCGGCTCTCGAGCTTCCACCGCCGTCGGGATCGCTGCACTCACTGCGTGGACCGCCGCCGAGCGTACAAACCTCTAGGTCGCCGTCGAGTCCTGCAGCGCCGAAGCCTCAATCACGCACGTCCAGTCGTTCACGAGCTCCACGTCTCCAGCCGCCGCTGCTGCTCGTGGACTGTGCCGCCGCCGCCGACTGCTCGTGAGCCTCGCCGTCGCCGTCAAGCTCTGCCTCCGACTGCAGCGTCGACCAACACCGTTTTACAGCCGTTGAAAGTGCAGCCAGGTGAGCGACTCGTTACATTTCGGAATTCAGAGAGACATATACGATGACCTATTGGATATTAAAACGTTTATGTGAGAACTTAAGTTACTGCTTGAACACAACTTTTAGGTACCAAGTTTAGAGCGGAGTTGAAGGCCAAACATCAAAGCGAACTAAGGAATATTAGGCCTATACGTTGAACTTGAGGTAAGCGGGGCATGAGGCCTCAAGAACTTAAATTAAGTACCTTTACGTTTAAGAATTTGGAGTATGCTCGGAGTATAATTTCGAGATTAATGTGTGAATCAGGTTCTACAAAAGAAGCGTACTCAAAGAACTAGGGTTAAGTCTTGGAGTAGAATCTAAGCTAAGGTAAGGGACCTTGTGCCGAACTCTTCTAAATGGAATTAAAGAAAATGAATTTCATTAATTTATGCGAAATTAGTCCGTTATTTTACATGAGAATATTTCGATATTTTATGTGAGAATACTTCAATATTTTATGCGAGAATATCTCAATATTTTATGTGAGAATATTTCAGTATTTTATGTGAGAATATTTCTGCATTTTATGTGAGAATATTTTAGTATGTTATGTGAGAATATTCAGTATTTTACGTGAGAATATTTCATGATTTCATTCGAAAGTTTTCTACTAGTGAAAGTACGAGATCGATTAAGCTCAAAAGTACTATCTTCAAACTGTTGTGAAAAGTTATGATTTGCATATCAATGATAATGTTTCATGACATGTGCACTATAGTCATGTTAGATGATGGGACCTCATGCATGTTATGTATGCCATAAAATGATCTGAATTAAAATGTGGAAATTGGTCTCCTGAGTGCATTGTATGCATGGTCAAACATGCATTAGAGACCCTATGGGTCAAGTTTACAGGGGTCTGTGAGGGACTCAATCCATACAGGAGTCTGTGAGGGACTCAATCCATACAGGGGTCTGTGAGGGACTCAAATACTTATAGGGGTCTGTGAGGGACTCAAAATGAAATGACTCAGGATGACCAATTAACCATTTAAAGAAAAAGGAAGTCATGTATTACAGTCACGTTTGTTACGAGAAAGTTTTAGGTCCCACATGTGAACATTTCGACCAAGTTGAAAAGTCATGATTGTATGTGTGTGCATATCCCAAACCTCGGTAGCGAGGTCACTTACTGGGTATTGTATTGCAATACTCACCCTTTTATTTCAAAATATTTTTCAGGTAAGGCCAAGGACGTACGGGGCGAGTGACGGAGGCGCGTTGTCAGAACCATGGGGATAGTCATGTTTTTTCCGCATTTTTTTTTTTAATAACTGATGTTGTCGTTTTATGATTTCCAAGTTTAAATTTTATTTTTAGGATTCTAAGTAGGCCAAGTTTAAACTGTTCTTTTAGATGTTTTGACGTTTTCATCGGGATCCCTAAAGATAATTTTGCTAAATGGAAATTTAAAGATTGTTTATGTGTTTTTGGCCTAAGAATGCATGCATGTGTAGTAGTGTCCCTAGGAGTTATGGCTAGGAAAAGTAGGGGCGTTATATATTCCATCTCACTTCTAATTAAAATTTTCTTTTCAAAACCAAAATTAATTAGGCAAAGTATCTAATTTCTAACTTAATCATTTCCAATGACTTTTACATCGAAAACTCTAAATTTTCTGCACTTGGAATTCCAGGGCGCTACAACATGTATATTAATATGACATCTAGTTGTTGGCACAAGTTTCTTCAGTCATAGGCATTAGGTTTGAATCTCCTCTCTGACAATCGTAAATTAAAAAAAATAATAATTATGATTATAATAATAATAGAAAGGTAATTGTTGCAACTATCCATGTATTGTATTAATTATGCTAGAGAGTTCTTTTGTACATAAAATGAGACTGAGAATTTGAGAAGAATAAGTACTTGATTAGAGATTAAACATTGGAATTATTTACTATATCTGAAAATAAATATTTCTTGATCTTTTGTGTTGCTTTCTAAGATTTTTTTGTGTCAAGGCTTTTTGTAGGGATATGTAAGTCTTGTGTTTTCTGTTAAACGAGTTCTTTTTGTACAACAATGGATTAAATTTTGAGAGTTTTCTTGAATGATATTAATAGGGAATAAACGTTATTGAATAAACTTAAAACAAGGCAATTTTTATTTGTGTGAAATCATAAAGTTTATATATATTCAATTTTATTATGTTCTCGTTATTTTTGTTGTTTTTCTTAATCACTTTCACAACATTTTGTCGCTTAATAATTAGATAGATTTATTTATTTTTAGCAACAATCAATATGTCGACTAAGGTTGAGTTTAATCACTAAATATTAGCAAGATCGTTAATGTTCCCATTGGAAAGTTTCCATAAGCCATAGGGTTGATGGTGACCCACCCAAAATTTTTTATTTGTCACAAAGATGATGTCGTAGATGAGAAATGCAATACCAAGTTTAGAACATTCGATTTTAATTATAGGACAAATTGCATATACCACTCACAACCTATAGTGATTATTCCAATTGCACCAACAAACTTTCAATTAAAAAAACTAAACCCTCGAACCTACGAAAAAATAAAATTAAACACTTTCATTAATTAGGTTAAAATTTATGTTTATCATTAAAAGAAAAAAATTAAGGAATAAAAGATAATATTTGTTTGATGGGGAGACCTACATAAGAAGCTTCCTTCCATTTTAATGGTTTTTTTTACTTATTTATTTAATTTAAAATTTTAAATACATTAAAGGTAAAACTAGTAACTTCAAAATACCTAAAATATTAATGATTGTTTTGTATATTTATGAAAAAAAAAAATAGTAGATAGCGTGATTATCCATAAAATTTTAGAACCATGAATTTAAGTATGATTTTTTTTCTTGCCCATGATAATTATTCCATGTGTTTGAATAGACAAAAGGTATAATTGTCAACCATTTTTATATGTGAGTTTACATGATTAAAAATGTGGGGATTCGGATGATTCTAAGGGCTACAACAACAAAGTACACTCCCATTTTGGTCCTTAACGCATTGACCACTTCCAAATCTTCTTGAAAGCACAAATTTTGGCAATCTTCGCTTTCAATTGGCCCGGTGTCAGAGCAAGATGCATCACAAATTAATGGTTGTGACAGTCCTACCTTCACTTCCACATCTACATTGAATTAAAACAAAACTTAGATCATCATTAAATTAAGATCGAGGGTACAAGAGCAAACTAAAAGACAAGGTATGACGTACCAGAGTAAACTAAAACAGAAAGCACAACCATTGTGGTGAGGGAAACCCAAAGAAACATTTGCATATTCATATTTAAAAATTATATATTTTCTTTCACGTTGTGATCTTAGCTTTGGATGTTTGTTGTATATATAATAACATTCACTTTTGTTTATACTCTATCCATGCACTTATAGATACATTGAGTCATATTAACTTTCAATACTCTTTCCTTCCACATAGATTCATGCATATTAATATCCCTTTAATAACCTTTCCTTCTATATATATTATACAAGCATATTATTATTAACCTACATTGATAATATGTTCTTACCCTTAAATACATGCATATCCAAATATATAAAACACACACAAGCTTCCTTTCATTGCATATAAGATGCATGCATATTATTATTAACATACATTCATAATTTGTTTCTTACCCGTCGATACTATAACAACCCAAAAAATTAGCCTATTCTAAGGAACACCACTAAACCATTATGCCTTGAATATTTTTGCATCATAATGGTTTAACGACAACAATACGAAAATTCTCTACTACATAGTAGACATTCTAACACACTTTTATATTAAAAATCATCGAATACCCATCCAACATCAACTCTATAACAATTGAAGGTTCATAATTTCTCAACAACTTAATACAACAACAAAACTAAACTTCCCCATTAAACGTCAAACAATTCAAACTTCAAAAATACAAAGAAACTTAATAAATGTATTACAGTCCCCGACTCGAACTAAATTACCAGAACCAATTCTACTCAAATGCGAAAAGATAAAACATAACCTACCAATAACCCTCAAACCTGATAAAAAAAAGTTTAAGAAACTTAAATTTTCAGCTATCCAACGAGTTTATAAATCTACTCTGAAGAGAAAAAGAAAGACAATGGTAAAACCTTAAGCTCAAGGGAATTACAAATATAAATTCATTAACTCTAAAGTCCGCCACAACTAACTTACTAATGAAAATAAGTTTCCTTTGTAATAAGTTTGCTTTGTCTTTCTTTCATTCCTCCTCGTCAACATCACCATAGTAGTAGTATTGGTCATCATTTGCAAAACCTTGTGGTGGGTCAATACATAACAATTACTAGTAAGTAGCCACTTGATGAGCAACCAAGAAGCCTTTCCACAACCCACTAAACATATAACACATACAAGTCACACATACAATGTGCTATATTTACAAATCATATTCACATGTACCATGCTCGTGTCATGCATATGGAATCACTATTCAAGCTGAACAACTCACTCAAGCATTGTTGAGTCACACAATCCACTCATGTTTAGCCTTCATAAGCTACCCTGAGACTGAATCATTTAAGACATATCGACCACTAATTATTTTTACCGAGGGCCTCAATGATTCTCTACGACGCTTGGCGTTCGACCCTTCAAAATTTTTACCTAAGGCCTCAAACAATGCATTGCCTCTTCAACATTTCGACCCAAACTCAACAATCCTCACTCAAGCTCTAATCTATTCACGTTTAACCAAACTACCTAAGATTGATTCTTTCAAGACCCGCCAACCCTTACAATTATTATCAATGGTCTCAATGATTCTCTACGGCGCTCAACGTTCGACCCTTGACCATTTTTAACGAAGGCCTCGAACTATGCATTACTCCCTTGACAATGTTTACTCAAGGTGTACGATGACATAACTACATTGACCCGTGACCATTGTTAGCCAAGATCTTGATGCATCTCTAGATTAAATGGTTACCCAAGGTGCACTATTGATCATCTTACTTTCCTTTATCTCACACAAGTCTTACGAATCTCCCTCAATCTCACTATAATACATGAATCCTACATACCATGCTTCCAGACCATGCTCATGACCAAAACTACATAAGCACCCATGACATGCTTTTGGATCCAATACTAACAACTCATCATGCATTTCACATCACATCATAAGTATAAAGCAACCTCAATAAGTCAGCATGCTTATCACAATAATATCACAACATGCTTCACGTCATCAATTAACCACGACCTACTAGGAATGTTCAGAATCAAAGGACAATGAAAATGAACATATACATAAATAAACGATTGGAACACACATAACAAGTTAACAAACGACAAACAAGCCCAACGAGTGGAACTTTAGTTATCTATAACACTTCTAAGCTAGTCCAAGACATTCTTAGGCAAAAGTTAAAGATTTTGAAATTAAAAAACAACCTACAGTCCTAGGTTGAAACTAACAGAGTGTTTAGGAGATTTTTCGTACTTAAAAACTTATGGGATATACATTCATTCATATTTTTTCCTTACCATTTATAATTTTATTATTTTTTCATTTTTGTTCTCTCAACTCATTGTTGTAAAAGCCTTAATTTCAATCGTGAATTCAATAATAATAATAAATCTAATAAAATAATAGTTTGTAACAAATGCATTCTTTTTAATTTTAATATTTTTTAGAAAACCCTAATAATGCATTCTAGATTACGGTTTTCTAGAGCATATTACAAATTACAATTTAATTTTAAATATTAAATTCAAATTTTTTTTATTTAAGTTTGGACGATTATGTAATTTTATTAAAATTGTAAGAGTTTTATTATATTGAATAATTTAAAACAAATAAAATAAAAATAGCCTTAGTTGAAATTAAATCATGTTTTAAAATGGGTAGTTATTAATAAATGATTACAAATTTAATTTTTAAAATTTATTACCCTTATTATTTTATAAACATTGGTAATTGTTACCAAATAGTTACAAATTTACTTTTTAAAACCACTCATTAGTGAAATAAAACAATTACTGTGACGACCACAACCACAGGTACTAATATTTATAGTATTTAGCGTTCTATCAACCTGTGTATGTCTAGTCGGATTAGTAAATTTCATCAAGCTCGGTGTTAATGAGTCTTTGATTTTATTAGTTTAAAGCAAAATATTCTCCATTAGAGAATTTATGTTGGGTTAAAATTAAAAGAAGGGGAAGGGTCAATGGCATTTTAGTTATTAGGGTTTAAAGGAGGGATTGTTGTGGTATTTGGAATTTGACCTAAACCCTAATCTCTTAGTCTCCTTGATATTTAATCCAAAAGAAAACCCTAGCCCTAGATTGACAAACATCTCATTCTCCTCCTCCTTGCCCTAGCCGACAGCAGTCTCCCCGAGTTGTTCCTACCGCCGGCAAGCCATCTGCTCTCATCTACTCCAACTGTGCTCGCCGGCAAACACACAAATAAAGGCTACTCCTTTCTGCAGCCCACGTACGGAGAGCTCGCCGGAGCTTAGCGCACTCGTGCCAGCCGTCCGTGACTTCGTCCAGTCGCCAGCCGCAAGCTTTCGCCGGAGCTCCAAACACGCGAGCAGCATCCACGTCTCGCGCCGGCAAGCCACTTCCGAAGACGGCTTCAGCGCTCTCGCCGGCCTGACCTCGAGTAGGTTCTCCTCCAGCCGCGAACTCCTGCAACGCCAGCCGCGCGAGCCTTCCGCTGATCCCACCGAAGTTCCCAGCCGCCGCAGTTCCTTGAGTCGCGCGTCCGTCAGCCGCTGCTCGTGAATCGTTCCAGCCGCCAAGTCGGATTCCATCAGCCGCTCGTCACCGTACGCCACGCCACCTGCAGACCAGAGCTCCTAGCCGTGACCCTCAGACCGCAGCTACTGCTCGAGACTGCACGTCGCCGCCGGTAAACTCGTTACGTCTGGTACAGCCGTTCGCAAGCTCCGTTCGCAGCCGCTTTCATCCACCGGTTCGCACGAAAGATCTCACGCCAACCACGCACGTACAGCCCGGTGAGCGTTCGTGTTAAGTTTCAATTTGATGAAGAAGTATTTGTGACCTATTGTTTATCTAAGCGTCTAATTGAGAACTTGAGCTCTCGCTTCAAACGCATTGTAGGGGCCCAGTTTGGGAGCGGAATTGAGGGTCAAAAGTCAAGGCGAACTAAGGAGGTTTAGGTATTCGCTTCGAACTTGAGGTAAGCGAGGCATGAAACCTTAATAACGTAATTTAAGTACCTTATGATTATGGATTTAGTGAATGCTTGGAGATTGAACTTGGAATTGTGGTGTGAATCAGGTTTCACTAAAAGAAGAGTAGTCCAGGAGCTCGGGTTAGGTTTTGGAGTAGAATTCGAACTAAGGTAAGGGACCTTGTGCCGAACTTTTTAAATGGAATTAGGAAAACGAATTTCATTATTTTATGTGAAATTAGTACGTTATTTTACTTAAAAAGATTTAATGATTTTACACGAGAATATTTCAAGATTTTATGTGGGAATGCTTTGATATTCGACGTGAAGATATCTCAATATTTTATGTGAGTATAATCTAGTATTTTATGCGAAAATATCTTTGCATGTTATGTAAGAATAATCCAGTATCTTATGTAAGGATATTACCGCATTTTCTATGAGAATATTTCATGATTTCCTACAAAAGTATTATCTTCAAACTGCCTATGAAGAAATTATGATTTGCATATTGACGATGATGTTTGTGGCATGTTCACTTTTGTTATGTTGAATGATGGGACCTCATGCATGTTATGTATGCCATGAAATGATTTGATGAAAATGTGGACATTGGTCTCCTGAGAGAATTATGTGCATGGTTAAACATGCATTAGAGACCCTATGGGTCAAATTACAGAGTGCATGAGGACTCAATTTATACAGGGGGTGCATGAGGGACTCAAACCATACAGAGGGTCCATGAAGGACTCAAATGATTACAGGGGTGCATGAGGGACTCAAAATGAAATGACTCAGGATGACCAATTGGCCACTTAAAGGAAAAAGGAAGTCATGTATTATAGTCATGACGATATGAGAAAGTTTTAGGTCCCACATATGTACATTACGAACAGGTTTAAAAGTCATGATTGCATGTGTTTGCATATTTCAAACCTCGGTAGCGAGGTCACTTACTGGGTATTGTTTTGCAATACTCACCCTTTCTTTTAAAAATGTTTTTCAGGTAAGGCTAAGGACGTGCAGGGCGTGTGACGGAGGCGCGTTGCCAGGACCATGGGAATAGACATGTCTTCCGCATATTTTTCTTTAAAAACTGATGTCGTCATTTTATGTTTTCGTAGTTTAACTTTACTGTCCAGATTTTTAATAGGCCATGTTTAAACTGCTTCTTTTGTGCGTTTGAATATTTTAATGGGATCCCTAAAGACAATTGTTTTCAGTGGAGTTTTAAAGATCGTTTTATATCTTTTGGCCTATAAACGCATGCATGTGTAGTAATGTCCCTAAGAGTTTAGTTATAGAAAAGTAGGGGCTTTACAGTTGGTATCAGAGCCCTAGGTTTAAGGGTTCTGTAGACTTGCTTACAGAGTAAGCACAGAGTAGTTCCCATGGTTGAACAACGCGTTCCGGTCACCGCCAGTGCGTTACGTATTTTATAAATTAAGCAAATGATTATGATGTAAATCTATATTGTGAACGTAAATGAATTTAAACCCTAAGGGTGATTCTATCTTATAGTTAGAAAGTAATGAAAACTGAGTTAGAAACTCTCTGTATTGTAGTACGGACAAAATGCCACCTAGAGGTCGTCGGAGAGGTAGAGGACGTGGTAGGGTCGGAGATCGGGAGTTAATGATAACACCCACCCGTAACTACCACCGGAGCAGGAGGAAATTACCCCACCCGTGCGCGATCTCCCCGGGACCCGGCCAAATCGCCGGAGAATGCACTGCGATCGCTCGATGGCGGATCAAGGGAACCCTAATGTTATGACTATGATGGTAGAGGCTATGCAGACTCTAGTGCGAGCTACAGTAGCCACTCAGCTGGCCCAAGCAAATCAGGGGCAGAACGATGCAACTCTGGAGTCTCGATATCTGAAGGACTTCGTGAAGTATGATCCCGAGATCTTTCGATGGGTCATCCAGTGACCCCACCGTGGTCGAAGTTATGGTCCGTCCTCCATTGAGACCATCTTGATTGATGAATTGTCCCGAGGACCGAGAGGGTGTCTGTGCTACCTTCATGTTGAGAGACGACGCCTATTTATGGTGGGAGTCCGCCCAGGGAACCATTGTCGCCAGCGGGGAAACGATCACATGGAATCTGTTTAAAGAAGCATTCTGGCGGAAATTTTACCCTGCTGCAGCTCGTTATAGGAAACAGGCAGAATTCTTACAGCTGAGCCAGAACAGGAGGGCAGTGGAGGTATATGAGAGAGAATTCACCCGCTTGTCACGCTTTGCCCCGAGCTAGTAGACACAGAGGGCGAAGAAAACAGAGCGTTTCATTATGGGACTAGATGAAAATGTTCGAGAGGCTTTATCTGAGCACTAGCACCTCCACGATTATGCCTCCGCGGATGAGAGTGGCGGAATTGATTTGGGTGCAGTGCGGTCGCACAAATGAGTAGTGGTTAACCCGGGGCAGCCCATGGTAAATCATAAGAGGAAATGGGACCAGCCAAATTCAAGCTCACAGCGTCCCCAGCGTACACCGCATAGACCAGGAAACTTTCGTGCAGGTTCAGGTCAGAAACCACAGGTCAACAGGACAGGAACTAACAGTGGAGATAAGCCACAATGCAAAGACTGTGGTAAGCATCATTGGGGTAAGTGTTTGGCCCGGTCCGGAGTGTGCTTCAGATGTGGGAAAGAAGGGCACAGAGCTAATAGCTGCCCGAGTCAAGCCAGTGCTAGCCAACCTCAGGTTATTAATAGTGGGGCTGCTGCCAAGCCCATAATACACCAAGGAAGAGCTTATGCAAGCACCAGTAAAAACATCTATGGCACAGACTCAGTGGTTACAGGTACACTTCCATTACTTGGGCACCTTGCCTTTGTATTATTTGATTCTGGTTCTACACACTCTTTTATTTCTGCATCCTTCGTAAGTCAAGCTGAGTTAGAGTTAGAACAGTTACAGTATGCTTTGTCTGTCTCCACTCCTGCGGGAATAAACTTGTTAGCCACCATGAAAGTCAACGATGGTAGTGTGACTATCGCAGACCATGAGTTAACAGTAAATCTAGTGGTCTTAGACATGATTGACTTTGATGTGATTTTGGGTATGGACTGGTTAGCGCAGAACCATGCTTGCATTGATTGCTTCAGGAAGGAGGTAGTGTTTACTCCTCCTGACCAACACACTCTGAGTTCAGAGGCACGTTAGCGGGAAGTAGACCTAAGGTAATTCACGCCTTTAAGGCCGTGAAGTTATTACATCGGGGAGCTTGGGCGTCTTAGCTTGCATCTTTGGATGCAAGGTGTCACAGAGATCTCGATGTCATCGGTACGATGGTGAATGAATTTCAGACGTTTTCCCGAGGACCTCCCTCTGAGTACCTCCTGTCGAGGAGGTGGATTTTAACATAGGATTGGAGTTAGGGACGACTCCGATATCCAAGGCACCATACAGAATGGCACCGGCAGAGTTGAAAGAACTGAAACTACAGTTACAAGACTTACTGGACAAGGGGTTTATACGCCCTAGCGTTTCGCCTTGGGGAGCCCCTGTGTTGTTCGTGAAAAAGAAAGACGGGTCCATGCGCCTGTGTATAGATTACAGGGAGTTGAATAAGGTTACGATCAAGAATAAATACCCTCTTCCTAGAATAGACGATTTGTTCGATCAGTTGCAGGGGGCAACAGTGTTTTCCAAGATCGATCTGAGATCAGGCTACCATCAGTTGAGAATTAGTGAAGAGGATATTCCTAAGACAGCATTCAGATCACGTTATGGGCATTACGAGTTCACAGTGATGCCGTTTGGTTTGACCAACGCTCCCGCCGCTTTCATGGACTTGATGAACCGTTTATTCAAGGAGTTTCTCGATACGTTCGTGATTGTGTTTATTGACGATATACTGATATACTCCAGATGTGACGAAGATCATGAAAGACACCTGAGAAAAGTTTTACTCACGCTGAGAGAGAATAAGTTATATGCAAAATTTTCCAAGTGTGAATTCTGGCTCAGCAGGTATCTTTCTTAGGGCATGTGGTGTCCGGCCGAGTCTCTGCTGACCCAAATAAAGTGGAGGCCGTCACACGGTGGCCTCGTCCACCCACCGCTACAGAGGTACGTAGTTTTACGGTCTTGCGGAGTTACTATTGACGTTTTGTGCAGGACTTCGCCAAGATAGCCATGCCCATGACCCAGCTGACGCGCAAAGGTAACCCATTTGTTTGGGATGATAATTGTGAGGTGAGTTTCCAAGAGCTCAAGTGTAGGTTGGTGTCAGCTCCGATTCTTACAGTCCCCGAGGGAACAGGGAGCTTTGTGGTTTACAGTGATGCTTCTAAGAAAGGTTTGGGCTGTGTACTAATGCAACACGGTAAAGTAATAGCCTATGCATCCCGACAATTGAAGACGCACGAGAGGAACTATCCAACTCATGACTTGGAACTAGCAAAGATAGTCTTTGCATTAAAGATCTGGAGACATTACCTTTATGGCGAGAAAATTCGATTTTTACAGATCATAAAAGTCAAGTACTTGTTCACCCGAAAAGAAATGAACATGAGGCAACGCAGATGGTTGGAATTGGTGAAGGATTACGACATAGACATTCAATACCACCCCTGTAAGGCTAATGTCGTGGCGACGCCCTCGATGAAAGCTTGATTCATACTTCAAAGACGAAGTTCTTGACAGAGCGAGTTCTGAGGCGTAATTTGCACGAGCTGAAATTGCAGTACTAGTAGGAAAGACCACGGCTCAGTTAGCTCAGTTAACAGTACAACCGACCTTGAGGCAGCGCATCGTTGAGCCTCAACAGGGAGACCATCAGTTAGTGGAAAAACTTACTGCAGTAACTACAGGTGAGTTGGCAGAGTTTTCCCTATCCACAGATGGAGGATTACTATTTCAGGGACGATTATGCGTACCAAATGATGACAAACTGAAGGCGGAAATCTTGAGCGAAGCCCATAACTCACCATTTGCTATGCATCCTGGTAGTACCAAGATGTATCGAGATCTGAAACAGGCATTCTGGTGGTGTAATATGAAGCGCGACGTGACAGAGTTTGTCAGCAAGTGTTTGACTTGTCAGCAGGTGAAAGCACCTAGACAGAGGCCCGCAGGACTACTGCAGCCTTTACATGTGCCCCAGTGGAAATGGGAGGAGATCTCCATGGACTTCATAGTCGGACTGCCCAGAATTTTACGAGGTTACTCAGTGATTTGGGTCATTGTGGACAGATTAACCAAGTCAGCACATTTCATATCAGGGAAACCCACCTATTCTACGGATAAGTGGGCGCAACTTTACCTGGAGGAGATAGTCCGTCTGCATGGGATTCCAGCCAAGATTATTTCAGACAGGGATCCACGTTTCACCTCCAACATTTGGAGGAGTTTACAGAAAGCGTTAGGTTCACAGTTGAACTTTAGTACAGCTTTTCATCCACAGACGGATGGGCAGACAGAACGTTTGAACCAGATCCTAGAGGATATGTTACGAGCTTGCACTTTAGACTTCCCAGGTAGTTGGGACACACATTTGCACCTGATGGAGTTTGCTTACAATAACAGTTATCAGTCGACCATCGGAATGGCTCCATTTGAAGCTCTCTATGGAAAACGTTGCAGAACTCCCGTTTTCTGGGAGGAGGTTGGAGAACGCCAGTTATTGGGTCCGGAGTTGGTACAGGTCACAAATAGTGCGATACAGAAGATTAGAGTGCGAATGCAGACCGCCCAAGACAGACAAAAGAGTTATGCCGACACGAGACGAAGGGACCTGGAATTCGAAGTTGGGGACCACGTATTTCTTAAAGTTGCCCCAATGAAAGGGATTCTAAGGTTTGGTCGGAAAGGGAAGTTGAGTCCGCGCTTCATAGGACCATTTGAAATTTTAGAAAGGGTTGGTGTGGTGGCCTACAGACTGGCACTGCCGCCCTCCCTATCAGCGGTTCATAACGTGTTCCATGTCTCCATGTTGAGAAAGTACGTTCCAGACCCGACTCACGTCATAGACTTTGAACCATTACAGTTAGCAGAAGATTTGAGTTATGGCGAGCGACCTGTACAGATTATCGCAAGAGATCAAAAGACCCTCCGTAACCGTGAAATCAACTTAGTTAAAGTGTTGTGGCAAAATCACCGCGCGGAAGAAGCTACCTGGGAGCGAGAAGAAGAAGTGCGAGCTAAATATCCAGAACTATTTCAAAAATAGGAACTTTCGAGGACGAAAGTTCTTAAGGAGGGAAGATTGTGACGACCACAACCACAGGTACTAATATTTATAGTATTTAGCGTTCTATCAACCTGTGTATGCCTAGTCGGATTAGTAAATTTCATCAAGCTCGGTGTTAATGAGTCTTTGATTTTATTAGTTTAAAGCAAAATATTCTCCATTAGAGAATTTATGTTGGGTTAAAATTAAAAGAAGGGGAAGGGTCAATGGCATTTTAGTTATTAGGGTTTAAAGGAGGGATTGTTGTGGTATTTGGAATTTGACCTAAACCCTAATCTCTTAGTCTCCTTGATATTTAATCCAAAAGAAAACCCTAGCCCTAGATTGACAAACATCTCCTTCTCCTCCTCCTTGCCCTAGCCGACAGCCATCTCCCCGAGTTGTTCCTACCGCCGGCAAGCCATCTGCTCTCATCTACTCCAACTGTGCTCGCCGGCAAACACACAAATAAAGGCTACTCCTTTCTGCAGCCCACGTACGGAGAGCTCGCCGGAGCTTAGCGCACTCGTGCCGCCGTCCGTGACTTCTCGGCCGCCCGGCACCGCAAGCTTTGCGCGGAGCTCCAAACACGCGAGCAGCATCCACGTCTCGCGCCGGCAAGCCACTTCCGAAGACGGCTTCAGGCGCTCTCGCCGGCCTGACCTCGAGTAGGTTCTCCTCCAGCCGCGAACTCCTGCAACGCCAGCCGCCGCGAGCCTTCCGCCATCCACCGGTTCCCGGCCGCGCGCGATTCCTTGAGTCGCTAGCGTCCGTCGGCCACCGCTCGTGAATCGTTCCAGCCGCCAAGTCGGATTCCATCAGCCGCTCGTCACCGTACGCCACGCCACCTGCAGACCAGAGTTCCTAGCCGTGTCCCTCAGACCGCGACTCGCCGAGATCGCACAACGCCGCCGATAAACTCGTTACGGTCGGTAGCGCTCGCAAGCTCCGTTCGCAGCCGCTTTCATCCACCGGTTCGCATTTAAAGATCTCACGCCAACCACGCACGTACAGCCCGGTGAGCGTTCGTGTTAAGTTTCGAATTTGATGAAGAAGTATTCGTGACCTATTGTTTATCTAAGCGTCTAATTGAGAACTTGAGCTACTGTTTCAAACGCATTGTAGGGACCGAGTTTGGAGCGGAATTGAGGGTCAAAAGTCAAGGCGAACTAAGGAGGTTTAGGTATTCGCTTCGAACTTGAGGTAAGCGGGGCATGAAACCTTAATAACGTAATTTAAGTACCTTATGATTATGGATTTAGTGAATGCTTGGAGATTGAACTTGGAATTGTGGTGTGAATCAGGTTTCACTAAAAGAAGAGTAGTCCAGGAGCTCGGGTTAGGTTTTGGAGTAGAATTCGAACTAAGGTAAGGGACCTTGTGCCGAACTTTTTAAATGGAATTAAGAAAACGAATTTCATTATTTTATGTGAAATTAGTACGTTATTTTACTTAAAAAGATTTAATGATTTTACACGAGAATATTTCAAGATTTTATGTGGGAATGCTTTGATATTCGACGTGAAGATATCTCAATATTTTATGTGAGTATAATCTAGTATTTTATGCGAAAATATCTTTGCATGTTATGTAAGAATAATCCAAAGATCTTATGTAAGGATATTACCGCATTTTCTATGAGAATATTTCATGATTTCCTACAAAGTATATTATCTTCAAACCGCCTATGAAGAAATTATGATTTGCATATTGACGATGATGTTTGTGGCATGTTCACTTTTGTTATGTTGAATGATGGGACCTCATGCATGTTATGTATGCCATGAAATGATTTGATGAAAATGTGGACATTGGTCTCCTGAGAGAATTATGTGCATGGTTAAACATGCATTAGAGACCCTATGGGTCAAATTACAGGGTCCATGAGGGACTCAATTTATACAGGGTCCATGAGGGACTCAAACCATACGAGTGCAGCAGGGACTCAAATGATTACAGGGTCCGTGAGGGACTCAAAATGAAATGACTCAGGGATGACCAATTGGCCACTTAAAGGAAAAAGGAAGTCATGTATTATAGTCATGACGATATGAGAAAGTTTTAGGTCCCACATATGTACATTACTGAAACAGTTTAAAAGTCATGATTGCATGTGTTTGCATATTTCAAACCTCGGAAGCGCGAGGTCACACTTCATCGGGTATTGTTTTGCAATACTCACCCTTTCTTTTAAAAATGTTTTTCGTAAGGCTAAGGGCGTGCGGGGCGTGTGACGGAGGCGCGTTGCCGTGACCATGGGAATAGACATGTCTTCCGCATATTTTTCTTTAAAAAAGCGATGTCGTCATTTTATGTTTTCGTAGTTTAACTTTACTGTCCAGATTTTTAATAGGCCATGTTTAAACTGCTTCTTTTGTGCGTTTGAATATTTTAATGGGATCCCTAAAGACAATTGTTTTCAGTGGAGTTTTAAATATCGTTTTATATCTTTTGGCCTATAAACGCATGCATGTGTAGTAATGTCCCTAAGAGTTTAGTTATAGAAAAGTAGGGGCTTTACAGTTACCCAAGACCTTGATGCTTCTCTAGATCAAATGGTTATCCAAGGTGCACTATTATTCATCTTACTTTCCTTTATCTCACACAAGGTTTACGAATCTCCCACCATCTCACTATAATACATGAATCCTACACATCAGGCTTCCAGACCATGCTCATGACCAAAACTACATAAGCACCCATGGCATGCTTTTGGATCCAATACTAACAACTAATCATGCATTTCACATCACATCATAAGTATAAAGCAACATCAGCAAGTCGACATGCTTATCACAACAATATCACAACATGCTTCACGTCATCAATTAACCACGACCGACTAAGAATGTTCAAAATCAAAGGACAATGAAAATAAACAAAGTATACATAAATAAACGATTGGAACACACATAACAGGTTAACAAACAACAAACAAGCCCAACGAGTGGAACTTTATTTATCTATAAAACTTTTAACATAGTCCAAGACATTCCTAGGCAAAAGTTAAAGATTTAGAAATTATAAAACAACTTAGAGTCCTAGGTTGAAATTAATAGAGTGTTTAGGAGAATTTTCCTTCTTAAAAAGTGATGGGATATACTTTCATTCATATTTATTCCTTACCAGATAGAATTTTATTATTTCTTCATTTTTGTCTCTCAACTCATTGCTCTCAAAGCTTAATTTCAATATTGAATTCAATAATAATAATAAATCTAATAAAATAATAGTTTGTAACAAATGCATTCTTTTTTATTTTAATATTTTTTAGAAAATCGTTAATAATACATTCTAGATTACGGTTTTTTTAGAGCATATTACAAATTACAATTTTATTTTAAATATTAAATTCACATTTTTTTATTTAAATTTTGACGATTATGTAATTTTATTAAAATTGTAAGAGTTTTATTATATTGAATAATTCTAAACAAATAAAATAAAAATAACCTTAGTTGAAATTAAATCATTACTTTTGCAAGTTTAAAATTTGTAGTTATTAATAAATGATTACAAATTTAATTTTTAAAATTTATTACCCTTATGATTTTATCAACATTGGTAATAGATACCAAATTGTTACAAATTTACTTTTTAAAACCACTCCTTAGTGAAATAAAACAATTACCTATTCATATATTAATTTATGAAATATATAAATTTAGCAAAAGTAGAATTCTTTCTACGCGAAACAATCTCTATAGTTATGTCTTAGAGCGCTACAACTATATCATGTCAAAATACTAAAGAGCACGACAACACATGTGTTGGTTAATCAAAGTTGATAAGAGATAGACAAAAGAAATGTGTAATGTCAATTTCCACCATGCCTGGGTTCTTGCAACGATGAACAAAGATGGACATATAGAAAGTTTTTTTTTTTTTTTTGTTATTTAGGTCGGATTCAAATTCATTATCTTCAACAATGCAAACTATTTAACATTCTAATCACTACGTCGTAGCCAATTAAAGAATCACCTCTTCAAAGCCAGTTTAAGTGTAAATATATTCTTTTAATCGTACTTTACTAAATATTTTTGAATTTTAACTAAAATTTGTTTATAAAAATATAGTTTGTTATTTTTAAAATTCAAATCAAATACATGACTAAAGTAATCAAATTAATTTTAACTAAATTAATAAATGGTAGAATAACAAAGTCAAATTAAATTTAATAACATTATAATTGCTAATATTTTGGTCGAATCATTTAGATATTAAATTGTTTCAATATTAAAAATCATACACACGTACAAAAAAATACGTACACACGTGCATTTGCACGTAGTAGTACACTAGTTAGATAGAAATGAAAACGATGAATGTTGTTGCATATAGTTAGGTATTTGTAGTAAATTTGTCTGGTAGGTTGTACATTTTAATCTAATCTAGTCTCATGTTTGAAATGTAATACTTTGAATTAAAAGGTTGAATATTTAACTTTAATAATTGATGACATGTGTAACGACCCAACTTTTCAAGACTGTTTTCCTAAAGTCATTACAAACCATGCATTCATTTGAGGACAAAACATAAGAGTCAAGAAGTAAAACAGAAAACGAAATTACTTAGTTAATGAGATCCCAAGAAATCAACAGTTTAAAATAAGGTCCACTCGACCTAAAATAGAGAAAAAACTGAAATTTAGCCTCTGTTCAAATAAAGTTCGGCACTTGACAGATGAATTTTAAATAAGAACCAACTTAAAACATGAAACAAAGTTCAAAATATGCGGAAGACATGACTTCTATTCCCATGGCCTTCGCAATGCATTCCTGTCATTCGCCCTGTAAGTTCTTGCTTTACCTGAAAACATTTTTAAAAGAAAGGGTCAGTATTATGAAATAATGCTCAGTAAGTGTCCCCACTACCGTGGTTGAAAAACAAGCTGTCAAACAAACCATGACTTTATATGGGACGCACACATAATAAAACATATTTCATGGCTTTTTCTCTTCGGCTATCAGTGGGAAATTAAGACTTCCTGAGGGCCTCTTAGATTAGGTCGACTCTAAACCTTTCGTGACTTACATAGCATCAAAATACGTATACATATTTATATCGGAAGTTTAACCGCCACGACCTTCGTAAGCATTTTTGTTTATAAATTTCTCTTCGCCCTTTAGTGGACGATTATGGTCTCTCGAATTATGGTCTCTAGTTCGAGTCGACTCTAACTCATACATAACTTATATAATGAATATCATAAGGAAGATTTCACCACAGCCTTCGCAACATTTTCAATAATACATACTCAGGGTGCCAAAACAAATAGTAACAACATTCATGCAAAAATCTCATCACATGAACATATATCAAATCAAAATGCTCAATTTCGATGCAACAACAAAATTACATTCATGGCCTTTGGAATTGTTATCAAACCAACTAGATCATGGCATTTAAAAGAGACCTCTCAAATAGATCATGACATTCATAAAGGACTTTTCAAACATACCATGGCATTTAAAAGAGACTTTTCAAAAAGATCATGACATTCATAAAGGACTTTTCATTCATACCATGACATTTAAAAGAGACTTTTCAAACATAGCGTAGGATTCAAAAGAGACTTTTCATACATATCATGGCATTTAAATTCTATGTTTTAAAGTTTGGTGTGGGTTCTTTACCTTAAACTTTGGCTCCAAAGGTCCTACATTTTCTTTTTGCATAAGTCCTTGGAGACCTGACCTCCTCAAACCTTACCCTAACTTTCAGAAATTTAAAATTCTTGTTTTAATAGAAACTCCCTTTGAACATTACAATCAGAACATCGCCAAATTGACCAAACTTATCAAATTCTCATCATTTTGGCATCGAACACACCATAACTCGATTGAAAAAAACAATTGAAAGTGAAGAATTGGCCAAAATTCGACGAGCAGCGGCGGCGACACGATGGCGACAGCGACGACGGTAGCACGACGGTGACGATAATGACACCCGATTACTGGTAGCTCATTGGCCGATCTACTCAAAGCCGATCAAATCTTGGTAAGAGCGGGTCAAAATCCCAGTGAACCGGTTGAACCAAAGTGGGAATCGACTAACTTCGTGTGATCGGCGATGAAACTCACCGATGAGAGGATGGAGCTCGAATCTGGGTCGCGCGAACGACTCCAAGTGGCGGCGACTCGTTGGACCAAGCAGAACCAGCGAGGACGATTGGCTTCGATAGACCGTAAGGCTACGACGGCACAGGGGCAACCTGTGTGAGAGGTGCGACTAGCTGGCTCACGGACGACGACGTGCGCACGGCTAAACTCGACTCGATAGAAGTAGAGCGACGCCTATAACGAGCTGATCAATGACGGTTGTAATCTGATGGCAATGTGATGAATGAAGCTTTGATCTTTTTCAATGGGGCCAAAATCGTGAGATGAGAAGGAGGTTGAATATGAAGTTCTAAAAAAATGTTCCCTAATAAGGCAAAATGTCTTATTCAACATTAATATTACCTCTTTCCAATTTTGCCCCTTTCCTTTCCAAATAATCACCACTCACTCCAAGTCTCAAATTCCACATAAGAAAAAAAAGTCAACCTTTATAACCATATTCCATCTCACTACTAATTAAAATTTTCTTTTCAAAACCAAAATTAATTAGGCAAAGTATCTAATTTCCAACTTAATCATTTCCAATGACTTTTACATCGAAAACTATAAATTGTCTGCACTTGGAATTCCAGGGCGTTACTATCTTCCTTCCTTATGAACTTTCGTCCCCGAAAGTTCCTCATCGTGTAATAACTTTGGGTAATTAACTCACACTTCTTCTTCTCGATCCCAATGTTTGATGGTTTTGCCAAAACACTTAGACCAAATTAACCGACCTCTCGATCACAAAGTGTCTTTTAGTCTCTTGCGAGAATTTGCATTGGTCGCTGCTTGTAGTTCGGGTTCCCACTTAAATTTAATTAACTTTGGGTCTTTCTATTGAACATTACTAACTCACTTCAAGCTTTAAGTCATGATAGGAGTAACTCAAACTTAGGTCTCCTTTAATTGTCGCGATGCATGAAACGTTCTACAGAACCTTTACCAATCTTACTACCAAAATGGTCCAAAAATTCGGCAGCATAACGACATAACCATAACAATGCAAAAATTCCCCAGGTACCTGTTCACCATAAGGTTGCACTTCTAAAGTCAGATAACCAAATAATAATGCCTCCAAACTTCAACTTCAGACTACTCAGGATTCAGAAATTCACAATATGCAAAAAAAAAAAAATGTTGACAAAGCAAAACACAAGTGAAACTTAGACAAGATAATCTTAGCAATTTTGTTATGGTTTCAGCTTTGAAAAGAAATATAAAAGAGTGTGATAAAACCTCCTCGATTTACCTCGCTCTGGTGCTTATCCAAATATGAAATACCATGGCAATTATTCTTCGTACTTTTAATAAGCTTCGATAAGTTCTATTTCCAACTTTTCTGAAATTGTAACTTGTCTGACTATGAAGTCTATAAAGGTTTAATCCCACTTCCACTTATGAGTAGCAATAACTCTGTTGGTTTCTATCTCTGTGTTTTTATTTACTGCCAAACTAGACACCTCAAACTGTTGGTTTCTATCATGTCAGTTGGTTTCTATCATGTCACTACCTTCACCTTCGCATGACTAACAACGACTCTTGTCGTTGGCATTACACATCCTAGGAAGGACACTTGTCTAAGTCAAGATTCTTTTTTTAAAGAACTTTACATACGACTCATTTATCCTCATAAATCAACAAAACCCATTTAAGTTGCCCTTCATGTTCCTCATCAAACTTAGAATATGCAAAACTATCGTCAAACAATAAAACCACTAAAGTATATATCCAAGATTTGTTGAGTACTTAATTCATTAGGTCTATAAACATTGTGGGTGCATTAGTCAACCCAATCAATATCACTATACATTCATAACGTCCATAACACAACTGGAAGCTGTTTTGGGATGTAACAATTTCTGATCCCTAATTGGCAATAACTTGACCTCAAATTTCTTTTAGAGTAGATCGTTGCTTCGGGTCATTGATCGAAAAGATCGTTCAATCGAGGGAGAAGATATTCCTTCTTAGCAATGACTTTCTTCAATTCTCTGCAACCTATGCCAAAACACATAGATACATCCTTCTCCTTTACAATCAACATTAGTACTCTTTAGGTCGGTACGCTAAATTGATCTTTAATCTCAATGATCTTGTACTTATTCCTTGAGCTCTTTTGACTCTGTTGAATCATCCTGTAAAGGATAATAGAAATAATTGATACTTTCTACCTTAACTTCATGCTCAAGCTTACTTTTGTGCTAATGGTAGTCTCGAAAGATCAAACTTACCTTTCTCGAACTTGATCTTTTCTCCTTCAGTCAAATTGAGAACCTTTTAAATTTCTTGTACTAATTTGGTTCTAAAATCAAAATCTTCTAAAACTTCACTTAAGAGACCATTGACCTATCCTTTACTAAGTAATTTTTTTCCAGTTTCATTCCAATGGTCCTTCGCCACTATAACTATATGAATTTCAAAAATTAAAGAGGTTTCTCAGTTTGACTCGTACATGATAAAGATGAATCTCACCAAATCTTTCCTCCAATATTCAAATCATCCTTGTTCAACCTCTGCTGAGGAAAAGCGAACTTCTAAGCTGAAAAGGAATTTCAAAGTTGAAGTCTTATACACTTTCTCCCAACTTATATATAACAAACATAAAGTTGAAATGAGTAGCGAAGTTCCTTATACAAAATTCCAAAAGCTTAAACACACAAATGACCATGTGAATATCGAATTGTGCACTAGTATCCGAAGTCCAGACAATCAACTCTCTTATGTTCTCAACTAAAACTCTAATTCTCTACTTTTCCTCTTCATACTTGGCTTTATTAAGATCATTAAACTTATGGTGCTACCTTTAAGGTTCCATAGCATACCTATACTCAGTCACACATTAGTTGCCTCCATTAATATTACTTGTTATGGATAAGATCCAAATAATTTGAGGTAGCTTGAGAACTTAACTTCCCCTTCCTAACAACCACCTCATCTCTTATTTAAGTCTCAAGTCTTTTTTTTTCAAACTACTTTGACTTTCTGCGTTTTGCATTAACTAGGAGGGATCTTTTAAGGCGGGTTCCTCATAATACAACATATACTTTATCTTTAAGTTTCCACATTCTCTTGGCATGACACAACGGTCATACACATCTTCTCTTTTAGGAGTTCCATTCAAAAGACATGAACTTCAATACTCCGTGACTCTTTGAAAAACATACCTTAGTTCTTTAAAGCCCATTTTCCCTCCACCTTTCAACTCTTTAGATTTCATGTCCAAGTACTCAATTGATGGTGAAGAAACTTTCTTTAAGACTAACGAAGTTGGGCACTCCGTAGTGGCATATATACTATACCTCATGACTTTTACATCCAGTTGGTCCGACACGTAAAAACAAGATCAAAACGTATTATCGAACACATTCAAACCGTGAACTCCTCAAGAGTAATCATAACATTTATCTTTCAGAGTTTTACTTACGAAACTTAGTTGCTTATGAACCTATTAAACAACTTTAGTCCCCTAAAACTTACTCTTCTCTTCTTTGTCTAAACCGAATCATTTCAGTAACGCATAACATGTGTTTTAAGTCAGTAACCTCCCTGTAATCATGAACATTCTTAACTCTTACATTTTCTTTCCTATCACCAATAATAGGGATCACTCATATTCATTTTCTTTCCTCAGCTTAAAAACACATCATGGTCATATCATATATAGATATAGGTTCACATATAAGCACTTTCTTTCTATAAACAAAGAGTAGAGATCAAGCATTCTCATTCTTTCTTAGCTCAGAATTACATCATGTTCATATTCATATACAAATAGCTTTACATATAGATATACATACTTTTAATGAATAAAACGAAAGTTTATTTCTAAGGCATACCTGGCGATGACAGGGAATTGTTGCTTAGCCATGACATTTCTAATGCTTACGATGTAAGCAAGTCTACAAAACCAATAAACTTGGGCTCTGATACCAACTGTAACGACCAAACTTTTCAAGACTCTTTTCCTAAAGTTGTTACTAACCATGCATTCATTTGAGGCCAAAACAAAAGAGTCAAGAAGTAAAACTGTAACGCCCCTACTTTTCCTATTCTATAACTCCTAGGGACATTACTACTCATGCATGCATTCTTAGGCCAAAGGATTTAAAACAATCTTTAAATCACCACTGCTATTAAATCATCTTAGGGATCCCAAAACAAAACGTTCAAAACATGCAAAAGAAACGGTTTAAACATGGCCTACTTAAAAATCCGAAAATTTAAACTTAACTTCAAAAAAACATAAAATGACAACATCAGTTATTAAAGAAAGTATGCGGAAAACATGACATTTCCCATGGTTCTGACAACGCGCCTCCGTCACTCGCCCTGCACGTCCTTGGCCTTACCTGAAAAGCATTTTGAAAAGAAAGGGTGAGTATTGCAAAACAATACCCACTAAGTGACCTCGCTACCGCGGTTTGGGATATGCAAACACATACAATCATGACTTTTAAACCTGTTCGAAATGTACATATGCGGGACCTAAAACTTTCTCATATCATCATGACTATAGTCCGTGACTTCCCTTTTCTTTAAGTGGTCAATTGGTCATCCTGAGTCATTTCATTTTGAGTCCCTCACAGACCCCTGTAATTATTTGAGTCCCTCATGCACTCTCAGTATGGTTTGAGTCTCTCACGCACCCACATAGATTGAGTCCCTCACGGACCCTCAAACTTGACCCATAGGGTCTCTAATGCATGTTTGACCATGCATACAATGCACTCAGGAGACCAATTTCCACATTTTTCATCAAATCATTTTATGACATACATAACATGCATGAGGTCCCATCATTCAACATAACTATAGTGTACATGCCACAAACATTGTCATTGATATGCAAATCATGACTTTTTACAACAATTTAGAAATAACATTCTTGCATGTAATCATGAAATATTCTCATATAAAGTAATCTTTGAATAACTCCACTGATATCTTTGGAATATACTTACTTAAAATACAAGAATATTCTCACATAAAATACTAGATTATACTCACATAAAATATTGAGATATCTTCACATAGAATATTAAAGCATTCTCACATAAAATCTTGAAATATTCTCGCGTAAAATTATTAAATCTTTTTAAGTAAAATAACGAACTAATTTCTCATAAAATAGTGAAATTCGTTTTCTTTAATCCCATTTAAAAGATTCGACACGAGATCCCTTACCTTAGTTCAGATTCTATTCCAAAACCTAACCCGAGCTCCTTGAATACTCTTCTTTAGTGGAACCTGATTCACACCACAAATCCAAGTTTATTCTCCAAGCATTCACCAAATCCATAATCGTAAGGGTACTTAAATTACGTTCTTAAGATTTCATGCCCCGCTTACCTCAAGTTCAATGCGAATACCTAATACTCCTTAGTTCATCTTGACGTTTGACCCTCAATTCCGCTTCAAACTTGGTCCCTACAATTAGCGTTCGAAACAGTAGCTTAAGCTCTCAATTAGACGCTTAGATAATCAATAGGTCACGAATAATTCTTCATCAAATTCGAAACTTAACACGAACGCTCACCGGTCAGTATTCTCTTGGGGTCGTGAAGACGCGTCTTTGGCCGCGTTGTAGGGTTCGGACGGCGAAGCAGCAGCGGCGGGCGGAAGGAAGGACTCTCGCGGCGGCTCACTCGTGAACAAATGGCTCGCGGTCTTCTGCGAGAACTCCGCGGCGTCACCTCCTCGGGCTGGGATCTCGGCAAGAAGCGACCGCGGCGGCCGGAGCTTCGACAAAGGGGACGGCCGCCGACCGCAGAATCCAAATGAGGTGAGGTGAGGCTTGTGAGCGGCGGCTTGCGCGTAGAGGACTCGACGGCGGCAACTTCACGCGGTCTCCGGCGTGCGCGCGCGCGCGCGTCGCGGTCGAAATAAGCGGCGCTACCGAGTCGTGTTCGTCCGTGGGCTTCGCCGGCGCGAAAGCGATTGCTGAACTCTTCGAACGTGGCTTTGCCGTGGCGAAGGTTTTCGTCCGTGGATCTTGGTCGGCGGTAGAGCAACAACAATAAGGGTTAGGGTTTTGGTTAGGGCAAAGTGGGAGGAAGAAGAATAAAGAGGCTATAGAGAGATCTAGGGTTAGGGTTTCTTTTCTCTTGATTGCAAGCTTATATATATGGTTAAACAATGAGGTCTATGTCATTGTTAAAAGTCCCAATTAACCCTTACTTAGGCATCATTTACTAAGTGCCATTGTCATTTCCTTTTCCTTTATTTTAAATATAAGTGTAAATTTATTTAAAGGAGAACACTTCACTATAAACTAAATAAAATCAAGGACTCACTCTCACCGAGCCTGATGAAAATTCACTAATCCGACTAAACACAAAGGTTGATAGAACGTTAAATAAAATAAATAACTAGTACCTGTGGTTGTGGTCGTCACAATCTTCCCTCCTTAAGAACTTTCGTCCTCGAAAGTTCCTATTCTTGGAATAGTTCTGGATATTCAACTCGCACCTCTTCTTCTCGCTCCCAGGTAGCTTCTTCCGTGCGGTGGTTTTGCCATAACACTTTAACTAAGTTGATCTCACGGTTACGGAGGGTCTTCTGATCTCTAGCAATAATCTGTACAGGTCGCTCGCCATAACTCAAATCTTCCGCTAGTCAGAATAGCGGTTCAAAGTCTACAACTTGGGTCTGGATGCGAACATATTTTCTCAACATGGAGACATGGAATACGTTATGAACTGCTGATAGAGAAGGCGGCAATGCTAGTCTGTAGGCCACCACACCGACCCTTTCTAAGATCTCAAATGGCCCTATAAAGCGCGGACTCAACTTCCCTTTTCGACCAAACCTTAGAATCCCTTTCATTGGGGCCACCTTAAGGAATACGTGGTCCCCAACTTCGAATTCTAGGTCCCTTCGTCTCGAATCGGCATAACTCTTTTGTCTGCTTTGGGCGGTCTGCATTCGCACCCTAATCTTCTGTATCGCACTATTAGTGATCTGTACTAATTCTGGACCCAAGAGCTGGCGTTCACCAACCTCCTCCCAGAACACGGGAGTTCTGCAGCGCTTTCCATAAAGGGCTTCAAATGGAGCCATTCCGATGGTCGACTGATAACTGTTATTGTACGCAAACTCCATCAAATGCAAATGAATGTCCCAATTACCTGGAAAATCCAAGGTGCAAGCTCGCAACATGTCCTCCAAGATCTGATTCAAACGTTCTGTCTGCCCATCCGTCTATGGATGAAAAGCTGTACTGAAGTTTAACTGCAAACCTAACGCTCTCTGTAAACTTCTCCAAAAGTTGGAGGTGAAACGTGGATCTCTGTCTGAAATAATCTTGGCTGGAATCCCATGTAGACGGACTATCTCTTCCAGGTACAGCTGCGCCCACTTATCCGTAGAGTAGGTGGGTTTCCCTGGTACAAAGTGGGCTGACTTTGTTAACCTGTCCACGACGACCCAAATCACTGAGTAACCTCGTAAAGTCCTGGGCAGTCCGACTATGAAGTCCATAGAGATCTCCTCTCACTTCCACTGAGGTACATGTAAAGGCTGCAGTAGTCCTGCGGGCCTCTGTCTAGGTGCCTTCACTTGCTGACAAGTCAAACACCTACTAACAAACTCTGCCACGTCGCGCTTCATGTTACACCACCAGAATGACTGTTTCAGGTCTCGGTACATCTTGGTACTACCAGGACGTATAGAAAATGGTGAGTTATGAGCCTCGCCTAAGATCTCCGCCTTCAGTTTGTCATCGTTTGGTACACATAATCGTCCCTGAAATAGTAATCCTCCATCTGTGGATAGTGAAAACTCTGCCAACTCACCTGTAGTTACTGCCGTAAGCTTCTCTACTAACTGAGGGTCCCCCTGTTGAGACTCAACGATGCGTTGCCTCAAAGTCGGTTGTACAGTTAACTGGGCTAACTGGGTCGTGGTCTTCCCTACTAGTACTGCAATTTCAGCTCGTGCAAACTCTGCTTGTAACTCTGCTCACGAGAACTCGTCTTTGAAGTATGAACTGGCTTTCTACTAAGGGCATCGGCCACGACATTAGCCTTACCAGGGTGGTATTGAATGTCTATGTCTTAATCCTTCACTAATTCCAACCATCTGCGTTGCCTCATGTTCAGCTCTTTCTGGGTGAACAAGTACTTCAGACTTTTATGATCTGTAAAAATGATGGTGCACTTCAACATCGCAGAGTCGAATGGTGCTTCTATTAATGAATCGAGCCAGGTCAGCTTCATTCTAGAAACCCTTCCAGATAGTTTCATACAGTTTAGAAGTAATGTTGTTATGAACAAGTATACTTTTAACCCTACCTCCTTTCTGAATGAACTCCAGACCTTTCAATCTTTGATGAAAATTCAGGGATCGAAAGGTGAGGCAAATGTTGCCAGTAGGAGTTATCACAGAGGTTCGACCTCTGGACAAAAACAGTGGCTTCATCTTCTTCCAACCTGAAAGGGAAGAAGAAGAACATGAAGAAGGTTGGTAAAGGGAAACAGGCTGACAAAGTTGCCACCCAGAAGGGCAAGAAAGTCAAAGAAGTTGCTAACAAAGGAAAGTGTTTCCACTGCAACGGAGATGGGCATTGGAAACGGAACTGTTCGAAGTACATTGCAGAAGAGAAGAAATAAGGTAAATATGATTTACTTTGCCTAGAAGCTTGTTTAGTGGATAATGATAAAACTGTTTGGATACTTGATTCAGGCGCTACTAATCATGTTTGCTCTTCTTTTTAGGGAATTGATTCCTGGCAACAGCTACAGCAAGGAGTGATAACGCTCCGGGTTAGAAATGGAGAAGTTGTCTCAGTTGTAGCAGTAGGCACGATGAAGCTTTATTTTGGCAAGAAATATGAATTGTTGGATAATATATTAGTGATACCAGGGTTTACTAGAAACCTTATTTCCATTTCTTGCCTCATAGAGCAGTGTATTTTTGTTTCCTACTCAATGAATAAAGTGTTTATTTTAAAGAAAGGTATAGAAATATGTTCAATTTCATTAGAAAATGGATTCTATGTTTTAAGGCCTAATTCAGTCAAAATGGTTTTAAACACTGAATTATTTAAAACAACAAACGCACAAACTAAGAAACGTAAAATTTCTCCTAAAGAAAATGCTCACCTTTGGCATCGTAGGTTGGGTCACATTAATCTGAATAGGATTGAGAGATTGGTAAAGAACGGACTTTTAAACGAGTTAGAAGAAAACTCTTTGTCGGTATGTGAATCCTGCCTAGAAGGAAAAATGACTAACATACCTTTTAGTGGAAAAGGTTAGAGAGCCAGAGACCCTCTAAAGCTTATACATTCAGACCATTGTTGTCCGATGAATGTGAAAGCAAGGGGAGGATATGAATATTTCATCTCTTTTATAGATGATCATTCTAGATTTGGGCATATTTACCTAATGCACCACAAGTCTGGAGCACTTGAAATGTTCAAGGAATTCAAGATGGAGGTTGAAAATCAATTAGGTAAAACTATTAAAACACTTCGATCAGATCGAGGTGGAGAGTACATGGATTTAAAATTTCGGAACTATATGGAATTACATCTCAACTCTCAGCTCTCGACACACCACAGCAAAACGTTGTATCGGAAAGGAGAAATAGAACCTTGTTAGACATGGTTCGAGCAATGATGAGTTATGCTCATCTCCCTAGTTCCTTTTGGGGTTACACAATAGAGACTGCAGTATACATTTTGAATAATGTGCCCTCAAAAAGTGTTTCTGAAACACCTTTGAACTCTGGAAAGGACGTAAAGGTAGTTTATGTCATTTCAGAATTTGGGGTTGTCAAACACATGTGCTAGTGACAGATCAAAAGAAGTTGGATTCACGTTCAAACTTCTGCCTATTCGTAGGATACCCAAAAGAAACAAGAGGTGGTTTATTCTATGATACTAAGGAAGATAAGGTTTTTTTGTCGACAAATGTCATTTTCTTAGAGGAGGACCACATAAGGGACCACAAAGCAAAATGTAAAGTAGTGTTGAGTGAATTAGACGGAACAATAGCAAAGGTTGCTTAGAACACTAGTACGTCAACAAGAGTTGTTGATACTAGTTTGTCTAGTCAATAGAGTCCATCTCAAGAGTTGAGTATGCCTCGACGTAGTGGGAGGGTTGTAATACAGCCTGACCGTTATATGGGTTTAGCTGAAACCCAAGTTGTTATACCAGATGAGAACTGCGAGGATCCATTGACTTATAATCAAGCAATGGTTGACAAGGACAAAGATAAATGGGTCATAGCCATTAACCAAGAAATGGAGTCTATGTACTTCAATTCTGTTTGGGATCTTGTAGATAAGCCTAATGGGGTAAAACGTATAGGTTGTAAGTGGATCTACAAGAGAAAGCGTGGTGTGGATGGGAAGGTGCAAACTTTTAAAGCTAGACTAGTAGCAAAAAGTTATACACAGGTTGAAGGGGTTGACTATGAGAAGACCTTTTCACCTGTTGTTATGGTAAAGTCTATCCGTATCCTTCTTGCCATTGCCGCATATTATGATTATGAGGTATGGAAAATGGATGTCAAGATAACCTTTTCAAATGGCAAGCTTGAGTAAAACATCTACATGGACCAACCCAAAGGGTTCATTGAACCAGGACAAGAGCAAAAGGTTTGCAGGCTTAAAAGGTCGATTTATGGACTGGAACAAGCCTCTAGGTCCTGGAATATAAGATTTGATGAAGCAATCAAATCTTATGGTTTTGACCAGAATGATGATGAACTTTGTGTCTACAAGAAAATCATCAATAGTTCTGTCGTATTCCTAATTCTCTAAGTGGATGATATCCTACTCATTGGGAATGATGTAGGTTATCTTATTGGCATCAAGGAATGACTAGCTACACAGTTCCAAATGAAAGATTTGGTTGATGCACAGTTTGTTCTTGGGATCCAGATTGTCCGGAACCGCAAGAATAAAACACTAGTTTTGTCTCAAACATCTTACATAGACAAAGTGTTGTGAAGGTTTAAGATGCAAGATTCCAAAAAAGGTTTGTTGCCTTTTAGACATGGAATCCATTTGTCTAAGGAACAGTGTCCTGAGACAGATTCCTTATGCTTCGGCTGTTGGGAGTCTAATGTACGCTATGTTATGTACTCGGTCTGACATCTATTTTGCAGTTGGGATGGTCAGTAGGTATCAATCCAATCCAGGACTTGAACACTGGACAACGATTAAGACAATCCTTAAGTATCTTCGGAGAACAAGGAACTACATGCTCGTGTATGGGGCTAAGGATCTGATCCTTACAGGATACACGGATTTTGACTTTCAGACTAATAAAGATTCTCGAAAATCTACATTAGGGTAAGTATTCACTCTTAACGAAGGAGTTGTAGTATGGCGAAGCGTCAAGCAAGGATGCATCGTTGATTCCACCATGGAGGTCGAATATGTAGCAGCTAAAGAGGTTGTTTGGTTAAGGAAATTCATGCTAAATTTGGAAGTTGTTCCAAATATGACTTTGCACATCACGCTATATTGCGATAACAGTGGTGTCGTGGCAAATTCGACGGAACCCCGAAGTCACAAGAGGGGAAAGCACATTGAGCGGAAATATCATCTCATCCGGGAGACAGTGCATAGAGGAGACGTGATTGTCACGAAGATAGCCTCAGAGCACAACATTGTTGATCCTTTTACAAAGGCTCTCACGGCTATTGTTTTTTAGAGTCACCTAGAAGGTCTAGGTTTACAAGTATTCCCCAACTAGGGTAAGTGAGATTATTTTGTACAAAGGGGTTTAAATGCCCTAGCTTATTGTATATACATTACTATAATGTTATAGTACTCCACAAGCTTTAGGTCAAGTGGGAGATTATTGGGATTTATGCCCTAAACTTGTGTAATTTTGATCAATTAAATAAAGGGTTATTTGTTTTGCAAAAATTACAGTCTTGCTTTATAAATCCAATAAACTAAGCTCCAAGGTTATAACTTATATCTTGAACATCAGTGTAGTGGACACTATTTGGGTTGAGTTCAAGAATATAACCTAAATGGTCTATGGTATAAGAATAAGGTTGGAAACCTAATTCTGGTAACACCATGGATGCGGCTCACTTTGTAATTAGTACAAATGAGGTAATCCAACTCATTCATGTAGTTGACATGCGAGTGGGGGCATCCTGTATGAAGAGTTCATACAAGACTGGATTGCAAATTATTAGTCTAACCAGTGTAACACCGCTAACAGGATAAAACTAGTAGTTTATAGATGGTCATTAGTGACTCGACCTGAATCCTGAGCAAGTTAAGAACTCCTGCTTATAGGGGTTTGTCCTTAGACTAGTAAGGGTGAGAGTGGACTGTAGCCGACTAAATAAGCCTACCTTCTCAGTGACAGAACCTTGTAGGTAGCTTGGAACTTAACTGTGCAAGATGGAATTCGCTCATTCCTACGCTAAGGTATTAGATAGGTTGTTCCCTTAAGAACTGACTCCAGGTCTTGAACAACGGGGCCCTGCCCTCTATGAGGGTATGAGTCTAAGGTAGGACCTTAGACTTGTTGTTCATTAGAGGATCAGTGGTGCTTAAGGAGCAAAGAGGTAATCACAGGGGTAAAACGGTAATTTGACCCAACTGTGATTACGAATAACCTGTGAAGGGTCGACTCATGGGTAATGACTGTATCAGTGGACACAATATTATCTACACTTAGGAGAGTACAACTACAAGTCTATAGTGGAGTGACTTGTAGTTAATGAATATTGATTAACTAGATCAAAGAGTTTGATCAATTAATCTCACATCATTGGAGCTCATGAACTGTAGGTCCATTAGGTCCCTCCGTTGGCTCAATAAGGTAATATTGAGGGTATAAAGTTAGGAATGAAATTGAAGGGTTCAATTTCATACATGAGGTGTTATATCAATTATATATGATATAATTGATATAATATATAGTTTTAATGTGTATTAGATTCATATATAAACTATATACTAAAGAAAGAATAAAAGAGGGGTAGGATGGTCATTTCCATCCTATTTCCCTATATATATGGTTGCATGAGATGCAACTAGGTGAAGGAATTTGAAGTTCTTTGTTGTGTTGTTGGAAAAGTTTCAAGACACTTACATCTCTCTCACAAAATACCTCACCTCTCCTAAAAGGAACCCACATTCCTCCCTCACCTAGAGAACAACGGAGAAGATCCGGTGGTCGTGTCTTCGTACGTTCGTGTTCCTGTTGCTAGGATCGTGATCGTGGGAGAGAGGAGCACTTGAAGAAAGGTTCTTCAAAGGTAATGTTTCTTGTTGTCTATTACATTATATGCTTAATCTAGTTGTATATGTTCTTGAATATAATCGTTGTAACTAAATCAAGAGCGCGTGATTCACAGTCGCTTCCGCTGCAGGACTCCGATTTCCTTCAGGGGTAAGCTTAGTTTAGGAAAAAAACTAACATAGAAAATGTTTGTGTTTAGTTTAGTTTGATTGAGGGGGTAAGTTAAGTTTGGGAAAAAAGCTATCATAGAAAATGTTTGTGTTCAGTTTAGTTTTATTAAGGGGTGAGTTTAGTTTAGAAAAAAAAAAAAAACAAACATAGAAAATGTTGGCGCTTAGTTTAGTTTGATTGAGGGGGTGAGTTTAGTTTAGGAAAAAAACTAACATAGAAAATGTTGGTGTTTAGTTTAGTTTGATCAAAACAATTTTGTATTAGTTTAATGACTTTAGTTTGATGAGGGAGGGGAGTTTTAGTTTGATGTAGTTTATGGAAGGAAGGATGCGTGTTGTTGCCAAAACATGGTGTATAATTTAAATAAATGCATGTGTGTTAGTTCAAATTGATGAGTGATAAAGGAATGGTTGAGAACTTTTGTTTTGCATGTTTGGTTAGAATCATATGTTTTGCTTAATTTTAGTACTGGGTTTGTGGATGAGAGGAAATGGTATTAGTCCAAAATATCATGATGTTGGCTTTTGAATCAACATCATGAAATTGAGTAAGTAGTGAACTCTTATATAGTTTTATTTTTTTTTCGGCGTCTCCCTAAGGACATATTAAGTATATAAGTTTAAGTAACCATTATTTTTCTTGTATATTGAACTTTCAAGGCACCAGATTTATAGTTATGGATAAGTTGTGGATGTCAAAGAATAGGATGTCATCAGAATATCGTTTAGGAGTTGAGACGTTTATCCAAAATGGAATACGACATTCAAATAGGTCAGATGTCATTTGTTGTCCATGTTTGAAATGTGTGAATGCAAAGTCTCAAAATACGAATGTCGTAAGAGACCATTTATATATTAATGGCATTGATGAAAGCTATAGAACATCGATTTGGCATGGTGAGTCACTACCGAATGAGAGAAAATAGGAAGCTGAAGTTGAGGACGAAGATGTTGACGACACAATAAGAATGTTTGAGGTTGCACATAACTATTTAATGACAAGTCTCCAATATTTGAAGAAGTGTTAGATGATGTCAAGAAACCATTGTACTTAAATTGTAACAATTTTACCAAAATATCTACATTGATAAAGATATATAATTTGAAAGCAAAGTTTGGATGGAGCGATAAGAGTTTCACTGAGTTGTTAGCATTGGTTCGTGACATCTTACCAAGTCCAAATGAACTTCCTAGTTGTACGTATCAAGCAAAACAAATCTTGTGTACTCTTAGAATGAAGTATGAAAAGATTCATGCATGTAGTAATGATTGTTGTTTGTTTAGAAAAGATCTTGCAGATGCAGAAGTATGCCCTACATGCGGAACATCAAGATGGAAGCTTTTTTAAAATTCGAAGGATGTGATGAAAAACATTCCGGCGAAAGTCATGTGGTATTTCTCTCCTATACCAAGATTTGAAAGAATGTTTTGCAGTAAAGAAATATCGAGTTTGTTGACTTGACATGCTAATGAACGAGTAATTGATGGGTACATACAACATCATGCAGATACACTATCGTGAAAGCAAGTAGAAACTTTGTGGCCAGAGTTTGGTTTGGAACCTAGAAATCTTCGTCTTGCTCTTGTAACTGATGGAGTCAATCCACACGGTGATCTTAGTAGTAGATATAGTTGTTGGCTAGTTATGTTGGTGACATACAATTTACCTCCATGGTTATGCATGAAGCAAAGATTTTTTATGTTAAATGCATTAATCTAGGCCTAAACAAGGGAATGACATAGATATTTATTTAGCTTCATTAGTTGATGATCTGAAAAAATTTTGGAATGATGGAGTTTAGTGTTATGATGTACATCATGAACAATCTTTCATACTTAAAGCTATTTTATTGTGGACTATTAATGTTTTTACTGCATATGGCAATTTGTGTGGTTGTACAGTAAAAGGATATCATGCGTGCCCAATATGTGGAGAAAAAACGTCATCCACTTATTTTCCAAAAGAGAAAAAGATGACATATCTTGGATATCGAAAATATTTACCCCGTAATCATCCATATAGAAGATAGGAGAAAGTTTTTAATGGTGAATAAGAATTGGAATTTGCTCCTGAACCGTTAAGTGGAGAGGAAATTCTTGCGAAAGTTAGTAGACCTCAATACTCGTTTGGAAAGAAGACGAGAAAGGAAAAAAATAAGGGAGATCCTTCAAGCACTTATTGGAAGAAGAAGTCTATTTTCTTTGAGTTAGAATACTGGAAACATTTTTACGTGTGACATTGTTTAGATGTGATGCATATTGAGAAGAATGTGTGTGCAAATATTATTGGCACGTTACTTGATATTCTCGGCAAGACAAAAGATGGATTAAAAACTCGTCTAGATTTGGTTGAATTGAACATTAGATCAGAGTTGGCCCCTCAATTAGGAGAGAAAAGAATCTTCTTACCTCCAGCATGTTATACACTATCGCGGATGGAGAAATTGAATTTGTGTAAGACACTATAAAAAATTAAAGTACCTGAAGGTTATTCATCCAATATACAGAGTTTAGTGTCGCTCACAGATTTGAAACTTTATGGGCTTAAATCTCATGACCACCATGTTCTTATGCAACAATTATTACCTGTGGCTATACGTGGTATTTTACCAAAGCATGTTAGATATGCAATTATTCGCTTGTGTTTATTTTTCAATGGCATATGTAGTAAGGCGATTGATTCATCAAAGTTAAAAGGCTTGCAAGAGGATGTAGTGGTTACTTTGTGTTTGTTAGAGAAATATTTTCCACCAGCATTCTTCACGATAATGGTACATCTTGTGGTCCATCTTGTAAGAGAGATAGAATTTTGTGGACCAGTGTATTTGAGGTGCATGTATCCTTTCGAACGATATATAAAAGATCTAAAAGGTTATGTGCGAAATAGAAACCGACCAGAAGAATGCATTGGAGAAAATTATATTGTGGAGGAGGCTGTAGAATTTTGTTCTGAATTTCTCTCTAGGGTTGAGTCTATTGGGCTATGTTCAACGATAAGGAATAAGAAATCAGAATTTGATACACCATTGTCTGTTGCTCACTATATCAAACCAAGTAAGGAACAATTGGATCAAGCTCATCTTTACGTTCTTCAAAATGTGAATGACGGTCTTCCACACGTAGGGTAAGTAAATCTCAATTCTTTCGCATAACTTTCGAACTATGGAATGATGTAATAATTTTCATGTGTTCTATGAATTTAGGCAACACATGAAAACTCTATCTAGACTCAATCCTAGTAGATCAAAAAAAAAAAGTGGCTTCAAGATGAACATAATCGCACATTTAGCAAATGGTTGCGTGATCGGGTAATCTTGAGATGAAACTTTTGTAATGAGTGGGTTTAATGTTTATTCCTACTTAATTTACAACGTATATTTTCAGGTTCAACTTGCTCTCGAGGTGCCAAACAACTCCATATCACCTTCTTTAAGATGGATAGCTCATGGACCTTGTCCAGATGTAGCCACATTTAGTGGTTATGTTATCAATGGTACTCATTATCATACGAAGAAATGTGATGATATTAGGAATACCCAAAATAGTGGAATTCTTATAACAACAAACACAATTCAAGTCTCCAGTGCTAAGGATAAAAATCATGTTAGATCAGACATGACCTTTTATGGTGTAATACAGGAGATTTGGGAGATTGATTACCGAAAAATTAACATTTATAACTGTCAACCTTAATCGCATTGGGCATAATAATGGAGTTAAAGTAGATGACCTTGGATTTACAACTCTCAACCTTAATCGCATTGGGCATAGATCAGACTCATTTATTTTAGCAGCTCAAGCCACACAAGTATTTTATGTGAAAGACCCTCTTGATCCTCGATGGTCGGTGGTTTTAACCCCTCCTTAAATAATAGTTAAAGAAGAATATTCTGAGGTTGATGTTGATACCGTTCAAGATTGTGAATATGGGGTCCTAGAAAGAATGTTTAATATTGGCGTGACCCATGAAATCGACGAAATGTCATCCACATATCTTAGAAATGATTGTGAGGGTATATGGATCGATAAATAATGTATTAAATATGGTATGTCATTGTTTAGTTATTGCAATTTTTATGAGTTCATATATCTTATGCGTTATTCTAACGTATTTTTTCATGGTATTTTTTTTTGGCAGATTGTTACAATGAGTGGATCAAGTGACGATGAAGTGAACGTATCGATTGAAATGGAGGCTAGACATACTAATCGACGTGGTCTCACTACAATGCGTGGTCTGGCACGCGTAAGGACTACAGGAGAACGCTTGGTCATCCAATACAACAATGAAGGCCAAAGTGTTGGTGATAATGCAAACCAAATGCAAAGTTATATAGGAGTTTGCGTTAGGCAACAAATTCCATTAAGTTACAAGACTTGGAAAGAAAGTTCCCAAAGAATTGAAAGATAAAATTTTTGATTCTGTAGAGGTAAGAATAATAGTATTTTTCCCTAAAGGCTTCTTAATAGAGAGAGTTATTTAACCCTTTATTATGTGTTTCCTATGTAGATGTCATTTGTGGTAGACCCTCCGTCCAAGAATTGTATTATTCAATCAGCGGCAAATAAATTTCAAACATTTCGATACACGTTGTATCAAAAGCACATACTTCCATTTAAGGATAAGTCGTCCTTGTTGAAATATCCTCCACAAAAGTATTCCCATATTGATCAAAAACAATGGGAAGCATTTGTGAATGATAGCTTATCGGAAGAATGGGAGGTAAATACATATACTTATTGCTTTTAAAAGTTAGTAAAAAAAGTATTAAAATGATTTAAATTGATTCTATTATGTTATACAGGCACAAAGTCATGTGCAAAAGGAAAGGAGAGAGAAATGTAAATATAATCATCACATCTCTCGCAAAGGATATGCAAACTTAATTGAAGTACTAGTGAGTGACATTATTTCTTATAATTTTCCATACATGAGATTTAATAACTTGTATGTTTATATAAGAATTGGCGGAAGATCCTTCCACTCATGCCACCTTATGGATAAAGGCACGAAAAAGAAAAAATAATGAATACTTCGATGAAGACACCAAACAATGTGTTGGTCGAATCGTAAGTTAATATGTTTTATGTGACGACCACAACCACAGGTACTAGTTATTTATTTTATTTAACGTTCTATCAACCTTTGTGTTTAGGCAGATTAGTGAATTTTCATCAGGCTCGGTGAGAGTGAGTCCTTGATTTTATTTAGTTTATAGTGAAGTGTTCTCCTTTAGATAAATTTACACTTATATTTAAAATAAAGGAAAAGGAAATGACAATGGCACTTAGTAAATGATGCCTAAGTAAGGGCTAATTGGGACTTTTAACAATGACCTAGACTTCATTGTTTAACCATATATATAAGCTTGCAATCAAGAGAAAAGAAACCCTAACCCTAGATCTCTCTATAGCCTCTTTATTCTTCTTCCTCACACTTTGCCCAAAAGGAAACCCTAACCCTAGAATCACAATCATCACCTCTTCTCCTTCATTGACTCTTTGCCCTAGCCGTTCCTCCTTGCTTTGTTGCTGCCGCCGGCGAGCCACAAACGGAGACATTCAGCTGCTCACGCCGGCAAGTCCACGGCGGCGAGGCTACTCGGTAGAACGCTGCGCAGTCCACGGAAGAAGACTACCCAGCCAACTACACCTGCGGTTGCGCCGGAGTTCGAGCGAGAGTTGACGCCGTCGAGTTCTGCAGCACCGAGAGCCCTCACGCGAGCCAGCCGTTCGCGAACTCAACCCTTCCGGCGCTGCTGCGAACCGACCGAACTCGTGGAGGCGTAGTCCGGCCCTGCTGCAAGCCGCCTGAGTTCGTGGAAGCTTCCCCGGCATTCTGCTGCTGCCGCTCGAGCGTCGACGCGAGCCCTCACCTCCGGCCCACCGCTCTCGCTTGAGGATCGCGCCGCCGCCGGCTGTTCGTGAACGTCGCCGTCGGACACGCCTCGATTGCACAAGACCGACCAAAGAACGCGTTTACTGTACCACGAGATTTCAACCGGTGGCGATTTTGTTAAGTTCGGTTTTGAGAGAGATATACACGTGACCTATTGGATATTTAAACGTTAAATTGAAAAAAGTAACCCAATTGTTTTGAACACAACTTTTAGGACCAAGGTTGGAGCGGAATTGAAGGTCAAACGCCAAGACGAGCTAAGAAATATTAGGTTTCGCATTGAACTTGAGGTAAGCGAGGCATGAGACCTTAAGAACGTAAATTAGGTACCTTTACATTATGGTTTGATGCATGCTTGGAGAATAATTTGGATTTGTTGTGCGAATCAGGTTCTACTAAAGAAGAGTACGCAAGGAGCTCGGGTTAGGTTTTGGTGTGAGATCTGAACTAAGGTAAGGGATCTCGTGCCGAATCTTTTTAAATGGGATTAAAGAAAACGAGTTTCATTATTTTATGTGAAATTAATTCGTTATTTTACTTAAAAGGATTTAATGATTTTACGCGAGAATATTTCAAGATTTTATGTGAGAATACTTTAATATTCTATGTTAAGATATCTCAATATTTTATGTGAGTATGATCTAGTATTTTATGTGAGAATATCTTTGTATTTTAAGTAAATATATTCTAGTATATCAGGTGGAGTTATTACAGTACTTTATATGAGAATATTTCATGATTACATACATGAGTGCCATTTCCAAACTGTTGTGAAAAGTCATGACTTGCATTTCAATGATAATGTTTTGTGACATGTGCACTATAGTCATGTTGAATGATGGGACCTCATGCATGTTATGTATGCCATATAATGATTTGATGAAAAATGTGGAAATTGGTCTCCTGAGTGCATTGTGTGCATGGTCAAACATGCATTAGAGACCCTATGGGTCAAGTTTACTGAGGGTGCATGAGGGACTCAATCTATACAGTGTGCATGAGAGACTCAAACCATACAGAGTGCATGAGGGACTCAAATAATTACAGGGGTCTGTGAGGGACTCAAAATGAAATGACTCAGGATGACCAATTGACCACTTAAAGAAAAAGAAAGTCATGTATTACAGTCATGTTGATACGATAAAGTTTTAGGTCCCACATATGTATATCTGACCAAGTTTAAAAGTCATGATTGTATGTGTTTGCATATCCCAAACCTCGGTAGCGAGGTCACTTACTGGGTATTGTATTGCAATACTCACCCTTTCTTTTAAAACGTTTTTCAGGTAAGGCCAAGGACGTGCAGGGCGAGTGACGGAGGCGCGTTGCCAGAACCATGGGAATAGTCATGTTTTCCGCATATTTTCTTTAATAACTAATGTTGTCGTTTTATGGTTTTGAAGTTAAGTTTAACTTTCAGGATTTTAAGTAGGCCATGTTTAAACTGCTCCTTTTACCTGTTTTGAATGTTTTTTTTATGGGATCCCTAAAGACAATTTATTTTCAGTGGAGATTTAAAGATCGTTTTATGTCTTTTGGCCTATAAATGCATGCATGTGTAGTAATGTCCCTAAGAGTTTAGTTATAGAAAAGTTGGGGCGTTACATTTTATTTTATCATGATGTAAAAATGATTCTTAGTTTAAATATCTCATGGTTAGTTTCAATTTCAATCTAAATGGTTGTGACAGGACGAACTAGCTATGAAGAATAAAGGTAAATACATATTGACTGAATCATTAGGCACGCCAGAACACAGAAGGCGTGTTAGAGGAATAGGTATGTCTGTCAATCCATCAACATACTTTAACATTCCTCGAGGGAAATCAACATCAAGCAAATAGTCTGGCAACAAAATGTCGACTGATTGCTCACCTACCAAAAAGTCTGCAAGCATAAGCAGTAATCATCCAAAAGACAAGGAGGTCATTGTCGAGGTGGAAGAAATCTTAGAGGTAATCAGAATTTTGTGTATATTTTTTTATCATAAGTGTGATCTATGATACTTTATTTTGGCATTCTTTTTTATGTTTTGAATTGAACTTCATGCCATCTAGCAATAGGATCAAAAGATAATGTGGTTGTTGTAGGCACAATGTACAATTCCTATACGGGGAGATGAAAATGTTAGAGTGGTAGTGGACATGATCGTAAGTGAAGATGCTCCATTACCAATTCCTATACAGGGAGAAGTAGAGTCTCTGAGTCAATAAATGGAAAATTTTGTGGCATGGCCTCGGGACCTTGTCATTTTTAATAAGGGAAAAAAGGTATGAAATTCTTCAACTCAATGTTTAAAATTACTATATTGTTTGTTTACAAATTTAAATGTTGTTTTGTTGTGATAGGTGGCTTCTCTAGCAAAACATAAGTCGGATGTTTCTTTATATGTGCATACTTCACATTGTACAAAGTACACAGATGCTCATGTGACTATTAAGCTTCTGAATCGTTGTGCAATTTTATCGATGCAAGAAGATTGTACGATTCAAGTCAAGTTGAGCGAGCACATGTTCGTGGAGGAAAAGTTAATTTATTTACATTGTGATGATATCCTGCATTACTGTGGGATGGTGGAGATAGGGTACTCCCGCATAGTCGCATACATTGCGTAAGTATACAACATCTTTCATTTATATTGACTACGCTTTTGAATGTTTTATAAAATAACTTTACTTTTGTTTAGGTATCTTTGGACCTTATGTTACTATGAAATAATCGCCAAGTTCTTGCTAGTTGATCAAATAACCATTTCTAATTTTGTTAAAAGTCAAGAAACACGTTCTATAAAATCTGGCTAACAGGTTAGAAATGGTTAATTTGGACTTGGATCAACAAATTTTCATCCCATATAATACTTGGTAAGTCATCATTTAAATTACTTCAACTTATTTATACTTTTTTTTTCATAATGATATTAGAATATTCATTGTTTAATTAGATATCATTGGAGATTGATCGTTATTCATCCGCGGGCAAACACCGTTTATGTCTTAAACTCGGTGAGGAGTAAGATCGAAGAAAGTTTTCAAGGAACAATAAATACGTAAGTGTTTCAAACCTTTAGAATTAATTAGTTTCTATTATTTTTTCTAATGCTTCAAACTCTTTAGATCCTTGAGAATGTGGCAAGCCAAGCACTCACTTCCACAATATCGTTCCGCCATCACATGGAAACTTGTAAAGGTAAACATAATTGATATATTTGATTGTTTTGGACAACGTTGGAATGAAATTTAACTCAAACATGCTATCTTTTAAATTATTTTACATGTAACTCCCCCGTCAACCGGGTTCTGTAAAGTGCGGGTACTATGTACAGAAGTATATACGAGAAATAGTATATAATTCTAGTATCCCTATAAGTAACTTTGTAAGTACTCTCATTTTATTTTCATAGTGATTCGAAAATATAATTTAGTCTAAAGTTATATATATTTATTTCTCTTTGTAGTTTAACACAAAAACTGCATATAAACAAGAAGAAATCGACGAGATTCGAGTACAATGGGCGGATTTTGTTGGAAGATTTGTGTAAGCCATTTGTGGATTTCTTAATTTTGTGAAATGTATGTAAGTACTAGATTTGTATGAAGTTAGGTAAGTACATATGTTTTTATTGTAATTAGGTGTACAATATACTTGTTTATAATGTGTAGAAGTGAATATAATATTTAGTAGTTTGTGGAGAGGTGGGTGGCCTCATTCTTCTGAATCGGGGATTGGAGTTTGTTGGATGTTGTCCATGAATGAATGTGTTTTTTGATGTTTATACTTGTTTGTTGGATGTTTTCTAGAATGGAGAGGCGGAGTCTATAAAAGACTTCGATCTTGTAATCAAAGGGCATCGGAAAACTTTCGAGCTTTCTTCTAAAATTTGAAATACTTCCACGCTCTCTTAGCCTTGTAAACGATCCTAATTCTCTTCGCAGTATATCGAGGAGCAATTGGTATCAGAGCCATTATTCAATAAAATTACCTTCTTTTACTCATCCTTTGCTAGAATAGAAAAAATTTTCAATCTATTTTCCAAACTTTGGAAACTCATCAATTATATCTTGCGTCCGCTAGTCGACAGCTGGTTGGTAAAGGTTGTGTTCCCAAACGACAAGTGTAAGTCCGTTGGTAAGCTCTGTTCCCAAGAACTAGTACTTGATATAATTGCTGTATTTTCTACAAGTTTTGAAAAAGAAAGAAAATTATTTCTAATCTAATTTAAGTTATGCATAAAAGAAGTTAATTATGTCTAAAATTTTGAAAAAAATAATGAGTCCCGGAGTCAAAGGAAAAGGTATTTCAATTTCAAATGACCATGAAGATTACAAAGGTGATTCAAATACAATACTTTCTAAATTAACTAATCAAGAGCTATCAATAGCAAAAATAGAAGACAAACATCATCAATGGAGTATCCCAAAGATAGATCCAAAAATGGTCTATTACTTTCAATCTCACTCAGAGAAATTGTGTAAAAATTCTGAGAAAAATATTCCCATAAACAATGACCATGAATCAATAAATCTCTTTTCAAAAAAGCTTATTCTACAACACCGTGAAGAATTTAATTATCTTCACATAGGATTAGTTCAAATTGCCATCAAGCCTTTATTCAGATTAGGCTTAGATATACCTGTCTTAGTCTCTTTAAGAGATAAAAGACACTTTAATTTCTCAAACTCTCTTCTCGGGGTGGTTCAGTCTAACCTCGAAAAAGGACCAATTTTCTTCAATTGTTACCCAAATTTTACTCTTTCCTTACAAGATCCAAACATCCTATCTTCCTTGATAGCCGATGTTTATACACAAAATCTTAATATTCAAGAAGAATCTCACTCCGCAGTGGTGATTTTTAGAATTTGTTCAAATTAATGAATACAAACATTTCTCCAAGAGCTTTAAGGTCTTCCCCAAAGGGATCAACAATCCTTATAGAAGCAAATCTAGATAAGTCCTCAATTACTGTCCCAAAAAGTTTATCTTGGGAACAAATCACTAGAAATCCAGCGTGGAAGCTTACGGAAGCTTTCACTCCACCAAAAAAAAAAATCAAATTTAGCCCAAATTATCGAACATACAGATGGGGCTGTTGAAATACAATTCTCAGAAGAAATAGAGGTTACTAAAGTCAAGGAATTCATGTCCTCAAGACCAAGTACCTCTCGAACTTCTGCAGCCTTAGAAGCCAACTCAAAATTCTATTTTGATCGATCTAACTCATTGCGAGTAAAATCAGTCAATATAGAACAAAATGTAGCAAATGTTCATTATGAAGCACAACCACAATCTCCAACCCAAACAGACATGGATAATCGATCTATGTTCTCTAGTCAATTAAATGTTCTTATTGAAGGATTTTCAATTAACAAAGAAGCACTAAAAAAGGATTTCCTTTCAATAAAAAACAAAACAAAGAGGAATGTCTTTTTCCAAAAATATGATGAAAACCAAAGATCTAAAATCAGGTCAAAATGGTATTCATTTATGGAAGAAATAGAGCAAAATATTCCATTTTTTACATGGATGAAACAATCTGAAAACGAAAAATCAATATGTTGCTAGAAACATGGAAAACAAGCCAAAGGGGAAATATTCACTCAACTCATCCTCCCCTAGAGGAGATAGAATTTGAAACAATTTATGGAGAAAAGGTCAAAGCTAGTCCATTTAAAAATATTAGTGAGAGGAAGAGAAAAATGTTCCTACCCTCAAAGATATAAAAAATATTCAACTTCAAAATAATTTTTCCAATAAAATTCTTTCCACAATAGCAAATCAAGTAGAAAAGATTGAGGGAAAAATATCAAAACCTTCCATTGCTTCGTCTTCAAATGGAGGAATACTAATACCTCCAATAGATGAATCAATTCCTTTATTTAAACCTACAATCATTGATAGCAAAATTAAAATAAGAACTAAAGAGGAAGAAACTTTAGCTTTAATAGAAGAAAAGCTAAACAACCTTCATATTTCAAAAATAATTCCCACAATAAACGTTATAAAGGATTCCATCATTGACCAAATTATCCAAAAGACTAAGGATCTGTCTCTAAATGAAGAAAAGTCTCCAAATGAAGTCTTAAAAATTGGTACAAAATAAAAAATATCGAAATATTCTACAATGAGAAATTGGTATCCTCAACCATCATTCCCAGATATTCAATTTGAAGAAAAAACACAAATGACTCAAGCCGTTTATGATGGATTAGCCATCCACGAATGGAATGTGGACGGAATATCTGATTATCTAATCATAAACGTAATAAACGAGATGTTGATCGCCTCCAATGCCTATAGACAAAGAGGCAAAAGAGATCATGAGATAGCACAACTTCTCGTTCTTGGATTCACGAGACAATTAAAATAATGGTGGGATCAATACCTAAAGGAAGGTGATCGCCACTATATCTTAAATCATTCTAGTAATCTGAAAAAGAATACAAACACTCAAGGTAGAAGGTCAATTACCTCAAACAGTTTGAAATAAAAAAAATAGACGATCATGCAAAAACACTCTCGTCTATACTATAACAAATGCCTTCATAGGAGATCCACTCAATATCAAGCCAGATCGGCTGAAATTCTTCTAAATCTCAAATGTCCAACATTAGGAGACTTTAGATGGTACAAAGATATGTTCCTAAGAAAAGTCATAATTAGAGCCGATTGCTCTTCCTCAATTTGGAAGGAACAATTTATCAAAGGACTTCCCAACTACTTTGCTGAAAGAGTCAAAATCGATTTAAATGTCAAATATGACGGAAAAATTCCTTGGGATAGTCTAACCTATGGAAATTTAGCTTCATTCATAATAAGCGAAGGTATCCGTCTATGCAACGAATCTAAAGTTCAAACAAAACTTAACAAAACCTTTGGATCAAAAAAGGCAGAATTAGGAATTTTCTGTGATCAATATGGATGTGGAAAAGTCCATCCACCCTCTGCAGTCCGAAAAACTGTTATAAAAAGATACAGAAAACATCAAGAAAGACAAAGTTATCGTCCATATAGATCATTCCAAAGAAAGAATTATAGAAAGCCCTATAATTCTTATACTAAAAAACGACCCACTTATAAAGGTGGACATTCTAAAGAAAAGATGAAATGCTATAAATGTCGATCACATGGACACTATGCAAATAAGTGTCCTATGAAAAAGAAGATCAATGAATTAGAAATTGATGATGAATTTAAACATCAACTTCTAAACATCATCCAATCTGATTCTGAAGAGTCAATCTATAGTTCTGATGAAGGTCAAATACTTGAATTACAAGAAGAAACTGATTCATATTCTGACAGGGAATATGATGAGGATGAAAAAGAAGGCAAAAGAGTTTGTTCAGGATGCATATGTGTCCTAACCAAAGATCAAGAAACTCTACTTAACGTTGTTGGTGAAATAGACAACGTAGAACTCAAAAAATCAATTGTGCATAGCCTAAAAAGTTCAATACTCGAAAAGAAAGATCAAGGAGAAACTAGTGATTTCAAACCCTATGAATGGAAAAACGTTATCAAAAAATTCGAGGAACCAAAACCAATCACTATTCAAGATCTTCAAGCAGAAATTAATAACCTAAAAAGAGAAGTCAATAAAATAAAAAAAGACAATGATCGTGCGATATTTCATCTCCGACTACAAATGTCTCAAATGAAATCCCAAGCTGAAGAAACTCCAAATGAAGAAGAAGAATCTTTCGTTGGAGCTATCTCAAGCATTCGATTTAAAAAATGGTACTCTTTAGTGACCCTCAAAATTCATGACTTCAAAATCACTTTACGTGCCTTAATTGATTAAGGTGCAGATCAAAACTGCATTCAAGAAGGATTAATACCCTCAATTTACTTTGAAAAGACATCAGAAACGCTCCGAGGTGCAAATAATCAACAATTAATGATTAATTACAAATTGTCAAAAGTCCATGTTTGCAACAAGGGAGTCTGTTTTGTAAACGTTTTCTTGTTAGTCAAAGATCTAGGTAAAGAGTTGATTTTAGGGATGCCATTTCTTACTCAATTATACCCAATATCAATATCGGAAGAAGGAATAATATCCAATATATTGGGACAAGAAATAATATTCACGTTTACGAGTCCAATAACCCGCCATGAAATCCATAATTTACAACAAACAACAGTCCAAAAATCCATAAATATTATAGAGAGCAAACAAAAACAAATTCAATTCTTAAAGGAAGAAATCTCATACAAGAAAATAGATGAAGAATTAAAAAGAAAATCAATACAAGACAAAATATCTAATTTCAAAACAAAATTAGAGAATGAGGTTTGTTCAAATCTTCCAAATGCCTTTTGGAAAAGAAAACAACATATAGTTAATCTCCCTTATACCAAAAACTTCAATGAAGAAAAAATTCCAACAAAAGCTAGGCCAATTCAAATGAATTCTTAATTATTAATCCATTGCAAGAAAGAAATAGATGATCTTTTCTGAGAAAGGACTCATCGATAGGTCCAAAAGCCCTTGGTCTTGCGCTGCCTTCTATGTCAATAATCAAGCAGAAAAGGAACGAGGAGTTCCAAGGTTGGTTATTAATTACAAAACACTCAATAAAGTCTTAGAATGGATAAGATATCCAATTCCAAATAAACAAGATTTACTTAAAAGAATTTCAAACTAAAAAATTTTCTCAAAATTTGATATGAAATCGGGATTCTGGCAAATACAAATTTCTGAAAAGGATCGATACAAAACCGCCTTCAATGTCCCTTTTGGTCAATACGAATGGAATGTTATGCCATTCAGATTAAAAAATGCTCCATCAGAATTTCAAAAAATTATGAACGATATATTCAACACTTTTCAAGAATTTTCAATTGTTTACATCGACGATGTCCTAATATTTTCTCAAACTATAGACCAACATTTTAAACACCTCAATATATTTCTTGATATTATTAAACGAAATGGTTTAGTAGTGTCACTCCCAAAAATTAAACTTTTTCAAACTCAAATCCGATTTTTACGATTTGATATTCATTTGGGTTTAGTAAAACCAATACAAAGATCAATTGAATTCGCTTCAAATTTCCCTAATCAAATTTTAGATAAAACTCAACTGCAAAGATTTCTAGGATGTCTCAATTATGTTTCTGACTTTATTCAAAACCTAAGACCTATATGTAAGCCACTTTTTCAAAAGGCTAAAAAAGAATCCAGAGCCATGGTCGGATAAGCATACAAATGCTGTCAAATCAATTAATGCTTTAGTCAAATCAATTCCCTGTTTAAGTTTGATAAATCCAAAAGCAAATTTAATAGTGGAATCCGATGCATCCGACATAGGATATGGAGGAATCCTAAAACAGTGTATAGATAAGAACGAATCAATTATTCGATTTCATTCTGGAATATGGAATAGTACTCAAAAAAATTATTCAACAGTAAAAAAGGAGATTTTAGCAATAGTTTTGTGTGTTCAAAAATTTCAAGGAGATTTAATTAATAAACATTTTACAATTAAAACGGATTCAAGAGCTTCTAAATTCGTTTTAGAAAAGGATGTTAAAAATCTTGTTTCAAAACAAATTTTTGCAAGATGGCAAGCTATCTTATCATGCTTTGATTTCCAAATCTTGCCTATAAAAGAAGTTCAAAACCCGCTTGCAGATTATCTCTCAAGGGAATTTCTCACAAAGAAAACTTCTTCTTTCTCTATTTCGAAGCATGAGTGATCAGCGAGGCAAAGCCTCAACTTCAAAGGGCAAAAGCCCAACCTCTTCTTCAAACATTCCAGCTCCCATGAGCGCCGATCAATACGCAATGGATCTGGGTTTCACTCAGGTGAATCGCCCAAGAACAAGAAGCGCATCGATTCAAATAAGAGATTCAATGGAATCATTAACTCCACCACCGAGGCCATCAGCCTCCCTCATGCGGCCTACTGTCGTTACACCAATGAGACCTTCCGTCTCACCTACTACTCCATCTTCGTCTCAACAGGGATCTTCAATCCCTACAACCTTTGTTGAAGCCGTCAATCCTCCCAAAAGGTTTATCCCTAAACCTGAAATAAAAAATTATTTCGAAAAACCACTTCAAATTTCTGAGCTAATTGTCGAAGTTGAATTCGATGGTATTTCAATTGTTGAAATTATTCAAAATATGTATCCTCAAGGATTCTATTTTCTACCGGAATCCTTGATCAAAACAAGGAAATATTATGAATTCATCCTTGTAGATTCAAAATCTGTCCAGATAACTCATATCCTTGACAGAAATGATCCTTCAAAAATTGCCTACTCGAAGCTCAAAATTTTTAAAGTTTTAAACCCTACCAATTGGAATCAAAGTATTTTCACAGAAATAACACTATCAAAACCATTCAATCCCCGCATATACTGCATGCAGAGATTATGTTGAAGCTTGGTACAAAGTAATGTGGTACAAGAATTATGAGCATTCTTGGTTTATTCAATTCTGTCAAAATGCTTACAAAATAGATTACCCATTCTTGTTTATCAAATGGTGGAAGACTTTCGGCCTATCAGAGGAAATCTTCCCAATTGCTATTCAAGAATCATTCCATTATTTTTCACAAACAATACACAAAAATGCATTCCCACTCACAATGCGTTTTTGTTTATACTTTCAAACCCCTTGGATATTCTGTTCGAATTTCCAAATCAATACTTACACCTATTACAAACAAATCGTAAAAGTTTTACAAATTAAATGGTTGGACAAGTACAACTTTTCTCACGCAGGAATCAAAGAAGTGAAGTAATGGTTTGCCGATAATGGCTACCTCCAAGACCTGTCAAAGAAGAAAAATGCAGAGTTCCTCAATTCCAAATCAAAGCTGCTAGCTGCCTTAGCACAAACAACAACAGAGGCAGATTTACAAAATTTTTTGAATCAAGTTACTTCAATAGCATCTTCGTCTTCTCCATAAAACTCTGAAGTGGAAGAAGATGATGAATATGATATCAATGATCCGTTTTTAGATTCCCAACCAATGTAAAAAAAAAAAAAAAAAGTGTTGTATAATAAAATGTACATTATAATAAATTGTAAATTATAAACTCCACATCAGAACGTAAGGAAAATGCCCAAATCTTGTAGCGGAAGAAAATTATGAAGAATCACCATAAATGACTGATGCGAAGGACTGTTGCGGTGTGTGGTCCCGGTAATAAATCTCGAGATGAGTAATAAATCCGTTGGTCGACATATCTTGCCTTCACGCTTTGAAAAGTGATTTGACATGATATTCGAACCTATCGATAAGGACAACAACTATCATCTTTATTAAAGTCACTTTAATAAAGGGATACGACAAAAGATGGTGGAGGAATAGTAGTACGCATTATTGTAATAGTAAGTGAATAGTAGTGTGCATTATTGTAAAGAATCGAATCTTTTACTTTTCGTACATTTTGTTTTTTGTAATCATTTTATCTTTTGTCATATCAATCAAGTCAGGGGTCTTGTCCTGTCGGATTGAATCTTATCTTTTAGTTTTTTGCATTGTATTGTAATTTCAAATCCGGAGTCTATAAAAGACTTCGATCTTGTAATCAAAGGGCATCAGAAAACTTTTGAGCTTTCTTCTAAAGTTTGAAATACTTCCACTCTCATTTTCTTCCGCTACAAGATTTGGGCATCTTTCTTACGTTCTGATGTGGAGTTTATAATTTACAATTTATGTGGATTTCTTAATTTTGTGAAATGTATGTAAGTACTATATTTGTATGAAGTTAGGTAAGTACATATGTTTTTATTGTAATTAGGTGTACAATATACTTGTTTATAATGTGTAGAAGTGAATATAATATTTAGTAGTTTGTTGAGAGGTGGGTGGCCTCATTCTTCTGAATCGGGGATTGGAGTTTGTTGGATGTTGTCCATGAATGAATGTGTTTTTTTATGTTTATACTTGTTTGTTGGATGTTGTCTAGAATGGAGACGCGAGTGGCCTCATTCCCTATAAGGTTTTTTTGGATATAGAAGTGTTCTGTAATGTTTCAGGTTAGTGGTTAGTTGATGCTCTTTAGAGGTCATGCCGAAATTTTTACTTATTGGTTTGATTTCGTGTTAGTTTTAGAGTTTATTATTTTTGTGATATAGGAGTTTATGGTTTTAGAGTTATGGTTAAGATATACGAGTTTATGGATTTTGTGATATAGGAGTTTAAGGTTATGTAGAGATCGTCTCATGTGTATTCTCGTAAAAGGAATCTTGTTGGATGTTTGTGGATGAATTAGTGATTTCATGTTTTTTTTGGGATATTTCTGCAATGTTTCAGGTTAGTGGTCACTTGATGTTCTGTAGTAGTCATGCCAAAATTTTTACTTATTGGTTTGATTTCGTGTTAGTTTTAGAGTTTATTGCTTTTGTGATATAGGTGTTAAGGTTTGTGATATAGGAGTTTATGGTTTTAGAGTTATGGTTAAGGTTTATGATATACGAGTTTATGGTTTTTGTGATATAGGCATTAAGGTTATGCAGAGATCGTCTGATGTATAATGAAGTGTTATGCTCTTCTCGTAAAAGGAATATTGTTGGATGTTTGTGGAGTGATTTCATGCTTTTTTTGGATATTTTTTCAATGTTTCAGGTTGGTGGTTAGTTGATGTTCTGTAGAGGTCATGCAGAAATTTTTACTTATTGGTTTGATTTCTTGTTAGTTGTAGAGTTTATGGTTTTTGTGATATAGGTGTTAAGGTTATATAGAAGTTTATGGTTAACGTTTGTGATATAGGAGTTTATGGTTTGTGATACAAGAATTTCTGGTTTATGATATAGTAGTTTATAGTTTTCAACGTTTGGATATAAAAGTGTTCGCATTGTTTTGGTAAAAAACAATTTTGTTGGATGTTGTTATGGAATAGTGATTTAATGTATGTTTTGAATATAAAAGTGTTTTTGTTGCATGTTTGTAAATTTGGGTAGTGATTTCATGTAAGGTTTCAATATATAAGTTAATATATGCATTATTTTAGGTAATTAGTTATTAAATATTATTGGTTAGCCATCGGGATATAAACTTTTTTTTTTATTAAATTATGCTAAAAACGATGACGGGCAATGCCTGTCATTAAATAAAAAATTATAAAGTAACCTAATGACGGACAACATATAATGATGGACAACGGGTATTTAAATTTTTTTTTACAACATATAGATGACGGGCAAAATTCGTCATTAAAAATTGGGTTAATCAATATTCATTAACTACAAGTCACTCCACTAAAGACTTGTAGCTGCACTCTCCTCACTTAAGATTATATTGTGTCCACTGATATAATCATTACCCATGAGTCGACCTTTCACAGGTTGTTCGTAATCACGGCTGGATCAAATTACCGTTTTATCCCTGTGATCACCTCTTTGCTCCTTAAGCACCACTGATCCTCTAATGAACAACAAGTCTATGGTCCTACCATAGACTCATACCCTCATAGAGGGCGGGGCCCCGTTGTTCAAGACCTGGAGTCTGTTCTTAAGGGAACAACCTATCTAATTCATTAGTGTAAGAACGAGTGAATTCCATCTTGCACAGCTAAGTGCCCAGCTACCTACGAGGTTCTGTCCCTGAGAATGTAGGCTTATTGAGTCGGTTACAGGCCACTCTCACCCATACTAGTCGAAGGACAAACCCCTATAAGCTGGAGTTCTTAACTTGCTCAGGATTCAGGTCGAGTCACTAATGATAATCTATAAATTACTAGTCTTATCCTGTTAACAGTGTTACACTGGATAGACTAACAATTTGCAGTCCGGTCTTGTATGAAGTCTTCATACAGGATGCCCCCACTCGCATGTCGACTACATGAAGGAGTTGGATTACCTCATTTGTACTAATTACAAAGTAGGCCGCATCCATGGCGTTGCCAGAATGAAGTTTCCAAACTTTTTCTTATACCATAAACCATTTAGGTTATATTCTTGAACACAATCCAAACAGTGTCCACTACACTGATGTATCAAGATATATGTTATAACCTTGGAGCTTAGTTTATTGGATTTATATAGCAAGATTGTAATTCTATCAAAACAAATAACTCTTTATCTCTTTGATAAAAAATTACACAAGTTTAAGAGCATAAATCCCAACAATCTCCCACTTGACCTAAAGCTTGTGGAGTACTATAACATTACAGTAATGTAAATACAATAAACTAGGGCATTTAAACCCTTTGTACAAAATACTCCCACTTGCTCTAGTTGGGGAAGACTTGTAAACCTAGACCTTCTAGGTGACTCTCAAATACTTTAGCCGTGAGAGCCTTTGTAAAAGGATCAGCAACATTGTTCTCTGATGCTATCTTCGTGACAATTATGTCTCCTCTAAGCACGATCTCCCGGATGAGATGATACTTTCGCTCTATGTGCTTTCCCCTCTTGTGACTTCGGGGTTCCCTCGAATTTGCCACTGCCCCACTGTTATCGCCATACAGCGTGATGGGCAAAGTCATATTGGAACAACTTCCAAATTTATCATGAATTTCCTTAACCAAACAGCCTCTTTACCTACTTCACAAGCTGCTATATATTCGGCCTCCATGGTGGAATCTGCGATGCATCATTGCTTGACGCTTCGCCATACTACAACTCCTCCGTTAAGACTAAATACTGACCCTGATGTAGACTTCCTAGAATCTTTATCAGTCTGAAAGTCAGAATCTGTGTATCCTTTAAGGATCAAATCCTTAGCCCCATACACAAGCATGTAGTTCCTTGTTCTCCGAAGATACTTAAGGATTGTTTTAACCTTTGTCCAGTGTTCAAGTCCTGGATTGGATTGATACCTACTGACCATTCTAACTGCAAAACAGATGTCAGGTCTTGTGCACAACATGGCGTACATCAGGCTCCCAACAACTGATGCATAAGGAATCCGTCTCATATCCTCAACTCCTTGAGGTGTCTTAGGACACTGTTCCTTAGACAGATGGACTACATGTCTAAAATGCAACATGCCCTTTTTGGAATCTTTCATCTCAAACATTGACAACACTTTGTCTATGTAAGATGCTTGAGACAAGGCTAGTATTTTATTCTTGCGGTTCCGGACAATCTGGATCCCAAGAACAAACTGTGCATTACCTAAATCTTTCATTTGGAATTGCGTAGCTAGCCAATCCTTAATGTCAGTAAGATAACCTACATTGTTCCCAGTGAGTAGGATATCATCCACATAGAGAATTAGGAATGCGACAGAACTATTGATGATTTTCTTGTAGACACAAGGTTCATCATCATTCTGATCAAAACCATAAGATCTAATTGCCTCATCAAATCTTATATTCCAGGACCTAGAGGCTTGTTTCAGTCCATAAATTGACCATTCAAGCTTACAAACCTTTTGCTCTTGTCCTGGTTCCATGCACCCTTTGGGTTGGTCCATGTAGATGTTTCCCTCAAGATTGTCATTCAAAAAGGCTATCTTGACATCCATTTGCCATACCTCATAGTCATAAAATTCGGCAATGGCAAGAAGGATACGGATAGACTTTACCATAGCAACAGGTTAAAAGGTCTCCTCATAGTCATACCCTTTTCTACTATGCTTTAAAGGTTTGCACCTTCCCATCTACACCACGCTTTCTCTTGTAGATCCACTTACAACCTATAGGTTTTACCCCATCAGGCTTATCTACAAGATCCTAAACAGAATTAAAGTACATAGACTCCATTTCTTGGTCCATGGCTATGACCCATTTGTCTTTGCCTTTGTCAACCATTGCTTGATTATAAGTCAATGGATCCTCGCAGTTGTTGTAACGACCCTGAACTTCCTTTTAATTATTTTTATGTTTTGGGTAAGATATTTGAAACTTTGTTAAGAGAGCCTTGGAATTTCATGATTTAAAGGTTTAATTTAATGTCACATAAGGATTTAAGCTTTTGGAGGTTATTTAATTAAGATTAAGGGCATGCTTGTAGTAAAAAGGAAAAGAAAAGGGCATTTTCGTAAGTTTTTGAAGAAGTGAAATTAGGGCTTATTATGGTTGTATAACACGATTTTCGAGGCATCCTTTCACCACCTCCTTCCTCCTTCTCGTTAACACGCCGACAGCCTCCTCCACCCTCTGTTTTTCCGTTCAACCCCCAACCGCCGATCGCGTTCTTCAGCTGCCGGTTCTTCTGCTTCCTTGTTCGAGCCCCTCGCCGCCGGTCAGCACGCACCTTCACTCACTGGACGAGGCAGCCTGTTCAGCCGTGTGCCCAGCCAAATCGCGAAGTGGGTTGCTGCAGCAAGCGCCTTTCCGTCCTTCTTCCGACCGCAGCAACGCGACTCCGGCGACCCTTCCTCGTGCTGCACGCCGCCGCAACTCCAACCCGATGCTACCGCTCGTTGTTGCCGCGAAGCCGGCGCCGGAAACTGTGCTTCTTTGCAGGTCCTTGAAGCTAGTGGTTTGATTTTGGTTCGGGTTTTTGAGGGAGTTTCCGATCGATTTTCGAAATTATAGGACCGGTTCTGAGTAGATCGGTGAGTGGGCATCTCAGATCTGACCTCAACGCCTCGAGACACGCCGCCACGCGCCGCCACACGCGCCGCCGTGCTCCGGCCACGCGCCGCCACTCCCCAGTTCTGGCCAATTGCCTCCGTTTCGTTTCCCGAGTTCGTTTTAAGCGTCCGTGCACGTGGTAATGTAGCCTAACTATGTTTGGGTTCAAAATAAGTTTCTAATTATGTTAGTTAATTAAAGAATTGATGAATGTGATTTAGGGGATTCGACTATCGAGCACGACTAAGCGATACCTTGAGTTAGGAACGGAATGTAAGGAGTTTCGAGCTAAGGTAAGGGATTTTCTACAAACGATCTTAAAAGGGAAGTGAATACGATTTCTTGAAATATGTATTTGTTTTAAAAGATGAAAGTTGAGGATTTATTTCAAAGGTGAATTTCCAAAACTCATGCTTAGGGCTTGAATTTAGAAAAACGAATATTTCAAAGGGTTTTTCGAGGACCTCGAGTGAATGATTTTCAAAAGGTTTAGAAAGGAACTTGATGATTTAAGGGTTTGAGAGGACCCGAAATGAAATGATTTCAAAGAATTTAAAACGAGTCTTGACACAAATGGCTATGTATATTTACGTATATTGAGATTTTCAGATTATGTTATTGTGCTAGTTATGCACCTTAAATAATAAACGTATTTAATAATCGATGATTGATTGACTCTAGTTAAAGTTATGAAAGTCATGTCATGATCTTAAGTTTATGTGATTGTTGCATCATTCCTGAATGTATATGTATATGAATTTAAAGAGTGGGACCTCATGCATATTGTATGTATATGAACATGTCATGTAGGTCCATGGCGCTTGGTCTCCACGAGGACTTGTGCATGGTAAAACATGCATCGAGACCCTATGGGTCAATATTACAGGGGTCTGTGAGGGACTCAATATTACAGGGGTCTGTGAGGGACTCAATATTATAGGGGTCTGTGAGGGACTCAAACCTACAGGGGTCTGTGAGAGACTCAAAATGAAAAGACTCAGGTAGACTCAATTGACCACGCATAGCCAAAGAGAAAAAGTCATGATTTTATGAGAAAGTTTTAGGTCCCATTACATAAAGTTTTATGATCTTAAAAGTCACGAATAATAGTCATGTTTAAAAGTCAGATTTGAAGGAATATCATATGCATGTGTTTGCATTTTCCCGACCCCCACTTACTGGGTATTTTATAATACTCATCCCTCTACCTTGGTTGTGTTTTCTCTGTTTTTAAAATGTTTTCAGGTAGAGTCGAGAGCATACCAGGCGAGTGACATGGATGCGCTACGGAAGCCATGGGAACCGAGTCATGAACTCCGCATCCATGATTTAGAAAGGATTTTAAATGATTATTGTCTTCCGCTTATGTAGTACAGAGTTTTGAAACTAGAGGCCGAACTTAATTATTTTTTGTAAACGTTTTGTATTTCTATGGGATCCCAAATATAATTGATTTTTTTTATTTATCAACTTTTACTTATTTTAAAGTCAGTTAAGGCCTCGAATGCATGCATGAGTAGTAATGTCCCTAGGGATTGATGTTGGTAAAAGTAGGGGCGTTACAGTTGGTATCAGAGCCCAAGGTTATAGGTCTTGTAGACTCACTTCCAGAGTAAGCAACAAGTATCCCATGGCTAAGTAGCAACTCCAGTCACCGCCAGGTATGCCTTTGAACTAAAAGTTTTATTTTTTCGTGAAAAGAAAATTTAGTATTTTATGTGAAGATATTTTTTTATATAAAAATCGAGTTTGATGAATTTCCAAACTAAGAAAGAATGAGAATGTATGAGCTAAACTATATGTCTATGAAAAGGAAATGCATAAAGGAAATGCCTATATGTGAATCTATATGCGTATATGTCGTAGAGTTGACGTGATTTTTACGCCGAAAGGAAAGAGAATACATGTGATCCCTGCTTGTGACGATAGAAAGGAAAATGTTTGAGTTAAGAATGTTTACGCTAAAAATGAAGTTTTATAGCCATACAACACATGTTGTGGGTTGTTAAAAAGGTCCGCTTTGACCAAGGGAGTGAAGAGTAAGACTTAAGAGGTTAGAGTGTTAAAGGTTGCTAAGAAACTAGAGTACTTAAGTATAGTTTTCAATAATAAAAGTTAAGAATACTCACGAGAAGTTCAAAGTTTGAATGTGCTCGGTAAGAGGTTAGTGGTCTCATTCATTCATGTTGGAACAATTAGGAAAAAAGGGGTATGAGATTTAGTAAACGTACCACTTTGGAGTTTTCGACTTTGTTGGTTCCTAGATAAAATCCCTTCATCTTCAAGTGAATACATAACTATAGTATTTAAGGAGTTGAAAAGTAAAGAGAGCAAGGGTGTTTTGAAAATGGGCTCGAGTTGTAAAGGGAAAAATAGACTGTTATTGTTGTGATGAAAATTAATTCTTTCAAAATACTTGAAACACTTCGCTTTTATTTATACCATTGCTCTGATAGAAAAGCTATAGGGATATACGCAATTAATGTGTTATTGCAGATAGGCATGATACGAACTTTCAAAAGTATTACCATAAGCGTAATGAACTTAATAAAGGCAAGTATAAAGAGGAAAAGTAAGGAGTTAGAGTTTTAGTTTGAGGACACAAGAGAATTGATTGTCGGGACTCCAGAAACTTGTGCACGAGTTGACATTCACATGATCACTTGTGTATTCAAGCTTGTAGAATGTGTATAAGGAACCTTACGGCTAATTTCTACCTGTTGGACTAGATTTACGGGTACAACTTGAAAGGGATAGCATGAAGTGTTAACCTTGAACTCTGACGTAGTAAAGTTTCTTTCTCCCCAATCAGAGGGTTAAGGAGAGAGGATTCGGTTAATAGAGGAAAGTGCTTTGAATCTCCTCTTCTCTAAGTAAGTAGTAGTCAAGTGAGGAACTCCTTTCAATTAGAATAAGTGTCTAGTGGTAGTGGTCGAGCGACCAGTAGAAACATGAAACTATAAGGTTCCTTTAGTAAAGGTTTGGGTGATGGTGTCTTAGGAGAGGTTTTAGTGAATTTGACTTTATAACCAAATTAGTACAGATAGTTGAGAAAGTCCTTAATTTTACAAAAAAAAAAAAAAAAAAAGGTAAAGTTTAAGGAGAGTAAGCACGAGGAACAATGCGCTAGTGTTAGATAAGGAAGGTTTTATCTTTTAAGTTACCCCTAACACAAGAGACAGACTTATGTATGGAATTAAAAGTAGAGAGTAACAGTAATTTCTAATACTCATTACCGAATGCTCCAGTAAAGTAAAAGAACTCAAGTCATAGGTACATAACCTTCTCCGTAAGGGTTAATAGTAGTTTATCGCCATAAGGAGTATTAGGGGGTTGCGTAAAGGAGAAAGGTGTATCCTTATGTTCGTACATAAGAGATAAAAAAGTGGAAGACAGTCGTTGCTAAGGATAAATCCCTTCGTCTGTGAATGAACGACCTATCCCACCAGTACGAGGAGCATAGTGTTCCTTAAGATGATTTTGGGGTCAAGTTTACGCCTGTCATGGACCAGTGATAAGATATCCCAAGATGGTTTTCAAATCAAGTTAGGAACGCCATGAAGTTATAGAGACTTGACTAGAACTGTGACGACCATGACCACAGGTACTAACTGTTTATCGTGTTTAGCGTTCGAACAATCTTTAAGTTGAGTTGACTCGTGTTCTTGTAGCGTGAACGGTGAAAATTCTCTTGTTTAATACTGTTTAGTCGAGAGTTTTTAACTTGGGTCTTATTATTCCACCAGAAAATGACCAAATGTCATCTTATTAATAAGTGATTTGGTTAAAGGGTAAGTTTGTAATTTAAGTAAGGAATTAGGGTTAATAATAATTGGAGACCCAAAGCTGCAGCCACCTCCTTCTTCGTTTACCACCTCCCCAAACGAAGCCCTACTTGCTTTTTCGTTAAGGAGCCGCACGAACCGCCGGAGGAAGGACTCACACCACCCCCTCGTCCACGTACCGGAATCTCGACGCCGCTCCTATCTGCACCTCGTCCAGCCGGCCGCAGCAAAGAAGAAGAGCTCCAGCCGTCCTTCCGCGTGCAGTTTCTACAGCCGACCGCGCCTGCTGCTTCACCGGAGTGTACGGACGAGGAGGTGACGCCGTCGATAGCTCGTGGTCGCGCCGTCGCCGCTTGTGAGCTCGATCGTCCAGCTATCCACGAGCTCCACCCCAGCCGTTCCATCGTCGGAGCCATCCAGCCGACCCCTAGTCATCAAACCCTTCAACGCCGTCGAGTGCATCCGAGCCGTCACGACGCCGGGAATCGATTCTGGTTGCCCAATCAGTTACGACCGCATACTCCTCACCGCCACATCATCCGACCAGCAACCGTTAGCTTCACCGTTAGCTGCCATCAAAGTTGATCCGGAGTCGAAGTCGTCGATTAGGTGAGCCACACGAAACCTTTTCGATTTTGGAGCCTAGAAATTATTTAAATCGTGTTCACGTGAAAATATTTCAGGATCAAACCGAAATCTAGTACTAAGATATCCAAAGTTTAGAGCAAACAAATTACGTTCGGTTTATTCTTCGGAGTCGAGGTAATTTGAGCAAAGTAAGAATCATAGACGCTTTTGTACTTAGACTCTTTATATTGGATGAGTTGTGTAGTGGGATGACGAAATAGAAGAATTCTTGGTTTACAGGTTATTTGGAAAGGACCGTTAACTTAAAAATTAGAAGGAAAGTGTGAGATCAAAGCTCGAGGTAAGGGACCTTGTGCCGAATCTTTTTAAATGGGATTAAAGAAAACGAATTTCATTATTTTATATGAAGTTAGTTCGTTATTTTACCTAAAAAGATTTAATGATTTTATACGAGAATATTTCAAGATTTTATGTGAGAATACTTAATATTCTATGTGAAGATATCTCGATATTTTATATGAGTATAATCTAGTATTTTATGTGAGAATATCTTTGTATGTTATGTAAGAATATCCCAGTATTTTATGTGAGGATATTACAGTAGCTTGCATGAGGATATTTCATGATTACTTACAAAAGTATTATCTTCAAACTGTCTATGAGGAAATTATGATTTGCATATTAACGATGATGTTTGTGGCATGTACACTATTGTTATGTTGAATGATGGGACCTCATGCATGTTATGTATGCCATGAAATGATTTGATGAGAAATGTGGAAATTGGTCTCCTGAGTGCATTATGTGCATGGTCAAACATGCATTAGAGACCCTATGGGTCAAATTACAGTGGGTCCATGAGGGACTCAATCTATACAGAGTGTCAGTGAGGGACTCAAACCATACAGGTCCATGAGGGACTCAAATTATTACAGGGGTCTGTGAGGGACTCAAAATGAAATGACTCAGGATGACCAATTGGCCACTTAAAGAAAAAGGAAGTCATGGATTATAGTCATGATGATATGAGAAAGTTTTAGGTCCCGCATATGTACATTTCGAACAGGTTTAAAAAGTCATGATTGTATGTGTTTGCATATCCCAAACCTCGGTAGCGAGGTCACTTACTGGGTATTGTTTTGCAATACTCACCCTTTCTTTTCAAAATGTTTTTCGTAAGGCCAAGGATGTGCGGTGGCGAGTGACGGAGGCGCGTTGTCAGGACCATGGGAAATGTCATGTTTTCCGCATATTTTCTGTAATAACTGATTTTGTCGTTTTATGGTTTTTGAAGTTAAGTTTAACATTCAGGATTTTAAATAGGCCATGTTTAAACTGCTCCTTTTACCTGTTTTGAATGTTTTATGGGATCCCTAAAGACAATTTACTTTCAGTGGAGATTTAAAGATCGTTTTATATCTTTTGGCCTATAAATGCATGCATGTGTAGTAATGTCCCTAAGAGTTTAGTCATAGAAAAGTAGAGGCGTTACGGTTGGTATCGAGCCCTAGGTTTAGGGTTACAGAGACTTGCTTACAGAGTAAGCCACGTAGTAGTTCCCATGGTTGAGCAACGCATTCCTGGTCACCGCCAGTACGTTACGTAATTTATAAACTAAGCAAATGGTTATGATGTAATTACAGATTGTGAATGTAAATGAATTTAAACCCTAAGGGTGATCCTATCTTACAGATTAGAAAGTGATGAAAACTAAGTTAGAAATTCTCTGCATTGTAAATCTGACAAAAATGCCACCTAGAGGTCGAGGAGAGGTAGAGGGGACGTGGTAGGGGTCTGAGGACAAGAGAAAACGTTAACACCCAACGATTACTCACTGAACAGGGAAGAGATTACTCCACCCGTGCTGGATCTTCCCGGGACCAACAAGATCGCGGGGAGGATGCACTTACACAATCGCGCCCGATGGCGGATCAAGGAAACCCTAATGTCATGACCATGATGGTAGAGGCTATCACGCAGACTTTTGTACGTGCTCTGATAGCCACTCACCGGCCCAAGCAAGTCGGGGCGGAATGATGCAACTCTAGAGTCTCGATATCCGAAGGACTTGTGAAATATGATCCCGAGCTTTTGATGGGTCTTCTAGTGACCCCACCGTGGTCGAATTATGGTTGTCCTCCATTGAGACCATTTTCGATGATTAATTGTCCCGAGGACCGGAGGGTGTCTGTGTGCTACCTTCATGCCGAGAGACGACGCCTATTTATGGTGGGAGTCCGCCAGGGGAACCATAGTCGCCAATGAGAAACAATTACACTCGAATCATTTTAAGGAAGCATTCTCGCGAAATTTTACCTGCTGCACTGATCGATAGGAAGCGGGCATAATTCTTACAAATTAGCTTGAGCAGGAGGGCGGTGGAGGTATATGAGAGAGAATTCACCGTTTGTCACGCTTTTGCCCCGAATTAGTAGACACTGAGGCGAAGAAAACAGAGCGCTTCATTATGGGACTAGATGAAAATGTTCGAGGCTTCATACAGGCACTAGCACCTCCTGATTATGCCTCCGCTGTGAGAGTGGCGGAATTGATTTGGGTGCACAGCACGCATCGCACACAAAGAGTAATGGCTAACCAGGCGACCCTTGGCAAATCATAAGAGGAAATGGGATCACCCAAATTCAAGCTCGCGGCGTCCCAGCGTACACGCGCATAGACCAGAAACTTTCGTGCGAGTTCAGTCGAAACCACGAGTCAACAGGATGCGAACTAACAGTGGAGATAAGCCACAATGCAAAGACTGTGGTAAGCATCATTGGGGTAAGTGTTTGGCCCGGTCCGGAGTGTGCTTCAGATGTGGGAAAGAAGGGCACAGAGCTAATAGTTGTCCGAGTCAAGCCGGTGCTAGCCAACCTCGGGTTATCAATAGTGTGAAATTCTTTGTCAGCCCGTAATACACCAAGGAAGAGCTTATGCGAGTACAAGCGAGGAGCATTCATGGCACAGAACTGTGGTTCACAGTACACTTCCATTACTTGGGCACCTTGCCTTTGTACTATTTGATTCTCGGTTCTACACACTCATTCATTTCTGCATCCTTCGTAAGTCAAGCTGAGTTAGAATTAGAACAGTTACAGTATGCTTTGTCCGTCTCCACTCCTGCGGGGATAAATTTGTTAGCCACTATGAAAGTCAAGAATGGTAGTGTGACTATCACGGACCATGAGTTAACAAAGATAAACCTAGTGGTCTTAGACATGATTGACTTTGATGTGATATTGGGTATGGATGGTTAGCGCAGAGAACCATGCTTGCATTGATTGTTTCGAGAAAAGGAGGTAGTGTTCACTCCTCCCGATCAACCCGGTTCTGAGTTCGAGAGCACGCGTTAACGGTGAAGTAGGCCTAAGGTAATTACTGCCCTTAAGGCCAGGAAGTTATTACATCGGGGAGCTTGGGGCGTCTTAGCTTGCATACTAGATGCAAGGTGTACGGAGATCTCCGTGTCATCGGTACCAGTGGTGTATGAATTTCCAGATGTCTTCCCCGAGGACCTCCCCGGAGTACCTCCGGTCAGGGAGGTGGATTTTAACATAGGATTGGAGTTAGGGACGACTCCGATATCCAAGGCACCGTCTGAGAATGGCACCGCGAGTTTAAAGAATCAAAACTACGATTCACAGACTTCTTCGGACAAGGGATTTATACGCCCGAGCGTTTCGCCTTGGGGAGCCCCAGTGTTGTTCGTGAAAAAGAAGGACGGGTCCATGCGCCTGTGTATAGATTACAGGGAGTTGAATAAAGTTACGATCAAGAATAAATACCCTCTTCCTAGAATTGATGATTTGTTCGATCAGTTGCAGGGAGCAACAGTGTTTTCCAAAATTGATCTGAGATCAGGCTACCATCAGTTGAGAATCAGTGAAGAGGATATTCCTAAGACAGCATTCAGATCACGTTATGGGCATTACGAGTTCACAGTGATGCCGTTTGGTTTGACCAACGCTCCTGCCGCTTTCATGGACTTGATGAACCGTTTATTCAAAGAGTTTCTGGATACGTTCGTGATTGTATTTATCGACGATATACTGATATACTCCAAATGTGATGAAGATCATGAAAGGCACCTGAGAAAAGTTTTACTCACGCTGAGAGAGAATAAGTTATATGCAAAATTTTCCAAGTGCGCGACTCGCCTCGGGCAGGTATCCTTCTTAGGGCATGTGGTGTCCGAAGCTGGAGTCTCTGTTGACCCAGCGAAAGTGGAGGCCGTCACACAGTGGCCTCGTCCGACCACCGTCACAGAGGTACGTAGTTTTCTGGGTCTTGCAGGATACTATAGACGTTTCGTGCAAGACTTCGCCAAGATAGCCATGCCCATGACCCAGCTGACGCGCAAAGGTAACACTTTTGTGTGGGATGATAATTGTGAGGCGAGTTTCCAAGAGCTCAAGTGTAGGTTGGTGTCGCCTCGATTCTTACAAATCCCCAGGGAACAGGGAGCTTAAGTGGTTTCTGATGGCGCTTGAAGAAAGGTTTGGGTTGTGTACTAATGCAGCACGGTAAAGTAAAGCCTATGCATCCCGACAATTAAAGACGCACGAGAGGAATTATCCAACTCATGACTTAGAACTAGCGGCAGTAGTCTTTGCACTAAAGATCTGGAGACATTACCTTTATGGCGAGAAAATTCAGATTTTTACAGATCATAAAAGTCTGAAGTACTTGTTCACCCAGAAAGAGCTGAACATGAGGCAACGCAGATGGTTGGAATTAGTGAAGGATTACGATATAGACATTCAATACCACCCCGGTAAGGCTAATGTTGTGGCCGATGCCCTCAGTAGAAAGCCAGTTCATACTTCATCACGAGTTACTGACAGAGCAGAGCTACAGGCAGAGTTTGCACGAGCTGAAATTGCAGTACTAATAGGGAAGACCACGGCACAATTAGCTCAGTTAACTGTACAACCGACTTTGAGGCAGCGCATCGTTGAGTCTCAACAGGGGGACCCTCAGTTAGTAGAAAAGCTTACTGCAGTAACTACAGGTGAGTTGGCAGAGTTTTCCCTATCCACAGATGGAGGATTACTATTTCAGGGACGATTATGTGTACCGAACGATGACAAACTGAAGGCGAAAGTCTTGAGCGAAGCCCATAACTCACCATTTTCTATGCATCCTGGTAGTACCAAGATGTATCGAGATCTGAAACAGTCGTTCTGGTGGTGTAACATGAAGCGCGACGTGGCAGAGTTTGTTAGCAAGTGTTTGACTTGTCAGCAGGTGAAGGCGCCTAGGCAGAGACCCGCAGGACTACTGCAGCCTTTACATGTACCTCAGTGGAAATGGGAGGAGATCTCTATGGACTTCATAGTCGGATTGCCCAGGACTTTACGAGGTTACTCCGTTATTTGGGTCATTGTAGACAGATTAACCAAGTCAGCACATTTCATACCAGGGAAACCCACCTACTCTACGGATAAGTGGGCGCAGCTTTACCTGGAAGAGATAGTCCGTTTACATGGGATTCCAGCCAAGATTATTTCAGACAGGGATCCACGTTTCACCTCCAACTTTTGGAGAAGTTTACAGAAAGCGTTAGGTTCACAGTTAAACTTCAGTACAGCTTTTCATCCACAGACGGATGGGCAGACAGAACGTTTAAATCAAATCTTGGAGGACATGTTGCGAGCTTGTACCTTAGACTCTCCAGGTAGTTGGGACACTCATTTACATTTGATGGAGTTTGCGTACAATAACGATTATCGATCGACCATCTAATGGCTCCATTTGAAGCCCTTTATGGAAAGCGTTGCGAAACTCCCGCTTTCTCGAGGAGGTTGGTGAACACCAGCTCTTGGGTCCAGAATTAGTACAGATCACTAATAGTGCGATACAGAAGATTAGGGTGCGGATGCAGACCGCCCAAAGCAGACAAAAGAGTTATGCCGATTCAAGACGAAGGGACCTAGAATTCGAAGTTGGGGACCACATATTCCTTAAGGTGGCCCCAATGAAAGGGATTCTAAGGTTTGGTCGAAAAGGGAAGTTGAGTCCGCGCTTCATAGGGCCATTCGAGATTTTAGAGAGGGTTGGTGTGGTGGCCTACAGACTGGCACTGCCGCCTTCCCTGTCAGCAGTTCATAACGTATTCCATGTCTCCATGTTGAGGAAATACGTTCCAGACCCGACTCACGTAGTAGACTTTGAACCGTTACAGTTAGAAAAAGATTTGAGTTATGGCGAACGACCTGTACGGATTATTGCTAGGGATCAAAAGACTCTACGTAACCGTGAGATCAACTTGGTTAAGGTGCTATGGCAAAATCACCGCGCGGAGGAAGCTACCTGGGAGCGAGAAGAAGAAGTGCGAGCTAAATATCCAGAACTATTCCACGAATAGGAACTTTCGAGGACGAAAGTTCTTAAGGAGGGAAGATTGTGACGACCATGACCACAGGTACTAACTGTTTATCGTGTTTAGCGTTCGAACAATCTTTAAGTTGAGTTGACTCGTGTTCTTGTAGCGTGAACGGTGAAAATTCTCTTGTTTAATACTGTTTAGTCGAGAGTTTTTAACTTGGGTCTTATTATTCCACCAGAAAATGACCAAATGTCATCTTATTAATAAGTGATTTGGTTAAAGGGTAAGTTTGTAATTTAAGTAAGGAATTAGGGTTAATAATAATTGGAGACCCAAAGCTGCAGCCACCTCCTTTTTCGTTTACCACCTCACCAAACGAAGCCCTACTTGCTTTTTCGTTAAGGAGCCGCACGAACCGCCGGAGGAAGGACTCACACCACCCCCTCGTCCACGTACCGGAATCTCGACGCCGCTCCCATCTGCACCTCGTCCAGCCGGCCGCAGCAAAGAAGAAGAGCTCCAGCCGTCCTTCCGCGTCACGATTTCTCTGACCGTCGCGCTCTTTTTGCTTCGCGAGTGTACGGACGAGGAGGTGACGCCGTCGATAGCTCGTGGTCGCGCCGTCGCCGCTTGTGAGCTCGATCGTCCAGCTATCTACGAGCTCCACCCCAGCCGTTCCATCGTCAAAGCCATCCAGCCGACCCCTAGTCATCAAACCCTTCAACGCCGTCGAGTGCATCCGAGCCGTCACGACGCCGGGAATCGATTCTGGTTGCCCAATCAGTTACGGCCGCATACTCCTCACCGCCACATCATCCGACCAGCAACCGTTAGCTTCACCGTTAGCTGCCATCAAAGTTGATCCGGACTCGAAGTCGTCGATTAGGTGAGCCACACGAAACCTTTTCGATTTTGGAGCCTAGAAATTATTTAAATCGTGTTCACGTGAAAATATTTCGAGATCAAACCGAATCTAGTACTAAGATTTCCAAAGTTTAGAGCAAACAAATTACGTTCGGTTTATTCTTCGGAGTCGAGGTAATTGGAGCAAAGTAAGAATCATAGACGCTTTTGTACTTAGACTCTTTATATTGGATGAGTTGTGTAGTGGGATGACGAAATAGAAGAATTCTTGGTTTACAGGTTATTTGGAAAGGACCGTTAACTTAAAAATTAGAAGGAAAGTGTGAGATCAAAGCTCGAGGTAAGGGACCTTGTGCCGAATCTTTTTAAATGGGATTAAAGAAAACGAATTTCATTATTTTATATGAAGTTAGTTCGTTATTTTACCTAAAAAGATTTAATGATTTTATACGAGAATATTTCAAGATTTTATGTGAGAATACTTAATATTCTATGTGAAGATATCTCGATATTTTATATGAGTATAATCTAGTATTTTATGTGAGAATATCTTTGTATGTTATGTAAGAATATCCCAGTATTTTATGTGAGGATATTACAGTAGCTTGCATGAGGATATTTCATGATTACTTATAAAAGTATTATCTTCAAACTGTCTATGAGGAAATTATGATTTGCATATTAACGATGATGTTTGTGGCATGTACACTATTGTTATGTTGAATGATGGGACCTCATGCATGTTATGTATGCCATGAAAGGATTTGATGAGAAATGTGGAAATTGGTCTCCTGAGTGCATTATGTGCATGGTCAAACATGCATTAGAGACCCTATGGGTCAAATTACAGTGTGTCCTGAGGGACTCAATCTATACAGAGGTCCTGTGAGGACTCAAACCATACAGGGTCCGTGAGGGGACTCAAATTATTACAGGGTCCATGAGGACTCAAAATGAAATGACTCGGGATGACCAATTGGCCACTTAAAGAAAAAGGAAGTCATGGATTATAGTCATGATGATATGAGAAAGTTTTAGGTCCCGTATGTACATTTCAAACGCAGTTTTTAAAAGTCATGATTGTATGTGTTTGCATATCCCAAACCTCGTTGAGCGAGATCACTTATGGGGTATTGTTTTGCAATACTCACCCTTTCTTTTCAAAATGTTTTTCAGGTAAGGCCAAGGATGTGCAGGGCGAGTGACGGAGGCGCGTTATCAGGACCATGGGAAATGTCATGTTTTCCGCATATTTTCTGTAATAACTGATTTTGTCGTTTTATGGTTTTTGAAGTTAAGTTTAACATTCAGGATTTTAAATAGGCCATGTTTAAACTGCTCCTTTTACCTGTTTTGAATGTTTTATGGGATCCCTAAAGACAATTTACTTTCAGTGGAGATTTAAAGATCGTTTTATATCTTTTGGCCTATAAATGCATGCATGTGTAGTAATGTCCCTAAGAGTTTAGTCATAGAAAAGTAGGGGCGTTACAAGAACACCCACGATGTTTGTAGACATGACGGATTTACGGCTTAAGGAAATGCTAAAATATTGTTGTGCATAAGTTACTGGAGATGTTTTGGTTTAGCCCAAGTCTGAGAAGGGATAGAGAAAGTACTTTAGAACGATTGGTTTAGGCATAAGGAGGGAAGAGTAAGTCCTAATAGGTGAAGGTAGTCGAAAGGTCACTAAGGAGTTATGTGCTCAAGTAAACTTCAAAAGATGAGCATAATGAAATTTGTTAAGCTAAGAAAAGACGAATATGTGACCTCAGGTGTTTGATGTTAAAAAGGTAATGTCTGAGTTGAAGATGTAAGGCTTAAGAGAAATTTTGTCAAGATTAGACACTCACCTGCACGTTATTAAGAGAGCCAGTTTGGACGAAAGAGGGAAATAGTGGACATTACAATGTGAAGGTCTTCCATGAAACTTTGAACAACTAAGTTCCGTAAGTAGAACCTTGACAGAGGAATCCTATAATTTCTTGAAAAGTTCAAGTCCAGAGGTGTTGAATAAAGTACTCATATTCAAGGTTTGAACGTTAGGGTTTCATGACAAAAGAGTTGGAGAATTTAAGAAATGTAGTGGATGCCATTATAAAGTATCCAACCCCATTAGTGTTAAGAAAGTTCCTTTACATTCAAGTGATTACTTGAGCAGAATATTTAAGGGAGTGAAGGATAAAGGGAGAATGAGTTTTAAAAGACTAAATTCCTTTTCGTGATAGCCTAATATCGAGGTTGTTTTCGGTTGAGTTATATTAAGAGGAGTGATATGAATGATCACATTGTGCCATAAGTTTGAGGAAAGATTAAAAGCGATAGAGTACGAGAGTTGTGTCTTGAATAACTTGTTTTAAAAGTGTCATTCTAGTTCCTAGAACTTGCAATGAAAATCTTGTCACTTAATGCGATAACCTACAATTGTTTAGGCTCTAAAGCAGGGTAAGTCAAGAGGATTTCATTACACTCTTTTAAAGTTGGTTTTAAAGTGGATGCCGCAATCTGATTGTTAGATTTCCTTGTCTTTAAAGAATCATCACTTACAATTAAAGAAACTTAGTTTCAATTATATTGGGTTGTTCAACATTTCTGTGTATAGTGTGTTTCTGAACCCTGAGTAATCTGAAATGAAGTTGGGAGGCATGATTGGTTGGTTTTATGATTTTAGAAGTGCAATTTCTATCAAACAGGTGTGGAGAAAATTTTGGCATTGTTGTAGTTACGCCGTTATGCTGCCGAAATTTTCGGGGCATTCTTGTAATAAGAATGACAGAGTTGTACGGAACATTTCATGCGTCACGACAACCAAAGGAGACCTAAGTTTGAGTTACTCCCACCATGACCTAAGACTTTCAACGAGTTTTTGATTGCAATAGAAAGCCCCAAAGTTAGCTAAGTACGCAAGTGAGATCGTCACTGCAACGTTTACCAAAAGGTCGTTGAGAGTAGCGAAAGGTTAACCATTAATGTGAAAAGCCTCGAACGACCGAACAAAGTTGCTAACTTTATCCTTGAAGTCACATCTCTTGGAAAGGTGTTAAAGTTATGGAAACGATGGTCAGTCGGAATAATCTAGTCATGCCTTGAAATGAATGCTAGTAGCTGGTGCGGCAAACCTTCAAGAGGATTTCAAGGTTCAACAACAACGGAACCGTTTTAGCAAAGAGTTCCTTTCTAAAATCACAAAACAGAAGAAACTAATTAAAGGACTAGAGAAGGAAATACGAGCTAAATATCCCGAGTTATCTTAGAAGTTGAATCTGGAACTTTCCAAATTTAGAATCCGGGTCAAGGGCCTCACTTATGCAGGCCTTAGTAGAAAGACTCCAGTGAAGAGAGCGAGCTCAAGTTAAAGTTATGAGACTGTTGGGTAATAAGTTTACGCTAAGATGTGATACTTGAGGAACAGCTGATGTTAATTCTCACATAAGAGTCGAACGAATCTTCATAACCGTGGGGGGAAGGTGCTAGCAAGCCATCCTGATTTCTTACGAGATTGGCCACTTTCGAGGACGAAAGTTCTTAAGAAGGGAAGATTGTAACGACCCTGAACTTCCTTTTAATTTTTTTTATGTTTTGGGTAAGATATTTGAAACTTTGTTAAGAGAGCCTTGGAATTTCATGATTTAAAGGTTTAATTTAATGTCACATAAGGATTTAAGCTTTTGGAGGTTATTTAATTAAGATTAAGGGCATGCTTGTAGTAAAAAGGAAAAGAAAAGAGCATTTTCGTAAGTTTTTGAAGAAGTGAAATTAGGGCTTATTATGGTTGTATAACACGATTTTCGAGGCATCCTTTCACCACCTCCTTCCTCCTTCTCGTTAACACGCCGACAGCCTCCTCCACCCTCTGTTTTTCCGTTCAACCCCCAACCGCCGATCGCGTTCTTCAGGTGCCGGTTCTTACGCTTCCTTGTTCGAGCCCCTCGCCGCGGCCAAGACGCACGCACCTTCACTCATTTGGGCGAGCGGCTGTTCACCGCAGCCCACCCAAATCGCGAAGTGGGTTGCTGCAGCAAGCGCCTTTCCGTCCTTCTTCCGACCGCAGCAACGCGACTCCGGCGACCCTTCCTCGTGCTGCACGCCGCCGCAACTCCAACCCCATGCTACCGCTCGCGTTGCGTTGCCGGCCGTGGCGGCCAATCGTGCTTCTTTGCAGGTCCTTGAAGCTAGTGGTTTGATTTTGGTTCGGGTTTTTGAGGGAGTTTCCGATCGGTTTTCGAAATTATAGGACCGATTCTGAGTAGATCGGTGAGTGGGCATCTCAGATCTGACCTCAACGCCTCGAGACACGCCGCCACGCGCCGCCACACGCGCCGCCGTGCTCCGGCCACGCGCCGCCACTCCCCAGTTCTGGCCAATTGCCTCCGTTTCGTTTCCCGAGTTCGTTTTAAGCGTCCGTCTGTGGTAATGTAGCCTAACTATGTTTGGGTTCAAAATAAGTTTCTAATTATGTTAGTTAATTAAAGAATTGATGAATGTGATTTAGGGGATTCGACTATCGAGCACGACTAAGCGATACCTTGAGTTAGGAACGAAATGTAAGGAGTTTCGAGCTAAGGTAAGGGATTTTCTACAAACGATCTTAAAAAGGGAAGTGAATACGATTTCTTGAAATATGTATTTGTTTTAAAAGATGAAAGTTGAGGATTTATTTCAAAAGGTGAATTTCCAAAACTCATGCTTAGGGCTTGAATTTAGAAAAACGAATATTTCAAAGGGTTTTTCGAGGACCTCGAGTGAATGATTTTCAAAAGGTTTAGAAAGGAACTTGATGATTTAAGGGTTTGAGAGGACCCAGAAATAAATGATTTCAAAGAATTTAAAAAGAGTCTTGACACAAATATGTATATTTACGTATATTGAGATTTTCGCTATGTTATTGTGCTAGTTATGCACCTTAAATAATAAACGTACTTAATACTGATGATTGATTGACTCTAGTTAAAGTTATGAAAGTCATGTCATGATCTTAAGTTTATGTGATTGTTGCATCATTCCTGAATGTATATGTATATGAATTTAAAGAGTGGGACCTCATGCATATTGTATGTATATGAACATGTCATGTAGGTGTGTGGCGATTGGTCTCTCGAGGACTTATGCATGGTAAAACATGCATCGAGAGACCCTATGGGTCAATATTACAGTGGGTCCGTGAGGACTCAATATTACGAGGGTCCGTGAGGGGACTCAATATTACAGGGTCCATGAGGGACTCAAACCTACAGAGGTGCATGAGGGACTCAAAATGAAAAGACTCAGGTAGACTCAATTGACCACGCATAACCAAAGAGAAAAAGTCATGATTTTATGAGAAAGTTTTAGGTCCCATTACAGAAAGTTTTATGATCTTAAAAGTCACGAATAATAGTCATGTTTAAAAGTCAGATTTGAAGGAATATCATATGCATGTGTTTGCATTTTCCCGACCCCCACTTACTGGGTATTTTATAATACTCATCCCTCTACCTTGGTTGTGTTTTCTCTGTTTTTAAAATGTTTTCAGGTAGAGTCGAGAGCATACCAGGCGAGTGGCATGGATGCGCTACGGAAGCCATGGGAACCGAGTCATGAACTCCGCATCTATGATTTAGAAAGGATTTTAAATGATTATTGTCTTCCGCTTATGTAGTACAGAGTTTTGAATCTAGAGGCCGAACTTAATTATTTTTTGTAAACGTTTTGTATTTCTATGGGATCCCAAATATAATTGATTTTTTTATTTATCAACTTTTACTTATTTTAAAGTCAGTTAAGGCCTCGAATGCATGCATGAGTAGTAATGTCCCTAGGGATTGATGTTGGTAAAAGTAGGGGCGTTACAGTTGTCATCTGGTATAACAACTTGGGTTTCAGCTAAACCCATGTAACAGTCAGGCTGTGTTACAACCCTCCCACTACGTCGAGGCATACTCAATTCTTGAGATGGACTCTCTTGACTAGACAAACTAGTATCAACAACTCTTGTTGACGTACTATTGTTCTTAGTAACCTTTGCTATTTTTCCGTCTAATTCACTCAACACTACTTTATTTTTTGGTTTGTGGTCCCTTATGTCGTCTTCCTCTAAGAAAATGTCATTTGTCGACACAAAAACCTTATCTTCCTTAGGATCATAGAATAAACCACCTCTTGTTTCTTTTGGGTAGCCAACGAAGAGGCACAATTTTGAACGTGAATCCAACTTGTTTTGATTTTTCACAAGCAGGTGTGTTGGACAACCCCAAATTCTGAAATGACATAAACTACCTTTACGTCCTTTCCAGAGTCATAAGGTATTTCAGAAACACGTTTTGAGAGCACACTATTCAAAATGTATATTGTAGTCTCCACTACGTAACCCCAAAAGGAACTAGGGAGATGAGCATAACTCATCATTAACCGAACAATGTCTAACAAGGATCTATTTCTCCTTTCCAATACACCGTTTTGTTGTGGTGTACCGGGAGCTTAGAGTTGGGATGTAATTCCATGTTCTATCATATAGTTTTGGAATTTTAAATCCATGTACTCTCCACCTCGATCAAATTAAAGTGTTTTAATACTTTTATCTAATTGATTTTCAACCTCAGTCTTGAATTCCTTGAACTTTTAAAGTGCTTCAGACTTGCGGTGCATTAAGTAAATATGCCCAAATCAAGAATAATCATCTATAAAAGAGATGAAATATTCATGTCCTCCCCTGGCTTTAACATTCATCGGACCACAAAGGTCTGAATGTATAAGCTCAAAAGGTTCTTTGGCTCTATAACCTTTTCCACTAAAAGGTCTTTTAGTCATTTTGCCTTCTAGGCAAGATTCACATACAGGCAAAGAGTTTTCTTCTAACTCGTTTAGAAGTCCGTTCTTTACCTATCTCCCAATCTTATGGAGATTAATGTGACCCAATCTTAGATGCCAAAGATGAGCATTTTCTTTAGGAGAAATTTTACGTTTCTTAGTTTGTGCGTTTGGAGTTTTAAATAATTCAGTGTTCAAAACCATTTTGACTGAATTAGGCCTTAAAACATACAATCCATTTTCTAATGAAGCTGAACATATTTCCACACCTTTATTCAAAATAAACACTTTATTCATTGAAAAAGAAATAGAAATAGATTGTTCTATGAGGCAAGAAATGAAAATAAGATTTCTAGTAAACCCTGTTATCACTAATATATTGCCCAACAATACATATTTCTTGCAAAAATAAAACTTCATCGTGCCTACTGCTACAACTGAGACGACTTCTCCATTTCCAACTCGGAGTGTTATCTCACCTTTGTGTAGCTACTGCCAGGAATCAATTCCCTGAAAAGAAAAGCAAACATGATTAGTGGCGCCCGAATCAAGTATCCAAGCAGTTTTATGATTATCCACTAAACAAGTTTCTAGGCAAAGTACATCATATTTACCTTCCTTCTTCTTTTCTGCAATGTACTTCGAACAGTTCCGTTTTCAATGCTTGTCATCGTTGCAGTGGAAACACTTTCCTTTGTCAGCAACTTCACTGACTTTCTTGCCCTTCTGGGCGGCAGCTTTGTCAGCATGTTTTCCTTTACCAACCTTCTTCAAGTTCTTATTCTTCCCTCTCAGGTTAGAAGAAGATGAAGCCACTGTTTTTGTCCCAGAGGTCGAACCTTTGTGATTACTCCTACTGGCAACATTTGGCTCACCTTTCGATCCATGAATTTTCATCAAAGACTGAAAGGTCTGGATTTCATTCAGAAGGGAGGTAAGATTAAAAGTAAGCTTGTTCATAACAAGATTATTTCTAAACTACAGGAAACTTTCTGGAAGGGTATCCAGAATGAAGCTGACCTGGCTCGACTCATCGATGGAAGCACCATTTGACTCCACGATGTTAAAGTTCACCATCATATCCAGGACATGATCCTGAACAGATGTACCCTCTGGCATCCTTGAGTTAAATATGTACTTTAGGACATTGTGTCGGGCCTGTGTGGACTGTTGTCCAAAAATACCTTGCACAGAATCCATGCTTTCTTAGGCGGTTATCATGCCCTCATGCTTTTTGGCTAATATGTTAGACATACTTGTCAGCATGTAGACCTTGGCCTTATCATTGGCCTTGATCCATCGATCATATGCATCACGAACATTTCGTGACGCATTCGAGCCTGGCACCTGAGGACACTCCTCAGTGAGCACAAACTTCAGATCATCCACTACAAATATAGTGTTGAGTTTTTTTTTCCAAGTCATCATATTCTCTCTGGTTAACTTTTTCGCACCCAATAAGGAAATAATAGAGCTAGACATTTTGGCTGAAAAATTTACAAACGAACTTGTATGTGTTTCTTGCTATAACTCCAATCCAATCATGTTTTAGCTCATTATCAAATGATTCCTAGGCCATTTATAATATGCAATGATACTCCAGAGGTTTAGAATGTATGACACCGAAGGGTAATCAAAAACACTCCTCCTCTGGATAAAGACACTCATGACCATAACCTAATGTCAGAATAACTTTTATTCCTATAGGCTTTAGTTACCATTTTTCGGTCAGGATACATACACAACTTATGTACCTCGTGAGTGTAACCCTTTGTCTTTAGATCCCAGAGTCTCCATCCCATAAAATCTGCCGAAGGGAGGACGAAAAGCACTCTAAGGAAATCTTTATCCCTTTCGGGTGTCTACTGTGTTCGATCCCCTATGATCACGCCCTCCGAAGCGATTGTCTGGTCCAGGCCAAACTAGCAGGCTGACATAGTGGTCTAACGGTGTAAATGGACAAAAGAGACTGTAGGTTTTGTTTTCACTAAACCTGCTCCCACTCAGTATAAGTACCCTCTCCATTCACCTTGTTATTCACTCATACAAACAGCATCTAAAGGGAGACACTCCCGTTTGCGCCACGAGGCCAAGTATGAGTCTCAGGGTGTGAACTTCCCGGAGATAGCGTAGGTGAAAAAATATGTATCTCATACAATTTTCCTCCCACTGAATACTTTAAAGTTATAGGAATCTTACTTACGCTAAAAAGCCGGTTAATGGTTTTACCTAACTCTATCAATATAACTCTTATATCGATAATCAATATAACTCTTATATTCATTTTATCCTAAGTTTGTTAATATAACTCTTTACATTAAACCTAGGATTTCTAGTTTATTAACCCCTTAATAAACACGTTGACGCTACTGTAATTTATAAAACTCGCTGATTAAATTTCACTCCCGTGTCGATTCCCGAGTAGGGGTGTTCCGTTCACAAATCGAAATAAATACTGACCTAGACAAAACTTTCCTTAGACAGAGTTCCTCTTTTAATCATAGATTATAAATTACTTGGTTCCTAATTCTATTCTAATTAGAACTAGATAACCTAAGGTCTATTATTTCCAAGTTTTAAACATTTTAAAAACTAATAATTAACCTTATGTGACATGCATACTATGTTATAGTGCTTGATCATCCATCACATGAATAATAAGACATTCATAGCATAATCATCTCATGATGTATAATGCATGTCAATGTTGTCCAAAAAATTAATATTGACTTTATATTAATTAATCATGCAAACTATATAATATAACTCATTATATTATAAATGATGCATGAAAAAGCTTAACCTAAGGTGGGATTTCTAAAATAAAAGCATACTCTATGCATGGCAATAATTACACAACAATTGAATAATTTAAATAGCAAAATTAGACCAATTTTGGCACCCTAAATTCAATTTTAATTAATATAATCTAATTATATTAATTAAAATTAATTAAATTAAATATAAATTAAATATAAAACATTTTTATATTTAATGTATAATAAAAAAATCTTTTTCTGCCCGTTGCTGCTTTGCGTGAAACGACTGTGGCGTTGCAACGCTAATAGCAGCGTTGCAATGCTACTCCTTGTCTTCTTCTGCCAGTTGATACGCACCTTCGCAGTAGCATTGCAACGATGTTCTCTCCTTCGCGCTCCTTCCGCAAGCGCAACGTTGGAATCTGCTATTCCTTGCTTGTTTTCACTCCGATCTTTTCAGCAACTAGTTTGCCTCGATCGACACAGACTTACAGACTCGATTTACCATTAATATTGCCGAAAACACCGGGGCCTTACATTGAACGATTCAATAGAAATTGTAAATCTAAGTGCCAAAATCGAAACCATCTAATTTGCAAAACCGTTCATACATCTCATGCAAAACAGTAAATCCCACCTCGTTCTTGAAAAATCCAGAACGTCAATCAAGAACGCAACCTGGCTCTGATACCAATTAAAGGGAATCGAATCTCGCAGCGGAAGCGATTATGAATCACGCGTTCTCAATTTAGTTACAAAGATTACATTCAAGAACGAAACTAACTAGATTAAGCATATAAATAGAATTTGGACAGCAAGAAATGTTACCTTTGAAGAACTTTTCTTCAAGTGCTCCTTTCTCCCTCGATCACGATCTCAGCAACTGGAACACGAACGGACGAAGACACGAATACTGGATCTTCTTCGTTGTTCTCTAGGTGAGGGAGGAATGTGGGTTCCCTTTAGGTGAGATGAGATATTTTTGTGAGAGAATGTGTTTTGTGGAACCTTTCCAACAACACACAAGAGCTTGGACTTTCTTAACCTAATTGCATCTTATGCAACTATATATATAGAAGGGATAGAGATGAAAATTACCATCATATCCTTCTTTCATTCTCTATTTAGTATATAGATAATATGTGAATCCAATTTACATTAAAACTATATATTATATCAATTATATCACATATAATTGATATGACATCTCATATATGAAATTGACACCTCAATTTCATTCCTAACTTTGTACCCTCAATATTACCATGTTGAGCCAGCAGAGGGACCTAATGGACCTACAGTTCATGAGCTCCAATGATATGAGATTAACCGATCAGACTCTTTGATCCAGTTAATCAATATTCATTAACTACAAGTCACTCCACTATAGACTTGTAGGTGCACTCTCCTCAATGCAAATTATATTTTGTCCACTGATATAATCATTACCCATGAGTCGACCCTTCACATGTTTTTCGTAATCACGGCTGGGTCAAATTACCGTTTTACCCCTGTGATTACCTCTTTGCTCCTTACGCACCACTGATCCTCTAATGAAAACAAGTCTACGGTCCTACCATAGACTCATACCCTCATAGAGGGCGGGGCCCCATTGTTCAAGACCTACAGTCAGTTTCTAAAGAAACAACCTATCTAATTCTTTAGTGTAGGAACGAGTGAATTCCATCTTGCACAGTTATGTTCCCAGCTACCTACGAGGTTCTGTCCCTGAGAAGGTAGGCTTATTGAGCCAGCTACCTACGAGGTTTTGTCCCTGAACTCTTCATACAGGATGCCCCCACTCGCATGTCAACTACATGAATGAGTTGGATTACCTCATTTGTACTAATTACAAAGTACGCCGCATCCATCGTGTTACCAGAATGAGGCTTCCAACCTTATTCTTATACCATAGACCATTTAGGTTATATTCTTGAACACAATCCAAATAGTGTCCACTACACTGATGTATCAAGATATATGTTATAACCTTGGAGCTTAGTTTATTGGATTTATAGAGCAAGATTGTAATTCTATCAAAACAAATAACTCTTTATTTCTTTGATAAAAAATTACACAAGTTTAAGGGCATAAATCCTAACACGGTGGTAATGTCCGTGATCGTTCGGGATCGTATTATTGAGATCGTGATCGTGGGAGAAGGAGCACTTGAAGAAAAGTTCTTCAAAGGTTGATAGCACACAAAATGTGCTATCCTTAGGCTTAATTATTGCTAGTTTTATGATGATTTCAGGGCTTTTACGTGGTTAATTTATTCAATTTCAGGTTAAGAGCTTAAACGGAGCTATTGGAGACAATTTGGATCACTCGGGATCAAAACAAGGCTATTTGGAGCTAAATATAACATCAAATGGAAGAGAGAAGACCAATCCAAGCATGATGACCCGAGGCGATGGCGTTGCAACGCCGAATGTGCAGCCAAGACGCGTTGAAGACCCCAGGCGATAGTGTTGCAACGCTGCCTAGCAGCGTCGCAACGCTATCTCGATAAGAAGCCACGCGGCGTGAGAAGCGCATATAGGGCGTTGCAATGTCGCCGCAGCGTCCGCAACGCCATTTCGACAAGGAACGCGCGTTTAGGGTAGCGGCGTTGCAACGCCGCTGCCTTCGGCGTTGCGCGCCATCGATTATTTCCTTATCTCGCTAGCCGCTAGAGTACAGCGTTACAAGCAACGCCCCATTGATGCCTATAAATACAACCTTATGATTCTTGAAAAGGAGCACAATTTGGTAGAGTTTTGCCTAAATTCAAATACACCTTGTAAGAAGTGAGAAAAGAGTGATTTTGGGAGCCAAAGCATTCGTGGAGGTTCGAGATCGAAGACTAAGCTCTGGAGGCGAAGGACCGACATCGACACCTAAGTTTATTTCTCTTTCTTTCAATTTGTAATAGCGTTCTAAGACGTTTTCTACTTGTTTAGTTTGTTTTTCATGTGATTTAGAGTAGCTAAACATTGTAGTAGGATTTGATTTACTTGTTATCACTTTCTTGTGATGTATTGAAGCATGTTATATCGTTATTTTTGGCAATTCGTTCTTTACTTTTTAATTTGTTGATTTAAGTGGACTCGAGAGATAAAGCTTGAATTAGAGCAAAATTGTCAAAACCCTTGGAAGTCTGGCACGAGAGTGACCTAGAAATCTTAGGGAAACACATAAAGAAGTTTCTTAATGCCATGCATGTTGTAGGTTCATATGGAGACTATGACTTTATTGCATGTGTGAGGCTCCCTAAGAATCGAGAGATTTTCTTGAGTATTTCACTTCTTGTTTATAATTTCATTTCATTGGTTCAATGCATGTGCTAGTTAGGTCTTTAACTTGTAAAATCACTTCGCCCAAATCTATCAATCTGTGTCTCCACATGTTTGTTCGTTTGTTTGTATTTACTTCAACCAACTATCCATGTTATGTTTCTTTAGCTAAAATTGAGAATTAGTACCTTAATAATTAATTAATCTAGAAACCCATTCCCGAGGACGATACTTGGACTCATAAATCACTATACTAAAACTTGACCCGTACACTGCGGTATTGCAATATTAGCTCTAGATTGTAATCCATGTAATGAAATTAAGAACGTGTGATTCACAGTCACTTCCGCTGCGGGATTCGATTCCCTTCTGGCTGGGCATCGATCTTTGCAAGCTGAACATCAATCTTCGCATTCTGAGTATCAGGACAATCAATTGCGCACTGAATGCGAGCTGTCCTCACTTCGATCTGAGTTATCCTTATCCGTTCTCCACTAAAAGGGGTTGAAGACAAGCTTAACGATGTTGGTTACTTGACCGCGACCTTCAATCGCTCTAAGGAGTACACTGACTTCTCAAACAGAGCCATGCTTTGTGGTGTAAATTGGTCAATTCGAACAGCCCAAGAACGACATCCTGAGACCGATCTAGCGTGGCTCAAATCTTCCTTCATGGAGCGAATGGAGTAATGTAATCCTCCTGGATTTGACCTCGGGCATCCTTCTGGGTCTATGGATCAAGTTTTCGTTCTAGAGAACGTGGTTCTAGACGAGAATTTCCTCAACGACATCTCCATGGACAATCTGCACGATCCTTAGGCCCTCCTTGGTGCTCGCCAAGATGCCAGCATGTGATTGGTGCATGATCTCCATCGCTTCATCACCTGATAGACACCTCAACAGAATTCCCGATAAGCCTCTTTTGAATAGCTTACCATCATTAACGATATACCTTTTGGTTGGCTATCTTCTTTAGCTTATTCGCCAGTATCTATCATCCCAGTAAGGTTCCTTTTGTCGATACTCTATATATGGCTGTCTCCAATCCACTACATCGATAAATGCACATTCTGCTCGAGAGGGCATCCATGTGCATTTTAGACAAGCCTCTTCTCGAGCTTTTATCTATTTGAATTCTCCTGTTGTTTTAGCGCTTTCCTCATGTATTAATGTCTTTGTTTGTTTTGTTTTGGAATATAGCCCCTTTAATTTTCAATGTGAACTTCTTTTGCTTGCATTCCTATTGCGTCTTACTTGAACTCTATATCTATTGCAACGTACCAACCCCCCACTCACGTAGTTTGATCCATAGAAAATTGCTTGAGTAAAAAGATTCTCATTAATAATGATAAACAAGTTGAAATACAAAGTAAAGAAACACAAAGCTATTCATAATATATTTTCAGATGCTCAGCGTTCCATGGATGTGACATCCGCTTTCCACCCATGTCAGTAATCTCATAAGTTCCAGGACGAACTATCCTCGTGATCTTGTATGGGCCTTCCCAAGTTGGACCCAAAGCGCCGGAGGTCGAATCTCTAGTGTTCTGCAGAACGCGGCGGAGTACAAGGTCGCCTTCTTTGAAGCTACGCCGCTTCACACGAGAATTGTAGTATCAAGCGACCCTACACTTGTACTCTGTTGTCTGCAACCGGGCTTTCCCTCTCCGTTCCTCCAATAGATCCAGATGCAGACTCAGGGAATCAGGATTCCCACTGGGATCGAAATGTTCTACCCGGGGAGATGGGAGCCCAATCTCCACTGGAAGAACAGCCTCAGATCCGAATGAGAGGGAAAAGGGAGTTGCTCCTGTCAAAGTTTGAGACGTCGTCCTGTAGGCCCATAGGACGTTAGGTAATTCTTCCGTCCACGAACCCTTCAGTCCCTCCAACTTGGTCTTCAGATTTCTCTTGAGGATCTTTTTCACTACTTCCACCTGGTCGTTGGCTTGTGGGTGAGCTGGTGAGGAGAAGAAATGCTTGATATTCAGCTCAGAGCAAAACTTTCGAAATGCCTCATTGTCAAATTGGTGCATGTTATCAGTCACCAAATCATAAGGTATGCCAAACCGACATATTATATCTCTCCATATGAAACTGGTCACCTTCTTGTCGGTGATGGTTGCAAGTGCTTCTGCCTCTACCCACTTCTTGAAGTAGTCCCCCGCTACCACTACGAACTTGGTATGCCCCTTACCCTGTGGAAGAGGTCCAATGAGGTCTACCCCCCACTGAGCAAAGGGTCAGGGACTCATCACATTGGTGAGTGGTTCAGGAGGTTGCCTCGGTACCACAGCATATCGCTGGCACTGGTCGCATGACCTGACGAAGGCTCGCGCTTCGTCATACATCGTGGGCCAATAGTAATCCTGTCGCATCACCTTCTGCGTAAGGGACCGAGCGCCAGAATGATTACTGCATACCCATTCGTGTATCTCTCGTAAGGCATACGTTGCCTCATCGGGCTCTAGGCATCTGAGAAGCGGCATTGAGTAGCTTCTCCGATATACCCTGCCAGCTTGCAAGACATATCGTGCTGCCTTATATTTTAGCTGGCGCGCCTCAAGTGCATCAGGAGGGAGTCTCCCATCCTTGAGGTACTCGACCAACGGGCTTATCTAGGTTCGCTGACTGGTCGACGAAGCATCCAACTCCATGACCTCGCTCTGTTCGACACTTGGTTCATCCAAGATCTCAACCGGGACGGTTCTCCGTAGCTCAGTGTCGTACGCCACGACCAACCTTGCGAGTGAGTCAGCATTCGCATTCTCAGACCTTGGGTATGCCTGATTTCGAACTTATCGAATGACCCCAAGTATTGTTTTACCTTGGCCAAATAGGTGATCATGCGCTGCTCTTTGGCCTGATACGCTTCTGCTACATAGTTCACAACAAGATGAGAATTACTAATAATGATCAAGTTTGTTACCTCGAAAAGTTTGGCGATTCTCAGCCCTTCTAGCAATGCCTCATATTCTACTTCGTTGTTCGATGCGCGAAACATAAACCTTAAGGAATACTCGAACCACTCCCCGTCAGGGGATATCATAAGCAATCCTGCTCCGCATCCACGACTGTTAGAGGATCCATCGACGTACAGTTGCCAAGGGAGATCAGCGTCCTTCTGGAGTTTGACTAAACTTATCTCTTGCAATGGGGTCATTTCAGCTACGAAATCTGCTACAACTTGCCCTTTCATGGCGGTCAGAGGTCGAAACGAGATCGTACTCGCTGAGTTCCACCGCCCATTTCATCAGTCCTCCGGAAGTCTCTGGCTTTTGTAGAATCTGTCTCAATGGATAGTTAGTCAATACTACTATCTTATGAGGTTGAAAATATGGGCGGAGTCTCCATGCAGAAATTACTAAGGCCAAAGCAAACTTTTCTACCTGTGGATATCTGGACTCTGCTCCAACCCATGGATTTACTCGTGTAGTTGATAGGTGACTGTTGACTGTCTACTTCCTTTATCAGGACGAAACTTACTGTAGTGTCAGAAGTGGCTAAGTACAAGATGAGCTCCTCCCCCGACGTAAGCTTGGACAGTAACGGAGTTGAACTGAAGTATTTCTTCAGCGACTCAAACGCCTGTTCGCATTCATCTGTCCACTCGAAATTAGGTTTCTTATGCAAGAGCTTAAAAAATGGAAGACATTTATCGGTTGCTTTACTTACAAAGCGATTCAGTGTTGCGATCTTCCCATTCATACTTTGCAGTTGTTTCATGGTTTTTGGAGACTCGATCTCCAATATTGCTTGGATTTTGTCGGGGTTTGCCTCGATTCCTATTTTATTGACCATGAACCCTAGGAACTTCCCAGAAGTTACCCCGAAAGCACACTTGCTGGGATTCAACTTCATCTGGTACTTCCGTAATGTTGCGAACGCATCCGCCAAGTCGATCTGGTGTAGATTAGCCTGTCTACTCTTTACGAGCATGTCGTCGACGTAGACCTCCATGCTCCTGCCAATAAGATGAGAAAACATTCTATTAACTAGTCGTTGATATGTTGCCCGCGCGTTCTTTAACCGGAAGGGCATTACTTTGTTGCAATACAAGCCTCTGCTAGTAATAAAGGACGTCTTCTCCTAATCTGGAGCGTACATCCGTATTTGATTATACTCAGAATAGGCATCCATGAAATTGAGCATCTCGTGGCCTGCTGTCGCATCCACCAACTGGTCGATCCTAGGCAGTGAAAAGCTGTCCATTGGACATGCTTTGTTTAGATCGGTGAAATCTACGCACATTCGCCACTTCCCGTTAGCCTTTTTTACCAGTACTACATTGCAAAGCCATTAGGGATAATTGACTTCCCCAATGAACTTAGTCTCCAAGAGATCCTTAACCTGGTCGGTTATAACCTCATTCCGAGCGTGGTTGAAGGCCCTTCGCTTCTGTCTGACAGGCTTGGAGTCTCTGCGAACACTCAATCAATGTATAATCATCTTCGGATCTATCCCCGGCATATCATGTGTTTTCCACGTGAATACGTCGACATTCCTCTGTAGGAACTCGATGAGACTCGCCCTCTGATCTAGCGGTAGCTTAGTTCCGATACTCACACACTGCTCCGGTGATAGTAACGGTAGAGACTCCAACGTTTTGGGTGGTTCTCCTCATATGATTGTAGAAGGCTGCTCCATGTCGTCCCCTATTGCTTCTGGTTCAGTCGATGCCGGTGCCGAGACGTCAATATCCATCTCGGCTTTTCCTGCATCGCCAAACTGCTCTGGACATCCCTCTATTGTCGCCACCTCTTCTACTTCCCCATTCGATTCTCTCATCGCGTTGTGGTAACATTCCCAGGACATCCGTTGCTCTCCATGTACAACCCCTACTCCACTTGGAGTTAGGGATTTCAGCATCTGATGATAAGTCAAAGCTACAACCTTCATTGCATGTATGGTCGGACGTCCCAGGATGGCATTATAGGTCGAGTCATGGTTCACCACAAGGAATTCGACCATAGTCGTAATACATGTCGATCCGCCTCCAAACGTTACTAGTAACTCGATGCTTCCCTCGGGACATACCTTACATCCCCCAAACCCTACTAGGGGAGATATACTAACCTTGAGCCGATCTCGTCCTAACTTCATGGCGTCATAGGCGCTTAAGGACAACACGTCCGCAGAACTTCCTCCATCGACCAGGATGCGATTGACTTTGATGTTGGCAACCAGTAGAGAGATCACCAATGCATCGTTGTGAGGTTGATGTAACTTGATCGCTTCTCCTTCTGAAAAACTAACAACCTCATTAGATAAGGAAGTCAAACAAACCTCCCACTCAGCTGGCGGAGACCGGGAAGCCCGAGCATTCGCCTTTCTCTTTCTGTTTGAGTCACCTCCAGCTGATCCACCATGAATAGTTCGAATTTCCCGGGGAGGAGGTGATTCTTCCTCCTTATCGCCTGCCTCCTGTTGACTCAGCCTGGCCTCGCGTCAACCACTTGAGCTAACATATTCTTTCAATTGTCCTTTTTTGGATCAACGCTTCTATGGCTTCCTTCAGGTCATAGCAATCTGACGTAGAGTGTCCATGATCGCGGTGGAATAGACAATATTTGTCTTTATTCCTCCGGTGGGACCCTGCCTTCAGTTTAGCCGGCCACTTCAGAATGTTTTTATCACATACCTCTATCAGGATCCGTTCGATAGGGACACTCGTTGGGGTAAACCCCTCCTCACATATTTTTCGTTGACGTCGGACAACTCCTCGTTCTTTCGCTTTCGAGAGTCGCTTCGGTCTTCCTTCGGTCGACTCTTGTTTCTCTCGCGGTCCCTGCTCTGCTTTTCGTCTGGTGCACGCCTCGAGCAAAACAATTCTCCTACACTCATATACTTTTGAGCCCTGGTCAGTAACTCAACGTAAGTTGTTGGAGCTTTCTTACCTAACGACCAGAGAAATCTCTCGTCTCGCAGTCCGATTACAATCGCTGTTAGGGTTGCCCCATAAGTATACTCCTCGATTTGGAGGGCCTCGATGTTGAAACGGGATACATATTCCCTCAAAGTCTTTTTGTTGCCCTACTTAATGGTAAGGAGATGTGTTGTTGGTCGTCGTTGATCCCTACCGCTGAGGAACTGGGTCACAAAGGCTCGGGCCACCTCCTGGAAGGAAGCGATTGACTTCCTCTTAAGCTGTCTTAACCACTTCCGAGTTGGTCCTGTCAAGGTGAACGAGAACGCCGTACACTTGATCGCATCTCAGACTCCATGGAGTTCCATTCATGACTAAAATGTGTCAAGGTGCTCCACTGGATCTTTCGATCCATCGTAGGCCTTGATTGTCAGCAGCTTGAATTTCAGGGAGACTTCCTCGTGCATTATTTCGTCAGTAAAATGAGGGTCTACCTTGTCAACGAGATTTTACAAGTCCAGTCCGCCTTGATCTTGATCCTTCTTCATATCTCCGAGCTCATTTTGGATCCTCCCGCAGCTCTGTCGCCCAGGGTTGGCTTTCGGCCTCCAGCTCTTTCCGCTTCTAGTTGATCTATTCTCTTAGATCTGACCTCGTGTCAAGTCTCCTTGATCGGTCATCCCATCGACCTTGTTACTGCTTGACTTCAGATGCATGGTGGTTGCTATGTCCTCGACTTCCGCGAATAACCTGCGTCTTAACTTGGGACTCTCCCACTCGAGATACAGCCCTTTGTACCTCCGAATGATTGGATCGCCTATCATTGTCTCCTAACCGTAGCTTGTCATTAGGCTTGTGGGGTGGCACCCGAGACTCTCCCTGCCCTTCTTCCGTCGGGTCCTTACCCTTGGCCTGGTCTAGGATTAAAGGCAAGGATTTACGCGGTGTCGGAGCATGAATCTGTTCTTCGGGATGGACATCGTTGAGATTCTACGCGGGTCCATCTTTCAGAGCCTCCACGATTGGGTTCGGACGATTTAGTATCTCCAGAAATCTCGCGATGTTTTTGTCCAGGCCCCGGACCCGCTGCTCTAGCGCAGCGTACTGATCCGCCTCCACCGGTGCAGCACGCTGGTTAACCTCCTCAGGTTGGGCATTCTGCGTCCTAGCTGGAGTCCGGCGAGGGTGTCGGTCATTATCCGACCCCTCTCCGTCGTTCATCGGGTTGACTTGATTCAAGTGGTTACTCATCGTAAACAGTGCTAGGGTTTCACAACACGTGGCACTTTGCAAGAAAAACGTCCCCACGGATATAAATAAATCTTTTTAAGTTTAAATCTCAACCATGCAAGTTTTCCATTCCCTCTCTTTTCTATTCGGTAAAAGTAACCTATACCACCAAATACATTTATATGATAATCTAATGATTGATGAGAATACTATTGGTTTGACATGGTGGAATTAATTAAATCGACACGCTAATAAATTGTGCATTTGATCGAGAGATGCCAAACCTATAAGAAATTTTTCAAGACGCCCTCAAGAAGTTTCGATCATGTGGAGGCTTAAGATAGCAGATGGTGGAAATGATCCCTACAACTATTCTATGAACAACTTCGTAGGAAGGCAAATATGGAATTCGATCCAAGAGCTGGCACTCCTGTCGAGCGAGCTGAAGTTGAACGCCTTCGCAACGATTTCACCAAAAATCGTCTCAAGGGTTTTCCCATTGCCGACATGCTTTGGCGCATCCAGGTAATGGTCTATATATCTCATCACTTCCAACATTTTCAAGTTTTATTACATTTTTTTTTTCACTCTAGACAAAATCATAATACCGACCTTTTTAAATCTAAAATTTCCCAACATTTTTAGGTTAGTACTTCAAATCTTTATTTTTTTTTTAACTTTAGTCGTGAAGTATTAAATCATCAATCTTTTGTAATTAATAATTATGTGTATCCTTTTGTGTTTAGAGTTTGTGATGTATCCAACTGTCAACTTTTTGTACTTATGATTGAATTGACATTAACCTCACATATGAATATTTAGTGTAAATTGTACAATCCACTCCTAAAGTATGACAATTGTAATAATTGCCCCTATAAATTTCAATTGTAATAATTGCCCCTATAAATTTTAAAAACACGTAAAAACTTAATTGTTAAGGCCTCATTTGATAACTATTTAGTTTTTTATCTTTGATTTTTTAAAATTAAGCCTAAAAATACTACAACTACCAATGAATTTCTATGGTTTCTTATCTAATTTGTACCTATATTTTCAAAAACCATGGTAAAGAAGATATAGTATAATTTTGAAAAACAAAATAGTTATCAAATGTGCTCTAAACTTTTAAAAGTGAAACAATTGCATTCCTAAAAATATTTCAAATTAAACCTTAAAACTATCATAAATCTAAGAATTAGATTCGGTGTATTCTCTTTACTTTCTCCCTCCCCTCGCCATTTCCGTAGTATTGAGAATTATCACACTGAAGAAGACGTAGTATATTCTCATACCTTGGGAGAAGTGAAAATACCACCTATTTATACATGTGTAGATCATAGATAATCAAGAGAAATAACAAATAAAATTAACTATTTTAACTAAAGTTGTTTTAACAGCTCATTACTCCTAATACACCCCCTCAAGATGGAGCTAGAAGATTTTGAACGCCCATCTTGCTGAGTAGAAGATAAAATTGCTGAGTATGCAGAGGTTTTGTGAACAAATCTGCAAGGTGGTCAGTGGATCGAACTGGTAATAGCTTTACTATCCCATTGATAATCCGGTCACAAACGAAATGACAGTCATGCTCGATGTGCTTCGTTCGCTCATGGAAACTAGGATTTGTGGATATGTGAATAGCGGCTTTGTTATCACAAAACAAAAGAGCTAGAGAAGCGGAAATCACCTGTAGATCTTTAAGTGAATTTTGTAGCCAAACAATCTCACAGGTGGCTATAGCCAATGCCCTGTATTCAGCCTCGGCAGACGATCTAGAGATTGTTTGTCGTTTCTTTGATCTCCATGATACCAAGGATTTGCCAAGAAAGACACACATCCTGGTGACTAAGCATCGGGTATCCAAACACGCCCCCCAATCAGCATCAGAGAAGGCTATAAGTTGGAAGTTTTCCACTCTGGGAAGAAGAATACCTTGGCCTGGTGTTCCTTTTATGTACCGAGGAAGATGAAGAACAGCTGAGAGATGGTCTTAAGTTGGTTTGGCTAAGAACTGACTTACCTTGTGAACGACAAAGGTTATCTCAGGCCGTGATATGGTAAGATAGAGGAGCTTGCCTATCAAACATCTGCAGACAGAAGGATCTTGTAAGGGTGTTCCACTAGAAGAACATAGCTTTAGTTGAGGATCCATGGGTAGAGTCGTAGGCTTGGCTGCAAGTTAGGCAACATCTTCTAATAACTGTAGAGCATAGTTTCGTTGGGACATATACAACCCAGTTGAAGACCTCGCAAGTTCAAGTTCGAGGAAGTACTTCAGAGAACCAAGGTCTTTCAGTCGAAACTGGTCATTGAGTGTTGTCTTTAACTGTTGCACATCGTCTGAATTTGGTCCTGTGATGATAATGTCGTCAGCATAGACGATAAGAGCTAGGAACGTATGGCCTGAACCTTTGACAAAGAGAGAATAGTCGGTCTTCGACTAGTGGAAGCCTATTGAAACCAAAAAGGTTGAAAATTTGACAAACAATTGGCTAGAGGCTTGCTTGAGGTCGTAGATAGCTTTGTTGAGTTTGCAAACTAATTTTCTTCCTTGATTGTCTGTGCGAGGCTTATAGCCTAATGGCAATTCCATATACACTTCTTCAAACAATTCACTGTGTAGGAATGCGTTGTTAACATCTAATTGTAATCGAGGCCAATCCTTGGACATTGCAACTGTGAAGAGAGTGTTGACAGTTACTAGCTTAGAAACGGGAGAAAATGTTTCAAAATAGTCAAGTCCTTCTTGGTGAGTGTAGCCCTTTGAATGGAAGGAGAATCCCACGCAGCGGAAGAGAATTGAATCGTCGTAGTGAAAATTGTGCAACTAGATTTCATTAAGATTAATCTAACACTTACATCTAGGCTAAACACGCAATTAATGAAAAGAAAAATATAGCAAGTAGAACTACTTACTTGTTGAAGACAATTCTTCACTGTTCCTTCCTTCGATCAGGAACACTTCGCGAAATCTCGATCTCAACGAATTTGATCTATTCTCACGAACAAGAACACAAACACAACCAATCAGAGTCTCTGTTGTTCTTCTTTTGGAAAGAAGGAAGTTTGGGGAAACTTTGTTTTGATTTAGAGAAGAGAAATGATAGAGAGAAAATTGAGAGAGATAGTTCTCTTCTTTTGGTGAGATATCCAAAAATGAGAGATTTTCTTACTTCACTTCTTGCAAGAAGGGTTTAAATAATGGAGAGAACATGAAGTTAAATCTCCATATTATTACCATTTTACCACAACCATAGGTTATGCAAATCACATTTTCATAATTGTGGATTTTTTAAATTGAATCATATCCAATTTAATTTCTCTCAATTAAGTTCTCCAATTAGCCCTAATTCAACAATTAGGCTAACCTATAGTTTATTATGAATCTCATTCACATTAAACTATATATTATATCATTCATATCCATATAAATGACATAAATGCCTCTAAATGAAATTAAAAAATTTAATTTTACACCAAAACATTAACCCTTCTTTTAACCCAGTTTGAGCCAACCGATGGACCTAATAGACCTACAGTGACGAGCACCAATGATACGAGAGTAACCTATCAAACTCTTTAACCCAGTTAATCAACATTCATTAGTTACTGTAACACTCCCCTATAGCCCTTAGTTGCACTCCCGTCAGTGCAGAATATTACGTGTCCACTGATATAACCAATGCCCTTTACCGTTTTACCCCTATGTCTACTTCTTGTTCCTTATGTCCCCACTGCTTCTCTAATGAACAACAACGTTGCTATGCTCCAACCATACACAACAACTCTCTCGTGCCAGTGAGAGAGTGGGCGCCCGTTGTCTAAGCCCTGGAGACAACACTTAAGGGAACAACCCCTCTAGTTTCCCTAAAGGCAGGAACAAGTGAATTCCATCTCGCGTAGTTAAGTTTCCAGCTACCTACTTGGTCCAGTCCCTGAGAAGATAGGCATATTTGGCGAGTAACTGTGACCACCCTCACCCGTACTAGTCAATGGACAGACTCCCGCAGACAGGAGTCCGTAACACGCTGAAGATTCAGGTCGAGTCACTAATGGTCATCTAGGAAGTTATTAGTCCTTACTGTCAACGGTGCTACATCAGGAGGTCTAATAATTCAAGGTCCAGTCTTTTACAATCTCATTGTATAGGATGCCCCCACTCGCATGTCAACCACATGAACGAGTCAGATCACCTCGTTTGTATCTTAATACAAAGTGAGTCGCATCCACAGTGTATCCAGCATTAGGTCTCCAACCTATCCATATACTGTAGACCGTCCGGGTCATTTACTCGAACGTGATCCTCCCTGTGTGTCCACTACACACCGTTCAAGTTCTAGTTCTCTCAGATATTTAATGACCCTGGAGCTTAGTTTATTGGTCAAAGTTATATAAAATGCGAGACACAAAATTAAGAAATGAATAACACTTTATTAATTTCAAACAATAATTTATAAACACGAGATTAGGACAAATATCCGAACAAACTCCCACTTGGACTAAGCTAGTAGAGAAAATACATTTCTGAAATGTACATAAATTACAACGAAGTAATACAAATAAACTAGGGCATTGAATACTCGTTTACATATCTCTCCCTTGCCCTAGTCTGGTAGTACTCGAAGACCTAGACTCTCTAGGTGACCCGCAAACACCTTAGCCGTGAGGGGCCTTGTAAATGGATCAGCTACGTTGTGCTCCGACGCTATCTGCGTGACTGTCACGTCGTCGCGGTGTAAAATCTCCCGTATCAGATGATACTTTCGTTCAATGTGTTTGCCTCTCTTATGGCTCTGAGACTCCCTGGAGTTGGTTACTGCACCACTGTTGTCACAAAACATTGTGATCGGCAAGTTCATATTTGGAACAACTTCCAAATCTGTCATGAACTTCCTGAGCCAAACAACTTCCTTTGCAGCTTCACAAGCCGCAACGTATTCTGCTTCCATAGTGGAATCGGCAATGCATCCCTGCTTGATGCTTCGCCATACTACAGCTCCTCCATTAAGAATGAAGGTTGACCCCGAAGTGGATTTCCTAGAATCCTTATTGGTCGGAAAGTCAAAATCCATGTATCCCGTAAGGATCAAATCCCCACCGGCATACACTAAGAAGTAGTTCCTTGTTCTCCTAAGATACTCGACGATTTCCTTTACGACTGTCCAGTGATCTAATCCTAGATTGGATTGATACCTACTGACAATCCCTACAGCATAACAGATGTCGGGCCTAGTACACTGCATGATATACATAAGGCTCCCTACAGCTGAAGCATAGGGTATCCGTCTCTGATCCTTTGTCAGGTGAACCCCGTGCCTGAAAGGCAACAAGCCCTTCTTGGAGTTCTGTATCTTATATCTAGACAACATCTTGTCAACATAAGACACTTGAGACATGGCCAGCGTTCTGTTCTTCCGGTTCCAGACTATCTAGATACCTAGAACATACTGAGCTTCTCCCAAATCTTTAATTTGGAATTGCGAAGCTAGCAATTTTTTAACGTTAGTAAAAAATTCTACCTCATTCCCAATGAGAAGAATATCATCCACATATAATATCAGAAATGCGACAGTTTTGTCAACGATTTTCTTATATACACAAGACTCGTCAACATTCTGATCGAAGCTATAAGATTTGATTGCCTCATCAAACCTTATACTCCAAGACCTTGAGGCTTGTTTCAATCCATAAATAGACCTATGAAGTCGGGAAACCTTTTGCTCTTGGCCTTGGGCAATGAACCCTTTGGGTTGGTCCATGTAGATTGTTTCTTCGAGGTTGTCATTCAGAAAGGCGGTCTTGACATCCATCTGCCATACCTCGAAGTCATAATACGCGGCAATTGCCAGAAGAATCCTAATCGACTTTACCATGGCAACAGGTGAAAAGGTTTCCTCATTGTCAACCCCTTCGACCTAGGTAAAACACTTTGCCACCAGTCGTGTTTTGAAGGTCTGCACCTTCCCATCTACGCCACGTTTATGCTTGTAGATCCATTTGCAACCTATAGGTTTTACCCCATCAGGTTGATCCACAAGCTCCGAGACAGAATTGAAGTACATCGACTCCATTTCTTGGTCCATGACTTTGATCCATTCGTCCTTGTCAACATAAGCCATTGCCTGATCATAGGTCAATGGATCCTCGCAGTCATCATCAGGACTAACGACAGGGGTTTAAGCTAAACCCATGTAACGTTCAGGCTGTCTCACAGCCCTCCCACTACGTCGAGGCATTCCCAACTCTTAGGAACAGACTTGACTTGACGTGCTAGGATCAACAACACTTGTCGACATACTAGCCCCATCAGCAACTCTTGTTGATGTACTGTCCATTTCGTTTAACACGATTTTGCTCCTAGGCAAATGATCCCTGATATGGGCTTCCTCAAGAAAAGTGGCGTTTTTCGACCCAAGTACCCTATTATTCTTAGGATCGTAAAATTGACCACCTCTATCTCTTTTGGGTAACATACAAATAGGCATAATTTTGAATGGGTTTCCAGTTTCTTCGGGTTTAACACCAACACATGGGTCGAGCATCCCCAAATTCTGAAATGGTGTAAACTACCTTTACGGTCATTCCAGAGTTTGAAAGGTATTTCACAAACACTCTTCGACGGAACGTTATTCAAAATATAAACCGTAGTCTCCACTGCATAACCCCAAAAAGAATCAGGGAGACGAGCATAGCTCATCATCGACCAAACCATGTCCAACAGGGTTCTGTTTCTCCTCTCCGATACACCATTATGTTGTTGCATACCAGGTGCTGAGAGTTGGGACGTAATTCTGTGTTCTATCATATAGTCCTGGAATTCAGTGTCCATATACTCTCCACCTCGATCCGATCGAAGTGTTTTTATGGTTTTACCTAACAGGTTCTCAACCTCAGTCTTGTACTCCTTGAACTTTTCAAGAGTTTCAGACTTCCTATGCATTAGGTAAATATACCCATACCTCGAATAATCATCAATGAAAGAAATGAAGTATTCGTAACCAACTCGTGCTTTAACATTCATCGGACTACAGAGGTTAGAATGTATAAGCTGAAAGGGCTCCTTCGCTCTATATCCTTTTCCAATAAAAGGACGTTTGGTCATTTTGCCTTTAAGGCATGACTCACACACCGGTAAAGAGTTTTCTTCCAATTGACTTAAAAGTCCACTCTTCACTAGTCTCTCGATCCGATTGAGATTAATGTGGCCCAACCTTAGATGCCAACAATGGGCATTTTCTTTAGCAGAAACCTTAACTCTCTTAGTTCGCGTTTCTGCAGTTTTAAACAATTCAGTATTCAAAACGCTTTTGATCGAATTAGGCTTTAAAACATACAAGTTAGACTTAAGTGAAATAGAACAAATAAGATTACCATTTCTGGAAATAAATGCCTTATTACCATCAAATGAAACGGATATACATTGTTCTAATAAGCAGGAAATAGAAACAAGGTTTCTAGTGAACCTTGGAACTATGTACATATTGCCCAACAATCAAATATTCCTGCCAAAATGGAGCTTCACTTTGCTGATCTCTGCAGTAGAGACTATCTCCCCGGATCCAACCCGTAGAGTCACCTCACCCTCTCTCAACGACTGTCAGGAATCAATTCCCTGAAAATAAGAATAAACGTGGTTAGTGGCACCCGACTCTAAAATCCAGGCAGAGTCACTACTCTCCACTAAACATGTTTTAGTAACCAGTAAATCGCATTTACCTTGATTCTTCCTCTCGGCAAGGAACTTGGGACAGTTTCGCTTCTAGTGGTCACCCCCATTGCAGTGGAAACACTTTCCTTTCTCTGCAACTTCCTTGAACTTCTTGCCCTTTTGGGCAGCAGCTCGGTCAGCTTTACCCCTATTCATAATCTTCTTCCCTTTTCGGCGTGAAGGAGCAACAGGTTTTGTCCCAGAGGTCGAACCCCTGTGATAAGACCTATAGGCAACCTTTGCCTCAGATTCCGGTGCCCTGATCCTCATCAAGGATTGGAAATTTTGTAGCTCATTAAGGAGGGTTGTCAGTGTGTAGCTAATGTTTTTCATAACAGCGTTGCTACGAAACTGAAGGAACCTCTTCGGAAGAGTCTCCAGAATAAAGTTAACCTAGCTCGACTCGTCGATCGAAGCACCGTTCATCTCAGCCAGATTAAATTGGGTCATCATGTTTAGAACATGTTCACGGACAGACAACCCCTCTTTCATCCGTGCATTGAAGACGTGTTTGAGTGAATCGTGACTGACCTGAAAGGACTGTTGTCCAAACATATCTTGCAACGCATCCATGATCTCCTTGGTGGTGACCATCAATTCATGCTTCTTTACCAAAACTTCAGATAAGCTGGCAATGATGTAGACCTTGGCCTTTTCATTGGACCTGATCCATCGATCGTAAGCATCACGAACACTTCGTGATGCAGTCGAGCTCGACAATTAAGGACATTCCTCAGTAAGCACGAACTTCAGGTCGTCAGTTACTAAGATCGTGTTGATATTATTCTTCCAAGCTTGGAACTTATCTCCCACTGATTTGTCGGAAGCTAATAAACCTATTATTGAGTTAGACATGATTTTAGCTGAAAAAATCAAATAAATTTTGTGTCATTCTCGCATAAACTTTTGAAAACCAATAAAGTTTTAGCAAAACTTAATCCTATGATCCCTAGGTCATATAAAATTTGCAATGATATCCTAAAGGTTTAGAATGACTGCCACCGAAGGGTGAACAAAAACACTTCTCCTCTAGGACGAGACTTTATCGACCAGACCCTAATCCCAGAATAACTCTTATTCCATTTGGCGTCCAGTTACCATTATTTGGTCGAATTAATTAAAACTTAACGAATTCTGTGAGTGTCACCCTCAATCTTTAAGTTTCCAAGCATCCGTCCAAACAATAGCCACCGAAGGGTGAACAACGAAGGAAAACCAACAAGGAAATCAGATCCCTTTCGAAATTCACGGTGTTCCGACTCCCATGATCAAGGCCGTCCGAAGGGATAGTCTGGTCCAGGCCAAACTAGCAGGCGGATCATAGGGGTCTCACGGTGTGAATCGAATGAAGAGACCGTGGGTCCCGTTTTCACAGGTCCCGCTGCCACTCACTATAAGTACTCTCTCCATCCACGTTGATATTGACCCATCCAAATGTCATCCGGAGGGGGACGATCCCATTTGCACCACGAGGCCGAGTATGGATCTCACGGTGCGGACTTAACGGAGATTTGTGGTCGAAATTTAAATGTATCTTATACACTATATTTCCTCCCACTCAGCACTTTATAAATTTCGGGATTGACCTAGATAAGCCGGCTAAAATTTACCTAAGTCTACCAATACAACTCTTATATGGTATTTAGCCTATGTTTATAATAACATTAATACTTAGGACTATGTGAGTAAATTAAAACACTTTTAATTAACGACACTCACGATAAGTATAATCTAAGAATCTCCAGACTGAATTCACTCCCAGGTCGGTTTCTAGGTAGGGGTGTTCCGCAAGCGTCAAATTAAATACCCCAGCCTTAGACAAAACCTTCCTTAGACAGAGTTACTAATCAGGTCACCATTCATAGACTATACTTTGATTTCCTAATTCTAATCTTATTAGAACTTTTAAACCTAAGTCTAATTATTCAAGTTCTAAACACTTTAAAACTAATAATTAACTTAGGTTGCATGGATTTCTATGTTATAGTGCTTGATCATTCATCACATGAATAATTACATACTATAACAAAATAATTCATCACATGAATATAAATGCATGAGCATACTTTAATCTAAAAAATATAACACTTATATTAATCAAATTAAAACATGCATTTAATTACATTATAACTCTTATAATATAATCTATCATGCAAACTATATATTATAACTATTATAATATAATTGATGCATGAAATGTTTAACCTAAGGTGAGATTTTAAATCTATATGACATACAATATGCACATAGAATTTAATTAAATCATCAATCTCATGCATAAAATAATTAAACAGTAAAAATGGGCCAGTTTTGGCACATAGGGGCATATTATTTAATTAAATAACATTTATATTAATATTATTTAATAAAATAAATAAATAAATAAATAAATAATTACATTTTAAAAATTAATATTAAATAAAATTTTGAAAAAAATTGCCCACTACACGCTATCAACCGCCCACGTCTCGCGAATAGGAAGCTGCAACCGCTCCCACTACGCGTGCGGCGTTGCAATGCCGTGGACAGCGTTACAATGCTACAGCTTCCAACGTCAAGGTCAGCGTGCTCCACGCCGTGGCGTTGCAACGCTGCTCTACAGCAGGGCCTCCGTCCGCAAGAATGGCGTTGGGACGCCGATGAACAGCTTTTCAACACCATCGACAGAACAACTTCTTCATTTGTTGTTCTTCGTCGTTTTTCGCTCATTTCCGCTCCGATTTCTTCACAACAACTCTTGCCACGAACGACTCGGACTTACAAACTCGATTTATAACAAAATGCCCAAAAACAACGGGCCCTTACATTGATCTCATCAACATAAAAAAATTGTATATCTAAAAGTGCCAAAATCGAAATTATCCATTATGAAAACCAACAATTTATCACACAAATTAAAGCATATACCCACCTAATTTTAACGAAAAAATAGTTCACAAAATTGAACCAACGATTGGCTCTGATGCCAATTGAAGGGAATGAGAATCCCACGTAACGGAAGATGATTGAATCGTCGTAGTGAAAATTGTGCAACTAGATTTCATTAAAATTAATCTAACAGTTAGATCTAGGCTAAACACGCAATTAAAGGAAAGAAAAATACAACAAGTAGAACTACTTACTTGTTGAAGACAATTCTTCATTGTTCCTTCCTTTGATCACGAACACTTCGCCAAACCTCGATCTCAACGAACTTGATCTCTTCTCACGAACAAGAACACAAACACAACAAATCGGAGTCTCGGTTGTTCTTCTTTTGGAAAGAAGGAAGTTTGTGGGAACTTTGTTTTGATTTAGAGAAGAGAAATGCTAGAGAGAGAATTAAGAGATATAGTTCTCTTCTTTTGGTGAGATTTCCAAAAATGAGAGATTTCCTTACTTCCCTTCTTGCAAGAATGGTTTAAATAATGGAGAGAACATGGAGTTAAAATCTCCATATTATTACCATTTTACCACAACCATAGGTTATGCAATTCATATTTGCATAACCATATTATATAAGATATCTCATATCTCATTATACAAATCACATTTGCATAATTGTGGATTAATTAAATTGAATCATATCCAATTTAATTTCTCTCAATTAATTTCTCCAATTAGCCCTAATTGAACAATTAGGCTAACCTATAGTTTATTATGAATCTCATTCACATTAAACTATATATTATATCATTCATATCTCATATAAATGACATAAATGCCTCTAAATGAAATTAAACACTTTAATTCACACCAAAACATTAACCCTTCTTTTAACCCAGTTTGAGCCAACCGATGGACCTAATGGACCTACAGTGACGAGCTCCAATGATACGAGATTAACCTATCAAACTATTTGACCCAGTTAATCACCATTCATTAGCTACGTTAACACTCCCCTATAGCCCGTAGCTGCACTCCCGTCAGTGCAGAATATGACGTGTCCATTGACATAACCAATGCCCATAAGTCGACCCTTCACAGGTTGTTCATAGACACGACTAGGTCAAATTACCGTTTTACCCCTGTGTCTACTTCTTGTACCTTAAGTCCCCACTACTCCTCTAATGAACAACAACGTTGCTATGGTCCAACCATACACAACAACTCTCTCGTGCTAGTGAGATAGTGGGCGCCCGTTGTCCAAGCCCTGGAGACAATACTTAAGGGAACAACCCTCTAGTTTCCCTAAAGGCGGGAACGAGTGAATTCCATCTCGCGTAGTTAAGTTCCCAGCTCCCTACTTGGTTTTGTCCCTGAGAAGATAGGTATATTAGGCGAGTAACTGTGACCACCCTCACCCGTACTAGTCAAAGGACAAGCTCCCGCAGGCAGGAGTCCGTAACACGCTCAGGATTCAGGTCGAGTCACTAATGGTCATCTATGAAGTTATTAGTCCTTACTGTCAACGGTGTTACATTAGTATGTCTAATAATTCACGGTCCGGTCTTGTTCAATCTCATTGTACAGGATGCCTTCACTCGCATGTCAACCACATGAACGAGTTAGATCACTTCGGTTGTATCTTAATACAAAGTGGACTGCATCCACAGTGTATCAAGGATTAGGTGTCCAACCCTATCCATATACGGTAGACCATTCGGGTCATTTACTCGAACGTGATCCTCATTGTGTGTCGACTACACACCGTTCAAGTTCTAGTTCTCTCAAATATTTAATGACCTTGGAGCTTAGTTTATTGGTCAAAGTTATATAAAATGCGAGACACAAAATTAAGAAATGAATAACACTTTATTAATTTCAAACAGTAATTTACAATCACGAGATTAGGACAAAAATCCCAAAACCCTTGGCAACAAGTCGAGCCTTGTATCGCTCGATGGTACCATCAGATTTGTGCTTGATTTTATAGATCCATCGACAACCAACTGTGTTCTTTCCATTTGGTAGAGTAGTGATCGTCCATGTGTGATTAAGCTCCATTGTGTTGATCTCTCCAGCCATAGCTTCACGCCAGTCTTGGACTACTACAGCCTCATGATAATAAGTAGGTTCCTTGTGTGCAAAAATATTGAGAGTCAGATGTTTGTACAAAGGAGATAACCTGGAATAAGAAAGAAAGTGACCAATGGGATATCTGGTAGTGCTTGTGGGCAGAGGGCTCGATTGTAGTAGACTACAATGGTAGTTTTGTAGATAGGAAGGCTTCTTGGTTTATCTTGTGGACTTTATTTAGCCAGTGGGTGCCATGGACGTCTTTGAAGGAAAAGTAGAAGCACAAGTTGTACTTTCAGTAGAAGCTATGTTGCTGTCATCCGGAGGCTCATGATTAACTGGTAGTAGCAAAGAAAAACCAGCCAGAAAATCTGATGTAGGCACCTGTGTGGTCAAAGACTGAAAGGGAAAAACCTCTTCATGGAAGATCACATCCCTGGAGTTAAAAACTTCGCGCTGAGCAAGATCATAAAGCTTGTAAGCTTTCATCCCAACTGGGTAGCCAATGAAGACCGAAGCAATGGCTCTTGGTTGAAACTTGGTCCTGTTATGAGACAAGGAGGCCGCAAAGCAAAGACAACAAAAAACTCGCATTGATTTATAATCTAGTAGGCGATTGTGTAATACCTGAAATGGAGATTTCCATGACAAAAGAGGAGAGGGAGTTCTATTGATAAGATAAACTGCTGATAAAACACAGTTACTCCAAAAGGATAGGGGCACGCGGGATTGAAAGTACAGGGCCCTAGCCACATTGAGGATGTGTTGGTGTTTTCTTTCAACAACAAAATTCTGCTGAGGACAACCAACACATGAGAACTGGTGAAGAACACCTTTATCCTTGAAAAACGATTCCATGATCAACTCAGGTGCATTGTCAGATCTGAACTGTTTAATAGACTTCCAAAATTGAGTTTCAACTAATTTGAAAAATTGTGGTATTATAGTGATGACTTCAGACTTTTATTTTGACATAAAAACCCAAGTAAAACGAGTTGAATCATCAAAAAGTATGAGGAAATAAGAATGACCAGAATGTGACACATTAGAGAATGGACCCCAAATGTCAGCATGTTTTATATCAAATGAACTTCCAGACAAGTTGTTATTTGAATTAAAAGACAAATGCTTCTGCTTAGCTAAAGGGCATACTGTACATGGAGACTTGATGGAACGTGAGACAGAATCTAAAGACAAGATAGACTTTAAGGGAGTTAACCGACAGTAAGATGGATGCCTAAGTCGATGATGCTAGAGAGATGCTTTATCAATTACAGCTGCACATACGCTCTGCGGCTTATCCAGAGGAGAAACTTGATTGAGTAGATATAAACCACGGGACAAACTAGCCCTGCCAATCATTTTCAAAGTGAACTTGTCCTGGAGAATACACTCGTTAGCAAGAAATAGAGTTGTAATTGGAAATTCCTTCGTTAGTGCACTAACGGAAATAAGGTTGAATTTGAACTCTGGTATATACAGGACACCATGAAGAATCATAGAAGCATTTATGTAGACTGTGCCAGCAAATTTATCGACAAAAGACTGACTATCCGGTAATGTAACAGTAGTCGAGCAAGGTACTAAAGAAGAAAAAAGATCCCGAGAACAGCAAATATGGGCAGAAGCGCCCGAATCCACAATCCACTGATACATAGAGAGCATACCTACTACATGAGATACCGAGGGACTAGTCGCTTCATTTGTGAGTGCAAGTTGAGTTTGAAGCTGATTTAAGAGAGCCTGACACTACAACAACGCTTTACGTGTTCGGGATCAAGCTTCACCAACTTGGGTGCTGACTGAGTTTGTTGTGTTATTTGCAGAACAAGACGAATTAGATTGTGGAGGCAATTGTTGTTGTCTGGATCGGTACCCTGGAGGGTAACCATGTATCTTGTAACACATATCCACCGTGTGTCCCTGAAAGAACCTTGAGTGACGGCCATTGCTACTGCCGGTGGTGCAGAGGTGGTGTAATGATTAATAGATCTCTGTTGTTCTTGCTGAAGAAGCAAGGAAAAAGCTTTGTTTAGTGACGGAAGAGGTTTCATAAGGAGAAGATGAGCTCGAGCCTAAGAGAAAGATTCATTAAGGCCCATTAAGAAATCCATAAGATACTCGATTTGGGCAAATTTCGCTAGGTCACGAACTCCTCCACATGTGCAAGATCCACAGGTACATCCAGCTCGATAAGTGTTGAATTGATCATTGAGCGTCTTAATCTTTGTGAAATACATGCTCACAGAGTCTTGATTCTGGGCAAGAGTCGCTCGCAAGATCGCGCCTAATCTGAAAGATTCTTGGAGCATTCTTACGCTGGAATCTTTTTTTGAGGTCACACCAAATCTCTTGCGCTGAGTTAGAAAAAAGAATACTCGCAGAGATCAGTTTTGAAACAGAGTTCAAAATCCATGCAATTACTACATTGTTGCTCTGAATCCATGCAGGAAGAAGACCATCGGAGGGTCGAGGAAGTGAACCATCGATAAACCCAAGTTTATTTCGTACAGACAAGGCAATAACCATGGCCCGACTCCAAGACATGTAATTATCTTCGGTAAGAAGCTCGGTGACTAACACAAGATTGGTATTGTCTTGATGATGCAGAAAGTAAGGACTCGGATAAGCTTCATTCGGATTATGAGGGGAAGAAGACGAGGTACTAGTGTGATTGAAATCAACCATCAAGGAAAACCTAAACTTCATTCACATCATCGAAAACCTCTTCCTTCCCTCTCTCTCTATATATAGAGTATACACACACCATTTTTAATGGCCAAGTTGTGATTAATAAAAGTAATTAAACTCTGATCCTGTTTAATAAAAAACACCAAGTTGCAGGTGCAGCCAAGCACCACCATTCCATGACAATATTACAGAATATTTAGCTATAAAAAGGCAAATCCCTCTCCTAAAACATCTCCATTCCCTTCATCGGAGTAATTCTTTTACAAATTATGAAATACTTCACATCGAATCAAACTGTCCGTGAATTATTGATCAATATACAATGTTGGATAAAAAAAAGCATCATACTACTATAGCAGGAATAAACAAGAAAGCAACAAAATAAGAAACAGAGGAATTTTACATGTAAAAACTCCAAATTCGGAGAAAAAACCACAAACAAAAAGAAATTCCATTATGTGAAAAGTTGTTACAATCACGTAGAATTCTCTTCCCGATCCCAATTACAAAAACACACTCCCAAAACTTTATATTGCTCACACCCTTGAGGAAATTTAATTGGAGCTAGTACACCAAGCATAAAATGTTTCTAACTTGGATGCTTTGAAACCAAAACGATAATGTAACGCCCCTACTTTTCTATGACTAAACTCTTAGGGACATTACTACACATGCATGCATTTATAGGCCAACATAGATAAAACGATCTTTAAATCTCCAATGCAAATAATTTGTCTTTAGGGATCCCAAGAAAAACATTCAAAACAGATAAAAGGAGCAGTTTTAAACATGGCCAATTGAAATTCGGTAAAGTAAATTTAAACTTCAAAACATAAAGGGACAACATCAGTTATAAAAGAAATGTGCGGAAAACATGTCTATTCCCATGGTTATAGCAACGCGCCTCCGTCACTCGCCCTGCACGTCCTTGGCCTTACCTCAAAAAACATTTTTAAAGAAAGGGTGAGTATTGCAAAACAATACCAGTAAGTGACCTCGCTACAGAGGTTTGGGATATGCATACACATACAATCATGACTTTTAAACTTGTTCGAAATGTACATATCACGGGACCTAAAACTTTCTCATATCGTCGTGTCTTTAATCCATGACTTCCTTTTTATTTAAGTGGCCGATTGGTCATCCCGAGTCATTTCGTTTTGCGTCCCTCACGCATACACTGTAATCATTTGAGTCCTCACGGACCCTCAGATAAATTGAGTCCCTCACAGACCCCTGTAATTTGACCCATAGGGTCTCTAATGCATGTTTGACCATGCACATAATGCACTCAGGAGACCAATGTCCACATTTTTCATCAAATCATTTCATGACATACATAACATGCATGAGGTCCCATCATTCAACATAACTATAGTGTACATGCCACAACCATTATCATTGATATGCAAATCATGACTTTCCACATCGATAGGGTGTAATACTCACAGCGTATATAATCATGCAATATTCTCATAGATAATACTGTAATATCCTCACATGAAATACTGGAATATTCTTACATAAAATACAAAGATATTCTCGCATAAAATACTAGATTATACTCACATAAAATATTGAGATATCTTCACATAGAATATCAAGGCATTCTCACATAAAATCTTGGAATATTCTCGTGTAAAATCATTAAATCTTTTTAAGTAAAATAACGTACCAATTTCACATAAAATATTGAAATTCGTTTTCTTTAATCCCATTTAAAAACGATTCGGCACAAGGTCCCTTACCTTAGTTCCGATTTCGCTCCGAAACCTAACCCGAGCTCCTTGAGTACTCTTCTTTTAGTGGAACCTGATCCACACAATAACTCGAAATTATTCTCCAAGCATTCACTAAATCCATACTCGTAAAGGTATCTAATTTACGTTCTTAAGGTTTCATGCCCCGCTTACCTCAAGTTCAGCGCGAAGACTTAATGTTCCTTAGTTCGTCTTGACGTTTGACCTACAATTCCGCTCCAAGCTTGGTCCCTACAAGTTGCATTCGAACGGTAGCTTAAGCTCTCAATTAACGCATAGGTAATCAATAGGTCACGAATAATTCTCTTTCAATTTCGATACTTAACAAGATTGCTCACCGGGCTGCGATCTCAGCGGCTGTAAAGTAGCGTTGGCCGGCGTTGCAAAGCTCGACGGCAGCAGGGGACAGCGTGCGTAAGAGTCTCGGCGGCGGCGCAGATCAAACAGCGGCAGCGGCTGGAAAATTGCGTGAAATCCGACGAGAACCTGCGGCTGGATTGGGCGTGACTGGCGGTCCGGCGCTGCAAAACTTCGACGGCAGCTCCACGTTCGGTCTCCGGCGCACTCAGACGCGAGCACTTCCAAGAGACGGCTTCCAAGGCGTGACTTCAACGTACGACTGTGGCTCTTCGGACGGCTGGAGTCTCTGATCGTGGCTTGCCGGTGCTTCTTCGTTCAAGAGCTGCAGACGAGGCGGCTGGGGGACTCCTCGGACGGCTGGCTGGACGAGGGCGCAAGCTTTGCAAGCGGCGGTTTCACGAGTGGTTTTGTGGTCGGACGTGCAAGACGTGGGTCTAACGGGAAGTGCGTGCTCGGAGCTTCAGCGGCGAGGTGTTGAACACTTGCTTGACGGCGAGTTTTTTTTTTTCGTGGTGGCCGGTGGAAGAGTTCAGCAAAAGAAAAGGAGGGGCTTGCTACGGCTAGGGCAAAGAGAAGATGAAGAAGATGATGATGGGGCTAGGGTTAGGGTTTCCTTTGCATTTGCAATAAAAAGGAGGTTAAATACTAACAATTAGGTCAAAATTCGAGTGTCAAATATCACCCTCATTTAGGCCTTAATAACCAAAGTGCCATTGTTATTTCCTTTTCTTTTAAATGAAATAAATAGATGTCTAAGGAGAATATTTCGCTTTAAGCTAACAAAATCAAAGACTCATTAATACCGAGCTTGATGAAATTTACTAGTCCAACTAGACGCACACAGGTTGATAGAACGTTAAATGAAATAAATAACTAGTACCTGTGGTTGTGGTCGTCACAGATAACTTCCTTCGAAACAAAAACCATAGGTTCCTTTTATAATTTCGATGTGGCAAAATTTTCACTTCTCATATATTCCCAAAAACCCTACAAATTACACCTTAGCAAGATATTTGAAGAATCCACAATTCTTGTTGCATCATTGTCTTTACTGATAATCATAATCCTCAACTCAAAGAACTATTACCTACTTCACCATAAAAGTAAACCACTTGGAATGCCACCTTCCAAGACTTTTTTTTTCGTCACATGTCAATAATCCCTGCTGATATTTATGGTGCAACTTCCACCTACTTGGCTCACCTGGAAGTTCATCAGCCATCGACACACCTTGCATAACCGCCAAGTTAATGCCCATGTGCAAACCTGTAGAACCGCTAACATCACATCCACTAACATGGCAAAGCGGACATACAATGAGAATAAATTCTATCTTCCTTCAAAAGCATTCCGAGAGAGACCACGTTAGCATCCGAACCAGTGCCTTTTGGCAAACTTGCTCTATTAGGACAATTCTTTTTCATGTGTCCAGACTGTCTGCATTCCCAGCAACCTTTCTTTTGCACAAAGTTTTTCTTCTTCTTCCAATACTAGACAATCATGTTGAACTTCTTAGAACCTCTGCAGGAATCACCACTGGACTTCGTTGGAACACCATCACCGCTTAACTTTTTAGGAACATCACAACTCGATCTTCCCTTCAAAGCCTTGTGTAACCTGGGGATTGTATCAAAGACATCTTTCACTTGCACTTGCCACAAGTCAAAGTTCATCCTTCTATCAAATTTCTCAACGTCAATCTTTACTGGACTCATAAAGCTTGACATATTTGCTTCACTTCTAGCGAATCTTTAAATACTGAACAACCACACTATTCACAATACCAGCTATAGTCTTTTTCAATAAATCCTTTCTGATGTGGAAGCTCAAACAATACTGCAACCACAGAGCATACTCAGAAACTCCAGAAACTATGAACCTAAAGCTCTGATACCACTTGTTGGGAAACAAACTCCACTACTATTGAAGAAATAAGTAGAAATAACTGAAAAACTAAAAGAAAGTAACAAAATAAAGAAACGCAAGAATTTACGTGGAAAAGCTCCAAACTCGGAGAAAAAAACCACGAACAGAAAGAAATTCCACTATATGAAAAATTGTTACAATCACATAGAATTATCTCCTCGAACCCAATTACAAAAACACTCTTCCAAAGTTTTATACCATTCACACCCTTGAGGGAATTTAACTAGAGCTAGTACACCAAGCCTAAAGTGTTTCTAACTGGGATGCTTTGAAACCAAAACCATATGTTCCTTTTATATATAGTACCAGGAGTCCATCACTTCTTTACACCTTTTCGATGTGGGACAATTTTCACTTCTCATATATTGCCACAAACCCTACATACAATTCACTCAAACTTCTCCGCTGGTGAGATCAGTCCACCATGGCCATCACTGTCGCGAGAGTGGAATGGCAAGAGAGAAGGGAGAGAGATGGAGAAAGTAGAGCGAAAGGGGAATGAAGAGAGAGAATGTACAATGGATCCAATATTTACATTTAATGATAGTGTGAGGATTTTTAATTTTTACATTTATTTTGGCTCTCTTTAATAACCATTTGATTTTTTATTTTTTGTTCTTGAAAATTGTGCTTGTTTTCTCATTATTTGGGAAATTTTTATAGATGGTAAAATATTATATAGCAATTGTAGAAGTGTCATTCATATATTGGATTTGCAAATAAAGCAAAACCTCAGGTCCAACACAATCAAACGGAGCAAAAAGTGAAAAATGCCCTCCCAGACGTTTTTAAATATGGAGAATATCAATTGTCTATCAATTATAGTTCTTATAGACTAATGATATACTTAATCAAAAAGTAAATACATGATATGCTACGTATTGATATTCATATTTGAAGTTAATCATGAGTATATCAGTAACTAACATATGATATATAGATGATATAGAATCTATCACTTGTGCACTATTGATCTACGTTATTTTTCACAAGTGTTGTTCATAAAAAGTTTTCAGTAGCCTATCAATGGTATATTGTTGATAGACTAAGAATATACCTAATGTAAAGTATATCACTAATAAACTACTTATATACTCTTATGAACTTTATCAAGAATATATAAGTATGTCATATATGATATTATACATAATATAGAAGATATCACTAATACACTACTGATATATTTTATTTTATGTATTTTAATATGAGGTCTGTCAGTAGTCTATCAATGATATAATAGTGATATACCTAATTTAAAATATATAACTGATATATTGTTAATATACTCATATAAAGTTTATCGAGAGTATATAAATAATTCATAGTTATACATAATATAGAGTATATCACTGATATGTTATTGATATATTTTATTTTAGTTCTTTACTTTATTAATGATTTATATTTACTAGTTTTTAGTTAATAGACTTGTTTAATTTATACACTTGATTAGTAGTATATAAGAAATTCATATTTAGTATATCATATATATCTAAAAATTAAAATGAAATATATTAGTGATATACTAAATATGGAAAATATCCATGATATGCTCTCTCACTATATATACCTAAAAAGTGTATCGATAGTATATTAGTAATATATTGTTAATATATTTTCTTTTATGAATGTATTACTTGACTGATATACCAAAAATAAAGTATACCAAACATATTACTGATATACCAAATATTAAGTATATTAGATATCCTATTGGTACACCAATGAGTGTAAAACTGAAATAATACAAAATAGAAATTAGATTTTAAAAAATTTTGCTATATTTGCTAATCTAAAAAATCATGGCTAGATTTGTAAATATTATAATATTTTTTGCTACCCATTACAATTCCCCTCATTATTTCTCTATCATGAATTTTGTTGAATTATAAACTTGATTTTGGGTAATTAGTATTTGGGTCTAGTCTAAATAAAAGCCTAATTTCTATAATCATTTTAAGTACCAGAATATTCAAGAGAAATTTCTTTTTGTGAGAGAAAAAGTTGTATTTGTAAAAAACATTCTAGGGAGTCATTTGTAATCTCTAGAGTGTATATGTGTTGGCAAAACAATAACTATACGTTTAGGAGGTGCTAACTAGTATAACTAGAGGTGATATCTTAGGGTATGTCTGGGGCACAGGTTATAATAACATGTGTTATTATAACCTGTAAAATACTTTACACCCCAAACACAGACTATTATAACCCCAAACTATATGATTCTACAGATTATAATAACTCACAAATTATTATAACCCCTTGTTATTATAACCCACTCAACGCCTCAAACAAGCCCTTAGAGTTTGTATCAAGTCAAAAAAGCTAGAAGTGACAAATATTACAAGTAGCCTATTTCTCAAAAATATTTATTTCAAGTTTAACCTCCAGTCTCCAAAAGTTTCTTTTGAACAAAGTGATATGAAAGCTTGCCAATCCATTCTAAGAAGATGGTAAGTAACAACACGGTCCCATTCAACCTTCCAATGATCAGTAAGAGCAACTACGATAATTGGAGCATCAACATGAAGACTCTATTTAGATCGCAAGATGCCCAAGATTAGATACTGGATAAAGGATACACCGTGCCTAAGAATGATGATAGTGTTTCTCAAACACAAAGAGATAGTTTAGGAGACTTAAGAAAGAGAGACAAGAAGACTCTCTATCTAATCTATCAAGGATTAATTATAATGCTTTTGAGAAGATTTCAAAAACAAAGACGACGAACGAAGCATGAGAGAAGCTTAAAATATCAGACAATGGAGCAAATCTCGTCAAGAAAGCACGTCTTTAAACGCTGAGAGTTAAATTTTGAACTTTACATATGAATGAAAGGGAAGTCATCTCCAATTATTTTTCTAGAGTCTTAACAATCATGAATCAACTTAATAGAAATGATGAAAAGCTCGACGATGTAAAAATTATGGAGAAAATATTAAGATCATTAGATCCAAAGTTCGAACATATTGTTGCCATAATTGAAGAAACAAAAGACTTGAAGGTCATAACCATTGAGCAACTCTTGGGTTCGTTACAAGCATATGAAGAAAATAAAAAGAAGAAGGAAGGAATCGTAGATTAATTACTGAAGTTGCAAGTTGACTCGACTACTATAGAAGTCAATCACATTGATAGATGCTAACGAGGACGATGTCATAGTGAACATCAAGGACAAGGAAGAGGTCATGGACAATGTGACGACCACAGCCACAGGTACTAGTTAATTATTATATTTAACGTTCTATCAACCTTTGTGTCTTGTTGGTTTAGTAAATTCTATCGAGCTCGTTGTGAGTGAACCCTTCATTTCTTGTGGACTTATGTAAATTATTCGCTTTGAAAGGAATTTCTTATAAAAATTAGAAGAAGAGGACGTGTCAATGGCACTTTAGTGAATATTGCCTAATTGAGGGTTATAATTGACAATTGGATTTTTAACCTAACTCTTATTAATCTCCTTATGACTACAACCCAAAAGAAAACCCTAATCCTTGAACCATCACCTCTTCTCCTTCTCATTCTTTTTAACCTAGTTGAAACCCTACTCTCATTGTGCTGCCCCACCGCCGGCCGGAACCCACACGACAGGGACCGCCGACCAAGCCCCACGGACGAGCATCTTGTCACCCGCCGCCGGCCGCTTCTCTCCTACTGCAGCCGCGCGAAGTCTACGCCGAAGCACCCAACTGCCGGTTCGCACGAAGATCTCACGCCGGAGTTCCACGTGCGCCAGCTGCTCGCATCTGCAGCCGAAGCTCCCCAGCCGCCGCCGATGGTTGAAGCCGCTCCTCTGAAGCCACTTGCGCCGGCGAAACCCTCGATTAGAGAAGAACGCCGAGCCACGAACGCCTGCAGCACCGGACGATCACGCCTCTGTTATTCGCACGTCCATTCTCGACTCCAAGCAGCAGCCACGCGCGAGCTCCGTTCCTGCCAGCCGTTGTTGCTGCCGTCGAATCCTACAACGCCGCCAAAGACGCGTTTTCTGACCGGCGAAGTTATAACTCGGTGAGCGATCTTGTTTAGTTTCGTATTCGTTGGAGATTTACTTGTGACCTATCGATTAGTTAAGCGTTTGATTGAGAACTTAGGTTACTATTTCGAACGCTAATTGTAGGGATCAAGTGGAAGCGGAATTGAGGGTCAAACGTCAAGACGAACTAAGGAGTATTGGCTACTCGCGTTAAACTCGAGGTAAGCGGGGCGTGGAACCTTAATAACGTAATTTAAGTATCTTAGGATTATGGATTTGGTGAATGCTTGGTGAATGAACTTGGAATTGTGGTGTGAATCAGGTTCCACTAAAAGAAGAGTAGTCCAGGAGCTCGGGTTAGGTTTTGGTGTAGAATTCGAACTAAGGTAAGGGACCTTGTGCCGAACTTTTTAAATGGAATTAAAAACGAATTTCATTATTTTATGTGAAATTAGTACGTTATTTTACTTAAAAGATTTAATGATTTTACACTGAATATTTCAAGATTTTATGTGAGAATGCTTTGATACTCGACGTGAAGATATCTCAATATTTTATGTGAGTATAATCTAGTATTTTATGCGAAAATATCTTTGCATTTTATGTAAGAATAATCCAGTATCTTATGTAAGGATATTACAGTATTGTCTATGAGAATATTTCATGATTTCCTACAAAAGTATTATCTTCAAGCTGTCTATGAGGAAATTACGATTTGCATATTGACGATGATGTTTGTGGCATGTACACTATTGTTATGTTGAATGATGGGACCTCATGTATGTTATGTATGCCATGAAATGATTTAATGAAAAACGTGGAAATTGGTCTCCTGAGTGCATTGTGTGCATGGTCAAACATGCATTAGAGACCCTATGGGTCAAATTACAGGGGTCCGTGAGGGACTCAATCTATACAGTGGGTGCATGAGGGACTCAAACCATACAGGGGTCTGTGAGGGACTCAAATTATTATAGGGGTCTGTGAGGGACTCAAAATGAAATGTCTCAGGATGACCAATTGGCCACTTAAAAGAAAAAGGAAGTCATGTATTATAGTCATGACGATATGAGAAAGTGTTAGGTCCCACATATGTACATTTCGAACAGGTTTAAAAGTCATGATTGAATGTGTTTGCATATCCCAAGCCTCGGTAGCGAGGTCACTTACTGGGTATTGTTTTGCAATACTCACCCTTTCTTTTAAAAATGTTTTTCAGGTAAGGCTAAGGACGTGCAGGGCGAGTGACGGAGGCGCGTTGCCAGGACCATGGGAATAGACACGTCTTCCGCATATTTTTCTTTTAAAACTGATGTTGTCATTTTATGTTCTCGTAGTTTAACCTTACTTTCCATATTTTAAATAGGCCATGTTTAAACTGCTTCTTGTGCGCGTTTTGAATGTTTTAATGGGATCCCTAAAGACAAATTTGTTTTCAGTGGAGTTTTAAAGATCGTTTTATATCTTTTGGCCTATAAACGCATGCATGTGTAGTAATGTCCCTAAGAGTTTAGTTATAGAAAAGTAGGGGCGTTACAGACAAGGTCAAGGTCGAGGGAGGCCCTACGAGGACAATAACAACTTTCAAAGAGGAAGAACCCAAACAAGAGATCGTGGGCAAGGGAACTCAAGATCGACGTATGATAAGTCAAACATTAAATGCTACAATTGTCAGACATTTGACTATTATGCATCTGAATATAAAGTTGCTAGCAACAATACAGTTGAAGGGAACACAAACGACAATAAAGAAAGAAATTAAGAATGTGACACATTATTGATGGTTTGCACAAATGACGAATGGAAAAAAAGATAATAGATGGTACATAGACATTGGAGCAAACAACCATATGTGTAGAAAAATGAGCATGTTCAAAACTTGATGAATTAGTGGGTGACAATGTACCTTTTGAAGATGAATCCAATGTAAAAGTAAAAGGAAGAGGTAACAATCTTATCTGATTGAAGAATGGCAAGCATCAACTTATTCAAACGTTTATTAAGTGCCAAATATAAAGAGTGATGTCTTGATCTCGGGCCAACTCTCAAATAAGTGTTATGATATTTAATTAAAAGATATATTAACCTCTTTATAAGAGATAATGCAATTGCTAAGATACAATTGAGATGAAATAGAATGTTCGTACTCAACATTCAAAATGATGTAGCGAAATGCCTCAGGATGTATTAAAAATGCATCTTGGCTTTGGGATCTTCACTTTGCCCATGCCAATTTTAGAGGACTAGAATTACTCTTCAAGAAAAACATGGTGAAAGGATTACCTTCCATAAGCCACCCGATAAAATTGTGCGAAAGTTGTCTACATGGAATGCAATTCAAGAAAAACTTCCCAAAAGAGCCAAATTGACGAGGTCAAAGTCTTTGGAATTCACACACAGATGTGCGGTTCGATCAAGCCAAGTTCACTTTGTAAGAGTAATTATATGATTCTCTTTATTAATGATTTTTGAAGAAAATAATATGAGTGTATTTCTTGAAGCATAAATCAAAGGTGTTCAGGAATTTCAAGAAGTTCAAGCCCTTATTGAGAAAGAAAGTGGTTTGATAATCAAAGCCATAAGATCTGATTGTGGAGGAGAGTTCACATCAAATAAATTTCTAAAAGTATTGTGAAGACCATGAAATTCAACGACCATAACATGTTGAGATTCTCCCAACGAATGGAGTGACATAAAAGAAAAATAGAACTATTTTAGACATGGCAAGAAGCATGCCTAAAAGCAAGAAATTACCAAAGTAGTTTTTGACAGAAGCAATGGTGTGTGCAGTCTACCTATCCAACTGATCTCCAATAAGAAACATATATAGAAAAACGCAACAAGAAGCTGATGGGATTGAATCCCGTGCGGAAGTGATTTTACAATCGTAGTTTTTGTCGATTTGCAATCAATTGAAAAATACAACAAAACTATACTAAACTAAAACATGCTGTCTAACAATTTGAGAATTAAAAACAAAGGAGTTTTAAAGAAACTTACCCTTGAAGAACTTTTCTTCGAAATTTCAGCAAGCACTCCAAATTATTCTACAAGCACGAATGGTCATGACAAACTCCAATTTGACCTCCACCAAGTCTTCCTTGTTGTTCTCTACGAAAGGGAGGTTGTGTGGGAACATTTTTTGGTTTTGGGATTTAGGAAATCGAGAACGATTCTGGATCTTTGATCTGTGACAGAGAGGGAACATGGTTGGTGTATTGTTTTTTTGTATTTTATTAAATTAAACAAAAAAGTTTTTCCTTAAAATGAAAATAAACCATTTATTTTTATTTATAATTAATAAATCCAAAAACAAATTAAAATAAAAATCCTTTTTTATTTTAATCATATAATTAAATATCATATATTTAATTTTACTTTATTTGAATCACATTCAAATACACATCTCTCACATGTACTATAATTATTAATGCAAATCTCATTCAAATTATTTTTTAACCTATTGTTTTAATATGAACTCACTTTATATTATATTAATTGAAAATTAATTCAATTTTATTATATAGTTTAATTTGAATCATTATTTGTAACGTCCGTGAATTTCAAGTACAGTTAGTTTTGAATGTTGGTCTAAAATCCATTTGAGATAATAAATTTGGAACCTTCATTTAGAATGTTGGGTGTTTTAAGTGTTAAATTTAGAGATGTGGCATTATTGTGGTTTAATGTATAAGTAAAGGGCAAAATGGTAAAAGGAAGTTGAAACTAGGGTTTCAAAATCTTTTGTCTTATATGGGCTCTTGTACCAAAGGGACTATTCATCATCTTCTCCATACATCTCCACGAAAAGGGCCCTCCAACCACCTTTGCTCCTTTCGATCAACAGTCATCGAAGTCGATCGCGCCGCTACGGAGCTTGCACGCCACTGTAGATCTCTGAAGCCCAACCGTTCGTTTGGCCATGTGCAGTCGCGCCAAACGAGCAAGCCGCTCGTTGAAGATCTACAACTTCGTCGTTAGCCCTTGCTTGAAGTCGTCGCACGCGCGAACCTGTTCGCTTGCGAGATGCCAGTCAGTCGCGTGTTCCTCGTTGATTATCGGTTGCGCCTTGTCGCGTTCTCGTCGATCAAAGATTCATTCAGCGATAATGTCCAAAACTTGTGAGGTTGGTTCGATCGGTTCGCCACCTTCTAAGCCGGTTTTCGAAGTTTTCAGAACGGTTCCGATTAGATCGAGCCACGAGCTTTCCAAAGGTGTGCTCCACGCGCCGCCGCCTCCGACCAAACGCCGCCGTCGCTACCGCCGGTGGCCGACCACCGCTCACCGGAGCTAGTTCAATCCCACTGGTTCCTGTCCCCGAGTCCATTTAAGCCTTCGTAGTGGTAAATTTCGATTAGTTATTGCGTTATATTTCAAGAAAGTCATGTATGGACACTTTAATTGAGAAGTTTTCTTTGTTATTAGGAAATTGAAACAAATTGGGGGTCGCGAGAATATTCAAGCTCAAACCACTAAAGAGTTAAGACAAGGTTCAAGGAAGATCGACCTCCAAAGGATTAAGTAAAAGGGAAAGTTTAAGATCTAAAAGTTTAAGGTAAGGGAACCCACGCCAAACCATAAAACTTTGTTCGAAAAATATCATGATATGTATGAAAAAATCTCATTTAAATGCCATGAAATGTTTGAAAAGTCTCTTTTAAATGCTATGGTATGAATGAAAAGTCCTTTATGAATGTTATGATTTGTTTGGGAGGTCTCTTTTAAATGTCATGATCTAGTTGGTTTGATAAGCATTCCAAAGGCCATGGATGTAATTTTGTTGTTGCATTGAAATTTAGAATTTTGATTTTGATATATGTTTATGTCATGAGATTTTTGCACGTATGTTGTTACTATTTCTTTTGGGACCCTGAGTATGTATTTCTTGAAAATGTTGCGAAGGCTGTGGTGAAATCTTCCTTATGATATTCATTATATAAGTTATGTATGAGTTAGAGTCGACTCGAACTCGAGGTCATGAATCGGGAGACCTTAATCGTCCACTAAAGGCCGAAGAGAAGTTTATAAAAATAAAATAAAATTCTTATGAAGGTCGTGGCGATTAAACTTCCGATAAATATATGTATACGTATTTGATGCTATGTAAGTCACGAAAGACTTAGAGTCCACCTAATCTAAGAGGCCATGCATCAGGAAGTCTTAATTTCCCACTGATAGCCGAAGAGAAAAAGCCATGAAATATGTTTTATTATGTGTGGGTCCCATATAAAGCCATGGTTTGTTTGACAACTTGTTTTTCAACTCCGGGTAGTGGGGACACTTCTGAGTATTATTTCATAATACTCACCTTTTTCTTTGATAAAATATTTTAAGGTAAAGCAAGAACTTACAGGGCGAATGATTTGAATGCGTTATAAGGCCATGGGAATAGAAGTCATGTCTTCCGCATATTTGAAACTTCGTTTCATGTTTTAAAGTTGGTTCTTATTTAAAATTCTTCTGTCAAGTGTCGAACTTTATTTGAACAGAGGCCAAATTTGAGTTTTTCTCTATTTTAGGTCGAGTGGACCTTGTTTTAAACTATTGATTTCTTGGGATCCCAATAAAGAAGGTATTTCGTTTTCTGTTTTACTTCTTCACTCCTTTGTCCTGACCTCAAATTGATGCATGGTTAGTAACGACTTTAGGAAAAGAGTTTAGAAAAGTTGGGTCGTTACAGTTGGTATCAGAGACCAAGTTTATTGGTTCTGTAGACTTGCTTACATCGTAAGCGTTAGAAATCTCATGGCTAAGCAGCAATTCCTTGTCATCGTCAGGTATGCCTTTGAAATAAACTTTCGTTTTATTCATTAAAAGTATGTATATCTATATGTAAAGCTATGTGTATATGAATATGAACATGATGTAGCTCTGAGCTAAGAAAGAATGAGAATGTTTGATCTATACTCTTTGTTTATAGAAAGAAAATGCTTGTATGTGAAGCTATATCTATATATGATATGACCATGATGTGTTTATAAGCTGAGGAAAGAAAATGCATATGAGTGATCCCTATTATTGATGATAGAAAAGAAAACGTAAGAGTTAAGAATGTTCATGCTTAAATGGAGGTTATTGACATAAAACACATGTTTTTATGTTATAGAAGGAATCAGTTTAGGCTGAAGAGGTAAGAGTAAGTCTTAAGGGGCTGAAGTCGTTTAAAAGGTTACTAAGCAACTAAGTTTCTTACGTAAAACCCTGAAAGATAAATGTTATGACTACTCTTGAAGAGTTCAAGGTTTGAGTGTGTTCGGTGAAATGTTATAATCTTATTTATACGTGTTGAGCAAAATGGATGGAAAGGTCATGAGGTGTAGCATATATGCCACTATGGAGTGCCTAGTTTCGTTAGTCCTGAAGAAAGTTTCTTCACCATCAATCAAGTACTTAGACGTAAAATCTAAAGAATTGAAAGGTGAAGAGAAAATGAGCTTTAAATAACTAAGTTCTGTTTTTTTTTTAAAGGAATAACAGAATATTGAAGTTCTTGTATTTTGGATGGAACTTTCAAAAGAAAAGATGTGTATGACCATTATGCCATGTCAACAGAATATGAGGACTTAAAGATGAATGTTAGGTTGTTTTATAAAAAACTCTCTTTAAAAGATCCATCCTAGTTGATGCAAAATACAAAAAGTCAAAGTGGTTTGAATATGACTTGATACTTAACTGGAAGATGGGGTGCTAGTTATGAATTGGGAGTTAAGCTGTCGAGGTGCTTCGAAACACTTGGATCTTATCCATACCAAATAAATGAGTAGAGGCAACAATATGTGACTGAGGATAGGTGTGTTATGGAACTTTAGAAATAACACCATAGGCTTGATGACCTTAACAAATATAGGCATGGTGTGAGGTTGCAAAGGTGATACCATAAGCTTAATGATCTTAACAAAGGCAAGTATGAAGGCGAAAAGTAAAGAGATAGAGTTTTAGTTTGAGAACATAAAAGAGTTTATTGCACGGACTTGGATACTTGTGCGATTTGACGTTCACGTGGTCATCGGTGTGTTTAAACTTTTGGAATTGGTATGAGGAATTTCACAACTCATTCCAACTTTATGTTCATATATATGTAGGTTGGGAGAAATTGTGTAAGACTTCAACTTTGAAATTCCTTTTTGGCTTAAAGTTTCGTTTTCCTCAGGCAGAGGGCTAAACAAGGATGATTTGAATGTTAGAGGAAAGTTTGGAGGTTTTTATTTTAGAACCAAATTAGTACAAGAAACTGAAAAGGTTGTCATTTCGACTAAAGGAGAGAAGATCAAGTTCGGAAAAAGTAACTTTGATCTTTTGAGACTACCATTAGCACAGAAAGTAAACTTGAGCATGAAGCTAAGGTAGAAAGTACCCGTTATTTCTAATATCCTTTGCAAGATTATTGAATAAAGTCAAAAGAGCTCAAGGTGTAAGTACAAGATCTTTAAGGTAAAGAGATCATTTTAGTGTATCACCCTAAAGAGTATTAATGTTGTTCGTAAAGGAGAAAGATGTATCTATGTGTTGTGCATAGGTTACAGACAATTGGAGATGAAGATACCCCAAGACAGCTTTCAGGTCACGTTATGAACAATATGAAACTACAATATTGTTGTTTGGGATGACTATTACATTTGCTTTTTTTCGGACTTAGTGAATTGAGTATTCAAATAATTCTTGGATACTTTTGTAATTGAGTTTCATGAGGATATTTTAAATGCATCTATGTCTAATGAGGAACATGAGAAGTAATGTAAAAGGGTTTTAGTAACTTCAAGGAAAGTAAGATGTATGCAAAGTTCTCCATATATGAATTTTTACCTTGACAAGTATCCTTCCTAGGACACGTGGTGTCAAGGGCGGAAACCTTTTTGAATCATACGAAGATAGAGGCAGTGACACTGTAACCTCATTCGACCACTATCTTTGAGGTACGAAGTTTTATGGAAATACCTGGTTATTGCAAATGTTTGATACATGATTTCTCCATGATGGCCTTACTCTTAACACAGTTTACTCGGAAAGTCAACTTATTTGTTTGGGGTGAGCCTTGAGAAACGAGTTTCTAGAATCTTCGATCGCAAGAGTTTGAGGTGTCTTGGTTGACAGTAAGTAAAAATACTGAGACGGAAACCAACATAGTTATTGCAACCTATAAGTGGAAGTGAGATGAAACTTTTATAGGCTTCATAGTCAGACAAGTTAAAAGCTTAGAAAAGTTGGAAATAAAACTTACCCAAGGTTATTAAAAAAAAAAAAGAAGAAGAATTGTTTCTAATCTTTGGGATTAACCGTTTTAGTAGTACTGAAGGTTAGAGTTCACAGTGAGGTTGTTAAGAAGAGGTTAGCGTATGCCTGTTTGTAATACTAAAAAGTTCATTTCTATGCCTTCTAATAAATAGAGAGTCATGGGCTAAGCTACTTCGTGCAGGGTCTAAAACTTGCAATAAAATTGTTGAGATTATCTTGTCTCTTAAGCTTATTGTTTGAAGTTGTTAAAGAACCTTAGTTTCACTTGCGTTTTGGTTTGTCAACATTTTTGCTTATTGTGAATTTTTTTGGATCCTGGGTGGTCTTGAGCTGAAGTTTGGAGGCATGATTGTGTGGATATCTGACTTTAGAAGTGCAACCTTATGTTAAACAGGTACCTTGGATATTTTGGCATCGTTGTGATTATGCCGTTATGCTGCCGAAATTTTTAAAGCATTTTAGTAGCAAGATTGGTAAAGTTTGTATAGAACGATTTATGCATCGCGACAATCAAAAGAAACCTAATTTTGAGTTACTTCTATCATAGGTTAAAGCTTGCAGTGGGATGTTGTGGCTCACTAGAAAGGCCCAAAGTTAAATAAATGTGTGAGTGAGACTGTCAATATAACGTTTCTAAAAGGTTATTCAGGGCAGCGAAAGGTTAACTGGCAATTTAAAGAGTCTGGGTTGTCTTACAGTGTTGCTAACTCTATCATTATTGAGGTCACGTCTCTGGAAAGTAATGAAGGTGTTGAATTCATGATTAGGTAGAACAAGTGAGTCGTGCCTTGAAGAAAGTTTTGAGTTTTGGCCAAAAAAAAAAAAAAGGAGAAAGTTAAGAACACGATTGTTAGGGCTATTTAAAATTATAGAGTGACTTAATCCCGAGGCTTGTGGTTTTGCATCATCGCCATCTCTCTACAGTTCATGATGTGTTCTAGGTTTCCATGGTAAGTAAGTATGTGTTGGACCCATCGCACGTGATTGATTTCAAGTGCTTGCAGTTGATTGAAAACTTGAATTATGAAAAAAGATCTGTACAAATTCTCGTAAGAGACTAGAAAGTCCTTCGTACTCGAGAAATCAGTCTAGTTAAAGCGTTGTCACAGGACCACAAGGCAAGGAACGCTACTCGCAAGCGATTGGATGAAATGCAAGCCAAATACCTCGAGTTATTTCAAGACTTGGAACTTTCGAGGACGAAAGTTTTTAAGGAGGAAAGATTGTAACGTCCGTCAAGTACAGTTAGTTTTGAATGTTGGTCTAAAATCCATTTGAGATAATAAATTTGGAACCTTCAATTAGAATGTTGGGTGTTTTAAGTGTGAAATTTAGAGATGTGGCATTATTGTGGTTTAATGTATAAGTAAAGGGCAAAATGGTAAAAGGAAGTTGAACCTAGGGTTTCAAAATCTTTTGTCTTATATGGGCTCTTGTACCAAAGGGACTATTCATCATCTTCTCCATACATCTCCACGAAAAGGGCCCTCCAACCACCTTTGCTCCTTTCGATCAACAGTCATCGAAGTCGATCGCGCCGCTACGGAGCTTGCACGCCACTGTAGATCTCTGAAGCCCAACCGTTCGTTTGGCCATGTGCAGTCGCGCCAAACGAGCAAGCCGCTCGTTGAAGATCTGCAACTTCGTCGTTAGCCCTTGCTTGAAGTCGTCGCACGCGCGAACCTGTTCGCTTGCGGGATGCCGGCCAGTCGCGTGTTTCTCGTTGATTATCGGTTGCTGCCCCTTGTCGCAGGCCACGTCGCTGCAGCATTCCAGCAGTAATGTCCAAAACTTGTGAGGTTGGTTCGATCGGTTTGCCACCTTCTAAGCCGGTTTTCAATGTTTTCAGAACGGTTCCGATTAGATCGAGCCACGAGCTTTCCAAAGGTGTGCTCCACGCGCCGCCGCCTCCGACCAAACGCCACCGTCGCTACCGCCGGTGGCCGACCACCGCTCGCCGGAGCTAGTTCAATCCCACTGGTTCCTGTCCCCGAGTCCATTTAAGCCTTCGTAGTGGTAAATTTCGATTAGTTATTGCGTTATATTTCAAGAAAGTCATGTATGGACACTTTAATTGAGAAGTTTTCTTTGTTATTAGGAAATTGAAACAAATTGGGGGTCGGGAGAATATTCAAGCTCAAACAACTAAAAAGTTAAGACAAGGTTCAAGGAAGATCGACCTCCAAAGGATTAAGTAAAAGGGAAAGTTTAAGATCTAAAAGTTTAAGGTAATGGAACCCACGCCAAACCTTAAAACTTCGTTCGAAAAATATCATGATATGTATGAAAAAATCTCATTTAAATGCCATGAAATGTTTGAAAAGTCTCTTTTAAAATCTATGGTATGAATGAAAAGTCCTTTATGAATGTTATGATTTGTTTGGGAGGTCTCTTTTAAATGTCATGATCTAGTTGGTTTGATAAGCATTCCAAAGACCATGGATGTAATTTTGTTGTTGCATTGAAATTATGAATTTTGATTTTGATATATGTTTATGTCATGAGATTTTTGCACGTATGTTGTTACTATTTCTTTTGGGACCCTGAGTATGTATTTCTTGAAAATGTTGCGAAGGTTGTGGTGAAATCTTCCTGATGATATTCATTATATAAGTTATGTATGAGTTAGAGTCGACTCGAACTAGAGGCCATGAATCGGGAGACCTTAATCGTCCACTAAAGGTCAAAGAAATTTATAAAAATAAAATAAAATGCTTACGAAGGTCGTGGCGATTAAACTCCGATAAATATATGTATACGTATTTGATGCTATGTAAGTCACGAAAGACTTAGAGTCGACCTAATCTAAGAGGCCATGTATCAGGAAGTCTTAATTTCCCACTGATAGCCGAAGAGAAAAAGCCATGAAATATGTTTTATTATGTGTGGGTCCCATATAAAGCCATGGTTTGTTTGACAACTTGTTTTTCAACTCCGGTAGTGGGGACACTTACTGAGTATTATTTCATAATACTCACAATTTCTTTGATAAAATATTTTATGGTAAAGCAAGAACTTCAGGGCGAATGACGGGAATGCGTTGCGAAGGCCATGGGAATAGAAGTCATATCTTCCGCATATTTGAAACTTTGTTTCATGTTTTAAAGTTGGTTCTTATTTAAAATTCTTCTGTCAAGTGTCGAACTTTATTTGATCAGAGGCCAAATTTGAGTTTTTCTCTATTTTAGGTCGAGTGGACCTTGTTTTAAACTATTGATTTCTTGGGATCCCAATAAAGAAGGTATTTCGTTTTCTGTTTTACTTCTTGACTCCTTTGTCCTGACCTCAAATTGATGTATGGTTAGTAACGGCTTTAGGAAAAGAGTTTAGAAAAGTTGGGTCGTTACATTATTAACATTAAACTATATGTTATCACGATCATATGAAATATAATCAATATAAAATTCTCAAATGCAAATTTGAACGCTTCAAATTTGTACCAAAAGTTTATACTCTCATTTTACCCGTATTGAGCGAACATAGGGACCTAATGGCCCTACAGATCATGAGCTTCAATGATACAAGGTTAACCGCTCAAATTTATTAACCTACTTAACCAACATTAATTAACTATGAGTCACTCCACTAAAGACTCGTAGCTGCACTCCCCTCACTGTAGGACATGTTATGTCCATCGATATAACCGATACTCGTGTGTCAACCCTTCACAAGTCATTCGTAATTATAACTGGGTCAAATTACCGTTTTACTTCTATAATTACGTCTTGTTCCTCAAGTACCATTGATCCTCTAATGAACAACCTGTTTATGGTCTGATCATAAATAAAACTCCCTCTCGAGCCAATGAGAGGGTGGGGCCCTGTTGTTCAAGTCCCGGACTTAGCACTTAAGAGAACGACTTATCTATTTTTCCTAAAAATCAGGAAGGAGTGAAGTCCATCTCGCGGAATTACATTCCCAACACCCCACTCGGTTTTGTCCGCAAGAAAGTAGGCATATTGAGTCGGCAACTCGAGTCACTCTCACAAATACTAATCAAAGGACAAACCCTAGCATAGGAGTCTATAACCAACTAAGGATTCAAGTTGAGTTACTAACAGTCATCTATGAATTATTAATCGAATCACTTAACGACGTTACTACAAGTGGTCAATAATTCTTGGTCTTGTCTTGTATGAACTCATCGCACAAGATACCCCCACTCACATGTCTACTACATGAACGAACCAGATCCCTTCGTTTGTATCAAATACAAAGTGGGTCGTATACACAGTGTTACCAGGATAAGGTACCATACCTTATCCATATACTATAGACCTTTAAGGTTCTACTTGAACTCGATCCACCCGTATGTTTTTACGTACAATCTAAGTTTCATTAAACAACCTAAAGATGTTACTTTATTGGACTTAGGTTTATAAAGTGTGAGTCAGAATGAAAATTAATAACATTTTTATTACATTTATAAACAAATACATTTATAAGCTTCGAGTTTAGGGCATAAACCTCAAAAGAAGTATGGAGGTGAAGAAAGACTAAGATTTTCCATCCTAGAATCTTTAGAAGCATTGCTCACGTGCATGTACCAAATGAAAAAGAGAAGTAAGTTGGATGATAAAAGTGAGAAGTACATCTGCATCGGTTATGACTCCAATACTAAAGGGTAGAAGTTCTACAACCCTGATATGGGAAAGACAATCATTAGTCGTGATGTAGCATTCGATGAAGAAGGATAATGACATTGGAGACAACATGATGACGACTACAACTTATTTCTATACTCTGAAGAAAATGAGATGGAACAAACAAGGATAAAACAAATAAGAGATGAGGAGCATTCTGCCCCACCAACTTCACCAACTATGAGTTCTCAAGAGGAAGAAAGTTCAAGTTAAAGAGTTCATCGTTTTAGAAGCTTACAAGAACTTTATGAGGTAACTACAAATCAAGATAATCTTACTCTCTTTTGTCTTTTTGTCGATTGTGAGTCCATGAACTTCCAAGAATCTATGGAAACAAAAATTGAAAAAGCGCTATGGATGAAGAGATTAAGGCAATCAAGAAGAACGACACATGAGAGCTAGTCTCACTTCCAAAAGAGCACAAGACGCTTGATGTGGAGTGGATTTACAAAGCAAAAAGAATGTAATTGGAGTTGCCAGTCGCTATATGGAGAAACCGACAACCACACATTTGAAGACAACAAAGAGAATTCGTAAGTACATTAAAGGTACGATAAATTACGGATTGTACTATTCTGTTTCTAATGAATATAAGCTCATGAGATACAATGATAATGATGGGAGTGAAGATAAAGATGACCGCAAGAGCACGATTGATTTTTTTTTCTACATGGGCGACACTACCTTCACTCGTATGTCAAATAAGCAACAAATTGTTACACTTTCTACCTATGAAGAAAAATATATATAGTTTCTAACTCATGTGTTTGCCACACAATTTGGTCAAGAAATCTACTAAAGGAGATAAGTTTGTCACAATAGGAGAAAATAAAGATTTGTGTGGACAACAAGTCAGCAGTTACTTTAGGTAAGAATCCAGTTTTCCAAAGATCGAAGTAATACATTGATATGCATTACCACTATATTAGAAAGTACATCACAAGAAAAAGATGTGCATTTGGAGTACGTGAAGACTCATGATCAAGCAGTTGATATCTCACTGAGCTACTTAAAAAGGAATACTTCACAAGGTTAAGAGGTTTGCTTTGAGTAACAAAATCAAATTTAAGAGGGGACGTTGAAATATAAACTTGATTTTGGGTAATGAGTATTTGGGTCTAGCCTAAATAAAAGTCCATTTTCTAGAAACATTTTAAGTACTAGAATATTCTAGAGAAATCTATTTTTTAAGATGTTTTAATTTAGAGTATGATATAGAAATCTACAGAATATAAGAGAACTGTATTTGTAAAGAATATTCTAGAGAGTCATTTATAATCTCTAGATAGTATATGTGTTGGCAAAACCATAACCATATGTTTAGGAGGTGCACACTAGTGTAAATAGAGGTAATATCTAGTTTTTTATTAAGCCAAAAAAGCAAGAAATGATCAATAATACAAGTAGCATTTTCCTCAAAAATCAATCATTCAAGTTTAACATCCAATCTCCAAAAGTTTATTCCCAACAAAATTCATCTTTCTTTCGAAAATTACATTTGAATTCTTAGCTGAATTTAAAAAAAGTAAATTGAAAACTACTTTCTTAAAGGCCCACTTGATCATCATTTGGATTTGGATGTTTAGTGTTTAAAAATTGTGTTTGTTTTCTCGTCATTTCTCTATAATAGTTAATTTTGATATTCTCTACAATAGTTTCCATATTTCTTAAAAAATATTTGAGTTTCTAGCTGATTTCCAAAAATGCAAATTTTGAAAACCACTTTTCTTTTTTTAGTTTTCAAATTTTAACTTTGTTTTTAAAACATATATAAATGTGGATAAGAAAACACATAAACTTATATGTTGAAGTAGTATTTATATGATTAATATTCAAAAACGAAATGCTTATCAAACTTGACTTCAATTTTAAAACTTGGTTCGGATTTTAAAAAATATGTAAAAAAATAGATAACAAACGAAGGAAATATACAGGTGAAAATTATATTGTAGGCTTAATTTCTAAAAACAAAAAACCAAAAATTAAGACCCCATTTGATAACCATTTGGGTTTTGGTTTTGGAAAATTATACTTGTTTTTTCACAATTTCTCTTCATCTTCTCTATAATGATGTCACACCCCCTCCCGAACTACCTGCTAACTTAGCCCAAAAAGTGGGGTGAAGCCAACAGACATTGTTTACCTCTTAACAATACCTGCTGACCCTATTTTACCTGATAAACATACTATGTTCGCTTATGGAACATTTTAACATAACACAGCGAAAACTTAACCACTACTAAACATACATAAGGAGAAACTCTTCATAAGTCTCTCTTGAAAACCTAAACGGAAAGTGCATCACTACTTAAAACACAACAACCACTGTTTATACAACCACTAATGTACAAACAACTATAACTACAAAATCCTCTCAAATAAATAACACATAAGGACTTGCTATACAACACCAGCCACGTACAAAGTATCAAGACCCAAGGAGCTTCCAGCAGGCTATGGCAGGATATCAGGTACCAGGAGCTCGATCTCTACCTGAAAGTTTGAAAATATTGAAAGAATGAGCTATGAAGCTCAGTGAGTGACTGAGTATAAAACCTATAACTCATAAATCATATCACCTGAAAACATATGAGCATAAGCATCTATAGCAAAGTTTTATAAGTAAACGTGTAATCATGGTAGCTTTTCCAGAAATCCAGCAAGCATGACATTAAATTTCTTAAGGCATATCGATATTAATAATTCTTATAATAACATATAACATTCCACACAATGTAGGGCACACCCAGAATAACCACATTTGCTCTACGGTATAGTGGGGTCCGCCCGAAGACTCTCATCGTCTTTGTCGAGTGTGGGGCTCGCCAAAGACTCACGACAAAGACATTGTTATCACGAGTACACTCAACGTCGACAACGAATATGACCTATGTGCACATGGTACTATAAAGCCTCGGACGCAATATCTTAGTTATTTACTCATTCGAGTCTCAGAAAATAACATAAAAATATTTGAACATGCCTGCTTATCGTTTCTTCCCTAAATCTCAAGCTTACTCAGTTCATCGTAAAAACTTGAAATCTTTAAATCATACTTACTAGAACACACTTACTAGAAATCATAACATTTCCATAAATTTGACGCAAACAATAAACATATGCTCATGTATAAATTTCATCAAAACATTTAGGCTCAAAATGAGTACTTGAAATCATTTCTAGGAAAACATGAATGCTCATAAGTATGTGTTCAAGAAAAACAAGAAACATTGAAACCCTTTCATTCTAGCAAAACTTGTATTTCTCAAAGCGTATTTCAAGCATATAGATCGTTTCCAAAGTTCGTTTTGTCACTCACATTGTTAAACTAGAACCTTGGCCTGTACACTCGACCTATCTCCTCTTGGCCAGTCAAACAAACCAAATCCATGTATTAGAACCTCGAGCTCATGGTTTTTAACCTTAAAACTACAAGTAAACACTCCAACCAATTTTCCAGCATTTCACAGTTTTTCTGCCCTGTTATGAGACAGCCATAACTTCTTCATTACATATCCAAAAATAATGTAATTTATACCAAACTCTTCGTTTTTAAACCCTCTAAAACTCTTATGAAGACATGAAAATGAGATTCCAAACGGAATTGTTCGAATTTACCTCGAAAGCTACTTTCCTCAAAACAACTTCCTCTTTGTTCCAGCTTTCGTTTTTCCTGCTGCACAACAAACTTAACCTGAGATTTAAGACATCTTCCAGACATTTTTCTACTCACGATTTCTTCACAAAACTTGTAGGAAATTCAATAAGCTTTCGAAACATACCAATTAGAGCCTCCGATTCCAACTGTACAGATCAGTACAACCAAAACATCAGAGATTTCTCAGATTTGACAGAAAATTTTGTCTTCTGTCTTCCTCTTCACAAAACAGCAACTTAAGGTCAGAATTGGTTCAAGAATCCTGCACGAACTTTGTTAAAAAATGAATTAGATTTCAAGAAAACCAAGCCTCAACTCTTACCTCTTCCTATGGAGCTGGAGATGAATAGAAAACTAGAACCGGGTTGAGTTGATCTCCTTGCTGCTAAACAACCAAGCTTTGAGCTTTCCTTCCTTCTTCTGCAACTCTAACTTATGAAAAGCTTCTTCTTCTTCTTCCTTTCTCCTTCTCCCACGAAACCCTTGCTGCTCTTTGTTGAAAATGAGAAGGAAATCGATTGATACATGAGTTTTTATAAAGAAAACTTAAGTGAGGGTCCCACCTTCCACTTTCCCCTTTTTCATTTTTCCTTTTCCTTCCTTTTCTTTTCTTTTCTTTTCTTTTAAAAACAACCAACCAATAAATAATATCCTTTCCTTTCTTGTTTTCCTTTGTTTTTATTTTTTTTTTTGAATTCCAAAGAAAGATCTCGGGTTTACAACTTACCTCCCCCTTAAGAAATTTCGTCCTCGAAATTTAGCAGATCTTTAAGTGAATATCATCGGGTACTTCCTCCTCATTTGGTCCTCTAACGCCTGTGTTGTTGCCTCCTCCACTACGTGATGTCTCCAACGAACCTTCACAAGTGGGATCGTCTTGTTTCTCAAGACTTGTTCTTTCCTGTCGAGGATTTCAACTGCATCCTCTACGTAACTCATGTCTTCTTTTTTTAGCTCCACAAGGTTGTGCTTGCGAGATATGTGTCGGATCTGAATATACTTCCTCAACGTGGACACATGGAAAACATCATGTACTTGAGATAGTTCTGCTGGTAACTCCAAACAGGGTCGCTTGCCCAACTCGTCCCAAGTTGGATAAGGACAAATATATCTAGGGCTTAGCTTACCTTTCTTGCCAAAACGAAGGACACCTCTCCACGGAGATAACTTCAAGAAAACTTGATCTCCGACTTGGAATTCTAAGTCCTTTCGTCGCTTATCTCACAGAACTCTTACGGACGGTCTTGAGCTACCTTGATTCTCCCGATTACCTTAATATTATCTCATTGTAACTTGCACCAACTCAGGGACCGATAAGCTTCCGCTCTCCTACTTCGTTCCAACATATGGGCGTTCTACATGGTCTTCCATACAGAGCCTCAAATGGTGCCATACCAATACTCGATCGATAGTTGTTATTGTGTTTAATTCCATAAGTGATAGGTGTGTATCCCAACTCCCTTTAAATTGAAGGACACATGCTCTCAACATGTCCTCTAAGGTCTGGATGGTCCTCTCTGACTACCCACCTGTCTGAGGATGGAACGCTGTACTAAAATTCAACTTTGTTCCCATAGCTTTCTGTAAGCTAGGCCAAAACTTAGAAGTAAATCTCGGATCTCTATCTCAAACTATGGACACTGGCACTCGTGTTGACTCACAATTCTATCGACGTATAGCTTAGCAAGTCGATCAAGCGTAAATGTCGCTTTAATCGTACAAGTACAAACCGTCTTTGTCTTAGTGAGTCTATCTACTATTACCCAAATACCATCATGTCCACTTGAAGTACGTGGTAATCCAAACAGAAAATCAATAGTGATATGCTCTCATTTCCACTCTGGCACTGTAAGTGGATTAAGGAGTCCTCTTAACCTCTGTCTAATTGGTTTAACCTGCTGACAGATCAAACATCTATCAACATAATCAGCTATCTCTCGCTTCATCCCAGGCAACCAATACGTCCCCTTCAAAGTCTTATACATCTTGGTGCTTCCTGGATGCATAGCGTAAGCTGAACTGTGAGCTTCCTCTAGAATAGCATCTTTAAGCTCACTAACACTCGGAACGCATAGTCTTCCTTGCCTCTCTATGGCCCCGTCTGATCTCATCTTAAACTCTGCTTCTGAGCCCTGTTTGGACTTTCCAAACATTTTCTGCAGGTTACTATCCTCTGTCTGTCTTTTCACAATCTCTGCTATAAGTGAAGACCTGACTTGGAATTGAGCTAAGAGACCCCCTGAACTCTCTGCAGTCACTGCTGCCTTAGAATCCCTTAGAGTACTTAAAAATGTTGCTCGAATACCACACAAGGCATCCCTAGGAAGTCTTGACTTCCTGCTCAATGCATCTGCTACCACATTCGCCTTACCAGGATGGTATTTTATGGTACAATCATAATCTTTAATCGATTCTAACCATCTTCTCTGTCTCATATTCAACTCCTCTCGATCAAAGATATACTTGAGACTCTTATGGTCCTGTAAAAATATGACACCTCTCACCAAACAAGTAATGTCTCCGGATCTTCAATGCTAAAACAACTGCTGCTAGCTCAAGATCATGAGTAGGGTAATTACACTCGTGCTTTTTCAATTGCCTTGATGCATAAGCTATTACTTTACCCTCTTGCATGAGCACACATTCCAAACATTGCCTCGAAGCATCACAGTAAATTACATACTCTTTTCTGTTCATGAAAAGTGTCGAATAGGTCTTTGTAACTAATCTCTTTTCAGCTCCCCAAAACTCGTTCACACTTATCTCGACCATTCAAACTTAGCATTTTTCCTTGTCAAAGCTGTTAATGGTAATGCTAATCGTGAGAAATCCTCAACAAACCGCCTGTAGTATCCTGCCAAGCCTAGGAAACTACGTACCTCTATCGCACTAGTTGGTCTCTCCCAGTTGACTACAACTTTAACTTTATTTGGATCCACACTAACATCATTTGCTGAGACAACATGCCCCAAAAACACTACATGATCCAACCAAAACTCACATTTGGTGAATTTAGCATATAACTGTTTATCACGTAGTGTTTGCAAAATAATCCTCAAATGTTCCTCATGGGCTTTCCTGTCAACCGAGTAGACTAGTATATCATCAATGAATACTATCACAAAAGCGATCCAAATCTCGATGGAAAATCCTGTTCATGAGGTCCATGAAAACTGCTGGTGCATTAGTTAAACCGAATGGCATTACTAAAAACTCATAATGCCCGTACCTCGTTTTGAATGTTGTCTTAGGAATATCTGATTCCCTTACCTTTAACTGATGGTATCCTGATCTCAAATCAATCTTAGAAAACACTGATGCTCCTCGTAACTGGTCAAACAAGTCATCTATTCGGGTAAAGGATACTTGTTACGTATCATGACTTTGTTTAAGCGTGCGTAATCAATGCATAATCTAAGGCTACCATCTTTCTTCTTTACAAATAACATCTGGAGCTCCCAAGGCGATACACTAGGTCTGATGTATCCCTTATCAACTAGTTCTTGTAACTGCATCTTCAGCTCTCTGAGCTCACTTGGAGCCATTCTATACGACGCTTGCGAAATAGGTGCTGTTCCTGGTAGCAATTCAATAATGAACTCTACTTCCCTATCAAAGTGGCAACCACGATGTGATCTGGCTGGAAAAACATCAAGAAACTCGTTCACAACAAGAACATTTTCTAGTTTTAGCTTTTCCTCCTGAACCTCTATTACATGTGCAAGAGACGCCGTACAACCTTTCCTCAATAACTTCTCCGCTTTTAATGCTGAAATCAAACATGTAGGAACAATTTTTCTTTCACCCCTGAAAATCACATCATCCAATCCTGGTTTCCTGAACACAACTTCCTTTCTATGGCAATCCATGGAAGCATAATGAGTGAATAAGAAATCCATCCCTAAGATTGAATCTAACACCTGCAACTCTAATGGTAGAAGATCCACTAACATATTGAGACCTTCTACTAAGACCTCACAATCTCGCAACACTGCCTCGACTAATAAAGCATCACCAACAGGCGTGTATATAACTAACCCCTAAAATAAAGACTCTAGCTTTCTATTCAGCTTAGTCAGGAATATACTAGAAACAAAGGAATGCGTAGCACCTGGATCTATTAAAACACGTGCAGGTACATTACAAATAGAAATCGTACCAGTAATCACATCTGGTGCTTCCTCTGCTTCTTGCTGAGTCATAGCATAGACCTTTTTCTGTTGCCTAGGTCTCCCTACAACTCCCTTCTGTTTGGAACCGCTGGTGCCCTCTCCTGCGGCTACTGAAACTCTCGGCTGCTCAACTGTCTGGGACCCAACTCCCTGGTCCCACTGTGCGGCTGTTCTAAGTTGTGGACAATCCCTCTTGAAATGCCCTGGTTGTCCACACTGGTACACACACCGACTCCAGCAAGACAGTGACCTCGATGACTCTTGCCACAATTTGCACAAGGTGTTCTCCTTGCTACACTAGCAATGCACTCTGCATGCATTGTCCGTGGTCTTCTTTGTGGATCCGCGGATCGACTAGGTGCTCTCTCGACTCTGCCTCGATAGGCACCACTAACATTTATCTGCCTCGATGCCTGGCTGCCAGCTCGATTCTTAAAGTCCTGACGGCTTGAAACATTCACTCCGGATGTGAATCTTCACTGTTCGCGACCCCAAAAACCGCTCGCTGTTGAAGGCCCTCGAGTTGGCTCCACTACTGACTGCGCCTCTGCTATACTCTGCTCAACACGTAGGGCAGTCTCTACCAACTGAGAAAAATCAGTCCACTTAGCAATGGTCATGGCGGGTACGTATCTCGGTCGTAACCTGTTTCAAATCTTCGACACTGTCACTCTCAGATGCCACAATCACATCAGCATACCGCGACAGCTCAGTATACCTTCTCTCATACTCAGCCACTGAAAGTGTCCCTTGCTTTAGTTCTAAAAATTCATCCCCCTTTGCCTCACGATACGTGTAAGGTAATACTTATCCTCAAATATGCTTCTGAAAGTTTTCCAGTCGAGAGTACGTGCATCACTGCGCCTGGCTAATATTGACTTCCACCAACCCTCTACTTCCTTTTCTAGCAGAAATGTGGCCAACATGACCTTCCGCTCCTCAGGGCAACTCATCACATCAAAGCAATTCTCAAGCTTGTTCAACCAAACCTCAGCATCAACAGGGTCTATGGAACCCTCAAACACTGTGGCTCCAAGTATCTTCAGGCGTTCTATTCCATATGTCTTCTCTGGATCACTAGGCCCTGCTCTCTCTGGCCTGCCTACCTCCTGTGAGGAACCAAAGACGCTCATCTCTCTCGGCCTCGATCACGGACTCTCGGGGCACTAGATCCCCTCTCAGATTGGCCTTGGGTAGGATCCTGCGTCCCGCCCTGATCCTGCCTGCGTCGGTTGCTAGTACGTGGTGGCATGACTCCTATAACATTTCAACATATTAGACATACTATGGTTACTTAACATAAGTACACAGTACTAAACTTCTATTCACATTTTAGCCCTAACTGGACTTGCTCTTATCCTTACTTGAACCATACTCTACTAGTTCAATCTGAACTAACTCAATAACTTGCTATGACTTTTACTTTATTCTCAGAGCTAACTTGCCTGTCTCATTCCCATGGAGCTAATCGCTCGATATGCAAGTTGTCACACCCCCTCCCGAACTACCTGCTAACTTAGCCCGAAAAGTGGCGTGAAGCCAACAGACATTGTTTACCTCTTAACAATACCTGCTGACCCTATTTTACCTGATAAACATACTATGTTCACTTATGGAACATTTTAACATAACACAACGAAAACTTAACAACTACTAAACATACATAAGGAGAAACTCTTCATAAGTCTCTCTTGAAAACCTAAACGGAAAGTGCATCACTACTTAAAACACAACAACCACTAATGTACAAACAGCTATAACTACAAAATCCTCTCAAATAAACTATAACACATAAGGACTTGCTATACAACACCAGCCACGTACAAAGTATCAAGACCTAAGGAGCTTCCTGCAGGCTATGGCAGGATATCAGGTACCAGGAGCTCGATCTCTACTTGAAAAGTTTGAAAACATTGAAAGAATGAGCTATGAAGCTCAGTGAGTGACTGAGTATAAAACCTATAACTCATAAATCATATCACCTGGCAACATATGAGCATAAGCATCTGTAGCAAAGTTTTATAAGTAAACGTGTAATCATGGTAGCTTTTGCAGAAATCCAGCAAGCATGACATTAAATTTCGTAAGGCATATCGATATTAATAATTCTTATAATAACATATAACATTCCACACAATGTAGGGCACACCCAGAATAACCACATTTGCTCTACGATGTAGTGGGGCCCGCCCAGCACTCCCATCATCTTTGTCGTAGTGGGGCTCGCCCAGCACTCACGACAGCATTGTTGTCACGGAGTACACTCAACGTCGACAACAGAATATGACCTATGTGCACATGGTACTATAAAGCCTCGGACGCAATATCTTAGTTATTTACTCATTCGAGTCTCAGAAAATAACATAAAAATATTTGAACATGCCTGCTTATCTTTTCTTCCCTAAATCTCAAGCTTACTCAGTTCATCGTAAAAACTTGAAATCTTTAAATCATACTTACTAGAACACACTTACTAGAAATCAGAACATTTCCATAAATTTCGTCAAACACTAAACATATGCTCATGTATAAATTTCATCAAAACATTTAGGCTCACAATGAGTACTTGAAATCATTTCTAGGAAAACATGAATGGTCATAAGTATGTGTTCAAGAAAAACAAGAAACATTGAAACCCTTTCATTCTAGCAAAACTTGTATTTCTCAAAGCGTATTTCAAGCATATAGATCGTTTCCAAAGTTCGTTTTGTCACTCACAGTGTTAAACTAGAACCTTGGCCTGTACACTCGACCTATCTCCTCTTGGCTCATCAAACAAACCAAATCCATGTATTAGAACCTCGAGCTCATGGTTTTTAACCTTAAAACTACAAGTAAACACTCCAACCAATTTTCCAGCATTTCACAGATTTTTGGCCCTGTTATCAGACAACCATAACTTCTTCATTACTTATCCAAAAATAATGTAATTTATACCAAACGCTTCCTTTTTGAAACCTCTAAAACTCTTATGAAGAATTGAAAATGAGATTCCAAACGAAATTGTTCGAATTTACCTCGAAAACTACTTTCCTCAAAACAACTTCCTCTTTGTTCGATTTCGTTTTCTCCTTGCTGCACAACCAAATTAACCTGAGATTTAAGACATCTTCCAGATATTTTCTACTCACAATTGCTTCACAAAACTTGTAGGAAATTCAATAAGCTTTCGAACCATGCCAATTAGAGCTTCTGATTCCAACTGTACAGATCAGTACAACTAAAACATCAGAGATTTCTCAGATTTGACAGCAAATTTTGTCTTTTGTCTTCCTCTTAACAAAACAGCAACTTAAGGTCAGAATTGGCTGAAGATTCCTTCACGAACTTTGTTCAAAAATTAATTAGCTTTCAAGAAAACCAAGCCTCAACACTTACCTCTTCCTGTGGAGCTCGAGATGAACAGAAAACCAGAACTCGGTTGAGTTGATCTCCTTGCTGCTAAACAACCAAGCTTTGAGCTCTCCTTCCTTCTTCTGCAACTCTAACTCATGAAAAGCATCTTCTTCTTCTTCATTTCTCCTTCTCCCACGACCTGTGAAGTCTAACGTACATGCTCGAAGCATATCCTCCAGAATCTGATCGACCCTTTTCGTCTGGCCATTGGTCTACGAGTGAAACGATGTACTAAAGTTACTCTGTGCCCCAAAGGCTCTCTAAAAACTCACCAAGAAGTTCGAGGTGAACCGAGGGTCTCTATCAGACACGATCTTCACTGGGACTTCATGCAACTTTATTATCTCTTCCATAAACAACTATGCTCATTTCTCAACTGTATCGGTTGGCTTGCCAAGCAGAAAGTGAGCGGACTTGGTTAGTCTATCCACAATCACCCAGATCACTGTGAATCCCTTCGCTGTTCAGGGCAATCTCGAAATAAAGTCCATGGAGATCTCCTCCCACTTCCACTAAGGTACTTCCAACGGTTGCAACAACCCTGTTGGCTTCTGCCTCGGTGCTTTAACTTGCTGGCAGCCTAAACACCTGCTGACAAACTCTACCACATCTCTTTTCATTCCACGCCACCAATAGAATGATTTCAAGTCCTGGTACATCTTAGTGCTTCCTGGATGCACTGAAAAAGGGGAATTATGAGCTTCAGACAAAATGTCCTCCTTGAGACTACTCTCAGCAGGAATACACAACCGTCCCCTGAACAGTAGTCCACCGTCTGCTGTCATAGAGAACTCACTTTCCTCATCACTTCTTGCCTGAAGCCAACAATCCTCAAGAATTGAGTCCCCTTGTTGAGCCTCAATGACTTGTTGCCTCAAGGTCTGCCGCGACGACAACCGATGCGGTTGTCTTTGTGACTGACTCACCAAAACTGCTTTCTTTGCACGCTCCATCTCTGAACGCAAAGGGACTTGCCTCGAGACCAACGCTGAGGTGTGAGCCACCTTCCTGCTAAGGGCATCAGCAACAACATTTGCTTTACCTGGATGGTACTAGTTTGCAATCATAATTGCTTGATTGTTTTCGTTAGAAACAAAAACCAGTACATTGATAAAAACAGAACAAACATGCTTATCTAATCTAATTAGGCATGGAGATATACATGCAAACATACTGTGTTTAACATTTAAACTAAAACGGAGATAAAAGGGTTACCTTTGTAGACTCGCAACAACTCCTTACTCCAAAAGAATTCAGCAATGCAGGTACAAGCTCTGTTCTCTCCAACAGGACAACTCCACTTCGATAACCTTCTATCCTCTGAGTATCCACTTAGATGAATTCCTTTGTTGGAAGGAATCCAATAATTGGAAGAATTTTGAGACTGAGAGAGTGAGAGAATTCTATAGAGCACTCAACCAGAGAATGATCGATCAGTTGATTTCTCTACCTCGAGAAGAATATGCAGAGGAGTTCTTCCCTCCCACTCCCAATCGTTGGGGAGTTTGTGGGGATGATGGGAACATGTCTTCCTGACACGATTCCATTATTAATTTAAATAAATTAATTAATATATAATCAATTAAATCAAATGTAATTAATTAATTAATTAATCATCATATATTTAATTAATCATAAGATCAAATCACATTTAATCCTTTTATCCTCTAACCTATAGTTTTAATTCATATCTTATGCACATTAACTTTTAACCTATAGTTTTCAAATATGAATCACATTCACATTTGAATTTAATATTTGAACTCTTTCAAATATTTAATTCTCACATATAATCTAATATGAATCATATTCACATTAAATTTATAATATGTAGTTCCAATTAAATTTATTCCCTTATGAATTTGAACATTTTAAATTCAAATGATCTAAGAACCCTTTACGAGCTAGAAGGTGGACCTAATGGACCTACAGATCAGAAGCTCCAACGATACGAGATTACTCGGTAAATCTCATTAACCTCCCAATCAACATTCGTTAATCGCAGAGAACACTCCACTCGTGAGTCGCGCTCTTCTCACTGCAGATATATTTCTGTGTCCACGGATATTGAACAATAACAGCAAGTCAATCCTTCACGAATGTTCGTAACACCAGTTGGGTCAAATTACCGCTTTTACCCCTGTTTACATCTTGTACCTTAAGTATTAGTGCTCCTCTAATGAACAATTTGTTTGTGGTCCTACAAACAAATAGAGTCCCTCTCGGGCCAATGAGAGGATCGGGCCCTTTGTTCAAGTCCCGGAGACACCACTTAAGGGAGCATTCCTCTACTTACCCTAGTAGGCGGTAAGGAGTGATTCCATCTTGCTAAGTTAAGTTCCAAGCCGGTCACTCGGTCTTGTCCCCAAGAAGGTAGGCGTATTGAGTCGGTGAATCTTGCCACTCTCACCCATACTAGTCAAAGGACAATCCCTCGCGAACAAGAGTTCGTAACCTGCTCAGGATTGAGTTCAAGTCGCCTAGGTCATCCTAGTGAAATTGAAACTTAACTAGTCAACAGAGTTGCAGCTAGAGGTTACTATTTCGTGGTCCAATCTTATGTAATCTCATTACATAGGATATCCCCACTCACATGTCATCTACACGAACACGTTAAGATCACAGTGTTTGTATCATATACAAAGTGGGCCACATCCATAGTTTTACAAGGGTAAGGTACCCAAACCTTATCCCCTAACTATAGACCCTTTAGCTTGTATCTCGAACCGAGATCCTTTATATGCACATTACATTCAGTTAAAGATACATTTTATAGCCTTGGGTGTTTAGTTTATTGAATTTAGGGTTTAAATAAAGGCAAACTCGTAGATAACGAACAATAACTCTTTATTGAAATAATAACACTTTATTATATTAATTAGAACATAATTACAAACTACGAGTTTTAAGGCACAGACCCCAACAAACTCCCACTTGAACTAAAACCCTAGTGGGGTACATCATAATCTAAAACAGTGGTTACAAAGATAAAAGTACAATAAACTAGAGCATCCATATACCCAATTACATATCTCCTACTTTCCCTAGATTAGCCTATGTACATGTCTCGTAGACCTAGACTCTCTAGATGACCCTCGAACACTTTAGCCGTGAGAGTCTTTGTAAATGGATCAACAATATTGTGCTCCGAAGTGATCTTTGTGACCGTCACATCTCCTCGTTGCACTATTTCTCGTATCAGGTGATACTTCCTCTCGATGTGTTTGCCCGCTTATGGTTGCGAGGTTCCTTCGAGTTGGCTATCGCACCACTGTTATCACAGTATAAGGTGATGGAAAATTCCATATTTGGAACGACTTCCAAATCAATAAGGAATTTCCATAGTCAAACAACCTCCTTAGCTGTTTCACAAGCAGCGACATACTTAGCTTCCATCGTGGAGTCAGCGATGCATCCTTTCTTCATGCTTCGCCATACTATAGCTCCCCGTTAAGGGTGAAAACTGATCCCCATGTGGATTTTCGAGAATCCTTAACGATCTGAAAATCAAAATCAGTGTATCCAGTAAGGATCAAATCCTTAGTCCCATACACAAGCCTGTAGTCCCTCGTTCTCCTAAGATACTTGAGAATATTTTTAACTGTTGTCCAATGGTCTAACCCTGTATTGGACTGGTGCCTCCTGACTATTCCCACTGCATAACAAATGTCTGGCCTCGTGCACAACATAGCATACATTAAGCTACCTACTGCAGAGGCATAGGGAATACGTCTGACTATTCCCACTTCATAACAAATGTCTTAGAGAGATGAACTCCATGCCTGAAGGGTAACAAGCCCCTCTTGGAATTCTTCATCGAATATCGGGAAAACATTTTGTCGATATAAGACGCTTGAGTCAAAGCTAGCGTTCTGTTCTTGCGATTCTTGAATATCTGAATCCCAAGAACATATTGCGCCTCTCCCAAATCTTTCATTTCGAATTGGGTCGCCAACCAATTGTTTATGTCAGTTAGGCATCCTACATCATTCCCAATGAGTAGGATATCATCCACATAAAGCACTAATAAAGCTACTTTGTCGTTGATGATCCTCTTGTACACACAAGGCTCATCAACTTTTTGGTTAAAGCCATAAGACTTGATCGCATTATCAAATCTTATATTCCAAGATTTGGATGCTTGTTTCAACCCATAAATGGATCAATTGAGCTTGCAAACTTTTTACTCCTGACCATGAGTTATGAACCCTTCAGGTTCACATATAGATGCTCTCGTCAAGATTACCATTAAAAAAGGTTGTCTTGACGTCCATTTTCCAGATTTCATAATCATGAAATGCGGCTATCGACAAGAGTATCCTTATAGACTTCAGAATAGCAACAGGGGAAAGAGTTTCTTCAAAGTCAGCTCCTTCCCTTTGGGTAAAACCCTTTGTGCCACACCCCCTCCCGAACCACATGCTAACTTAGCCCGGGAGACGGCATGAAGCCAACAGACATTGTTACCTCTTAACAATACCTGCTGACATTACTTTACCTGGAAACAAACTATGTTCGCATATGGAACACTTTAAACTTAACACAGCGGAATCTGGACATCTATAAGACGTACATGAGGAGAAACTCTTCTTAAGTCTCTCTTGGAAACTAAGATGAGCTAGAACATCAGAACCACAAACAGTCCAAACCGCTAATTAAGCAATCACAACCTCTAAAGCACATACGACTATAACTACATAGTTCTCTTAAAATAATTTACGAGACATATGGACTTGCTAAACCACACCAACCACGTACAACATATCAAACATGAGAAGCTTCCAGCAGACTATGGCGAGTTATCGGAGCACCGGAGCTCGATCTCTCTACCTTAAAAGTAGGAAAAATCTTCGAAAGAATGAGCTATAAAGCTCGTGAGTGACTTGAGTTTAAAAGAAAGCTATTAACTCGTAAATCATATCACTGGCCATCTATGAGCATATGCATCCGTAATCAAGCGTTAAAAGTAATCGTGTAATCATTATAGCTTTTCATGAAAACAAGCAAGACACCGCTAAAATCTCGTAAGGCACGTAAATGATATAAACTCTTTTTAAAACATGTCACAATCTACGTTGTGTAGGGCACGCCAAAGACACCAACGTTTATTCTACGATGTAGTGGGGCCCGCCCAAAGACTCCCATCGTCTTTGTCGTAGTGGGGCCCGCCAAAGACTCACTTACTCACGGCACAGTTGTATCACGAGTACACACTCACGTCGACAACGAGAATAAGACCTGTGCACACGGTACTACATAGCCTCGGGCTCAATATCTCAGAAGACCACATGAAAACATTTGAACATGCCAGCTTATCTTTTCTTTCATAAAACTCAAGCTTACTCAGCTTGTTCATAAAACGGGAAATCTTTAAAACATACTTGCTAGTACATGCTTGCTTGAATTCATAACATTACCATAAATTTTGCAACCATTGGACATATGCTCATGTATAAACTTTATAAAGACTTTTAGGGTCACAATGAACACTTGAAACATTTCTAGGAAAACATGAATAGTCATAAACATGTACTCAAAAGAAAGCATAATGCATTGAAAACTTTATTCTAGCAAAACTTGCATTTCTTGAACATAATTCAAACATATAAACACTTTTGAAGTTCCTTTTATCACTCACAGTGTTAGAACTAGAGTCTTGACCCGTACACTCGACCTATTCGTTCTTGGCCTGTCAAACAAACCAAAACTATGTTTTAAAACCTCGAGCTCATGGTTTTAACTTTAAAACTACAAGAAAACACTCCAACAAAAATTCCAGCATTTAACAGATTTTATGCCCTGTATTCAGACAGCCATAACTTCTTCATTACTTATCCAAACAGGGTGAAATTTATACCAAACTCTTCCTTTTTGAATCCTCTAAAATTCATATGAAGACATGAAATTGAAAGTCCCAATAGATTGGTTCATAAATATCTCGAAAGCTTCTTTCCCCGGAACCAACTTCTGCTATTCCAGATTCGAATTTCTGCTGCAACCCGAAACTTGACCTGCTATTTACAACATCTTCCAATCATTTTCTATTCACGATTCCTTCATTAAAGTTGTAGGAAATTCAATAAGATTTCCAACCATACCTAATAGAGATTTTGATTCCAATTCTACAGGTCAGTACAACCAAAACATCAGAGACTTCTCGGATTTGACAGTAAATTCTGTGTTCTGACTTCCTCTTCACAAATCAGTAGCTTAAGATCCGAATTTGCTCGAGCATCCTTCACGAATTTTGTTCCAATATGAGTTAACTTGCACGAAACAAAATTTCAACTCTTACCTCTTTCTGTGGAGCTCGTGATGAACAAAATAGCAGAACATGGCAGAGTGATTACCTTGCTGTCATAAAGAATCCTCTTGAGTTCTTCTCCTTTCTTCTGCAACTACAGCTCCAAATTTATGAAAAATGGCTTCCTTCTTCTTCTTTTCTCCTTCTCCCACGAAATATCAGCTTGGTTTGTGATGAAAGAGAAGAAATTGAAGACAAAACCCTTTTTAAAACAATACAATCGGTGGAAAGAGGTGGTTTTGTCTTTTTCCCCTTTTTCTCTTTTTCTTTTTCCTTTTCTTTTTTCTTTCCTTTATCCCTTCCTTCCATTTCTTTTCTTTTCTTTTCTTTTCTTAACAAAACAAAGCAAACTTAGTATATTAAACATTTGTTTTATTTCCTTTTCTTCTTTTGTCTTAAAAGCAATCCAAACCGAAATGGTTTAAACTTTCCTTCCTTGTTTTCGTTTTGCCTTTCACTTCATTTCTTTCCTTTTTAAAACATGGGAAACCAAGTTTTAAACATTCATTTCTTCTTTCTTTTTGTTGTTTGATAATAAGGAGGTTCCAAAGAAAGATCTCGGGTTTACAACTTACCTCCCCTTAAGAAATTTCGTCCTCGAAATTTAGTAGTCTTTAGGTGAAAATCATCGGATACTTCCTCCTCATTTAGTCTTCTAACTCTCAGGTTGCCTCCTCCACTCCGTGATGTCTCCAACGAACCTTCACGAGTGGGATCGTCTTGTTTCTTAAAACTTGTTCTTTCCTGTCGAGGATTTCAATTGCATCTTCTGCGTAACTCATGTTTTTTTTTTCAGCTCAACGGGTTGTGCTTGTAGCACATGTGTCAGACCTGGAATATACTTCTCAACATGGACACATGAAAAACTTCATGTACTCAAGATAGTTCTGCTGGCAATTCTAGTCTGTAGGCTGCTGGCCCAACTTGTCCAGTTACTTGATAAGGACCAATATATCTAGGGCTTAGTTTACCTTTCTTATCAAAACGAAGGACACCTCTCCATGGAGATAACTTCAAGAAAACTTGATCTCCAACCTGGAATTCTAAGTCCTTTCGTTGCTTATCTACATAACTCTTCTGATGGTCTTGTGCTACCTTCAGATTCTCTCTGATTATCTTACTATTGTTTGTCATAACTTGCACCAACTCAGGATCGATTAGTTTCCGCTCTTCTAGTTAATTTCAATATACTAGCGTTCTACACGGTCTTTTATCTAGAGCTTCAAATGGTGCCATGCCAATATTCGACTGGTAGCTGTTATTATAAGCAAATTCCATAAGCGATAGGTGTGTATCCCAACTCCCCTTAACTTGACGGACACATGCTTTCAACATGTCTTTTAGGGTCTGGATGGTCCTCTCTGACTGACCATCTGTTTGAACATGAAACGCTGTACTAAAACTCAGCTTTGTCCCCATAGTTTTTTTTTTGTAAGCTAGGCCAAAACATAGAAGTAAATCTCGGATCTCTATCTGGAAGTATGGACACTGAACAAGTTGATCAAGTGTAGACGTTGATTTTAATCGGTACAAACCGTGTTGTCTTAGTGAGTCTATCCACCATTACCCAAGTACCATCATGTTCATTTGAAGTACGTGGTAATCTAAACAGAAAAAACCATAGTAATACGCTCCTATTTCCATTCCGACACTAGCAATGGGTTAAGGAGTCCTTTTTGCTTCTGTCTAACTGGTTTAACTTGCTAACAGATTAAACATCTATCACATAATCAACTATCTCCCGCTTCATCCCAGGTCACCAATAAGTCTCATTCAAGGTTTTACACATCTTGGTGCTTCCTCGGATGCATAGCGTGAATGAATCTGTGAGCTTCTTCTAGAATAGCATTCTTAAGCTCACTAACACTCGGACGCATAGTCTTCCCTGTTTCTCTATGGCTCTCAAATCGATCTCATTTTAAATTTTACTTCTTGGCCCTATTTGGACTTTCTAAACATCTTTTGCAAGTTACTATTCTTCGATTGTCTTCTCACAATCTCTATTATGAGTGAAGGCCTGATCTGAAATTAAACTAAAGACCCTCTCAGATTCTCTGCAGATTACAAGCGCCTTAGAATCCCTTAGAGTACTTAAAAAAATGTTGCTCAAAAACCACACAAGGTGTCCTTAGGAAGTCTTCACTTCTGTCCAATGCAATCACTACCACATTCACCTTACCGGGATGGTATTCTATGGTACAATCATAATCTTTAATCGATTCTAACCATCTTCTCTGTCTCATAATCAACTCCTTTTGATCAAAGATATACTTGAGACTCTTATGATGCTGTGTAAATGTGACACCTTTCACCAAACAAGTAATGTTTCCGGATCTTGAGTGCTAAAATAATCTGCTTTGCTAACTCAAGATCATGGGTAGGGTAGTTACATTCGTGCTTTTTCAATTGCCTTAACGCATAAGTTATTACTTTTCCTTCTTGCATCGAAGACACACCCTAAATCTTTCCTTGGGGCATCACGATGAAACTACATACTCTTTTCCCGTTATAGGAAGTGTCGTCGAATAGGTGTTGTAACTAATCTTTTTTCAAATCCCGAAAACCCTGCTTCACACTTATCCGACCATTCAATCTTAGCATTCTTTCTTATTAAAATCATAAAGGTAATACTAATCGTGAGAAGTTCTTAACAAATCATCTGCAGTATCCTGCCAAGTTAGGAAACTACGTTACTCAATCGCTTTAAATGGGTCTCACTAAGTTGACCATAACTTTTACTTTATGTGGACCCATACCAACTCCATTTGTTGAATCAACTTACCTCAAACACTACTCGATTCAATCAAAACTCACCTTTGGTGAATTTAGCGTCTAAATTGCTTATCTCGTAGTGTTTGTAGAATAATACTCATGCGTTCCTCGTGGGCTTTCTCTGTCAACCAAAAAAACTAGTATATCATCAATAATTACTATTACAATGTTATCCAAATACTTTGGGAAAACACACTTGTGAGGTCCATGGAAACTACTAGTACCTTGTTAAACCGAATGGCATTACTAAACACTCGTAATGCTCGTACCTCATTATGAATAACGTCTTAGGAATGTCTGATTCTCTGACCTTTAACTTATGATATCCTGATCTTAAATTGATCTTACAAAACATCGATACACCTCTTAACTGGTCAAACAAGTCATCTATTCAGGGTAAAGGATGCTTATTACGTATCGTGACTTTGTTTAACTATCTATAATCAATGCATAATCTACGGATACCATCTTTCTTTTTCACAGATAACACTGGAGCTCTCCAAGGCGATACACTAGGTCTGATGTATCCCTTATCAACTAGTTCTTGTAACTGCATCTTTAGTTCCCTGATCTCACTTGGAGCCATTCTATACGGCGGTTACGAAATAGGTGTTACTCATGGTAACAGTTCAATGGTGAACTCAACTTCCCTATCAGGTGACAATCCTGATAGATCTGCTAGAAAACAACAAGAAAATTCATTCACAACAAGAACATTTTCTTGTTTTAGCTTTTCTTCCTGCACCTCAACTACATGTGCAAGAAACGTCGTGCAACCTTTCCTCAATAACTTCTGAGCTTTGAATGCTGAAAACAAACTCATAGGGATAGTCTTTCTTTCATCCCCTAAAACCACTTCAACTAATCCTGGTTTCTTGAAAACAACTTCCTTTATATGGCAATCTCTGGAAGCATAGTGAGTGAATAAGAAATCCATTCCTAGGATTGCATCTCACACCTGCAACTCTAGTGGAAGAAGATCCACTAACAAATTGAGACCTTTTACTAAGACCTCACAATTCCGCATCACTGAATTGACTAATAAAGCATCACCAACTGGAGTGTATATAACTAACCTTTTACATAAAGGTTCTAGCTTCCCATTCAACTTAGTCAAGAACATACTAAAAACAAAGAAATGTGTAGCACCTTGTTCTATTAAAACAGGTGCAGGTACATTTCAAATAGTAATCGTACCAATAATCATATCTGGTGCATCCTCAGCTTCTTGCTGAGTCATAACCTAGACCTTTCCGTGTTGCCTAGGCCTCCCTACAACTCTCTTTAGTCTAACACCACTGGTGCCCTCTCTTGCAGCTCTCATCAAACTCTCAGGCCGCTCAACTAACTGGGACTCAACTCCCTAGTCCTCTCATGCAGTGTCCATATAGCATGTGGACAATTCCTCTTGACATGTCACGGTTGTCGAGATTGGTAGCATGTACCAACACTCACAAGACAATGATCTTGATGATTCTTGCAACGAGATCACACATGGAGTTTTCCTTGCTATACTCGCATAGACTCTTGCCCTCTTTGCGCTTCTTTGCTAAATCAAACAAACTAATTAGGTTCTTTTTAACTCGCTGCCGATAGGCACTACCCACAATCATCCGCCTCGATGCAGGCTACTTGACTACTAGCTTGCTCCTTAAAGTCATATTGACTTGAAACATTTACTCCAAGTGTGAACCTCCATTGCTCACAATCTTGAAATCGCTTTGTTGTCGAAGCCTCCATAACTAGGCTTCACTCATCGATCGCACCTCTGCCATACTACTGCTTCAACACGTAGAGCGCGGTCTCTACCACCGGGAGAAATCAATCCACTTAGCAATGGTTGTAATCGGGTAGTGATCTCGTGTCGTAACCCTCTTTCAAATCTTCGATACTGCCACTCTTAGATGCCACAATCACATCAACATACCGCGACAACTCTGGTATCTCTTCTCTCATACTCACCACCGAAAGTGTATCTTGTTTTAGTTCTAACAAAATTCATCCCTCTCTCCTCTCTCATGCGTGCTAGGGTAATATTTATTTTCAAATATACTTACGAAAGTTTGCGATGTGAAGTACGTACATCACTACAATCGGCTAACATCGATCTCCATCATCCTTCCGCCTTCTTTAGTAGCAAGAATGTGGCCAACTTAACATTTCGCTCCTCGAGCAACTCATAACATCAAAACATTTATCAAGCTTATTCACCAAAAACTCGACTTCGTTTGATCTTTGGAACCCTCAAACACTGTGGCTCCTAACTCTTTTAGGTGATCTATTCTATATGTCTTATCTGGATTACTTAGCCCTGCTCCCTATGGCTTACCTACCTCCTGTGAGGAATTAGCATGCTGCTTAATTCTGGCCCCCATCTGAACTATCGGGGCACTAGATCTCCACTGGGATTGATCTTGGGTAGGATCCTGCGTCCCGTCCTGATCTTGCCTGCATCGTCTGCTAGTACGTGGTGGCATGACTTCTATAACATATTAACATACTAGACATGTAATGAGTACTCAACGCAAATGCACAATTCTAGACTTGTGTTCACATTCTAGTCCTGACTGGACTTACTCTTGTCCTTACATGGACCATGCTCTGCTAGTTCTAATGAACTAACTCAATAACTTGCTATGTCTCATTCCCATGGAGCTAACTGCTCTGATACCAAGTTGCCACACCCCCTCCCGAACCACATACTAACTTAGCCCGGGAGACGGCATGAAGCCAACAAACATTGTTACCTCTTAATAATACCTGCTGACATTACTTTACCTGGAAACAAACTATGTTCGCATATGGATCACTTTAAACTTAACACAGCGGAATCTGGACATCTATAAGACGTACATGAGGAGAAACTCTTCTTAAGTCTCTCTTGGAAACTAAGATGAGCTAGAACATCGTAACCACAAACAAATCCAAACCACTAATTAAGCAACCACAACCTCTAAAGCACATACGACTATAACTACATAGTTCTCTTAAAATAATTTACGAGACATATGGACTTGCTAAACCACACCAACCACGTATAACATATATCAAACATGAGAAGCTTCCAGCAGATTATATGGCGAGTTATCGAGCACCGAGCTCGATCTCTACACGAAAAGTGGGAAAAACATCGAAAGAATGAGCTATAAAGCTCGATGAGTGACTTGAGTTTAAAAGAAAGCTATTAACTAACTCGTAAATCATATCACCGCCATCTATGAGCATATGCATCCAGTAATCAAGCGTTAAAAGTAATCGTGTAATCATTATAGCTTTTCATGAAAACAAGCAAGACACCGTTAAAATCTCGTAAGGCACGTAAATGATATAAACTCTTTTTAAAACATGTCACAATCTACGTTGTGTAGGGCACGCCAAAGATACACCAACGTTTATTCTACGATGTAGTGGGGCCCGCCAAAGACTCCCATCGTCTTTGTCGTAGTGGGGCCATGCCGGCTCACTCACGACGAATGGCTGTTGTCACGAGAGTACACTCAACGCGTCGACAACAGAATAAGACCTGTGTGCACACGGTACTACATAGCCTCGCCTCAATATCTCAGAAGACCACATGAAAACATTTTAACATGCCAGCTTATCTTTTCTTTCATAAAACTCAAGCTTACTCAGCTTGTTCATAAAACGGGAAATCTTTAAAACATACTTGCTAGTACATGCTTGCTTGAATTCATAACATTACCATAAATTTTGCAACCATTGGACATATGCTCATGTATAAACTTTATAAAGACTTTTAGGGTCACAATGAACACTTGAAACATTTCTAGGAAAACATGAATAGTCATAAACATGTAATCAAAAGAAAGCATAATGCATTGAAAACTTTATTCTAGCAAAACTTGCATTTCTTGAACATAATTCAAACATATATACACTTTTGAAGTTCCTTTTATCACTCACAGTGTTAGAACTAGAGTCTTGACCCGTACACTCGACCTATTCGTTCTTGGCCTGTCAAACAAACCAAAACTATGTTTTAGAACCTCGAGCTCATGGTTTTAACTTTAAAACTACAAGAAAACACTCCAACAAAAATTCCAGCATTTAACAGATTTTATGCCCTGTATTCAGACAGCCATAACTTCTTCATTACTTATCCAAACAGGGTGAAATTTATACCAAACTCTTCCTTGTTGAATCCTCTAAAATTCATATGAAGACATGAAATTGAAATTCCCAATAGATTGATTCAGAAATACCTCGAAAGCTGCTTTCCCCGGAACCAACTTCTGCTATTCCAGATTCGAATTTCTGCTGCAACCCGAAACTTGACCTGCTATTTACAACATCTTCCAATCGTTTTCTATTCACGATTCCTTCATGAAAGTTGTAGGAAATTCAATAAGCTTTCCAACCATACCTAATAGAGATTCTGATTCCAATTCTACAGGTCAGTACAACCAAAACATCAGAGACTTCTCGGATTTGACAGTAAATTCTGTGTTCTGACTTCCTCTTCACAAATCAGTAGCTTAAGATCCGAATTTGCTCGAGCATCCTTCATGAATTTTGTTCCAATATGAGTTAACTTGCATGAAACAAAATTTCAACTCTTACCTCTTTCTGTGGAGCTCGTGATGAACAAAATAGCAGAACATGGCAGAGTGATTACCTTGCTGTCATAAAGAATCCTCTTGAGTTCTTCTCCTTTCTTCTGCAACTACAGCTCCAAATTTATGAAAAATGGCTTCCTTCTTCTTCCTTTCTCCTTCTCCCACGAAATATCAGCTTGGTTTGTGATGAAAGAGAAGAAATTGAAGACAAAACCCTTTTTAAAACAATACAATCGGTGGAAAGAGGTGGTTTTGTCTTTTTCCCCTTTTTCTCTTTTTCTTTTTCCTTTTCTTTTTCTTTCCTTTATCCCTTCCTTCCATTTCTTTTCTTTTCTTTTCTTTTCTTAACAAAACAAAGCAAACTTAGTATATTAAACATTTGTTTCATTTCCTTTTCTTCTTTTGTCTTAAAAGCAATCCAAACCGAAATGGTTTAAACTTTCCTTCCTTGTTTTCCTTTTGCCTTTCACTTCATTTCTTTCCTTTTTAAAACATGGGAAACCAAGTTTTAAACATTCATTTCTTCTTTCTTTTTGTTGTTTGATAATAAGGAGGTTCCAAAGAAAGATCTCGGGTTTACACTTTGCTACAAGTCTAGCCTTAAAGGTTCGTACCTTTTCGGTTGTATCTCTCTTTCTCTTATAGATCCATTTACACCCTATAGGTCTAACCCCTTGAAGTTTGTCTACAAGTTCCCATATTGAATTGATGTCCATTGACTCCATTTCCAGGTACATGGCTTTGATCCATTGGTCCTTGTCTACGTCATTCATTGCCTGTTTATAAGATAATGAATCTTCTACGCTGTCATCAGGTATGACGACTTGAGTTTGAGCTAAACCCAAGTAGCGGTCAGGTTGGAAAACAACCTTCCCACTGCGTCGAGGCATTCCCAACGATTGAGAAGGACGAGACTGACGTGAGGTGCTGGCTCCTCCATCAACTCTTGACGAAGGTCCAACTTGATCAACAACTCTTGTTGGTTCATTTGCAGCTTCATTTAGTACTAATTTACTACATGGTTTATGGTTCCTCATGTGATCTTCCTCCAAGAAAGTGGCGTTTGTCGATACAATCACCTTGTTTTCTTATGGGTCGTAGAAAAGAGCACCTCTCATTTCTTTGAGATAGCCAACAAATTGGCATAATCTTGAACGAGGTTCCAGTTTCTTTAGATTTTTCACTAGCACGTGTGTCGGACAACCTCAAATCTTGAAGTGTTGCAAACTAGGTTTACGCCACTTCCACAGTTCAAAAGGTGTTTCTGAAACACTCTTTGATGGAACAGTGTTCAAGAGTTGAACTGTAGTCTCTACTGCGTATCCCCAAAACGAGGCAGGCAATTGAGCATAGCTCATCATAGAACGAACCATGTCCAACAATGTTCTATTTCTCCTTTTTGACACACCAGTTTGTTGTGGTGTATTAGGTGCTGAGAGTTGAGATTCAATTCCATGTTCTATCATATAGTATTGGAATCTCAAATCCATATACTCTCCATCTCGATCGGATAGAAGTGTTTTAATGGTTTTCCCTAATGCATTCTCTACTTCAACCTTATACTTTTTGAACATTTCAAGAGCCTCAGACTTGTGATGCATTAGGTATAGATAACCATACATCGAATAATCATCTATGAAAGAGATGAAATATTCATACCCTCCTCGAGCTTTAACATTCACTGGACCACAAAGATCCGAATGTACAAGTTCTTAGGGCTCTATGGCTCTGTAACCTTTTTCCAGTAAAAGCTCGCTTGGTTATTTTACCTTCCAAGCAAGATTCACAAGGAGGTAAAGAATCATCTTCTAACTTATTTAGAAGTTCATTCTTGGATAGTCTCTCAATCCGGTTGAGATTAATATGACCAAGTCTAAGATGCCATCGATAGGTATTATTATTTGGAGAAATTCTTTGCCTTTTACTTTGAGTATTAGCATTTTTAAACATCTCATGAATTAAAATTACTTTAGTGTGATTCGATTTAAGTACATACGTCGTTTTTCAATTTAGCAGAACAAATATTGACACTCTCTTTTAAAATGAACACTTCATTCAATGAAAAGGAAATACAATATCCAAGTTCTATTAAACAAGAGATAGAAATTAAGTTCCTCTTAATCTTAGGAAATATATACAAATTTTTTTTAATAATCATCTATGAAAGAGATGAAATATTCGTACCCTCCTCGAGCTTTAACATTCACTGGACCACAAAGATCTGAATGTACAAATTCTAAGGGCTCTATGGCTCTATAACCTTTTCCAGTAAAAGGTCGCTTGGTCATTTTACCTTTCAAGCAAGATTCGCAAAGAGGTAAATAATCATCTTCTAACTTGTTTAAAAGTCCATTCTTAGATAGTCTCTCAATCTGGTTGAGAATAATATGACCAAGTCTAAGATGCCATAGATAGGTATTATTATTTGGAGAAATTCTTTGCCTTTTACTTTGAGTATTATCATTTTTAAACATCTCATGATTTAAAATTGCTTTAGTTTGATACAATTTAAGTACATACAAGCCGTTTTTCAATTTAGCAGAACAAATATTGACACCCTCTTTTAAAATGAACGCTTCATTTAATGAAAAGAAAATGCAATATCCAAGTTCTATTAAAAAAGGGATAGAAATTAAGTTCCTGTTAATCTTAGGAACTACATATAGATTTTTTAATAAAATAAATCTATCTCCGAAAAACAACTTGGCATCTCCCACTGCACGAGCTGAGACGATGTCTCCCATTCCGACCCTAAGCGTCATCTCACCCTCTTCGAGCTCCTTGAAGGAATTAGTTTCCTGAAACGAAGAGCAAACGTGATTAGTGGCTCCTGAATCAAGTATCCAGGTAAAATCATCATTTTCCACTAAACAAGTTTCAAGAACAAGAAAATCTAATTCACCTTTCTTCTCTCTGAGCGCAGCAAGGTATTTTGGGCAGGTTCGCTTCCAGTGCCCATCCACGTTGCAATAGAAACACTTTCCTTTGTCTGCAACCTTGGCTTTACCCTTACCTTTGTCAGCAGCAGGTGCCCATTCATTCCCTCATATTTTCTTCTTTTGGGTCTTCTTAAGCCAAAAAGATGAACAACAGGACTTAGTCCCAGAGGATGAACCCTTTTGGATCCTTCTGGAATGGGCAAACAAATTTGCCTCTCCATCAGCCTGTCCCTTATTCTTCAAAAGAGACTGGAAAGTTTGTAGTTCATTAAGAAGAGTAGTCAGGTTATACTCTATCTTGTTCATCACCGCATTGTTGTGGAATTGCAGGAAACTCTTCAGAAGAGATTTCAGGATGAACGAGACCTGACTTTGCTCGTCAGTGACAGCTTCGTTCATCTCAGCCACGTTGAAGTGGATCATCACATCAGGCACGTGTTCTCTCATGGATGACCCCTCCTTCATACGGGAGTTATAAACGTATTTGAGGGATTCGTGCCGAAGGTGTCCAAACGGTTGTCCAAATAAATCCTGCAACAAACTCGTGATCTCACAAGTTGAGACCATGCCCTCGTGCTTTTTGGCTAGAACTTCAGAAACACTAGCCAAAATGTAGACCTTGGCCTTATCATTGGCCTTGATCCAGCGGTCGTACGCCTCCTTAACAGATTGAGGACCATTTCGAGCAGCGACTTGAGGAAATTCCTCAGTCAGTACAAACCGTAGTTCACCAACAACAAGAATTGTATTCAAGTTGGACTACCACGTAATCAAATTTTCACCAGTTAAACGATCGCTTTTTAGTAAGGCTATTATTGAGGACGACATGTTGAAAATCTAAACTAGTTCTAATTAGTTATGCCTTTTAACCCATTATAAAACCAATCAAATTTAGCAAAATTATTAAAGAACCCTAGTGTTTAAACTAAACCTAGTGTTTAAATTAAACCATTAATTTTGCAACGATAATTCAAGGGTTTAGAACAAAAGCCTCCGTCGGGTGGTTAGTCATTCCTCCCCTGAATTGAGACTTTCTCAGCCAATTCTCACTACGAGAACATCTCATGTCCCAATGGTCCTTAGCTACCGTTCGTTTGATCAAGGACTTGTTAACTAGCTTAACTCATCCCGTAAATGTGACCCTACCATTTTCAAATACAGTAGGTCCGAGCCAACAGACTACTATTAAGAAAGACAACTGTTGGCAAATTACCTAAGAGACGCTATCCATTTCTGGAGTTCGCGGTGTTCTGATCCCTATAGTCCTGCTCCTATTTACTATGGATACTTCCGTCATTCACCTTGGTATTGAACCATGCAAACACATACCGTAGAGGGACGCCCTATTGACGCCACGTAGCTGAGCATGGAACTCACGGTGTGAACTCTTGAGGACGTGAGAGTAAAATTCATGCGAACATCTCGTTTTCTTCCACTAATGCTCCTAAGGTTAGGGTATAGGTTTAACTTAGTCGGATTCTGGCTAAAAGAATCTATCTAAGTCAATGCCTATTATAACTATTATAACTAGGTCTTTTAACATTATGTCTAGGTAAATAAATATTTTAATTACCTAGATAAAGAATAGAACTAAGGTTAATTCAACTCAAGCTCTGGATCAATTCCAAGGTAGGAGGTGTTCCGTTAAGCGTCAGCTTAAGTACCCCCAACCTTAGACAGAACTTCACCAGTAGAGTTCCTTTATATCCAAAGTCCTAATGTCCTACTATATTTTAAACTATTTAAAATACTATGTAAGACTAATTTCTATTTATATTAGAAATTAAAACTTAGGTCTAAATTAATTTTAAACAATTTAAAACTAATTCATTTTTAACCCAAGTTCCTATGTTTGCATGCAGTTCTTTATTATAGGCTATGGTTTCTAAAACCCCTTCAATTTATAACTTTTATAAATTTTAATAATTAACCTATGACAAAGAAACTATATTATAAAACCAAATTTGAAATTATAAATAAAATATTCAACTAATTGAATAAATAAATTACTTAAAATAAAATAATATTTATTTTAAACTAAGTAATTACATGTTCCATGCAATTTATTTTCCATATAATCTAATTATAACAATTATAATTCATTACTCATGAAAAATAAATTAATCATGCATTTAAACCATATTCATATAACAATTATACAAATAAAATGCATGAAGATGCTTATCCTAAGGTGGGAAAAAATCTAAATGACACTCATAAAAAAATACAGCTGTAAAACTGAAATAAATTGGCATCTAAAGTGCAAACTAATAAAATTACTCTAATTTTATTACATAAACCGGTTTAAAACTCCTTGAACCAGGCTTGAACCGCTCGAACAAGACCAAAAACAACTGAACCGCCTGAACTAATCCGCTGCTGGTGGAAAGCCATCACGGCGTTCCAACGCTGATGCGAGCGTTGCAACGCCCGCTTCGTCCGCGTGCGCGCCTGCTATCGAGGTGGTGTTACAACGCTGAGGGGCAGCGTTGCAACGTCGTTGATGAAGGGAATTGAAGTCCCCGCAGCGGAAGCGATTGCGAATCGCGCGCTCTTGATTTAGTTACAACCATTTATTCAACAACACAAAACACTAGATTAAGCGTATATAATAGAATGGACAACAAGAATGTTACCTCTGAAGAACCTTTCTTCAAGTGCTCCTCCTCTCTCACGATCAAGATCATATTAACACGAACTCGTACGAACACCGACACTACCACCGGATCTTTTCCGTTGTTCTCTAGGTGAGGGAGGAAGGTGGGTTCCCTTTAGGAAAGGTGAGGTGTTTTTGTGAGAGAGATGTTTGTTGTCTTGGAACATTTCCAACAACAACAAAATGCTAGGAATCACTTAGAATGACTTAACCTAGTTGCATCTCATGCAACCATATATATAGGGGAATGGGATGGAAATGACCATCCTATCCCTCCTTTATTCTCTCTTTAGTATATAGTTTATATATGAATCTAATTCACATTAAAACTATATATTATATCAATTATATCATATATAATACATATAACACCTCATGTATGAAATTGAACATTTCAATTTCTCTCCTAACTTTATACCCTCAATATTACCATATTGAGCCAACGGAGGGATCTAATGGACCTACAGATCATGAGCTCAAATGATGTGAGATTAACTGATCAAACTCTTTGATCCAGTTAATTACTATTCATTAACTACAAGTCACTCCACTATAGATTTGTAGTTGCACTCTCCTCACTGTAGATATTATTGTGTCCACTGATATAGTCATTACCCATGAATCGACCCTTCACAGTTGTTCGTAATCACAAATTGGGTCAAATTACCGCTTTACCCCTATGATTACCTCTTTTCTCCTTAAGCACCACCGATCCTCTAATGAACAACAAGTCTAAGGTCCTACCTTAGACTCATACCCCTCATATAGGCGGGGCCCGTTGTTCAAGACACGAGTCGGTTCTTGAGGGAACAACCTATCTAATTCCTTAGTAGAGGAATGAGTAAATTCCATCTTGCACAGCTTAAGTTCCCACTACCTCGAGGTTACGTCCCTAAGAAGGTAGGCTTATTGAGTCGGCTACAGGCCACTCTCACCCATACTAGTCTAAGGACAAACCTCTATAAGCAGGAGTTCTTAACTGGCTCAGGATTCAGGTCGAGTCCCTAATGACCATCTATAAATTACTAGTCTTATCCTGTTAACGGTGTTACACTGGTTAGACTAATAATTTGTGATCCAATCTTATATGAACTCTTCATACATGATGCCCCCACTCGCATGTCAACTACATGAATGAGTTGGATTACCTCATTTGTACTAATTAGAAAGTGGACCGCATCCATGGTGTTGCCAGAATAAGGTTTCCAACCTTATTCTTATACCATAGACCATTTAGGTTATATTCTTGAACTCAACCTAAATAGTGTCCACTACACTGATTTCATGATAAATGTTATAACCTTGGAGCTTAGTTTATTGGAAGCAAGACTGTAATCTTATCAAAACACATAACACTTTATTTAATTGATCAAAATTACACAAGTTTAGGGCATAAATCCCAACAACCTCCCACTTGACCTAAAGCTTGTGGAGTACTAAACATTACAGTAATGTAAATACAATAAAGTAGGACATTTAAACCCCTTTGTACAAAATACTCTCAGTTGCCCTAGTTGGGGAAGACATGTAAACCTAGACCTTCTAGGTGACTCTCAAATACTTTAGCCGTGAGAGCCTTTATAAAAGGATCAGCAATGTTGTGCTCTGAGGCTATCTTCGTGACAATCACGTCCCCTCTATGCACGATCTCCCGGATGAGATGATACTTCCGCTCTATGTGCTTTCCCCTCTTGTGACTTCTGGGTTCCTCGAATTTGCATCGCACCACCAAGTATCGCAATACAAAGCAGCAGCAAAGTCATATTTGGAACAACTTCCAAATTTAGCATGAATTTTCTTAACCAAACGACCTCCTTAGCTGCTTAACAAGCTGCTACATATTCGACCTCCATGGTGGAATCAGCGATGCATCCTTGCTTGATGCTTCGCCATACTACAGCTCCTCCGTTAAGAGTGAATATTGACCTACGATGTAGATTTCCGAGAATCTTTATCATCAAAAAAGTCATAATCTGTGTATCTGTGAGATCAAATCCTTAGCCCCATACACAAGCATGTAGTTCCTTGTTCTCCGAAGATACTTAAGGATTGTTTTAACCGTTGTCCAGTGTTCAAGTCCTTGATTGGATTGATATCTACTGACCATCCCAACTGCAAAACAGATGTCAGGCCTAGTACACAACATGGCGTGCATCAGGCTCCCAAAAGCTGATGCGTAAGGGATCCGTCTCATATCCTCAACTCCTTGAGGTGTCTTAGGACACTGTTCCTTAGACATATGGATTCCATGTCTAAAAGGCAACAAGCCCTTTTTGGAATCTTGGATCTTAAACCTCGACAACACTTTGTCTATGTATGATGCTAGAGACAAGGCTAGTGTTTTATTCTTGCTGTTTCGGACAATCTGGATCCCAAGAATAAACTGCGCATCACCCAAATCTTTCATTTGGAACTGCGTAGCTAGCCATTCTTTGATGTCAGTAAGATAACCTACATCATTCCCAATGAGTAGGATATCATCCACATAGAGAATTAGGAAAGCGACAGAACTATTTGATGATTTACTTTTAGACACAAGGTTCATCATCATTTTGGTCAAAACCATAAGATCTAATTGCTTCATCAAATCTTATATTCCAGTATCTAGAAGCTTTTTTCAGTCCATAAATTGACCTTTTAAGCCTGTAAACCTTTTTCTCTTGTCCTGGTTCAATGAACCCTTTGGGTTGGTCCATGTAGATGGTTTCCTCAAGATTGCCATTCAAAAAAGCTGTCTTGACATCCATTTGTCATACCTCATAGTCATAATATGTGGCAATGGCAAGAAGGATACGGATAGACTTTACCATAGCAACAGGTGAAAAGGTCTCCTCATAGTCAACCCCTTCAACCTGGGTATAACCCTTTGCTACTAGTCTAGCTTTAAAGGTTTGCACCTTCCCATCTACACCACGTTTTCTCTTGTAGATCCACTTACAACCTATAGGTTTTACCCCATCAGGTTTATCTACAAGATCCCAAACAAAATTGAAGTACATGGACACCATTTCTTGGTCCATGGCTATGACCCATTTGTCTTTGTCTTTGTCAACCATTGCTTGATTATAAGTCAATGGATCCTTACAGTTGTCATCTTGTATAACAACTTGGGTTTCAGTTAAACCCATGTAACGGTCAGGCTGTATTACAACCCTCCCACTACGTCGAGGCATACTCAACTCTTGAGATGGACTCTCTTGACTTGACAAACTAGTATCAACAACTCTTGTTGACGTACTGGTGTTCTTATTAGCAACCTTTGCTACTGTTCCGTCTAACTCACTCAACACTACCTTACTTTTTGGTTTGTGGTCCCTTATGTGGTCCTCCTTCAAGAAAGTGGCATTTATCGACACAAAAAACTTATCTTCCTTAGGATCATAGAATAAACCACCTCTTGTTTCTTTTGGATATCCTACGAATAGGCATAACTTTAAACGTGAATCCAGCTTCTTTTGATTTGTCACAAGCACATGTGCTGGACAACCCCATATTCTGAAGTGACATAAACTACCTTTACGTCCTTTCTAGAGTTCAAAAGGTTTTTCACAAACACTTTTGGAGGGCACACTATTCAAAATGTATACTGCAGTCTCCACTGCATAACCCCAAAAGGAACTAAGGAGATGAGCATAACTCATCATTGATCGAACCATGTCCAACAAGGTTCTATTTCTCCTTTCCGATACACCATTTTGCTGTGGTGTGCCGTGAGCTAAGAGTTGGGATGTAATTCCATGGTCTATCATATAGTTCTGGAATTTTAAATCCATGTACTCTCCACCTCGATCTGATCGAAGTGTTTTAACTCTTTTACCTAATTGATTTTCAACCTCAGTCTTGAATTCCTTGAACTTTTCAAGTGCTTCAGACTTGTGGTGCATTAGGTAAATATGCCCATATCTGGAATAATCATCTATAAAAGAGATGAAATATTCATATCTTCCCCTGGCTTTGACATTCATCGAATCACAAAGGTCTGAATGTATAAGCTCTAGAGGGTCTTTGGCTCTACAACCTTTTCCACTAAAAGGTCTTTTAGTCATTTTGCCTTCTAGGCAGAATTCACATACTGGCAAAGAATTTTCTTCTAACTCGTTTAGAAGTCTTTTCTTTACCAATCTCTCAATCCTATTGATATTAATGTGACCCAATCTTAGATGCCAAAGATGAGCATTTTCTTTAGGAGAAATTTTACGTCTCTTAGTTTGTGCGTTTGCAGTTTTAAATAATTCAGTGTTCAAAACCCTTTGACTGAATTAGGCCTTAAAACATACAATCCATTTTCTAATGAAGCTTAACATATTTCTAAACCTTTCTTCAAAATAAACACTTTATTCATAGAAAAGAAAATAGAAATACATTGTTCTATAAGGAAAGAAATGGAAATAAGGTTTCTAGTAAACCGTAGTATCACTAATATATTGTCCAACAATACATATTTCTTGCCAAAATAAAGATTCATTGTGCCTACTGCTACAACTGAGACGACTTCTCCATATTCAACCCAAAGCTTTATCTCTCCTTCTTGTAGCTGCTGCCAGGAATCAATTCCCTGAAAAGAAGAGGAAACATGATTAGTGACGCCTGAATCAAGTATCCATGTTTTTTTATCATTATCCACTAAACAAGCTTCTAGGCAAAGTAAATCATATTTACCTTCCTTCTTCTTTTCTGCAATGTAGTTCCGTTTCCAATGCTCGTCTTCGTTGCAGTAGAAATACTTTCCTTTGTCAGCAAGGTCTTTGACTTTCTTGCCCTTCTGGGCGGCAGCTTTGTCAGCTTGTTTCCCTTTACCAACCTTGTTCATGTTCTTCTTCTTTCCTCTCAGGTTAGAAGAAGATAAAGCCACTGTTTTTGTCCCAGAGGTTGAACCTCTGTGATAACTCCTACTGGCAACATTTGCCTCACCTTTCGATCCCTAAATTTTCATCAAAGACTGAAAGGTCTGAAGTTCATTCAGAAGGGGGGGTAAGATTAAAAGTAAGCTTGTTCATAACAGCCTTACTTCTAAACTGCAGGAAACATTCTGGAAGGGTTTCCAGAATGAAGCTTACCTGGCTCGATTCATCGACGAAAGCACCATTCGACTCTGCGATGTTAAAGTGCACGATCATATCCAGGACATGATCCCGAACAGATGTACCCTCTGGTATCCTCGAGTTGAATATGTACTTTAGGGCATTATTTCGGGCTTGTGTGGACTGTAGTCCAAACATACCCTGCACAGAATCCATGATTTCCTTGGCGGTAATCATGCCCTCATGCTTCTTGGCTAATATGTCAGACATACTTGCTAGCATGTAGACCTTGGCCTTATCATTGGCCTTGATCCATCGATCATATGCATTACGAACATTTCATGATGCATTCGAGCCTGGCACCTGAGGACACTCCTCAGTTAGCACAAACTTCAAATCATACACTACCAAAATATTGTTGAGTTTGTTTTTCCATGTCATCATATTCTCTCCGGTTAACTTTTCCGCACCCAATAAGGAAATAATAGAGCTAGACATTTTTGCTGAAAATTTTACAAACAAACTTGTATGAGTTTCTTGCTATAACTCTAATCCAATCATGTTTTAGCTAATTATCAAATGATTCCTAGGTCATTTATAATTTGCAATGATACTCCAAATGTTTAGAATGTATGACACCGAAGGGTAATAAAAAACACTCCTCCTCTGGATCAAGACACTCTTGACCAAAACCTAATACCAGAATAACTCTTATTCCTTTAGGTTTTAGTTACCATTTTTCGGTCTGGATACATACACAACTTATGTACCCCATGAGTGTAACCTTTTGTCTTTAGATCCCAGAGTCTCGATCCAATAAAATCCGCCGAAGAGAGAACTAGATTGAAAAATAGTCTAAGAAAATCTTTATCCCTTTCGGGTGTCTACTGTGTCAGATCCCCCTATGATCAAGCCCTCTGAAGGGATTGTCTGGTCCAAGCAAAACTAGCAGGCTAACCATAGTGGTATAACGGTGTAAACGACTAAAGAGACCGTAGGTTTTGTTTTCACTAAACCTGCTCCCACTCACTCTAAGTACCCTCTCCATTCACCTTGATATTGACTCATACAAACACCATCTGAAGGGGACGCTCCCATTTGCGCCACGAGGCCAAGTATGAGTCTCACGGTGTGAACTTCCCGGAGATAGCGTAGGTGGAAAAAATATGTATCTCATACACTGTTTCCTCCCACTGAATACTTTAAGTTTATAGGAATCTTACTTAGGCTAAAAACTAGGCTAATGGTTTTTCCTAACTCTATCAATATAACTCTTATATTGATAATCAATATAACTTTTATATTGATTTTATCCTAAGTTTGTTAATATAACTCCTTATATTAAACTTAGGATTTCTAGTTTATTAACCCCTTCATAAACCCGCTGAGGCTACTGTAATTTATAAGACTCTCGGATTAAATTTCACTCCTAGGTCAGTTTCCAGGTAGGGGTGTTCCGTTTCCGTCAGCTTAAATACCCAACCTAGACAAAACTTTCCTTAGATAGAGTTCCTCTTTTAATCATAGCTTATAAATTGCTTGGTTCCTAATTCTAATCTAATTAGAACTAGATAACCTAAGGTCTATTATTTCCAAGTTCTAAACACTTTAAAACTAATAATTAACCTTAGGTAACATGCATACTATGTTATAGTGCTTGATCATTCATCACATGAATAATAAGACATTCATAGCATATTCATCTCATGAAAAGTAATGCATGTATGTTGTCCAAAAATTAATATAACAACCTTATATTAATTAATCATGCAAACTATAAAATATAACTCCTTATATTATAAATGATGCATGAAAATGCTTAACCTAAGGTGGGATTTCTAAAATACAAGCATACACTATGCATGACAATAATTACACAACAAATGCATAATTAAAATAGCAAAAATTAGACCAATTTTGGCACCCTAGAAATAATTTTAATTAATATAACCTAATTATATTAATTAAAATTAAATATATTAAATATAAAACATTTTTATAATTAATATATATAAAAAAACTATTTTTCGCCCGTTGCTACTTTGCGTGAAACGGCTCTGGCGTTGCAACGCTGCTCCTTGTCGTCTTCTGTCGAGTGTTGCAACGCCGAGGAGGTGTTTTGTTAACGCCGCCTCGCACGCGCCTTCTTCTCCCGCAAGCACAGCGTTGCAACGCTGCACACAGTTAACAACAATCTCCATTGTTTTTGGCTCGTTTTTGCTCTGATCTTCTCAGCAACCGCTTTGCCTCGATCGACACGGACTTACAGACTCGATTTACAATTAAATTTAATCAAAACACCGGGCCCTTACATTGAACATTTCATTGATATTGTAAATCTAAGTGCCAAATTTGAAAACATCTAATTTTTCAAAACCGTTCATACATCTCATGCAAAAATAGTAAATCCCACCTTGTTCTTGAAAAATCCAGAACATAAATCAAGAACGCAATTGGGCACTGATACCAATTGAAGGGAATCGAAGTCCCCACAGTGGAAGCGATTGCGAATCGCACGCTCTTGATTTAGTTACAACGATTTATTCAAAAACACAAAACACTAGATTAAGCATATATAATAGAATGGACAACAAGAATGTTACCTTTGAAGAACCTTTCTTCAAGTGCTCCTCCTCTATCACGATAAAGATCATAGCAACACGAACTCGTACGAACACCGACACTACCACCGGATCTTCTCCGTTGTTCTCTAGGTGAGGAAGGAAGGTGGGTTCCCTTTAGGAAAGGTGAGGCGTTTTTGTGAGAGAGATGTTTGTTGTCTTGGAACCTTTCCAACAACAACAAAATGCTAGGAATCACTTAGAATGACTTAACCTAGTTGCATCTCATGCAACCATATATATAGGGGAATGGGATGGAAATGACCATCCCATCCCTCCTTTATTCTCTCTTTAGTATATAGTTTATATAGGAATCTAAGTCACATTAACACTATATATTATATCAATTATATCATATATAATAGATATAACACCTCATGTATGAAATTGAACACTTCAATTTCACTCCTAACTTTATACCCTCAATATTACCATATTGAGCCAACGGAGGGATCTAATGGACCTACAGATCATGAGATCCAATGATGTAAGAATAACTGATCAAACTCTTTGATCCAGTTAATCAATATTCATTAACTACAAGTCACTCCACTATAGATTTGTAAGGTCACTCTCCTCACTGTAGATATTATTGTGTCCACTGATATAGTCATTACCCATGAGTCGACCCTTCACAGGTTGTTCGTAATCACAACCGGGTCAAATTCATCGCTTTTACCCATGTGATTACCTCTTTGCTCCTTAAGCACCACTGATCCTCTAATGAACAACAAGTCTAAGGTCCTACCTTAGACTCATACCCTCAGAGAGGGCGGGGCCCCGTTGTTCAAGACCTGGAGTTAGTTCTTAAGGGAACAACCTATCTAATTCCTCAGTAGGTGAATGTGTGAATTCCATCTTGCACAGTTAAGTTCCCAGCTACCTACGAGGTTTTGTCCCTGAGAAGGTAGGCTTATTGAGTCGGGTACAGGCCACTCTCACCCATACTAGTGTAAGGACAAACCCGTATAAGCAAGAGTTCTTAACTGGCTATGGATTCAGGTCGAGTCACTAATGACTATCTATAAATTACTAGTCTTATCCCATTAACGGTGTTACACTGGTTAGACTAATAATTTGGGATCCAGTCTTGTATGAACTCTTCATACAGGATGCCCACACTCGCATGTCAACTACATGAATGAGTTGGATTACCTCATTTGTACTAATTACAAAGTGGGTCGCATCCATGGTGTTACCAGAATAAGGTTTCCAACCTTATTCTTGTACCATAGACCATTTAGGTTATATTCTTGAACTCAACCAAAATAGTGTCCACTACACTGATTTCAAGATAAATGTTATAACCTTGGAGCTTAGTTTATTGGATTTATAAAAGCAAGACTATAATCTTATCAAAATAAATAACACTTTATTTAATTGATCAAAATTACACAAGTTTAGGGCATAAATCCCAACAGTTGACCCCTGGAGCTCCCGCGTCGATAGGGATGCTTGGCGTTGTGACGTTGTTCCTCAGCGTTTCAATGCTGATGAACGACATTGCAACGCTGCTGGTTTCGTTTCAACGCTGCCGCTTCGGCAGTAGCTTTCCTCTTCGAACACAACAACAACAATCAACAAATTCCCCTTCGATTCGCAACCGAATTGCATGAAACTGGTCCCGAACGACCTTTAACTCGAATACAAACTCAATAATGTACTCAATTGCCCAAAACACAGGGGCCTTTACACTTAAATTGATCAAATCAAAAGAGTAAATTATGGAAAAATACTCCTAAACAATACATTGATAAAAACAGAACAACCATGCTTATCTAATCTAAACATACTGTATTTAACTTTTGAACTAAAAGGGAGATAAAGGGGTTACCTTTGTAGACTCGCAACAACTCCTTGCTCTAAAAGAATTCAGTAATGCAGGTATAAGCGCAGTTCTCTCGAACAGGACAACACCACTTAAATAACCTTCTATCTTCTGAATATCCACTTAGATCAATTCCTTTGTGGGAAGGAATCCAACAATTGGAAGAATTTTAAGAATGAAAGAGTTAGAGAATTCTACAGAGCACTCAACTAGAGAATGATCGATCAGTTGATTTCTCTTCCTCGAGAAGAATATGCAGAGGAGTTCTTCCCCCCCCCCCCACTCCCTATCGATGGGGAGTTGGTGGGGAAGATGGGAACGTATCCTCTTGTCACGTTCCCATTAATTAATTTAAATAAATTAATTAATATATAATCAATTAAATAATATTTAATTAATTAATTAATTAAATATCATATATTTAATTAATCATAAGATCAAATCACATTTAATCCTTTTATCCTCTAACCTATAGTTTTAATGCATATCTTATGCACATTAAATTTTAACCTAAAGTTTTCAAATATGAATCACATTCACATTTGACTTTAATATTTGAACTCTTTCAAATATTTAATTCTCTCATATAATTTAATATGAATCATATTCACATTAAATTTATAATATATAGTTCCAAAACTATATATTATATCGTATCTATATACATTAAATTTATTCGCTTATGAATTTTAAAATTTCAAATTCAAATGATCTAAGAATCCATTACGAGCTAGAAGGTGAACCTAATAGACCTACAAATCAGAAGCTCCAACGATAATAGATTAGTCGGTTAATCTCATTAACCTCCAAATCAACATTCGTTAACTGCAGGACACTCCACTAAAGTCCTGCAGCTGCACTCTTCTCACAATAGATATATTTCTATGTCCACGAATATTCACCAATAACCACAAGTCAATCCTTCACGAATGTTCGTAACACCAGCTGGGTCAAATTACCGTTTTACCCCTGGGCTACATCTTGTACCTTAAGAACCGGTGCTCCTCTAATAAACAATTTGTTTGTGGTCCTACCAACAAACAAAGTCCATCTCGGGTCAATGAGAGGGTCGGGCTCTTTGTTCAACTCCGAGAGACACCACTTAAGGGAACATTCCTCTACTTACCCTAGTAGGCGGGAAGTAGTAAATTCCATCTTGCTAAGTTATGTTCCCAGCAGCTCACTCGGTCTTGTCCCCAAGAAGGTAGGCATATTGAGTCGGTGAATCTGGCCACTCTCACCCATACTAGTCAAAGGACAATCTCTTGCGAACAGGAGTTCGTAACCTACTCGGGATGGAGATCAAGTCGCCTAGGTCATCCTAGTGAAATAGAAACCTAACTAGTCAACGGAGTTACAACTAGAGGTTACTATTTCGTGGTCCGGTGTTATGTAATCTCATTACATAGGATATTCTCACTCACATGTCATCTACACGAACACGTTAGGATCACAGTGTTTGTATCATATACAAAGTGGGCCAAATCCATAGTTTTTCCAGGGTAAGGTACTCAAACCTTATCCCCTAACTATAGACCCTTTAGGCTTTATCTCGAACCGAGATCCTTATATGTACATTACATTCAGTTAAAGATACATTTTACAGCCTTGGATGTTTAGTTTATTGGATTTAGGGTTTAAATAAAGACAAACTCGTAGATAACGAACAATAACTATTTATTAAAATAATAACACTTTATTATACTAATTAGAACATAATTATAAACTACGAGTTTTAGGGCACAAACTCCAACAGGTACAGTATCTCAATCTCATAGTCCTTTACTAGCTCAAGCCATCTGTGTTGCCTCATATTCAACTCCTTCTAGGTAAAAATGAAGGGAATGAGAATCCCCGCGCAGCGGAAGACGATTGAATCGTCGAGGTATCAATATGCAACATGGTTTTATTCAAATTGATCTAACACTAGATCTAGGCTAAAAATGCTTCAAAAAAGAAGAAAATTACAGCAAGAAGAATTTACTTACTTGTTGAAGACTTTCTTCAAAGATTCTTCTTCAGATCACGAACTCTTTGTGCTCTTCGAACTCAACGAACTCTTCCCACGAAAGGTCTTGAACACCACCAAATGGCCTTCTCGGTTGTTCTCTTTTGGAGAAGGGAGGTTTGTGGGAACCTTTTGTGTTTTGGAGAGGGAGGAGATTAGAGAGAAAGTAGAGAGAACTTTCTTCTTCTCTTTTGTGAAAAACTAAAAAATGAGAGAAGTGATCACCAATCCCTTCTTGCAAAGGGTTTATGTCACACCCCCTCCTGTGAGGAATTAGCATGCTGCTTAATTCTGGCCCCCAACTGAACTCTCGGGGCACTAGATCTCCACTGGGATTGATCTTGGGTAGGATCCTGCGTCCCGTCCTGATCTTGCCTGCATCGTCTGCTAGTACGTGGTGGCATGACTTCTATAACATATTAACATACTAGACATGTAATGAGTACTCAACCCAAATGCACAATTCTAGACTTGTGTTCACATTCTAGTCCTGACTGGACTTACTCTTGTCCTTACTTGGACCATGCTCGACTAGTTATATTGAACTAACTCAATAACTTGCTATTTACTTTTCGGTTCTTCTAGAGCTAACTTGCTCTGTCTCATTCCCATGGAGCTAATCGCTCGATACCAAGTTGTCACACCCCCTCCCGAACCACTTGCTAACTTAGCCCGGAAACGGCATGAAGCCAACAGACATTGTTACCTCTTAATAATACCTGCTGACACTACTTTACCTGAAAACAAACTATGTTCGCATATGGAACACTTTAAACTTAACACAGCGGAATCTGGACATCTATAAGACGTACATGAGGAGAAACTCTTCTTAAGTCTCTCCTGGAACTAAAACGAGCAAGAACATCAGAACCACAAGCAAATCCAAACCACTAATTAAACAACCACAACCTCTAAAGCACATACGACTATAACTACATAGTTCTCTTAAAATAATTTACAAACATATGGACTTGCTAAACTACACCAACCACGTACAACATATCAAACATAAGAAGCTACCAGCAGACTATATGGCGAGTTATCGAGCACCGGGAGCTCGATCTCTACGAAAAGTGGAAAAACATCGAAAGAATGAGCCATAAAGCTCGGTGGTGTGACTTGAGTTTAAAAGAAAGCTATTAACTCGTAAAATCATATCACTGGCCATCTATGAGCATATGCATCCGTAATCAAGCGTTAAAAGTAATCGTGTAATCATTATAGCTTTTCATGAAAACTAGCAAGACACCGTTAAAATCTCGTAAGGCATGTAAATGATATAAACTCTTTTAAAACATGTCACAATCTACGTTTTGTAGGGCACGCCCGATACACCAACGTTTATTCTACGATGTAGTGGGACCGCCCAAAGACTCCCATCGTCTTTGTCGTAGTGGGGCCCGCCCAGCACTCACGACAGCGTTGTTGTCACGGAATACACTCAACGTCGACAACGAATAAGACCTGTGTGTGCACACGGTACCATAAAGCCTCGGGCTCAATATCTCGAGAAAATCACATGAAAACATTGAACATGTCTCGCTTATCTTTTCTTTCATAAAACTCAAGCTTACTCGAACTTTGTTCGTAAAACTGAAATCTTTAAAACATACTTGCTAGTACATGCTTGCTTGAAATCATAACATTTCCATAAATTTTGGCAACCATTGGACATATGCTCATGTATAAACTTTATAAAAACTTTTAGGGTCACAATGAACATTTGAAACATTTCTAGGAAAACAAGAGTACTCATAGTCATGTGTTCAAAAATAAAACACAAAGCTTTGAAACAATTCATTCTAGCAAAACTTGCATTTCTTAAAGCATTTTTCAAGCATATAGCTCATTTTTGAAGTTCGTTCTGTCACTCACAGTGTTAGAACTAGAGTCTTGACCCGTACACTCGACCTATTCGCTCTTGGCCTGTCAAACAAACCAAAACCATGTTTTAGAACCTCGAGCTCATGGTTTTAACTTTAAAACTTCAAGAAAACAATCCAACAAAAATTCCAGCATTTAACAGATTTTATGCCCTGTATTCAGACAGCCATAACTTCTTCATTACTTAGCCAAACAGGGTGAAATTTATACCAAACTCTTCCTTTTTGAATCTTCTAAAATTCATATGAAGACTTGAAATTGAAATTCCCAATAGATTGGTTCCGAAATACCTCGAAAGCTTCTTTCCCCGGAACCAACTTCTGCTATTCCAGATTCGAATTTCTGCTGCAACCCGAAACTTGACCTGCTATTTACAACATCTTCTAATCATTTTCTAATCACGATTCCTTCATGAAAGTTGTAGGAAATTCAATAAGCTTTCCAACCATACCTAATAGAGCTTCTGATTCCAATTCTACAGGTCAGTACAACCAAAACATCAGAGACTTCTCGGATTTGACAGTAAATTCTGTGTTCTGACTTCCTCTTCACAAGTCAGTAGCTTAAGATCCGAATTTGCTCGAGCATCCTTCACGAATTTTGTTCCAATATGAGTTAACTTGCACGAAAGAAAATCTCAGCTCTTACCTCTTTCTGTGGAGCTCGAGATGAACAAAATAGCAGAACATGGCAGAGTGATTACCTTGCTGTTATACCAATTGCTTGAGTTCTCTCCCTCTCTTCTGCAAATCCAGCACCAAAACCACCTTCTTCTTCTTCCTTTAAGCTTCTCCCACGAAAACCCTTGCCTTTACTTCATAAAATGAGGAGAAATCGATGGGGACAGCCTTTTTAAAAAGAAAGAAACAAGGTGGGGTCCCACCATCCACCATCCACCTTTCCTTTCCTTTCCTTTCTTTTCTTTTCTTTTCTTTTTCCTTCCTTTATCTTTTCATTTCTTATCTTTTCTTTGCAAAACAAAGGAAACTTAGTATATTAAACATTTGTTTCATTTCCTTTTCTTCTTTTGTCTTAAAAGCAATCCAAACCGAAATGGTTTAAACTTTCCTTCCTTGTTTTCCTTTTGCCTTTCACTTCATTTCTTTCCTTTTTAAAACATGGAAAACCAAGTTTTAAACATTCATTTCTTCTTTCTTTTTGTTGTTTGATAATAAGGAGGTTCCAAAGAAAGATCTCGGGTTTACAACTTACCTCCTCTTAAGAAATTTCGTCCTCGAAATTTAGTAGTCTTTAGGTGAAAATCATCGCATACTTCCTCCTCATTTAGTCTTCTAACTCTCAGGTTGCCTCCTCCACTCTGTGATGTCTCCAACGAACCTTCACGAGTGGGATCGTCTTGTTTCTTAAAACTTGTTCTTTTCTGTCGAGGATTTGAACTGCATCCTCTGCGTAACTCATGTCTTTTTCAGCTCAACGGGTTGTGCTTGTAGCACATGTGTCAGATCTGGAATATACTTTCTCAACATGAACACATGAAAAACATTATGTACTCAAGATAGTTCTGCTGGCAATTCTAGTCTGTAGGCTGCTGGCCCAACTTGTCCAGTTACTTGATAAGGACCAATATATCTAGGGCTTAGTTTACCTTTCTTATCAAAACGAAGGACACCTCTCCATGGAGATAACTTCAAGAAAACTTGATCTCCGATCTGGAATTCCAAGTCCTTTCGTCGCTTATCTGCATAACTCTTCTGACGGTCTTGTGCTACCTTCAGATTCTCTCTGATTACCTTAGTATTGTTTGTCATAACTTGCACCAACTCAGGACCGATTAGCTTCCGCTCTTCTAGTTCATTTCAATATACTAGCGTTCTACACGGTCTTTTATCCAGAGCCTCAAATGGTGCCATGCCAATATTCGATCGTAGTATTTGTTATATAAGCAAATTCCATAAGCGATAGGTGTGTATCCCAACACCCCTTAACTTGAAGGACACATGCTTTCAACATGTCTTTTAGGGTCTGGATGGTCCTCTCTGACTGACCATCTGTCTGAGAATGGAGCGTTGTACTAAAACTCAGCTTTGCCCCCATAGCCTTCTTTAAACTAGGCCAAAACTTAGAAGTAAATCTCGGATCCCTATCTGAAACTATGGACACAGGCACTCGTATTGTCTCACAATTACATCGACGCATAGCTTAGCTAGTTGATTAAGCGTGACATCACATGTCGGTACAAACCGTGTTGTCTTAGTGAGTCTATCCACCATTACCCAAGTACCATTATGTCCATTTGAAGTACGTGGTAATCTAAACAGAAAAACCATAGTAATACGCTCCCATTTCCATTCCGACACTAGCAATGGGTTAAGGAGTCCTTTTTGCTTCGTCTAATCGGTTTAACTTGGTTGACGTGATTAAACATCTATCACATAATCAACTATCTCCCGCTTCATCCTAGGTCACCAATAAGTCTCATTCAAGGTTTTACACATCTTGGTGCTTCTGGATGCATATCGTCAGTTTGACTGTGAGCTTCTTTTAGAATAGCATTCTTAAGCTCACTAACACTTTCGGAGGCGCATAGTCTTCCCCTGTTTCTGGCTCCGTCAAAATCGATCTCATTTTAAATTTTGCTTCTTGGCCCTATTTGGACTTTCTAAACATCTTTTGCAAGTTACTATTCTTTGATTGTCTTCTCACAATCTCTATTATGAGTGAAGGCTGATCTGAAATTAAACTAAAGACCCTCTGAATTCTCTGCAGATTACAAGCGCTTTAGAATCCCTTAGAGTACTTAAAAATGTTGCTCAAAAAACCACACGAGGCGTCCTTAGGAAGTCTTCACTTCTGCTCAATGCAATCTGCTACCACATTCACCTTACCAGAATGGTATTCTATGATACAATCATAATCTTTAATCAGTTCTAACCATCTTCTCTGTCTCATATTCAACTCCCTTTGATCAAAGATATACTTCAGACTCTTATGATCTGTGTAAATGTGACACCTTTCACCAAACAAGTAATGTTTCCAGATCTTGAGTGCTAAAATAACTGCTGCTAACTCAAGATCATGGGTAGGTTAATTACATTCGTGCTTTTTCAATTGCCTTAACGCATAAGTTATTACTTTTCCTTCTTGCATCAAGTACACCCTAAATCTTTCCTTGGGGCATCACAAAGAAACCACATACTCTTTTCCCGTTATAGGAAGTGTCAGAATAGGTGTTGTAACTAATCTTTTTTTTCAGCTCCTGAAAACTCTGTTCACACTTATCTGACCATTCAATCTTAGCATTCTTCTTTGCCAAAGCTGTTAAGGGTAATGTTATTCGTGAGAAATCCTCAACAAAACATCTGCAGTATCCTGCCAAGTTAGGAAACTACGTACCTCTGTCGCTTTAGCTGGTCTCACTAAGTTGACCATAACTTTTACTTTATGTGGACCCATACCAACTCCATTTGTTGAAACAACTTACCTCAAACACTACCTGATTCAATCAAAACTCACCTTTGGTGAATTTAGCGTACAACTGTTTATCTCGTAGTGTTTGTAGAATAATACTCATGCGTTCCTCGTGGGCTTTCCTGTCAACCGAAATAACTAGTATATCATCAATAATTACTATTACAAAGTTATCCAAATCTTTGGGAAAAAACACCCCATGAGGTCCATGGAAACTACTAGTACCTTGTTAAATCCCAATGGCATTACTAAACACTCGTAATGCTCGTACCTCATTATGAATAACGTCTTAGGAATGTCTGATTCTCTGACCTTTAACTTATGATATCCTGATCTTAAATTAATCTTACAAAACATCGATGCACCTCTTAATTGGTCAAACAAGTCATCTATTCAGGGTAAAGGATACTTATCACGTATCCTGACTTTGTTTAACTATCTATAATCAATGCATAATCTACGGATACCATCTTTCTTTTCACAGATAACATTGGAGCTCTCCAAGGCGATACACTAGGTCTGATGTATCCCTTATTTACTAGTCCTTATAACAGCATCTTTAGCTCCCTGATCTCATTTGGAGCCATTCTATACGGCGCTTGCGATACAAAGGTTGTTTTTGGTAGCAATTTAATAACGAACTCAACTTCCCTATCAGATGGCAACCCTGACAGTTCTACTGGAAAAAACATCAAGAAGTTCGTTCATAACAAGAACATTATCTGGTTTTAGCTTTTCCTCCTGCACCTCTACTACATGTGCAAGAAACGTCATGCAACCTTTCCTCAATAACTTTTAAGGTTTTAATGCTGAAATCAAACTCGTAGGGATAATCTTTCTTTCATCCCATAAAACTACTTCAGCTAATCCTGGTTTCTTGAAAACAACCTCCTTTATATGGCAATCTCTGGAAGCATAATGAGTGAATAAGAAATCCATTCCTAGGATTGCATCTAACACCTGCAACTCTAGTGGAAGAAGATTCACTAACATATTGAGACCTTCTACTAAGACTTTACAATTTTGCATCACTGGATTGACTAATAAAGCATCACCAACTGGAGTGTATATAACTAACCTTTTACATAAAGGTTCTAGCTTCCCATTCAACTTAGTCAAGAACATACTAAAAACAAAGAAATGTGTAGCACCTTGTTCTATCAAGACAAGTGCGTACATTTCAAATAGTAATCGTACCAATAATCATATCTCTGGTGCATCCTCGCCTTCTTCTTTGAGTCATAACCTAGACCTTTCCGTGTTGCCTAGGCCTCTCCTACAACTCTCTTTAGTCTAACACCACTGGTGCCTCTCTCTTGCGCTCATCAAACTCTCTACGCTCAACTAACTGGGACTCAACTCCCTAGTCCCTCTCAATGCGGTACATCCCATAGCCATGGACAATCCCTCTTGACATGTCCCGGTTGTCAAGATTGGTAGCATGTACCAACACTCACAAGACAATGACCTTGATGATTCTTGGAACAAATCACACATGGAGTTTTCCTTGCTATACTGGCAAAGACTCTTGCCCTCTTTGCGATCTTCTTTCGCTAATCAAACAAACTAATTAGGTTCTTTTTAACTCTGCCTCTGATAGGCACTACCCACAATCATCTGCCTCGATACCTGGCTACTTGGCTACTAGCTTGCTCCTTAAAGTCATATTGACTTGGAAACATTTACCCCCAAGTGTGAACCTCCTCTGCTCACAACCTTGGAAACTGCTTGTTATCGAAGCCTTCACAACTAGGCTTCACTACTGACTGCGCCTCTGCTATACTCTGCTCAACACGTAGAGCAGTCTCTACCAGCTGAGAGAAGTCAGTCCACTTAGCAATGACTGTAACTGGTGTACGTATCTCAGGTCGTAACCCTCTTTCAAATCTTCGACACCTGTCACTCTTAGATGCCACAATCACATCAACATACCGCGAAAACTCGGTATATCTTCTCTCATACTCAGCCACTGAAAGTGTCTCTTGTTTTAGTTCTAAGAATTCATCCCTCTTTGCCTCTCGGTACGTGCTAAGGTAATATTTATTTTCAAATATACTTCTAAAAGTTTGCCAGTGTGAAGTACGTGCATCACTACAACTGGCTAACATCGATCTCCATCATCCTTTTGCCTTCTTTAGTAGCAAGAATGTGGCCAACTTAACATTTCGCTCCTCAGAGCAACTCATAACATCAAAACATTTATCAAGCTTATTTAGCCAAACCTCAGCTTCAACTGGATCTTTGGAACCCTCAAACACTGTGGCTCCTAATTCTTTTAGGTGATCTATTCTATATGTCTTATCTGGATTACTTAGCCCTGCTCCCTATGGCTTACCTACCTCCTGTGAGGAATTAGCATGCTGGCTTAATTCGCCCCCAACTTAAACTCTCGGGGCACTAGATCTCCACTGGGATTGATCTTGGGTAGGATCCTGCGTCCCGTCCTGATCTTGCCTGCATCGTCTGCTAGTACGTGGTGGCATGACTTCTATAACATATTAACATACTAGACATGTAATGAGTACTCAACCCAAATGCACAATTCTAGACTTGTGTTCACATTCTAGTCCTGACTGGACTTACTCTTGTCCTTACTTGGACCATGCTCGACTAGTTCTATTGAACTAACTCAATAACTTGCTATTTACTTTTCGGTTTTCTTCTAGAGCTAACTTGCTCTGTCTCATTCCCATGGAGCTAATCGCTCTGATACCAAGTTGTCACACCCCTCCCGAACCACTTGCTAACTTAGCCCTGAGACGGCATGAAAGCCAACAGACATTGTTACCTCTTAATAATACTGCGACACTACTTTACACGAAAACAAACTATGTTCGCATATGGAACACTTTAAACTTAACACAGTGGAATCGGACATCTATAAGACGCGTACATGAGGAGAAACTCTTCTTAAGTCTCTCCTAGAACTAAAGCGAGCAAGAACATCGTAACCACAAGCACCCAAACCACTAATTAAACAACCACAACCTCTAAAGCACATACGACTATAACTACATAGTTCTCTTAAAATAATTTACAAACATATGGACTTGCTAAACTACACCAACCACGTACAACATATCAAACATAAGAAGCTACCAGCAGACTATGGCAGGTTATCAGGCACCGGGAGCTCGATCTCTACCTGAAAAGTGGAAAAACACTGAAAGAATGAGCCATAAAGCTTAGTGAGTGACTTGAGTTTAAAAGAAAGCTATTAACTCGTAAATCATATCACCTGGCCATCTATGAGCATATGCATCTGTAATCAAGCGTTAAAAGTAATCGTGTAATCATTATAGCTTTTCATGAAAACTAGCAAGACACCGTTAAAATCTCGTAAGGCATGTAAATGATATAAACTCTTTTTAAAACATGTCACAATCTACGTTTTGTAGGGCACGCCCAGTACACCAACGTTTATTCTACGATGTAGTGGGACCCGCCCAGCACTCCCATCGTCTTTGTCGTAGTGGGGCCCGCCCGGACTCACGACAATACGTTGTCACGAGTACACTCAACGTCGACAACGAATAAGACCTGTGTGCACACGGTACCATAAAGCCTCGGGCTCAATATCTCGAGAAAATCACATGAAAACATTGAACATGCCCGCTTATCTTTCTTTCATAAAACTCAAGCTTACTCAACATTGTTCGTAAAATCTTTAAAACATACTTGCTAGTACATGCTTGCTTGAAATCATAACATTTCCATAAATTTTGGCAACCATTGGACATATGCTCATGTATAAACTTTATAAAAACTTTTAGGGTCACAATGAACATTTGAAACATTTCTAGGAAAACAAGAGTACTCATAGTCATGTGTTCAAAAATAAAACACAAAGCTTTGAAACAATTAATTCTAGCAAAACTTGCATTTCTTAAAGCATTTTTCAAGCATATAGCTCATTTTTGAAGTTCGTTCTGTCACTCACAGTGTTAGAACTAGAGTCTTGACCCGTACACTCGACCTATTCGCTCTTGGCCTGTCAAACAAACCAAAACCATGTTTTAGAACCTCGAGCTCATGGTTTTAACTTTAAAACTTCAAGAAAACAATCCAACAAAAATTCCAGCATTTAACAGATTTTATGCCCTGTATTCAGACAGCCATAACTTCTTCATTACTTAGCCAAACAGGGTGAAATTTATACCAAACTCTTCCCTTTGGAATCTTCTAAAATTCATATGAAGACTTGAAATTGAAATTCCCAATAGATTGGTTCCGAAATACCTCGAAAGCTTCTTTCCCCGGAACCAACTTCTGCTATTCCAGATTCAAATTTCTGCTGCAACCCGAAACTTGACCTGCTATTTACAACATCTTCTAATCATTTGCTAATCACGATTCCTTCATGAAAGTTGTAGGAAATTCAATAAGCTTTCCAACCATACCTAATAGAGCTTCTGATTCCAATTCTACAGGTCAGTACAACCAAAACATCAGAGACTTCTCGGATTTGACAGTAAATTCTGTGTTCTGACTTCCTCTTCACAAGTCAGTAGCTTAAGATCCGAATTTGCTCGAGCATCTTTCACGAATTTTGTTCCAATATAAGTTAATTTGCACGAAACAAAATCTCAGCTCTTACCTCTTTCTGTGGAGCTCGAGATGAACAAAATAGCAGAACATGGCAGAGTGATTACCTTGCTGTTATACCAATTGCTTGAGTTCTCTCCCTCTCTTCTGCAAATCCAGCACCAAAACCACCTTCTTCTTCTTCCTTTACGCTTCTCCCACGAAAACCCTTGCCTTTACTTCATAAAATGAGGAGAAATCGATGGGGACAGCCTTTTTAAAAAGAAAGAAACAAGGTGGGGTCCCACCATCCACCATCCACCATCCACCATCCACCTTTCCTTTCCTTTCCTTTCTTTTCTTTTCTTTTCTTTTTCCTTCCTTTATCTTTTCATTTCTTATCTTTTCTTTGCAAAACAAAGGAAACTTAGCATATTAAACATTTGTTTCATTTCCTTTTCTTCTTTTGTCTTAAAAGCAATCCAAACCGAAATGGTTTAAACTTTCCTTCCTTGTTTTCCTTTTGCCTTTCACTTCATTTCTTTCCTTTTTAAAACATGGAAAACCAAGTTTTAAACATTCATTTCTTCTTTCTTTTTGTTGTTTGATAATAAGGAGGTTCCAAAGAAAGATCTCGGGTTTACAGTTTATATAGTGGAATTGATACAGTTAAGATCTCCATATAATTACCACTTTACCACAACCATAGGTTATGCAAATCTCATTTGCATAACCACATAATATAAGATATCTCATATCTCATATTGCAAATCTCATTTGCAATAATTGTGGATTCATTAAATTGAATCACATCCAATTTAATTTCTCTCAATCAATTTCTCCAATTAGCCCTAATTCAACAATTAGGCTAACCTATAGTTTATTATGAATCTCATTCACATTAAACTATATATTATATCATTCATATCTCATATAAATGACATAAATGTCCTTAAGGTGAAATTGAACACTTCAATTTCATACCAAAACATTAACCCTTCTTTTAACCCAGATGGAGCCAACCGAGGACCTAATGGACCTACAATGACGGGCTCCAATGATCCAAATTAACTCTCGCCAAACTCTTTGACACGGTTAATCAACATTCATTAGCTACGGTAACACTCCACTATAGCCCGTAGCTGCACTCCCGTCAGTGTAGAATATTACGTGTCCACTGATATAACCAATACCCATGAGTCGACCCTTCACAGGTTGTTCGTAGACACGGCTGGGTCAAATTCATCGCTTTACCCCCGTGTCTACCTCTTCTTCCTTAAGTCCCCACTTTGCTCCTCTAATGAACAACATATTGTGATGGTCCAACCATTCACAACACCCTTCTCGGGCCAGTGAGAAGGTAGGCGCCCGTTGTCCAAGCCCTGGAGACAGCACTCAAGGGAACAACCCCTCTAGTTTCCCTAAAGGCGGGAACGAGTGAATTCCATCTCGCGTAGTTAAGTTCCCGCCTCCTACTTGGTTCTGTCACACGAGAAGATAGGCATATTGGGCTAGTAATCGTGACCACCCTCACCCGTATTAGTCAAAGAAACGAACCCACTCGCAGATGTGAGTCAGTAACACGGTTAGGATTCAGTGTCAATCACTAATGGTCATCTACGAAGTTATTAGTCCCTTCTCACAATCGGTGTTACATCGTGAGGTCTAATAAATCACGGTTCGGTCTTGTACAATCTCATTGCACAGGATGCCCCCACTCGCATGTCAACTACATGAACGAATCAGATCACCTCGTTTGTATCTAATACAAAGCGGGCCGCATCCACAGTGTATCCGAGGATTAGGTCTCCAACCCTATCCATATCTTGTGAGACCGTTCGGGTCATTAACTCGAATGTGATCCTCCCCGTGTGTCCACTACACACCGTTCAAGTTCTAGTTCTCTCATAAATTCATTGACCCTGGAGCTTAGTTTATTGGAAAAGTTTATAAATATTGCGAGACACAAAGTGATGAAATGAAAACAATATATTACAAACACGAGATTAGGACAAAAATCCCAACAAACTCCCACTTGGACTAAGCTAGTGGAGAAAATACATTTCTGAAATGTACATAATTACAATGAAGTAATACAATAAACTAGGGCATTAATACCCGTTTACACATCTCCCACTTGCCCTAGTCAGGAAGCTCTCGAAGACCTAGACTCTCTAGGTGACCCTCAAACACCTTAGCCGTGAGGGGCTTTGTAAATGGATCTGCTACGTTGTGCTCCAACGCTATCTGCGTGACCGTCACGTCTCCGCGGTGCACAATCTCCCGTATCAGATGATACTTGCGCTCAATATGTTTGCCTCTCTTATGGCTCCGAGGCTCACGTGAGTTGGCTATCGCACAAATCAAGTATCATCACGCGATGCAGGTGATCGGCAAGTTCTTATTTGGAACAACTTCCAAATCTGTCATGAACTTCCTAAGCCAAACAGCTTCCTTTGCAGCTTCACAAGCCGCAAGATACTCCGCTTCCATAGTGGAATCAGCAATGCATCCCTGCCTGATGCTTTGCCATACTACAGCTCCTCCATTCAGAATGAAGGCTGACCCCAAGGTGGATTTTCTAGAATCCTTATCGGTCTCAAAATCAGAATCTGTGTATCCCGTAAGGATCAAATCCCCACTCCCATACACTAAGCTGTAGTTCCTCGTTCTCCTAAGATACTTGAGGATTGCCTTTACAGCTGTCCAGTGATCTAATCCTGGATTGGACTGATATCTTCTGACAATTCCTACTGCATAACAAATGTCGAGCCTAGTACACAGAATGGCATACATGAGTCTCCCTACAGCTGAAGCATATGGAATCAGTTTCATATCCTCAACATCTTGATGAGTCATAGGACATTGATCCTTAGACAAGTGAACCCCATGCTTGAAAGGCAGCAAGCCCTTCTTGGAGTTCTGCATCTTATATCTAGACAACATCTTGTCAATATAAAACGCCTGAGACAAGGCTAGCGTTCTATTCTTCCGGTTCCTTACTATCTGGATACCTAGAACATACTGAGCTTCTCCCAAATCTTTCATTTGGAATTGCGAAGCTAGCCACTTCTTAACGCCAGTAAGAAATTCTACCTCATTCCTAATGAGAAGAATATCGTCCACGTACAACACCAAAAATGCGACAGTTTTGTCAACGATTTTCTTGTAGACACAAGGCTCGTCGACATTTTGATCAAAGCCATGAGATTTGATCGCCTCATCAAACCTTATATTCCAAGACCTCGAAGCTTGTTTCAGTCCATAAATGGACCTATGAAGCCGACAAACCTTTTGCTCTTGGCCTTGGGCGATAAACCCTTTGGGTTGGTCCATGTAGATGGTCTCATCAAGTTTGCCATTCAGAAAGGATGTCATGACGTCCATCTGCCATACCTCGTAGTCATAATACGCGGCAATGGCCAGAAGGATCTTGATCGACTTTACCAGGGCAACAGGTGAAAAGGTCTCCTCATAGTCAACTCCTTCATCCTGGGTAAAACCCTTTGCCACTAGTCGGGCTTTGAAGTCGCGCACCTTCCCATCTACGCCACGTTTACGCTTGTAGATCCATTTGCAACCAATAGGTTTTACCCCATCTGGTTGATCCACAAGCTCCTATACAGAAATGAAGTACATACACTCCATTTCCTGGTCCATAGCTTTAATCCACTCGTCTTTGTCAACATCAACCATTGCTTTATCATAGGTCAATGGATCCTCACAGTCATCATCAGGAGCGACAACTGAGGTTTCAGCTAAACCCATGTAGCGATCAGGCCGTCTCACAACCCTCCCACTACGTCGAGGTATTCCCAACTCTTGGGAACGGATTTGACTAGACGTGCTAGGATTAAAAACACTTATTGACGTACTAGCCCCATCAGCAACTCTTGCTGATGTACTGTCCATTTCATTTAATACAATTTTACTCCTTGGTAAATGATCCCTGACGTGGTCTTCCTCTAGGAAAGTGGCGTTTGTCGACAGAAGCACCCTATTTTCCCTAGGATCGTAAAATAGACAACCCCTAGTCTCTTTAGGGTAACCTACGAATAGACACAATTTCTAACAGGGTTCCAACTTTTTCGGGTTTGACACCAATACGTCGGTCGGGCATCCCCAAATCCTGAAGTGATGTAAACTGCCTTTACGTCCACTCCAAAGCTCGAAAGGTGTTTCACAAACACTCTTCGACGGAACGTTGTTCAAAATATAAACCGCAGTCTCCACTGCATACCCCCAAAAAGAATCAGGGAGACGAGCATAACTCATCATTGACCGAACCATGTCCAACAAGGTTCTGTTTCTCCTCTCCGATACACCATTCCGTTGTTGCATACAAGGCGCTGAGAGTTGGGACGTAATTTTGTGTTCTATCATATAGTCCTGGAATTCAGTGTCCATGTACTCTCCACCTCGATCCGATCGAAGTGTTTTAAGCGATTTACCTAAGAGGTTCTCAACCTCAGTCTTGTACTCCTTGAACTTTTCAAGAGTTTCGACTTCTTGTGCATTAGGTAAATATACCCATATCCGGAGTAATCGCTCATAAATGACACGAAATACTCATAACCGCTTCCCAGAGCTTTAACATTCATCCGGACCACAGAGGTCAGAATGTACTAACTCAAGAGGCTCTTTGGCTCTATATCCTTTTCCACTAAAAGGACGTTTGGTCATTTTGCCCTCAAGGCATGACTCACACAACGGTAAAGAGTTTTCTTCCAACTCGTTTAGAAGTCCACTCTTCACTAGTTTCTCAATCCTATTGAGATTAATGTGGCCTAACCGAAGATGCCAAATATGGGCATTTTCTTTTGGAGAAACTTTTGCTTTCTTAGTTCGTGTTTCTGCAGTTTTAAACAATTCAGTATTAAAAACACTTTTGACCGAATTGGGTTTCAAAACACACAGATTATTTTCAAGTGAAGCTGAACAAATAACATTTCCTTTGAAAGAAATGAACGCTTTATTAAATTCAAAAGAAACTGAAATACATAGTTCTATTAAGCAGTAAATTGAAACAAGGTTTATAGTAAACCCTGGAACTATGTAAAGATTATCCAACAATAAGTACTTCCCGCCAAAGTTTAGCTTCGCCGTGCCGATCGTTGCAGCAGAGACAAGCTCCCCGGATCCAACCCGTAGAGTCACCTCACCCTCTCGCAGCGGCTGCCAGGAATCAATCCCCTGAAAAGAAGAACAAACGTGGTTAGTGGCGCCCGAATCCAATATCCAGGCAGAGTCACTACTTTCCACTAAACATGTTTCAGTCACAAGTAAATCACATTTACCTTGATTCTTCCTCTCGGCTAGGAATTTGGGACGCTTTCTTTTCCAAAGGACCGCCCATTGCGGTGGGAAACAATTTCCTTTCTCTCAACCTCCTTGACTTTCTTGCCCTTGTGGCGCAAAGACGGCGCAGTCGCTTTACCCCTCTTCATCCTCTTCTTCCCTTTCGGCGTGAAGGAGCAACGAGTTTCGTCCCAGAGGTCGAACCCCGTGATAAGACACAGAGGCAACATTTGCCTCGCATTCCTTAACCTGTGCAAGGATTGGAAATTCTGTAGCTCATTGAGGAGGGTAGTCAGAGTGTAGCTAATTTTGTTCATAACAAACATTGCTACTCTCAAGGAAACTCTTCGGAAGAGTCTCCAAAATAAAACTGACCTGGTTCGACTCGTCGATCGAAGCCCCGTTCATCTCGGCCAGATGGAAGTGGGTCATCATGTCTAGAACATGTTCACGGAAAGACGACCCCTCTTTCATCCGTGCGTTGAAAACGTATTTGAGCGAGTCATGCCAGACCTGAAAGGACTACTGTCCAAACATTTCTTGCAAGGACTCCATGATCTCCTTAGCGGAAACCATCAGCTCATGCTTTTTTGCCATGACATTAGACATGCTGGCAATTATGTAGACCTTGGCCTTTTCATTGGGCCTGATCCAGCGATCGTACGTGTCGTTAATACTTCGCCACGCGGTCGAGCCTGACATCTGAGGACACTCCTCAGATAGCATGAACTTTATGTCGTCTTGTACCAAAATTGTATTCACTCAAGGGAATTATTATTGCAGCAAGGTGATCAACTCAGACCAGTTCTTATATTTTGATCTTCTCGAGCTCTACAAGAAGTGGTAAGTGTTGAAGTTTGCTTTTCCTGAAAGCTAACTCATTTTTAAACAAAGTTCATGAAGGAAGTTCGAGCAAAATCTTATGTTAAGTTACTGTTTTGTTAAGAGGAAAGCAGAAGACAGAAGTTTGTTGTCAAATCCGAGAAGTCTCTGGTTTTTGTGTTGTCCTGATCTGTAGAGTTGGAGTTAGAAGCTCTAATTGGTATGGTTCGAAAGCTTATTGAATTTCCTACAACTTTCGTGAAGAAATTGTGAGTATAGAATGTCTAGAAGATGTTTTAAATATCAGGTTAAATTTGTTGTGCAGCAGGAAATTCGAATCTGGAAACAGCAGAAGTCTGTTTTGAGGAAAGTAGCTTTCGAGGTATTTCTGAACATATCCGTTTGGAATTTAAATTTCATGTCTTCATATGATTTTTAGAGGATTCAAAAAGGAAGAGTTTGGTACAAATTACATTATTTTTGGATAAGTAATGAAGACGTTATGGCTGTCTGAATACAGGGCCGAAATCTAAAAATGCTTGAAATTGGAAGTATGTTTCCTTGTAGTTTTAAGGTTAAAAATCATGAGCTCGAGGTTCTAATGGTTGAGTTGGTTTGTTTGACAGGCCAAGAGCAGATAGGTCAAGTTTACAAGCCAAGGTTCTAATTCTAATACTGTGAGTGACTCTATTTTAGAACTATACTTGACCTATGTTTTTCTTCAATAACATAAGTGTTGATAATTACATCCTGTTTGAACTAATTATGTATAGCTTCATGGAGTTTTCTAACATAAGTTCATGATGGAACATAAGCATGTTTTGAACCTAAATTATGGAACCTAAATTATGAGAGTATGTATTATAAAGACATGATTTCCATGGTAAACAAATTATGCTCTGGTTTGTGGTTAACCCCTAATACTGAAGGACATTCGAGAAGGTACTTAAGGGGGAAATGAATCATGATATCCCGATACTGAAGGACAATGAGAAGGTATTCGGGTACTAAATTGTTTTACCTTAATACTGAAGGACAATGAGAAGGTATTCGGGTAGTAAATTGTTTTACCTTAATACTGAAGGACATAGAGAAGGTATTAAGGAAAACCAAACGACCAAAGGTATTCCACGTGCACGTGAGAGAGAGAGGTATGAACCTTATAGGAATAAATGTAACTCTACCACCTCTATGGTTTGATTGTGGTATCATGTCATGTGTTTTATTGTTATGAGCTTCTATATTATTGATCTATCTACCCTCGATATGATAGTACACTTCGAGTTGTGTGCTATGCATAAGTGGTGACTTAAACTTGTAAATTGGAAGCATGGTTTGTTTATGTTTACAAACAGATGTTAAACTATTTTCTACTTATAATCTGCCATTATTATGATTCACCTGTGAGCTTATAATGTTTTAAAGATAGACACTCACTGAGCTTTTTAGCTCATTCTTTCCATGTTTTCAAACCTTTTCAGGTAGAGATCGAGCTCACTGTACTGACATCCCCGCCATAGTCTGCTGGAAGTTTCATAAGTTGGTATTTTGTACGTGGCTGGTGTTGTATAGCAATTCGTTATGTAGTTATAGTTGTTGTACATAAGAGGTTGTATAAACAGTGGGTTGGCATGTTATGGGTTGTGATGCTATTGCTCGTTTAAGTTTTCAAATGGGAGACTTAAGAAATGTTTCTCCCTATGTATGTTTAGTAGTTATCAAGTTTCAGCTGTGTGATGTTAAAGTTTACCATATACGAGCATAGTATGTTTATCGTGAACAACAGGGGTCATCGTGTATTGTTAAGAGGTAAACAATGTCTGTTGGCTTCATGCCTCTTTCCGGGCTAAGTTAGCAGGAGGTTCGGGAGGGGGTGTGACACAGCGTTGCAACGCTGTCGCGTACAACGTCGACTCGCGTTCTCAACGCCAGCGGCAACGCTGAACTGCTGCTGGGCCTCCGACCGCAAGGACAGCATTGAGACGCCGTTCGGCAGCGTCTCAACGCCATCGATAGAACAACAAACACCTTTGCTGTTCTTCATCGATTTTTCGCCTGTTTCCGCTCCGATTTCTTCGGAGCAACACTTGCCACGAACGACACTGGTCGATGACTTCGATTTATTTTCTAAAATGTCCAAAAAACACGGGCCCTTTACATTTGATCTCATCAAACGTAAAATAAATCTAAAAGTGCCAAAAACCGAAACATCCATTATGCAAACCAACAATTTATCACATAAATCATGGCAAAATACCCACCTAATTTTAACAAAATAGTGCATAAATGGAAGAACCATCGAGATGGCTCTGATACCAATTGAAGGGAATGAGAATCCCCGCGCAGCGGAAGACGATTGAATCGTCGAGGTATCAATATGCAACATGGTTTTATTAAAATTGATCTAACACTAGATCTATGCTAAACATGCTTCAAAAAAGAAGAAAATTACAGCAATAAGAATTTACTTACTTGTTGAAGACTTTCTTCAAAGATTCTTCTTCAAATCACGAACTCTTCGTGCTCTTCGAACTCAACGAACTCTTCCCACGAAAGGTCTTGAACACCACCAAATGGCCTTCTCGGTTGTTCTCTTTTGGAGAAGGGAGGTTTGTGGGAACGGTCCTTACTGTCAACGGTGTTACAGTTGTAGGTCTAATAAATCACGGTCCGGTCTTGTACAATCTCATTGCACAAGATGCCCCCACTCGCATGTCAACTACATGAACGAGTCGAGATCACATCGCTTGTATCTAATACAAAGCGGGTCGCATCCACGGTGTATCCGAGATTAGGTCTCCAACCCTATCCATATCACAGAGACTGCTTCGGTCACTAACTCGAACGTGATCCTCCCCGTGTGTCCACTACACACCGTTCAAGTTCTAGTTCTCTCATAAATTCAATGACCCTAGAGCTTAGTTTATTGGAAAATTTTATAAATATTGCGAAACACAAAGTGTTGAAATGAATAACTCTTATTAATTTCAAAAAATATATTACAAACACGAGATTAGGACAAAAATCCCAATAAAAAAGATACTTGAGGCTTTTGTGGTCTGTGTACATCTGAATGTTTTCCCCATACAATTAATGTCGCCATATCTTCCACACAAAGACCACGGCAGCCAACTCCAAATCATGGGTTGGGTAATTCCGCTCATAATCCTTCAACTGACGAGAGGCATATGCGATCACCTTTCCATTCTGCATCAACACACAACCCAAACCTTTCTTAGAGGCATCACTGTAGACCACAAAACGTCCTGAACCATCAGGTACTACAAGCATAGGTGCATAGACTAGCCTGTGTTTGAGGTCCTGAAAAGTCGTTTCACAAGCTTCACACCACACGAAGGGGTTTCCCTTCCTGGTTAATTGAGTCAAGGGTGTGGCTATCTTAGAGAAATCCTTGACAAACCTCCTGTAGTAGCCTGCCAAACCCAAAACGCTTCGCACTTTAGAGACAATCTTAGGGCGAGGCCAATCTGTCACTGCCTCAATCTTAGCGGGATCCACTATTACACCTTCTTTAGACACCACATGTCCTAAGAAGGCTACTCACTGCAACCATAACTCACACTTGGAGAACTTTGCAAACAACTCGTTGGTCCTCAAGGTTGTCAACACTTCCGTCAAATGAACTTCATGCTCCTCCTCTTACTTGGAGTACACCAAAATATCGTCGATGAAGACGATCACAAAGGTGTCTAAGAACTCCTTGAATACCCTGTTCATTAGCTCCATAAATGCTGCTGGGGAATTCGTCAACCCAAAGGTCATCACCATGAACTCATAGTGTTGTACCTGGACCTGAAGGCAGTCTTCGGAATGTCCTCATCTTTGATTCTCAGCTGATGGTACCCTAACCACAGGCCGATTTTAGAAAACACAATCGCTCCCTGCAGTTGGTCAAACAAATCATCGATTCTGGGTAAAGGGTATTTGTTTTTCACTGTCACCTTGTTCAGCTCTCGGTAGTCAATGCATAACCGCATCGATCCATCTTTCTTTTTCTCAAACAACACCGGCGCACCCCAAGGCGAAACACTGGGATGGATGAACACCTTATCCAGGAGTTCCTGCAACTGAGTTTTAATCTCCTTCAATTTTGTTGGTGCCATTCGATAGGGAGCTTTAGACAACGGAGTCGTCTCGGGCTGAAGCTCAATACTGAGGTCTACCTCACGGACAGGGGGTAGACCAGGCAACTCTTCAGGGAATACATCAGCAAACTCTCGAACAACATGAACCGAACTCAACTCTGGTCCCTTGTTTCTTGTATCAGCAACACTAGCAAAGAGGGCCCAAGCCCCTTCACCTACCAACTTCTTTGCCTTGAGAGCTGAAATCATCTTCGGAATTTCTCTAGTCTCTATTCCCTTGAACTTTAAACTGGACTCTGACGGAGGCCGAAACACCACCTCTCGGCAATGACAGTCGATGTTGGCATGGTTCGCAGACAACCAATCAATGCCCAAGATTACATCGAAGTCGCTCATGTCCAACACATCCAACGTCACAGCTAGAACACGACCTGTTACCACTTCCTGACAAGACTTAACTTTTTCTCGAGCTACTAAATCTCTACCTACCGGGGTAGCTACTGCCAAGTCAATATCTAGAGGCTCTACTTCTAACTGGGCTTGCCTCACAAAAATAGCAGAAATAAAAGAGTGCGAGGAACCAGAATCAAACAGAACAAGAGCCAAGTGGCCAAGAACGTGTAGTGTACCTGTCACCACAGCACCAGAACCTCCTGCGTTCCTGTTCGCACTCGCATAGACTCCACCTCTCTGGCGGTTTCCAGACTCGTCCTTCTTTGTTGTACCGCTTTGGCGGTGCCTGAGCTTCCGCAGATTATAACAAACTCACTGATCCACGGCTCCTGCTTGCATACGGACGACAGGTGACCCAACTTTCCACAATTATTCCAGATCTTGCTAGCTGCATGACAGGTCCCGCTTTGCTGAACTCCACATCTGTAACATGAACCCCTGCTTGGAGCCTGTTGGGGTTGATGTCTCTGAGTTCCAGGTCTGTTTGGCCTAGCAAAGGCCTTCTCAAACTTTCTCTTCTGGCTGGTCCCAAAACTCTGACCTGCCCTGAACTCTGCCCAACCACGAACCCATGCAGCCTCATGTCTGTATCGATAAGGGATGCCGCTCGGACTACTGCGACATAAGTCTTGGGATCGTGAGCAGCTGTCGACCCACGTACACCTCCTCGCAAACCTGTGAGGAAACACTCTACCTTCTTCTTCTCTGTATCCACCATATCAGGGGTGAACCGAGACAGGGCAGTAAACTCGTGCTCGTACTCTTCGACCGTCTAGTTCGGCAATTTCTTTAACTGTACGAACTCAACTTTCTTCTCGATTCTAAGCACATCCGAATAGTACTTCTCGTAGAACACCTCTTGGAATCTGCGTCTGTGTTATCGGTCTGCATCGACATTGATGGACCGCATAACATTTCCGCCACCATAGGAGAGCATTTCCCCTTAACGCATAAACTGCGCACTGAACCTTCTGGTGCTCGGGGCAACCCATTCGACCTAGAATATCATCCACGACCGCAAACCATGCTTCAGCAGCTCCATGGTCCACCGGCCCATCAAAGAAAGGTGGGTCATACTTCTTGAAATCCTTTAGATATCCCACTTCTTCGGTCGTTGCCCCAAATGTATGAGTCGGTGCAGGCCTTTGATTCTGCGCAGCCGCTGGTTCCTGATTCCGGGCTTTCAGGGCCTCCATGGCCTGAGTGAACATAGCTGTCTGATTGGCCCGACTCGCTATATTTGTCTAAATGAATTGCTGAATGCCTGCCATGAGTTTAGCAACTGGCGACGATCCTTGCACGTTTGGTACTTGAACATTTGCCCTCTCATGGGCTCCTACATTTTGCCCAGCTGATTCCTTGACCACTGAGACATCCTGGTTGGGCTCCTCCCGATGCACGGTGTGCTCAACCTCTAGTGCTTCGACGGTCGGTTCCTAGTCTCGGGCCCTTCGACCTCGACCCCTACGACCACCAGCAACTGCTCTTGCACGACCTCTACCACGTGCCATAATCTAAAACAAAAATAAAACATAATATCAACAACATTCCAGAAGTACAACACAGAAGAAACATAACAACCTCAACAACGAACCTCCTACCACCTACTAAGTAAAAGTAAACCTGTTGATGACCCGAGGAGCTCCTTACGAGAGGCTATGAACGACTAAACACCTACGATGTAGGTAGTATACAAGACCTAAAACCTAGGCTCTGATACCAACTATAACACCCTGTAATTTTGAACACTTACTACCCGAGCATTACTTCCAAGGTGTACCGCTCGCGCCAGAAATCCGGTAGCATAATGACACAACCTGGACAAACCAAAAAATTATAATACCTGAACCAGAACTAAAGCACTTCAAAAAGGCTCACAAGGGTACCCAGCCTCCTCCAAACTACACAGAAATCAATAGGTTGGGCTCAGGTCCCTCGGAGTTCTCAGACAACATACAACAACACATGCTTGAACCCGAGAGAAAATAAAACAAAACATACTTCAATTCTACGAATAAAGAACGAGACATGCTAAAGTTTAAAACATTTACTCAACGGAATAGAGTGCAACAGGGGAACAAAAATAAAAGAAACTACTAAAAGATAACTCCTAACTAGATTCTAAAAGCCTTCCATAGCCTCGCGCAGGGGTCTCACCGTCGGTGGTCATCTCACTGGTTTGCCTTACCTGCAACAAAAGAAGAAATAAACGAGGGGTGAGTATAAAATACTCAGTAAGCAGCCCACTTCGTCCAAGAACAAAGAGCACAAAGAACAACCTTGGACCTAGCTAAGCACGAAACCTAACCCGTCTCACAACCTCATCAAGCATCCTGGCCCTATTTCTCACTCAGAATACTCAGTCTGTGCTACCCTTAGCTTCTTAACTAGGTTGGCAAGAACTGACCACAAGACTCATTCTCGGGCCTGCACTAGGGCAAAGGACTCTATCCAACCACTTTGACTCTAAGCATCACACCCCGAGACGCACATCTGGATGGAGGACGAACCACCACATCCCATAAAGCATCAGAGACGGTACTACCGCGCACAATCGACCACGGGCTCGTTCTCGGGCCTGTACTAGGGCGAAGGACTCTATCCAACCCCTCTGACTCTAAGGATCAAACCTCAAGTCGCACAACTGGATGGAGGACGGACCATCACATCCCATAACATCATCATCATCTCGCCAACCTCGAGTCTCAGCCTGCTAAGGGTTACACAAAGACTAGGGACCACACTAGGGCTAGTTGTGCTAACTGCAATCCTAAGGCTCAACAACACTTCCCGAGTTACTTCAAAACTAAGCACGAGACTATCAGGCTCGGGACAGACAATCATAGCACATTACACATTTAGAAACTCAGCACAAGCTTACATCGACCCTATTAGTTATAGTCACATACCACTAACAGACAACCAGAGAGAACTAACGAGTTCGAGTCTCAGCACAGAAAAACATCAACAATAACAATGAACATGATTCAGGCACACTACGAACATCATATCCTAACATGCTACTACCAGAACATTATGTTTACTCCCAAACAAATATTGGGACGTTGTTGACCCTTTGATTGCCCGTGTCAATAGGGAACGCTGGCATTGCGACGTTGTTCTTCAGCGTTGCAACGCTGCTGCTTCGTCAGAAGCTTTCTTCCACGAACAAAGCAGCTTCATCTTACAAGATTTTCATCCAAAGATAGCAAAGAGCAATTCTCTCATTCTCTCTCAATTCTCTCTCATACTCTCCGCACCGAAAAGCCAAAGGGATTCCCACATACTCTCCCTCAACCTCCCGAGAACAATTGAGAAGACCCTTCGGAGGTGTCTCACTGTTCAGTTCGAGGATCGAGTTCGTAGAGTTCGTTGATTCGAGAGGGGACGTGACCGGAGGAGGAAAGCTTTGAGGAAGAGTTCTTCAACAAGTAAGTAACGAGTTTCTTACTGTTTTCCTTCTCTTTTGTGCATGTTTATCCTAGGATCTATGAGATATGTTCGATTTTAAGATACATTTTACACAACGAAAGAACGGCATTTCGCAACGTCTTCCGTTGCGGGAATTCCAAATCCGTTCATGGGACTAATAACTTCGTAGATGACCAATAGTGACTTGACCTTAATCCTGAGCGTGTTACGGTCTCATGTTTGGGGGGGTCTGTCCTTTGACTCTTACGGGTGAGGGTGGTAACAGTTGCTCGCCCAATATGCCTATCTTCTCAAGCATAGGACCACTTGGGGAGCTGGGAACTTGACTACACGAGATGGAATTCACTCTTTCCCGACTTTAGGGAAACTAGAGGGGTTGTTCCCTTAAATGTTGTCTCAAGGGCTTGGACAACGGACACCCACCCTCATGCTGGCCCGAGAGGGGTGTTGTTTATAGTTAGACCATACAACGTTGTTGTTCATTAGAGGAGTAGTGGAGACATAAGGAGTAACAAGTAGACAAAGGGGTAAAACGGTAATTTGATCCAACAGTGTCTACGAACAACCTGTGAAAGGTCGACTCACGGGCATTGGTTGTATGAATGGACACAACTTGTCCTACAGTGATGGGAGTGCAGCTACGGGCTTTAGTGGAGTGTTACCGTACCAAATGAATGTTGATTAACCGGGTCAAAGAGTTTGACAGGTTAGTCACAGATCATTGAAGCTCGTCATCTATAGGTCCATGAGGTTCCTCGGTTGGCTCAAACTTGTTTCATAGAAGGTTTATAGTTTGGTGTGGATTTGAAGTGTTCAAATTCATTAAAAGGGTATTTATGTCATTTTATATGATTGATTGACATATTATATAGTTTAATGTGAATGAGATTCATAATAAATTATAGGTTAGCCTAATTGTTTAATTAGGGCTAATTTAAGAGAAATTGAATTGAGAGAAATTAAATTGAATGCGATTCAATTTAAAATCCACAATTATGCAAATGTGATTTGTATTGTAAGGTATGAGATATCTTATTATATGTGGTTCTGCAAATATGATTTGCATAACCTATGGTTGTGGTAAAATGGTAAATAGGTGGAGATTTCAACTCTACCTATCACCATTATATTAACTCCTTTGCAAGAAGGATCAATGGATCAATGCTCATTTTTTGGATTCTCACCAAAAAGCATTTCACAAATTCTCTCAACTCTTCTCTCAAATTTCTCTCTTCCCCTTTACCAAAGGAGGTGTCTGGAACGTTCGATTGTTCGGAGAGTTCGTGATCGTAGAGATCGAGAACGGGAAGAGTTCATGACCGAAGAAGGATGTCGTGAAGAAGAGTTCTTCAACAAGTAAATAATTTTCTTACTGGTTTTTCCTTCTTAATGCATGTTTAGCCTAATTTCTAGAGGATGAATTTAATTTTAAGAATTATTTTCGCAACGAAACCACGACGATTCAAAGTCGTTTTCCGCTGCGGGAGTTTTATTCCCTTCAATTTGTATAAGGGAAAGGTTTGGTTTCTTCGTTGTACAAAATAATTTTCTTAAAATTAGGTGGGTTAAGCTTTAATTCATGTGATGAATTGTGGTTTTGCAAAATGGACGTTTCGGTTTTCGCACTTGTTTTTTAGATTTATTTTCTGTTGATGAGATTAATGTAAAGGCTCGTGTTTTTTGGGCGATTAGAAAATAAATCGAGTCTGTAAATTCGTGTATTGTATGGCAACAGTTGCTTTGAAGAAATTGGGGTGGAATTGGGCAGAAAACGATGAAGAACAACAAAGGTGTTTGTTGTTCTGTCGACGGTGTTGAGACGTTGTTCTTCGGCATCTCAACGATGTCCGTGCAGTACTAGGCTGAGCTGCAGGTCAGCGTTGAATCAGTGGTGTAGCGTTGCAATGTTGAGGCGTTGGGCGCGCTTAGGACAACGCTGGCCACGGCATTGCAACGCTACGAGCTTTGAGAGGCAGTTCACGAGGTGATTTCACGCGTAGTGGCTTAAGGCAGAAACTGTAGTTCGTGGGACATTTGTTATTTCTTTTAATTATTTAATTATTTTTCTTTTTGTAAAATGCAATTTATTTTAATTAATTTTATTAATTAATATAAATATAAAAGTTATATTAATGTAAATTAATTAAATTAATGTCCCTAAAGTGACAAAATCGGTCTAATTTTGCTATTTATTTATTTTATGCATGTGATGTATGATTTTTTTTCTATGTGCATATTGTATGCCATACAGATAAAAATCTCACCTTAGGTTAAACATTTCATGCATCATATTTATATTATAAGAGTTATAATATATAGTATGCATGATAGGATTATATTATAAGTGTTATAATATAATGTATGTATTTTAATTTAATTGATATAACAGTTATATTTCTTAGATTAAAAACATGTGATGAATGTATATTATATAGTTTAATTATTCATGTGATGAATGAACAAGCATTATAATATAGAAATGCATGCAATATAAGTTAATTATTAGTTTTAAAATGTTTAGAACTTGAATAATTAGACTTAGGTTTTCTAGTTCTTATGAGATTAGAATTAGGAAATCAAATATGACTTGTGAATGGTGACTAATAAGGAACTCTGTCTAAGGAAGGTTCTGTCTAAGGCTGGGGTATTTAAGCTGACGCTTTACGGAACACCCCTACCTGGGAACCGACCTGGGAGTGAATTTGGTCCGGAGATTGATAGGTTATATTATCGTTGTTGTGATTTATGCCCTAAACTTGTGTAATTTTGATCAAATAAATAAAGGGTTATTTGTTTTGATAAAATTATATACTTGCTCTATAAATCCAATAAACTAAGCTCCAAGGTTATAATATATCTTGAACATCAGTGTAGTGGACACTATTTGGATTGTGTTCAAGAATATAACCTAAATGGTCTATGGTATAAGAATAAGGTTGGAAACCTCATTCTGGTAACACCATGGATGCAACCCACTTTGTAATTAGTACAAATAAGGTAATCCAACTCATTCATGTAGTTGACATGCGAGTGGGGGCATCCTGTATGAAGAGTTCATACAAGACTGGACTGCAAATTATTAGTCTAACAAGTGTAACAACGTTAACAGGATAAGACTGATAATTTATAGATGGTCATTAGTGACTCGACTTGAATCTTGAGCAAGTTAAGAACTTCTGCTTATAGGGGTTTGTCCTTAGACTAGTATGGGTGAGAGTGGCCTGTAGCCGACTCCATAAGCCTACCTTCTTAGGGACAAAATCTCGTATGTAGCTGGGGACTTAACTGTGCAAGATAGAATTCACTCATTCCTACACTAAGGAATTAGATAAGTTGTTCCCTTAAGAACTGACTACAGGTATTGAACGACATGGCCCCGCCCACTATGAGCATATGAGTCTATGCTAGGACCTTAGACTTGTTGTTCATTAGTGGATCAGTGGTACTTAAGGAACTAATAGTTAATCAAAGGGGCAAAACGGTAATTTGACCCAGCCGTGATTACGAACAACCAGTGAAGGGTCGACTCATGGGTAATGATTATATCAGTGGACACAATATAATCTACAGTGAGGTGAGTGCAGCTACAGGTCTGTAGTGGAGTGACTTGTAGTTAATGATTATTGATTAACTAGATCAAAGAGTTTGATAAGTTAATCTCACATCATTGAATCTCATGAACTATAGGTCCATTAGGTCCCTCTGTTGGCTCAACATGGTTATATCGAGGGTATAATGTTAGGAATGAAATTGAAGTGTTCAATTTCTTGCACGAGGTGTTATATCAATTATATATGATATAATTGATATAATATATGGTTTTAATGTGAATTAGATTCACATATAAACCATATAATAGTGGGAGAATATAAAAGGGATAGGATGGTAATTTTCATCCTATTTCCCTATATATATATTGCATGAGATTCAAATAGGTTAAGCTAAGTCAAGCAAGTGATTCCATCTCTTGAGAAACCCTAAGATAATTCTCCAACAAAAGGTGTTCGAAAGTGTTCCAACTAGACCTGTAGAAAATATCTCATCTCACCTAAAGGGAACCCACATTCCTCCCTCACCTAGAGAACAACGGAGAAGATCTAGTGGTCGTGTCTTCATCCGTTCATGTTCCAGTTGCTGAGATCGTGATCGTGGGAAAAAGGAGCACTCGAAGAAAAGTTCTTCAAAGGTATTATACTTGTTGTCCATCTCTTATTATATATGCTTAATCTAGTTAATTTGTTCTTAAATGTAATCCATGTAATGAAATTAAGAACGCACGATTAACAATCGCTTCCACTGCGGGATTCGATTCCCTTCTATTGGTATCAGAGCCCAATTGTGTTCTTAATTTTTGTTCTAGATTTATGAAGAACAAGGTGGGATTTACTGTTTCTTGAGATGAGTAAACGGTTTGCAAATTAGATGGTTTCAATTTTGGCACTTAGATTTACATAATTTTGTTCAATTGTTCAATGTAAGGGCCTATTGTTTTGGGCATTTTATTATGTAAATCGAGTTTGTAAGTCTGTGTCGATCGAGGCAAAGTGGTTGCTGAGAAAATTGGAGCGAAAACGAGCAAGGAATGGAGATTCCACTTGCTGTTCTGTGAATGGTGTTGCAACGCTGTTCTGTAGCGTTGCAACGCCACAGTGGCAGGCGCGCGACTTAGAAGACGACAACGTTGAACCGCTGGCCTCTGCGTTGCAATGTTGAGGCGTTGTGCAATGCGAGAGCTGAGGCGCGTTTCGACGGGCGGAAGAAGACAAGGCGCAGCGTTGCAACGCTGCCATCAGCGTTGCAACGCCACATGCGTTACATGCGAAAGAGCAATGGGCAGAAACGTTTGTTTTATTATATATTAAATATAAAAATATTTTATATTTAATTTATTTAATTTTAATTAATATAATTAAATTATATTAATTAAAATTGAATTTAGGGTGCCAAAATTGTTCTAATATTGCTATTTAAATTACGCAATTATTGTGTAATTAATTCCATGCATAGTGTATGCTTTTAATTAGATATCCCACCTTAGGTTAAGCATTTCCATGCATCATTTATAATTTAAAGAGTTATGTTATATAGTTTGCATGATTAATTAATATAAGATGTTATATTAATTTATGGACAGCATTGACATGCATTATGTCACACCCCCCTCCCGAACTACCCGCTACTTAGCCCGAAAGGCGGCGTGAAACCAACAGACATTGTTTATTTGGTATCAGAGCAGTTAGCTCCATGGGAATGAGACAGGGCAAGTTAGCTCTGAGAATAAAGTAAAAGTCATAACAAGTTATTGAGTTAGTTCAGATCGAACTAGTAAGGTATGGTCCAAGTAAGGATAAGAGTAAGTCCAGTTAGGGCTAAATGTGAATAGAAGTTTAGTCTTCGTGTATGGGAGTTAGATATCCATAGTAAGTCTAGTATATTGATATGTTATTGGAGTCATGCCACCACGTACTAGCAGACATTTACGGCTGGCGGGATCGGGGCGGGATGCGAGATCCTACCCAAGGCCAACTGAGAGGGGATCTAGTGCCCCGAGAGTCCAAATCGAGGTTACTGAGATGAGCAACATGTTAGTTTCTCACAGGGGCGGTGGGCGAGAGAGAGCGGGGCCAAGTGATTCAAAAAAAAAAAAAAAAAAAAAAAAAGGTGTATAGAATAGAACGTCTAAAGAAATTAGGAGCCACGATGTTTGATGGTTCCATAGATCCAAATGATGCCAAGTTTGGTGAATATGCTACAAAGTCAAGCTAGCCACATTCCTATTAGAGGAAGAAGCGGAGGATGGTGGAAATCGATTTTAGCCCGATGGAGTGATGCACGTACTGGGATTGGCAAACATTCGAGGCATATTCGAAGATAAATATTACCCTAGCACGTGATCGTGAGACAAAGAGGATGAATTTTTAGAATCGAGGAAGGGCCACTTTCAAAATGAGTATGAGAGAAGATATACCGAGCCGCCACGGTATGCTTTGATGTGATTATGGCATCCGAGAGTGACAGTGTCGGAGATTTGAAAGTGGGTTACGCCCCGAGATACGAACCCCGATCCACAGTGCATTGCAAAGTGGGTGACTTTTCCTCGCTTGTAGAGAGTGCTCTACGTGTTGAGCGAGTATAACAGAGGCACAAACAGTGGTGGAGCCTACTCAAGGGCCTTCACCGACGAGCGCTTTCCATGGTCGTGAGCGTGCGACGATTCACACTGAGTGAATGTTTTGAGTCGTCAGACTTTAAAAGTCGAGCCGGCGGCCGGACATCGAGGTAAACGAATGTTAGTGGTGCCTATCGAGGCAAAGTCAAAGAGCACCTAGTCAATCTGCGGATCCACGGTAAGACCACCGACAATACAGTGTGTCTGCATTGCAAGTGCAACAAGGAGAACTCCATGTATAAATTGTGGTAGGAATCACCGGCCAATGTCCGGTTGATGTCAATGTGTGTTACCAATGTGGGCAACAAGGACATTTCAAGAGGGATTGTCCACGCCTTTTAGAGTAGCCACAGAGGGACCAGGGAGTTGGGTCCTGCAGATACTTAGGCGTGACCAAAGAGTTCCAGAGTGGCGCAGAGAGGCACCAGTGGTGCTAAATAGAAAGGAAGTTGTTTTCAAGAAACCAGGATTAGTTTGGATGGTTTTTAGGGGTGAAAGGAAGATTATTCCTCACGAGCTTGATTTCAACATTAAAAGTGAAAAGTTGTTGAGGAAAGGTTGCATGGCATTTCTTGCACACGTAGTGGGGTGCAGGAAGAAAAACTAAAACCGTAAGATGTTCTTGTTGTGAACGAATTTCTTGATGTTTTTCCAGTAGATCCGTCGTGGTTGCCACCGATAGGAAGTTGAGTTCACTATTAAATTGCTACCGTGAATAGCACCTATTTCTTAAGCGCTTTGATATACTGGCTCCAAGTGAGCTCAAGGAGTTGAAGATGCGATTACAAGAACTAGTTGATAAAGGATACACGGACCTAGTGTATCACCCCAGGGAGCTCAAGTGTTATTTGTAAAGAAAAGAGATGGTACCCTAGATTATGCATTGATTATAAACGCTAACTAAGTCACGATACGTAACAAGTATCCTTTAACCGATATAGATGACTTGTTTGACCAGTTAAGAGGAACATCGAGTGTTTTGAAGATTGATTTGAGATCGAGATACCATCGATTAAAGGTAAGGGAAACAGATATTCCTAAGACAATATTCGTAACCAAATATGGACATTATGAGCATTTAGTAATGTCATTCGGTTTAACGAATGCACCAACAGTTTTCATGGACCTCATGAATATGATATTCCACTAGTATTTGGATCAGTTCGTGATAGTATTTATTGATGATATACCAGTTTACTCAATTGATAGGAAACCTCATGAGGAACATTTGAGGATTATTCTACAAACACTACGAGATAAGCAGTTGTATGCTAAATTCACCAAATGTGAGTTTTGGTTGAATCAGGTAGTGTTTCTGGGGCATGATGTTTCAACAAATGGTGTTAGTATGGATCCAAATTAAGTGAAAGTTGTGGACAACTTGGAGAGACTAGTTAGTGCGACAGAGGTACGTAGTTTCCTAGGCGTGGCAAGGATACTACTGAGCGGTTTGTTGAGGATTTCTCACGATTAGCATTACCATTAACAATTTTGACAAGGAAGAATGCTAAGTTTGAATGGTTAGATGAGTGTGAACAGGGTTTTAAAAGAGTGAAAAAGAGGTTAGTTACATGAGACCTATTTTGACACTTCCTGTAACGGGAATAGAGTATGTAATTTATTGTGACGCCTCGAGGCAAGGTTTAGGGTTTGTGCTCGTGCAAGAAGGAAAAATAATAGCTTATGCGTCAAGACAATTGAAAAAGCACGAATGTAATTACCCTACCCATGATCTCGAGCTAGTAGCAGTTGTTTTAGCACTGAAGATCCGGAGACATTACTTGTTGGGTGAAAGGTGTCACATTTACACAGATCATAAGAGTCTGAAATATATCTTTGATCAGAAGGAGTTAAATGTGAGACAAAGAAGATAGTTAGAACTGATTAAAGATTATGATTGTACTATAGAATACCATCAAGGTGAGGCGAATGTGGTAGCAGATGCTTTGAGTAGGAAGTCAAGACTTCCTAACGACGCCTTGTGTGGTATTCGAGCAACATTTTTAAGTACTCTAAGGGGTTCTAAGGCAGTTGTCAATGCAGAGAGTTCAAGGAGTCTTTTAGCTCTGTTCCAGGTCAGGTCTTCACCCATAGCAAAGGTTGTGAGAAGACAACCAGAGGATAGTAACTTGTAGAAAATGTTTGGAAAGTCCAAACAGGGCCCAGAGGCAGAATTTAAGATGAGACCAGATGAGCCATAGAGAGCGGCGAGAAGACTATGTGTTCCATGTTTTAGTGAGCTTAAAGATGCTATTCTAGAGGAAGCTCACGATTCACCACGCTATGCATCCGGGAAGCACCAAGATGTATAAGACATTGAAAGGGAACGTATTGGTGACATGGGATGAAGCGAGAGGTAGCTGATTATGTTGATAATGTTTGATCTCGCCAACCGGTTAACCAGCTTAGACAGAGACCGAGGGAGGACTTCTTAATCCATTGCGGTCTTAAATGGAAATGGGAGCATAACACTATGGATTTTCTGTTTGGATTACCATATATTTCTAGTGAACATGATGGTATTTGGGTAATGGTGAATAGACTCACTAAAACAAAGACGGTTTTATACCGATTTAAGCGACGTTTACACTTGATCAGCTTATTGAGCTATATGTCGAAAGAATTGTAAGTCAATACGGAGTGCCAAAGTGTCCATAGTTTCGGATAGGGATCCAAGATTTACTTCTAAGTTTTGGCTTAGTTTACGAGTAAGGCTATGGGGACAAAGTTGAAATTTAGTATGACGTTTCATCCTCGAGACAGATGGTCGGTTAAAGAGGACCATCCGGACCTAGAGGATATGTTGAGAGCATGTGTCCTTCAATTTAAGGGTAGTTGTGATACACACCTATCACTTATGCAATCCGCTTATAATAACAGCTATCAGTCAAGTATTGGCATGGAACCATTTGAGGCTCTGTATGGAAGGTCGAGTAGAACGCCCGTATGTTAGAATGAAGTAGGAGAGCGGAAGCTAATCGGTCCTGAGTTGGTACAAGTTACGACGGATAATATTAAGGTAATCGGAGAAAATCTGAAGGTAGTACAAGATCGTCAATAGAGTTATGCAGATAAGCGACGAAAGGATTTAGAATTCCAGGTCGGAGATCAAGTATTCTTGATGTTATCTCCGTGGAGAGGTGTCCTTCGTTTTGGCAAGAAAGGTAAGTTAAGTCCTAGATATATTGGTCCTTATCCGAAGAACGGGCGAATTAAGCCGACCTCTGATCGGAGTGACCAGTGAGAACTATCTTGAGTACATGATGTTTTTCATGTGTTCATGTTCAGGAAGTATTATCCAGATCCGACACATGTGTTGCAAGCACAACCGGTTGAGTTGAAAGAAGACATAAGTTACATAGAGGATGCAGTTCAAATCCTCGATAGGAAAGAACAAGTTTTGAAAAAGAAATCGATCTCACTCGTGAAGGTTCGTTGGAGACATCACGACGTCGAGGAAGCAACATGGGAAAGCGAAGACACAATGAAAGGAAAGTACCCACAACTTTTCTCGTGCTGAATTTCGAGGGCGAAATTCCTCTTAAGGGGGTAGTAAATTGTAAGCCCTAAACCCTATTCTCTTTTATCATTGAGCACTCGTTCATGATGTTTTGAATATGCAAAATCGTATAGGTTGCACTAAACGATGTCGTGATCGAATTTGGGAATCTATTGAATTTGGAGCTACAATGTGTCTAAACTTCATAAGGGGATAGGTAAACCATTGAAATAAGCATATTAAAAAGTTGCATTGAAGTAAGTTCAACTCATTAGCAAATTGGAGGAGTTTTAGGTGCATCAAGTATTGAATGGAAGATCATATGTCTTACAAACTTAGGATAAGTTGGCTAAATGCTTAAGGTTTATTTACACACTTATTTTGTTGTTTTAAAAAGGTGATTAAGATGTAAAAACTGAAGGAGGAGCTGGCAAAGGGAGGTGAAGCTTCGGAGTTAAACAAGCCAAGTAGGTGCTGTCAAATTCACAGAAAAACAGCAAGCAGCTGGAAAAAGGGTCATCTTCAATCGACCATATCTCTCTATCTACTGAACCAAATTCGATGATTTTTGTGTCAAAATCTCAGAAATTGAGTGTAGAATACGAAACTGGTCGGCTTTGCAGAAAACAATAAGAGGACGAAGGAGAAAAGAGCAGAACAGTGAAGGGTGTTCAAGTTTCTCGGGTAGCAGAACAGTATGAGGAGATCAGTCTGTTTTGAGCTCTTGAGGAGGAATTAGAAGCTGAAATTTTGAGGTACGTAAGCTAAGATGTTGTCCTTGAGGTTTATCAAAAATATATTTGGTGGTTGTGTTGATAAATTTTGAGGAACCCAAGCTGAAATTTGAACCTGTAGTTTTAGGTGAAAGGAAAAACTTCTAGCAAGAGATTGAGGAGATTTTCTTTCATTTCTATATACCTTACAATCAATTGTGTGTATGGTTATTCTGAATTGAGTTATGGGACTGAGTTAGACCTGTTTCTAAGGTGCAAGGAAAGGAATTGATGCTACTGTTTTGAAGAAGAAGGCAGAAGATAGAAGTATGCTGTCAAATCTGGGAAGTCTCTGATGTTTTGGTTGTTCTGATCTGTATACTTGGAGTTAGAAGCTCTAATTGGTATGGTTAGAAAGCTTATTCAATTTACTACAAGTTTCGTGAAGGAATCGTGAGAAGAAAATGATTGGAAGATGTTGTAATCTTCAGGTTAAGTTTCGGGTTGCAGCAGGAAGTGAAATCTGGAACAGCAGCAGATTCATTTTAGGGGTTAAGCTACTGAGGTAATTTCTAACCAATACGTTAGGAATCGAATTTTCATGTCTTCATAAGAGTTTTAGAGGGTTCAAAAAGGAAGAGTTTGGTATAAAGTACATTCTTTTTGGATAAGTAATGAAGAAGTTATGGCTGTCTGAAAACAGGGCAGAAAATCTGAAAATGCTGGAATTTTGAAAGTGTGTTTTCTTGCAAGTTTTAAGGTCAAAAATCATGAGCTCAAGGTTCTAATGATTGATTTGGCTTGTTTGACAGGCCAAGAGCAAATAGGTCAAGTTTACAAGCCAAGGTTCCAATTCTATTTGCTCTTGGCCTGTCAAACAAGCCAAATCAATCATTAGAACCTTGAGCTCATGATTTTTGACCTTAAAACTTGCAAGAAAACACACTTTCAAAATTCCAGCATTTTCAGATTTTCTGTCCTGTTTTCAGACAGCCATAACTTCTTCATTACTTATCCAAAAAGAATGTACTTTATACCAAACTCTTCCTTTTTGAACCCTCTAAAACGCTTATGAAGACATGAAAATTAGATTCCTAACGTATTGGTTAGAAATTACCTCAGTAGCTTAACCCCTAAAATGAATCTGCTGCTGTTCCAGATTTCACTTCCTGCTGCAACCCGAAACTTAACCTGAAGATTACAACATCTTCCAATCATTTTCTTCTCACGATTCCTTCACGAAACTTGTAGTAAATTGAATAAGCTTTCTAACCATACCAATTAGAGCTTCTAACTCCAAGTATACAGATCAGAACAACCAAAACATCAGAGACTTCCCGGATTTGACAGCATACTTCTGTCTTCTGCCTTCTTCTTCAAAACAGTAGCATCAATTCCTTTCCTTGCACCTTAGAAACAGGTCTAACTCAGTCCCATAACTCAATTCAGAATAACCATACACACAATTGATTGTAAGGTATATAGAAATGAAAGAAAATCTCCCTCAATCTCTTGCTAGAAGTTTTTCCCTTTCACCTAAAACTACAGGTTCAAATTTCAGCTTGGGTTCCTCAAAATTTATCAACACAACCACCAAATATTTTTTGATAAACCTCAAGGACAACATCTTAGCTTACTTACCTCAAAATTTCAGCTTCTAATTCCTCCTCAAGAGCTCAAAACAGACTGATCTCCTCATACTGTTCTGCTACCCGAGAAACTTGAACACCCTTCACTGTTCTGCTCTTTTCTCCTTCGTCCTCTTATTGTTGTCTGCAAAGCCGACCAGTTTCGTATTCTACACTCAATTTCTGAGATTTTGACACAAAAATCATCGAATTTGGTTCAGTAGATAGAGAGATATGGTCGATTGAAGATGACCCTTTTTCCAGCTGCTTGCTTTTTCTGTGAATTTGACAGCACCTACTTGGCTTGTTTAACTCCGAAGCTTCACCTCCCTTTGCCAGCTCCTCCTTCAGTTTTTACATCTTAATCACCTTTTTAAAACAACAAAATAAGTGTGTAAATAAACCTTAAGCATTTAGCCAACTTATCCTAAGTTTGTAAGACATATGATCTTCCATTCAATACTTGATGCACCTAAAACTCCTCCAATTTGCTAATGAGTTGAACTTACTTCAATGCAACTTTTAATATGCTTATTTCAATGGTTTACCTATCCCCTTATGAAGTTTAGACACATTGTAGCTCCAAATTCAATAGATTCCCAAATTCGATCACGACATCGTTTAGTGCAACCTATACGATTTTGCATATTCAAAACATCATGAACGAGTGCTCAATGATAAAAGAGAATAGGGTTTAGGGCTTACACATTATTTTTCCATGAGATGAATATGCTATGTATATCTTATTATTCATGAGATGAATGATCAAGCACTATAACATAGTATGCATGTCACCTAAGGTTAATTATTAGTTTTAAAATGTTTAGAACTGGGAAATAATATACCTTAGGTTATCTAGTTATAATTAGATTAGAATTAGGAACCAAGTGATTTATAAACAATGATTAAAGAGGAATTCGGTCTAAGGAAAGTTCTGTCTAAAGTCAATTATTTAAGTGACGGAAACTAACACCCCTACCCGAGAACCGACACGGAGTGAAATTTAATCAGAGGGTTTATAAATCATGGTAGCGTCAACGGGTTTATTAAGGGGTTAATAAACTAGAAATCCTAGGCTTAATATAAAAGTTATATTAACAAACTTAGGATAAAATCAATATATGAGTTATATTGATTATCGATATAAGAGTTATATTGATAACTTTAGGTAAAACCATTAGCCGAGTTTAGCCTAAATAAGATTCCTATAGATCTAAAGTATCTAGTGGGAGGAAAAGTGTATGAGATACATGTTTTTCCACCTACGTATCTCTGGGAAGTCCACACCGTGAGACTCATACTTGGCCTCGTGGCGCAAACGGGAGCGTCCCCATTCGGATGGTGTTTGTATGAGTCAATATCAAGTTGAATGGAGAGGGTACTTATAGTGAGTGGGAGCAGGTTTAGTGAAAACAAAACCTATGGTCTCTTCAGTCGGTTTACACCGTAAGATCACTATGGTCAGCCTCCTAGTTTGGCCTGGATCAGACAATCCCTTCGGAAGGCTTGATCATAGGGGATCGAACACAATAGACACCCGAAAGGGATAAAGACCTCCTCATTCTGTTTTTCAATCTAGGCCTCCCTTCGGCAGATTTTATTGGATGGGGACTCTGGGATCTAAAGACAGAGGGTTACACTCACAAGGTACATAAGATGTGTATGTATCCTAACCGAAAAATGGTAACTAAAGCCTATAGAAATAAGAGTTATTCTGCCATTAGGTTTTGGTCAAGAGTGTCTTGATCCAGAGGAGGAGTGTTTTTTATTACCCTTCGGTGTCATACATTCTAAACCTTTGGAGTATCATTGCAAATTATAAATGACCTAGGAATCATTTGATAATTAGCTAAAACATGATTGGATTAGATAGCAAGAAACTCATACAAGTTTGTTTGTAAATTTTTCAGCAAAAATGTTTAGATCTATTATTTCCTTATTGGGTGCGGAAAAGTTAACCGGAGAGAACATAATGACTTGAAAAAATATACTCAACATTGTCTTGGTAGCACATGATCTTAAGTTCGATCTCAATGAAGAGTGTCCTCAATTCCCTACTCAAAACGCACCTCAAACTGTTAAGGGTGCATATGACCGTTGGATCAATGCCAATAAAAAGGCAAAAGCATATATCCTAGCTAGCATACCTGATGTTTTAGCTAGGAGGCTGGAGGGCAAGGTCTCAGCACATGAGATCATGGATTTTGTGCTAAATTTGTCTAGACAACCGTCTTAACAAATTCGACATGAAGCCCTAAAATTCGTTTACAACGCGCACATGAAGGAGGGAACGTCAGTGAGAGAACATGTTCTTAATCTGATTGCTCACTTCAACATAGTGGAATTAAACGGAGCGGTCATAGATGAAAAAAGTCAGGTTTTGTTCATCCTAGAATCTCTTCCGAAGAGTTTTCTGCAATTCCGTAGCAATGCAGCGATGATCTTACTTTTCTATTTTAGGTCAAGTGCGCGATTAACAATCGCTTCCGCTGCGGAATTCGATTCCCTTCAATCGTGAGTGTTGTTAATTTAAAATTGATTAATTTACTCACATAGACCTAAGTTAATAATGTGATTATAGACTTAGGCTAATCCAATATAAGAGTTATATTGGTAGACTTAGGTAAATATTAGTCGATTTATCTACGTCCATCCCGACTAATTTAAAGTGCTGAGTCGGAGGAAATAAAGTATATAAGATACATTTGAATTTCCGATAACAAATCTTCGTAAAGTTCACACCGTGAGATCCATACTCGGCCTTGTGACGCAAATGGGAGCGTCCCCCTTCGGATGATATTTATATGGGTCAATATCAAACGTGAATGGAGAGAGTACTTATAGTGAGTGGGAGCGAGACCTGTGAAAACGAGACTCATGGTCTCTTCCTTCGATTCACACTGTGAGACGCCTATGATTCGCATGCTAGTTTGGCCTGGACCAGACAATCCCTTCAGAGGGCCTTGATCATAAGAGTCGAAACACCGTGAATTTTCGAAAGGGATGCAATTTTCGTGTTGATTTTCCTTCATGGTTAACCCTTTGGTGGCTATTGTTTGGACGGATACTTGGATAAAGATTGAGGGTGACACTCACGGGATTCATTAAGAGTTAATAGATTCAGACCGAAAAATGGTAACTGGACGCCTATTGGAATAAGAGTTATTTTAGTATTAGGGTATGGTTGAGAAAGTCTCGTCTAGAGGAGAAGTGTTTCGATTCACCCTTCGGCGGGGGTCATTCAAACCCTTTTGGTTATCATCGCAAATTTTAATGACCTAGGGATCATAGGATAAAAGTTTGCTAAAATTTGATTGGATTTCAAAAAGTTCTTACGAGACTGATACAAAGCTTTTACTTATTTTTCAGCAAAATGTCTAGCTCAATAATAACCTTGTTAGCTTCAGACAAACTAGTGGGAGATAGTTTCCAAACGTGGAAAAACAATATAAAGACAATTCTAGTAACTGACAACCTAAAGTTTGTGCTCACTGACGAGTGTCTTCAGGTGCCAGGCTCGACCGCATCACGAAGTGTTCGTGATGTGCACGATCGATGGATCAGGGCCAATGAAAAGACCAAGGTCTACATCATTGTCAGCTTGTCTGAAGTCTTGGCAAAGAAGCATGAGTTGATAGTCACCGCCAATGAGATCATGGAATCCTTGCAGGAAATGTTTGGACAGCAGTCCTTTTAGATCCGACATGATTCGCTAAAACACGTCTTCAACGCTCGGATGAAAGAAGGGACGTTTGTCCGTGAACATGTTCTAGAGATGATGACCCACTTTAATCTGGCTGAGATGAACTGTGGTTCGATCAATGAGTCGAGTCAAGTCAGCTTTATTCTGTAGACTCTTCCGAATAGTTTCCTTCAGTTTCGTAGCAATGTTGTTATGAACAAAATTAGTTACACTCTGACCACCGTTCTCAATGAACTACAGAACTTCCAGTCCTTGATGAGGATCAAGACACCGGAAACTGAGGAAAACGTTGCCTTCAAGTCCTTTCACAGGGGTTCGTCCTCTGGGACAAAATCTGTAGGTCCTTCACACCCAAAAGGGAAGAAGAAGGAGATGAAGAAGGGCAAAGCTGACCATGCTGCCGCCCAAAAGGGTAAAAAGGTCAAGGAAGTTGCAGAAAAAGGAAAGTGTTTCCACTGCAATGGGGACGAACACTAGAAGCGTAACTGTCCCAAGTTCATTGCCGACAAGAAGAAAGAATGTAAATGTGATTTACTGGTAACAGGAACCTGTTTAACGGAAATTTGTGTTCAGAGTTTGCGCCACGAGACCGAGTATGGATCTCACGGTGCGGACTATAATGGAGATTTGTGGTCAAAAATTCAAATGTATCTTATACGCTTTATTTCCTCCCACTCAACACTTTATATTATTCGAGATTGACCTAGATATATCGACTAATATTTACGTAAGTCTACCAATATAACTCTTATATTAATTTAACCCAAGTTTATAATCACATTATTAACTTAAGTCTATGTGAGTAAATTAATCAACTTTTAATTCACACCACTCACGATAATATAACCTAAGAATATTCGAACCGAATTAACTCCCAGGTCGATTTCCAGGTAGGGGTGTTCCACAAAGTGTCAGCTTAAATATCCCAGCCTTAGACAAAACCTTCCTTAGATACAGTTACTTATCAGTCACCATTCAATGGTCATATTTTGATTTTCTAATTCTAATCTTATTAGAACTAGAAAACCTAAGTCTAATTATTCAAGTTTTAAACATTTTAAAACTAATAATTAACTTAGGTTACATGCATTTCTATGTTATAGTGCTTGATCATTCATCACATGAATATCTTTATACTATAACAAATATTCATCACAGGAATTAAATGCATGGGCATACTTTTAATCTAAGAAATATAGCTTTTATATTAAACAAATTAAAACATGCTTTAATTACATTATAGCACTTAAAATATAACCTATCATGCATACTATATATTATAACACTTATAATATAAAATGATGCATGAAATGTTTAACCTAAAGTGGGATTTTAAATCTATATGACATACATTATGTACATAGAATAAAATATTTCATACATCTCATGCATAAAATAATAACTAGCAAAAATCGGACCGGTTTTGGCACTTAGGGGCATTAAAAAATCTAAAATAATTAAATAGAAAAAATCGTACCGGTTTTGGCACTTCGAGTGCTTTCTGACAAGGGCAAGTGGGAGTATTGTAAAGGGTATTCAATGCCCTAGTTTATCGTATTACTTAAATTATTGTGTTGGGGAAAAACATCAAAACAGTGTTGCTGGATAGGCGATGGCGTTGGGACGTTGTTCTTCAACATCGCAACGCCATACGTGGGGAAGCAAGGCGCGCTGCAGGATAGCGTTGCGTTGCAACGCTGCTGGCGTTTGGAACGTTGGCATCACGTTGGGCGTTGCAGTGTTGCAACGCTGGCCACGATGTTAAAACGTCACAACGTAGTGGCCAGTTGCGCGAGAGTTTTGCGTGGGAGTGGCGACGTGGGGGCAATGAAGGTCTGCGGTTCGAGCTGGAGCTTGAACAACCGTCTTTTCCTTTATATTTTAATTTATATTATATGCAAATTAAATTTAATTAATTTAATTTAATTAATATTCATATAATTGTTATATTAATGCTAATTAATTAAATTAATGTCCCTAGGGTGCCAAAACCGGTCCAATATTGCTATTTATTTTTATGCAAGTGTTATATAATTATTCTATGTGCATAGTGTATGTCATATAAATTTAAAATCCCATCTTAGGTTAAACATTTGATGCATCATTTTATATTATAAGAGTTATAATATATAGTATGCATGATAGGATTATAGTATAAGTGTTATAACATAATGTATGTGTTTAAATTTAATTAATATTAGAGTTATATTACTTGGATTAAAAACATCTACATACATTTATACATGTGATGAATGATCAAGCACAATAACATAGAAATGCATGTAACCTAAGTTAATTATGTTGGGTTTTATGTTCTAAAACTCGTGGTTTTGTAAACTGAATGTATATTCTATTTCACAATAAAGTTGTTATTGAAATTTATTCAGTAAAGGTGTTATTGACTATTGTGTATTGTGTAACCTTAATCCAATAAAGAACCCTTGGCTATAGGATGAATACTTGAACTTTATGTGTGACATAAAAGTGGATCAAGTTCTAGTTATAGCCAGAACAGTCTATAGTATAAGGATAGGGTTGGGTACCTTATCCAGGGGACACTATGGACGCGGCCCACTTTGTAGAGTACAAACGATGTGATCCTAAATCGTTCATATAGAGACATGTGACTGGGGGCGTCCTATGCAATGAGTTTGCATAAGACTGGACTGCGAAATAGTCACTTAGACTTGGTAACTCCGTTTACTGTCATAACTGACCATATTCATACGATGACCTAGGTAACTCGATCTTAATCCTGAGCGTTCTATGAACTCCTGTTTATTCAGGATTATCCTTAGATTTTCATGGGTGAGAGTGGCACGAGACTGCCGACTCAATAAGCCTTCCATTTCAGGGATAAAATCGGGTAGATAGCTGGGAACATAGTTCTGCAAGATGGAATTCATTCCTACCCGTTTCTGGATTAGTAGAGAGGTTGTTCCCTTAAGCATCGACTCGGGTCTTGAACAATGGGCCCACCCTCTCATTGGCCCGAGAGGATTCGGTTTCTTTGGTTGGACCACAAACCAATTGTTCATTAGAGGATCAGTGGGACTTAAAGAACAAGAGGTAATTACAGGGGTAAAACGATAATTTTGACCCAGCTGTAATTACGAATGACCTGTGAAGGATCGACTTACTAATCATGGTTATATCGAGTGGACAGAAATATATCTACAATGAGAGAATGCAACACCGGGCTTTTACTGGAGTGTCTCGGTGGTTAACGAATGTTGATTAGCTAGGCTAAAGAGTTTGGCCAGTTAATCTCGTATCGTTGGAGCTCATGATCTGTAGGTTCATTAGGTCCTCCTTACTAGCTCGGACTTAGCCTTATAACATTTTGAGAGAAAAGAATTTGAATTGTTCAAATTCGAGTTTTGAAGAAAGCGTTAATTATATGTGATATATTTAACGAATCATAGCTTAAATATGAATTAAACTATGATTAATAAGAGGTGGATATATTTAAATATGATTTAAATATTGAATCTGGTTTATAGCATGAAAAAAGATCCATGTTCGGAAAATCGATCGGGATCGGGAAATTTATTTAATTTAATATTTGATATTAAATTAAATTAAAAATTAATTATTTAAATTAATTATTTAATAATTTAATTAATTAAATTAATTTTAATTAAAAATTAATTTAATATTGATTTTTGAATTAAAATTAAATGAAAAATAGAGGATTTTCATCGAAAGCAAATTGGCAACTTGCCCAATCTTACTCATCTTCAAAATTCACCAAAATTGGTCACCTCCATCTCAAAGCATCCTCATCACCCTTGAGTTGTCACTCCATTGAAGCTTTTTGAAGCTTTATATAATGGTGATTTGAGGTGTTTTGGGAGAATTACACAGAAAATTCAATATTCCCGAATTAGTGACCTTTGAGGTCTTTTCTTCCAAATTCTCTCAACCTAGGATCCCACAATTCATTCTAAGGCCTGAGGATAGTAGGGAAGACTCTAACGGTTGTCCACGAAGTGTTCGTCTTTGAAACCATCCACCGGTGAAGAGAATTTGATCTTCAAAGTTGAGTTTTCTATCCTCTATTTTTCCAGCTTTGAGCATGTTTTTTATTTTACAAAATTGATCAACTTAGAGTGTTCAAGATCCAAAATTGCTTCCGCGTTCTTAATCTAGACTCTTTCAAATTATTAGTTTTAAATGGTTTAGAACTTGAATAATTATACTTAGGTTTTCTAGTTCTAATAGGATTAGAATTAGGAAATAGACTATGACTTATGAATGGTGACTAATTAGCAACTCTTTCTAAGGAAGGTTATGTCCAAGGCTGGGGTATTTAAGCTGACGCTTTGCAGAACATTTCTACCTAGGAACCGACCTCGGAGTGAATTTGATCCGGAGATTCATAGGTTATATTTTTATGATTGTCGTTCATTAAAAGTTAACGAAATTTAGTCACATAGACATAAGTTAATAATGTGATGATAGACTTAGGCTAATCCAAAATAAGTGTTATATTAGTAGACTTGGGTAAATTATAGTTGGTTTATCTAGGTCAATCCCGATTAATTTAAAGTGTTGAATGGTAGGAAATAAAGTGTATGAGATACATTTAATTTTCCATCCACAAATATCTGTAACGTTCAACCGATTAGATCCATACTCGGCCTTGTGGAGCAATGGGAGCGTCCCTCTTCGGATGGTATTTGTATGCGTCAATATTCAATATGAAGGGAAAGAGTACTTATAGTGAGTGGGAGCGGGACCTGTGAATATGGGGCCAACGGTCTCTTTTATCGATCCACACCGTGAGACGCCCATGATCCTCTTACTAGTTTGGCTTGGACCAGACAATCCCTTCGGAGGCCCTTGATCATGGGATTCAGAACACCGTGAATTTTCGAAAGGGATACGATTTTCTTGTTGGTTTTCCATTCTAGTCCTCCCTGTGGTCACTATTGTTTGGACGAATACTTGGAAATTTAAAGATAGAGGGTGACACTCACAGGATTCATTAAGAGTTAATGGATTCATACCAAAAAAATTGTAACTGAATGCCTAATGGAATAAGAGTTATTCTGGTATTAGGGTCTGGTCGAGAAAGTCTCATCCTAGAGGAGGAGTGATTTTTTCTACCATTCGGTGGCGGCCATTCTAAACCTTTGGAGTATCATTTCATTTTTTTTTAATGACCTAGGGATCATAGAATAAAACTTGCTAAAACATGATTGAATTTTCAAAGTTTTTGCAAGACTAATATAAAGTTTATTGTATTTCAGCAAACAAAATAGCGAGTTCAATTATAGCTATGTTAGCTTCTGATAAACTCGTAGGAGATAACTTCCAAACGTAGAAAAACAATATCAACACGATCTAAGTTGCTGATGACCTAAAGTTCGCGCTCACTGAGGAGTGCCCTCAGGTGTGGAGCTTGATCGCATCGCGGAGTTTTCGTGATGCGTACGAACGATGGATCAGTGCTAATGAGAAAGACAAGGTCTATATCATTGCTAGCTTGTATGAAGTTTTGGCAAGAAGCATAGGTTACGATCACCGCGAAGGAGATCATGGAATCGCTGCAGAACATGTTTGGACAACATTCCTTTCAGGTTCGACACAATGCCCTCAAACACGTTTTCAATGCAAGGATGAAGGACGGGGCGTCTGTCCGTTAACATGTTTTGGATATGATGACCCACTTCAACCTGGCAGAGATGAACGGTGCTTCAATAGACGAGTCGAGCCAAGTTATATTTGTTATGGAGACTCTTCCGAATAATTTCCTTCAGTTTCATAGAAACTTACTTAAGAACAAGATTAACTACACTCTGACCTCTTTACTCAACAGACTACAGAACTTCCAGTTCTTGATTCGAGTCAAGGGACCGAAAGCTGAGGCAAATGTTGCCTTTAGGTCTCTATCACAGGTGTTCGCCCTCTAGGGCTAAATCTCTAGGTTCTTCAGGCCCGAAAAAGAAGAAAAAGAAGTTGAAGAAGGGTAAAGTTGACAGCGCTACCGCCCAGAAGGGCAAAAAGGTCAAGGAGGTTGCAGAGAAAGGAAAGTGTTTCCACTTTAATTGGGACGACTACTGGAAGAGAAATTGTCCAAAGTTTCTTGTCGACAAGAAGAAAGAAGGTAGATGTTATTTACTACTAACTGAAACCAGTTTAGTGGAGAGTAATGACTTTGTATGGATACTTGATTCAAGCGCCACAAACCATGTTTGTTCTTCTTTTCCGGGAATTAGCTCCTGGCAGCGGCTGGCGGAGGGTGGGATAACGCTTAGGGTTTGATCCGAAGAAGTTTTCTCTATTGCGACAATCGACACGGTGTATCTCTTTTTTGGTAGGAATGACATTTATTAGATAATTTGTATATAGTTTCAGGGTTTACTAGAAACCTAGTTTCTATTTCCTGCCTATTAGAACAATGTATTTTTGTTTCCTTTATGAGTAATAAAGCGTTTATTTCTCGAAATGGGAATTTGTTGTGTTCTGCTTCAATTGAAAGTAATTTATATGTTTTAAAGCCTAATTCAGTCAAAAGTGTTTTGAATACTGAATTATTTAAAACGGTTGAAACGCGAACTAAGAGATTAAAAGTTTTTTCCAAAAGAAAACGTTCATCTTTTGCATCTAAGGTTAGGCCACATAAATCTCAATAGGATTGAGAGAGTAGTGAAGTTCGGACTTCTAAACGAGTTAGAAGAAAACTCTTTACCGGTTTGTGAGTCATGCCTTGAAGGCAAAATGACCAAACATCCTTTTCATGGAAAAGGATATAGAGCCAAAGAGACTTTTGAGCTTATATATTATGACCTCTTTGGTCCGATGAATGTTAAGGAATGAGGAGGTTACGAATACTTTGTATCTTTTATAGATGACTATTCGAGATATAGGTACATTTACCTAATGCATCGAAACTCTGAAACTCTTGAAAAGATCAAGGAATATAAGACTGAGGTTGAGAACCTATTAGGTAAAACGATAAAAACACTTCGATCGGATAGAGGTGAAGAGTATATGGACATTGAATCCCAGGACTATAAGATAGAACACCAAATTACGTCCCAACGCTTAGCACCCGGTGTGCCACAACAGAATGGTGTATCGGAGAGGAGAAACAGAATCCTGTTGGACATTGTTCAGTCGATGATGATGCATCGAAACTCTGAAACTCTTGAAAAGTTCAAGGAATATAAGACTGAGGTTGAGAACCTATTAGGTAAAACGATTAAAACACTTCGATCGGATAGAGGTGAAGAGTATATGGACATTGAATTCCAGGACTTTATGATAGAACACCAAATTACATCCCAACGCTTAGCACCCGGTATGCCACAACAGAATGGGTATCGGAGAGGAGAAACAGAATCCTGTTGGACATTGTTCAGTCGATGATGAGCTATACTCGTCTCCCTAATCCCTTTTGGTTACGCAGTGGAGATTGCAGTGTACATTTTGAACAACGTTCCTTCGAAGACTGTTTCTCAAACACCTTTCGAACTCTAGAACTGTCGTAAAGGTAGTTTAAACCATTTCAAGATTTGGGAATGTCGGACCCATGTGTTGGTGTCAACCCCGAAGAAGTTCGAACCCCATTTGACGTTGTGCCTCATTGTAGGTTACCCAAAAGAGACAAGAGGTCGTCTGTTTTACGATCCTAAGGATAATACGGCTTGTGTCCATAAATGCCACATTCCTCGAGGAGGACCACATGAGGGATCACTTACCAACGAGTACCGTTGTGTTAAATAAAATTGGTAGTTCATCAACAAGGGTTGCTAGTGGTGCTAGTACATCAAAAAGTGTTGTTGATCCTAGCGCGTCTAGTCAAGTTCGATCTCAAGAGTTGAGAATGCCTCGACCGAGTGGGAGGGTTGTGACACAGCCTGAACGTTACATAGATTCGGCTGAAACCCAAGTCGTCACCCCTGATGATGACTACGAGGATCCATTGACCTATGATCAGGTAATGACAGACATTGACAAAGACGAATGGATTAAAGCTATGGACCTAGAAATGGAGTCGATGTACTTCAATTCCATCTAGGAGCTTCTAGACGGACCGAATGGCGTTAAACCTATTGGTTGCAAGTTGATCTACAAGCATAAACGTGGCATAGATGGGAACGTGCAGACCTTCAAAGTCAGACTAGTGACAAAGGGTTTTACCAGCGAGAAGGGGTTGACTATGAGAAAATCTTTTCTCCTGTTGCCATGATAAAGTCTATCAGGATCCACTACAACAAAAACTACATTTCTTGACATTTGAAACTTTTAATTACTTTACGTTTTTATGAGAAAACGTCAAGTAATATGTATTTTAAACAAAAAAGTCAAGAAAATGAAAAAAAGGCGGAGGTTGATGGAACTTTTCTGATTTTTCACACTAATCTTATACTTGACGCTTCAAAAATGTCAAGAAAATTTTGTTTTAAAATAAAATATTAAAAAAAAAAAGAAAATGCCCTTGACTAAAACCCTCATTTTCGAGAGTTGTTTTTCTTCTTCTCTTTAGATTGCAGATGCTGACAGCTCCTTGGAGTCTCATTCCCCTGTGTTTTCGTGCATACGAGAGACGTCGTCGACCTTACGTTCATCTCCTCCTTCGTATTGCAACACACACCACGCACCCGTTCAACGCCAGTCTCGTACGTCCGTCCGCCGTTAGCTTTTCTCCCTGCCACCAACAATGAAGCCGCTCCTTTTCTCTGTTGCAGCTACTCTGTCCTCTCTTCCTTCACCGCCAGCTGCAGGTCGCTTCGTCGCCGACAACACGTCTCCTAACTAGTCCACGCCGACAACAAATCCAATCAACCGTCGGTAAGTTAAACCCATTCTTCTCTCTCTGTCTCTAAAAAGTTTGCAAATTTTCATTCCTCTCTAAGTTTTTTCTTGTAATTTCCCTTTGTTGGGGTTGTAAGAGATGATATTGAAAAAACCCAGATTTGTTTTTCCATTTCTCACCCTCTCACTAAAAAGTTCGCAAATTTTCAAACTTCTTTCTGTCTCTCTCTTTCTAAGTGTTTCTCTTCTATGTTTTTCTTCCAATCTATTTAATTTAAGCTTCTAAGGGATAAGATTGAAAAAATCCAGATTTTGTTTTTAATGTTTCTTAGGGAAAGATGGATGGAAGTGGTGACAAAAAACTCCATTGAAAAAAGCTTATGATTTTCTTTTGTAATTTCACCTTCTTTTCTCTGTCCTTTTCTTCTTTTTTATGTTTCCTTTGTGTTATAGTACTATACAATGACCTGAACATGTAAACTTTTTTTTTTTTTAATAATTTTGATTTCTCAAAACTTTTCCTTTTTTTTTTTTTCATTTCATTGCACTGCATTCCATCTTTTACCAAACAGGTAAAACAAGAAGGAGAAGGAGAATGAGAATTTTCCAAAAGGAAAAATAATGAAACAATATTTCTCAAAGGCTTGAATTGAACTGTTCTAATTTAGTATCTGAAAATTTATCATTCATTTTTCAATGTGGGATTTGATTATTAGGAATAATGCTTTTAAATAAATTACTTTTTTGGAATAATGCTTTTGTTGAAAATTGGAACAAAAATTCTTAGTTAAGTAATTAATGCAACAAAGCTATAATTTCAGGCATAATGGGCGAGTTTACTACAAAACTTGTTGCAACAGAGGCATCACTATTTCTTCCTGCATGGTGAGTGTCGAATTTTAGTTACAATATGTTTGGTTGAACGTCTCCTTGTTCTTAGCTCTGCCCCTGTCTAAGTAGCTCTTTTGGTAGGACACTTCATCATTTTGTAGAATAGTGTGTGGTATCTATTAATATCTAAATGTTATTTTTCTCACTTCATCATTTTGCTTCAATGGTGAAAATTGTTAATTGGTTGCCCATGAAATCGCCCAAAGTGAAAAAAAAAACTATATTTGAAGTGCTAAAGTAAAACTCTTATTTAGTCATTGCTTATATGGTCTAAGTATTTCAAATGAATTGAAATGTAGCTAGAGGGTGAAGATGGTGGTGTTTTGTTGGATGTCTGGCTTAGAAGTGTGTTTTCTTGCTTCGTAGGTATAAGGATAAATTTTGGGAACATCCTAGTTATGTCGTTATGGTGTCGAAATTTTTGGAGCACATATGGTGTAGGTTTAGTCTTATTTTTCTCTTTTCCAATTTACTTTTTGTTACATAAATAATCTGCTGCGTTTTAGTTCCTAATGGTTGTTTTGGTATGAACTTGGTGATTTGATTTGTTATTTTTGGTTAGAGTTAAGGTGAATTAGTTACATATTTAAATTGGTCAACTTGATTTTATAAGTATCATTTTCTAGAAAGATGTTGGGCCAAAGAGATACGATATTGAAACAGCGTTTCTGTGGAGCTTTGGATTCTCGTTATCGTTTTCCAACTTGATGCCTTGTTGTTGTGGAGATTTTTGGTGAGAGGTACAATATTGAAACTACGTTTCTGTTTGATGCTAGTGTTCGTGATTCTTTTGAATGCATATTTTGAATCTTCATTGTGAGATTTCTATATTGCGATCAAATTTTTAAAAGTCGGTTGATGTTTAATTGTGAGTTCCTTCTCGTTTCTTCTAAGTTTGTAACTCATAGGTTGCTAACGTTGAACGATTGCTCTAGTAAGTGTTTCTCTAATTTCAATCATATCCTCAGGAATATGAGGCTTAGGATTGCTTGTTCTACTGAACTTTCTTGGCATGTTTTATGTCATAAGTCGTGTTTTGAGCATTTATGAAATTAGTCTCGTTCTGCTGAGAAATATCTGATTCTTGAACCCCAACCCTTGTGTATTTGAAGTTAGTAGGTGGCTGGGAGAATGGTTTGTTTTTTAAGTGTTACTGATGTTAAAACATGTCATTAAAATTTTCGAAAAAATCCTAGTAGCGTCGTTATACTGCCAAAATTTTGGAGTGAATGATGTGTCTTAAGTAACGCTGAACTTAGGTTTACCCCAGTAATTTAGGGTCGTTACACTTTGCATGTTTTAAATCTCTCACAAATAAATTGCAGTTTGGGTATGATTCGGGTATCATCCAACACATTTTCAGCAAAGCGTTTTGACTCTTTTAGTAAGGTTAGTCCTTTTAAGCTCATTCAAACTAGATTAAATTATCCTACATTGGTTCTATTGCTCGAATACCTTTTAATTGTAGTTTTTAATACTTTCATCTATGGGCCATAACACGAATAGGTTCATTTTGGTTAACCATAACCCATGGAAGTCGATTTAGCAAAAGGAAGTTGATCCGAGCATCAACTAGCGAGACTTTGAGCCATTTTTGTAAGTCTAAGTGCATTTTTAATCTTTTTCGAACCTCTAAGTGTTGTAAGTATGTTAATCGTCTTAATCCTCCTTAGTCGACGTTTATGACATTAGGCTAGATCTCATTCCCTCCATTTGAGCATGCTTCTTAGGATTAGCGTGAGGGTTGCATGATTGAGTAAATTCACTAGTTGCATGTTTTAGAGTTATGAATTGTTAAAGGTATGTTGCTTACTTAATATGTTTATGCTCACCATTGTTACTCAACTACTTGGCAGGTGACAAAGGTGTTGCAGAATTATGGTGACGTTTTCAAAGTTTTTGTCATAATGTTGCCAATTAAGTTGCATACAATGTGTTGGCTTAGGCTAGTGAATGTAAAGTTCTCTTGTTTTGTAAACCTCGTTGAATGTTAGTTGAGTGTATGGCTTAGGATCGTTACAATAGTTCTTGTAATTTTTGAATTGTTGACATGAGGTTTGATAAGTCCTTGTAATTATAGAATTGCTCATGAGCTTAATATTTTGATATTGTTAAAGATGTGAATTTTGTTAAAGTGTGGAAGATTGGTAGATGAAATTATGCATTTTTTAATATAACAAAGTATTGGAACACAGTGCAGAAAATTCAAGATAATAGAGAATATTTAATAGATTGAAAAAAAACACAAACCAACAAGACATGTATGATGTGTCAAGATCTAATTGCTATTGATATTTTTGAAACGTCAAGATAAAATTATATTTGACTCATTTAAATCGTCAAGTAATTTATATTTTACATTCTTTAAACGTCAGGATAAACATATATTTGACACAAAGAAAACGTCAAGTATTAACACAAATTTGACACTTTTTCAAACTCAAGATAAAATTACATTTGACGAATAAAAAGTGTCAAGTTTTCATGTTAAAAATGACACATTATAAGTGAAAGAGTGTAGATTAAGAAAACGGAAGCAATTTTGGATCTTGAATACTCTAAGTTGATCAATTTTATAAAACAAAAAGCATGCTCAAATCTGGAAAAACAGAGAGTATGAACACATACCTTTGTAGTTAAAAATTCTCCAAATCCGTGGGGAATTTCTTGTCACAAACACTTTGTGGACTACCTCTAGTGTCTTCCCTACTATCCTCAGGCCTTAGAACAGATTGTGGGATCTTTGGTAGAGAGAATTTGAAGAGAGATGGGAGAAAGGTCTCAAAAACGTGAATTATCAAAAAAAAAAACGATTAATTCCATTTAAACTAATGGTTTCTTCTTCAATTAAAGAATCCAAAAGCTTCTTCAAGCTAGGAGAAGATGACAGCAAGAAGATGAGAAGGATTTTAGCAAGAAGGAGGTGCTCAATTTGAGTGAATTTGAAAAAGTAGCATGGTTTCTCATGCTTTTTCCTTTGGTCCAATTGAATTTCAAAAAAAAATGAATTTCCATTTAATTTTAATTCAAAATTAATATAAAATTAATTTTAAATTAAAATAAATTTATTAATTTAATTAATTAATTAATTTAATTAATTAATAAATTTAATTAATTAATTTTAAATAAGTTATTTAATTTAATATCAAATATTAATTAAATAATTGGACCAATCTCGATTTCTTAAATCGATCGTTTAAACATGAATCCCTATTCATGTTATAAACCGAGCAAATATTTAAATCACATTTAAATATTTTCACCTCTTCTTTATTATAGTTTAATTCATAATTAAACTGTGACACGTTAAGTATATCCCATACAATTAACGTTTTCTCCCAAAACCGAATTTGAACAATTCAAATTCTTTTCTCTCATAATGTTACAAGGCTTAATCCGAGCTAGTAGGGGGACCTAATGGACCTACAGATCTTGAGCTCCAACGATACAAGATTAACCAGCCAAACTCTTTAGCTTAGCTAATCAACATTTGTTAACCACCGGGATACTCCACTAAAGCCTAATGGTTGCACTCTTCTCACTGTAGATATATTTTTGTCCACTCGATATAACCATGATTAGTAAGTCGATCCTTCACAGGTCGTTCGTAATTACAGCTGGGTCAAAATTACCGTTTTACCCCTGTAATTACTTCTTGTTCCTTAAGTTCCACTGATCCTCTAATGAACAATTGGTTTGTGATCCAACCAATAAACCGAATCCCTCTCGGGCCAATGAGAGGGGTGGGCCCTTTGTTCAAGACCCGGAATCAGCACTTAAGGGAACAACCTCTCTACTAATCCCTAAAGCGGGTAGGAGTGAATTCCATCTTGCAGAATTATGTTCCCAGCTATCTACCCGGTCTTATCCCTGTAATGGGAGGCTTATTTAGTCGGCAATCTAAGGCCACTCTCACCCATGCAGATCTAAGGATAATCCAAATAAACAGGAGTTCATAGCATGCTCATGATTAAGATCGAGTTACCTAGGTCATCGTATGAATATAGTCGATTAAGGCGATGCTTGGAGTTATAAAGTCTAAGTGACTATTTCTCGGTCCAGTCTTATGCAAACTCATTGCATAGGACGCCCCCACTCGCATGTCTCCACATGAACAATTCAGGATCACATCGTTTGTACTTTACAAAGTGGGCCGCGTCCATAGTGTCCCCAGGATAAAGTACCCAACCCTATCCCTATACTATAGACCGTTGTGGCTATAACTTGAACCTGATCCACTTTTATGTCACACATAAAGTTCAAGTATACATCCTATAGCCATGGGTTCTTTATTGGATTAGGGTTTCAAAATATACAATTCACTTTATTCAATAACACCTTTACTGAATAAATCTCAATAATAACTTTATTGCAAAATAGAATATACATTCAATTTACAAACTCACGAGTTTTAGGACATAAAACCCAACAAACTCCCACTTGGACTAAAACGTCGGTGGAGTTAAACATGCTGGGCAAGAAAACTGTCCTATTGTACAACCTGAAGTCTTAGACTCTCTAGGTGTCCCTCAAACACTTTAGCCGTGAGGGGCTTTGTAAACGGATCAGCAATGTTGTGCTCCGAAGTGATCTGCGTGACGATTACGTCTCCTCGTTGCACAATTTCCCTGATGAGATGATATTTGCGCTCTATGTGCTTTCCGCGCTTATGGCTTCTAGGTTCTTTAGAATTTGCCACTGCACCACTATTATCACAATAAAGAGTGATAGGCAAATTCATATTTGGAACAACTTCCAAATCAGGAAAGAATTTTTAAGCCATACAAACCTCCTTCACGCTTGCTTATAGTCGCGACATACTAAACTTCCATGGTGGAGTCGACAATACAACCTTGCTTTATACTCCTCCATACTATAGCTCCTCCGTTAAGAGTGAAGACTGATCCTGATGTGGATTTCCTCGAATCTATATCAGTCTGAAAATCAGAGTCAGTGTATCCTGCAAGGATCAAATCCTTTGCGCCATACACAAGCATATAGTCCCTCGTTCTCCTAAGGTACTTGAGGATATTTTTAACGGCAGTCCAATGATCATATCCGAGATTGGTGATACTGCGACAATTCTCACCGCATAGCATATGTCGGGTCGAGTACATAGCATGGCATACATCGGACTCTGACACCGGTGATGCATAGGGAATGCGTCTCATATCCTCAACTTCTTGAGGTGTCTTAGGACATTGTTCCTTAGAGGATGAATTCCATGCACGAAAGGTAATAAACCCTTCTTGGAATTCTCATCTTATATCTAATCAACATTTTGTCAATATAAGATGCACGAGACAAATATTAGCGTTTTGTTTCTTGCGATTCCAACAATTTGGATTCCAAGGACAAATCGAGCTTCTCCCAAATCTTTCATTTGGAATTGGGTCGCTAGCCATTGCTTAACGTCAGTCAGGAATCCTGCATCATTCCCAATGAGCAGGATATCGTCTACGTATAGAACTAAGAAAGCTACTGTAGTATTGACTATCTTCTTGTAAACACAAGGCTCGTCAATATTCTGTTCAAAGCCATAAGATTTGATCGCAGTATCAAATCTTATATTCCAGGATCTAGATGCTTGTTTCAATCCATAAATGAACCGCTTAAGCTTGCAAACCTTTTGCTCCCGACCACGAACTTTGAACCCTCTCGGTTGATCCATATAGATACTCTCTTCAAGATTGCCATTCGAAAAGTCGTCTTGACATCCATTTGCCAAATTTCATAATCATAAAATGTAGCAATGGACAAGAGTATTCTAATCGACTTAAGCATGGCAACAGGGGAGAAGGTTTCTTCATAGTCCACCCCTTCCCGCTGGGTATAACCCTTTGCCACAAGTCGAGCCTTAAAGATTTGCACCTTACCGGCTTGATCTCGTTTCCTCTTGTAGATCCACTTGCAACCGATAGGCCTTTTACCATCTGGTTGATCTACAAGTTCCCAGACTGAATTGAAGTACATTGACTCCATTTCGAGGTCCATGGCTTTAATCCACTGGTCTCTATCTATATCATTCATTGCATGTTTATAGGTCAATGGATCCTCTATGCCATCATCAGGTATGACGACCTGGGTTTCAGTTAAACTCATGTAACGGTCGGGTTGTCTAACATCTCTCCCACTACGTCGAGGCATTCTCAACTCTTGAGAAGGGCGACGATCAACAACTTTTTGTTGATTTATCCGTAGCTTCCTCGGAAATTTCGCTCAAGACAATTACGCTCACGAGGTTGATGATCTCTCATGTGGTCTTCCTCTAAGAACGTGACATTTGTCAACACAAGCACCTTGTCCTCTTAAGGATCATAAAACAGACCACCTTTCGTTTCCTTGGAGTATCCTATGAATAGGCATAATTTTGAACGATGTTCCAGTTTCTTTGGATTGGACACTAGCACATGTGCCGGACATCCCCAAATTACAAGTGACGTAAACTACCTTTACGCCCTTTCCATAACTCATAGGGTGTTTACAAACACTCTTAGAGAAACCATGTTCAAAATATATGCAGCAGACTTCTCTACCGCATATCCCCAAAACGAACTAGGCGGTTGGCGTAGCTCATCATAGATCGAACCATGTCTAACGAGGTTCTATTTCTCCTTCGGATACACCATTCTGGCCGAGGTGTACCAGTGTCTTTGAGAGTTGGGATACGACTCCATGTTCTATCATATAGTCTTGGAATCTTAAATCCATATACTCTCCACCTCGATCTGATCGAAGTGTTTTAATCGTTTTACCTAACGAATTCTCAACCTCTGCCTTATATTCCTTGAACTTTTCAAGGGTTTCGGACTTATGATGCATTAGGTAAAGATAGCCATACCTTGAATAATCATCAATGAAACTGATGAAATATTCATACCCTCCTCGTGCCTTGACATTCATTGGACCACAAAGATCCGAATGTATGAGTTCCAAGGGTTCTTTGGCTCTATATCCTTTTTCAGAAAAAGGTCGTTTTGTCATTTTTCCCTCAAGACAAGATTCACATGGTGGTAAGGAGTTGTCCTCTAACTGACTTAGGAGACCACTCTTAACCAATCTTTCAATCCTATTGAGATTAATGTGACCTAGTCTCAAAAAAGCAAAGATAGGTACTTGGAGAAAACTTACGCCTTTTATTTTGAGTATCACCGCTTTTTAAACATCTCGATGTTCAAAATAGCTTTTATCTCTGTTGGTCTTAACACATATAAGTTGTTTTCAAGTTTAGCAGAACATATTCGTACACCTCTCTTGCAAATGAACGCTTCATTATAATCAAAAGACACTTTATACATATGTTCAAGTAAACAAGAGATAGATACAAGCTTTCTTTTGATTCCAGGAACCAAAAGTACATTTTCTAATAAAACGAATCTATCTCTAAATAACAACTTTATCGCTCCCACTGCTCTAGCTGAGACAACCTCTCCTGTTCCAACCCTGAGAGTTATCTCACTATCAGCAAGCTGCCTCCAGGAACTAGTTTCCTGTAAAGAAGAACACACATGGTTAGTGGCTCCTGAATCTAGTATCCAGGCGGAATCATCATGTTCCACTAAACATGTTTCAACAACGAGTAAATCATATTTACCTTGTTTTTCTTTCTCAGCTTTCTTTTCTGCAAGGTACTTTGGGCAGTTCCTCTTCCAGTGCCCATCTTCGCCACAATAGAAACATTTTCCTGTGGCTTTACCCTTGCGAATAGGAGCTTTTTCCTTCCCTTTATCCTTCTTCTTCTTCTGAATACCCTTATTCTTAGAAAAAGAAGGACCAGACTTAGTCCCTGAGGATGATCCTCTCAGGAACTTCCTTGAAGTAACAACGTTTGCTTCCTTCTCTTTTCCCTTTGATTTCATCAGGGACTCAAATGTCTGGAGCTCGTTAAGTAGAGTAGTCAGGTTATACTCTATTTTGTTCATCACCGAGTTGGTGCGGAACTGCAGGAAACTCTTCGGAAGAGATTCCATTATGAAGCTAACCTGACTGTTCTCATCAATGACAGCCCCGTTTACCTCTGCCACGTTGAAGTGGACCATCATATTAAGGACATGCTCCCTAACAGATGTTCCCTCCTTCATTCGGGAGTTGTAAACGTACTTGAGAGCATCATAACGGACCGATGAGGACGGTTGTCCAAACATGGCCTGTAATGATCCCATGATCTCCTTTGCGGTTATCATGCCCTCATGTTTCGTAGACAACACATCAGATATGCTGGCTAAGATGTAGACCCGGGCTTTATCATTAGCCCTAGTCCATTTGTCAAATGCATCCCGAATCTGTTTCGATTCTGATTTAGCCGGGAGGGGAGGACATTCCTCCGTCAAGACGAACCTTAGATCATCAATTACAAGAATTGTATTCAAGTTTGATTTCCAAGTTCCAAAGTTATCGCCGTTAAGTTTGTCGGAGGCGAGTAATTGAATAAAAGAGCTCGACATGCTGAAAATAGAACATATTCTATTAGTGAATTGCTTTTAACCCAAAACATGCATCCAATTAAGAATTTAGCAAAAGTAATAATGTACCCATAATGTCATTATATGTTTTTGCGATGATATCGATGAGTCGAGCAACCGCTACCGAGGGGAAGTCAATCACTCCTTCACTGAACCAAGACATTCTTGACTAAATGCTAATACCGGAATAACTCTTATTCCTATAGCATTCTAGTTATCACTACTTTGGTCAAGAATTCACTAACACTTAGCGATTCTTGTAAGTGTGACCCGCTATTTTCAGATCTCAAAGGTCGACCCCAACAATGCTACCGATTTGGAAAGTCAAGGTTGGGAATGGACCTAGGAGACCCTATCCATTTCTGGAGTTTGAGTTGTTCCGAATCCCATGTTACATCCCTCCGGGCAACCTGCAGGCGCTGGATGGTGCTACTACGGGCAACCTGCAGGCACAACATGGGAATCTCACGGTCCAACCTAATGGAGGAGACCATAGGATGTGTTGACACACTTCCTTCTCCCACTTACTATAAATACTTTCTTCATTCACCTTGCTCTTGATTTATGCAAATACCATCCGAATGGGGATGCCAAATTGACATCAGGAGGCCGAGCATAAATCTCACGGTGTGAACTTCGCGAAGAGCGTAAGAGGAAATTGATATATCAAATATACATTTTCACTCCCACTAAGTATTTTAATCAATTTGGGTATACTTTTACTTAGGCATATTTCGGCTAAATAATATAACCTAAGTCTACCAATATAACTATTATACTGGAATTACCTAATGTCTGTTAATCATTTAATAAACCTAGGTCTATGAGTTCAATTTATTAACATTTAATAAATGCCACTCACGAAAATAATTTATAAACGTCTGGATTAAATTCACTCCCAGGTTGGTTCCCAGGTAGAGGTGTTCCGTTTCCGTCAGCTTAAGTACCCCAACCTTGCCAGAACCTTCCTTAGACAGAGTCCCTCTTTAATCACAGTTTATAAATTATTGGTTGCCTAATTCTAATCTTATTAGAACTAGATAACTTAAGGTCTAATTAATTTCCAGTTCTAAAACCATTTTAAAATTAATTAATTAACCTTAAGTTACATGCATTACTATGTTATAAATTGCTTGATCATTCATCACATTGAATATACATACATTTATAACAAATCCATCACATGAATAAATGCATAAAAATTATATGTTTAATTTTAATTAATATAACCCTTATATTAATTATAATTTAAAACATATAATATTTGTTTCATAAATTAATATAACACTTATATTAATTCCTATGAAACCCTAATTCATGCATACTATATATTATAACACTTATAACATACTTTCAATGCATGGAGCATGCTTCCTATGGTGGGATTTTAAAATCTATATGGCATACTTTATGCACATTTAATTTAATTAAAACATACATTCATAATGCACAATTAATTAAACACGCTAAAGTGGACTGGTTTTGGCATCTAATGCAAGCAAATAACTAAATTATTACAATAATAATCTAGAATTAAAATCGAACCACGTCGAACCAGCTTGCAAATGTGTGAACCGGACCTTCAAAAGGTTGAACCAGGCTGTAAAAGGCTGAACCGGGCCTCCAAATGGTTAAACGGACCTCCAAAATGGAAAAACCGACCTCGAATTAGTCAGAACCGGTCTAAAAATACCCGAACCGGACCAAAATCGAGCCGAACCGGTCCAAAGAAACTTGAACCGGTCAAAGTCAACATCCCACGGTCAAAGTCAACAGGTTGTTCTTCAATTTCAAAAAGCAAATTTCACGTATTACTGTAGCAGAAGAAGAAAAGAAAATTCCAGCAGCCCCTGTTTTGATATTTTCTGACCTTTCATGCTTCATTCTTCAAGACCTTTCATGCTTCATTCTTCAAATTGAAGGTCTTCCCGAACTCCAAATGACTTGAAATTTTTACAGCTTATTCTACACACATAAATTCTCAAACACACTTGAGCAATTTGAAAATAAAGCACAAATCGATGCTCAATTTAAATGCCAAAGTCAGAAGAACACTTTAGACGCCCAGAAAATTTGTATTTCAAACAACACCCACCACAGAACACAATTGATCAAATTGAGTGCTCAAAATTGCTCTGATACCAATTGAAAGAGTGTAGATTAAGAAAACGGAAGTAATTTTGGATCTTGAATACTCTAAGTTGATCAATTTTATAAAACAAAAAGCATGCTCAAATCTGGAAAAACAGAGAGTATGAACACATACCTTTGTAGTTCAAAATTCTCCAAATCCGTGGGGAATTTCTTGTCACAAACACTTTGTGGACTACCTCTAGTGTCTTCCCTACTATCCTCAGGCCTTAGAACAGATTGTGGGATCTTTGGTAGAGAGAATTTGAAGAGAGATGGGAGAAAGGTCTCAAAAACGTGAATTATCAAAAAACTTATTAATTCCATTTAAACTAATGGTTTCTTCTTCAATTAAAGAATCCAAAAGCTTCTTCAAGCTAGGAGAAGATGACAGCAAGAAGATGAGAAGGATTTTAGCAAGAAGGAGGTGCTCAATTTGAGTGAATTTGAAAAAGTAGCATGGTTGCTCATGCTTTTTCCTTTGGTCCAATTGAATTTCAAAAAAAAATGAATTTCCATTTAATTTTAATTCAAAATTAATATAAAATTAATTTTAAATTAAAATAAATTTATTAATTTAATTAATTAAATAATTTAATTAATTAATTTTAAATAATTTATTTCATTTAATATCAAATGTTAATTAAATAATTGGACCAATCCCGATTTCTTAAATCGATCGTTTAAACATGAATCCCTATTCATGTTATAAACCGAGCAAATATTTAAATCACATTTAAATATTTTCACCTCTTCTTTATTATAGTTTAATTCATAATTAAACTGTGACACGTTAAGTATATCCCATACAATTAACGTTTTCTCCCAAAACCGAATTTGAACAATTCAAATTCTTTTCTCTCATAATGTTACAAGGCTTAATCCGAGCTAGTAGGGGGACCTAATGGACCTACAGATCATGAGCTCCAACGATACAAGATTAACCAGCCAAACTCTTTAGCTTAGCTAATCAACATTTGTTAACCACCGGGATACTCCACTAAAGCCTAGTGGTTGCACTCTCCTCACTGTAGATATATTTATGTCCACTCGATATAACCATGATTAGTAAGTCGATCCTTCACAGGTCGTCCGTAATTACAGCTGGGTCAAAATTACCGTTTTACCCCTGTAATTACTTCTTGTTCCTTAAGTTCCACTGATCCTCTAATGAACAATTGGTTTGTGGTCCAACCAACAAACCGAATCCCTCTCGGGCCAATGAGAGGGGTGGGCCCTTTGTTCAAGACCCGGAATCAGCACATAAGGGAACAACCTCTCTACTAATCCCTAAAGCGGGTAGGAGTGAATTCCATCTTGCAGAACTATGTTCCCAGCTATCTACCCGGTCTTATCCCTGAAATGGGAGGCTTATTGAGTCGGCAATCTAAGGCCACTCTCACCCATGCAGATCTAAGGATAATCCAAATAAACAGGAGTTCATAGCATGCTCATGATTAAGATCGAGTTACCTAGGTCATCGTATGAATATAGTCAGTTAAGGCAGTAAACGGAGTTATAAAGTCTAAGTGACTATTTCTCGGTCCAGTCTTATGCAAACTCATTGCATAGGACGCCCCCACTCGCATGTCTCCACATGAACAATTCAGGATCACATCGTTTGTACTTTACAAAGTGGGTCGCGTCCATAATGTCCCCAGGATAAAGTACCCAACCCTATCCCTATACTATAGACCGTTGTGGCTATAACTTGAACCTGATCCACTTTTATGTCACACATAAAGTTCAAGTATACATCCTATAGCCATGGGTTCTTTATTGGATTAGGGTTTCAAAATATACAATTCACTTTATTCAATAACACCTTTACTGAATAAATCTCAATAATAACTTTATTGCAAAATAGAATATACATTCAATTTACAAACTCACGAGTTTTAGGACATAAAACCCAACAATAAGTGTAAAAAAAATTATCCATAACACCTTATAAGTGTCAAGTTTTATATATTATTCTTGACGGTGGATTCCTTGACGGTTTGAAAAACGTCAAGTAAATCAAAAGTCGACATTTTATAAGCGTCAAGAAATATAGTTTTTGTAGTAGTGATCCTTCTGGCCATTGTCGCATATTATGACTATGAGGCATGCCAGATGGATGTCAAGCCGACGTTTCTGAATGACAATCTACATGGACCAACCCAAGGGGTTCATTACCCAAGGCCAATTGCAAAAGAATTGTTTGCTTCAAAGGTTTATTTATTGGTTGAAACAAGCCTTGAGGTATTGGAATATAAGGTTTGATGAGGCCAAGTATGTTCTAGGTATCCAGATAGTCCGAAACCGGACGAACAAAATGCTAGCAATATCTCAAGGATCTTACATTCACAAGATGTTGTGTCGGTATAAGATGCAGAACTCCAAGAAGGGCTTGTTGTCTTTCAGGCATGGGGTTCACCTTTCTAACGATCAATGTCCTAAGAGGCCTCAAGAGGTTGAGGATATCAGACAGATCACTTATGCTTCAGCTGTAGGGAGCCTGATGTACGCCATGTTGTGTAATAGGCCCGACATCTGTTATGTAGTTGGGATTTTCAGTGGATATCAATCCAATCAAGGATTAGATCACTGGACAACCGTTAAGGCAATCCTCAAGTATCTTAGGAGAACGAGGAACTACAGCCTTGTGTATGGAAGTGGGGATTTGATCCTTAAGGGATACACAAACTCTCACTTTAAGACCGATAAGGATTCTAGGAAATCCACATCGGGGTCAACGTTCATTTTAAACGGAGGAGTTGTAGTGTGGCGAAACATCAAGCAAGGACCTTGTTTTGTGACAACAGTGGTGTAGTAGCCAACATGAGAGAACCTCAGAGTCATAAAAGGGGCAAGCACATTGAGCGAAAGTATCATCTGATACGGGAGATTGTGCACCGCAGAAGCGTGACAGTCACGCATATAGCATTAGAGCACAACGTTCTTGATCCATTTACAAAGGCCCTCACGACTAAGGTGTTTGAGGGTCACCTAGAGAGTCTAGGACTTCGAGTGCTTCCTGACTAGGGCAAGTGAGAGTATTATAAAGGGTATTCAATGCCCTAGTTTATTGTATTACTTTTTTGTATTACTGTACATTTGAGAAATGTATTTTGTACTCCACTAGCTTAGTTCAAGTGTGAGTTTGTTGGGTTGTATGTCATAATCTCGTATAGCTTGTAATATTTATTGTTCAAATAATCAAGAGTTATTTACTCAAGCTTTGTGTCTCACATATTTATAAACTTAATCCAATAAACTATGCTCCAAGGTAATTGTATTATTAGAGAACTAAGACTTGAACGGTGTATAATGGACACACAGGGAGCATCACGTTTGAGTTAATGACCCAAATGATCTACAGTCTACGGATATGGTTGAAAACCTAATCCTGGTCAGACTATGGATGCGTCCTGTTTTGTATTAGATAGAAACGAGGTGATCTAGCTCGTTCATGTGGTTGACATGTGAGTGGGGGCATCCTGTGCAATGAGATTATACAAGACCGGACCGTGAATTATTGACCTATTGATGTAACATCGTTAACAGTATAGGACAAATAACTTCGTAGATGACCATCATTGACTCATCCTTAATCCTAAGCGTGTAACGAACTCCTATCTCCAGGGGTCGTCATTTGACTAGTACGAGTGAGGGTGGCCACAGTTGCTTGCCCAATATGCCTACCTTCTTGGGGGCAGGACCACGTGGAGAGCTCGAAACTTAACTACGGAAGATGAAATTCACTTGTTCCCGAAATAGGGAAACTAGATGGGTTGTTCCCTTAAGTGTTGTCTCCAGGACTTGGACAACGGGCGCCCACCCTCTCACTATTGTTTGTTGTTAGACAATGCAACGTAGTTGTTCATTAGAGGAGCAATGGGACTTAAGGAGCAAGAGGTAGACACAGGGGTAAAACGGTAATTTTTACCCAACTGTGACTACGAACAACCTGTGAAGGGACGACTCACGGGCATTGGTCATATTGATGGATACAACTTGTCCTATAGTTATGGGAGTGCGGCTACGGGCTTTAGTGGAGTGTTACCGTAGCTAATGAATGTTGAATAACTGCGTCAAAGGGTTTGACGGCTTAATCTCAGATCATTGGAGCTCGTCATCTGTAGGTCTATTAGGTCCCTCGGTTGGCTCCAATAGGACAAATTGAGGGTTTATAGTTTGGTGTGAATTTGAACTGTTCAAATTCATTGATTGGGTATTTTTGTCATTGTTGCTTAAAATGATATTACAATACCGCAAGTGTAAGGGTCAAGTTTTAGAATAGTCATTTAGATTTCCAAGTATCGTGCTCGGAAATGGGTTTCTAGATTAATTAATTACTAAGGCCCCGTTTTAAAACCATTTTGTTTTTTGTTTTTAGTTTTTGAAAATTAAGCTTATTTTCACCCAATTTCTCTAAATAGAGATCATCTAACTTAAGTAAGCATTTAAACTCTTAGCCAAATTCTAAAAACAAAGTCAAGTTTTTGAAAGCTATTTTTTTTAATTTTTAAAAGTTGGCTTGATTTTTTAAAACATGGGTACAAAGTAGATAAGAAGACATATAAACTCATTGGTAGAAGTAGTATTTTTAGGTTTAAATTTCAAAAAATAAAAACCAAAAACAAAATGGGTATCAAACGGGGCCTAAGATACTTATTCTCAATTTTATCTAAAGCAACAAAACATGGATAAATAGGAAACAAAAAATAAAAAGATAAACAAACAATTGGAGACACGAATATGATAGAATTGGAGGAAATTGATTTCACTAATTAAAACCTTATTCAAAACATGCAATGAACTAATGTCATGAATTTAAAAACAAGAAGTGAGAATACTCAAGAAAACCTCTTGATCCATAGTAAGCCTCGCACACACAATAAATTCTAAAGTTTCTTTATGAATTTTAAAAGCATGCACGACATTAAGCAACTTGTTTATATGTTTACTTAAGAACTCTAGGTCATTCTCATGCCAGATTTCAAAAAATTTTGGCAACTTTGATCTAATCTAAGTCCCTTTCTCTGGAGTCCACTTAAACATACAAGTTCAAAGAATTTAAGAACGAATTGCCAAAAATAAATATCAAAACAAAGTTCAATACATAAGCAAATAAGTCTAAAACATGCTAATCAAATCCTAACTACAATTTTTAGCCACACTAAATCACAATAAAACAAGGCTAAAGTTATAGAATCGTCTTTAAACGGAGTTACAATCTAAAAGAAAGAGAAAATAAACTTATGTGTCCATGTTGGTCTCTCATCCCCGAGCTCCCGTCATGATCTCTAGCCTCCATAAATGCTTTGGCTCCTAAGAAATGCTCTTCTTTCGCTCTTAGAGAGTGTATTTCGAAATTAGGGCTAAAAACTATCAAATTTGGCTCCCTTTAAAAGATTGGCAAAGTGTTGTATTTATAGAATTATCGGCATTTGCCCTAGGCACCAGGCATATATGGAAAGTATCGGCGGTGTTGCAACGCTAGGGTCACCGTAGCAACGCCTCTACCCTAACGCGCACATCCTCTATCAAAATAGCATTGTGACCCTACGAAGAAGCATATATGAAATAGCTTTTATATGAAATAGCTTCTTTCCAGGTCATCAACGCACTAAAACAGCACGGACGGCGTTGCAACACCATCAGTTTGGGTCAATTGCTTGATCTTGCCCATTGTTCTTCCATTTAATGTTATTTTAAGCTCTGAAAAAATTTGATTTGATCCCAAGTGATCCATAATCTCTCCAAATGTCTTGTTTAAGCTCTTAACCTGAAATTAATTGATTAAAACACATAAACGCTATAAAATTATCATAAAACTAGCAAATTATAAGTCTATAGATAGCACATTTTATGTGCATCAGTCATTTATATATTATATAGTTTACATAAAATATAGTTCGATGTGAATGAGATTCATAATAAACTATAGTATAGCCTAATTGATTAATTAGTGCTAAATTGGAAAAATTTAATTGAGAGAAATTAAATTGAATGTGATTCAATATAAAATTCCACAATTATTCAAATGAGATTTGTATAATAAGGTATGAGATAACTTTTATTATACGATATTCAAATATGATTTGCATATCATATCGTTGTGGTAAAATGGGGAAATGTTGTAGGTTTTTGTTGGGATGGATGTCCTAATCTCGTTTAGTTTGTAAATTTAACATTTGAAATTAATAAAAGTTATTTATTTCATCGTTTTGTGTCTCGCAAATTTTACAAACTTTGTCCAATAAACTAAGCTCCAAGGTCATTGAATATATGAGAGAACTAGAACTTGAACGGTGTGTAGTGGACACACAGGGAGGATCACGTTCGAGTTAATGACCCGAATAGTCTACAGTATATGGATAGGGTTGGAGACCTAATCCTGGATACACTGTGGATGCGGTTGGTTATGTTTTAGATGCAAACGAGGTGATCTGACTCGTTCATGTTGTTGACATGCGATTGGGGGCATCATTGACAATGAGATTGTACAAGACCGGACGGTGAATTATTAGACCTACTGATGTAACACAATTAACTATGGACTAATAACTTCGTAGATGACCATTAGTGACTCGACCTGAATCCTGAGCGTGTTACGGACTCCTGTCTGCGGGGGTATGTCCTTTGACTAGTACGGGTGAGGGTGGTCATAGTTACTTGCGCAATATGCCTATCTTCTCAGGGACAGGACCAAGTAGGGAGCTGGGAACTTAACTACGCGAAATGGAATTCACTCGTTCCCGTCTTTAGGAAAACTAGAGGGGTTGTTCCCTTAAGTGTTGTGTCCAGGGTATGGACAACTGGCGCCCACCCTCTCACTGGCACGAGAGGGGTGTTGTGTATCGTTTGACCATTACAACGTTGTTGTTCATTAGAGGAGCAGTGGGGACTTAAGGAGCAAGAAATAGACATAGGGGTAACACGGTAATTTTATCCAACAGTGTCTACGAACAACTTGTGAAGGGACGACTCATGGGCATTGGTTATATAAGTGGACACGTCTTGTCTTAGACTGACAAGAGTTTGACAGGTTAGTCTCGGATCATTGGAGCTCCTCACTGTAGGTCCATAAGGTCCCTCGGTTGGCTCAAACCGGATTAATAGAAGGTTTACATTTATTGTGTGAATTTGAAGTGTTCAAGTTCACTAAAGGGCAATGATGTTATTTATATGAGAGATGAATGATATATTATATAGTTTAATGTGAATGAGATTCATAATAAACTATAGGTTAGTCTAATTGTTGAATTAGGGCTAACTTGAAGAAATTAGATTGAGAGAAATTAAATTGAATGTGATTCAATTTAAAAATCCACAATAACACAAATGTGATTTGTGAAATGAGATATCAGATATCTTATTATATGTGGTTATGCAAATATTATTTGCATAACCTATAGTTGTGGTAAAATGGTAAATAGGTGGAGATTTCAACTCTACCTATCACCATTATATAAACCCTTTTGCAACAAGGGTTCATGATGCATTTGCTCATTTATGGAATTCTCACCATAAGAAGCATTAGAATTCTCTCTCAAAAATCATCTCTCTCAAACCTCTCCTCCCCAAAAACCAAAAGTAGAATCCCACCATTCTCCTTCTACAAAAGTAGAACAACCGAGAAATCGAATGGAGGTGTTCGTTCATTGTGATTGTTTGAGGAGTTCGAGATCGTTGAGGAGAACACGAAGAGTTTGTGATCGGAAGAAGGAATTTTGAACCATGTCCAACGAGGTTCAGTTTTTCCTTTCCGATACACCATTTTGTTGTGGCATACCAGGTGCTGAGAGTTGGGACGTAATTCCGTGTTCTATCATATAGTCCTGGAATTCAGTGTCCATGTACTCTCCACCTTGATCTGATCGAAGTGTTTTAAGCGATTTACCTAACAGGTTCTCAACCTCAGTCTTGTACTCCTTGAACTTTTCAAGAGTTTCGGACTTCTTGTGCACTAGGTAAATATACCTATACCTCGAGTAATCATTTATGAAATACACAAAGTATTCATAACCACCTCGAGCTTTAACATTCATCGAACCAAAGAGGTAAGGATGTACTAACTCAAGGGGCTCTTTGGCTCTATATCCTTTTCCACTAAAAGGACGTTTGGTCATTTTGCCCTCAAGCCATGACTCACACACCAGTAAAGAGTTCTCTTCCAACTCGTTTAGAAGTCCACTTTTCACAAGTTTCTCAATCCTATTGAGATTAATGTGGCCTAACCTTAGATGCCAAAGATGGGCATTTTCCTTGGGAGAAACTTTCGCTCTTTTAGTTCGTGTTTCTGCAGTTTTAAATAACTCAGTGTTCAAAACGCTTTTGACTGAATTAGGTTTCAAAACATACAGATTCGACTCAAGTGAAGCTGAACAAATAAGATTGCCTTTGAAAAATCTAAACGTTTTATTGGATTCAAAGGAAACAGATATACATTGTTCAATAAGGCAGGAAATGGAAACAAGGTTTCGAGTAAACCCTGGTACAATGTACAAATTATCTAATAGTAAGTACTTTCCGCCAAAATGAAGCTTCACTTTGTCGATCGCTGCAGCATATACTATTTCCCCGGATCCAACCCGTAGAGTCACCTCACCCTCTCGCAGGGGCTGCCAGGAATCAATTCCCTGAAAAGAAGAACAAACATAGTTAGTGGCGCCCGAATCCAATATCCAGGCAGAGTCACTACTCTCTACTAAACAGGTTTCAGTCACAAGTAATTCACATTTACCTTCATTCTTCCTCTCGGCTAGGAACTTTGGACAGTTTCTCTTCCAGTGGTCGTCCTCATTGCAGTGGAAACACTTTCCTTTATCTGCAACTTCCTTGACCTTCTTGCCCTTCTGGGCGGCAACTCGGTTAGGTTTACCCCTCTTCATCTTTTTTTCGCTTTCGGGCGTGAAGGAGCAACATTTGCCTCAGATTCGGTGCCCTGACACTCATCAAAGACTGGAAATTTTGTAGCTCATCGAGGAGGGTACTTAGAGTGTAACTAATTTTGTTCATAACAACATTGCTACGAAACTGAAGGAAACTCTTCGGAAGAGTCTCCAAGATAAAACTGACCTGACTCGACTCATCGATCGAAGCCCCGTTCATCTCCGCTAGATTAATGTGGGTCATCATGTCTAGAACATGTTCACGGACAGACGACCCCTCTTTCATCCGTGCGTTGAAGACGTATTTGAGCGAGTCATGTCAGACTTTAAATAACTGTTGTCCAAACATTTCCTACAAGGACTCCATGATCTCTTTAGCGGTGACCATCAGCTCATGCTTCTTTGCCAAAACATAAGACATGCTGGCAATGATATAGATCTTGGCCTTTTCATTGGCCCTGATCCATCGATCGTATGCATCACGAACACTTCGCGATGCAGTCGAGCCTGGCATCTGAGGACAGTCCTCAAAGAGCACGAACTTAATGTCGTCAGTTACCAAAATTGTGTTTATGTTCTTTTTCCAAGTTTGGTAATTATCTCTCACTAGTTTATCGGACGCGAGTAGAGCTATTATTGAGCTAGACATTTTTTAAGCTGAAAAATTAAGAAAACTTTGTGTTAGTCTTGCAATAAACTTTTGAAATCCAATCAAGTTTTAGCAAAAATTATTTTATGATCCCTAGGTAATTCAAAATTTGCAATGATATCCTGATTAAAGTGGGTCATCATGTCTAGAACATGTTCACAAACAGACGACCCCTCTTTCATCCGTGCGTTGAAGACATATTTGAGCGAGTCATGTCAGACTTGAAAGGACTATTGTCCAAACATTTCCTACAAGGACTCCATGATCTCCGTAGTGGTGACCATCAGCTCATGCGTCTTTGCCAAAACATCAGACATGCTGGCAATGATATAGACCTTGGCCTTTTCATTGGCCCTGATCCATCGATCGTATACATCACGAACACTTTGCGATGCAGACGAGTCCGACATCTGAGGACAGTCCTCAGAGAGCACGAACTTAATGTCGTCAGTTACCAAAATTGGGTTTATGTTTTTTTTTCAAGTTTGGTAGTTATCTCCCACTAGTTTATCGGACGCGAGTAGAGCTATTATTGAGCTAGACATTTTTTAAGCTGAAAAATTAAGAAAACTTTGTGTTAGTCTTGCAATAAACTTTTGAAATCCAATCAAGTTTTAGCAAAAATTATTTTATGATCCCTAGGTAATTCAAAATTTGCAATGATATCCTAAAGGTTTAGAATGACCGCCACCGAAGGGTGAACAGAACACTTCTCCTCTATGATGAGACTTTCTTGATCAGACCCTAATCCCAAAATAACTCTTATTCCATTAGGCGTCCAATTACCAGTGTTCGGTCGAATTCATGAACTTATAACGAATTCTGTGAGTGTCACCCTCAATCTTTAAGTTTCCAAGTATCCGTCCAAACAATACCTACCGAAGGGTTAACCAAGAAGGAAAACCAACCAGGAAACTGTATTCCTTTCGAGAATTCACGGTGTTCCGACTTCCATGATCAGGCCCTCCGAAGGGATTGTCTGGTCTAGGCCAAACTAGCAGGCGTATCGTAGGCGTCTCACGGTGTGAATCGAAAGAAGAGACTGCGAGTCCCGTTTACACAAGTCCCGCTCCCACTCATCATAAGTACTCTCTCCAGCCACGATGATATTGACCTATACAAATGCCACCCGAAGGGGGACACTCTCATTTGCGCCACGAGGCCTAGTATAGATCTCACGGTGCAGACTTAACGGAGATTTGTTATCGAAAATTAAATGTATCTCATACACTATATTTCCTCCCACTCAACACTTTAATTTTATTAGGGATTGACTTGGTAAACCGGCTAAAATCTACCTAAGTTTACCAATATAACTCTTATATGGTATTAACCTAAGTTTATGATCACATTATTACTTAGGTCTATGTGAGTAAATTAAAATACTTTTAATTAACGACACTCACGATAAGTATAATCTGAGAATCTGGGACCGAATTCACTCCCAGGTCGGTTTCCAGGTAGGGGTGTTCCGCAAGCATCAACTTAAATACCCCAGCCTTAGACAAAACCTTCCTTAGACAGAGTTACTAATCAGTCTCCATTCATAGACTAAACTTTGATTTCCTAATTTCTAATCTTATTAGAAAATAGAAAACCTAAGTCTAATTATTCAAGTTCTAAACTCTTTAAAACTAATAATTAACTTAGGTTGCATGCATTTCTATGTTATAGTGCTTGATCATTCATCACATGAATAACTATCTGCTATAACATAATAATTCATCACATGAATATAAATGCATGAGCATACTTTAATCTAAAAAATATAACACTTATATTAATTAAATTAAACATGCATTTAATTATATTATAACTCTTATAATATAACCTATTATATAAACTACATATTATTACTCTTATAATATAAATGACGCATGAATATGTTTAACCTAAGGTGGGATTTTAAATCTATATGACATACATTATGCACATAGAAATTTAATTAAATCATACATCACATGCATAAATAATTAAATAGCAAAAATGGACCGGTTTTGGCACCTAGGGGCAATTATTTAATTAATAACATTAATATAACATTTGTATTAATATTATTTAATAAAATCATTAAATAAATATTAAAAATGCATTTTACAAAATTAAAATTAAATAAAAATGTAAATAACTGCCCCACTTTGCAAAAGAACCGCCCACGCCTCGTGGAAATCGCTCCTTGAACCCCACTACTACGCGTGCGGCGACGCTGTAACGCCGTGGCGGCGTTACGGTAACGCCGCCGCGTCCAGCGTTCAAAGTCGGCGTGCTTCACGCCGTGGCGTTGCAGTAACGCCGCTCTGCAGCCAAGCCGGCGCTGCCGCAGGGATAGCGTTGAGACGCTGATGAACGCTGTCTCAACGCCATCGATGATACAACAAACTCCTTTGCATTGCTCGCTGTCGCTTACCGCTTCCACTCTGATTGCTTCACAACAATCCTTGCTACTAATGACATGGACTTACAGACTCGTTTTACAACAAAATGCCCCAAAAAAACGGGCCATTACATTGATCTCATCAACATAAAATTGTAAATCTAAAATGCCAAAACCGAAACCATCCAAATTCACAAACCAACAATTTATCACATAAATTAAGGATGTACCCACCTATTTTAACAAAAATCAGTGCATAAAAAAGAACCATCGAAATGGCTCTGATACCAGTTGAAGGGAATGAAAATCCCCGCGCAGCGGAAGACAATCGAATCGTCAAGGTATCGTTACGCTACTAGAATTTTGTTAAAACGACCTAACACTTAGATCTAAGTTAAGCATACAAAAGAAAAAGGGAATTACAGCGAGAAGAACGTACTTACTTGTTGAAGACAATTCTTCAAAGTTCCTTCCTTGGTCACGAACACTTCGCGCTTCTCGATCTCAACGAACGCTTCTCTCCAACGAAAATCGAACACGACCAACAGCCTTCTCGGTTGTTCTTCCTTTGGAAGAAGGAAAGTGGTGGGACTTTTTTGTTTTGGAGAGGGAGGAGAGTTGAGAGAATTTGAGACTCTTCTCTTTGGTGAAATCCAAAAAATGAGAGTGTGAGAGTATTTTCCTTCTTGCAAGAAGGGATTAAATAGTGCAGTTAAAATCTCCACATTATTACCATTTTACCACAACCATAGGTTATGCAAATCATATTTGCATAACCATATAATATAAGATATCTCATATCTCATATTGCAAATCACATTTGCAATAATCGTGGATTAATTAAATTGAATCACATCCAATTTAATTTCTCGCGATTAATTTCTCCAATTAGGCCTAATTCAATAATTAGGCTAACCTATAGTTTATTATGAATCTCATTCACATTAAACTATATATTATATCATTCATATCTCATATAAATGACATAAATGCCTCTAAGTGAAATTGAAGTGAACACTTCAATTTCATATCAAAACTCTAACCCTTCTTTTAACCCAGATGGAGCCAACCGAGAGACCTAATAGACCTACAGTGATGGGCTCCAATGATCCGAGATAAACCTGTCAAACTCTTTGACCCGATTAATCAACATTAATTAGCTACGGTAACACTGCACTATAGCCCGTAGCTGCACTCCCGTCAGAGCAGAATATTACGTGTCCACTAATTTAACCAATGGCCATGAGTCGACCCTTCACAAGTTGTTCGTAGACACGACTGAGTCAAATTATCGTTTTACCCCTGTGTCTACCTCTTGTTCCTTAAGTCCCCACTGCTCCTCTAATGAACAACATATTGTGATCGTCCAACCATACACAACACCCTTCTCGGGCCAGTAAGAAGGTGGGCTCCCGTTGTCCAAGCCCTGGAGACAACACTTAAGGGAACAACCCCTCTATTTTCCCTAAAGACGGGAACGAGTGAATTTCATCTCGCGTAGTTAAGTTCTCAACTCCTTGCTTGGTCTTGCCACTGAGAAGATAGGCATATTGGGCGAGTCACTGTGACCACCCTCACCCGTACTAGTCAAAGGACAGACCCCCGCAGACAGGAGTCCGTAACACGCTCAAGTGTCAGGTTGAGTCACTAATGGTCATCTACGAATTTATTAGTCCTTACTGTCAACGGTGTTACATCAGTAGGTCTAATAATTCACAGATCGGTCTTGTACAATCTCATTGCATAGGATGCCCTCACTCGCATGTCAACCACATGAACGAGTCAAATCACCTCATTTGTTTCTAATACAAAGCAGGCCGCAACAAAAGTGTATCCATGACAATCCATATACTGTAGACCGTTCGGGTCATTAACTCGAACGTGATCCTCTCTGTGTGTCTACTACACACCGTTCAAGTTCTAGTTCTCTCATAAATTTAATGACCCTGGAGCTTAGTTTATTGGAAAAGTTTGTAAATATTGCGAGACTCAAAGTAATGAAATAAATAACTCTTATTAATTTCAAATAGTAATTTTTAAACACGAGATTAGGACAAAAATTCCAACAAAAATAACTGTTGCTAGCTCAAGATCGTTGGTAGGGTAATTACACTCATGCTTTTTCAATCGCCTTGACGCATAAGCTATTACTTTTCCTTCTTGCATGTGCACACACCCTAATCCTTGCCACGAATCATCACAGTAAATAACATACTCTTTTCCCGTTACGGGAAGTGTTAGAATAGGTGTTGTCACCAACCTTGTTTTCAGCTCCTGAAAACTCTGTTCACACTTATCTGACCATCCAAACTTAGCATTCTTCCTTGTTAAAGTTGTTAAGGGTAATGCTAATCGTGGGAAATCCTCAACAAATCGTCGGTAGTAACCTGCGAAGCCTAGGAAACTACGTACCTCAGTCGCACTAGCTGGTCTCTCCCAGTTGACCACAACTTTCACTTTATGCGGATCCACACTAACTCCATTTGTTGAGACAACATGCCCCAAAAACACTACCTGATTCAACCAAAACTCACATTTAGTGAATTTAGCATACAACTGTTTATCACGTAGTGTTTGTAGAATAATCCTCAGGTGTTCCACATGGGTTTTCCTATCAACAGAGTAAACTAGTATGTCATCAATGAATACTATCACAAACTGATCCAAATACTGATGGAAAATCTTGTTCATGAGGTCCATGAAAAACTGTTGGTGCATTTGTTAACCCGAATGACACTACTAAAAACTCATAGTGCCCGTACCTTGTTCTGAATGTTGTCTTAGGAATATATGATACCTCAACCTTTAACTGATGGTATCCTAATCTTAAATCAATCTTAGAAAACACTGATGCCCCTCTTAACTGGTAAAAAAGTCATCTACACGTGGCAAAGGATACTTGTTACGTATCATGACCTTTTTTAACTATCTATAATCAATGCATAATTTAAGTGTACTATCTTTCTTCTTTACAAATAACACTAGAGCTCCCCAAGGCGATACACTAGGTCTGATGTATCCCTTATCAACTAGTTCTTGTAACTGCATCTTCAGCTCCCTGACCTCACTTGGAGCAATTCTATACGGCGCTTGCGAAACAGGTGTTGTCCCTGGTAACAATTCGATAGTGAACTAAACTTCCCTATCGGGTGGCAACCCTGGCAGATCGGCTGGAAAAAATCAAGAAATTTATTCATAACAAGAACATTTTCTGGTTTTAGTCTTCCCTCTTGCACCTCCCCAACGTGTGCAAGAAACGTCGTGCAACCTTTCCTCAACAACTTTTCAACTTTTAATGCTGAAATCAAATTCGTAGGAATAATCTTCCTTTCACCCCTGAAACCACTTCAGCCAACCTTGGTTTCCTAAAAATGACTTCATTTCTATGGCAATCCTAGGAAGCATAATGAGTAAATAAGAAATTCATCCTTAAGATTGCATCTAACATCTGCAACTCTAGTGGAAGAAGATCCTCTAACAAATTGAGACCTTTTATTAAGACCTCACAATTCTGCAAAACTACATCGACTAGTAAAGCATTACCAACTGGAGTGTATATAACTAACCTCTCAAATAAAGGCTCCAATTTTCTATTCAGCTTAGTTAGGAATATACTGCAAACAAAGGAATGCATAGCACTTGGATCTATTAAAACACGTGCAGGTACATTACAAATATTAATCGTACCAGTAACACATCCAGAGCATCATCCATTTCTTGCTGAGTCTTAGCATAGACCTTCCCCTGTTGCTTAGGTCTCCCTACAACTCCCTTGTGTCTAGCACCGCTGGTGGCCTCTCCTGCAGCTACTGGAACTCTCAACTGCTTAACTGTCTGGGATTCAACTCCCTGGTCCCTCTGTGCGGCTGCCCTCAGCTGTGGACAATTGCTCTTGACATGTCCTAGCTATCCGCACTAGTACCACGTACCAACACTCACAAGACAATGACCTATATGATTCTTGCAACAAATCGCACATGGAGTTTTCCTTGCTACAATGGCAATGGACTCTTGCCCTCTCTGCAATCTTGTTGCTAATCTAACAGACTAAGTAGGTGCTTTCTAACTCTGTCTTTTATAGACACTACCCACATTCATCTTGGTCTATGCCTGGTTACTAGCTTGGTTTTTAAAGTCTTATCGACTTGAAAACATTTACTCCTGGTGTGAACCTCCGCTGTTCACGACCTCGAAAACTGCTTGTTGTCGAAGTCCCACAACACGTAGGGCAGTATCTAATAACTAAGAAAAGTCAGACCACTTAGAAATAGTTGTGACTGAGGTACGTATCTCAGGACGTAATCCTCTTTAAAATCTTCGACGTCTGTCACTCTCATATGCCATAATCACATCAGCATATCATGACAACTCGTATTCCTTCTCTCATACTCAGCCACTGAAAGTGACCCTTGCATCAATTCTAAAAATTCATCCCTCTTCGTCTCACGGTACGTGCTAGGGTAGTACTTGTCCTCGAATATACTTCTGAAAGTTTATCAATCTAAAGTATGTGCATCACTGCACCTGGCTAATATAGATTTCCATCATCCTTTTGCCTCCTTCGGCAGCTAGAACGTGACAAACTTGACTTTTCGCTCCTCAAGACAACTCATCAGATCAAAATATTTCTCAAGCATAATCAGTCAAACCTTAGCGTCATCTGAATCTGTGGAACCCTCAAACACTGTGGCTCCTAATTTCTTCAGACGTTCTATTCCATACGTCTTCTCTTGTTCACTTGGCCGTACTCTCTATGGCTTACCTACCTCTTGTGAGGAACTATCATGTTGCTCATTTCTAGCCTCAGTCTGGACTCTCGGAGCACTAGATCCCCTCTCAGATTAGGCTTGGGTAGGATCCTGCGTCCCGTCCTGATCCTGCCTTCATCGTCTGCTAGTACGTGGTGGCATGACTTGTATAACATATCAACATACTAGACATGTAATGAATAATTAACTAAAATGCCCAATTCTAAACTTTTGTTCACATTCTAGTCCTGACTTGACTTACTCTTATCCTTACTTGGACCATGCTCTGCTAGTTCTATTGAATTAACTCAATAACTTGCTATTTACTTTTTAGTTTTTTCTAGAGATAACTTGCTCTATCTCATTCCCATGGGGCTAACTTCTCTGATACCAAGTTGTCACACCCCCTCCCAAACTACCTGCTAACTTAGACAAGAAGACGGCGTGAAGCCAACTGACATTGTTTACCTCTTAACAATACCTGTTGACCCTGTTTTACTTGATAAACATACTATACCTGCATATAGAACACTTTAAACATAAACACAACATAATAGTGACAATTACGAAACCTATGTAATGCGTAACCCTACTTAAGACTCTCTTGAAAACTGAAACGGGTATGAGCAACACAACCAAAAACATCTAAGCCATGGTTTACACTGCCACAACCTCTAAAGCACACACAAACATGACTACATTACATATGGACTTGTTATACAACACCACCCACGTACAAAATATCAAACTCGTGGACCTTCCAGCAGACTATGGCAGGATATCAGGCACCGGAAGCTCGATCTCTACCTGAAAAGTTTGAAAACACTGAAACAATGAGCTATGAAGCTTAGTGAGTGACTGAGTTTAAAATCTAAAAATTGGTAAATCAAATCACCTGACCGTCTATGAGCATATGCGTCTGTAATCAAGCATTAAATATAAACATGTAATCATAATAGCTTTTCAGAAAACCAACAAATATGTCGTTAAAATCTCGTAAGGCATATAAATAATATTAACCCTTATAAAAAATATAACAATTCACGTTGTGTAGGGCACGCCCAGTACAACCAACGTTTACTCTACGATGTAGTGGGGCCCGCCCAACACTAACGACAACATTGTTGTCACGGAGTACACTCAACGTCGACAACAGGATATGACCTATGTGCACACGGTACTATAAAGTCTCGGCTCAGTATCTCAGTCATTTACTCATTCGAGTCTCAGAAAATCACATAAAATATTTGAATATGCCTGCCTATCTTTTCTTTCATAAAACTCAAGCTTACTCAGCTTGTTCATAAAAACTAAAAATCTTTAAATCATACTTGCTAGTACATGCTTGCTCGAAATCATAACATTTTCACTAAATTTCGGTAATCAATAAACATATGCTTGAGTTTAAAATCCATCAGGACATCTCGACTCACAACGAGTACTTGAAACCATTTCTAGGAAAACATGAATACTCATAAACATGTGCTCAAAGGAAAACAACAAGCATTGAAACCATTTCGTTCTAACAAAACCTTGCATTTTCATAAGCATAATACAAGCATATAAACCGTTTTCAAGGTTCGTTTTGTCACTCACAATATTAGAACTAGAACCGCGCCTGTACACTCGACCTATTTCCTCTTGGCCTGTCAAACAAACCAAAACCAAGTATTAGAACCTCGAGTTCATGAATTCCAAACCTTGAGATTACAAAACATTCTATCCAATTTCCAGCATTTTACAGATTTCACACCCTGACTTCAAACATGCATAACTCCTTCATTACTTAGCGAAACATGATGTACTTTATACCACATTCTTCCATTTTGAACCCTATAAAACTCATATGAACGAATGAAATTGAGATTCGCAACAGATTTGTTCGAAAATACCTCGAAAGCAACTTCCCCAAAAACAGACTTCTGCTGTTTCCAGATTCGTTTCGCTACTGCGACTCGACATTGACCTGAAATTTTAAACTTCTTCCAGTCGATTTCTACTCTCAAGTTCTTCATGAACATTGTAGGAAATGCAATAGGATTTCCAACCATACCTATTAGAGCTTCTGATTCAAATCCTATTGATCAGCACGACTCAAAAACCAAAGGCTTCTCGGATTTGACAGGAAATTCTCTTCTCTACCTTCCTCTTCACAAATCAGTAACTTAAGATCCGAATTTGCTCGAGCTTCCTTCATCCATTTTGTTCAAATATGAGTTAGCTTTCAAGAGAATCAAACCTCAACTCTTATCTCTTCCTGTGGAGATCGAAATGATCTAAACATCGGAACTTGTCTGGATTGATCAAAGAATTTCCATGGAAGTTGAATGACCCTTCTCCCTTCTTCTTCAACCCCAAAACCTTCTTTATGCTTCTTCCTTCAACTCTAACCCACAAAACTCTCTAATTTTATTTGATAAAAAATGAGAAAAAGTGAAAGGAAATGGTCTTAAAAAGCAAGGTTGGCAGTGGTACTCCACCCACCATCCATTTTTCCTTTTTGTCTTTTTTTTAATTCCTATTATTCTTTCCATTTTCTTCTTCTTTTTTATTTAAACAGAACAAAATCAAAACATATCGTTTCTTTTTCTTTTCTTTATTCATTTTCTTTATTCCTTTTATTTTTTGTACGAAAATTCCAAAGAAAGATATCGGGTTTACAACGAGTGATACCAAGGTTTACTAGAAACCTTATTTTCATTTCTTGCCTTATTGAACTATGTATTTCTGTTTCCTTTTCTATGAATAAAGTGTTTATTTTGAAGAAAGGTTTAGAAATATGTTCAGCTTCATTAGAAAATGGATTGTATGTTTTAAGGCCTAATTCAGTCAAAATGGTTTTAAACACTAAATAGGCACCTCTGGTCTCTTTTGGGTAACCTACGAATAGGCACAATTTTGAACGGAGTTCCAACTTTTTCGAGTTTGACACAAACACGTGGCCCGGGCATCCCTAAATTCTGAAGTGATGTAAACTACCTTTACGTCCACTCCAAAGTTCGAAAGGTGTTTCACATACACTCTTCGATGGAACGTTTTTCAAAACATAGACTGCAGTGTCCACTGCGTAACCCCAAAAAGAATCAGGGAGACGAGCATAACTCATCATTGACCGAACCATGTCCAACAAGGTTTTGTTTCTCCTCTCCGATACACCATTCTACTGTGGCATACCAGGTGGTGAGAGTTTGGACGTAATTCCGTGATCTATCATATAGTCGTGGAATTAAGTGTTCATATACTCTCCACCTCGATCCGATCGAAGTGTTTTTATGGTTTTATCTAACAGGTTCTCAACCTCAATCTTGTACTCCTTGAAATTTACAAGAGTTTTAGACTCCCTATGCATTAGGTAAATATACCCATACCTCGAAAATCATCAATGAAAGAAACGAAGTATTCGTAACCACCTCATGCATTAACACTCATCGAACAATAGAGGTCGGAATGTATAAGCTCAATGGGCTCCTTGGCTCTATATCCTTTTCCACTAAAAGGATGTTTGGTCATTTTGCCTTCGAGGCATAACTCACACACCGGCAAAGAGTTTTCTTCTAACTGACTTAGAAGTCCACTCTTCACTAGTCTCTCAATCCGATTGAGATTAATGTGGCCTAACCTTAGATGCCAAAGATGGGTGTTTTCTTTCTGACAAACCTTAACTCTCTTAGTTCGCGTTTCTGCAGTTTTAAACAATTCAATATTCAAAATGCTTTTGACCGAATTTGGCTTTAAAACATACAAGTTAGACTTATGTGAAGCAGAACACAAGAAATTTCCATGTCTAGAAATAAACGCTTTATTACTAGACAAATTTATAGAAATTGAATTTCTAATAAGCAGGAAATAGATACGAGGTTTCTAGTTAACCCTGGAACTATATACAAATTGTCTAACAATAAGTAATTTCTGCCAAAATAAAGCTTCACTTTGCCAATCTCTACAGCAGAGACTATCTCCCCGGATCCAACTCGTAGCGTCACCTCACCCTCTCGCAGCGACTGCCAAGAATCAATTCCCTGAAAAGAAGAACAAACATGTTTAGTGGCGCCCGAATCCAATATCCAGGCAGAGTCGCTACTCTCCACTAAACAGGTTTCAGTCACAAGTAAATCACATTTACTTTGATTTTTTCTCTCGGCTCGGAACTTGGGACAGTTTCTTTTCCAGTGGTCGTCCCCATTGCAGTGGAAACACTTTCCTTTTTCTGCAATTTCCTTGACCTTCTTGCCCTTTTGGGCGGCAGCTCGATCAGCTTTACCCCTCTTCATCTTCTTCTTCTTCCCTTTCGGGTGAGAAGGAGTAACAGATTTAGGTCGAACCCCTGTGATAAGACCTGTAGGCAACGTTTGCCTCAGATTCTGGTGCCCTGTTCCGCATCAAGGACTGGAAATTCTGTTGCTCATTTAGGAGGGTAGTCAGTGTGTAGCTAATCTTGTTCATAACAGCGTTGCTACGAAATTGAAGGAAACTCTTCGGAAGAGTCTCCAAAAAAAAGCTAACCTGGCTCGACTCGTCAATCGAAGCCCCGTTCATCTCCGCCCAATTAAAGTGGGTCATCATGTCTAGAATGTGTTCTCGGACAGACGACCCTTCTTTCATTCTGGCGTTGAAGACGTGTTTGAGTGAATCGTGCCTGACTTGAAAGGACTTTTGCCCAAACATATCTTGCAACGAATCCATGATCTCCTTAGCGGTGATCATCAACTCATGCTTCTTTGCCAAGACTTCAGATAAGCTGACAATTATATAGACCTTGGCCTTTTTATTGGCCCTGATCCATCGATCATAAGCATCACGAACACTTCGTGATGCAGTCGAGCTCGACAACTGAGGACATTCCTCAGTAAGCACGAACTTTAGGTCGTCAGTAACTAAGATCGTGTTGATATCATTCTTCCAAGTTTGGAATTCATCTCCCACTAATTTGTCGGAAGCTAGTAAAACTATTATTGAGCTAGAATGTTTTTAGCTGAAAATCAAATAAATTTGGTGTTAGTCTCGCATAAACTTTTGAAAACCAATCAAGTTTTAGCAAAATTCAATCATATGACCCCTACGTCATATAAATATTGCAATGATATCCTAAAAGTTTAGAATGACCGCCACCGAAGGGTGAACAGAAACACTCCTCCTCTAGGACGAGTCTTTCTTGACCAAACCCTAATCCCAGAATAACTCTTATTCCATTAGGCGTTCAGTTACCATTATTTGGTCGAATTCATTAACACTTAACGAATTCTGTGAGTGTCACCCTCAATCTCTAAGTTTCCAAGTATCAATCCAAACAATAGCCACCGAAGGGTGAACCACGAAGGAAAACCAACAAGGAAACTGTATCCCTTTCATGAATTCACGGTGTTTCGACTCCCGTGATCAGGCCCTCCGAAGGGGTTGTCTAGTCCAAGGCAAACTAGCAGGCGGATCATAGGCGTCTCACTGTGTGAATCGAAAGAAGAGACTGTGGGTCTCATTTTCAGAGGTCCCGCTCCCACTCACTATAAGTACTCTCTCCATCCACAATGATATTGACCCATACAAATGTCACCCGAAGGGGGACGCTCCCATTTGCGCCACGAGGCCGAGTATGGATCTCACGGTGCGGACTTAATGGAGATTTGTGGTCAAAAATTAAATGTATCTTATACACTATATTTCCTCCCACTCAGCACTTTATAAATTTTGGGATTGACCTAGATAAACCGGCTAAAATTTACCTAAGTCTACGAATATAACTCTTATATGGTATTTAGCCTAAGTTTATAATCACATTATTACTTAGGTTTATGAGAGTAAATTAAAACACTTTTAAGTAACGACACTCACGATAAGTATAATATAAGAATCTCCGGATCGAATTCACTCCTAGGTCGGTTTCCAGGCAGGGGTGTTCCGCAAGCGTCAACTTAAATACTCCAGCCTTAGACAAAACCTTCCTTAGACAGAGTTACTGATTAGGTCACCATTCATAGACTATACTTTGATTTCCTAATTCTAATCTTATTAGAACTAGAAAACCTATGTCTAATTATTCAAGTTCTAAACCCTTTAAAACTAATAATTAACTTAGGTTGCATGTATTTTTATGTTATAGTGCTTGATCATTCATCACATTAATATCTATATACTATTACAATATTAATTCATCACATGAATATAAATGCAAGAGCATACTTTAATATAAAAAATATAACACTTATATTAATTAAATTAAAACATGCATTTAATTATATTATAACTCTTATAATATAACCTATCATGCAAATTATATATTATAACTCTTATAGTATAAATGATGCATGAATATGTTTAACCTAAGGTGGGATTTAAAATCTATATGACATACATTATGCACATATAAAATTTAATTAAATCATACATCACATGCATAAAAAAAATAAATAGAAAAAATGGACCGGTTTTGGCACCTATGGGCAATTTATTTAATTAAATAACATTAATATAACTTTTATATTAATATTATTTAATAAAATAAATAATATTAATAAAAAATTACAATTACATTTTATAAGATAAAATAATTAAACAAAATAACTGTCCCACTCTTGCCCACGTCTCTGCGAATCAAGCCGCAACCATGCGCGACTACTCGTCTTGAGGTTGCAACGCCGTAGGCGGCGTTACTGCCGCAGGCGCCCGACATCAAGGTTAGAGTGCTCCACGCTGTGGCGTTGCAACGCTACGCCTAGGGTTGCAACGCTGCTCTGCAGCAAGGCCTCCGTCCGCAAGAATGGCGTTGAGACGCCGAAGAATAGCGTCTCAACGCCATCGACAAAACAACATCTCCACTTGCTGTTCTTTATCGATTCTCGCCCGTTTTCGCTCCGATTTCTTCACAACAACTCTTGCTACTAAAGACTCGGTCTTACAGACTCGATTTACAACAAAATGCCCAAAAAGAACGAGCCCTTACATGATCATATTAACTTGAATTGTAAATCTAAACTCAAAACTGAAATTATCCATTATGCAAACCAACAATTTATCACATAAATTAATGCATATACCCACCTAATTTTAACGAAAAACAGTGCACAAAATCGAACCAACGATTGGCTCTGATACCAATTGTAGGAAACGAAAGTCGCACGCAGCGGAAGACGATTGAATCATCGTGGTAAAAATTATGCAACTAGAGTTTCATTGAAACGATTTAACTCTTAAATCTAGGCTAAACATACATAAATGGAAAGGAAAAACAATAAAGTTGAGTAAACTTACTCGTTGAAGACTTTCTTCACAATTCCTTCAAACGAAATCACGAACTCTCCGTGTTCTCCTGATCTCTTCGACCCCGAACTTTTCCCACGAACAAGAACACAATAAATCCACTCGAAGTCTCGGTTATTCTTCTTTTGGAAAGAAAGAAGTTTGTGGGAACTTCGATTTGGTTTAGGGAGGAGAAAAGCTAGAGCAAAAATTGAGAGAGATTTCTCTTCTTTTTGGCGAGATTTCTAAAAAATGAGAGAATGAGTGTGCTTCCCTTATTTCAAGAAGGGTTTATATAATGAAAAAAATCATGGAGTTAAAATCTCCACATTATTACCATTTTACCACAACCATTGGTTACACAAATCATATTTGCATAACCATATATTATAAGATATCTCATATCTAATATTACAAATAACAATTGCAATAATTGTGGATTTATTAAATTGAATCACATCCAATTTAATTTCTCTCAATTAATTTCTCCAATTAGCCCTAATTCAACAATTAGGCTAACCTATAGTTTATTATGAATCTCATTCACATTAAACTATATATTATACCATTCATATCTCATATAAATGACATAAATGCCTCTAAGTGAAATTAAACACTTTAATTTCACACCAAAACATTAACTCTTTTTTTAAACCAGTTTAAGCCAACCGAGGGACCTAATGGACCTACAGTGACGAGCTCCAATGATACGAGATTAACCTATCAAACTCTTTGACCCGATTAATCAACCTTCATTAGCTACGGTAAAACTCCACTAAAGCACGTAGCTACACTCCCGTCAGTGCAGAATATTACGTGTCCACTAATATAACCAATGCCCATGAGTCGACCCTTCACAGGTTGTTCGTAGACACCGTTGGGTCAAATTACCGTTTTACCCCTATGTCTACTTCTTGCTCTTTAAGTCTCACTGCTCCTCTAATGAACAACAACATTGCTATGGTCCAACCATACACAATAACTCTCTCGTGCCAGTGAGAGAGTGGGCGCCCGTTGTCCAAGCCCTGGAGGCAGCACTTGAGGGAACAACCCCTCTAGTTTCCCTAAAGGCGGGAACGAGTGAATTCCATCTCGCGTAGTTAAGTTCCCAGCTCCCTACTTGTTCCTGTCTCTGAGACGATAGGCATATTAGGCGAGTAACTGTTACCACCCTCACCCGTACTAGTCAAAGGACAGACCCCCGCAGATAGGAGTCCGTAACACGCTCAGGATTCAGGTCGAGTCACTAATGGTCATCTACGAACTTATTAGTCCTTACTCTCAACGGTGTTACATAAGTAGGTCTAATTATTCACGGTCCGGTCTTGTACAATCTCACTGCACAGGATGCCCCCACTCGCATGTCAACAAAATGAACGAGTCAAACCACCTCGTTTGTATCTAATACAAAGTGGGTCGCATCCACAGTGTATCTAGGATTAGGTGTCCAACCCTATCCATATACAGTAGATCATTTGGGTCATTAACTCGAACGTGATCCTCCCTGTGTGTCCACTACACACCATTCAAGTTCTAGTTCTCTCATAAATTCAATGATCCAGAAACTTAGTTTATGTTGGGATTTATGCCCTAAACTTGTATAATCTTGATCAATTAAATAAAGTGTTATTTGTTTTGATAAGATTATAGTCTTACTTTTATAAATCCAATAAACTAAGCCCCAAGGTTATAACGTTTATCTTGAAATCAGTGTAGTGAACACTATGCGACCCACTTTGTAATTTGTACAAATGAGGTAATCCAACTCATTCATGTATTTTACACGCGAGTGGGGGCATCTGTATGAAGAGTTCATACAAGATTGGATCGCAAAATTATTAGTCTAACCAAAGATAACAACGCTAATGTGATAAGACTAGTAATTTATAGATGGTGATTAGTGACTTGACTGAATCCCGAGCAAGTTAAGAACTCCCCGCTTATAGGGTCCGTCCTTAGACTAGTATGGGTGAGAGTGGCTGTGGCGCCTCAATAAGCCTACCTTCTCGTGACGTAACCTCGTGAGGTAGCCGGGAACTTAACTGTGCAGATGGAATTCACTCATTCCTCTACCGAGGAATTAGATAGGTTGTTCCCTTAAGAACTGACACCAGGTCTTGAACAACGGGGCCCGCCCTCTATGAGGATATGAGTCTAAGGTAGGACCTTAGACTTGTTGTTCATTAGAGGATCAATGGTGTTTAAGGAGCAAAGAGATAATTACAGGGTAAAATAAAGAATTTGACCCACCGTGATTACTGAACAACCCGTGAAGGGTCAACTCATGGGTAATGACTATATCAAGTGGACACAATAATATCTACAAAGTGAAGAGAGTGCAAACTACAAGTCTATAGTGGAGTGACTTGTAGTTAATGAATATTGATTAACTGGATCAAAGAGTTTGATCGCTTAATCTCACATCATTGGAGCTCATGATCCAGAGGTCCATTAGATCCCTTCGTTGGCTCAACATGGTAATATTGAGGGTATAAAGTTAGGAGTGAAATTGAAGTGTTCAATTTCATACATGGGGAGTTATATCAATTATATATGATGTAATTCATATAATATATAGTTTTAATGTGAATTAGATTGATATATAAACTATATACTAAAGAGAGATTAAAGGAGGGGTAGAATGGTCATTTCCATCCCATTCCTCTCTATATATAGTTGCATGAGATGCAACTAGGTTAAGACTTCTAAGTGTATTCCTAGCCTCCTTGTTGTGTTGTTGGAAGAGTTCCAAAACACAAATCTCTCTCACAAAATACCTCACGCTCCTAAAGGGAACCCACCTTCCTCCCTCACTTAGAGAACAACGGAGAAGATCCGATGGTGGTGTCGGTGTTCGCACAAATTCTTGTTGCTGAGATCGTGACCGTGGAGAGAGGAGCACTTGAAGAAAGGTTCTTCAAAGGTATATAATTGTTGTCCATACTATTATTATATGCTTAATCCATGTTTACGTTCTTGAATTTTCCGTTGTAACTAAATCAAGAGCGCACGATTCGCAATCGCTTCCGTTGCGGGGACTTCGATTCCCTTCAGTTTATTGGTCAAAGTTGTATAAAATGCGAGACACAAAATTATGAAATGAATAACACTTTATTAATTTCAAGCAGTAATTTACAAACACAAGATTAGAACAAAAATCCCAACAGTTGTTCTGTCGACGACATTGAGACGCTGTTCTTCGGCGTCTTAAAGTTGTCCGCGCGGAAGGAGGCTTTGTTACAGATCAGCATTGCAACGCTAGACATAGCGTTACAACGCCCTGGCGTGGAGCACGCGGCGCGCGACGCTGAGTGCTGCAGCGTTGCAACGCTGTGTGCATAATGGGCGGTTCCAACAACATTTTCGCGCGAACGTGGGCGGTTGGAGCATAGTGCTACGTGGGGCATTTTTTCTTGTAATTTTAATTTAATTTAGTTTTTTTAATGTAATTATTTTTATTTTAATTAAATTAATTAATTAATGTTAATATAAAAGTTATATTAATGTTAATTAATTAATTTAATGCCCCTAAGTGCCAAAATCGGTCTCATTTTTTATATTTAATTATTTTATGCATGAGATGTATGAAATATTTTTATTCTATCTGCATAATGTATGTTATATAGATTTAAAATCCCACCTTAGGTTAAACATTCATGCATCATATTTATATTATAAGTGTTATAATATATAGTATGCATGATAGGTTATATTATAAGTGTTATAATATAATTAAAGCATGTTTTAATTTATTTAATATAAGAGTTATATTTTTAGATTAAAAGCATGCTCATGCATTTTATTCATGTGATGAATATGTGTTATAGTATAGTTATTCATGTGATGAATGATAAAGCACTATAACATAGAAATGCATGTAACCTAAGTTAATTATTAGCTTTAAATGTTTAGAACTTGAATAATTAGACTTAGGTTTTCTAGTTCTAAATAAGATTAGAATTAGGAAATCAAAATATGACCTTTGAATGGTGACTGATAAGTAACTCTGTCTAAGGAAGGTTTTGTCTAAGGCTGGGGTATTTAGATTCTTAGGTTATATTATCGTGAGCGTCGTTAATTAAGAGTTTATTAATTTACTCACATAGACCTAAGTTAATAATGTGATTGTAAACTTAGGCTAAATCAATATAAGAGTTATATTGGTATACTTAGGTAAATATTAGCCTATTTATCTAGGTCAATCCTGAATAATATAAAGTGTTGAGTGGGAGGAAATAAAGTGTATAAGATACATGTTGCGTAGAATTTATATTGCAATACCGCAAGTGTACGGGTAAAGTTTTAGTATAGTGATTTATGAGTCCAAGTATCGTCCTCGGGAATAGGTTTCTAGATTAATTAATTATTAAGGTACCAATTCTCAATTTTAGCTAAAGAAACATAACATGGATAGTTGGTTGAAGTAAATACAAACAAACGAACAAACATGTGGAGACACAAATTGATAGAATTAAAGGAAGTGATCTTACAAGTTAAAGACCTAACTAGCACATGCATTGAATCAATGAGATGTAATTATAAACAAGAAGTGAAATACTCAAGAAAATCTCTCGATTCTTAGTGAGCCTCACACATGCAATAAACTCATAGTCTCCATATGAACCTACAACATGCATGGCATTAAGCAACTTCTTTATGTGTTTCCCTAAGATTTCTAGGTCACTCTCGTGCCAGACTTCCAAGGGTTTTGACAATTTTGCTCAAATTCAAGCTTTATCTCTCGAGTCCACTTAAATCAACAAATTAAAAAGTAAAGAACGAATTGCCAAAAATAACGACATAACATGCTTCAATACATCACAAGAAAGTCATAACAAGCAAATCAAGTCCTACTACAATGTTTAGCTACTCTAAATAACATGAAAAACAAACTAAACAAGTAGAAAACGTCTTAGAACGCTATTACAAATTGAAAGAAAGAGAAATAAACTCAGGTGTCGATGTCGGTCCTTCGTCTCCGAGCTCCCGTCTTCGATCTCGAACCTCCACGAATGCTTTGGCTCCCAAAATCACTTTTTTCTCTCTTCTTACAAGGTGTATTTCGAATTTAGGGCAAAACTCTACCAAATTGTGCTCCCCATTGCAAGAATCATACGGTTGTATTTATAGGCATCAATGGGGCGTTACAGCCAACGCTAGGGACAGCGTTACAACGCTGCTGCACTCCTAGACGCGTGGTAAATATGGAAACTATCGGCGGCGTAACGCTAGGAACAGCGCTGTAACGCCGCTACCTTAACGCGCGCGCCTTATCGATCTGGCGTTGCGACGCCGCAAGCGCGTTGCAACGCCTCGCTGCGCGCTTCGTGCATGCCTTCTTATCGAGATAGCGTTGCGACGCCGCTGCTGCGGCGCGTTGCAACGCTATCACCTGGGGTCTTCAACGCGTCTTGGCTGCACATTCGGCGTTGCAACGCTATAACCAGCGTTACAACGCCATCGCCGTCATCATGCTTGGATTGGTCTTCTCTCTTCCATTTGATGTTATATTTAGCTCCAAATAGCCTTGTTTTGATCCCGAGTGATCCAAATTGTCTCCAATAGCTCCGTTTAAGCTCTTAACCTGAAATTGAATAAATTAACCACGTAAAAGCCCTGAAATCATCATAAAACTAGCAATAATTAAGCCTAAGGATGGCACATTTTGTGTGCTATCAATACAATTGAATTTCCAACCACAAATCTTCGTTAAAGTCTACACCGTGAGATCCATACTCGACCTCGTGGCACAAATGGGTGCGTCCCCCTTCAGATGGTATTTGTATGGATCAATATCATAGTGGATGGAGAGAGTACTTATAGTGAGTGGGAGTGGAACCTGTGAAAACGAGACCCACGGTGTCACACCCCCTCCCGAACTACTCACTACTTAGCCCGAAACACGACATGAAGACAACATACATTGTTTACCTCTTAACAATACCTGTTGACTCTGTTTTACCTTATAAACACACTATGTTCACATATGGAACAGTTTAACATAAGACAGCGAAAACTTGACAACTACTAAACATACATAAGGAGAAACACTTCTTAAGTCTCTCTTGAAACTAAAACGAGCGAGCATCAGAACCACAAACAGGCCAAACCATTAATTACACAACCACAACCTCTAAAGCACATACAACTATAACTACATAGTCCCCTTAAAATTAACTAAAACACATATGGACTTGCTATACAACACCACCCACGTACAAAATATCAAGCTCGTGGAGCTTCTAGTAGACTATGGCAGGATGTCAGGCACTGGGAGCTCGATCTCCACCTGGAAAGTTTGAAAACACTGAAAGAATGACCTATGAAGCTCAATGAGTGACTGAGTTTAAGATCTAATAACTCATAAATCATATCACCTGGAAACTTATGAGCATAAGCATCTGTAATCAAGTGTTAAAAATACAGGTGTAATCATAATAGCTTTTAAGAAATCAAGCAAGTACGTCATTAAAATCTCGCAAGGCATACCGATACTACTAACCATTTAAAAACGTATGACAATCTACGTTGTGTAGGGCACATCCATTACAACCAACGTTTAGTCTACGATGTAGTGGGACCCGCCCAGCACTCCCATCGTCTTTGTCGTAGTGGGGCCCGCCCAGCACTCACGACTACATTGTTGTCACGGAGTACACTCAACGTCGACAACAGAAAATTACCTGTGTGCACACGATTCTATAAATCCTCGGGCTCAATATCTCAGTCATTTACTCAATTAGGTCTCAGAAAATAACATAAATATGATTGAACATGGTTGCTTATCTTTTCTTTCGTAAAACTCAACCTTACTCAGCTTGTTCATAAAACTGGAAATCTTTAAATCATACTTGCTAGAAACCATAACATTTTCATACGTTTCAGCAAACAATAAACATATGCTCACGTATAAATTTCATCGGGAAATTTAGGCTCACAACGAGCACTTAAAATCATTTGTAGGAAAACATGAATGCTTATAAATATGTGGTCCAAAGGAAAACAATAAGCATTGAAACCATTTCATTCTATCAAAATCTTGTATTTTCATAGGCTTAATACAAGCTTATAAATCATTTTCGTTGTAAGTTTTGTCACTCACCGTGTTAGAACTACAATCCTGATCCGTACACTCGACCTATTTTCTCTTGTCCTGTCAACCAAACAAAATTTAAGTGTTATAACCTCGAGCTCATCAATTTCAACCTAAAAATTACAAAAAAAACACATCATTTAAATTTCCAGCATTTGGCAGATTTCATGCCCTGACTTCAAATATTCATAACTCCTTCATTACTTAGCCAAAAAGGGCGTACTTTATACCAAACTCTTCCTTTTTGAACCCTCTAAAAATCATATAAGGAAATGAAATTGAGATTCCCAACGGATATTTTCGAAATTACCTCGAAAGTTTCTTTGCTAAAAACGACCTTCTGCTGTTTCCAGATTCGATTTCCTGCTGCACCACAAATTTGACCTGCTATTTAAAAAATCTTCCAGTCATTTTCTACTCACGATTTCTTCATGCAAGTTGTAGGAAATTCAATAAGATTTCAAACCATACCTATTAGAGCTTCTGCTTTCAACTCTAGAGATCATAACGACCCAAAAACCAGAGGCTTCTTGGATTTGACAACAAAATTTATCCTCTGCCTTCCTCTTAACAAAACAGTAACTTAGCTTCAGACTTTGCTCGAGCTTCCTTCATGAATTTTGTTCAAATATGAATAACATTTCATGAATATCAAACCTCAACTCTTACCTCTTCTTGTAGAGCTCAAAATGATTTATAAATCAAAACATGTCTGAAATGACTAAAGAATTGCCATGGAAATCTAGTGACCTTTCTCCTTTCTTCTTCAACCTCAAAACCTAAAACCCCTTCTTCTTTTTCAGTTCTTCCTCGAAGCTCCTCTGTCCTTTGTTGAAAATGAAAACAAAATGCGATGGAATTGAATTTTAAATGGTTTAAAAATAACCAAACGGTGGTGGAGTTCCCACCACCCATTTTCTTCTTTCTTTTATTTCCTTTTGTCCTTTTCCCTTTTCTTTTATTTTTCTTTTTGAAAAAACAAAACAAAAATATATTAAACTTTTCCTTTCTTTTTTCCTTTTATTGTTTTTTTAAAGAAAATTCCAAAGAGAGATCTCGAGTTTACAACTTGATATTTTGTACGTGGGTGGTGTTGTATAGCAAGTCCATATGTGTTGTAGTTAATTTTGACGGGACTATGTAGTTATAGTTGTATGTGCTTTAGAGGTTGTGGTTGTGTAATTAATGGTTTGACCTGTTTGTGGTTCTGATGCTTTTGCCTATTTTAGTTTTCAAGAGAGACTTAAGAGGTGTTTCTCCTTATGTATGTTTAGTAGTTGTCAAGTTTCTGTTGTGTTATGTTAAAGTCTTCCATATGCGAACATAGTGTGTTTATCAGGTAAAACAAGGTCAAAGAGGTAAACAATGTCTGTTGGCTTCACGCTGTCTTCCGGGCTAAGTAGTGAGTAGTTCGGGAGGGGGTGTGACACATCGTCTGTTCTTTCGATTCACACCGTGAGACCCCTATGATCCGACTGCTAGTTTGTCCGGGACCACACACTCCCTTTGGAGGCCCTTGATAATGGGAGTCGGAACACCGTGAATTCCCCAAAGGGATAAAGTTTCCTTGTTGGTTTTCCTTCTTGGTTCACCCTTTGGTGGCTAATGTTTGGACAGATACTTGGAAACTTAAAGATTGAGGGTGACACTCACGGGATTCATTAAGAGTTAATGTATTCGACCGAAAAATGGTAATTGGACGCCTAATGGAATAAGGGTTATTCTGGGATTAGGGTCTGGTCGAGAATGTCTCGTCCTAGAGGAGGAGTGTTTCTATTCACCCTTCGTTGGCGGTCATTCTAAACCTTTAGGATATCATTGCAAATTTTAAATGACCTAGGGTTCATAGGATAAAATTTTTGCTAAAACTTGATTGGATTTCAAAATGTTTTTTTGCGAGACTGACACAAAACTTTTATTTGATTTTTTCAGCAAAATGTCTAGCACAATAATAGCGTTACTAGCATCCGACAAACTAGTGGGAGATAATTTCCAAACATGAAAAAACAATATAAACACCATTCTAGTAACTGACGACCATATGTTCGTGCTTATTGAGGAGTGTCCTCAGTTGCCGAGCTCAACTGCGTCACGAAGTGTTTGTGATGCATAAGATCGGTGGATCAGGACCAATGAAAAGGCCAAGGTCTACATAATTGCCATCTTATCTGATGTCTTTGCAAAGAAGCATGAGTTGATGGTCATCGCTACGGAGATCATGGAGTCATTGCAGGATATGTTTGGACAACAGTCCTTTCAGGTCCGGCATCACTCGCTCAAACACGTCTTCAACGCCCGGATGAAAGGAGGGACGTCTGTCCGAGAACACGTTCTAGACATGATGACCCACTTTAATCTGGCAGAGATGAACGGGGTTTCGATCGATGAGTCGAGCCAGGTCAGCTTCATCTTGGAGACTCTTCTGAAGAGTTTCCTTCAGTTTCGTAGCAATGCTGCTATGAACAAAATTAGCTACACACTGACCAACCTTCTGAACGAGTTATAGACCGGAAGCTGAGGCAAATGTTGCCTTCAGGTCCTATCACAGGGGTTCGACCTCTGGAACTAAACCTGTAGCTTCTTCTCACCCGAAAGTGAAGAAGAAGAAGATGAAGAAGAGTAAAGCTGACTGCGCTGCCGCCCAAAAGGGCAAAACGGTCAAGAAAGTTTCACAAAAAGGAAAGTGTTTCCACTGCAATGGGGACGGCCACTAGAAGCGAAACTGTCCCAAGTTCTTTACCGATAGGAAGAATATAGGTACATGTGATTTACTAGTAACTGAAACTTGTTTAGTAGAGAGTAATGACTCTGCCTGGATATTGGATTCGGGCGCCACTAAGCACTTTTGTTCTTCTTTTCAAGGAATTAGTTCCTGGCAGCAGCTGTGAGACAGTGAGGTGACTCTACGTGTTGGATCCGGGGAGATTTTCTCGACTGCAGAGATCGACAAAATGAAGCTATTTTTCGGCAGGAATTACATTTTATTAGATAATTCGTATATAGTGCCAAGGTTTACTAGAAACCTTGTTTCTATTTCCTGCTTAATTAAACAATGTATTTCAATTTCCTTTAAATATAATAAAGTGTTTTTTTCTTTCAAAGGCAATTTATTTTGTTATGTTTCACTTGAGTCTAATCTATATGTTTTGTAACCAAATTCGGTCAAAAGCGTTTTGAATAATGAATTATTTAAAACAACAGAAACACAAACTAAAAGAGTAAAAGTTTCTCCAAAAGAAAATGTCCATCATTGGCATCTACGGTTAGGCCACATTAATCTCAATAAGATTGAGAGACTAGTGAAGAGTGGACTTCTAAGCGAGTTGGAAGAAATCTCTTTACTGATGTGTGAGTCATGCCTCGAAGGCAAAATGACCAAACGTCCTTTTAGTGGAAAAAGATATAGAGCCAAAGAACTCCTTGAGCTTATACAATCTGACCCCTATGGTTCGATGAGTGATAAAACACGAGGTGGTTACGGATACTTTGTATCTTTTATATATGACTATTCGAGGTATGGGTATGTTTAGCTAATGCATAGGAATTATGAAACTCTTGAAAAGTTCAAGGACTACAAGACTGAGGTTGAGAACCTGTTAGGTAAAACGATAAAAACACTTCAATCGGATCGAGGTGGAGAGTATATGGACAAAAATATCCAGGACTATATGATAGAACACGGAATTGTGTCCCAACTCTCAGGACCTGGTATGCCACAACAGAATGGTGTATCGGAGAGGAGAAACAAAACCTTCTTGGACATGGTTCGGTCGATGATGTGCTATGCTCGTCTCCCTGATTCTTTTTGGGGTTACGAAGTGAAGAATGCGGTCTATATTTTGAACAACGTTCCGTCGAAGGGTGTTTGTGAAACACCTTTTGAACTCTTGAATGGACGTAAAGGTAGTTTACACCATTTCAGAATTTGGGGATGTCGGGGCCGTGTGTTGGTGTCGAACCCGAAAAAGTTCAAACCCCGTTCAAAATTATGCCTATTCATAAGTTACCCAAAAGGGATAGGGGTGGTTTGTTTTACGATCCTAAGGAAAATAAGGTGCTTGTGTCGACAAACACCACTTTCCTTGAGGAAGATCACCTCAGGGATCATTTGCCTAGAAGCAAAATCGTGTTGAACGAAATGGACAGTACATTAGCAAGAGTTGCTGATGGAGTTAGTACGTCAACAAGTGTTGTTGATCCTTGCACGTCTAGTCAAGTACGTTATCAAGAGATGGGAATGCCTCGACGTAGTTGGAGGGTTGTGAGACAGCCTGATCGTTAGATGGGTTTAGCTGAAACCCAACTCGTCACCCCTGATGATGACTGCGAGGATCCATTGACCTATGATCAAGCAATGACAGACGTTGACAAGGACGAATGGATTAAAGTTATGGACCAGGAAATGGAGTCGATGTACTTCAATTCAGTCTGGGAGCTTGTGGATCAACTAGATGGGGTAAAACCTATTGGTTGCAAATGGATCTACAAGCGTCAACGTGGCGTAGATGGGAGGGTGCAGACCTTCAAAGCACGACTAGTGCCAAAGGATTTTACCTAGGTTAAAGGGGTTGTCTATGAGGAAACCTTTTCCCCTGTTGCCATGGTAAAGTCGATCAGGATCCTTCTGGGCATTATCGCATATTATGACTATGAGGTATGGCAGATGGATGTCAAGACCGCCTTTCTGAATGGCAACCTTTATGAAACCATCTACATGGACCAACCCAAAGGGTTCATTACCCAAGGCCAAGAGCAAAAGGTTTGTCGGTTTCATAGGTCCATTTATGGACTTAAACAAGCCTCGAGGTCATGGAATATAAGGTTTGATGAGAAGATCAAATCTTATGGCTTTGATAAGAATGTTGACGAGCCTTGTGTCTACAAGAAAATTGTCGACAATATTGTCGTATTTCTAGTATTGTATGTGGATGATATCCTTCTCATTGGGAATGAGGTATGATTTCTTACTAACGTAAAGAAATGGCTAGCTTCGCAATTCCAAATGAAAGATTTGGGAGAAGCAAAGTATGTTCTAGGTATCCAGATTGTCTGGAACCGGAAGAACAAAACGTTGGCCATGTCTCAGGCGTCTTATATTGACAAGATGTTGTCTAGATATAAGATGCAAAACTCCAAGAACGGCTTGCTGCCTTTCAGGCATGAGGTTCACCTGTCTAAGGATCAATGTCCTAAGATTCCTCAAGAGGTTGAGGATATGAGACGAATCCCTTATGCTTCAGCTATTGAGAGCCTTATGTATGTCATGTTGTGTACTAGGCTCGACATCTGTTATGCAGTTGGGATTGTCAGTAGGTATCAATCTAATCCAGGATTAGATTACTGGACGGTTGTAAAGGCAATCCTCAAGTATCTTAGGAGAACGAGGAACTACAGCTTAGTGTATGAGAGTGGGGTTTGATCCTTACAGGATACACAGATTCTAACTTTCAGACCGATAAGGATTGTAGGTAATCCCACTACAAGAAAAACCGCATTTGTTGACGCTTGCAACTTTTAATTACTTGACGGTTTTATGAAAAAATGTCAAGTAAAATACAATTTTTAAGGAAAGCGTCAAGTAAAAATGGAAAAGGCGGAGGTTTGTGATGTTTTCAGATTTTTTTTTCACGCTAGTCTTAAACGTGATGTTTTTAAAACGTCAAGTTTGATCATTAATTGGAAAATCAAAGGGCGCGTCTTTTTCTTCTTTTTTAAATGAAAAAAATAAAAAGTTGTGTCCAAAACTAAAGGGCCTGTCGTGCGATTAATTCCTCTTCGTTGTCTTCTCGAAAAAAAAATCCTCTTCGTTTAGGGTTTACCTAGAGCCAACGTTGTTCTTCATCGTTTTCCCAGAGCCAGCTCTTCTTCTTCGTCAAATCTCATCTTCGTCAAATTCCTCTTCGATTAATTCATCTTGGAAAAATCTCATCGTTTTCCCAGAGTGAGGCAGCGTGAGCCAGCGTTCTTCATCTTCATCCCTAAACCTCCAAATCTCATCGTTTTTCCAGAGTTAACGTTCTTCATCATCGTCAAATTCTCACTCTGCCTCACATAGGGTCGTCCGAGCTTCACCTCTACCGCCACCGACTCAAAAGTCATGCTCTGTGTCACCGGTAAGTCCTTCTCCCATTAGAGTCATATATTTTGATCTGTTGGCTCTGCTCAATATTGTAGCGATAAAACCCACACTACAAGTTTGAGACGAGGTGTAACTTTGCAATGAGACCAGCGAGATCCTTCAGACAACAACAAACTCATGCACTCCCTCTGGTAACAAACGGAACTCAATACTAATTGCATCCTGAGGCCACAATTTTTGTTTGTGATATTCAGTGCAACAATCTCAGCACAATTGTACAGTGGTGATCACCACAGGTAGTAATAATAAATACACTTATCTAAACCCTATTTCTTGAAAATCTTTTAATCCATTGACACGAATTTGTACATATTGGTTTGACATGGTTGGGTCTCAGTCTCTTAAGGAAAAATATGAGCCTATAGTTTGTGGCTTTCTAGCTTTATGTTTCTTCTTTCTCTTTCGGCGATGTTATATCAGTGCTCTACCAAGAAAATTGATTTGTTTCCTTAATCATTTGCATGAATTTAACTTAGGTGTACTAACAAAATGATGTAAGCTAAGAGTTTTTGTTCGAACCAGAGAAACCATAGAAGTTTTTGCCTTTAATTAGACAAAACCAAACACTAGTCAATGTCTTTCCACTGATTTTGTTTGTCTTCATGAGAGTAGACCTTGTGTCAATTGTGTGCCATTTGGGATTGTTGTACTTAAATTTCTTCCTTTCTTTTAACATTTTGCATCTTCAATATTCAGGTTGGATTGGATTCTTCTGTGTGGTTTGGTTAGCAGTACGATGAAGTTTTGGTCTTGCCAAGCAGTCGATAAGCGCGAGCAGTTCAACAATTTCAACATTTTCTTATGCTAGGCGTCCTCACAAAGACTAGGTAATCTTTTAGATGAGTTAAATGAATGCTATGAATTGCGATATGTTATTGTTTCACACGTTTTTCCCCTCCTATGTTGTGTTGAGTTTGAAGGCTTAGGTAGTGTATCCATAACATGTATTTGCAATGTACATAATTTTATAAAAGTCTGAGTTGCAATATACTCATACTATTTTATGGGTTCTTTTATTGGTGATGAAAGTATCTAAATTGAAGATAAGCTTTAGAGAAGTATTATACCATAATTTAAGTAAAATTTTGACTTTAAGTTTCTACTATATGTACTGTAATTAATTGTGAAAAATTAAAAAGATTAAATTTGGAGAAAACTAACTTAATGAGTCTGGATTTATGGAGTTAAGGTTAGAAACATGAATTTTATGTTTGGATTGTACAGAGGAATGAGTTATATAGATCAAAGTTTGTGTACTTTGTATTTGATTAGTAAGAGGTTAAGATGTGCAAAATGTGGTCTTATAGTATAATTTGTGCAAGGTTCTTATGCAATTTATGGATTAATGAACTCAGGGTTTAAGAGGTAGAATGCTCGTCAGGTTATTGAAATATCATGTTGTGTTTTCTATCATGGATATGTAGTTTATTAATGCATGTCTGGCCATTTTGAACTATGATGATCGAAGTAATGAAAGAGTGACAAAATGATAAGGGTACACCGATGTTTGTATTTGTTGGTTGTTGCTTTTGGATTTGGAGCCTTTAGATGGAGATTGATTTTTTTTTAAATGTTTTTGTTTGATTGTGTAAACATTTAAAGGAGAGAAGATATATGTGTGGCTAATTTTTACAAAGATTTTTGGGAGAAAGATCTTACATTGTTGGCTAATTTTTGCAATGAAAGAAGATAGATCGCTACTCTATTCTTTTTCCAATGTGTTTGATGTTTTCTGTTGTGAACTTTTATCTTCTCCCTTAAACATCATATCTTGTTAAGTAATATTTGGATCTTTATCATCATAAATAATTTTGTTGCATAATTTACTTAGTCCACTACAAATTAAAAGAGTGTTATGGAGTAATAATGGGGTGCATATAGGTAGATTTCTCATGCCTAAGGCAGAACCATGTTTGAATCTCCTTTTTACCATTGATTTATTTTTCAAAAACAAAGAATCCCAACTATTTTTATTGATTAAAAAAAAGACATTGGTGAACGAGTGTCTAGTGAGTGTGCAGAAGAAGTCATTGGCCTAATTCCAAACATGTTTATAGTTGTAGGTTATAATAACCATTAGTTTTGCAATAGAGCACTTCTGCTAAACCGATTGCTATTTAAACCTTTATTTCATTTTTTTTTTCAATTGAATAGGTAGTACAGAGAAGGAGGGTAGCTTTGGCAAAAGCACAAGGCAACATTGTTAGCTAGGTTATTGAATGGCTCAACAAATATCTTGAAACGTGAGTAGAATTTTGCATACCTCTCATTTGAAAAGCTTTATAAAGTGTCTTTTGGGATTTTTTTACTAGTCTATAAAAAATCATGGTTGAAGCTCTTATTTGTAGATTAGAACGAAGATTGAAGAGTTCGAATAAGGTTCAAAGCTTATTTCGGTAAGAAGTCCTTCCTAATAACTCTCTCAATTTTGATTTCTGAATTGATTTCTAGCCTCTAACTTTTGTATGTATTGTTTATGGGCTTCTTGAACAAATCTAGGAACTTTTATGTAAGTAGTTTTTACCTGTTAGTTTGATAAGTTCTTCCATGATAGTTTTATGAAGTTCCCTATTATGTGTTTGGAATTTTGGTTTAATTGGTAAGGTTAGTTTATTTGGTAAAATTTTGATTGCTTTAGTTCATCATACAATGATGGGTTGATTATTTAGGTGTGTTTGTATATTGAGAATTTTTAGGCAAAACGCATATGCTTTGTAATTTGATGGTCGTTGCATGATTTTGTAACTTAGGTTTACTTAGAAAACTTTGATTTGGTTTACTTAGTTTATATTCATGGTTGTTGTGCTTTAGATGCTATATATGTGTATTGATAAGTTTTAGGAAAAACTCATATGTTTTGTAATTTGATGGTATACTTATTATGTTTGTGTAACTTTTGTGAGTTAGTAAAGTTAGTTTTAGTTTGTTGTCACTGAAATTATTTGGTTTGTTCGAGTGTTCAATGAAGCCACTTTTTTAGTTTCTTTGAGTGTGAAAATGAGACTTAAACCCTTTTTATACACTTTTTTATGTAACTTTGTAGGTTACATATGTAGTTTTGGATCGTTAGTGAGTTATTATAGGCCTTAAAGTATGCTTAAGAGCCTTTAAGACACTTTTGAAGATTCGAGGGGTTGGTTGTGTGCATAAGTTTCAGTTTAGGGACTTTTTTAGTTTCTTTGAGCATAAAAATGAGACTTAAACTCCTTTTATACACTTTTTTGTAACTTTGTAAGTTTGATAGGTACTTTTAGGTCGTTTTGAGTTATTCTTGGACTCAAAGTGTGCTTAAGAGCCCTTAAGATACTTTTGAGGTTTTGAGGGGTTGGTTGTGTGCCTAACTTTGTGCTTAAGAGCCCTTAAGATACTTTTGAGGTTTTGAGGGGTTGGTTGTGTGCCTAACTTTTAGTGTAGGAACTCTTTAAGTGTTGTAAGTATGTTAATCCCTGTAAGTGTTGTAATATGTTAAATGTCACTTAATTCTCCTTGGTCGACGCTTTTCTTTAAGTGTTGTAAGTATGTTAATCCCTGTAAGTGTTGTAATATGTTAAATGTCACTTAATTCTCCTTGGTCGACGCTTATGACATTAGGCTAGATCTCATTCCCTCCCTTTGAGCATGCTTCTTAGGATTAGCGTGAGGGTTGCTTTCCTTCACTATTCCAATTGTTAAACTTGACAAAACATTATTTATTATAATATTTCACTCTTAATGTTTGTAGATTGATACAAGAAAAGCATACTCGCAACCGGTGTTAGATGAAGTGCGAGTGGAGTGGGCTGAATTTTTTGGTGGATACATATGATGAAGTTTTGGATGGATACTACTTTGGATTGTTCATGACAATTTCTTAGGTGGCTACATATGAAGGTGCCAAATATTCTTTTTTTGTGTAAATGTGGTAGTCACATTTTTTGTGTGGATACTATTTTGGATTGATAGTCACATTTTTTGTATAGATGTTTTGCTTGAGATAGGATTGATAGTCACATTTTTTGGATGGCTACCAAATATTTTTTTGTGTAAATGTTGTTCAGGCTAGGACTCATAGATTGACTACCTATGGTGGAGATGATTAGTGTTTGAACATATATGGTGGAGATAACTGTAGTTTGACATTTTGAATGTATAACCATGATGGGAGTTACTAATGTTCGAGGTTGAACTTTCTTGTCATTTTAGAATTGTTCATATGGGAAGAAGATTTGAATTTTTGAAGGTATATTGATGAAATTTTATTTCACACCTCTTGAATATAACTAAATAAAATTTATTGGAATGCAATGCAGAAAATTCCAGATTTTAGGGAATAACTGATTGAAAAATAAAATCACTAACCAACAAGACATGTATAATGTGTCAAGATTTCATTCAAATTGACACTTTTCAAACGTCAAAAAAGAACATTACATTTGACACTTTACAATTGTCAAGGTTTACCTTCAATTTGACGTTTTAAGACTGTCAAGATAAACTTATATTTGAAACATTTTAAGCGTCAAGTAACTTTTATTTGACATTTCTGCAATGTCAAGATAAACCTATTTTTGATACAGTGAAAACGTCAAGTATTAACATAAACTTGACACTTTTTCAAAGTCAAGATAAAACTACATTTGACGAATAAAAAGTGTCAAGATTGTATGTTCAAAATGACACGTTATAAGCGTCAAAAAAGACTATACATAACACTTTATAAGTGTCAAGTATTGTGTATTATTCTTCACGGTGGATTCCTTAACGGTTTGAAAAACGTCAAGTAAAGCAAAATACGACATTTTATAAGCGTCAAGAAAACTAGTTTTTCTTGTAGTGTCCACTTCGAGTTCAACCTTCATTCTGAATGGAGGAGTTGTAGTATGGCGAAGCATCAAGCAGGGATGCATCGCTGATTCCACTCTGGAAGCTGAGTACGTTGTGGCTTGTGAAGCTGCAAAGGAAGTTGTTTGGCTTACGAAGTTCATGACGGATTTGGAAGTTGTTCCAAATATGAACTTGCCGATCACGCTGTTTTGTGACAATAGTGGTGTTGTAGCCAACTCGAGAGAGTCTCGGAGTCATAAAAGAGGCAAGCACATTGAGCAGAAGTATCACCTGATATGGGAGATTGTGCACCGCGACAACGTTACAGTCACGCAGATAGCGTCGGAGCACAACGTTGTTGATCCATTTACAAAGGCCCTCACGACTAAGGTGTTTGAGGGTCACCTAGAGAGTCTAGGTCTTCGAGTGCTTCCGGAGTAAGGCAAGTGAGAGTATTGTAAAGGGTATTCAATGCCTTAGTTTATTGTATTACTTTATTGTAATTTATTGTACATTTGAGAAATGTATGTTTTCTCCACAAGCTTAGTCCAAGTGGGAGTTTGTTGGGATGCACGTCCTAATCTCGTTTTTTTTTAATATTACAATTTGAAATTAATAACAGTTATTTGTTTGATCACTTTGTGTATCGCAATTTGGCAAACTTTGTCCAATAAACTAAGTTCTAGGGTCATTGAATTTATGAGAGAATTAGAACTTGAACAGTGTGTAGTGGACACACAGAGAGGATCACGTTCGAGTTAATGACCCAAACGGTCTACATTATATGGATAGGTTTGGAGATCTAATCCTGAATACGTTGTAGATGCGACCCGCTTTGTATTAGATACAAACGAGATGATGTAACTGGTTCATGTGGTTGACATGCGAGTGAGGGCATCCTGTGCAATGAGATTGTACAAGACCGAACCGTGAATTATTAGACCTACTGATGTAACACCGTTAACGGTATGGGACTAATAACTTCGTAGATGATCCTTAGTGATTGGACCTGAATCCTGAGCATGTGACGGACTCCTGTCTGCGGGGATCTGTCCTTTGACTAGTACGAGTGAGGGAGGTCATAGTTACTAGCTAAATATGCCTATCTTCTCAGGGATACGACCACGTGGGGAGCTGGGAACTTAACTATGCTAGATGGAATTCACTCGTTCCCGCCTTTAGGGAAACTAGAAGGGTTGTTCCCTTAAGTGTTGTCTCAAGGGCTTGGAGAATGAGCGCCCACCCTCTCACTGGCCCGAGAGGGTTGTTTTGTATGGTTGGACCATTACAACGTTGTTGTTCATTAGAGGAGCAGTGGGGACTTAAGGAGCAAAAAGTAGACACAGGGGTAAAACAATAATTTGATCCAGCAGTGTCTACGAACAACCTGTGAAGGGTCAACTCATGGGCATTGGTTATCTCAGTTGACACAACTTGGCTTACACTGACGGGAGTGCAGCTATAGGTTTTAGTGGAGTGTTACCGTAGCTAATGAATGTTGATTAACCGGGTCAAAGAGTTTGACAGGTTAATCTCGGATCATTAGAGCTCATCACTGTAGGTCTATTAGGTCCCTAGTTTGGCTCAAACTGGATTAATAGAGGGTTTATAGTTTTGGTGTGCATTTGAAGTGTTGAAGTTCATTAAAGGGTAATTATATCATTTATGTGAGATATAATTGACATATTATATAGTTTAATGTGAATGAGATTCATAATAAACTATTGGTTAGCCTAATTGTCTAATTAGGGCTAATTTGGAGAAATTGAATTGAGAGAAATTAAATTGAATGTGATTCCATTTTAAAATCCCCAATTATACAAATGTGATTTGTATAAAGAGATATGAGATATCTAATTATATATGGTTATGCAAATATGATTTGCATAACCTATGGTTGTGGTTAAATGATAAATAGGTGGAGATTTCACTTCCACCTATCACCATTATTTAAACTCGTTTGCAAGAAGGATTTCTTAACTCAAAGCTCATTTTTTGGAAATCTCACCAAAGAGCTCTTGCTATTCTCTCTCAAATTCTCTCTCAATCTCCCCTCTCTTTTACCCAAAAGAAGAGTCCCACAACTCTTCATCTACGAAAAGTAGAAGAATCGAGAAACTTTGTGGAGGTGTCTGGGTTAATCACTGTTCGAGGAGATCGAGTACGTTGAGATCATGATCACGAAAGGTCGTGAATGGGGAAGGAAAACGTGAAGACGGTTTTTCAACAAGTACACTTGTTGTTTTTCTTCTTAATTTTCCTATTTAGCCGAGTTTTTAGGTGATATAAACTATTTTAAGAAAACTTATTTCGTAACGATACCACGGTGATTCGATCACCCTTCCTTCATTCCCTTCACTTTCTGACTAGGGCAAGTGGGAGTGTTATAAAGGGGTATTCAATGCCCTAGTTTATTGTATTACTTTATTGTATTCTCGTGTAAGTTTGTAATATTCCAAGTTTAAATAAATAAGAGTTATTTTTTCAATGCTTTGTGTCTTGCATATTTCATAAACTTAATGCAATAAACTAAGTTCCAGGGTCATCCAATTATGAGAGAACTAGAACTTGAACGGTGTGTAGTGGACACACAGGGAGGATCACGTTCGAGTTAATGACCCGAACGGTCCACAGTATATGGATAGGGTTGGAGACCTAATCCTGGATACGTTGTGGATGCAACCCGCTTTGTATTAGATACAAACGAGGTGATCCAACTTGTTCATTTGGATGACATGCGAGTGGGAGCATCCTGTGCAATAAGATTGTACAAGATCGGACCGTGAATTATTAGACTTACTGATGTAATATTGTTAACAGTATAGGACTAATAAATTCGTAGATGACCATTAGTGACTCGACCTTAATCGTAAGCGTGTTACGGATTCCTATCGCGTGGGGGCTGTCCTTTGATTAGTACGGGTGAGGGTGGCCACTGTTGCTTGCCCAATATACCTATCTTCTCAGGTACAGGACCACGTGGGGAACTAGGAACTTGATTACGAGAGATGGAATTCACTCGTTCCCGATTGAGGGAAACTAGATGGATTGTTCCCTTAAGTGTTTTCTTTAGGGCTTGAACAACGGGGCCACACCCTCTCACTGACATGAGAGAGTTGTTGTTTATGGTAGGACCATGCAACGTAGTTGTTCATTAGAGGAGCAGTGGGACTTAAGGGGCAAGAGGTAGACATAGGGGTGAAACGGTAATTTGACCAAGCAGTATCTACGAACAACCTGTGAAGGGTCAACTCACGGGCATTGGTTATATCGATGGACACAACTTGTCCTACAGTGATAAGAATGCAACTACGAGCTTTAGTGGAGTGTTACCGTAGCTAATGAATGTTGAATAACTGGGTCAAGAAGTTTGATAGGTTAGTCTTGGACAATTGGAGCTCGTCATCTATAGGTCCATTAGGTCCCTCAGTTGGCTCAAATTGGACAAATTGAGGGTTTACAGTTTGATGTGAATTTGAAGTGTTCAAATTCATTTTCTTGGGTATTTATGTCATTTATATGTGATATAGATGACATAATATATAGTTTGATGTGAATGAGATTCATAATGAAGTATAGTATAACCTAATTGATTAATTAGTGCTAATTGGAGAAATTGAATTGAAAGATTAAATTAAATATGATTCAATTTAAAATTCCACTATTATGAAATGAGATTTGTATAGTAAAGTATGAGATACCTTATATTATGTGATATGCAAATATGATTTGCATACCATATAGTTGTTGTAAATTTGTGATTTGGTGGAGGTTTTAACTCTATTACACAACAGTATTTAAAGGCTTTGCAAGAAGCCTTTGGTTAGGCTTTTGCCATTTTTTGGATTTTGATCCAAAGAGAGCAAAGCAATTCTCTCTCAATTCTCTCAAACTCTCCTCACAAAAAATCTAAAGGGAGTCCCACATACTCTCCCTGAACCTCCCGAGATCAACTGAGAAGACAATTTGGAAGTGTCTTGCAATTTTGTTCGAGGATCGAGTTCGTGGAGATCGTTGATTCGAGAGGGATCGTGACTGGAGGAGGAAAGCGTTGAAGAAGAGTTCTTGAACAAGTAAGTAACATGTTACCTTACTGTCTTTCTTCTTATTTGCATTTTTAGCCTAGGAATCAATGAGATAGGTTCGGTTTCAAGATATGATTTACACAACGAAACAACGACGTTTCAGAACGTCTTCCTCTGCCGGAATTCTAAATCCCTTCAGTAAAAATAGTTTTGAACACTGAATTATTTAAAACTACAAACACAAACTAAGAAACGTAAAATTTCTCCTAAAGAAAATTCTCATCTTTGGCATCTTAGATTGGGTCACATAAACCTCAATAGGATTGAGAGATTGGTAAAGAATGGACTTCTAAATGAATTAGAAGAAAATACTTTACCTGTATGTGAATCTTGCCTAGAAGGAAAAATGACTAAAAGACCTTTTAGTGGAAAAGGTTATAGAGCCAAAGAACATCTTGGGCTTGTACATTCAGACCTTTGTGGTCCGATGAATGTTAAAGCCAGAGGAGGTTATGAATATTTCATCTCTTTTATAGATGATTATTCCAGATTTGGGCATATTTACTTAATGCATCATAAGTCTGAAGCACTTGAAAAGTTGAAGGAATTCAAGACTGAAGTTGAAAATCAATTAGGTAAAACAATTAAAGCACTTTGATCAGATCGAGGTGGAGTGTACATGAATTTAAAATTCAAGAACTATATGATAGAACATGGAATTACATCCCAACTCTCAGCAGTCGGTATGCCCCATAAAAATGGTGTATCGAAAACGAGAAATAGAACCTTGTTGGACATGGTTCGATCAATTATGAATTATGCTCATCTCCCTAATTCCTTTTAGGGTTACTCACTAGAGACTACATGATACATTTTGAACAATGTGCCATCAAAGAGTGTTTCTGAAACACCTTTTGAACTCTAGAAAGGACGTAAAGGTAGTTTATGTCATTTTAGAATTTCGGGTTGTTCAGCACATGTTCTTGTGACAAATCGAAAGAAGTTGGATTCACGTTAAGACTTTTGCCTATTTGTAGGCTACCAAAAAGAGACAAGAGGTAGATTATTCTATGATCCTAAGGAAGATAAGGTACTTGTGTCGAAAAAAGCCACTTTCATAGAGGAGGACCACAAACCAAGAAGTAAAGTTGTGTTATGTGAGTTAGACGGAACAATAGCGAAGGTTGCTAATAAAGCTAGTACGTCAACAAAAGTTGTTGATACTAGCTTGTCCACTCATGAGTGTCCATCTTAAGATTTGAGTATGCCTCGACGTAGTGGGAGGGTTATAACACAACCTGACCGTTACATGGGTTTATCTGAAACCAAAGTTGTTATACCAGATGACAACTGTGAGGATCCATTAACTTATAATCAAGCAATGGTTGACAAAGACAAAGACAAATGGGTCATAGCCATGAACCAAGAAATGGAGTCTATGAACTTCAATTTTGTTTTGGATCTTGTAGATAAAACTGATGGGGTAAAACCTATAGGTTGTAAGTTGATCTACAAGAGAAAGCGTGGTGTAGATGGAAAGGTGCAAACCTTTAAAGCTAGACTAGTAGCAAAAGGGTTATACCCAGGTTCAAGGGGTTGACTATGAGGAAACCTTTTCACCTGTTGTTATGGTAAAGTCTATTCGTATCCTACATGCCATTGTCACATATTGTGACTATGAGGTATGGCAAATGGATGTCAAGACAACATTTTTGAATGGCAATCTTGACGAGAACATCTACATGAACCAACCCAAAGGGTTCATTGAACGATGACAAGAGCAAAAGGTTTGCAGGCTTAAAAGCTCAATCTATAGACTGAAACAAGCCTCTAGGTCCTGGATTATAAGATTTGATGAGGCAATCAAATCTTTTGGGTTTGATCAGAATGATTATGAACCTTGTGTCTACAAGAAAATCATTAATAGTTCTGTTGCATTCCTAGTTATATATGTGAATTATATCCTACTCATTGGGAATAATGTGGGTTATCTCACTTACATTAAAAATTGGCTAGCTACGTAATTCAAAATGAAAGATTTTGCGTGAAGCGCAGTTTGTTCTTGGGATCTAGATTGCCCGGAACCGTAAGAACAAAACACTAGCCTTATCTCAGACTTCTTACATCGACAAAGTGTTGCTGAGGATCAAGATGCAAGACTCCAAAAAGGGCTTATTGCCTTTTAGATCTGGAGTTCATTTGGCTAAGGAACAGTGTCCTAAGACACCTCAAGGAGTTGAGGACATGAGACAGATTCATTATGCATCAGCTGTTGGGAGCCTGATGTACGCGATGTTGTGTACTAGGCCAGACATCTATTTTGCAGTTTGAATGATCTGTAGGTATCAATCAAATCAAGGACCTGAACACTGGACAACGGTTCAAACGATCCTTAAGTATCTTCGGAGAACAAGGAACTACATGATTGTGTATGGGGCTAAGGATTTGATCTTTACAGGATACACGAATTCTGACTTTCAAACTGATAAAGATTCTCGGAAATCTACATCAGGGTCAGTATTTACTCTTAACGGAGGAGTTGTAGTATGGTGAAGCGTCAAGCAGGGATACATTGCTTATTCCAGCGTGGAGGTCGAATATGCAGCAGCTTGTGAAGCAGCTAAAGACGTCGTTTGTTTAAGGAAATTCATGTTAGATTTTGAAGTTGTTACAAATATGAGTTTGTCTATCACGTTGTATTGCAATAACAGTGGTGTCGTGACAAATTCAAGGGAACCCCGAATTCACAAGAGGGGTAAGCATATTGAGCATCTCATTCGGGAGATCGTGCATCGAGGAGATGTGATTGTCACGAAGATAGCCTTAGAGCACAACATTGTTGATCCTTTTACAAAAGCTCTCACGGCTAACGTATTTGAGAGTCACCTAGAAGATCTAAGTTTACAAGTCCTCCCCAACTAGGGCAACTGGGAGTATGTTGTACAGAGGGTTTAAATGCCCTAGTTTATTGTATTATGTTGTACATCAGTGTAGTAGACACTATTTGGATTATGTTCAAGAGAATAACCTAAATGGTCTATGGTAAAAGAATAAGGTAGGAAACCTTATTGTGGTAACACCATGGATGCGACCCACTTTGTAGTTAGTACAAATGAGGTAATCCAACTCATTCATGTGGATGACATGCGAGTGGGGGAATTCTGTATGAAGAGTTCATACAAGACCGGACTATAAATTATTAGTCTGACCAGTATAACGTAGTTAACAGAATAAGACTGATAATTTATAGATGGTCATTAGTGACTCGACCTGAATCCTTAGCAAGTTAAGAACTCCTGCTTATAGGGGTTTGTCCTTAGACTAGTATGGGTGAGAGTGGCATGTAGCCGAATCAATAAGCTACCTTCTCCGGGACAGAACCTCGTAGGTACCTGGGGACTTAACTATGCAAGATGAAATTCACTCATTCCTACACTAAGGAATTAGATAGGTTGTTCCCTTAAGAACTGAGTCCAGGTCTTGAAGAACGGAGCCCCACCCTCTAACCTAGCTTAAGAGGGTATGAGTTTATTGTAGGACCATAGACTTGTTGTTCATTAGAGGATTAATGGTGCTTAAAGAACAAAGAGGTAATCAAAGGAGTAAAACGGTAATCTGACCTAACTGCGATTACGAACAACCTATGAAGGGTCGACTCATAGGTAATGATTATATCAATGGACACAATATAATCTACAGTGAGGAGAGTGCAGCTACAAGTCTATAGAGGATTGACTTGTAGTTAATGAATATTGATTAACTTGATCAAAGAGTTTGATTAGTTAACTGAAGGGAATGAAATCCCGTGCAGCGGAAAGGTGATTGAATCACCGTGGTATCGTTGCGAAAACCATTTTCTTAAAACTATTTCTATCACATAGAAACTAGATTAAACATACAAATTAAGAAAAAAAACTAGTAAGATGTATTTACTTGATGAAGAACGACTTCAAGTTTTCCTTCTCCTGTTCACGAACGCTTCGTGATCACCTTCTCAACGTCCTCGAACTCCTCGAACGAACAAGTGAACCGGACACCTTCACTTAGTTTCTCGATTTTTCTACGTTAGGTAGAAGAAGAGAAGTGGGTCTTTTTTGGTTAGAGGGGAGGAGAGATTGGAGAGAATTCTAGTTTCCTTTTGGTGTGAAATCCAAAAAATGAAAACCAAGCTTAAGAAATCCTTCTTGTGAAGGGTTTATATATGGTGATAGGTGGAGTTGAAATCTCCACCTATTTACCATTTTACCACAACCTAGGTTATGTAAATCATATTTGCATAACCACCTATATTAAGATATCTCATATCTCATTATACAAATCACATTTGTATAATTGTGTATTTTTAAATTGAATCACATTCAATTTAATTTCTCTCAATTTAATTTCTCCAAATTAGCCATAATTCAACAATTAGGCTAACCTATAGTTTATTATGAATCTCATTCACATTAAACTACATATCTTATATAAATGACATATTTACCCTTTAGTGAACTTGAACACTTCAAATTCACACCAAAATTGTAAACCTTCTATTAATCCAATTTGAGCCAACCGAGGGACCTATTGGACCTACAGTGACGAGCTCCAATGATCCGAGACTAGACTATCAAACTCTTTTACCCGGTTAATCAACATTCATTAGCTACGGTAACACTCCATAGAGCCCGTAGCTGCACTCCCGTCAAAGTAAGACAATTTGTGTCCACTGATATAACCAATGCCCATGAGTCGACCCTTCACAGGTTGTTCGTAGACACTTCTGGGTCAAATTACCGTTTTACCCTTGTGTCTACTTTTTGCTCATTAAGTCCCCACTACTCCTCTAATGAACAACAACATTGTAATGGTCCAACCATACACAACAACCTTCTCGGGCCAGTGAGAAGGTGGGCGCCCGTTGTCCAAGCCCTAGAGACAACACTTAAGGGAACAACCCCTCTAGTTTCCCTAAAGGCGGGAACGAGTGAATTTCATCTCTCGTAGTTAAGTTCCCAACTCCCTACTTGGTTATGTCCCTGAGAAGATAGGCATATTGGGCGAGTAACTGTGACCACCCTCACCCGTACTAGTCGAAGAACTGACCCCCACAGACAGGAGCCCGTAACACGCTCAGGATTCAAGTCAAGTCACTAATGGTCATCTACAAAGTTATTAGTCTTTACTGTCAACGATGTTACATCAGTAGGTCTAATAATTCACGGTCCGATCTTGTACAATCTCATTCTACAGGATGCCCCCACTCACATGTCAACCACATGAACGAGTCAGATCACCTCGTTTGTATCTTAATACAAAGCGGGTCACATCCATAGTGTATCCTGGATTAGGTCTCCAACCCCATCCATATACTTTAGACCGTTCGGGTCATTTACTCGAACGTGATCCTCCCTGTGTGTCCACTACACACCGTTCAAGTTCTAGTTCTCTCATATATTTAATGACCCTGGAGCTTGGTTTATTGGTCAAAGTTTGTAATAAATGCGAGACACAAAAGATGAAATAAATAACTCTTTATTAATTTCAAATAGTAATTTACAAACTGAACGAGATTAGGACAAACATCCCAACAACACAAGGCTCGTCAACATTCTTATTAAAGCCATAAGATTTGATCGCCTCATCAAACCTTATATTCCAAGATCTCGAGGCTTGTTTCAGTCCATAAATAGACCTATGAAGCAGACAAACCTTTTGCTCTTGGCCTTGGGTAATGAACCCCTTGGGCTTGTCCATGTTGATGGTCTCATCAAGATTGCCATTCAGAACGGCTGCCTTGACATCCATCTGTCATACCTCATAGTCATAATATGCAACAATGGCTAGAAGGATCTTGATCGACTTTACCATGGTACCAGGTGAAAAGGTTTTCTGATAGTCAACCCATTCAACCTGGGAAACCCCGTTTGCCACTAGTCGGGCCTTGAATGTCTGCACCTTCCCATCTATGCCACGTTTACCCTTGTAGATCCATTTGAAACCTATAGGTTTTACCCTATCCGGTTGATCCACAGGCTCCCAGATTGAATTGAAGTAGATCGACTCAATTTCCTAGTCCATAGCTTTAATCCATTCATCTTTGTCAACGTCTGCCATTGCCCGACCATAGGTCAATGGATCCTCACAGTCATTATCAGGGCTGACGACTTGGGTTTCACCTAATCCCATGTAACGTTCAGGCTGTCTCACAACCCTCCCACTACGTCGAGGCATTCTCAACTCTTGAAAATGGACTTGGCTACACGAGCTAGGATCAACAACACTTGTTGACGGACTAGCCCCATCAGCAACTCTTGTTGATGTACTGTACATTTCGTTAAACACAATTTTACTCCTAGGTAAATGATCCCTGATGTGGTCTTCCTCAAGGAAAGTGGCGTTTGTCGACACAAGCACCCTATTTTCCTTAGGATCGTAAAATAGACCACCCTTAGTCTCTTTTGGGTATCCTACAAAGAGGCACAATTTCGAACAGGGTTCTAACTTTTTCGGGTTTGACACCTACACATGGGTCGGGCATCCCAAACTTCTTAAAAGGTGTAAACTGCCTTTACGTCCATTCCAGAGTTTGAAAGGTGTTTCACAAACACTCTTCGACGAAACGTTGTTCAAAATATAAACTGCAGTCTCCACTGCGTAACTCCAAAAAGAATCAGGGAGACGACCATAGCTCATCATCGACCGAACCATGTCCAACAAGGTTTTGTTTCTCCTCTCTGATATGCCATTCTCTAGTGACATACCAGGTGCTGAGAGTTTGGACGTAATTCCATGTTCTATCATACAGTCCTGGAATTCAGTGTCCATAAACTCTCTATCTCGATCCGATCAAAGTGTTTTTATAGTTTTACCTAACAGGTTTTCAACCTCAGTCTTGTACTCCTTGAACTTTTCAAGAGTTTCAGACTTCCTATGTATTAGGTAAATACACCCATACCTTTAATAGTCATCTATAAAAGATAAAAAGTATTCGTAACCTTCCTCGTGCTTTAAAACTCATCGGACCACAGAGGTCAGAATGTATAAGCTCAAGGGGCTATTTGGCTCTATATCCTCTTCAACTAAAAGGACGTTTGGTCATTTTGCCTTCAAGGCATGACTCACATACCGGTAAAGAGTTTTTTTCCAACTCGCTTAGAAGTCCACTCTTCACTAGTCTCTCAATCCTATTGAGATTAATGTGGCTTAACCTTAGATTCCAAAGATGGGCATTTTGTTTAGGAGAAACCAATACTTTTTTAGTTCGTGTTTCTGCCCTTTTAAATAATTCAGTATTCAAAACAGGTTTGACTGAATTAGGTTTCAAAACATATACGTTATTCTCAGGTGAAGCAGAACACAATAAGTTGCCTTTGAAAGAAATAAACGCTTTATTTAATTCAAAAGAAACTGAAATACAATGTTCCATAAGGCAGGAAATGGAAACAAGGTTTCTAGTAAACCCTGACACTATGTACAAGTTATCCAATAATAAGTACTTCCTGCCAAAATAGAGCTTCACTGTGCTGACTGCTGCAGCAGAGACAACCTCCTTGAATCCAACCCATAACGTTATCTCACCCTCTTGTAGCTGCTGCCAGGAACTAATTCCCTAAAAGAAGAACAAACATGGTTAGTGGGGTCCGAATCCAGTATCCAGGCAGAGTCATTACACTCCACAAAACAGGTTTCAGTTACAAGTAAATAACATTTACCTTCTTTTCTTTTGTCGACAAGGAACTTAGGACAGTTACGCTTCCAGTGTCCGTCCCCATTGCAGTGGAAACACTTTCTTTCTGTGCAACTTCCTTGACCTTCTTGCCTTTTTGGGCGGCAGGACGACCAACTTTATCCTTCTTCATCTTCTTCTTCTTCGCTTTCGGGCCTTAAGAGCCTATAGATTTTGTCCTAGAGGTGGAACCCCTATGAAAGGACCTAAAGGAAACATTTCCCTCAGCTTATGGGGTCCTGATCCTCTTCAAGGACTGGAAGTTTTGTAGTTCGTTGAGAAGGGTTGTCAGAGTGTAACTAATTTTATTCCTAACAGCATTGCTACGAAACTGAAGGAAACTCTTAGGAAGAGTCTCCAAGATAAAGTTGACCTGGCTCGACTCATCGATCGAAGCCCCGTTCATCTCAGCCAGATTAAAGTGGGTCATCATGTCCAAAACATGTTCACGGATAGACGTCCCTTCTTTCATCTGCGTATTGAAGACGTGTTTGAGGAAATCATGTCGGACCTGAAAGGATTGTTGTCCAAACATTTCCTGCAAAGATTCCATGATCTCCTTAGCGGTTATTGTTGTGTATAATGTTGATAATGCAATGCCGCAAGTGTATGGGTCAAGTTTTAATATAGTGATTTAAGAGTCAAAGTATCGTCCTCCGGAATGGGTTTCTAGATTAATTAATTACGAAGATACTAATTCTCAATTGTATCCAAAGAAACATAACATGGATAGGTGGTGAATGAAGAATTAAAGACAAACAAACACGTGGAGTCACAAATTGATAGATTTAGAGGAAATTGACTTCACAAGTTAATAATTTAATTAACACATGCAATGAACTAATGGTAAGAATTTATAAACAAGAAGTAAGATGCTCAAGAAAATCTCTCGATTCTTAGTGAGCCTCACACATGCAATAAATTCTATAGTCTCCATATGAACCTAAAACATGCACGACATTAAGCAACTTCTTTATGTGTTTCCCTTAGACTTCTAGGTCATTCTCATGCCAGACTCCTAAGGGTTTTGACAATTTTGCTCTAATCTAAGTTTTATCTCTCGAGTCCACTGAAACCAACAAAATCAAGAGTTAAAGAACGAATTGCCAAAAATAAATAACAAAACATACTTCAATGCATAGCAAATGAGTCTTAACATGCAATCAAATCCTAACTACAACATTTAGCTATTGTAAATCACAAGAAAACAAAGCTAAATGTGTAGAAAACGTCTTTAAATGGTATTACAATCAGAATGAAAAGGAAATTAAACTTATGTGTCGATGTCGGTCCTTCGTCTTCGAGCTCCCGCTTTTGATCTCGAACCTCCACGAATGCTTTGGCTCCTAAGAATGCTCTCTTTTCTCTTCGTATAGAGGGTATATCGAAATTAGGGTCAAAAGTCTATCAAATTCGGCTCCCTTTGCAAGAATGCATAGTGTTCTATTTATAATGATCTTTGGTACAACGTTGCAACACTGTACCCTAACCGCGTATCAAATATGGAAAGCATCGGCAGCGTTGCAACGCTGCTACCTTAACAAGTGCGTTTCTATCGGTCTGGCGTTGCAATGCTGCCCCTTTGCACGACCTTCCTATGCGTTTTCTTATCGAGATAGCATTGTGACGCTACAAGGCAACTTGCAACGCTCTGCATGGCGTTACAACGCCATCACATCGGGTCTTCAATCTCGGATTGATCCTTCTACGTCCACTTAATGTTATATAGCTCCAAATAGCTTCATTTCATTCACGAGTGATCCAAAATGTCTCCAATTGTTCTGTTTAAGCTCTTAACTTGAAATTGATTGATTTAAACACGTAAACGCCCTAAAATCATTATAAAACTAGCAAGAACTAAGTCTAAGAATAGCACATTTTGTGTGCTATCAAACATCCTCAAACTTAACATTTTGCTAGTCCCGAGCAAAAACAGAATGAAACATAAGATTGTTCTTATACATACATTTCATTCAAGCCTCAAAGATTTAAGAGAAAATTTGGCAATTATAGGAAATAATCAAACATAATACTTCAATGAACAATTTATAACTTTTCCTAAGTGTTCCTACGTATGTGTGTGATTAGCCTATGTTCCCTTCATTTTTACTAAGCCTGGATCAACTTTATTAGGCTCTCCATTCAACTTCCCCCTATACTAGTCATAATTACTAATCCTTGAGTCTCCCCACATTCCAGCAATAAATAACTTTACTCAGGACTTAATCACTTTTTTGTCATTTTTTTCTATTTTCTTCTTTTTTTTTTTTTTTTATGCAAGGGCGCTAGCTTTCACAAACCCACTGCAGGGACCCTTACCCAGAGCACAAGCTCAATGAGTGGCCTAACTGATCACTGTGAAGGTAGCTCTTTTTGCCCTCACGAATTTTTTTTCCTTAAGCCAACAAACAACAAAAGCAAACTACTTCACATATTATACAAATCATGCACTTCATATTGTCATTCACCCTATATTGCAGTTTAACTCTCAAATTAGCTTTTAGATCTATCGAGACTACATCAAACTTCTATGCCTAATAACTTTGTTCTAAGTATTTCAAAACTACAAGAACACGGGCTATGTGCATAATAGTGTAGGAAAAACTCAAGAAAATTTTTAAATTAACTCAAATTCATATCATGCACTCAAGTTTCAGCAGAATCACACAAATTTTTAATTTATTCTCATCCTAGGCTATCCTAATCATACTTATGCAAAAGATCAATCAACAATTCAGCACATACTGAGAACAGTCACAGCAGATAAACAACATCCCACCCCCAAACATAAACTAAACATTGTCCCCAATGTTTGTAGAAATAAGCACAAAGCAAGTAAAAGGGTAAGAGTGAACAATACTATCCTGAGTTATGGAGATCTTTATTATTTTCTGAATTCCTTGGATAGCCAAAACATGTGTGTTGGAGTTCCTCAGAACGGGGGCAAGGATTTCAACGAAGGAAGACATCATCACAACCTACAAAGAAAAACAAACAAACTAGTGAGGAAACAACTAAAACAAACTAAAAATAGAAAGCAAAAAGGACAAAAATGTAAAGCTTGGGTTGGCCCCCAAGAAGCGCTTTCTTTAACGTCTTTAGCTAGACTGTACTCCCTCAAGGTGTTTCTTTTCTATCTTGCAGCGCTCGGAGTGATGTGTTCATTTGGCTGATCTGGGTCTCTATATTCTTTATTGGAGCTCCATGACTAGTCACTATACTAGATAGACTGGTGACAACATTCTCCATCTTGTTGGACCTACTTCTGGATTCAGCTATGACGGGCTGCACTGTTTCATCTAGAGTTGATTTCCTCTCAGATGTAGAAGCATTACCTGCAGGAGGATTCAACACATTCTTACTGTTAGCATAAGAGAAATTCTTGTGATACCTCAAACCTAGATTGTAATGTGTTGGGAGGTTATTCTGAGTCTACTTTCCTCCATAATTGTTACTTTTGTTGTTCCGGTAGTGTAGTTGCTCCAACTTGTGTAATTTTGATGAAATAAATAAAGAGTTATGTGTTCCGATAAAATTATATTCTTGTTTTATAAATCCAATAAACTAAGCTTCAATATCATGAACATCACTATAGTGGACACTATTTGGATTGTGTCCAAGAATATAACCTAAATGGTCTATGGTATAAGAATAAGGTTGGAAACCTTATTCTGGTAACACCTTGGATGCGACCCACTTTATAATTAGTACAAATGAGGTAATCCAACACATTCATGTGGTTGACATGCGAGTGGGGACATCCTGTATGAAGAGCTCATACAAGACTGGACTCCAAATTATTAGTCTAACCAGTATAACACCGTTAACAGGATAAGACTGATAATTTATAGATGGTCATTAGTGACTCGACCTGAATCCTAAGTAAGTTAAGAACTCCTGCTTATACGGGTTTGTCCTTAGACTAGTATGGGTGAGAGTGGCCTGTAGCCGACTCAATAAGCCTACCTTCTCAGGGACAGAACTTCGTAGGTAGCTGGGGACTTAACTATACCAGATGGAATTCACTCAATCCTACACTAAGGAATTAGATAGGTTGTTCCCTTAAGAACTGACTCCTGGTCTTGAACAACGCGGCCCCGCCCTCTAACTGACTTAAGAGGGTATGATTCTATGGTAGGACCTTAGAATTGTTGTTCATTAGAGGATCAGTGGTGCTTAAGGAACAAAGAGGTAATCACAGGGGTAAAACGGTAATTTGACCCAACTGTGATTACGAACAACATGTGAAGGGTCGACTCATGGGTAATGATTATATCAATGGACACAATATAATCTACATTGAGGAGAGTGCAGCTACAAGTCTATAGTGGAGTGACTCGTAGTTAATGAACATTGATTAACTGGATCAAAGAGTTTGATCAGTTAATCTCACATCATTCGAGCTCATGAACTGTAGGTCCATTAGGTACCTCCGTTGGCTCAACATGGTTATATTGAGGGTATAAAGTTAGGAATGAAATTGAAGTGTTCAATTTCATACATGAGGTGGTATATCAATTATATATGATATAATTGATATAATATATGGTTTTAATGTGAATTAGATTCACATATAAACCATATAATTGTGGGAGAATAAAGGAGGGATAGGATGGTAATTTCCATCATATTTCCCAATATATAGTTGCATGAGATGCAATTTGGGGTCAAGGCTTTTCAATAAAACCATAGCATTCTCTCACATTGTGTTGGAAAGAGTTCCAACTACAATCTCACAAACATCTCACCTCATCCTAAAGGAACCCACCTTCCTCCCTCACGTAGAGAACAACGGATAAGATCCGGTGGTAGTGTCGGTGATCGTTCGGGTTCGTGTTACTGATATCGTGAACGTGGGAGAATGAGCACTTGAAGAAAGAGTTCTTCAAAGGTAATATCTTTTTGTCCATCTTGTAGAAATGCATGCTTAATCTAGTTAGATTAGTTCTTGATTGTAATCCATGTAACTAACTTAAGAACAAGCGATGTACAATCGCTTCCGCTGCGGGATTCGATCCCTTCAATTTGTATCAGAGCCCAATTGTGTTCTTAATTTTTGTTCTGGATTTATAAAGAACGAGATGAGATTTACTGTTTTTCATGAGATGAATGAATGGTTTGCGAATTAGACGTTTTCAGTTTTGGCACTTAGATTTATAATTTTTTCATTGAATCGTTCTTAAAGGATTTTGAATTCCCGCAGCGGACGACGTTGTGAAACGTCGTTGATCCGTTGTGTAATTCCTATCTTAAAATTGAATCTATCTCATAGATCCTAGGGTAAGCATGCAAAGAAGAAGAGTAAAACAGTAAGTAATAGATACTAACCTCTTGAAGAACTCTTCTTCAATGTTTTCTCCTTCTCCGGTCACGATCTCTCTCGATCCAACGTTCTCCTCGAAGAGTGTTGCAAGACACTTCCAAAAAGTCTTCTCGGGAGGTTGAGAGAGAGTGTGTGGGACTCCATTTGGATTTTGGGTGAGGAGAGAATTTTGGAGAATTGAGAGAGGATTTGAGAGAGAATCACTTACTTTCTTTGGACGGAAATCCAAAAAATGGCAAGACGTTCATCAAAGGCTTCTTGCAAAGCCTTTAAATAATGGTGAGATGTGGAGTTAACATCTCCACCAAATCACCATTTTACAACAACTATATAATATACAAATCATATTTGCATATTATATAATATAAGGTATCTCATACCTTATTATACAAATCTCATTTGCTTAAATGTGGATTATAAATTGAATCACATTCAATTTAATTTCTCTCAATTCAATTTCTCCAAATAGCACTAATTAATCAATTAGGCTATACTATAGTTTATTATGAATCTCATTCACATCAAACTATATATTATGTCTTCTATATCTCATATAAATGACATGAATACCCAAATAATGAATTTGAACACTTCAAATTCACACCAAACTGTAAACCTTCAATTTGTCCAATTTGAGCCAACCGAGAGACCTAATGGACCTACACGTAACGAGCTCCAATGATCTGAGACAAACTTGTCAAACGTTTTTACCCAGTTATTCAACATTCATTAGCTACGGTAACACTCCACTAAAGCCCGTAGCTGCACTGTCATCACTATAAGACTAGTTGTGTCGATCGATATAACCAATACCCGTGAGTCAACCATTCACAGGTTGTTCGTAGACACTGTTGGGTCAAATTACCGTTTTATCCCTTTGTCTACCTCTTTCTACTTAAGTCCCACTACTTCTCTAATGAACAAGTACGTTGCATGGTCAAACAATAAACAACAACCCTCTCAGGCAATTGTGAGATTGGGGCCCCGTTGTTCAAGCCCTGGAGACAACACTTAAGGGAACAACCCCTTTACTTTCCCTTAGTCGGGAACGAGTGAATTCCTTCTTGTGTAGTCAAGTTCCCAGCTCCCCACGTGGTTCTGCCCCTGAGAAGATAGGCATATTGGGCGAGCAACAGTGGCCACCCTCACCCGTACTAGTCAAAGGACAAACCCTCGCAGATAGGAGTCGGTGACACGCTCAGGATTAAGGTCGAGTCACTAATGGTCATCTACGAAATTATTAGCCCTGTACTGTTAACGGTGTTACATCAGTATGTCTAATAACCCACGATCTGGTCTTGTACAATCTTATTGCATAGGATGCCCCCACTCGCATGTCAACCACATGAACGAGTCAGATCACCTCGTTTTTATCTAATACAAAGCGGGTTGCATCCACAGCGTATCCAAGATTGGGTGTCCAACCCTATCCATATACTGTAGACCATTCGGGTCATTAACTCGAACGTGATCCTCCCTGTGTGTCCACTACACACCATTAAGGTTTTTAAGTTCTCTCATACTGCAATTACCATGGAGCTTAGTTTATTGGATTAAGTTTATGAAAAATGTGAGACATAAAGTTTAAATAAATAACTCTTATTTATCACACAAAGTTCAAATAAATAACACTTATTTATTTACAACTTGGAATATTACAAAATACACGAGATGAGGACATACATCCCAACAAACACCCACTTGCATTGCAGTATGAGAGAACTTAAAAACTTGAATGGTGTGTAGTGGACACACAAGGAGGATCACGTTCCAGTTAATGACCCTGGAGCTTAGTTTATTGGATTAAGTTTATGAAAAATGTGAGACATAAAGTTTAAATAAATAACTCTTATTTATCACACAAAGTTCAAATAAATAATACTTATTTATTTACAACTTCGAATAATACAAAATACACGAGATGAGGACATACATCCCAACAAACTCCCACTTGGACTAAGCTAGTGGAGTACATGATACATTTCTCAAATGTTCAGTAAAGTAATAGAATAAAGTAATACAATAAACTAGAACATTGAATACCCCTTTACAATACTCCCACTTGCCCTAGTCAGGAAGCACTCGAAGACCTAGACTCTCTAGGTGACCCTCAAACACCTTAGCCGTGAGGACTTTTGTATATGGATTAGCAACGTTGTGCTCCGAAGCTATCTGCATGACCGTCACGTCTTCGCGGTGCACAATCTGTCGTATCAGGTGATACTTACGCTCTATGTGCTTGCCCCTTTTATGACTCCGAGGTTCTCTCGAGTTTGCTACTGCACTACTGTTGTCACAAAATAGCGTGATCAGAAAGTTCATATTTGGAACAACTTCCAAATCCGTCATGAACTTCCTGAGCCAAACAGCTTCTTTTGAAGCTTCACAAGCCGCAACATACTCGGCTTCCGTCATGGAATCAGCGATGCATCCCTGCTTGATGTTTCGCCACACTACAACTCCTCCATTTAGAATGAAGGTTGACCCAGAAGTGGATTTCCTAGAATCCTTATCGGTTTGAAAGTCAGAATCTGTGTATCCCGTAAGGATCAAATCCCCATTTCATACACAATGTTGTAGTTCCTCGTTCTCCTAAGATACTTGAGGATTGCCTTTACGACTTTCCAGTGATCTAATCCTGGATTGGATTGATACCTACTGACAATCCCAACTGCATAACAGATGTCAGGCCTAGTACACAGCATGAAATACATCAGGCTCCCTACAGCTGAAGCATAGGGGATTCGTCTCAAATCATCAACCTCTTGAGGCGTCTCAAGACACTGATCCTTAGACAAGTGATCCTCATGCCTGAAAGGCAACAAGCCCTTCTTGGAGTTCTGCATCTTATATATAAACAATATCTTCTCAATATAAGACGCTGGAGACATGGCTAGCGTTCTGTTCTTCCGGTTCCGGACAATCCGGGTACCTAGAACGTATTGGGCTAACCATTCCTTAATGTCAGTAAGAAATCCTACCTCATTCCGAATAAGAAGGACATCATCGACATACAATATTAGAAACGCGACAGTACTGTTAACGATTTTCTTGTAGACACAAGGCTTGTCAACATTTTGATCAAAGCCATAAGATTTGATCGGCTCATCAAACCTTATATTCCAAGACCTCGAGGCTAGTTTCAGTCCATAAATAGACCTTTGAAGCCGGCAAACCTTTTGCTCTTGGCCTTGGGCAATGAACCCCTAGGGCTGGTCCATGTAGATGGTCTCATCAAGGTTGCCATTTAGAAAGGCGGTCTTCACATTCATGTGCCATACCTCATAGTCATAATATGTGTCAATGACCAGAAGGATTCTAATCGACTTTACCATGGCAACAGGTGAAAAGGATTCCTCATAGTCAACCCCTTCCACCTGGGTAAAACCCTTTGCCACTAGTCGAGCTTTGAAGGTCTGCACCTTCCCATCTACGCACGTTTACGCTTGTAGATCCACTTGCAACCAATAGGTTTAACCCCATCCGGTTGGTCTACAAGCTCCAAGACGGAATTGAAGTACATCGACTCCATTTCATGATCCATAGCTTTGATCCATTCGTCTTTGTCAACGTCTGCCATTGCCTTATCATAGGTCAATGGATCCTCGCAGTCATCATTAGGAGTGACGACTTGGGTTTCAGCTAAACCTATGTAACGTTCAGGTTGTCTCACAGTCCTCCCACTACGTCGAGGCATTCTCAACTCTTGGGAACGAACTTGACTAGACGAGCTTGGATCAACAACACTTGTTGAAGTACTAGCATCATCAGCAACGCTTGCTGATGAACTGTCCATTTCATTCAACACAATCTTACTCCTTAGTAAGTGATCCCTGATGTGGTCTTCCTCAAGGAAAGTGGCGTTTGTCGACACAAGCACCCTATTATCCTTAGGATCGTAAAAGAAAACACCTCTACTTTCTTTTGGGTAACCTACAAAGAGGCACAACTTTGAACGGGGTTCCAGCTTCTTCGAGTTTGACACCAACACATGGGTCGGGCATCCCCAAATTCTAAAATGTCATAAATTGGTTTTACGACCATGCCAGGGTTCGAAAGGTGTTTCACAAACACTTTTCGACAAAATTTTGTTCAAAATGTAAACCGCAGTCTCCACTGCGTAACCCCAAAAAGAATCAGGGAGACGAGACTAACTCATCATCGACCGAACGATGTCCAACAAGGTTCTATTTCTCTTTTTCAATACACCATTCCGTTGGGGCATAACAGGTGCTGAGAGTTGGGACGTAATTCCATGTTCTATCATATAGTCCTGGAATTTAGTGTCCATATACTCTCCACCTCGATCCGATCGAAGTATTTTTATCGTTTTACCTAACAGGTTCTCAACCTCAGTCTTCAACTCCTTGAACTTTTAAAGTGTTTCAGACTTCCTATGCATGAGGTAAATGTACTCATACCTCGAATAGTCATCTATAAAAGATACGAAGTATTCGTAACCACTTCGTGCTTTAACATTCATCGGACCAAAGAGGTCAGAATGTATAAGCTAAAGGGGCTCCTTGGCTCTATATCCTTTTCCACTAAAAGGACGTTTGGTCATTTTGCCTTCAAGGCATGACTCACATACCGGTAAACAGTTTTCTTCCAACTCGCTTAGAAGTCCACTCTTCACTAGTCTCTCAATCCTATTGAGATTAATGTGGCCTAACCGTAGATGCCAAAGATGGGGACTTTCTTTTGGAGAAACTTTCAACCTCTTAGTTTGCGTTTCAGCTGTTTTAAACAATTTTGTGTTCAAAACACTTTTGACCGAATTAGGGTTCAAAACATATAAATTGCTCTCAAGCAAAGCAGAACAAATCAAATTTCCATTTCGAGAAATAAACGCTTTATTACTCTTGAAAGAAACGGAAATATTTTGTTCTAATAGGCAAGATATAGAAACTAGGTTTCTCGTAAACCCAGGAACTATGTACATATTATCCAATAATAAGTACTTCCCGCCAAAAAACAGCTTCACCGTGCCTATTGCTGCAGCTGAGCCAACTTCTCCGGATCCAACCCTTAGTGTTATCTCACCCTCTTGCAGCCGCTGCGAGGAACTTAATCCTTCAAAAGAAGAGCAAACATGGTTAGTGGCACCTGAATCCAATATCGAAGCAGAGTCATTACTCTCCACTAAACAAGTTTCTGTGACAAGTAAATCACATTTACCTGTCATCTTATTTTTATCAAGGAACTTGGGACAACTCCTTTCAGGTGTTCGTCCCCATTGCAATAGAAACACTTTCTAGCAACATCCATGATTTCTTTGCCTTTTAGGGCGGCAGCGCAGTTAACACTATCCTCTTTCAACTTCTCCTTCTTCCCTTTAGGGCCTGAAGAGCCTACAAACTTTGTCCCAGAGGTCAAACCCCTGTGAAAAGGTCTTAAGGCAACACTTGCCTCAGCTTCCTGTCCCTTAGTTTGCACCAAGGATTGGAAGGTTTGTAGATCGTTGAATAGGACTGTTGAGCTGGGTACCTGAGGACCCTCCTTAGTGAGCGCGAACTCTTGGTCGTCATTTACCAAAATCGTGTCTATATTGTTTTTCCACGAAATACTATCATCGATTAACTTAACGGAAACTAAAGGAACGTTAAAAGCGTTTGACATTTTTGTTGCTGGAATAATAGAAATAACTTTGTATTAGTGTCACAAAACTTTTGAAATTCCAATAAGGTTTTAGCAAATTTTTATCCTATGATCCCTAGGTCATTCAAAATTTGACATGATACCCTAAAGGTTTAGAATGACCACCACCGTAGGGTAGACAAACCCACTCATCCTCTAGGACGAGACTTTCTCGACCAGACCCTAATACCAGAATAACTCTTATTCCATTAGGCATTTAGTTACAATTTTTCAGTCTGAATCCATTAACTCTTAATGAATCCTGTGAGTGTCACCCTCTATCTTTAAATTTCCAAGTATTCGTCCAAACATTCGTCGTAGGGAGGAATAAGAAGGAAAATAAACAAGGAAATCGTATCCCTTTCGGGAATTCACGGTGTTCCGACTCCCATGATCAAGGCCCTCCGTAGGGATTATCTAGTCTAGGCCAAACTAGCTGGCGAATCATAGGCGTCTCACGGTGTGAATCGAAAGAAGAGATCGTGGGCCCCGTTTTCACAGGTCCCGCTCCCACTCACTATAAGTACTCTCTCCATTCACGTTGATATTGACCCATACAAATGCCACCCATAGGGGGACGCTCCCATTTGAGCCACGAGGTCGAGCATGGATCTCACGGTGCGAACTTAATGGAGATTTGTTGATGAAAAATTAAATGTATCTCATACACTTTATTTCCTCCCACTCGGCACTTTAAAATATTCGGGATTGACCTAGATAAACTGGCTAAAATTTACCTAAGTCTACCAATATAACTCTTATATTGGATTACCCTAAGTCTATAATCACATTATTAACTTAGGTCTATGTGAGTAAATTAATTACCTCGTAATTAACGGCACTCACGAGAATATAACCTAAGAATCTCCGGACCGAATTCGCTCCTAGGTCAGTTTCCAAGTAGGGGTGTTCTGCAAAGTGTCAGCTTAAATACCCCAGCCTTAGACAAAACTTTCCTTAGACAGAGTTACTTATCAGTCTCCATTCAAAGGTCATATTTGATTTCCTAATTCTAATCTTATTAGAACTAGAAAACCTAAGTCTAATTATTCTAGTTCTAAACATTTTAAAACTAGTAATTAACTTAAGTTACATGCATTTCTATGTTATGGTGCTTGATCATTCATTACATGAATAATACTATACTATAACATACATTCATCACATGAATTAAATGCATGAGCATGCTTTTAATCTAAAAAATATAACACTTATATTAAATAAATTAAATAATGCATACATTATATTATAATTCTTATAATATAATCCTATCATGCATACTATATATTATAACTCTTATAATATAAATATGATGCATGAAATGTTTAACCTAAGGTGAGATTTTAAATCTATATGGTATACACTATGCACATAGTAATAATTAAATCATACATCTCATGCATAAAATAATTAAATAGCATTATTGGACCGATTTTTTGCACCCTAAGGATATAAAATTAAATTAATTAATATTAATATAACAATTATATTAATATTAATTAAATTAATTAAATAAAAACATTTAAAAATATATTTTACAATTAAAATAAAATAAAAAACACGGCTGCACGTCCATGGGCTCGAACCGCCGACCTTGAAGTCCCTTTATCCACTTCCACGCACGATCTCACCCAACCGCTGGAACTTCCCACTACGCGACAGCGTTGCAACATTGTTGCGTTCAACATTGCCTCTCCCATCCGCAACACCTCAGCGTTGCAAAATGTTGGCCTGCAGCAGCGCCTTGATCAACATGGACAACGTTGAGACGCCGATGAACAACGCCTCAACGTTGTCGACAGAACAACAACTCCTTGCTCGTTCTTCGTCGAAATTCGCCTGTTTCCACTCTGATTTCTTCACGACATCTCATGTCACGAATGACACGGACTTTAGAGACTCGATTTACATCAAAAAATTCCCAAAACATTAGGCGTTTACATTGATCTCATCAACTTTGAATGTAAATCTATTCTACTGCCAAAAAAACGTAAACATCTAAAACGCAAACCACAATTTCATCTCATGAAAATTGAAGCAACCCACCTAATTTTAAGAATTCACAGAATTACACAACGAAGAGCAACGATTGGCTCTGATACCAATTGAAGGGATTTTGAATTCCTGCAGTGGAAGACGTTGTGAAACGTCGTTGATTCGTTGTGTAATTCCCATCTTAAAATTGAATCTGTCTCATAGATCCTAGGCTAAACATGCAAAGAAGAAGAGGAAAACAGTAAGTAATAGATACTAACCTCTTGAAGAACTCTTCTTCAACGTTTTCTCCTTCTCCGGTCACGATCTCTCTCGATCCAACGTTCTCCTCGAACATTGCTGCAAGTCACTTTCAAAAAGTCTTCTCGGTTGTTCTCTGGAGGTTGAGGGAGAGTGTGTGGGACTCCCTTTGGATTTTTGGTGAGGAGAGAATTTTGGAGAATTGAGAGAGGATTTGAGAGAGAATCACTTACTCTCTTTGGATGGAAATCCAAAAAATGACAAGAAGTTCATCAAAGGCTTCTCGCAAAGCCTTTAAATAATAGTAAGATGTGGAGTTAACATTTCCACCAAATCACCATTTTACCACAACTATATAATATACAAATCATATTTGCATATTATATAATATAAGGTATCCCATACCTTATTATACAAATCTCATTTGCATAAATGTGGAATTATAAATTGAATCACATTCAATTTAATTTCTCTCAATTCAATTTCTCAAAATAGCACTAATTAATCAATTAGGCTATCCTATAGTTTATTATGAATCTCATTCACATCAAACTATATATTATGTCTTCTATATCTCATATAAATGACATAAATACCCAAATAATGAATTTGAACACTTCAAATTCACACCAAACTGTAAACCCTCAATTTGTCAATTTTGAGCCAACCGAGGGACCTAATGCACCTACACGTGACGAGCTCCAATGTTTCGAGACTAACTTCTTAAACTCTTTGACTCGGTTATTCAACATTCATTACCTACAGTTGAAGGGAATCAGAATCCCCGCGCAGCGGAAGACGATGGAATCGTCATGGTATCATTACGCTACTTGGTTTTGTTAAAACGATCTAACTCTTAGATCTAAGTTAAAGATGCTAGAAAGGAAGAAATTTACAGCGAGAAGAAGTTTACTTACTTGTTGTAGACAAACTTCAACGATTTCTTCCTCGGTCACGAACACTTCGTGCTTCTCGATCTCAACAAATGCTCTCCTTGAACGGAATCCGAACACTACCACTTGGAGTCTCGGTTGTTCTTCCTTTGGAAAGAAGGAATTTTGTGGGAACTTGTGGTTTTGGAGAGGGAGAAGAATTGAGAGAGAGTAGAGAGAATTTTAGTTTTTCTCTTTTGTAAAAACCAAAAAATGAGAAAAGCTTCAATCCCTTCTTGCAAAGGGTTTAAATAGTGGAATGATGGAGTTAAAATCTCCACATTATTACCACTTTACCATAACCATAGGTTATGCAAATCTCATTTGCATAACCACATAATATAAGATATCTAATATCTCATATTGCAAATCTCATTTGCAATAATTGTGGATTAATTAAATTGATTCACATCCAATTTAATTTCTCTCAATTAATTTCTCCCATTAGCCCTGATTCAACAATTAGGCTAACGTATAGTTTATTACGAATCTCATTCACATTAAACTATATATTATATCATCCATATCCATATCTCAGTAAGAAATTCTACCTCATTCCCAATGAGAAGAATATCGTCCACATAGAACACCAAAAATGCGACAGTTTTGTCAACGATTTTCTTGTAGACACAAGGCTCGTCGACATTTTGATCAAAGCCATAAGATTTGATCGCCTCATCAAACCTTATATTCCAAGACCTCGAAGCTTGTTTCACCCATAAATGGACCTATGAAGCCTGCAGCAAACCTTTTCTTTGTTGGCCTTGGGCAATGAACCCTTTGGGCTGGTTCATGTAGATGGTCTCATCAAGTTTGTCATTCAGAAAGGTTGTCTTGACGTCCATCTGCCATACCTCGTAGTCATAATACGCTGCAATGGCCAGAAGGATCCTGATCGACTTTACCAAGGCAACAGGTGAAAAGGTCTCCTCATAGTCAACCCCTTCAACCTGGGTAAAACCCTTTGCCACTAGTCGGGCTTTGAAGGTCCGCACCTTCCCATCTACACCACGTTTATGCTTGTAGATCCATTTGCAACCAATAGGTTTTACCCCATCCGGTTGATCCACAAGTTCCCATAAAGAATTGAAGTACATAGACTTCATTTCCTGGTCCATAGCTTTAATCCACTCATCTTTGTCAACATCAACCATTGCCTAATCATAGATCAATGGATCCTCACAGTCATCATCAGGAGTGACAACTAAGGTTTCAGTTAAACCCATGTAGCGATCAGGCTGTCTCACAGTCCTCCCACTACATCGAGGCATTCCCAACACTTGGGAACGGATTTGACTAGACGTGCTAGGATCAACAACATTTGTTGACGTACTAGCCCCATCAGCAACTCTTGCTGATGTACTGTCCATTTCATTTAACACAATTTTACTCCTTGGTAAATGATCCCTGATGTGGTCTTCCTCTAGGAAAGTGGCGTTCGTCGACACAAGCACCATATTTTCCTTAGGATCGTAAAACAGACCACCCCTAGTCTCTTTAGGGTAACCTACGAATAGGCACAATTTCGAACGGAGTTTCAACTTTTTCGGGTTTGACACCAACACGTGGGTTGGGCATCCCCAAATTCTTATGTGATGTAAACTGCCTTTACGTCCACTCTAGAGCTCGAAAGGTGTTTCACAAACACTCTTCGACGGAACATTGTTCAAAATATAGACCGCAGTCTCCACTGTGTAACCCCAAAAAGAATCACGGAGACGAGCATAACTCATCATCGACCGAACCATGTCCAACAAGGTTCTGTTTCTCCTCTCCGATAAACCATTCTGCTATGGCATACCAGGCGCTGAGAGTTGGGACGTAATTACGTGTTCTATCATATAGTCCTGGAATTCAGTGTCCATGTACTCTCCACCTCGATCCGATCAAAGTGTTTTAAGCGATTTACCTAAGAGGTTCTCAACCTCAGTCTTGTACTCCTTGAACTTTTCAAGAGTTTCAGAGTTCTTGTGCATTAGGTAAATATACCCATATCTGGAGTAATCGTCTATGAAAGACACGAAGTACTCATAACCGCCCCGGGCTTTAACATTCATCGGACCACAGATGTCAGAATGTACTAACTCAAGAGGCTCTTTGGCTTTATATCCTTTTCAACTAAAAGGACGTTTGGTCATCTTGCCCTCAAGGCATGACTCACACACCGGCAAAGAGTTTTCTTCCAACTCGTTTAGAAGTCAACTGTTCACTAGTTTCTCAATCCTATTGAGATTAATGTGGCCTAACCGTAGATGCAAAAGATGGACATTTTCGTTAGGAGAAACTTTTGCTTTCTTAGTTCGTGTTTCTGCAGTTTTAAACAATTCAGTATTCAAAACACTTTTGACCGAATTAGGTTTCAAAACGTACAGATTATGTTCGAGTGAAGCTGAACAAATAACATTGCCTTTAAAAGAAATAAATGCTTTATTTAATTCAAAAGAAACACAAATAGATTGTTCAATTAGGCAGGAAATAGAAACTAGGTTTCTAGTAAACCCTGGAACTATGTACAAATTGTCCTGTTGGGATTTTTGTCCTAATCTCGTGTTTGTAATATACAGTTTGAAATTAATAAGAGTTATTCATTTCATCATTTTTTGTCTCGCAATATTTATAAACTTTTCCAATAAACTAAGCTCCAGGGTCATTGAATTTATGAGAGAACTAGAACTTGAACGGTGTGTAGTGGACACACAGGGAGGATCACGTTTCAGTTAATGACCCGAACGGTCTACAGTATATGAATAGGGATGGAGACCTAATCCTGGATACACTGTGGATGTGGCCATCTTTGTATTAGATACAAACGAGGTGATCTGACTCGTTCATGTGGTTGACATGCGAGTGAGGGCATCCTGTGCAATGAGATTGTACAAGACCGAACCATGAATTATTAGACGTACTGATGTAACACCGTTGACAGTAAGGACTAATAACTTCGTAGATGACCATTAGAGACTCGACCTGAATCCTGAGCGTGTTACGGACTCCTGTCTGCGAGGGTCTGTCCTTTGACTAGTACGGGTGAGGGTGGTCACAGTTACTCGCCCAATATGCCTATCTTCTCAAGGACAGAACCAAGTAGGGAGTTGGAAACTTAACTACGCGAGATGGAATTCACTCGTTCCCGCCTTTAGGGAAACTAGAGGGGTTGTTCCCTTAAGTCTTTGTCTCCGTGGCTTGGACAACGGCGCCCACCTTCTCACCGCCCGAGAAGGGTGTTGTGTATGGTTGGACCATCACAATATGTTGTTCATTAGAGGAGCAGTGGGGACTTAAGGAACAAGAGGTAGACACAGGGGTAAAACGGTAATTTGACCAAGTCGTGTCTAGGAACAACCAGTGAAGGGTCGACTTATGGGCATTGGTTATATCAGTGGACACGTAATATTCTGCACTGACGGGAGTGCAGCTACGGGTTATAGCGGAGTGTTACCGTAGCTAATGAATGTTGGTTAATCGGGTCAAAGAGTTTGACAGGTTAATCTCGGATCATTGAAGCCCGTCACTTTGTAGGTCCGATGAGAGTCCCTCGGTTGGCTCAATGCAGGTTAAAAGAAGGGTTAATGTTTTGGTATGAAATTGAAGTGTTCAATTTCACTTTAAGGGCATTTATGTCATTTATATGAGATATGAATGATATAATATATAGTTTAATGTGAATGAGATTCATAATAAACTATAAGTTAGCCTAATTGTTGAATTAGGGCTAATTGGAGAATTTGATTGAGAGAAATTAAATTGGATGTGATTCAATTTAATTAATTCACAATTATTGAAAATGAGATTTGCAATATGAGATATGAGATATCTTATATTATATGGTTATGCAAATGATATTTGCATAACCTATGGTTGTGGTAATGTGGTAATAATGAGGAGGTTTTAACTCCATCAATTCCACTATATAATCCCTTCTTGCAAGAAGGATTGTGAGCATTCTCTCATTTTTTAGAATTTCACCAAAGAGAAGAAGAAAGTTCTCTCTACTTTCTCTCTATTCTCCTCCCTCTCCAAAACTCCAAAAGTTCCCACAAACTTTCCTTCTCCAAATGAAGACAACCGAGACTCCAAGTGGTGGTGTTCGGGTTTCGTTCGTGGGAAGAGTTCGTTGAGATCGAGAAGCACGAAGAGTTCGTGATCTAGAGAAGGAATCTTGTATAGTGTCTTCAACAAGTAAGTATCTTTAATCTTATTGTTTTCCTTCTTTTTCAGTAAGTTTAGCCTAGATCTATAGTAGATCGTTTTAACAAGAACAAGTTGCGTATTGATACCACGACGATTCGATCGTCTTCCGCTGCGCGAGAATTTTCATTCCCTTCAATTGGTATCAGAGCCATTTCGATGGTTCTTCATTTATGCACTGTTTTGTTAAAATTAGGTGGATAAATTGCCTAATTTTCATGAGATGAATGTTTGGTTTGCATAATGGATGTTTTCAATTTTTGGCACTAGTTTAGTTTTACAATTTATGTTGATGAGATCAATGTAAGGGCCCGTTGTTTTTGGGCATTTCATTGTAAATCGAGTCTGTAAGTCCGGGTCATTCGTGGCAAGAGTTGTTGTGAAGAAATCGGAGCGAAAAAAGGCAAAAATCGATGGAAGAACAACAAAGAGTTTGTTGTTCTGTCGATGGCGTTGAGACGCTGCCTTACGGCGTCTCAACGCTATCCTTGCGGATGAAGGCCCTGCAGCAGAGCAGCATTGCAACGTTGGGCGTAGCGTTGCAACGCCGTTGGCGTTGAGAATGCGGGTCGACGCTGGAGGCGACAGCGTTGCAACCCTACCCACGGTGTTGCAACGCTGCACGCTACCCACGGCGTTGCAACGCTGCACGCGTTGGGGCAGTTGCTGGATGCGGTTTCGCGAGGACGTGGGATCAAGCGTAGTGGGGCAGTTTTTTTTTTGTATATTTTAATTATTTTAGTTTTTTCTAAAATGTAATTATTTATTTATTTAATTATTTTATTAAATAATATTAATATAATTGTTATATTAATGTTATTTAATTAAATAAATGCCCCTAGGTGCCAAAAATCGGTCAATTTTTGTTGTTTAATTATTTTATGCATGAGATGTATATTTTAATTAAATTCTATGTGCATATTGTATGCCATATAGATTTAAAATCCCACCTTAGGTTAAACATTTCATGCATCATATTTATATTATAAGAGTTATAATATATAGTATGCATGATAGGATTATATTATAAGAGTTATAATATAATGTATGCATGTTTTAATTTATTTAAATATAAGTGTTATATTTTTTAAATTAAAAGCATGCTCATGCATTTAATTCATGTGATGAATGTATGTTATAGTATAGTATTATTCATGTGATGGATGATTAAGCACTATAATAACATAGAAATGCATGATACCTAAGTTAATTATTAGTTATAAAGTGTTTAGAACTTCAATAATTAGACTTAGGTTTTCTAATTTTCTAATGATATTAGAAATTAGGAAATCAAATATAACCTTTGAATGGAGACTGATAAGTAACTCTGTCTAAGAAAGGTTTTGTCTAAGGTCAGTATTTAAGTTGACGCTTGCAACACCACCCGCCTGAAACCACTTTGGGAGTGAATTCGGTCCTGAGATTCTTAGGTTATATTATCGTGAGTGTCGTTAATTAAGAGTTAATTAATTTACTCACATAGACCTAAGTTAATAATGTGATTATAAACTTAGGTTAATACCATATAAGAGTTATATAGGTAGACTTAGGTAAATTTTAGCCGGTTTATCTAGGTCAATCCCTATTAAAATTAAAGTGTTGAGTGGGAGGAAATATAGTGTATGAGATACATTTGAATTTCCAACCACAAATCTGCGTTAAAATGCACTTCCGTGAGATCTATACTCGGCCTCGTGGCGCAAATGGGAGCGTCCCCTTCGAGTGGCATTTGTATAGGTCAATATCATCGTGGATGGAGAGAGTACTTATAGTGAGTGGGAGCGGGACTTGTGAAAACGAGACCCACGGTCTCTTCTTTCGATTCACACCATGAGACCCCTATGATTCGCCTGCTAGTTTGGCCTGGCCCAGACAATCCCTTCGGAGGGCCTGATCATGGGAGTCGAAACACCGTGAATTCCCGAAAGGGATATAGTTTCCTGGATGGTTTTCCTTCTTGGTTCACCCTTCGGTGGCTATTGTTTGGACGGATGCTTGGAAACTTAAAGATTGAGGGTGACACTCACGAGAATCGTTAAGTGTTAATGAATTCGACCAAGAATGGTAATTGGGCGCCTAATGGAATAAGAGTTATTCGGGATTAGGGTCCGATCGAGAAAGTCTCGTCCTAGAGGAGGAGTGTTCTGTTCACCCTTCGGTGGCGGTCATTCTAAACCTTTAGGGTATCATTGCAAAATTTTGAATGACCTAGGGATCATGAAACAATTTTGCTAAAACTTGATTGGATTTCAAAAGTTTTTTTGCGAGACTAATACAAAGTTTTTCTTATTTTTCAGTTAAAAAAAGAATGTCTAGCGCAATAATAGCATTACTCGCATCTGATAAGTTAGTGGGAGAGAATTACCAGAGTTGGAAAAACAACATTAACATAATTTTGGTAACTGACGACATAAAGTTCATGTTGTCTGAGGAGTGTCCTCAGATGTCGGGCTCGACCGCGTCGTGAAGTGTTCACGATGCGTACGATCGGTGGATCAGGGCCAATGAAAAGGACAAGGTCTACATAATTGCCAGCATGTCTGATGTCTTGGCAAAGAAGCATGAGCTGATGGTTTCCGCGAAGGAGATCATGGAGTCCTTGCAGGAAATATTTGGACAACAGTCCTTTCAGGTCCGGCATGACTCGCTTAAGTACGTCTTCAACGAACGAGGGGTCGTCTGTCTATGAACATGTTCTAGACATGATGACCCACTAATCTGGCCGAGATGAATGGCACTTCGATCGACGAGTCGAGCCAGGTCAGTTTTATTTTGGAGACTCTTCCGAAGAGTTTCCTTCAGTTTCGTAGCAATGCTGTTATGAACAATATTAGCTACACTCTGACTACCCTCCTCAATGAGCTACAAAATTTTCAATCCTTGAAAAGGGTCAAGGAATCTGAGGCAAATGTTGCCTACAGGTCTTATCACAGGGGTTCGACCTCTGGGACGAAACCTGTTGCTCCTTCACGCCCGAAAGGGAAGAAGAGGGGTAAAGATGATCGTGCTGCCACCCACAACGGCAATAAGGTCAAGGACATTGCAGAGAAAGGAAAGTGTTTCCACTGCAATGGGGGCGAACACTGGAAGAGGAACTGTCCCAAATTTCGGGTCGAGAGGAAGAATCAAGGTAAATGTGATTTACTTGTGACTGAAACATGTTTAGTGGAGAGTAGTGACTCTGCCTGGATATTGGATTCGGGCGCCACTAACCACATTTGTTCTTCTTTTCAGGGGATTGATTTCTAGCAGCCGCTGCGAGAGGGTGAGGTGACTCTACGGGTTGGATCCGGGGAGCTTGTCTCTGCTGCAGCGATCGACACGGTGAAGCTACACTTTGGCGGGAAGTACTTATTGTTGGAAAATTTGTACATAGTTCCAGGGTAAAGTGGTAATAATGAGGAGGTTTTAACTCCATCAATTCCACTATATAATCCCTTCTTGCAAGAAGGATTGTAAGGATTCTCTCATTTTTTAGAATTTCACCAAATAGAAGAAGAAAGTTCTCTCTCCTTTCTCTCTATTCTCCTCCCTCTCGAAAACTCCAAAAGTTCCCACAAACTTCCCTTCTCCAAAAGAGAACAACCAAGACTCCAAGTGGTGGTGTTCGGGTTCCGTTCGTGGGAAGAGTTCGTTGAGATCGAGAAGGACGAAGAGTTCGTGATCTGGAGAAGGAATCTTGAAGAGAGTCTTCAACAAGTAAGTATCTTTAATCTTACTGTTTTTCCTTCTTTTTCAGTATGTTTAGCCTAGATCTATAGTAGATCGTTTTAACAAGAACAAGTTGCGTATTGATACCACGACGATTCGATCGTCTTCCACTGCACGGGGATTTTCATTCCCTTCATGTCCAACAATAAGTACTTCTCGCCAAAGTGTAGCTTCACCGTGCCGATCGCTGCAGCAGAGACAAGCTCCCCGGATCCAACCCATAGAGTCACCTCATCCTCTCGCAGCGGCAGCCAGGAATCAATCTCCGAATCCAATATCCATGCAGAGTCACTACTCTCCATTAAACAAGTTTTTGTCACAAGTAAATCACATTTACCTCGATTCTTCCTCTCGGCCAGGAATTTGGGACAATTCCTCTTTCAGTGTCCGCCCCCATTGCATTAGAAATACTTTCCTTTCTCTGCAACGTCCTTGACCTTCTTTCCCTTGTGGGCGGCAGCTCGGTCAGTTTTACACCTCTTCATCCTCTTTTTCCCTTTCGGGCGTGAAGGAGCAATAGGTTTCGTCCCAGAGGTCGAACCCCTGTGATAAGACCTGCAGGCAACATTTGCCTCAGATTCCTTGACCCTATTCAAGGATTGGAAATTCTGTAGCTCATTGAGGAGGGTAGTCAGAGTGTAGCTAATTTTGTTCATAACAACATTGCTACGAAACTGAAGGAAACTCTTCGGAAGTGTCTCCAGAATAAAACTGACTTGGCTCGACTCGTCGATCGAAGCCTCGTTCATCTCAGCCAGATTAAAGTGGGTCATTATGTCTAGAACATGTTCACGGACAGACACCCCTCTTTCATCCGTTCGTTGAAGACGTATTTGAGCGAGTCATGCTGGACCTGAAAGGACTGTTGTCCAAACATTTCCTGCAAGGACTCCATGATCTCCTTGGCAGAGACCATCAGCTCATGCTTCTTTGCCAATACATCAGACATGCTGACAATTATGGAGACCTTGGCCTTTTCATTGGCCCTGATCCACCGATCTTATGCATCGCGAACACTTCGCGATGCTGTCGAGCCTGGCATCTGAGGACACTCCTCAGACAGCACGAACTTTATGTCGTCAGTTACCAAAATCGTGTTAATGTTTTTTTTCCAACTTTGGTAATTATCTCGCACTAACTTATCAGACGCGAGTAGAGCTATTATTGCGCTAGACATTTTTAAGCTGAAAAAATTAAGAAACATTTTGTGTTAGTCTCGCAAAAAAAAACTTTTGAAATCCAATCAAGTTTTAGCAAAATTGTTTCATGATCCCTAAGTCATTCAAAATTTTGCAATGATACCCTAAAGGTTTAGAATGACCGCCACCGAAGGGTGAAGAAAACACTCCTCCTCTAGCATGAGACTTTCTCGATCAGACCCTAATCCCAGAATAACTCTTATTGCATTAGGCGTCCAATTACCATTGTTCGGTCGAATTCATTAACACTTAACGAATTCTTTGAGTGTCACCCTGAATCTTTAAGTTTCCAAGCATCCGTCCAAACAATAGCCACCGAACGGTTAACCAAGAAGGAAAATCAACCAGGAAACTGTATCCCTTTCGAGAATTCACGGTGTTTTGATTTCCATGATCAGGCCCTCCGAAGGGATTGTCTGGTCCAGGCCAAACTAGCAGGCGGATCATAGGGGTCTCACGGTGTGAATCGAAAGAAGAAACCGTGGGTCTCGTTTTCACAAGTCCCGCTCCCACTCACTATAAGTACTCTCTCCATCCACGATGATATTGACCTATACAAATGCCACCCGAAGGGGGACGCTCCCATTTGCGCCACAAGGCCGAGTATAGATCTCACGGTGCGGACTTAAAGGAGATTTGTAGTTGGAAATTCAAATGTATCTCATACACTATATTTCCTCCCACTCAGCACTTTTATTTTAATAGGGATTGGCCTAGATAAACCGCCTAAAATTTACCTAAGTCTACCAATATAACTCTTATATGGTATTTACCTAAGTCTATAATCACATTATAACTTAGGTCTATGTGAGTTAATTAAAACACATTTAATTAGCGGCACTCACGATAGGTATAATCTAAGAATCTCCGGACCGAATTCACTCCCAGGTCGGTTTTCAGGTAGGGGTGTTCCACAAGCGTCAACTTAAATACCCCAACCTTAGACAAAACCTTCCTTAGACAGAGTTACTAATTAGTCTCCATTCATAGATTAAACTTTAATTTCCTAATTTCTAATCTTATTAGAATATAGGAAACCTGAGTCTAATTATTCAAGTTCTAAACTCTTTAAAACTAATAATTAACTTAGGTTGCATGCATTTCTATGTATAGTGCTTGATCATTCATCACATGAATAACTATATACTATAACATAATATAATTCATCACATGAATATAAATGCATGAGCATACTTTAATCTAAAAATATAAAACTTATATTAATTAAATTAAACATGCATTTAATTATATTATAACTCTTATAATATAACCTATTATGCAAATTATATATTATAACTCTTATAATATAAATTATGCATGAAATGTTTAACCTAAGGTGGGATTTTAAATCTATATGACATACATTATGCACATAGAAATTAATTAAAATATACATCTCATGCATAAAATAATTAAATAGCAAAAATGGACCGGTTTTTTGACACCTAGGGGCAATTATTTAATTAAATAACATTAATATAACTTTTATATTAACATTATTTAATAAAATAATTAAATTAAATAAATAAATACATTTTACAATTAATAAAATAAAATAAAAAAGAAAAAATAACTACCCCATTTTCTCCTTGTGCCCACGTTTTCGCGAAACTCCCTCTGCAACTGCTCCCTCTACGTGTGTGGCGTTGCAACGCCATGGGCAGCGTTGCAATTCTCCCGCGTCCAGCGTCAAGGACAGCGTGCTCCACGTCGTGGCGTTGCAACGCTGCTCTGCAGCAGGGCCTCCGTCCGCAAGGATAACGTTGAGACGCCGAAGAACAACGTCTCAACGCCTTCGACAGAACAACAAACAACTTTGATGTTCTTCATCGATTTTCGCCTGTTTCCACTCCGATTTCTTCACAGCAACTCTTGCCACGAACGACTCGGACTTACAGACTCGATTTACAAAAAAATGCTAAAAAACAACGGGCCTTTACATTGATCTCATCAACATAAATTGTAAATCTAATCTAGTGCCAAAAACCGAAACATCCATTATGCAAACCATCATTCATCTCATGAAATTTAAGGCAATTTACCCACCTATTTTAACAAAACAGTGCATAATGAATAACCATTTAACATGACTCTGATACCAATTGAAGGGAATCAGAATCCCCGCGCAGCGGAAGACGTTCGAATCGTCATGGTATCATTATGCTACTTGGTTTTGTTAAAACGATCTAACTCTTAGATCTAAGTTAAACATGCTAGAAAGGAAGAAATTTACAGCGAGAAGAAGTTTACTTACTTGTTGTAGACAAACATCAACGATTTCTTCCTCGGTCACGAACACTTCGTGCTTCTTGATCTCAACAAATGCTCTCCACGAACGGAACCCGAACACTACCACTTGGAGTCTCGGTTGTTCTTCCTTTAGAAAGAAGGAAGTTTGTGGGAACTTGTGGGTTTGGAGAGGGAGGAGAATTGAGAGAGAGAAGAGAGAATTTTAGTTTTTCTCTTTTGGCAAAACCAAAAAATGAGAAAAGCTTTTTTTCAATCCCTTCTTGCAAAGGGTTTAAATAGTGGAATGATGGAGTTAAAATCTCCACATTATTACCACTTTACCACAACCATAGGTTATGCAAATCTCATTTGCATAATCACATAATATAAGATATCTCATATCTCATATTGCAAATCTCATTTGCAATAATTGTGGATTAATGAAATTGAATCACATCTAATTTAATTTCTCTCAATTAATTTCTTCAATTAGCCCTAATTTAACAATTAGGCTAACCTATAGTTTATTATGAATCTCATTCACATCAAACTATATATTATATCATCCATATCTCATATAAATGACATAAATGCCCTTAAAGTGAAATTGAACACTTCAATTTCATACCAAAACATTAACCCTTCTTTTAACCCAGATTGGGCCAACCGAGGGACCTAATGGACCTACTGATGGACGCTCCAATGATCCGAGATTAACCTGTCAAACTCTTTGACCCGGTTTACTAACATTCATTAGCTACGGTAACACTCCACTATAGCCCGTAGCTGCACTCCCGTCAGTGCAGAATATTACGTGTCCACTGATATAACCAATGCCCATGAGTCGACCCTTCACTGGTTGTTCGTAGACAGGGCTGGGTCAAATTACCGTTTTACCTCTGTGTCTACCTCTTGTTCCTTAAGTCCCCACTGCTCCTCTAATGAACAACATATTGTGATGGTCCAACCATACACAACACCCTTCTTGGGCGGTGAGAAGGTGGGCGCCCGTTGTCAAAGCCACGGAGACAACACTTAAGGAACAACCCTCTAGTTTCCTAAAGGCGGGAACGAGTGAATTCCATCTCGCGTAGTTAAGTTCCCAGCTCCCTACATGGTCCTGCCCCTGAGAAGATAGGCATATTGGGCGAGTAACTGTGACCACCCTCACCCGTACTAGTCGAAGGACAAACCCCCGCAGACAGGAGTCCGTAACACGCTTAGGATTCAGGTCGAGTCACTAATGGTCATCTACGATATTATTAGTCCTTCACATCAGCGGTGTTACATCGGTGAGGTCTAATAATTCACGCATCTGGTCTTGTACAATTTCATTACACAGGATGCCCCCACTCGCATGTCAACAACATGAACGAGTCAGATCACCTCGTTTGTATCTAATACAAAGCGGGTCGCGTCCACAGTGTATCCAGGATTAGGTCTCCAACCCTATCCATATACTGTAGACCGTTCGGGTCATTCACTCGAACGTGATCCTCCTTGTGTGTCCACTACACACCGTCCAAGTTCTAGTTTTCTCACAAATTCAATGACCCTTGAGCTTAGTTTATTGGAAAAGCTTATAAATATTGTGAGACACAAAGTGATGAAATAAATAACTCTTATTAATTTCAAACAGTAATTTACAAACACGAGATTAGGACAAAAATCCCAACAACAGAAACACTCCACTAAAGCCCGTAGCTGCACTCTCATCACTATAGGATAAGTTGTGTCCATCGATATAACCAATACTCGTGAGTCGACCCTTCACAGGTTGTTCGTAGACACTGCTGGGTCAAATTACCGTTTTACCCCTATGTCTACCTCTTGCTCCTTAAGTCCCACTGCTCCTCTAATGAACAACTACGTTGGATGGTCCAACCTTAAACAACAACCCTCTCAGGCCATTGAGAGAGTGGGGCCCCGTTGTTTAAGACCTGGAGACAACACTTAAGGGAACAACCCCTCTAGTTTCCCTAAGTCGGGAACGAGTGAATTCCTTCTTGCGTAGTCAAGTTCCCAACTCCCCACGTGGTTTTTCCCCTAAGAAGATAGGCATATTGGGCGAGCAACAGTGGTCACCCTCACCCGTACTAGTAAAAGGACAGACCCCCACAGACAAGAGTCCGTGACACGCTCAGGATTAAGGTCGAGTCACTAATGGTCATCTACGAAATTATTAACCCTATACTGTTAACGGTGTTACATTAGTAAGTCTAATAATCCACGGTCCGGTCTTGTACAATCTAATTGCACAGGAAGCCCCCACTCACATGTCAACCACATGAACGAGTCAGATCACCTCGTTTGTATCTAATACAAAGCGAGTCGCATCCACAACGTATCCAGGATTAGGTCTCCAACCCTATCCATATACTGTAGACCGTTCGGGTCATTAACTCGAACGTGATCCTCCCTGTGTGTCCACCACACACTGTTCAAGTTCTTAAGTTCTTTCATAATGCAATGGCCCTGGAGCTTAGTTTATTGGATTAGGTTTATGAAAAATGTGAGACACAAAGTTTAAATAAATAACTCTTATTTATCACACAAAGTTAAATAAATAACTTTTATTTATTTACAACTTGGAACATTGAAAACTACACGAGATGAGGACATACATCCCAACATGTTCAATGTAAGGGCCCGGTGTTTTTGGGCAATTTTAATTGTAAATCGAGTCTATAAGTCCGTGTCGATCGGGGAAAAGTTGTTGCTAAGAAGAACGGAGCGAAAACGAGCAAGAAATTAGAAGTGGAGTTGTTTTTTTCTAAATGGCGTTGCAATGCTGTTCTTTAGCTTTGCAACGCCACTGCGGCAGGCACGCGGCTGAGAAGACGACAACATTGCAATGCTGAGGCGTTGTGCAACGCTTCTGCTGAGGCGCGCTTCAACGACAGAAGAGGACAAATCGCAGCTTTGAAACGCTGGTATCAGCGTTGCAACGCCACAGACGTTTCCCGCGAAGGAGCAACGGGCAGAAAATTGAATTTATTATATGTAATAAATATAAAAATGTTTTATATTTATTTATATTTAATTTATTTAATTTTAATTAATATAATTAGATTACATTATTTAAAATTGTTTTTAGGGTGCTAAAATTGGTATAATTTTGCTTTTTAAATTATGCAGTTGTTGTGTAATTATTGCCATGCATAATGTATGCTTTTAATTTAGAAATCCTACCTTATGTTAAGCATTTTCATGCATCATTTATAATATAAAGAGTTATATTATATAATTTGCATGATTAATTAATATAAAGTGTTATATTAATTTATGGACAGCATTGACATGCATTATATTTGATAGCAGACAAAATGTGTTAACCTTAGGCTTAATAATTGTTAATTTCATAATGATTTCAGGGCTTTTACATGTTTAAATCACTCAATTTAAGGTTATGATCTTAAACTGAGCTATTGCAGACATTTTGGATCAATCGGGATCGAAACGAGGCTATTTAGAGCTCAAAATAACATCAATTGGAAGTGAAAGGACCAAACCAAGCTTGAAGACCTGAGGTGATGGCGTTGCAACGCCATCTAGAGCGTTGCAACGCCGAACGTGCAACCAAGATGCGTTGAAGACCCCAAGCGATAGCGTTGCAACGCTGCTTTCCAGCGTCTGGTAACACCATGAATGCGACCCACTTTGTAATTAGTACAAATGAGGTAATCCAACTCATTCATGTGGTTGACATGCGAGTGGGGACATCCTGTATGAAGAGTTCATAGAAGACCGGACTGCAAATTATTAGTCTAACAAGTATAACAACTTTAACAGGATAAGACTGATAATTTATAGATGGTCATTACTGACTCGACCTGAATCTTGAGTAAGTTAAGAACTCCTGCTTTTAGGGGTTTGTACTTAGACTAGTATGGGTGAGAATGGCCTGTAGCCGACTCAATAAGCCAACCTTCTCAGGGACAGAATCTCGTAGGTAGTTGGTGACTTAACTGTACAAGATGGAATTCACTCATTCCTACACTAAGGAATTAGATAGGTTGTTCCCTTAAGAACTGACTCCACGTCTTGAGCAACGGGGCCCCACCCTCTGCCCTACTTAAGAGGGCATGAGTCTATGGTAGGACCTTAGGCTTGTTGTTCATTAGAGGATCAGTGGTGCTTAAGGAACAAAGAGGTAATCACAGGAGTAAAATGGTAATTTGACCCAGCTGTGATTACGAACAACCTGTGAAGGGTCGACTCATGGGTAATGATTATATCAATGGACACAATATAATCTACAGTGAGGAGAGTGTGTTGGGATTGATGCCCTAAACTTGTGTAATTTTGATCAATTAAATAAAGTGTTATTTGTTTTGATAAGATTACAGTCTTGCGTTTATAAATCCAATAAACTAAGCTCCAAGGTTATAACATTTATCTTGAAACCAATGTAGTGGACACTATTTGGGTTGAGTTCAAGATTATAACCTAAATAGTCTATGGTATAAGAATAAGGTTGGAAAGCTTATTCTGGTAACACCATGGATGCGGCCCACTTTGTAATTAGTACAAATGAGGTAATCCTACTCATTCATGTAGTTGATATGCGAGTGGGGGCATCTTGTATGAAGAGTTCATACAAGATCGGATCATAAATTATTAGTCTAACCAAAGTAACAACACCGTTAATGAGATAAGACTAGTAATTTATAGATGGTCATTAGTGACTCGACACAATCTGAGTAAGTTAAGAACTCCTGCTTATAGGGGTTCGTCCTTAGACTAGTATGGGTGAGAGTGGCCTGTAGCCGACTCAATAAGCCTACCTTCTCAACGATAGAACCTCGTAGGTAGCTGGGAACTTAACTGTACAAGATGGAATTCACTCATTCTTCTACTGAGGAATTAGATAGGTTGTTCCCTTAAGAACTGACTCCAGGTCTTGAACAACGGGGCCCCACCCTCTATGAGGGTATGAGTCTAAGGTAGGACCTTAGACTTGTTGTTCATTAGAGGATCAGTGGTGCTTAAGGAGCAAAGAGGTAATCACAAGGGTAAAACGGTAATTTGACCCAACTGTGATTACGAACAACCTGTGAAGGGTCGACTCATGGGTAATGACTATATCAGTGGTCACAATAATATCTACAGTGAGGAGAGTGCAACTACAAGTCTATAGTTGAGTGACTTGTAGTTAATGAATATTGATTAACTGGATCAAAGAGTTTGATTAGTTAATCTCACATCATTGGAGCTCATGATCTGTAGGTCCATTAGATCCATCCGCTGGCTCAATATGGTAATATTGAGGGTATAAAGTTAGGAGTGAAATTGAAGTGTTCAATTTCATACATGAAGTGTTATATCTATTATATATGATATAATTGATATAATATATAGTTTTAATGTGAATTAGATTCATATATAAACTATATACTAAAGAGAGAATAAATGAGGGGTAGGATGGTCATTTCCATCCCATTCCCCTATATATATGGTTGCATGAGATGCAACTAGGTTAAGTCATTCTAAGTGATTCCTAGCCTTTTGTTGTTGTTGGAAAGGTTCCAAGACAACAAACATCTCTCTCACAAAAACACCTCACCTTTCCTAAAAGGAACCCACCTTCCTCCCTCACCTAGAGAACAACGGAGAAGATCCGGTGGTAGTGTCGGTGTTCGTACGAGTTCGAGTTCGAGTTGCTGTGATGTTGATCGTGAGAGAGGAGGAGCACTTGAAGAAAGGTTCTTCAAATGTAACATTCTTGCTGTCCATTCTATTACATATGCTTAATCTACTTTTCATGTTCTTGAATAAATCGTTGTAACTAAATCAAGAGCGTGCGATTCGCAATCGCTTCCGCTACGGGGACTTCGATTCCCTTCAGAGTGCAGGTACAAGTCTATAGTGGAGTGACTAGTAGTTAATGAATATTGATTAACTTGATCAAAAAGTTTGATCAGTTAATCTCACATCATTGGAGCTCATGAACAGTACGTTCATTAGGTCCCTCCGTTTGCTCAACATGGTTATATTGAGGGTATAAAGTTTGGAATGAAATTGAAGTGTTCAATTTCATACATGAGGTTTTATATCAATTATATATGATACAATTGATATAATATATGGTTTTAATGTGAATTAGATTCACATATAAACCATATAATAGTGGGAGAATAAAGGAGGGATAGGATGGTATTTTCCATCCTATTTCCCTATATATAGTTGCATGAGATGTAATTTGGGGTCAAGGCTTTTCAACAAAACCCTAGCATTCTCTCACATTGTGTTGGAAGGAGTTCCAACTACAATCTCCCAAACATCTCACCTCATCCTAAAGGAACCCACCTTCCTCCCTCACCTAGAGAACAACGAAGAAGAACCGGTGGTATTGTCGGTGATCGTTCGGGTTCGTGTTGCTGAGATCGTGAACGTGGGAGAAGGAGCACTTGAAGAGAGAGTTCTTCAAAGGTAATATCTTGTTGTCCATCGTGTAGAAATGCATGCTTAATCTAGTTAGATTAGTTCTTGATTGTAATCCATGTAACTAAATTAAGAACACGCAATGTACAATCGCTTCCGCTGTGGAATTCGATCCCTTCAGATCCTACAAAATTATTTAGAGCATCAGTGACGGATGCCATATGAGATCTAAGGGAGGTTACCTCATCTAGTTGATACAATCCAGCTACTGACTTAGATCTGTCATTGTCTGTAGGCCACTGGTAGCTGGCAGTTGACACTTCCTCGAGAAGAGCACGTGTTTCTGGCACAGCCTTCGCCACGAAAGCCCCTCCAGCAGTGGCATCAAGAATGGTTCTAGTCTTACCTTCCAATCCATTGTAGAATATTTGTACCTAGAGCCAATCTGGATAGCCATGCTGTGGGCACCTCCTGAGCATGTCCTTCTACCGTTCCCATGCCTCAAATAGTTGCTCTCCCTCCTGCTGCCTGAATGTTCCTATCTTTGTCCTTAACTTTGCAGCTTTCACAGGTGGAAAGAATTTGGTCATGAAGGCGTGGGCGAGTTCCTCCCAAGAGGTGACACTGCTTAGTGGGAGAGATCCTAGCCATTCTGTAGCCCTACCCTGCAAAGAAAAATGAAAGAGACCTAAGCGAATACTATCAACAAAGATGCCATTCATTTTAAGTGTACCACAGATTTCTAAAAAAATTTGCAAGTGTGAATTAGGATCTTCTGTGGCTAGTTCTCTGAAAGCACCTTCCCTAACCATCTGTATTTGTAAACCCGAGATCCTTTAGAATTTCCTAAAAAAAAATAAAAAGTAAACAAGAAAAGGGAAAGATAAATGTATTTTGGTTTTGTTTTAAAAAGAAAAGAAAAAGAAAAGAAGAGAAAAAGGGAAAAGGACAAAGAAGAATTAAAAAAATATGGTGGTGCGAACTCCACCAACGTTTGGAGTTTTTTTTAAATCAACTTTAATCTATTTACATCCCATTTTGCTTTCATTTTCATAAAAAATAAGAGGGGCTTCGAAAGAGAAGGAGAAAGGAAGAAGAAGAGAGGGAAACATTCAGGTTTTGAGGTTGAAGAACAAAGGAGAAAGGCTCGTTCAAGGTTCCATTGAAATTCAATGTTGAATTCAACCCTGTTCTGATATTCTAATCTTTTCAAGCTCAACAAGAAGAGGTAAGAGTTTAAGTTTTGTTTCGTGAAAGTTAATTCCTTTTTTAACAAAGTTCATGAAGGATGCTCGAGCCAATTCTTATATTAAGCTACTGTTTTGTGAAGAGAAAGGCAGAAGACAGAATTTTCTCTCAAATCCGAGAAGCCTCTGGTATTTTTGTTGTCCTGATCTGTAGAGTTTGAATCAGACGCTCTAATAGGTATGGTTGGAAAGATTATTGAATTCCTACAACTTTCGAGAAGCAATCATGAGTAGACAATGATTGGAAGATGTTCTAAATTTCAGGTTAAGTTTGTTGTGCAGCAGGAAAATCGAATCTGGAAATAGCAACAGGCTGTTTTTAGGAAAGAAGCTTTCGAGGTATTTTCGAACCAATCTGTTGGGAATCTCAACTTCATGTCTTCATATTATTTTTAGAGGGTTCAAACAGGAAAATTTTGGTATAAAGTACAATCGTTTTGGATAAGTAATGAAGAAGTTATGACTGTTTGAAGACAGGGTATAAAATTTGTAAAATGCTGAAAATTTTAATGGTGTGTTTTAGTGTAGTTTTAAGGTTAAAAACCATGAGCTCGAGGTTCTAATACTTGGATTTGGTTTGTTTGTCAGGCCAAGAGGAAATAGGTCGAGTTTACAGGCCAAGGTTCTAGTTCTAACACTGTGAGTGACAAAACGAACTTCGAAAACGATCTGTATGCTTAAATATGTTTTAAGAAATGCAAGTTTTGCTAGAATGAAAATGTTTCAATGCTTAATGTTTCGTTTTTTAACACATGCATTATGAGTATTCATGTTTTCCTAGAAATTGTTTCAAGTATTCATTGTGAGCCTAAATGTCTTGATGAAATTTATACATGAGCATATGTTTAGTGTTTGCCGAAATGTATGAAAATGTTATGATTTCGAGTAAGTATGTACTAGCAAGTATGATTTAAAGATTTCCAGTTTTATGAACAAATTGAGTAAGCTTGAGTTTTATGAAAGAAAAGATAAGCAGGTACGTTCAAACATTTTTATGATGTTTTCTGAGACCTGATTGTGTAAGTGAATGAGATATTGAGTCCGAGGATTTATAGTACCGTGTGCACACAGGTCATATTATGTCGTCGACGTTGAGTGTACTCCGTGACAACAATGTTGTCGTGAGTGCTGAGCGGACCCCACTACGACAAAGACGATGGGAGTGTTGGGCGGGCCCCACTACATCGTAGAGTAAACGTTGGTTGTACTTTGTGTGCCCTACACAACGTGGATTGTGACATGTTTTTTTTAAAAAAAGGTTTATATTATTTATATGTCTTACGAGATTTATCGACATACTTGCTGGTTTTCTGAAAATCTATTCTGATTCCACGTTTACTTTAACGCTTTAATAGAAATGCATATGCTCATAGTTTTCAGGTGACATGTTTTACAAGTTATAGATTTTAAACACAGTCACTCACTGAGCTTCATAGCTCATTCTTTCAATTTTCATAAACTTTTCAGGTAGAGATCGAGCTCCTGGAACCTGACATTCTACTATAGTCTACTGAAAGCTCCATAAGTTTGATAATTTGTACGTGGCTGGTGTTGTATAGCAAGTCCATATAAGTTGTAGATTATCTATAGAGAACTATGTAGTTATAGGTGTTTGTACGTTAGAGGTTGTATAAACAGTGGTTTGACAGGTTTTGTTTCTGATGCTTTTGTCGATTTAGTTTTCAAGAGAGACTTAAGAAAAGTTTCTCCCTATGTATGCTTAGTAGTTATGAAGTTTCCGCTGCAGTATGTTTAAGGGTTCCATATGCGAACATAGTATGTTAGTTGGTGAAACAGGGTCAACAGGTATTGTTAAGAGGTAACAATGTCTGTTGGCTTCATGCTGTCTTCCGGGCTATGTTAGCAGGTAGTTCAGGAAGGGGTGTGACAACTTGGTATCAGAGCAGTTAGCTCCATGGGAATGAGACAGGGCAAGTTAGCTCTGAGAAGAAACTAAAAAGGTCATAGCAAGTTATTGAGTTAGTTCGGATCAAACTAGTAGAGTATGGTCCAAGAAAGGATAAGAGTAAGTCTAGTTAGGGCTAAAATGTGAATAGAAGTTTAGTACTGTGTACTTATGTTAAGTAACCATAGTATGTCTAATATGTTGATATGTTATAGGAGTCATGCCACCACGTACTAGAAGATGACGCAGGCAGGATCAGGGCGGGACGCAGGATCCTACCCAAGGCCAATCTGAGAGGGGATCTAGTGCCCCGAGAGTCCCGACTGAGGCCAGAGATGAGCAGCGTGCTAGTTCCTCACAGGAGGTAGGTAGACCAGAGAGAGCAGGGCTTAGTGATCCAGAGAAGACGTATGGAATAGAACGTCTGAAGAAATTAGGAGCCACAGTGTTTGAGGGTTCCATAAATTCAGCTGATGTCGAGGTTTGGTTGAATAAGCTTGAGAAATGTTTTGACGTGATGGGTTGCCCTGAAGAGCGAAAAGTCAAGTTGGCCACATTCCTACTAGAGAAGGAAGCAAAGGGTTGGTGGAAGTCAATACTAGCCAGGCGCAGTGATGCACGCACTCTAGATTTGCAAACTTTCAGAAGAATCTTCGAAGATAAATATTACTCTAGCACGTACCGTGAGGCGAAGAGGGATGAATTTTTAGAACTGAAGCAAGGGTCACTTTCAGTGGCTGAGTACGAGAGAAGGTATACCGAGCTGTCACGGTATGCTGATGTTATTGTGGTATCTGAGAGTGACACGTGTTGAAGATTTGAAAGAGGGTTACGTCCTGAGATACGTACCCCAGTCACAACCATTGCTAAGTGGACTGATTTTTCCCAACTAGTAGAGACTGCTCTACGTGTTGAGCAAAGTATAATAGAGGCGCAACAAGTAATGGAGCCTACTCGAGGGCCTTAAATGGCGAGCAGTTTTCGGGGTCGTGAACAACGAAGATTCACACCTGGAGTGAATGTTTCAAGTCGTCAGGACTTTAAGAATCAAGCTGGCGGCCAGGCATCGAGGCAGATGAATGTGGGAGGTGCCTATCAGAGGCAGAGTCAAAGAGCACCTAGTCAATCTGCTAGATCCACAACAAGACCACAAACAGTGCAAGAGTCTGTAGCCAGTGCAGCACGGAGAACTCCATGAGCAAATTGTGGTAAGAATCATCGAGGACAATGTCTAGTTGGCGTCGGTGTGTGTTACCAGTGTGGACAACAAGGGCATTTCAAGAGGGATTCTCCACAGCTTAGAGTAGTTGCACAGAGGGACCAGGGAGTTGGGTCTCAAACAGTTGAGCAGCCAAGAGTTCCAATTGTTGCAGGAGAGGTCACCAGTGGTTCCAGACAGAAAGGAGTTGTAGGGAGACCTAGGCAACAAGGAAAGGTCTAGTCTATGAGTCAGCAAGAAGCGGAGGATGCACCAGATGTGATTACTGGTACGATTTCTATTTGTAATGTACCTGCACGTGTGTTAATAGATCCAGGTGCTACGCATTCCTTTGTTTCCAGTATATTCCTAACTAAGCTGAATAGGAAGCTAGAGCTTATATTAGAGAGGTTAGTTATTTACACGCCAGTTGGTGATGCTTTACTAGTCGATGCAGTGTTGCGAGATTGTGAGGTCTTAGTAGAAGGTCTCAATATGATAGTGGAACTTCTTCCACTAGCGTTGCAAGTGTTAGATGCAATCTTAGGGATAGATTTCTTATTTACTCATTATGCTTCCATGGATTTCCGTAGAAAGGAAGTTGTTTTCAGGAAACCAGGATTGGCTGAAGTGGTTTTCAAGGGTGAAAGGAAGATTATTCCAACGAGTTTGATTTCAGCATTAAAAGCTGAGAAGTTATTGAGGAAAGGTTGCACGACGTTTCTTTCACACGTAATAGAGGTGCACGAGAAAAAGCTATAACTTGAAAATGTTCTTATTGTGAACGAATTTCTAGATGTTTTCCCAGTAGACCTGTCAGGGTTGCCACCTGATAGGGAAGTTGAGTTCACTATTGAATTGCTACCAGGAACAACACCTATTTCGCAAGCGCCGTATAGAATGGCTCCAAGTGAGCTCGAGAGAGTCAAGATGCGATTACAAGAACTAGTTGATAAGGCATACATCAGACCTAGTGTATCACCTTGAGGAGCTCCAGTGTTATTCGTAAAGAAGAAAGATGGTACCCTTAGATTATGCATTGATTATCGACAGTTAAACAAAGTCACGATACGTAACAAGTATCCTCTACCCCGAATAGATGACTTGTTTGACCAGTTACGAGGAGCATCAGTGTTTTCTAAGATTGATTTGAGATCAGGATACCATCAGTTAAAGGTAAGGGAATCAGATATTCGTAAGACAACATTCAGAACGAGGTACGGGCATTATGAGTTTTTAGTAATGCCATTCGGTTTGACGAATGCACCAGCAGTTTTCATGGACCTCATGAACAGGATTTTCCATCTGTATTTGGATCAGTTTGTTATAGTATTTATTGATGATATACTAGTTTATTCGGTTGACAGGAAAGCCCATGAGGAACATCTGAGGATTATTCTACAAACGCTACGTGATAAACAGTTGTATGATAAATTTAGAAAATGTGAGTTTTGGTTGAATCAGTTAGTGTTTCTGGGACATGTTGTCTCAGCAAATGGAGTTAGTGTGGATTCGAATAAAGTGAAAGTAGTAGTCAACTGGGAGAGATCAGCGAGTGAGACAGAGGTACGTAGTTTCCTAGGCTTGGCAGGATACTACAGACGGTTTGTTGAGGAATTCTCACGATTATCATTACCCTTAACAGCTTTAACAAGAAAGAACGCTAAGTTTGAATGGTCAGATAAATGTGAACAGAGTATTCAGGAGCTGAAAAAGAGATTAGTTACAGCACCTATACTAGCACTTCCTGTAACAGGAAAAAAGTATGTGATTTACTGTGACGCTTCGAGGCAAGGTTTAGGGTGTGTTCTCATGCAAGAAGGAAAAGTAATAGCTTATGCGTCAAGGCAATTGAAAAAGCACGAGTGTAATTACCCTATCCACGATCTTGATGTAGCGGCATTTGTTTTAGCATTGAAGATCTGGAGGCATTATTTGTTTGGCGAGAGGTGTCACATTTTTACAGATCATAAGAGTCTGAAATATATCTTTGATCAGAAGGAGTTGAATATGAGACAGAAAAGATGGTTAGAACTGATTAAAGATTTTGATTGTACCATAGAATACCATCCTGGTAAGGCGAATGTGGTAGCAGATGCATGGAGCAGGAAGTCAAGACTTCCTAGGAACGCCTTGTGTGGTATTCGAGCGACATTTTTAAGTACTCTAAGGGATTCTAAGGCAGTTGTGACTGCAGAGAATTCAAGAGGCCTCTTATCTCAATTCCAAGTGAAGTCTTCGCTCGTAGCAGAGATTGTGAGAAGACAACTAGAGGATAGTAACCTGCAGAAAATGTTTGGAAAGTCCAAACAGAGCCGAAAAGCAGAATTTAAAACGAGATCAGATGGAGCCATAGAGAGACAGGGAAGATTATGCGTTCCGAGTGTTAGTGAGCTTAAAGATGCTATTCTAGAGGAAGCTCACAGTTCAGGTTACGCTATGCATCAAGGAAGCACCAAGATGTATAAAACTTTGAAGGGGACGTATTGGTGGCCTGGGATGAAGCGAGATATAGCTGATTCTGTTGATAGATGTTTGATCTGCCAACAGGTTAAACCAGTTAGACAGAGACCAGAAGGACTCCTTAATCCATTGTCAGTGCCGGAATGGAAATGGGAGCATATCACTATGGATTTTCTGTTTGGATTACTACGTACTTCAAGTGGACATGATGGTATTTGGGTAATAGTGGAGAGACTCACTAAGACAGCACGGTTTGTACTGATTAAAGCGACATCTACGCTTGATCAGCTTGCTAAGCTATACGTCGATAAAATTGTGAGTCAATACGGAGTGCCAGTATCCATAGTTTCAGATAGGGACCCGAGATTTACTTCTAAGTTTTGGCCTAGCTTACAAAAACCTATGGGGACAAAGTTGAATTTTAGTACAACGTTCCATCCTAAGACAGATGGTCAGTCAGAGAGGACCATCCAGACCCTAGAGGACATGTTGAGAGCATGTGTCCTTCAATTTAAGGGAAGTTAGGATACACACCTATCACTTATGGAATTCGCCTACAATAACAGCTATCAGTCGAGTATTGGCATGGCGCCATTTGAGGCTCTGTATGAAAGGCTGTGTAGAACCCCCATATGTTTTTACGAAGTAGGAGAGCGGAAGCTTATCGGTCCTGAGTTGGTACAAATTACGACAGACAATATTAAGGTAATCAGGGAGAATTTGAAGGTAGCTCAAGACCGTCAGAAGAGTTATGCAGATAAGCGACGAAAGGACTTAGAATTCCAAGTCGGAGATCAAGTTTTCTTGAAGTTATCTCCGTGGAGAGGTGTCTTTCGTTTCTGCAAGAAAGGCAAGCTAAGTCCTAGATATATTGGTCCTTATACAGTAATGGGACGAGTTGGGCCAGCAGACTACTGACTGGAGTTGCCAGCAGAACTATCTCGAGTACATGATGTTTTTCATGTGTCCATGTTGAGGATGTATATTCCAGATTCGACTCATGTGTTGCAAGCACAACCAGTTGAGTTGAAAGAAGACATGAGTTACGCAGAGGATGCAGTTCAAATCCTCGACAAAAAAGAACAAGTTTTGAGAAACAAGACGATCTTACTCGTGAAGCTTCCTTGGAGAAATCACGGAGTGGAGGAGGCAACTTGGGAGTTAGAGGACCAAATGAGGAAGAAGTACCCGACGATTTTCACTTGAGGACTACTAAATTTCGAGGACGAACTTTCATAAGGGGGAGATAAGTTGTAAACTCGAGATCTTTTGGAATTTCCTAAAAAAAATAATAAAAAGTAAACAAGAACAGGGAAAGATAAATGTATTTTGGTTTTGTTTTAAAAAGAAAAGAAAAAGAAAAGAAAAGAAAAAGGGAAAAGGACAAAGAAGAATTAAAAAAAAATATGGTGGTGGGAAATCCACCACCGTTTGGAGTTTTTTAAAATCAATTTTAATCCATTTACATCCCATTTTGCTTTAATTTTCTTCAAAGAGAAGAGGAACTTCGAGGGAGAAGGAGAAAGGAAAAAGAAGAGAGGGAAACATTCAGGTTTTGAGGTTGAAGAAGAAAGGAGAAAGGCTCGTTTAAGGTTCCATGGAAGTTCAATGTTGAATTCAACCCTGTTCTGATATTCTGATCTTTTCGAGCTCAACAAGAAGAGGTAAGAGTTGAGGTTTTGTTTCTTCAAAGTTAATTAATTTTTGAACAAAGTTCATAAAGGATGCTCGAGCCAATTCGGATCTTACGCTACTGTTTTGTGAAGAGGAAGGCAGAAGACAAAATTTGCTGTCAAATTCGAGAAACCTCTGGTGTTTTGGTTGTCCTGATCTGTAGAGTTTGAATCAGACGCTCTAATAGGTATAGTTGGAAATCGTATTGAATTTCCTACAACTTTTGTGAAGAAACCGTGAGTAGAAAATGATTGGAAGATATTTTACATTTCACGTTACTTTTGTTGTGCAGCAGGAAAACCGAATCTGGAAATAGCAGCAGGCTGTTTTTAGGGAAGAAGATTTCGAGGTATTTTCGAACCAATCTGTTGAGAATCTCAACTTCATGTCTTCATATGATTTTTAGAAGGTTCAAAAAGGAAGAATTTGGTATAAAGTACATTCTTTTTAGATAAGTAATGAAGACGTTATGACAGTTTGAAAACAGGGTATAAAATCTATTAAATGCTGGAAATTTTAATGGTGTGTTTTCTTGTAGTTTTAAGGTTAAAAACCATGAGCTCGAGGTTCTAATACTTGGATTTCGTTTGTTTGACAGGCCAAGAGGAAATAGGTCGAGTGTACGGGCCAAGGTTCTAGTTCTAACACTGTGAGTGACAAAACGAACTTCAAAAACGATCTATATGCTTAAATACGTTTTAAGAAATGCAAGTTTTGCTAGAATGAAAAGGTTTCAATGCTTAATGTTTCCTTTTTGAACACATGCCTTATGAGTATTCATGTTTTCCTAGAAATGGTTTCAAGTATTCATTGTGAGCCTAAATGTCTTGCTGAAATTTATACATGAGCATATGTTTAGTGTTTGCCGAAATGTATGAAAATGTTATGATTTCAAGTAAGTATGTGCTAGCAAGTATGATTTAAAGATTTCATTTTTTATGAACAAGCTGAGTAAGCTTGAGTTTTATGAAAGAAAAGATAAGCAGGTACGTTCAAACATTTTTATGATGTTTTCTGAGACCCGATTGTGTAAATGACTGAGATATTGAGTCCGAGGCTTTATAGTACCGTGTGCACACATATCATATTCTATTGTCGACGTTGAGTGTACTCCGTGACAACAATGTTGTCGTGAGTGCTGGGAAGGCCCCTCTACATCGTGGAGTAACCATTGGTTGTACTGGGCGTGGCCTACACAACGTGGATTGTGACATGTTTTTTTAAAAAAAGGGTTTATATCATTTATATATCTTACGAGATTTTATCGACATACTTGCTGGTTTTCTGAAAATATATTCTGATTCCACGTTTACTTTAACGCTTTAATAGAAATGCATATGCTCATAGTTTTCAGGTGACATGTTTTACAAGTTATAGATTTTAAACACACTCACTCACTGAGCTTCATAGCTCATTCTTTCAATGTTCATAAACTTTTCAGGTAGAGATCGAACTCCTGGAACCTGAAATTCTGCCATAGTCTGCTGAAAGCTCCATAAGTTTGATAATTTGTACGTGGCTGGTGTTGTATAGCAAGTCCATATAAGTTGTAGATTATCTGTAGAGAACTATGTAGTTATAGTTGTTTGTACGTTAGAGGTTGTATAAACAGTGGTTTGACATGTTTTGTTTCTTATGCTTTTGTCGATTTAGTTTTCAAGAGAGACTTAAGAAAAGTTTCTCCCTATGTATGTTTAGTAGTTATCAAGTTTCCGCTATAGTATGTTTAAGTGTTCCATATGCGAACATAGTATGTTAGTTGGTGAAATAGGGTCAACACGTATTGTTAAGAGGTAACAATGTCTGTTGGCTTAATGTTGTCTTTCGGGCTAAGTTAGCAGGTAGTTCGGGAGGGGGTGTGACAATATTAGCCCTGTTTTAAGTTCAAAATTGTTAGCATTATGGGGGCATTGACTATTCAAGCCTACTCAAAATTAAACACAGGTTGGAAATACTCCCTGATGGGTTTAGGGTTATTGATTAACTCATGATCAACCATTGTCTAAGGTTCTACTCTTCGTTCCCTTAGGAGTCTCCTACAGGTCCTCTCGATCTCGGGATCAAAAGAGTGCAAGTCTGCAGTTCTACCCTTGGGCATACACTTGGAGGTACCAAAAAGAAACAAGTTAGACAAAAACACAAAAACTAGAAAAGGAAATAAAACATAAAAAGAAAGAAAACACAAAAAGAAAATAAAACAGAGAACTAAAACATAAAACTTGTGTTGTCTTCCAAGAAGCGATTTCTTTAACGTCTTTAGCTAGACGGTGACTTATCAGGGCACATAAAACTGCTCATATTTCTTTGGGCCCTTCTTGCTTGAATCGATATAGCCTTCTAAGTCTAAATGGCTATCCTGTTTCTCCTGGGCACCAGAGAGAGAATTATTTTTGGTATTTTTGTTTATCAACATAAAAGAACAAATATCAAAACAAGACTCGTGAGTGTAGGACAAATAACTATCAAGATTAAAGGAAATTTCTGGAGATAAAAGGGAAGAGGACTTCTCAGGATCGAACTCTAACACTTGGATTTCCTCTGTGGAAGTGATTGTCTCACCATTGTCTACCTCACAAACCTGATTATGGTGTGTCTCAGTCTCCTCCAACCCATTCTCAGTATCGTACGAATAAGTCTTCCTAGGTGGCACCTCCTCAGTGGTAAGGATAAGAAATTGTTCCTGTAAGGCCTTAAGGGAAATTACTAGTTGATTAAGTTAATGAGCTCTATCCTGTACTATTTCCCAAAGTCCTACCACCTCAACTTCTAACTTATCCAACATCTCTAATTCATTATGAACCAAATTTTTAATTTTTAATTCTAACATATATTCCATTAATTGGTCCACAAGAGAAGATTTTTCAATGGGTTGGTCAGGGTATGAAAAATTATGGTTCCAAGGGCCTAAATAACTACCATCACGTGAATTTTCATCAGTCATGGAGTCATCATAATAAAAATTAGACAAGTGATATCCACAAAAATCATAATCCACAAACCTAGGATCCTGTGGGGGGCAGTACCATGGTGGAAGATCAAATTCATGCAAAGTCATACTTTAAATATCAGTAATTCAAATCAAGATGTTTGCACAATAGCAACACAACCAAAACAGGGAACAAAGGCTCAAAAACACACAAAACTAAAATAGAACAAATAAGGAAACAAACAAACACAAAAAAAAAAAATAAGGAAAGACAACACAAACAAACTTTAGTCTAAAACTTCAAATTTTTTCCTAATATTAATTAATCTAAATAATCGTCATTCCCCGGCAACGATACCAAAAACTTGTTGCGTACAATTTTGATAATGTAATACCGCAAGTGTACGGGTCAATTTTTAGTATAGTGATTTAAGAGTCCAAGTATCGTCCTCGAGAATGGGTTTCTAGATTAATTAATTACCAAGATACCAATTCTCCATTTTAGCCAAAGAAACATAACATGGATAGGTGGTGAAACAAGAATTAAAGACAAACAAACACGTGGATCACGAATTGATAGATTTAGAGGAAATTGACTTCACAAGTTAATAACTTAATTAACACATGCAATGAACTAATGTGATGAATTTATAAACAAGAAGTAAGATACTCAAGAAAACCTCTCGATTCTTAGTGAGCCTCGCACATGCAATAAATTCTATAGTCTCCATATGAACCTACAACAACATGCACGACATTAAGCAACTTCTTTATGTGTTTCGCTTAGACTTCTAGGTCATTATCATGCCAGACTCCTAAGGATTTTGACAATTTTCTCTAATCTAAGTTTTATCTCTCGAGTCGACTTAATCCAACCAAATCAAGAGTTAATGAACGAATTGCCAAAAATAAAGAACAAAACATACTTCAATACATAGCAAATAAGTCTTAACATGCAAATCAAACCCTAATGACAACATTTAGCTACTTTAAATCACAAGAAAACCAAGTTAAAGGTGTAGAAAACGTCTTTAAACGGTATTACAATCTGAAAGAAATGAAAATTAAACTTATGTGTCGATGCCGGTCCTTCCTCTCCGAGCTCCCGTCTTCGATCTCGAACCTCCACGAATGCTTTGGCTCCCAAGAATGCTCTCTTTTCCCTTTTTACAGAGGGTATTTCGAAATTAGGGTCAAATGTCTATCAAATTCGGCTCCCTTTGCAAGAATGCATAGTGTTCTATCTATAATGATATTTGGTACAGCGTTGCAACGCTAGTGATGGCGTTACAACGTTGTACCCTAACCGCATATCAAATATGGAAAGCATCGACAGCGTTGCAACGCTGCTACCTTAACAAGCACGTTTCTATCGGTCTGGCGTTACGACGCTGCAAGGTAGCGTTGCAACGCCCTCTGCACGACCTTCCTATACGTTTTCTCATGGAGATAGCGTTGTGACGCTGCAAGGCAGCGTTGCAACGCTATCGACAATGTTCTTCTATGCTTCAAAGCTGAATGTTCGGTGTTGCAACGCTCTGCATGGCATTGCAACGCCATCACCTCGGGTCTTCAAGCTTAGATTGATTCTTCTACTTCCACGTGATGTTATTTTTAGCTCCAAATAGCTTTGTTTCGATCCCGAGTGATCCAGAATGTCTCCAATTGTTCTGTTTAAGCTCATCTGAAATTGAGTGATTTAAACACGTAAAAGCCTTGAAATCATTATAAAACTAGCAATAACTAAGCCTAAGGATAACACATTTTGTGTGCTATCAGTGATCATCTCCTCATTCTTCTTTCCCAATACTTCCAATAAGCTGACAATGATATAGACCTTGGCTTTTCATTGGCCCTGATCCATCGATCGTACACATCACGAACACTTCGTGATGCAGTCGAGCCTGACACTTGAGGACACTCCTCAGTGAGCACAAACTTTAGGTCGTCAGTTACTAGAATTGTGTTGATATTATTTTTCTACGTTTGGTAGTTATCGCCTACTAGTTTGTCGGAAGCTAATAGCGCAACAATTGAGGTAGACATTTTTGCTGAAACCAAGTAAAAACTTTGTATTAGTCTTGCACAAACTTTGAAAATCAAATCAGTTTTAGCAAAAACAATTTATCCTATGATCCCTAGGTCATTAAAATTTGCAATGATACCCCAAAAGTTTAGAATGACCGCCACCGAATGGTGAACAGAAACACTCGTCCTCTGGGACGAGACTTTCTCAACCACACCCTAATACCAGAATAACTCTTATTCCATTAGGCATCCAGTTACCATTTTTCGGTCTGAAACCCTTAACTCTTAATGAATCTCGTGAGTGTCACCCTCAATGTTTAAATTTCCAAGTATATGCCCAACCAATAGTCACCGAACGGTGAACCACGAAGGAAAACCAACAAGGAAATTCTATCCCTTTCGGGAATTCACGGTGTTCCGACTCTCATGATCAAGGCCCTCCGAAGGGATTGTCTTGTCTAGGCCAAACTAGCAGGCGAATCATAGGCGTCTCACGGTGTGAATCGAAAGAAAAGACCGAGGGTCCCGTTTTAACAGATCCCGCTCTCACTCACTATAAGTACTCCCTTCATCCACGTTGATATTGACCCATACAAATACCATCCGAAGGGGGACACTCCCATTTGCACCACGAGGCCGAGTATGGATCTCATGGTGTGAACTTAACGGAGATTTATTGTCGTTAATTAAAAGTTAATTAATTTACTCACAATAATATAACCTATGAATCTCCAGACCAAATTCACTCCCAGGTCGGTTCCCAGGTAGGGGTGTTCTGCAAAACGTTAGCTTAAATACCCCAGCCTTAGACCGAACCTTCCTTAGAAAGAGTTACTAATTAGTCTCAATTCATAAGTCATATTTGATTTCCTAATTCTAATCTTATTAGAACTAGAAAACCTAAGTCTAATTATTCAAGTTCTAAACATTTTAAAACTAATAATTAACTTAGGTTACATGCATTTCTATGTTATAGTGTTTGATCATTCATCACATGAATAATAAACTATATAACATACATTCATGACATGAATAAATGCATGTGCATGCTTTTAATCTAAGAAAAATAACATTTATATTAAATAATTTAAAACATGGAAACATTATATAATAAGTCTTATAATATAATCCTATCATGCATACTATATATTATAACTCTTATAATATAAATATGATGCATGAAATTTTTAACCTAAGGTGAGATTTTAATCTATATGACATACATTATGCACATAGAAAAATTAAATTTCATACATCTCATGCATAAAATAAATTAAATAACAAAATTGGACCGGTTTTGGCACTTTAGGGAGATTAATTAAATTAATTAACATTTATATTAATATTCATTAATAAAATTAATTCAAAATACATTTTAGAAATTATAAATAATTAACATAAGTAAAAGAAATGCCCCACGAACAACCAACTGCCCTCAATGCCACTCTTCGCGTGAATCACTCGCGAACTGCCCCTTTACGCTCGCAGCGTTGCAACGTCATGGCCAACGTTATCCTGAGCGCGCCCAACGTCTCAGCGTTGCAACGTTGACCTGCAGCCCAACCTCCATTTACGCGGACATCGTTGAGACGTCGAAGAACAGCGTCTCAATGCCATCGACAGAACAACAAACTCTGTTGTTGTTATTCGTCGTTTTTTGCCTCTTTCCGCTCTCATTTCTTCATAGCGACTCTTGCCATGAACGACACGGACTTACAGACTCGATTTACTTTCTAATTGCCCAAACAACGGGCCTTTACATTGATCTCATCAACAGAAAAGTAAATCTAAAATTAAGTGCCAAAATCGAAACATCCAATATGCAATAACCAAAATTCATCTCATGATTTTAAACATAACCGACCTAATTTTAAGAAAAACATTTTGCAGAACGAAGAAGCCAACGATTGGCTCGGATAGCGATTAAAGGGAATGAAACTCTCGCAACGGAAAATGACTTTGAATCGTCGTGGTGATCGTTGTGAAAACATTTTTTAAAATCAAATTTATCACATAAATTGCTAGGCTAAACATGTTGTAAGAGAAGGAAAAAACAGTAAGAAAGTCTACTTACTTGTTGAAGAACGCTTCTCCAAGAAATCCTTCTCCGGTCACGAACTCTTCGTGCTCTCGATCTCTACGATCACGAACTCTTCAAACAACGAACAATCAGACACCTCTGAAAGATCTTCTCGGTTGTTCTCCTTCGGTAAAGGGAGAGTGGTGGGACTCTTTTGGTTTAGGGTAGAGAGAAACCTTAAGAGAGTTTGAGAGAATTTAAGAGTGATCTTGGATGGAAAATCAAAAAATGACTTGTGAGAGCACTAAAGCCTTCTCGCAAAGGCTTTATATAATGGTGATAGATGGAGTTGAAATCTCCACCTATTTACCATTTTACCACAACCTTAGGTTATGCAAATCATATTTGCATAACCACATATAATAAGATATCTCATATCTCATTATACAAATCACATTTGTATAATTGTGGATTTTAAATTGAATAACATTCAATTTAAATTCTCTCAATCCAATTTCTCTAAATTAGCACTAATTAATCAATTAGGCCAACTTATAGTTTATTATGAATCTCATTCACAATAAACTATATATTATATTAATCATATGACATAAATACCCTTTTAATGAATTTGAACACTTCAAATCCACACCAAACTGTAAACCCTCTATCTATCCAGTTTGAGCCAACTGAGCGACCTAATGGACCTACAGATGATGAGCTCCAATGATCCGAGACTAAACGTTCAAACTCTTTGATCCGGTTATTCAATATTCATTAGCTACGGTAACACTCCACTAAAGCTTGTAGTTGTACTCCCATCACTGTAGGACAAGTTGTGTCCATTGATATCATCAATGCCCGTAAGTCGACCCTTCACAAGTTGTTCGTAGACACTGCTGGGTCAAATTACCGTTTTACCCTTGTGTCTACCTCTTTCTTCTTAAATCCCCACTATTGCTCTAATGAACAACAACGTTGTATGGTCCAACCATAAACAACACCCCCCTCGTGTCAGTGAGAGGGTGGGCGCCCATTTTCCAAGCCCCTGAGACAACGCTTAAGGGAACAACCCCTCTAGTTTCCCTAAGTCGGGAACGAGTGAATTCCATCTCGCGTAGTCAAGTTCTCAGCTCCCCACGTGGTCCTGTCCCTGAGAAGATAGGCATATTGGGCGAGTAACTGTGACTACCCTCACCCGTACTAGTCAAAGGACAAAACCCCGCAAACAGGAGTCTGTAACACGCTCAGATTAAGGCCGAGTCACTAATGGTCATCTACGAAATTATTAGTCTTATACTGTTAACGGTGTTACGTCAGTAGGTCTAATAATTCACGGTTCGGTCTTGTACAATCTCATTGCACAGGATGCCCCCACTCGCATGTCAATCACACGAACGAGTTGAATCACCTCGTTTGTATCTAATACAAAGCGGGCTGCATCCACAGCGTATCCCGGATTAGGTCTCTAACCCTATCCGTATACTGTAGACCGTTCGGGTCATTAACTTGAACGTGATCCTCCCTGTGTGTCCACTACACACCGTTCAAGTTCTAGTTCTCTCATAATTCAATGACCCAGGAGCTTAGTTTATTGGACAAAGTTTGTAAATATGCGAGACACAAAGTGATGAAAAAATAACGACTCTTATTTATTTCAATCATGAATTTTACAAACAAATACGAGATTAAGACATACATCCCAACATACTACACTGATGTTCAAGATATATTATAACCTTGGAGCTTAGTTTATTGGATTTATAAAGCGAGAATATAATTGTATCAAAACAAAGAACTCTTTATTTATTTGACCAACAATTCCATCTAGTAAAGTTAAGTTCCCAACTCCCCACAAGCTTTTGTCCCCAAGAAGGTAGACATATTAAGTCAACAACTATGACCACTCTCACCCATACTAGTCAAAGGACAAATCCCTACAGACAGGAGTTCATAACCCACTCAGAATTCAGTTCAAGTCTCTAATAGTTATTTATAAACTATTAGACTCAAACTGTTAACGGTGTTACATCAGTAGACTAATAATTTGCGGTACGGTCTTGTACGATCTCATCGCACAGGATGCCCCCACTCGCATGTTAGCTACATGAACGAGTTGTATCACCTCGTTTGTATAAAATACAAAGTGGGTCGCCTCCATTGTGTTACGAGGATGAGGTTCCCAAACCTACCCATGTACTATAGACCATTTGGGTTATATACTTTAACATGATCGTACCTGTGTGTCTAGTACACACTGTTCAAGATCTCATATTCATAACCTTGAAACTTAGTTTATTGGGATTTAAGTTTTCTTTGCGAGTACACGAGAAATGATAAAAAAATAACTCTTTATTAAATTGTTTGAGAATTTACAAATAACACGAGTTTAGGACATAAAACCCCAACAACAACGTTGTCGCAAGTCTTAGAAATGCGAGCAAGCTACATACAACATCACAACGCTATCACAATATGTATAAATTCATTCTTTTGGGATTTAAATTGTTTTGCCTCCGTCTTTTAGCCATCATGAGACCATATAAAGCTTTCTCCTCCTTTTTTCCATTATTTTATGATAAAGCTACATTGTTTTGATGTTCGGCTAGACTTTCGATGTCGATTCGGGTTGTAAACAACGGTACAATGTAATTTTTGTATGATTTATGCTTAAATTCTTTATGTATTACAGTAGCTTGCTCTTCATTTTGTTAGTTTAATGTCTTGCATGCTCTTAGTTAGATTGACAATTTATACGCATCGAGTATGTGCTTTAGGCTAGTTCAAAGTAACAGGTAGCTCAAATATCAATTAGCATGTTTATTGTTTCTCGATTCTTGTTTTAACCATTATGGTATGAGCATGGTCATATATAGACGGACAACCTATTCACATCAAATGTCTTTGTAACTGCTAGTTTAAGTTAGTAATAGGACCACCTCATGCTTGCATAGTAGAGAGCTTCCTTCCCGTGTAGTTTGCATGATAGGACCTATGAATTTAGAAAGCTAATTAATTGAATTAGAAATTCATGCTTAGATAAATTAATTGGTTTTAATCAATTTCTAGAGTTTAAGGTGAGTAGCAACATTAGTACGGAACGCTATCGTGACTTGTTAATTAGGGCTAATAAGGTTAATTAGCTTGATGCTAGATTGAGTTAATTAGAATTTTGGGGATATAAGCTTTCTCAAAGGCTTGTCCATCTTTTACAGCAAGTTAATTAGGTGATAAACTACTAATTGGATTTTGTGTCAGTTATCGATGATCGAAAATTACATTTATTACTTGATTTTATGTCAAATCGATGGTTGAGGTGAGATTGTTGTCTTTATTTTTATTCCTTTTTGTCATTTTGTCTATTTTTATGTAATTCCCTAAAGTCTGTGTCAATAAAAATTCCAAATAATAGAAATGCACTTTATTCGGTGACCTGTGTTCGACTGGATTCACTATTAAGTACTACAAGTATTTAATTGAAGATGGATAAATATAAATTGTATTTGATTGAGCGTTGGACAAGCTCTCTTTCAAAATGGTAATTTGAGTAAGACTAATAAGAGAATTATGCTAGGACAATGAGCAAATAATATGTTAAAACGCTAAACTAAATTAACTAATAATAGAATTTATACATCATTCTTAATAATAACAAGCAAGATAATTTAAACTAGGCTCTAACAACGATTAAACGGGAAAATTATTCAACATTGACCGAAGTTATTGGATCTTTCATAGTAAGAGATGCTCCATTGTCTGCTGTTGTAACATCCAAAATTATTGTAGCCGCTCTCAAAGCCCTACAATAATCATAGACTGAAAATATTTAAAACTTAGGACGCCTCGGACTTTATGTACTCTACTTTTAGATTTTGAAAAAATAATGTAATTTTCAATCTAGAGTTTGTGTAGCACTTATTCGTTTTGTGTATTTACTATTTACGGTTTCTAAATTATTATTTTGCACCCAGGAGGTGAGTTTTATAAAATATCATGACAAATTTGATCAAAGTTATAAAAATAGTATATAATTTGATATACCACCAATATATTTGATCAATGATACAAAAAAGAATGAGTGATACACTTCACTATTATATTTTATCAATAAAAGTATATTAGTTATATTATTTATATTAGGTATAACAGTTTATATACCTTTTCAGTTATACAAAAAAAAAAAACAAATTGCATGCCAACATTTTAGTATATAAAAACTGCCATATTTAACTTTCAAGTTGTTTTTCATATAATAAATTTTGCAAATATGATAACAAGTTTGGCATCCATTTGAATTTCCCAACTAGAAAATGAAAAAGAAAATAAAAGAAAGAGAAAGAGAAAATAGTTAGTAAAAATATTCCATACCAATGCTCAGGTGATTGCTTGTGTGAAGCCAAATCACCAACGCATGAAGCGAGCATATCTGTGTTTATGAGACCAGGATCTAAGGCAACAATTGCCATTCCCTCTGGCAATTCTTTTGCTACACTTTTGCTTAAACCTTCAATAGCCCACTTTGATGCACAATATGGTGAAACCTAATTAACCAAATATAAATACTCAACTTTAAAATTGGATTCTCCCTGCCCTATTTTCATAATTCATTTAAGGATTCTTTTTTCGTTAAATGAATTATATATTCTCATAGATCCAGAATTTTTATCGAGGGAACTTGAGAAGGCTTGAGACACACTAACCACTAAGCCATAATTTTTTTTTTTGTAAAAGAATTTAGTCCCCTTTAGATCTTATCTAAATCGGCCTATGCTCATATATATCTCCACAATTACAAGTTAGTTACCCACTTTGTCTGGTTATAAAAGAAAAAGCATGAATAAAGTGATATTGAGTATTGGTTTAAGTAATTGGCAAGTACCAATCTATATGGATTCCTTCCCGCATCAGAAGACATATTGACGATAATCCCTTTCTTGTTAGGAATCATAAGAGGAATAAAATGGCGTAGAATGTTTGCTGTCCCTTTGAGGTTGATATCAATCACAGTATCAAAATCTTTTACATCAACTTCCCATATTTTTCCTTGTCTATTAACCACACCTGCATTATTCACTGTCAAAAACACCACATATCCTTAGTTTATTAAATTTTAATTTTAAATAAGAAGCTACAAGGAAACAAGTTTAAAATACCTATAATATCAGGAACGAGATCCTTTTCCACGACAGTTTGTGCAAGCTTTTGAACATTCTGGTCGGATGTCTGTAAAACCAAACATTTTTAATCAGATTTATTGCGAATAAATAATTAAGGAGGAATAAAGAAGATGTGATAGAAGGAAGTTTATTGACCACGTCGATGTTGAGAAGCAAATGGTTTGTAATTGTAGGAGATGACTTAGAAAGGTCTTCTTGAAGAGAATGAAGTTTAGAGTTGTCTCGCGAGCAGCCGATGATAAAGTGGCCACGACTACTCAACTCCAATGCTAGAGCTCTTCCTAATCCTTTACTTACGCCTGTTATCAAGACCGTCTTCGATGCAACTGCGCTTTGACTTGAGGATTCACCCAATGTTTTGGCCATTGGAGTTCTTTGAGATGACTCTGAAAATGGATGAGACTTCCCAAGTTTTGAGATATGGTTTGGTTGGCCTCCAATTGTTTTCTTCCTACTGTTGTCTTTTTCCATTATATTTAAACAATACGATATAAGTCTTTTTTTTTTTTTTTTTTTGTCTTCTACCTTTAAATTTCAATGGCCCAAATTATTGATGGTTGTTGCCAAATTAGGAGGTTCTCAATAAATAAGAAAAATAGCAATACTCTCTTCCTACGTAAACTTTTGATGCAAAAAAAATCACGGGTTTCATGACCACCCGTGATTACTCAGTTCACTCTAGAAGTAGGAATATTTCTCTCTCTTTCTTTCTTCTTTTTTCGCACATCAAAGAAACTATTCAACTCGCATAAGACAACCTAATCGTTCTCCTAGAAAACATGGCATTTTTATTGTTCCAAAAGGTTAGAGCAAGTTCTAGATTAAAAAATAAATTCTTCTCAGCATCAAAGTAACAAAATACTTAGACTTGAGTGCTTAAAAAGTATCACAAGGCTGAAAATAAAGTAAAAAACTTCTCAGTCAATAACAATCAATCTGCTTGCACTTAATTGCCTTTTTATTTTAGAACATCATAACAAACTTTATTTAATCAACAAAAAAAAAAAACTATCCATACTCAAGAAAATCACCCTACTCTCAACTTATAAATATGCATCGTCCACAATGTATGAAAGAAACAAAAAGGGTAATAAATAAAAGTCAAATATTAAAGTTAACGAGACTTCCCTGAATGCAATGACTTTTCAAGATCCAAAGCTCTAAAGACTACAAATTTGCTTGTTGCGAGTTCTCCTTCCTAGAAAAAATAAAATAAAATAAAATAACAGAAAACAATAATTAAATAAAACTAAGATTGTAAAAAAAAAAAAAAATTGGGTTGCCTCCCAATAGCGCTTGATTTATAGTCTTTAGCATGAGTTTTTTTTTTCTTTTCGAGGTGGTTATAGTAGTACGATTCATGTGGCTCTGCAGAAAGTGAGGATGATGGTGATTCAATCTTGAAAGCACCTGAACATTTCGTATGATATGAAGGGTTGGGATCCTTAAAAACATTAAATGTAACTGACACGTCCTGAATTCCTAGTTTCAGTTCTAACTCTACATCATTCTTTGCTCTTTTCGTGGCCAAGAATAGTCTTCCCAAAAATATTGGCATGTTCTCATCTTCTTCCATATCTAACACCAAAAAATCTACTAGAAAGATAATGTAAACCCGAGATCTTTCTTTGGAACCTCCTTATTATCAAACAACAAAAGAAAGGAAGAAATGAATGCTTAAAACTTGGTTTCCCTTGTTTTAAAAAGGAAAGAAATGAAGTGAAAGACAAAAGGAAAACAAGGAAGGAAAGTTTAAACCATTTTGGTTTGGATTGCTTTTAAGACAAAAGAAAAAAAGGAAATGAAACAATGTTTAATATACTAAGTTTGTTATGTTTAGAAAAGAAAAGGAAAGAAAAGGAAAGAAAATAAAAGAAAGGAAAAGAAAAGAAAAGGAAAAACAAAGAAAAACAAAGAAAGGATGGTGGATGGTGGGACCCCACCTAAGTTCTTCTTAAAAACAAAGTTTCTATCGATCTTCTTCTTCATTTTATCAAATGAAAGGTAAGGGTTTCGTGGGAGAAGCTTTAAGGAAGAGGAAGAAGGTTGTTTTGGTGCTGGAATTGCGAGAAGAGAGGAGGTGAACTCAAAGTTTGATTATTTAGCGAAAGAAGGTGAGCAACTCCAATCCTATTCTAGTTTTCTGTTCATCTAGAGCTCCACAGGAAGAGGTAAGATTTGAAATTTTGTTTCATGAAAGTTAACTCATATTGGAACAAAATTCGTGAAGGATGCTCGAGCAAATTCGGATCTTAAGCTACTGATTTGTGAAGAGGAAGACAGAATACAGAATTTACTGTCAAATCCGAGAAGTCTCTGATGTTTTGGTTGTACTGACCTGTAGAATTGGAATCAGAAGCTCTATTAGGTATGGTTGGAAAGCTTATTGAATTTCCTACAACTTTTATGAATAAATCGTGAATAGAAAATGACTTGAAAATGTTGTCAATAGCAGGTCAAGTTTCGGGTTGCAGCAGAAAATCGAATCTGGAATAGCAGAAGTTGGTTCCTGGGAAAGAAGACTTCGAGGTATTTCTGAACCAATCTATTGGGAATCTCATTTTCATGTCTTCATAAGAGTTTTAGAGGGTTCAAAAAGGAAGAGTTTGGTATAAAGTACATTATTTTTGGATAAGTAATGAAGACGTTATGAGTATCTGAATACAGGGCATAAAATCTGTTAAATGCTGGAATTTTTGAAAGTGTGTTTTCTTGTAAGTTTAAGGTTAAAAAGCATGAGCTCGAGGTTCTAATGGTTGAATTTGGTTTGTTTGACAGGCCAAGAGCAAATAAGTCGAGTGTGCGGGTCAAGACTCTAGTTCTAACACTTGTGAGTGACAAAACGAACTTGAAAATGAGCTATATGCTTGAAAAATGCTTTAAGAAATGCAAGTTTTGCTAGAATGAATTGTTTCAAAGCTTTGTGTTTTATTTTTGAACACTTGTTAATGAGCATTCATGTTTTCCTAGAAATGTTTAAAGTGTTCATGATGAGCCTAAAAGTTTTTATGAAATTTATACATGAGCATATGTCTAATGATTGCCAAAACTTATGGAGATGTTATGATTTCAAGCAAGCATGTACTAGCAAGTATGTTTTAAAGATTTCTAGTTTTATGAACAAGCTAAGTAAGCTTGAGTTTTATGAATGAAAAGATAAGTGGCATGTTCAAATGTTTTCATGTGATCTTACGAGATATTGAGCAGAGGCTATATAGTGCCGTGTGCACACAGTCTTATTCTCATTGTCGACGTTGAGTGTACTCGTGTGACAACAACTACTGTCGTGAGTGCTTTGGCGGGCCCCACTACGACAAAGACGATGGGAGTCTTTGGCGGGCCCCACTACATCGTAGAATAAACGTTGGTGTCTTTGGCGTGCCTATACAACGTAGATGGTGACATATTTTAAAAAGAGTTTATATCATTTACATGCCTTACAAGATTTTAACGGTGTCTTCTTTGGTTTTCATGAAAAGCTATAATGATTACACGATTACTTTTAACGCTTGATTACGGATGCATATGCTCATAGATGGCGAGTGATATGATTTACGAGTTAATAGCTTTCTTTTAAACTCAAGTCACTCACCGAGCTTCATAGCTCATTCTTTCGATGTTTTCCCGCTTTTGGTGAGATCGAGTTCGGGGGCTCGATAACTTGCTATAGTCTGTTGGAAGCTTCTCATGTTTAATATGTTGTACGCGTGGTTGGTGTGGTTTAGCAAGTCCATATGTTTGTAAATTATTTTAAGAGAACTATGTAGTTATAGTCGTATGTGCTTTAGAGATTGTGGTTGCTTAATTAGTGGTTTGGTTTGTTTGTGGTTACGATGTTCTTGCTCATCTCGGTTTCCAAGAGAGACTTAAGAAGAGTTTCTCCTCATGTACGTCTTATAGATGTCCAGTTTCATTGAGTTAAGTTTAAGTGTTCCATATGCGAAACATAGTTTGTTTTCGAGTAAAGTAGTGTCGTGAGGTATTGTTAAGAGGTAACAATGTCTGTTGGCTTCATGCCGCCTCTCCGGGCTAAGTTAGCAAGTGGTTCGGGAGGGGGTGTGACAACTTGGTATCGAGCGATTAGTTCCATGGGAATGAGACAGAGCAAGTTAGCTCTAGAAGAAACCGAAAAGTAAATAGCAAGTTATTGAGTTAGTTCGATAGAACCTAGTAGAGCATGGTCCAAGTAAGGACAAGAGTAAGTCCAGTCGGGACTAGAATGTGAACACAAGTCTAGAATTGTGCATTTGAGTTGAGTACTCATTACATGTCTAGTATGTTAATATGTTATAGAAGTCATGCCACCACGCATACTGGCATTTGATGCGAGCAAGATCGGGGCGGGGCGCGAGATCCTACCCAAGATCAATCCCGGTGGAGATCTAGTGCCCCGAGAGTTCGGATGGGGGCGAGTTAAGCGACATGCTAATTCCTCACAGGAGAAGTCGGTAAGCCATAGGGAGCAGGGGCTAAGTAATCCGGATAAGACATATAGAATAGATCACCTAAAAGAATTAGGAGCCACAGTGTTTGAGGTTCCAAAGATCCATTGAAGTGAGGTTTGGCTAAATAAGCTTGATAAATGTTTTGATGTTATGAGTTGCTCTCGAGGAGCGAAATGTTAAGTTGGCCACATTCTTGCTACTAAAGAGCGGCGTAAGGATGATGGAGATCGATGTTAGCTTGATTGTAGTGATGCACGTACTTCACACTAGCAAACTTTTAGAAGTATATTTGAAAATAAATATTACCTTAGCACGCACTGAGAGAGCAAGGAGGGATGAATTTTTAGAACTAAAACAAGAGACACTTCCAATTGTGGTGAGTATGATGAGAGAAGATATACCGAGTTGTCGCGGTATGTTGATGTGATTGTGGCATCTAAGAGCGGCAGTGTCGGCAATTGAAAAGAGGGTTACGACACGAGATACGTACCCCGTTACATCCATTGCTAAGTGGGTGACTTCTCTCACCAAAGTAAAGACGCTCTACGTGTTGAAGCGAGTTTAGCAGAGGAGAAGTCGATGAGTGAAGCCTAGTTGTGAAGGCTTCGACAACAAGCGATTTCAAGGTCGTGGAGCGGCGAGGTTCACACTTGGAGTAAATGTTTCAAGTCAATATGACTTTAAGGAGCAAGCTAGTAGCCAAGTAGCCGAGCATCGAGGCGGATGATTGTGGGTAGTGCCTATCGAGGCGAGTTAAAAAGAACCTAATTAGTTTGTTTGATTAGCAGCAAGACTGCAAAGAGGGCAAGAGTCTATTGCCAGTATGGCAAGGAAAACTCCATGTATGATCTGTTGCAAGAATCATCAAGGTCATTGTCTTGTGAGTGTTGGTACATGCTACCAAGATCTTGACAACAAGGACATGTCAAGAGGATTGTCCACACTATGGGCAAGCGCCTGAGAGAGACTAGGGAGTTGAGTCCCGCACAGTGAGAGCAAACGGCCAGAGAGTTTCGATGGCTGCAAGAGAGGCACCAGTGGTGTTAGACTAAAGAGAGTTGTAGGGAGGCCTAGGCAACACGGAAAGGTCTAGGTTATGACTCAGCAAGAAGCTGAGGATGCACCAGATATGATTATTGGCACAATTACTATTTGAAATGTACTTGCACCGTTTTTAATAGAACAAGGTGCTACACATTTCTTTGCTTTAGTATGTTCTTGACTAAGTTGAATGGAAAGCTAGAACCTTTATGTAAAAGGTTAGTTATATACACTCTAGTTGGTGATGTGTTACTAGTCAATTCAGTGATGCAGAATTGTGAGGTCTTAGTAGAAGGTCTCAATATGTTAGTGGATCTTCTTCCACTAGACTTGCAGGTGTGAGATGCAATCTTAAAGATGGATTTCCTATTTACTCATTATGCTTCCAGAGATTGCCATATAAAGGAAGTTGTTTTCAAGAAACCAGGATTAGCTGAAGTGGTTTTATGGGATGAAAGAAAGACTATCCCTACGAGTTTGTTTTCAGCATTCAAAGCTCAGAAGTTATTAAGTAAAGGTTGCATAACGTTTCTTGCACATGTAGTTGAGGTGCAGGAAGAAAAGCTAAAACAGGAAAATGTTCTTGTTGTGAATGAATTTTCTTGTTGTTTATCTAGCAGATCTATCAGGATTGCCACACGATAGGAAGTTGAGTTCACCATTGAACTGCTACAGAATAACACCTATTATAAGCGCAGTATTGAATGGCTCCAAGTGAGCTCGAGAGAAATTGAAGATGCGATTACAAGAACTAGTTGATAAGGGATACATAAGACCTAGTGTATCGCCTTGGGGAGCTCCAGTGTTATTTGTAAAGAAGAAAGATGGTACCCTTAGATTATGCATTGATTACAGACAGTTAAACAAAGTCACGATACGTAACAAGTATCCTCTACCCCGTATAGATGACTTGTTTGACCAATTACGAGGAGCATCAGTGTTTTCTAAGATTGATTTGAGATCAGGATATCATCAGTTAAAGGTCAGAGAATCAGACATTCCTAAGACATTATTCATAATGAGGTACGAGCATTATAAGTGTTTAGTAATGCCATTCGGTTTAACAATGCACTAACAGTTTTTATGGACCCCATGGACAGGTTTTCCACCAGTATTTGGATCAGTTTATAATAGTATTTATTGATGATATACTAATTTACTCAGTTGACAGGAAAGCCTACGAGGAACACATGAGTATTATTCTGCAAACACTACGAGATAAACAGTTGTACGCTAAATTCACCAAATGTGAGTTTTGGTTGAACCAGGTAATGTTTTTGGGGCATGTTACCTCAGCAAATGGTGTTAGTGTGGATCCAAATAAAGTTAAAATTGTAGTCAACTGGGAGAGACCAGTTAGTATGACAGAGGTACGTAGTTTCCTAGGCTTGGCGGGATATCTGCAGATGATTTGTTGAGAACTTCTCACGATTAGTATTACCCTTACCAGATTATAACAAGAAAGAATGCTAAGTTTGAATGGTCGATAAGTGTGAACAAAGTTTTCAAGAGTGAAAAAGAGATTAGTTACAACACTTATTCGACACTTCTGTAACGGGAAAAGAGTATGTAATTTCTTGTGATGCTTGAGGCAAGGTTTGGGTTGTGTGCTCATGCAAGAGGGTAAAGTAATAGCTTATGCATCAAGGCAATTGAAAAAGCACGAATGTAATTACCCTACCCATGATTTTGAGTTAGCGAGAATTGTTTTATGCTAATCAAGATCCGGAGACATTACTTGTTTGGTGAAAGGTGTCACATTTACACAGCATCATAAGGGTCTCAAATATATCTTTGATCGAGAGGAAGATGAATATGAGACAACGAAGATGGTTAGAATTGATTAAAGATTGTGATTGTACCATATAATACCATCTTGGTAAGGTGATTGTGGTAGTGATGCATTGAGCGGTGAAGTCAAGACTTCCTAGGGATGCCTTGTGTGGTATTCGAGCAACATTTTTTTAAGTACTCTAAGGGATTCTAAGGCGGTTGTAATCGCAGAGAATTGAGAGGGTCTTTTAGTTTAATTTCGAGATCGTGCCTTCACTCATAATAGAGATTGTGAGAAGACAATCGAGAGAATAGTAACTTGCAAAAGATGTTTAGAAAGTCCAAATAGGGCCAAGAAGCAAAATTTAAAATGAGATCGATTTGAGCCATAGAGAAACAAGGAAGACTATGCGTTAAGTGTTAGTGAGCTTAAGAATGCTATTCTAGAAGAAGCTCACAGTTCATTTACGCTATGCATCCGGAAGCACCAAGATGTGTAAAACCTTGAATGAGACTTATTGGTGACACGGGATGAAGCGGGAGATAGTTGATTATGTGATAGATGTTTAATCATCGACCAAGTTAAACCGATTAGACGAAGCAAAAAGGACTCCTTAACCCATTGCTAGTGTCGGAATGGAAATGAGAGCGTATTACTATGGTTTTTCTTTTAGATTACCACGTACTTCAAATGGACATGATGGTACTTGGGTAATGGTGGATAGACTCACTAAGACAACACGGTTTGTACCGACATCTGACGATGTCTCACGCTTAATCAGCTAGCTAAGCTATGCGTCGACAGAATTGTGAGACAATACGGAGTGCCTGTGTCCATAGTTTCAGATAGGAATCCGAGATTTACTTCTAAGTTTTGGCCTAGTTTAAAGAAGGCTATGGGGACAAAGCCGAGTTTTAGTACAAATACTCCATTCTCGAGACAGATGGTCGATCGAGAGGACCATCCGGACCCTAAAAGACATGTTGAAAGCATGTGTCCTTCAAGTTAAGGGAGTTGGGATACACACCTATCGCTTATGGAATTTGCTTACAATAACAGCTACCAGTCGAATATTGGCATGGCACCATTTGAGGCTCTGGATAAAAGACCGTGTAGAACGCTAGTATATTGAAATGAACTAGAAGAGCGGAAGCTAATCGGTCCCGAGTTGGTGCAAGTTATGACAAACAATACTAAGGTAATCGAGAGAATCAAAGGTAGCACAAGACCGTCGGAAGAGTTATGCAAATAAGCGACGAAAGGACTTGGAATTCCAGATCGGAGATCAAGTTTTCTTGAAGTTATCTCCATGGAGAAGTGTCCTTCGTTTTGATAAGAAAGGTAAACTAAGCCCTAGATATATTGGTCCTTATCAAGTAACTGGACAAGTTGGGCCAGCAGCCTACAGACTAGAATTGCCGCCAGAGAACTATCTTGAGTACATAATGTTTTTCATGTGTTCATGTTGAGAAAGTATATTCCAGATCGACACATGTGCTACAAGCACAACCCGTTGAGCTGAAAAAGACATGAGTTACGCAGAGGATGCAGTTCAAATCCTCGACAGAAAAGAACAAGTTTTAAGAAACAAGACGATCCCACTCGTGAAGGTTCGTTGGAGACATCACGGAGTGGAGGAGGCAACCTGAGAGTTAGAAGACTAAATGAGGAGGAAGTATCCGATGATTTTCACCTAAAGACTACTAAATTTCGAGGACGAAATTTCTTAAGGGGAGGTAAGTTGTAAACCCGAGATCTTTCTTTGGAACCTCCTTATTATCAAACAACAAAAGAAAGGAAGAAATGAATGCTTAAAACTTGGTTTTCCTTGTTTTAAAAAGGAAAGAAATGAAGTGAAAGGCAAAAGGAAAACAAGGAAGGAAAGTTTAAACCATTTTGGTTTGGATTGCTTTTAAGACAAAAGAAGAAAAGGAAATGAAACAATGTTTAATATACTAAGTTTGTTATGTTTAGAAAAGAAAAGGAAAGAAAAGGAAAGAAAAGAAAAGAAAGGAAAAGAAAAGAAAAGGAAAAAGAAAGAAAAACAAAGAAAGGATGGTGGATGGTGGGACCCCACCTAAGTTCTTCTTAAAAACAAAGTTTCTATCGATCTTCTTCTTCATTTTATCAAATGAAAGGTAAGGGTTTCGTGGGAGAAGCTTTAAGGAAGAGGAAGAAGGTTGTTTTGGTGCTGGAATTACGAAGAGAGGAGGTGAACTCAAAGTTTGATTATTTAGCGAAGAAGGTGAGCAACTCCAATCCTATTCGGTTTTCTGTTCATCTCGAGCTCCACAGGAAGAGGTAAGATTTGCAATTTTGTTTCATGAAAGTTAATTATATTGGAACAACATTCGTGAAGGATGCTCGAGCAAATTCGGATCTTAAGCTACTGATTTGTGAAGAGGAAGACAGAACACAGAATTTACTGTCAAATCCGAGAAGTCTCTGATGTTTCGGTTGTACTGACCTGTAGAATTGGAATCAGAAGCTCTATTAGGTATGGTTGGAAAGCTTATTGAATTTCCTACAACTTTTATGAATAAATCGTGAATAGAAAATGACTGGAAAATGTTGTAAATAGCAGGTCAAGTTTCGGGTTGCAGCAGAAAATCGAATCTGGAATAGCAGAAGTTGGTTCCTGGGAAAGAAGACTTCGAGGTATTTCTGAACTAATCTATTGGGAATCTCATTTTCATGTCTTCATAAGAGTTTTAGAGGGTTCAAAAAGGAAGAGTTTGGTATAAAGTACATTATTTTTGGATAAGTAATGAAGAAGTTATGAGTATCTGCATACAGGGCATAAAATCTGTTAAATGCTGGAATTTTTGAAAGTGTGTTTTCTTGTAAGTTTAAGGTTAAAAAGCATGAGCTCGAGGTTCTAATGGTTGAATTTGGTTTGTTTGACAGGCCAAGAGCAAATAAGTCGAGTGTACGGGTCAAGACTCTAGTTCTAACACTGTGAGTGACAAAACGAACTTCGAAAATGAGCTATATGCTTGAAAAATGCTTTAAGAAATGCAAGTTTTGCTAGAATGAATTGTTTCAAAGCTTTGTGTTTTATTTTTGAACACTTGTTAATGAGCATTCATGTTTTCCTAGAAATGTTTAAAGTGTTCATGATGAGCCTAAAAGTCTTTATGAAATTTATACATGAGCATATGTCTAATGATTGCCAAAACTTATGGAGATGTTATGATTTCAAGCAAGCATGTACTAGCAAGTATGTTTTAAAGATTTCTAGTTTTATGAACAAGCTAAGTAAGCTTGAGTTTTATGAATGAAAAGATAAGTGGCATGTTCAAATGTTTTCATGTGATCTTCGAGATATTGAGCCCGAGGCTATATAGTACAGTGTGCACACAGGTCTTATTCTATTGTCGACGTTGAGTGTACTCAGTGACAACAGCCACTGCCGTGAGTGAGTCTTTGGGCGGGCCCCACTACGACAAAGATGATGGGAGTGCTGGGCGGGCCCCACTACATCGTAGAATAAACGTTGGTGTACTGGGCGTGCCCTACACAACGTAGATGGTGACATATTTTAAAAAGAGTTTATATCATTTACATGCCTTACAAGATTTTAACGATTGTCTTCTTTGGTTTTCATGAAAAGCTATAATGATTACACGATTACTTTTAACGCTTGATTACGGATGCATATGCTCATAGATGGCGGTGATATGATTTACGAGTTAATAGCTTTCTTTTAAACTCAAGTCACTCACCGAGCTTCATAGCTCATTCTTTCGATTTTTTCCGCTTTTGTGAGATCGAGCTCCCGGGGCCTGATAACTTGCTATAGTCTGCTGGAAGCTTCTCATGTTTAATATGTTGTACGTGGTTGGTGTGGTTTAGCAAGTCCATATGTTTGTAAATTATTTTAAGAGAACTATGTAGTTATAGTCGTATGTGCTTTAGAGATTGTGGTTGCTTAATTAGTGGTTTGGTTTGTTTGTGGTTCTGATGTTCTTGCTCATCTTAGTTTCCAAGAGAGACTTAAGAAGAGTTTCTCCTCATGTACGTCTTATAGATGTCCAGTTTCCGCTGAGTTAAGTTTAAGTGTTCCATATGCGAACATAGTTTGTAGTAGAACTTATGTGCAGTAGAACTTATGTTATAAATTTATTTTGAATATGATTCACATTAAATTAAATTGGTTTAATTAATTTAATTTGATTAATTGATTTAAATTGATTAAATAAATACTAAATAAAAAAGGGAAACATGTTGATGACACGTTCTCCAACACTTCCCCATTCCTCCCCCTATCGATAGTTACACAGGGGACAGAGATAATTGGTGAAAAGATCCATCAATTGATGAATTGAGTGATAAAGTCTATGGAAAAACTCTTTATCTCTCAATCTCTCATAAGAGAATTTTTCCTTTATCCAATTGTTGGAAGTCTCCCACCAGACAGATCTAAGGACTTAGAGACGTGAGAGGTGCTCTCTGTTGGTGGTGTCCTCTCACTGAGAAGAGGAGAAAGTTGTTGTCTGTTACTGGGTTGTAGAATTCACTAGAAAAGGAAGCAAGGAGTTGTTGAATTGAAAAAACAAAGGTAATTTTGAATTCCCTTTTAGTTTAGAAACCTCTACAACATGTCTAATTTGTTCAATTCATGCCTATTAAGCTTATCTTTGTTTTTTTACCAATGTACTGATTTTTGAAGTAAACTAAAATAAAACAAGCAATTATGATCTAATTCACGTTTCTGCTGCTCAAGGGAATTCAGATTCCTTCACTTTGTATACGAGCAATGCTTGTTTATGTTTTGGTTGAAACAAAATTACATTGGTTGGTGCGAAATTTGCATATTGGTTTGTTGTTAAACTTTTTAGGAGTTTTTGGCCTTAGTTTACTTATTGATTTGATCAATTAATGTAAGGGGCCCTGTGGTTTTGGGCAATTATTCTGCAAATCGAGTCTATAATTTAGTTTGTGAGTCGTTCGTGACAATTTCAGAGCATTTCAGATGAGTTTTGGTGCCAATTAACTGTTGAATGTTGTTGTTTTTCGAGAAGAACAGAGGCTCCCAGATGCCATAGCGTTGCAATCCCATTAGTGGTGTTGCAATGTCGTGGTTCTTATCGATAATGAATCCAAACGGTTTTGGCATTGCAATGTCGCTGGGATGTTGGACACGAGCGCGAGGGGTCACGACGTTGCAATGTTGTCCTCAACATTGCAATATCGTGCCATTGGCATATGCAATGTGGTCTCGGTTCAATGATTGTTCGGACGGTTCGATTCGAGTTGTTCGACTCTGGTTCAAGGTGTTTTGGACCAGTTTAGATATAAAATTATTGTAATTTTATATCTTTTGCACAGGAGGCGCCAAAAATTCTGATTTAATGGCTACTTATTCTTTATGAATGTCATTTAGATGTGTTCCCACCATAGGATAAGCATGTTCATGCATTTTATTTATATAAGTGTTATATGAGCATGATGAAAATGCATGAATTTTTTATGAGTAATTTATTATAAGTGTTTTAATTTAATTATATGAAATGAAAATAGTTGAATGACATTTTTTTCCAATTTTATTGTGATTGTTAGAAATACACCATAGTTCCATGTCATAGGTTAATTATTAAAATTTATAAAAGTTATAAATTGGTTTTAGAAACATAGGAACTTTGGTAGGATGGAATTAATTTTAAAATGTTTAAAAATTAATTAGATCTAAGTTTAATTTCTAATAGGATTAGAAATTAGTCTACATATATTTTAAATAATTTAAAGTATAGTAGGACTAAATAAGACTTTGGTTATAAGGAACTCTACTAGTGATGTTCTATCTAAGGTTGGGGGTACTTAAGCTGACGTTTAACAGAATACCTCCTACTTGGGAACTGATCCAAAATTTGAGTTGAATTAACCATAGTCTTATTAGCATGCAATATATCTAAGTAATTAAAATGTTAATTCACCTAGACATAAGCTAAAAGATTCAGTTATAAGAGTTATAATAAGCATGGACTTAGATAGATTTCTTTAGCCAGAATCTAACTTAGTTAAACATAAACCCTAACTTTTAGGAACTATAGTGGGAGAAAATGAGATGATCGCATTGAGTTTACTCTCATGCCCTCAAGAGTTCACCGTGAGTTCCATGCTCGGCCTCATGGCGTCAATAGGGAATCCCCCTACGGATGGTGTTTGCATGGTTCTATACCAAGGTGGATGAGAGAAGTCTCCATACTAAATGAGAGCAGGGCGCGTGCCAATGTATCTCACGTCTCCTCCATTAGGTCGCACCATGAGATTTCTATAGTCCGCTTGCTAGGTTGCCCTGGAGCAAACAAACCCTAATGATGGTCTGACTATAGGGAACGAAACACCGCGAACTCCAAAAATGGAAAGAGTCTCCTAGGTAATTTTCCAACAATTGTTTTTTTTTAATAGTATCATATTGGCTCGGACCTATTGGATCTGAAAATGCTAGGGTCACATTTACGGGATAAGTTAAGCTAGTTAATGAGTCATTGACCAAATAAACGGTAGCTAAAATCATTGGGACATGAGATGTTCTGGTAGTGATGATTTACTGAGATAGTCTCAATTAGGGGAGGAGTGACTGACCACCTGACGGTGACTTTTACCCTAAACCCTTGAAGTATCGTTGCAAATTTAAAAGGTTTAAGTTTAAACACTAAGGTTCTTAATAATTTTGCTAAATTAGATTGGTTTTAATAATGGGTTAAAAGGTGTAACTAATTAGAACTATTTTTCCAATTTCAGCATGTCATCCTCAATCATAACCTTATTAAAAAGTGAACGATTTGCTGGGTTTAATGTCCTAAAACTCGTGGTTTTGTAAACTGAATGTATTATTCTATTTTGCAATAAAGTTGTTATTGATATTTATTTAGTAAAAGTGTTATTGAATGTTGTGTATTGTGTAACCTTAATCCAATAAAGAACCCTTGGCTATGGGATGAATACTTGAACTTTATGTGTGACATAAAAGTGGATCAAGTTCAAGTTATAGCCAGAACAGTCTATAGTATAAGGATAAGGTAATAAGGATAGGGTTGGGTACCTTATCCTCGGGACACTATGGACGCGGTCCACTTTGTAGAGTACAAACGATGTGATCCTAAATTGTTCATGTGGAGACATGTGAGTGGGGGCGTCCTATGCAATGAGTTTGCATAAGATTGGACCGCAAAATAGTCACTTAGACTTTATAACTCCGTTTACTGTCTTAACTGACTATATTCATACGATGACCTAGGTAACTCGATTTTAATCCTGAGCGTTCTATGGACCCCTGTTTATTCGGATTATCCTTAGATTTGCATGGGTGAGAGTGGCTTGAGACTGCCGACTCAATAAGCCTCCCATTTCAGGGATAAAACCGGATAGATAGCTGGGAACATAGTTCTACAAGATGGAATTCATTCCTACCCGCTTTAGGGATTAGTAGAGAAGTTGTTCCCTTAAGTACTGACTCCGGGTCTTGAACAATGGGCCCACCCCTCTCATTGGCCTGAGAGGGATTCGGTTTGCTGGTTGGACCATGAACCAATTGTTCATTAGAGGATTAGTGGGACTTAATGAACAAGAGATAATTACAGGGGTAAAACGGTAATTTTGACCCAGCTGTAATTACGAACGACCTGTGAAGGATCGACTTACTAATCATGGTTATATCGAGTGGACAGAAATATATCTACAGTGAGGAGAATGCAACCACTAGGCTTTAGTGGAGTGTCCCGGTGGTTAACGAATGTTGATTAGCTAGGCTAAAGAGTTTGGCCGGTTAATCTCGTATCGTTGGAGCTCATGATCTGTAGGTCCATTAGGTCCTCCTTACTAGCTCGGACTTAGCCTTATAACATTTTGAGAGAAAAGAATTTGAATTGTTCAAATTCGAGTTTGGAAGAAAGCGTTAATTATATGTGATATTTTTAACGAATCATAGCCTAATTATGAATTAAACTATGATTAATAAGAGGTGGATATATTTAAATATGATTTAAATATCGAATCAATTTATAGCATGAATAAGGATTCATGTTCGAAAAATCGATCGGGATCGAGAAATTTATTTAATTTAATATTTAATTTAATTAAATTAAAATTAATTTAATTAATTTTGAATTAATTAAATGAAAAATAAATAGATTTTCATGAAAATCAACTTGACAAGTTCCCTAATCCTCATCATTTTCAAAACTGTACAAAATTGGCCACCTCCACCTCAAAGCATCCTCATCACCCTTGAGTTGTCACTCCATTGAAGCTTATTGAAGCTTTATATAATGGTGATTTGAGGGATGTTGTGAGAATTTTACAAAAAAATCAATATTCCCGAATTAGTGACCTTTGAGGTCTTTTCTTCCAAATTCTTTCAACCTAGGATCCCACAATCCGTTCTAAGGCCTGAGGGTAGTAGGGAAGACTCTAACGATTGTCCACGAAGTGTTCGTGTTGAAAACCATCCACCGGGTGAAGAGAATTTGATCTTCAAAGTTGAGTTTTCTATCCCTCTGTTTTTCCAACTTTGAGCATGTTTTTTATTTTACAAAATTGATCAACTTAGAGTGTTCAAGATCCAAAATTGCTTCCGCTTTCCTAATCTAGACTCTTTCAATTGGTATCGGAGCAATTTTGAGCACTCAATTTGATCTATTTTGTTTTGTGGTGGGTGTTTTTTGAAATACAATTTTTCTGGGCATCTAATGTGTTCTTCTGGTTTTGGCAATTAAATTGAGCATCAATTTGTGCTTTATTTTCAAATTGCTCAAGTGTGTTTGAGCATTCATGTGTGTAGAATAAGCTGTAAAAATTTCAAGTCGATTGGAGTTCGGGAAGGCTTTCAATTTGATGAAAGAAGCCACGGAGGTCCGTAAAATAAAAAAATAGAGTCACTGGAAAATTTTATTTTCTCACTCTGATGATATTCTTGCTTTAGCCCGTGTTCTCAAAAGAATGAAGAAGAAGTTGACTTTGACCGGTCCAGTTGACCATTGACCGGTTCAGTTGACTTTGATCGGTTCAATGGTTTTTGGACCGGTTCGGCTCGATTTTGGTCCGGTTTGGGTGGTTTTAGACCGGTTCTGACTATTTTGAGGCCGGTTTTCCATTTCGGAGGTTTGTTTCACATATTGGAGGCCCGGTTCAGCCTTTTACAACCCGGTTTAACCTTTTGAAGGTCTGGTTCCCACATTTGCAAGCCGGTTCGACCAAAATTTGAAGTGTTCGAAGTGGTTCGATATTATTTCTAGATTATTATTGTAATAATTTAGTAGTTTGCTTGCATTAAATGCTAAAACCAGTCCACTTTAGTGTGTTTAATTAATTATGCATTGTGAATGTATGTTTTAATTAAAATCCCTGATTGTATGTGCATAAAGTATGTTATAAGTGTTATAATATATTTTATGCATGTTTATTAGGTTTCATAAGAATTAATATAAGTGTTATATTAATTTATGAAACAAATATTATATGGTTTAATTATAATTAATATAAGGGTTATATTAATTAAAAATTAAACATATAATTGCTATGCATTTATTCATGTGATGAATTTGTTATAAATGTATGTTTATTCATGTGATGAATGATGGAACAATTTATAACATATAAATGCATGTAACCTAAGGTTAATTAAGTAGTTTTAAAATGGTTTTAGAACTGGAATTAATTAGACCTTAGGTTATCTAGTTCTAATAAGATTAGAATTAGGAAACCAGTAATTTATAAACTTTGATTAAAGAGGGACTCTGACTAAGGAAGGTTCTAGCTAGGTTGGGGTACTTAAGCTGACGGAAACGGAACACCCCTACCTGGGAACTGACCTGAGAGTGAATTTAATCCAAAGGTTTTATAAATTATCTTTCGTGAGTGACGTTTATTAAAAGTTAATAAATTAAACTCATAGACCTAGGTTTATTAAAAGGTTAATAGACTTAGGTAATTCCAGTATAATTGTTATATTGGTAGACTTAGGTCATATTTTTTTAGCCGAAGTATGGCAAAGTAAAAGTATACCCAAATAGTTTAAAATACTTAGTGGGAGTGAAAAGGTATATATGATATATCAATTTTCTCTTACGCTCTCCACGAAGTTCACACCGTGAGATTTATGCTCGGCCTCGTGATGTTAATAGGGCATCCCCATTCGGATGGTGTTTGCATAAATCAAGAGCAAGGTGAATGGAGAAAGTATTTATAGTAAGTGAGAGAAGGAAGTGTGTCAACACGTCCTACGGTCTCCTCCATTAGGTTGGACCGTTAGATTCCCATGTTGCGCCTGCAGGTTGCCCGAAGTAGCACCATCCATTCGGAGGGATGTAATATTGGATTCGGAACAACTCAAAATCCAAAAATTGATAGGGTCTCTTAGGTTCATTCCCAGCTTTATCTCTCCAGTTCGGTAGCATTGTTGGGGCCGACCTCTGAGGTCTGAAAATGGCGGGTCACACTTACAAGAATTGCTAAGTGTTAGTAAGTTCTTGACCAAAGTAGCGATAACTAGAATGTTATAGGAATAAGAGTTATTCCGGTATAAGCATTTAGTCAAGAATGTCTTGGTTCAGTGAAGGAGTGATTGGTCGCCTCGGTAGTGGCGCTGCTCGACTCATTGAAATATCGTTGCAAAAACAATAATGAGTTTATGGGTACATTATTACTTTTGCTAAATTCTTAAATTGGATAGGTTACAAACAATTCACTAATAGAATTCATTCTTTTTGAAGATGTCGAACTTTTTTATCCAGCTACTCTCGCCTTCAATAAACTTAGCGGCGATAATTATGGAACCTGGAAATCAAACTTGAATACGATTCTTGTTCTTGATGATCTGAGGTTCGTCTTAACGGAGGAATGTCCTCCCCCTCCCAGCTCGACTGCAAACCGAATTGTTCGGGATGCTTATGACAGATCGATTAGGGTTAATGAGAAGGTCCGAGTCTATATCTTAGCCAGCATATCTGATGTGTTGTCTAAGAAACATGAGACCATGGTCACCGCAAAGGAGATCATGGGATCATTACAGGCGATGTTTGGACAACCGTCCTCATCGGTCCATTATGATGTTGTCAAATACGTTTACAACTTCCGTATGAAAGAGGGAGCCTCTGTTAGGGAACATGTCCTTGACATGATGACCCACTTCAACGTGGCTGAAGTAAATGAGGCAGCCATAGATGAGAGAAGTAAGGTAACCTTTGTTATGGAATCTCTTTCGAAGAGTTTCCTGCCATTCCGCACAAATGCGGTGATGAATAAAATAGAGTATAAGCTGACTACTCTTCTCAACGAGCTATAGACTTTTGAGTCCCTCATGAAATCAAAAGGAAAAGAGAAGGAGGCAAATGTTGTCACTTCGAAGAAGTTCCTAAGAGGATCGTCCTCTGGGACCAACCGTGGTCCTTTTTTTCTAAGAATAAGGGTATTCAAAAGAAGAAGAAGAAGGAAAAAGGGAAGGGACAGGCTCCCACACGCAAGGCCAAAGCCACAGAAAAATGTTTTCACTGTGGAGTAGACGGGCACTGGAAGAGGAACTGCCCGAAATACCTTGCAGAAAAGAATGCTGAGAAAGAAAAACAAGGTAAATATGATTTACTCGTTATTGGAACATGTTTAGTGGAACATGATGATTCCGCCTGGATATTAGATTCAGGAGTCACTAACCATGTTTGTTCTTCTTTTCCGAAACTAGTTCTGGCGGCAATACTTTGATGGGGAGATATCTCTCGGGGTTGGAACGGAGAGGTTGTCTCTCACCAAAGCGATTGGAGTGTGCGATTGTTGTTTAGAGATAGATTTATTTTATTAGAAAATGTACTTTTGGTTCCTGGAATCAAAAGAAATCTTGTATCAATCTCTTGTTTGCTTGAACATATGTATAAAGTATCTTTTGATCATAATAAAGCGTTCATTTGCAAAAGAGGTGTACGAATATGTTATGCTAAACTTGAAAACAACTTATACGTGTTAAGACCAACTGAAGTAAAAGCTATTTTGAACACCGAGATGTTTAAAACAGCTGATACTCAAAATAAAAGGCAGAAACTTTCTCCTAGTACCTATCTTTGGCACTTAAGACTAGGCCACATTAATCTAAATAGGATTGAGATATTGGTCAAGATTGGTCTCCTAAGTCAGTTAGAGGACAACTCTTTACCACCATGTGAGTCTTGTCTCGAAGGAAAAATGACTAAAAGACCTTTTTCTGAAAAAGGTTATAGAGCCAAAGAACCCTTGGAACTCGTGCATTCGGATCTTTGTGGTCCTATGACTGTCAAGGCACGAGGAGGGTATGAATATTTCATCAGTATCATTGATGATTATTCTAGGTATGACTATCTTTACCTAATGCATCATAAGTCTGAAACTCCTGAAAAGTTCAAGGAATATAAGGCAGAAGTTGAGAACACATTAGGTAAAACAATTAAAACACTTCGATCAAATCGAGGTGGAGAGTATATGGATTTGAGATTCCAAGACTATATGATAGAACATGGAATCGCATCCCAACTCTCAGCACCTGGTACACCTCAGCAGAATGGTAAATCTGAGAGGAGAAATAAAACCCTGTTAGACATGGTTCGATCAATGATGAGCTATGCTCAGCTGCCTAATTCGTTTTGGGGTTATGCAGTAGAAGCTGCTGTATATATTTTGAACATGGTTCCCTCAAAGAGTGTTTCAGAAACACCTTATGAGTTATGAAAAGGGCGTAAAGGTAGTTTACGTCACTTTAGGATTTGGGGATGTCCAGCACATGTGTTGGTGTCCAATCCAAAGAAATTGGAACATCGTTCAAAATTATGCCTATTTGTAGGATACTCCAAAGAAACGAAAGGTGGTCTATTTTATGATCCTCAAGAGGACAAGGTGCTTGTGTCGACAAATGTCACATTCTTAGAGGAAGACCACATGAGCGATCATCAGCCTCGAACCAAGATTGTCTTAAGTGAAATTTCCAGGGAAGCTACAGATAAATCAACAAAAGTTGTTGATCAAGCTGGTCCTTCTCAAGTGTTGAGAATGCCTCGACGTAGTGGGAGGGATGTTAGACAACCTGATTGTTACATGGGTTTGACTGAAACCCAAGTCGTCATACTTGATGATGGCGTTGAGGATCCATTGACCTATAAACAGGCAATGAATGATATAGATAGGAACCAGTGGATTCAAGCCATGGACCTTGAAATGGAGTCAATGTACTTCAATTCAGTTTGGAAACTTGTAGATCAATCAGATGGTGAAAGACCTATCGGTTGCAAGTGGATCTACAAGAGAAAATGAGATCAAGCCGGTAAGGTGCAAACCTTTAAGGCTCGACTTGTGGCAAAGGGTTATACCCAAAGGGAAGGGGTGGACTATGAAGAAACCTTCTCCCCTGTTGCCATGCTTAAGTCCATTAGAATACTCTTGTCCATTGCCACGTGTTATGACTATGAAATTTGGTAAATGGATGTCAAGACAGCCTTTCTAAATGGCAATCTTGAGGAGAGTATCTATATGGATCAACTAGAGGGGTTCATAGTTCAGGGTCAAGAGCAAAAAGTTTGCAAGCTTAAACGATCCATCTATGGATTGAAACAAGCTTCTAGATCTCGGAATATAAGATTTGATCTCGCGATCAAATCTTATGGCTTTGAAACGAGAATATTGACGAGCCTTGTGTTTACAAGAAGATAGTCAATACCACTGTAGCTTTCTTAGTTCTATACGTAGACGATATCTTGGTCATTGGGAATGATGCAGGATTCCTGACTGGCGTTAAGCAATGGCTAGCGACCCAATTCCAAATGAAAGATTTGGGAGAGGCTCAGTTTGTTCTTGGAATCAAAATTGTTCTAATCGCAAGAACAAAACGCTAGCACTGTCTCAGGCATCTTATATTGACAAGATGTTGGTTAGATATAAGATCTTGGAATTCCAAGAAGGGTTCATTACCTTTCGTGTGGAATTCATTTGTCCAAGGAAACAGTGTCCTAAGACACATCAAGAAGCTGAGGATATGAGACGTATTCCCTATGCATCACCGCTTCATGAGTCCGTGTATGCCATGCTATGTACTAGACCCGACATATGCTATGCAAAGGGGAATTTTCAGCAGTATCGGTCTAATCCGGATATGATCACCGGTGCCGCTGTAAAAACATCCTCAAGTATGTTAGGAGAACGAGGGACTATATGCTTGTGTATGGTGCAAAGGATATGACCCTTGCAGGATACACTGACTCTGATTTTCAGACTGATATAGATTCGAGGAAATCCACATCAAGATCAGAGTTCACTCTTAACGGGGGAGCTATAGTATGGAGGATTATAAAGCAAGGTTGTATTGCTGACTCCACCATGGAGCCTGAGTACGTCGCAACTTGCGAAGCAGCAAAGGAGGTTGTATGGCTTAGGAAGTTCTTGACTGATTTGGAAGTTGTTCCAAGTATGAATTTGCCTATCACCCTTTATTGTGATAATAGTGGTGCAGTGACAAATTCTAAAGAACCTAGAACCCATAAGCGCGGAAAGCACATAGAGCGCAAATATCATCTCATCGGGGAGATTGTGCAACGAGGAGACGTGATCGTCACGCAGATCGCTTCGGAGCACAACATTGCTGATCCGTTTACAAAGCCCCTCACGGCTAAAGTGTTTGAAGGACACCTAGAAAGTCTAGGACTACGGGTTGTACAGTAGGGCAATTTTTCTTTGCTCAGCATGTTTTACCCCACAGACGTTTTAGTCCAAGTGGGAGATTGTTGGGTTTAATGTCCTAAAACTCGTAGTTTTGTAAACTGAATGTATATTCTATTTTGCAAGAAAGTTGTTATTGATCTTTATTCAGTAAAGGTGTTATTGAATATTGTGTATTATGTAACCATAATCCAATAAAGAACCCTTGGCTATGGGATGAATACTTGAACTTTATGTGTGACATAAAAGTGGATCAAGTTCAAGTTATAGCCAGAACAGTCTATAGTATAAGGATAGGGTTCGGTACCTTATCCTGGGGACACTATGGACGCGACCCACTCTGTAGAGTACAAACGATGTGATCCTAAATCGTTCATGTGGAGACATGTGAGTGGGGGCATCCTATGCAATGAGTTTGCATAAGACTGGACCGCAAAATAGTCACTTAGACTTTATAACTCCGTTTACTGTCTTAAATGACTATATTCATACGATGACCTAGGTAACTCGATCTTAATCCTGAGCGTTCTATGGACCCCTGTTTATTCAGATTATCCTTAGATTTGCATGGGTGAGAGTGGCTCGAGACTGCCGACTCAATAAGCCTCCCATTTCAGGGATAAAATCGGGTAGATAGCTGGGAACATAGTTCTGCAAGATGGAATTCATTCCTACCCAGTTTAGGGATTAGTAGAGAGGTTGTTCCCTTAAGTACTGACTCCGGGTCTTGAACAATGGGCCCACCCCTCTCATTGGCCCGAGAGGGATTCGGTTTGCTAGTTGGACTACAAACCAATTGTTCATTAGAGGATCAGTGGGACTTAAGGAACAAGAGGTAATTACAGGGGTAAAACGGTAATTTTGACCCAGCTGTAATTACGAATGACCTGTGAAGGATCGACTTACTAATCATGGTTATATCGAGTGGACGTAAAATATATCTACAAAGAGGAGAATGCAGCCACTAGGCTTTAGTGGAGTGTCCTTGGTTAACGAATGTTGATTAGCTAGGCTAAAGAGTTTGGCCTGCTTAATCTCGCATGCTGCTTAGAGCTCATGATCTGTAGGTCCATTAGGTTCTCCTTACTAGCTCGGACTTAGCCTTATAACATTTTGACAGAAAAGAATTTGAATTGTTCAAATTCGAGTTTGGAAGAAAGCGTTAATTATATGTGATATTTTTAACGAATCATAGCTTAATGATGAATTAAACTTTGATTAATAAGAGGTGGATATATTTAAATATGATTTAAATATCGGATCGATTTGTATCATGAATAAGGATTCATGTTCGGAAAATCGATCGGGATCGGGTAATTTATTTAAATTAATATTTAATTAAATTAAATTAATTTTGAATTATTTAATTAATTATATTAGTTTTAATTAAAAATTAATTTAATATTGATTTTTGAATTAAAATTAAATGAAAAATAAATAGATTTTCATGATTTTCATGAAAATCAACTTGACAAGTTGCCTAATCCTCATCATCTTCAAAATTGTATAAAATTAGCCACCTCCACCTCAAAGCATCCTCATCACCCTTGAGTTGTCACTCCATTGAAGCTTATTGAAGCTTTATATAATGGTGATTTGAGGGATGTTGTGAGAATTTTACAGAAAATTCAATATTCCCGAATTAGTGACCTTTGAGGTCTTTTCTTCCAAATTCTCTCAACCTAGGATCCCACAATCCGTTCTAAGGGCTGAGGATAGTAGGAAAGACTAACGGTTGTCCACGAAGTGTTCGTGTTGAAAACCATCCACCGGGTGAAGAGAATTTGATCTTCAAAGTTGAGTTTTCTATCCCTCTGTTTTTCCAGCTTTGAGCATGTTTTTATTTTACAAAATTGATCAACTTAGAGCGTTCAAGATCCAAAATTGCTTCCGCTTTCTTAATCTAGACTCTTTTAATTGATATCAGAGTAATTTTGAGCACTCAATTTGATCTATTTTGTTATGTGGTGAGTGTTTTTTGAAATACAATTTGATATATTTTGTTCTGTGATGTGTCAACTTAATCTAGAAAATGAATTTTTACTTCATGATACAAAATAAGATAACTCAAAACTAACTAAAAGTGTTGGATTGGAATAGGAATAGAAAATTTCAAAATAACCAAAGACAAAAGAAAACCTAAAAACTCCATGACAGTATGCTAATGTAATCGTAAGAATAAGAAAAAAAATAAAGTTGAACACTGAAGGAAAGAAACCCAAAAACTACAATGAACTCCTTCACCGAAATCGATCTCTTCGTTCAATACCACCTCTAACACTTATTATGATGGGATTAAAGAAGACAATCGAGATGAGAAGTAGAAGAACGACAATAGAAACTAAAAAGAAAAATTACAGAACTTGAAAAAAAACCCAAAACTGAAAAATGGCATTTTCCTCTGAAGACGAGCTCTCCTTTGACGACTTCCTCCTCCAAAACTGAAAAATCACAGTTGCACTTCTCAAAGGGTCTCAGCGCGACCGTGCGATACTTACTCTTTCTTGCGAGTAAGTCATCCAACTCAAATTCGGATTGCTGGTGGCGCATAGGGCCTATCTCACAACATCTACCCCCGTTCTCGAGAAAACAGTTTGAGAAAATGTAAAAATATTTTGGGAAATGTTTGGAAGCAATTTTAGAAAGTGAGTCATACAGTGATAAGCAAATAAATATAACCACGACTTAACTAGCATATAACTCTTGGTATGAAGAATTGACGAATAGTCGCATCCTCTTATAGTACATTCTAGGAAATTTGGCTATGACACCCTTGCAAGTCAATTTGGCGAGGATTCATACGCCTACAAAAAATACAAGGAAATAAAAGAACAAAGCTAAATGCAATACATAAGATGGAAACATGATAAAAAGAGATGGGAACGACCATGCGGCCACGAGGAACAAGCCTTGGACAAGCATGACTGTGACATTCTCCCTAACTTAAATGGTTGACATCCCCTTCAACCGATACTCTTCGAACACGATGGTCTTGGGTCGACAATCTCCATACCTCCAGCTCGATCCAAACTGACTTCGGTGCGAAAGGCTTCCTTCCACTTCTCCAGGAACTGTCGCACATTCTCACCTGGGTTGTCTTCTGATTTCGTCTCTTCTGTTAGGACTTCAAATGAGTTCTTCAACCAGATCGACGTGCAAGACACTTCACTCTTCCTTGTATTACACTGTCCTTGGTTTTTTCAAGCCACAGGTTGGTGCGATCGCCACACTGCAGGCCTCGTCACAATCACTTCCACTCAAGGTTGGACACGTCTATTACCAACTCCCTCATGCCTGCACCTCGACGCTTCTTGCGTGCAATTTTTCACTTGAACTACTTTTCCCTTCAACTCCCTACGGGAGATATACACTCGACCACCACTTCTCTCATTACGGTGGTCACATACTCGGGCCACATGTCCACAATGATCACTTGGGCTCGTCCTCAACTATAGGGCCAATATTACTCTAGCACCATTAGGTTGCTTAAACTTTGCATGCACTACGGTAGGGTTACATCCCGTTATTACAAAGCATTTTGCAAGTGGAACGGTGTGACTTTGTGTTGAAGAAGGAACTCCATTTCTAACACGACATCAAACTCATCCATATTAACAACAACAAGGTCAACTTGACCATTCCAGTCCCCTATTCTAACCGTGACTCCCTTCGCGATTCCTTAAATGGGTACAGCTGCAGAAATAACAACTTTCATCCTTCCCGGATCTCGGCTCCATGACAAGTTCAACTGCCTCGCTTTCGTCTCTAATATGAAATTGTGGGTGGCTCCCGAATCAACCATTGTGCTCTTGGTTGATCCATTGTTAACCCATGCATCAATGTTACATGAGGCATATACTTGACATCTCTTTTGTTTCTCCCACATTCTTCTGGACAGCCGACAAGAACTTTAAGGTGCCCATACGTGAATTCTCACAGTCCTCCTGTAGTACAGACTCGCTTTTTTTCGATATTGTTAATTTCTTTTCACTTTTTTTTCCTCTAAGGTCACTTGAAAGGCCTTAAGGGCCACTTTACTCGGGCAGTCACGCACTCGATGAGACCTGTCACATGGAAAACATCCTTGGTAGTAACTACTCTGACTTTGTGGCCCCTGCCACGAATTTCCACTCATCTGAGGGGACCTTCTATTGTCCCCCCTTCGCTTCTCGACCTGTCCCCTCCCACACTCTTGTGAGAGTTAGGTCGATGAAATCTGTTGTCCCCTCGTTAGGAGGTATTGTTCTGTCTCGCCTCTTGCGGTAGTTCATCACCAAATCCACCATTCAAATCAAATAGTCGTTCTGTTGCTGCGTAAACGTCGGTTCGGCTTTGTACTCGATGTTCGTAGAACTTGGACCTAGCCCACGGCTGTAAGCCTTCAACAAAGCAGAAGACCTTGTCTTTCTCAGACATGTCTCGAATGTCCAACATCTATCCCACAAACTGCTTGACATACTCTCGATTGGTCCCTTTGTTGGGATTTATGCCCTAAACTTGTGTAATTTTGATGAATTAAATACAGTGTTATTTGTTTTGATAAGATTACAGTCTTGCTTTTATAAATCCAATAAACTAAGCTCAAAGGTTATAACGTTTATCTTGAAATCAGTGTAGTGGACACTATTTGGGTTGAGTTCAAGATTATAACCTAAATAGTCTATGGTATAAGAATAAGGTTGAAAACCTCATTCTGGTAACACCATGGATGCGACCCACTTTGTAATTAGTACAAAAGAGGTAATCCAACTCATTCATGTAGTTGACATGCGAGTGGGGGCATCCTGTATGAAGAGTTCATACAAGACTGGATCGCAAATTATTAGTCTAACCAAAGGTAACAATCATTAATGAGGATAAGACTAGTAATTTATAGATGGTCATTAGTGACTCGACTGAATCTGAGCAAGTTAAGAACTCCTCGCTTATAGGCGTTTGTCCTTAGACTAGTATGGGTGAGAGTGGCACATGGCCGACTCAATAAACCTACCTTCTCGGGGACGAACCTCGTAGGTAGCCGGGAACTTAAGCTGTGCAAGATGGAATTCACTCATTCCTCTCTTGAGGAATTAGATAGGTTGTTCCCTTAGAGAAGCACTCGTGTCTTGAACAACGGGGCCCCGCCTCTATGAGGGTATAAGTCTAAGGTAGGACCTTAGACTTGTTGTTCATTAGAGGATCGGTGGTGCTTAAGGAACAAAGAGGTAATCACGGGGTAAAACGGTAATTTGACCAAATTGTGATTACAAACAACTGTGAAGGGTCGACTCATGGGTAATGACTATATCGGTGGACACAATAATATCTACAAGTGAGGAGAGTGCAAAATACAAGTCTATAGTGGAGTGACTTGAAGTTAAAGAATATTGATTAAGCTGGATCAAAGAGTTTAATCGCTTAATCTCACATCATTGGAGCTCATGATCCAGAGGTCCATTAGATCCTTCCGTTGGCTCAATATGGTAATATTGAGGTATAAAGTTAGGAGTAAAATTGAAGTGTTCAGTTTCATACATGAGGTGTTATATCTATTATATATGATATAATTGATATAATATATAGTTTTAATGTGAATTAGATTCATATATAAACTATATACTAAAGAGAGAATAAAGGAGGGGTAGGATGGTCATTTCCACCCCATTCCCCTATATATATGGTTGCATGAGATGCAACTAGGTTAAGCCATTCTAGGTCATTCTAAGTGATTTCCAGCCTTTTGCTGTTGTTGGAAAGGTTCCAAGACAACAAATATCTCTCTCACAAAAACATGACATTTTTCCTAAAGGGAACCCACCTTCCTCCCTTACCTAGAGAACAACGGAGAAGATCCGGTGGTAGTGTCGGTATTCTTACGAGTTTCGTGTTGCAGTGATCATGATCGTAAGAGAGGAGGAGCACTTGAAGAAACGTTCTTCAAAGGTAACATTCTTGCTGTCCATTCTATTTTATGCTTAATCTTGTTATTTGTATTCTTGAATAAATCGTTGTAACTAAATCAAGAGTGCACGATTCACAATCGCTTCCGCTGCGGGGACTTCGATTCCCTTCAATTGGTATCAGAGCCCAATTGCGTTCTTGATTTATGTTATGGATTTTACAAGAACAAGGTGGGATTTACTGTTTTTGCATGAGATGTATGAACAGTTTTGCAAAATTAGATGTTTTCAATTTTGGCACTTAGATTTACAATTTTTCATTGAAATGTTCAATGGAAGGGCCTTGTGTTTTGGGCAAATTTTAATTGTAAATCGAGCACATAAAATCCAATGTCGATCAAGGCAAGGCGATTCTTTGAGAAGATCGAGCGCAAACGAGCTAGATTTGGAGAAATCAAGTTGCTTTCATGCGTATGCGGGGTTGCAACGCTGCTCATCATCGGCGTTACAACAGCTGCGCTGCTGGAGAGAAGACGCGCCGACAGATGCGGCGTTACAACGCAACCTCTAGCGTTAACGCAACGCTTCGGCGAAAGACGACAAAAGCGGCGTTACACGCTACTCACGCAGCGTTACAACGCCGGAGATCGTTTCACGCGAGGAGCAACGGGCAGAAAACATTTTTTTTATTATATATATTAATTATAAAAATGTTTTATATTTAATATATTTGATATATTTAATTTTAATTAATATAATTAGATTATATTAATTAAAATTATTTCTAGGGTGCCAAAATTGGTATAATTTTTGCTATTTTAGTTATGCAATTGTTGTATAATTATTGTCATGCATAGTCTATGCCTGTATTTTAGAAATCCCACCTTAGGTTAAGCATTTTCATTCATCATTTATAATATAAGGAGTTATATTATATAGTGTGCATGATTAATTAATATAAGGTTGTTATATTAATTTTCGGATAGCATTGACATGCATTATTTTTCATGAGATGAATATGCTATGAATGTCTTATTATTCATGTGAAGAATGATCAAGCACTATAACATAGTATGCATGTCACCTAAGGTTAATTATTAGTTTTTAAAATGCTTAGAACTTGGAAATAATAGACCTTAGGTTATCTAGTTCTAATTAGATTAGAATTAGGAACCACGTAATTTATAAGCTATGATTAAAAGAGGAACTCTGTCTAAAGAAAATTCTATCTAGGTTGTGGTATTTAAGCTGACGAAAACGGAACACCCCTACCTGAGAACTGACCTGGGAGTGAAATTTAATCAGAGAGTCTTGTAAATTACAGTAGCATCAGCGGGTTTATTAAGGGGTTAATAAACTAGAAATCCTAGGTTTAATATAAGGAGTTATATTAACAAAGTTAGGATAAAATCAATATAAGAGGTATATTGATTATCAATATAAGAGTTATGTTGATAGAGTTAGGTAAAACCATTAGCCGGATTTTAGCCTAAGAAAGATTCCTATAGACTTAAAGTATTCAGTGGGAGGAAAAAGTGTATGAGATACACATTTTTCCACCTACTCTATCTCTGGGAAGTTCACACCGTGAGACTCATACTTGGCCTCGTGGCGCAAACGGGAGCGTCCCCCTTCGGATGGTGTTTGTATGAGTCAATATCAAGGTGAATGGAGAGGGTACTTATAGTGAGTGGGAGCAGGTTTAGTGAAAACAAAACCTACGGTCTCTTTTGTCGGTTTACACCGTTAGACCACTATGGTCAGCCTGCTAGTTTGGCCTGGACCAGACAATCCCTTCGGAGGGCTTGATCATAGGGGATCTAACACAGTAGACACCCGAAAGGGATAAAAATTTCCTTAGACTATTTTCCAATCTAGTTCTCCCTTTGGCGGATTTTATTGGATCGAGACTCTGGGATCTAAAGACAAAGGGTTACACTCACGGGGTACATAAGTTGTGTATGTATCCAGACCGAAAAATGGTAACTAAAACCTATAGGAATAAGAGTTATTTTGGTATTAGGTTTTGGTCAAGAGTGTCTTGATCCAGAGGATGAGTGTTTTTGATTACCCTTCGGTGCCATACATTCTAAACCTTTGGAGTATCATTGCAAATTATAAATGGCCTAGGAATCATTTGATAATTAAATAAAACATGATTGTATTAGAGTTATAGCAAGAAAACTCATACAAGTTTGTTTGTAAATTTTCAGCAAAAATGTCTAGCTCTATAATTTCCTTGTTGGGTGCAGAAATGTTAACCGGAGAGAATATGATGACATGGAAAAACAAACTCAACACTATTTTGGTAGTGGATGATCTGAAGTTTGTGCTAACTGAGGAGTGTCCTCAGGTGCCAGGCTCGAATGCGTCACGAAATGTTGTGATGCATATGATAGATGGATCAAGGCCAATGATAAGGCCAAGGTCTACATGCTGGCAAGTATGTCTGACATATTAGCCAAGAAGCATGAGGGCATGATTACCGCCAAGGAAATCATGGATTCTCATGCGGTATGTTTGGACAACGATCACACAAGCCCGACATAATGCCCTAAAGTACATATTCAACTCGAGGATGCCAGAGGGTACATCTGTTTGGGATCATGTCCTGGATATGATGGTGCACTTTAACATCACGGAGTCGAATGGTGCTTCCATCGATGAATCGAGCCAGGTTAGCTTCATTCTTGAAACCCTTCTAGATAGTTTCCTGCAGCTTAGAAGTAATGTTGTTATGAACAAGCTTCCTTTTAATCTTACCTCCCTTCTGAATGAACTCCAGACCTTTCAGTCTTTGATGAAAATTCAGGGATCGAAAGGTGGGGCAAATGTTGTCAGTAGGAGTTATCACAAAGGTTCGACCTCTGGGACAAAAACTGTGGCTTCATCTTCTTCTAACTTGAGAGGTAAGAAGAAAAACATGAAGAAGGTTGATAAAGGGAAACAGGCTGACAAAGCTGCCGCCCAGAAGGGCAAGAAAGTCAAAGACGTTGCTGACAAAGGAAAGTGTTTCCACTGCAACGAAGACGGGCATTTGAAACGGAACTGTCTGAAGTACATTGCAGAAAAGAAGAAGGAAGGTAAATATGATTTACTTTGCCTAGAAACTTGTTTAGTGGATAATGATAAAACTACCTGGATACTTGATTCAGGCGCCACTAATCATGTTTGCTCTTATTTTCAGGGAATTGATTCTTGGCAGCAGCTACAACAAGGAGAGATAATGCTCCGGGTTGGAAATGGAGAAATCGTCTCAAATTGTGAGTGATAGGCACAATGAAGCTTTATTTTGGCAAGAAATATGTATTGTTGGACAATATATTAGTGATACCAGGGTTTACTAGAACCCTCATTTCCATTTCTTGCCTTATTGAACAATGTATTTTTGTTTCCTTTTCTATGAATAAAATGTTTATTTTGAAGAAAGGTTTAGAAATATGTTCAGCTTCATTAGAAAATGGAATGTATGTTCTAAGGTCTAATTCAGTCAAAATGGTTTTGAACACTGAATTATTTAAAACAGAAAACGCACAAACTAAGAAACGTAAAATTTCTCCTAAAGAAAATGCTCATCTTTGGCATCTAAGATTGGGTCACATTAATCTCAATAGGATTGAGAGATTGGTAAGGAATGGACTTCTAAACAAGTTAGAGGAAAATTCTTTGCCAGTATGTGAATCCTGCCTAGAAGGCAAAATGACTAAAAGACCTTTTAGTGGAAAAGGTTATAAGGCCAAAGATCCTCTAGAGCTTATACATTAAGACCTTTGTGGTCCGATTAATGTTAAAGCCAGGGGAGGATATGAATATTTCATCTCTTTTATAGATGATTATTCCAGATATGAGCATATTTACCTAATGCACCACAAGTCTGAAGCACTTGAAAAGTTCAAGGAATTCAAGATTGAGGTTGAAAATCAATTAGGTAAAAGAGTTAAAACACTTCGATCAGATCGAGGTGGAGAGTACATGGATTTAAAATTTCATAACTATATGATAAAACATGGAATTACATCCCAACTCTCAGCTCCCGGCACACCACAGCAAAACGGTGTATCGGAAAGGAGAAATGGAACCATGTTGGACATGGTTCAATCAATGATGAGTTATGCTCATCTCCCTAGTTCTTTTTGGGTTATGCAGTGGAGACTGTAGTATACATTTTGAATAGTGTGCCCTCCAAAAGTGTTTCTGAAACACCTTTTGAACTCTGGAAAGGACGTAAAGGTAGTTTATGTCACTTCAGAATATGGGGTTGTCCAGCACATGTGCTTGTGACAAATCCAAAGAAGTTGGATTCACGTTCAAAGTTGTGCCTATTCGTAGGATACCCAAAAGAAAAAGGAGGTGATTTATTCTATGATCCTAAGGAAGATAAGGTTTTTGTGTCGACAAATGCCACTTTCTTGGAGGAGGACCACATAAGGGACCGCAAACTAAAAAGTAAGGTAGTGTTGAGTGAGTTAGACGGAACATTAGCAAAGGTTGCTAATAAGAATATTAGTACGTCAACAAGAGTTGTTGATACTAATTTGTCTAGTAAAGAGGGTCCATCTCAAGAGTTGAGTATGTCTCGACGTAGTGGGAGGGTTGTGATACAGCCTGACCGTTACATGGGTTTAGTTGAAACTCAAGTTGTTATACTTGATGACAACTGCGAGGATCCATTGACTTATAATCAAGCAATGGTTGACAAAGACAAAGACAAATGGGTCATAGCCATGGACCAAGAAATGGAGTCTATGTACTTCAATTCTGTTTGGGATCTTGTAGATAAGCCTGATGGGGTAAAACCTATAGGTTGTAAGTGCATCTACAAGAGAAAACGTGGTGTAGATGGGAAGGTGCAAACCTTTAAAGCTAGTTTAGTAGCGAAGGGTTATACCCAGGTTGAATGGGTTGACTATGAGGAGACCTTTAAACCTGTTGCTATGGTAAACTCTATTCGTATCCTTCTTGCCATTGCCGCATATTATGACTATGAGGTATGGCAATTGGATGTCAAGACAACCTTTTTGAATGACAATTTTGAGGAAACCATCTACATGGACCAACCCAAAGGGTTCATTAAACCAGGATAAGAGCAAAAGGTGCAGGCTTAAAAGGTCGATTTATGGACTGAAACAAGCCTCTAGGTCCTGAAATATAATATTTGATGAGGCTATCAGATCTTATGGTATTGACCAGAATGATGATGAACCTTGTGTCTACAAGAAAATCATCAATAGTTCTGTCGCTTTCCTAATTCTCTATGTGGATGATATCCTACTCATTGGGAATGATGTAGGTTATCTTCTCGACATCAAGGAATGGCTAGCTACTGCAGATTCCAAATGAAAGATTTGGGTGATGCGCAGATTTGTTCTTGGGATCCATTGTCCTAACTGCAAGAATAAAACACTAGCCTTGTCTCAAGCATCATACATAGACAAAGTGTTGTCAAAGTTTAAGATGCAAGATTCCAAAAAGGGCTCGTTGCCTTTTAGACATGGAATCCATTTGTCTAAGGAATAGTGTCCTAAGAAACCTCAAGGAGTTGAGGATATGAGACGGATTCCTTATGCATCGGCTGTTGGGAGCCTGATGTACGCCATGTTGTGTACTAGATCCGACATCTGTTTTGCAGTTGGGAGGGTCAGTAGGTATCAATCCAATCCAGGACTTGAACACTGGACAACGGTTAAAACAATCTTTAAGTATCTTCGGAGAACAAGGAACTACATGCTTGTGTATGGGGCTAAGGATTTGATCCTTACGGAGATACGAGGATTGACTTTCGGATCGATAAAGATTCTCGAAATTTACATCGTGGTCGGCCACACTCTTAACGGAGGAGTTGTAGTATGGCGAAGCGTCAAGCAAGGATGCATCGTTGATTCCACCATGGAGGCCGAATATGTAGCAGCTAAGGAGGTCGTTTGGTTAAGAGAATTTAAGCTAAATTTGGAAGTTGTTCCAAATATGACTTTGCCCATCACGCTGTATTGCGATAACAGTGGTGCAGTGGCAAATTCGAGGGAACCCCAAAGTCACAAGAGGGAAAATCATATAGAGCGGAAATATCATCTCATCTGGGAGATCGTGCATAGAGGAGACGTGATTGTCATGAAGATAGCCTCAAAGCACAACATTGCTGATCCTTTAACAAAGGCTCTCACGGCTAAAGTTTTTTAGAGTCACCTAGAAGGTCTAGACTTACAAGTCTTCCCCAACTAGGGCAAGTGGGAGTATTTTTGTACAAAAGGGTTTAAATGTCCTAGTTTATTGTATTTACATTACTGTAATATTTAGTCCTCCACAAGCTTTAGGTCAAGTGGGAGATTGTTGGGATTTATGCCCTAAACTTGTGTAATTTTGATGAATTAAATACAGTGTTATTTGTTTTGATAAGATTACAGTGTTACTTTTATAAATCCAATAAACTAAGCTCCAAGGTTATAACGTTTATCTTGAAATCAGTGTAGTGGACACTATTTGGGTTGAGTTCAAGATTATAACCTAAATAGTCTATGGTATAAGAATAAGGTTGGAAACCTCATTTTGGTAACACCATGGATGCGGCCCACTTTGTAATTAGTACAAATGAGGTAATCCAACTCATTCATGTAGTTGACATGCGAGTGGGGACATCCTGTATGAAGAATTCATACAAGACTGGATCGCAAATTATTAGTCTAACAAGTGTAACAGATTAATGAGGATAAGACTAGTAATTTATAGATGGTCATTAGTGACTAGACTTTGAATCTCGAGCAAGTTAAGAACTCCCGCTATAGGGGTTATCCTTAGACTAGTATGGGTGAGAGTGGCACATGGCCCGACTCAATATGCCTACCTTCTCAGGGACAGAACCTCGTAGGTATGTGGGAACTTAACTGTGCAAGATGGAATTCACTCATTCCTCTACTAAGGAATTAGATAGGTTGTTCCCTTAAGAACTGACTCAAGGTCTTGAACAACGGGGCCCCGCCGTCTATGAGGATATGAGTCTAAGGTAGGACCTTAGACTTGTTGTTCGTTAGAGGATCAGTGGTGCTTAAGGAACAAAGAGGTAATCACAGCGGTAAAACGGTAATTTGACCCAGCTGTGATTACGAACAACCTGTGACGGATCGACTCATGGGGAATGACTATATTAGTGGACACAATAATATCTACAGTGAGGAGAGTGCAGCTACAAGTCTATAGTGGAGTGACTTGTAGTTAATGAATATTGATTAACTGGATCAAAGAGTTTGATCAGTTAATCTCACATCATTGGAGCTCATGATCTATAGGTCCATTAGATCCCTCCGTTGACTCAATATGGTAATATTGAGGGTATAAAATTAGGAGTGAAATTGAAGTGTTCAATTTCATACATGAGGTGTTATATCTATTATATATGATATAATTGATATAATATATAGTTTTAATGTGAATTAGATTCATATATAAACTATATACTAAAGAGAGAATAAAGGAGGGGTATGATGGTCATTTCCACCCCATTCCCCTATATATATGGTTGCATGAGATGCAACTAGGTTAAGCCATTCTAGGTCATTCTAAGTGACTCCTAGCCTTTTGTTGTTGTTGGAAAGGTTCCAAGAGAACAAACATCCCTCTCACAAAAACACCACATTTTTCCTAAAGGGAACCCACCTTCCTCCTTCACCTAGAGAACAACGGAGAAGATCCGGTGGTAGTGTCGGTGTTCGTACGAGTTCGTGTTGTAGTGATCTTGATCGTGAGAGAGGAGGAGCACTTGAAGAAAGGTTCTTCAAAGGTAACATTCTTGCTGTCCATTATATTTTATGCTTAATCTTTTTATTTGTGTTCTTGAATAAATCGTTGTAACTAAATCAAGAGCGCGCGATTCGCAACCGCTTCCGCTGCGGGGACTTTGATTCGCTTCACCCTTTGTATTTCAGCTCTCGCAGTTCACGTCTCGTTAGTATCTCTACATTCTCGAGGAAAAACTGTGAGCGTAACTCTTGTTCCAGCGAATCTCATGTGTCAATTGTATATCTCCCCTCTTGGATGTCCATATTGCGGGTCCTCCACCACAACTTGGCATCTTCTTCCAGGTACATCGTTGCCAAGGTAACTATTTCTTCTTCAATAATTGTCCCCATTGCTCGAAAGTATTATCCCATATCAAAGATAAAGTTTTCTAGCACTTTGGCATCCCGAACCCTACAGAAGGGTTTCGGTTCAGGGGTCTTCTTCTTATTCGACTTGACCGCGCCTCCAGGTGGGGTTTGTCTTCCCATCGCTACCATGGTGAGATTTAGCTTGGCGGTCATCTCCCCTATCTCAGTCCTACAGACTGAAGGGAATGAAACTCCCGCAGCATAAACGACTTAGAATCGTCGTGGAGTTCGTTGTGAAAACGTTTTCTTAAAATTGAATTAAACTCATTAATCCAAGGCTAAACATGCTTAAAACGAAGGAAAAACAGTTAGTAGTTGTTACTTACTTGTTGAAGAACACTTCTTCGCCAATTTCTTCTCCGATCACGAACTCTCCGTGCCTTTGATCTCTAGAATCACGATCTCTCGAACCGAACAGTTTGAACACTTCCAAAACAATCTTCTCGGTTGTTCTCGATCGGTAGAGGGAGAGTGGTGGAACTCTCTTTTCTTTGGGGTAGAGAACAAAATTGAGAGAGATTGAGAGAATGAGAGAGATCTTTTTGGCGAGATTCCAAAAAATGGCAAATTGCTCTTGCACAACCTTCTTAGAAAGGCCTTTTATAATGGTGATAGGTGGAGTTGAGATCTCCACTTATTTACCATTTTACCACAACATTAGGTTATGCAAATCATATTTGCATAACACATATAATAAGATATCTCATACCTCATTATACAAATAACATTTGTATAATTGTGGATTTTAAATTGAATCACATTCAATTTAATTTATCTCAAATCAATTTCTCTAAATTAGCACTAATTAATTAATTAGGCTAACCTATAGTTTAATTTGAATCTCATTCACATTAAAACTATATCTTATGTCTATCATACCTCATATAAATGACATAATACCCTTTTAATGAATTTAAACACTTCAAATCCACACCAAACTGTAAACCCTCAATTTATCCAATTTGAGCCAACCGAGTGACCTAATGGACCTACAGATGATGTGCTCCAATGATCTAAAATTAACATGTCAAACTCTTTGACCCGATTATTCAACATTCATTAGCTACGGTAACACTCCACTAAATCTCGTAGTTGCACTCCCATCACTGTAGGACAAGTTGTTTCCATTGATATAACCAATGCCCGTGAGTCGACCCTTCACAGGTTGTTCGTAGACAGTGTTGGGTCAAATTACCGTTTTACCCGTGTGTCCGCCTCTTGCTCCTTCAGCAGTCTATCAATAGTGTGTTGTTGATAGGCTAACAATATCCCTAATATAAAGTATATCACTGATAAACTACTAATACACTTATATGAAGTTTATTAAGAATATATAAGTATGTTACATATGATATTATACCTAATATAGAAGATATAACTAACACACTACTGATATATTTTATTTTATGTATTCTAGTATGAGGTTTGTCAGTAGTCTATCAATGATATATCGTTGATATAATAATGATATACCTAATATAAAATATATAACTGATGTATTTCTAACATATTTATATGATGTTTATCAAGAGTATATCAATAATTCACATATGAGTTACACATAATATAGAACATATCATTGATATGCTATTGGTATACTTTATTTTAGTTATTTACTTTATTAATGATTTATATTTACTAATTTCTAGTTAATATACCTCTTTAATTGATACACTTGATTAGTAGTGTATAAGAATTTCATATTTAATATATCATATATATATATATATATAATGAAGTATATCAGTAATATACGAACATGCAAAATATCCATGATATTCTCTCTCTCTCTATATATATAGATATAAATATAGATATATGTATGCATGTATATATGTATATATATGTATGTATGTATATACCTAAAAAGTGTATCGATTAGTATACATTGTTTTATGTATATATTATTTGACTGATAAACCAAATATAAAGTATATCAAATATACTACGGATCTACCAAATATTAAATATATCGGATATCGTACTGATCCAATTCCCCTTTTTTCACTAAAGTTTCTCCCCCTATAACTTTTACTTCTCTATCTAAATGTTCTTTCTATTTTAGACATAGGATCTAAGATGTGTTTTTTTTCAAAGGGGGATATTGACTTTACTATCTCTAACTTCTTATTAATTTTGTCCAACATTTATCTTTATCCCTCTTATTATGGGTGTCCAACCCATTAGTTAGACAAAAGACATGGACTTTTCTTATGTTTGTGGGCCAAAAATATCGGGTTATATGTTTAGCCCACTTGAGGTTAAATGAGTTGGCTTATCTGGAAAGCCTAGGGTTTTTTTTTTTTAGGAGGATATGACCTAAATGAAGGGAATCAAATCCCCATGAGCAGTGAAAACGTGATTTAAAATTGTATTGCTTGTTTGTTTTGGTTTACTTCAAAAACCAGTACATTGGATAAATATACAGAAATAAGCAATTAGGCATGGATTAAAGCCTTAATAGACATGTTGTACAATTCATTAAACTAAAAGGGAAGATATATCCCTTACCTTTATAGTTTCGATTTCCACAGCAACTACTAGCCTCACAAATCTTTCCCAACAACACAACAAAACAAAATTCTTCTATGTTCAACCAGGACACTACTAACAAGTAACCTCCTATGTCTCTAAATTCTTTCGATTACTTCCTTGGTAGGAAGGAATTCCAACAAATTGGAAGAGGAAAGGGAACCTTCGATTGAGAGAGAGAGAAAACAATTTTGCAACAAATGCCAATAATTTATCGATACGCTTCATCTCCCAACTCCCTACACTTAACGATAGAGAGTGGAACAAAGCAAGGAAGTGGGGAACTAAAGGGAATTGAAATTTCCCGCAGCGGAAGACGTTGTAAAAGGTCATTGTTTCGTTGTGTAATTCCTATCTTAAAATTGAATTAATCTAAATTCTAGGCTAAACATGTTGTTTACAAGAAGAAAACAGAAAGAAAAACTACTTACTTGTTAAAGAACTCTTCTTCGACGTATTCTTTTCTAGTCACGAACACCTTTCGTACCAACGAACGCTACAACACAATCCTCGAATCGAGCAATAGTGACACTTCCAAAAAGTCTTCTCGATTGTTCGCAGTAGGTTGAGGGAGAGTGAGTGGTATTCCCTTTGGTTTTGGGTGAGGAGAAGAGTTGAGAGGAAATGAGAGAGATTGAGAGAGGGAGAGAGCTCTTTGGAACTTTATTTCCAAAAAATGAATTAATTCTCACCAAAAGCTTCGTGCAAAGCCTTTGAATAATGGTGAGAGATGGAGTTGAAATCTCCACCTATTCACCATTTTACCACAACCTTATAATATGCAAATCATATTTAAATATTACATATAATAAGGTATCTCATACCTTATTATACAAATTTCATTTGTATAATTGTGGAATTTTCAATTGAATCACATTCAATTTAATTTCTCTCAATTCAATTTCTCCAATTAGCACTAATTAATCAATTAGGCTAACCTATAGTTTACTATGAATCTCATTCACATAAAACTATATATTATGTCAACTATATCACATATAAATGACATAAATACCATATTAATGAATTTGAACACATCAAATCTACACCAAACTGTAAACCCACAGTTTATCAAGTTTGACCTACAAATGAGGAACTCCAATAATTCGAGATTAACCTGTCAAACTCTTTGACCCGATTATTCTGAAGGGAATAAAAGTCCATGAACAACGGAAGACGATCGAATCGTCGTGGTGTTGTTGTGCAACTCAATTTCATTAAAACAAACTATCATATAGTTAAGGCTAAACATGCAATTTAAGAAAAGAAAAACCAGCAAGTTCATGTTACTTACTTGTTGAAGACGATCTTCAAAATTTCCTTTCCGTTCACGAACTCTTCATGCTCTCCTCGATCTCAACGATCTTGTACTCTTCACACGAACACCGATCGAACACCTCCACTTGGTTTCTCGGTTGTTCTACTTTAGGAAGAAGGAGGATTGTGGGATCCTTTCCTTTTAGTTTGGGAGGAGAAAATGAGAGAGGATTTGGGAGAGAAGTTAAAGCTTCTTTTAGTGAGAATTCCAAAAATGAGCCTTAGGTTAATGAACCCTTCTTGCAAAGGGGTTTATATAATGGTGATAGGTGGAGTTGAAATCTCCACCTATTTACCATTTTACTACAACTATAGGTTATGCAAATCATATTTTCATAACCACATATTATAAGATATCTCATATCTCATTTTACAAATCACATTTGCATTATTGCTGTTTTTTAAATTGAATCACATCCAATTTAATATCTCTCAATCTAATTTCTCCAAATTAGCCCTAATTCAACAATTATGCTAACATATAGTTTATTATGAATCTCATTCATATTAAACTATATAATATATCATTTATATTTCATATAAATGACATAAATGCCCTTTAGTGAATTTGAACACTTCAATTCACACCAAAACAGTAAACCTTCTTTTAATCCGGTTAATCAACATTCATTTGCCAAGGTAACACTCCACTAAAACCTGTAGCTGCACTCCCGTTAGTGTAAGATATGATGTGTCCACTGATATAACCAATGCCCATGAGTCGACTCTTCACAGGTTGTTCGTAGAAACTGCTGGGTCAAATTACTGTTTTACCCCTGTGTCTACTTCTTTCTCCTTAAGTCCTCACAACTTCTCTAATGAACAACAACGTTGTAATGGTCCAACCATACACAACAACCCTCTCGTGCAAGTGAGAGGGTGGACGCCCGTTGTCCAAGCCCAGGAGACAGCACTTAAGGGAACAACCCCTCTAGTTTCCCTAAGGGCGAGATGGAGTGTATTCCATCTTGCATAGTTAAGTTCCCAGCTTCCTACTTGGTCCTGCCCCTGAGAAGATAGGCATATTGGGTGAGTAACTGTGACCACCCTCACCCGTACTAATCAAAGGACAGACCCCTACAAACAGAAGTCCGTAACATGCTCAGGATTCAGGTCGAGTCACTAATGGTCATCTACAAAGTTATTAGTCCATACTGTTAACGGTGTTACATCAGTAGGTCTAATAACTCACGTTCTGGTCTTGTACAATCTCATTGTACAGGATGGCCCCACTCGCATGTCAACCACATGAACGAGTCAGGTCACCTCGTTTGTATCTTAATACAAAGCGAGCCGCATCCATAGCGTATCCAAGATTAGGTCTCCAACCCCATCCATAAACTGTAGACCGTTCGGGTCATTTACATGAACGTGATCCTCCCTGTGTGTCCACTACACACCGTTCAAGTTCTAGTTCTCTAATATATTCAATGACCCTGTAGCTTAGTTTATTGGACAATGTTGTAATAAATGTGAGACAAAAAATGATGAAATAAATAACCTTTATTAATTTCAAATGTTAATTTACAAACAGAACGAGATTAGGACAAACATCCCAACAAACTCCCACTTGGACAAAGCTAGTGGAGCAAATACATTTCTGAAATGTACATAAATTACAATGAAGTAATACAATAGAATAGGGCATTGAATACCCGTTTACATATCTCCCACTTGCCGTAGTCAATAAATACTCGAAGACCTAGACTCTCTAGTCAAACACCTTAGCCGTGAGGGGCTTTGTAAATGGATCAGCTACGTTGTGCTCTAACGCTATCTGCGTGACCGTCAAGTCGCCGCGGTGCAAAATTTCCCGTATCAGGTGATACTTCCGCTCAATGTTTTTGCCTCTCTAATGGCTTCGAGGCTCTCTATAGTTGTCTACTGCACCACTGTTATCACAAAACAGTGTGATCGACAATTTCATATTTGGAAGAACTTCCTAAGCCAAACAGCTTCCTTTGCTGCTTCACAAGCCGCAACATGGTCGGATTTGTGCCCTAAAACTCGTAGTTTGTAATTGTGTTCTAATAAATGTAATAAAGTGTTATTATTTCAATAAAGTGTTATTGTTTGTTATCTACGAGTTTACCTTTATTTAAACCCTAAATCCAATAAACTAAACATCCAAGGCTGTTAAATGAATCTTTAATCAATGTAATGTACATAAAAAGGATCTCGGTTGAGATACAACCTAAACGGTCTATAGTTGGGGATAAGGTTTGGGTACCTTACCTGGTTAAACTATGGATGTGGCCCACTTTGTATTTGATACAAACACTTTGTGATCCTAACGTGTGCGTGTAGATGACATGTGAGTGGGGATATCCTATGTAATGAGATTACATAAGATCGGACCACGAAATAGTAACCTCTAGTGTAACTCAGTTGACTAGTTAGGTTTCTATTTCACTAGGATAACCTAGGCAACTTGATCTCAATCTCAGAAGCAGGTGTTACTTAACTCCTGTTCGCAAGGGATTGTCCTTTGACTAGTATGGGTGAGAGTGGCGGTTCGCCGACTCAATATGCCTACCTTCTTGGGGACAAGACCGAGTGGCGGTGGGAACTTAACTTAGCACGATGGAATTCACTCATTCCCGCCTACTAGGGTAAGTAGAGGAATGTTCCCTTAAGTGGTGTCTGCGGGACTTGAACAAAGGGCCCGACCCTCTCATTGGACCGAGAGGGACTCTGTTTGTTGGTAGGACCACAAACAAATTGTTCATTAGAGGAGCACTGGTACTTAAGACACAAGATGTAACCCAGGGGTAAAACGTTAATTTGACCCAGCTGGTGTTACGAACATTCGTAAAGGATTGACTTGCTGTTATTGGTCAATATCCATGGACACAGAAATATATCTGCAGTGAGAAGAGTGCAGCTGTGGGACTTTAGTTGAGTGTTCCATGCATTAACGAATGTTGATTGGGAGGTTAATGAGATTAACCGAGCAGTCTCATATCGTTGGAGCTTCTTATCTGTAGGTCCATAAGGTCCAACTTCTAGCTCGTAAAGGGTTCTTAGATCGTTTGAATTTTAAATGTTCAAATTCATTAGGGAATATATTTAATGTATTTTGATACAATATAATATATAGTTTTGGAACTATATATTATAAATTTAATGTGAATAAGATTCATATTAAATTAATTTAGAGAATTAAATATTTGAAAGAGTTCAAATATTAAATTCAAATGTGAATGTGATTCATTTTTGAAAATTATAGGTTAAATTAATGTACATTAGATGTATATTAAACTATAGAATAAAGAGTAAAATGATTAAATGTTATTTAATCATTTATTTAATATTATATATGAATTAAATATGATTTAATTTAATAAATTTAATTATTAATTAAATATTAATATAATATTAAATGGGAACGTGTCAAGAGGACACGTTCCCACCACTCCCCATCTCCCTCTCGATAGGGAAGTGGGGAGTTGCCCACTAAAAGTTATTCTTCTTCTAGTGAGAAGGAAGAAGGTGATGATCGATCAATTAGAGAAACTCACAGAAGAAATTCTCTCTCTCTCAATCTCTAAAATTTCCAAAATCTCCCAATTGTTGGATTACCTTCCCACCAAGGTAGATCTAACTAGAACTCAGAGATATAGAAGGTGATCCAAGTGGTGGTGTTGTTGTTATGTAAAAACAGAGAAGTTCCTTGTTGCTGTACTGCTTGGAGCAAGGAGTTGCTGTTGGAGAAAGTCTACAAAGGTATCAATTCTTCTTCCCTTTAGTTTAATAGTTAAACTTATTATATGTTTGCATGTATGCACTTTTCTCCATGTCTAATTAGATTAGAATTAGCATGCTTGTTCTATATGTTTTATTTATCAATGTACTGTTTTTTGTTTCAATTAAAACAATCAAGCAATTAATGATCCCAAACCACGTTTTCGCTGCTCAAGTAGATCAGGTCTCCATCAATTGGTATCAGAACAATGCTTGTATTGCTTTGTTTTGAAACAAAATTGCATTGATTTTAGTGGGAATTGCATTGGTTTGCTGTAATACTGTTTAGGAATTTTTTGGCCATAGTTTACTATTAATTTTGATCAAATTATATGTAAAGGCCCCTGCGTTTTTGGGCAAAAAGTGCAAAATTGAGTCTGTAATTGTGTTACAAGTCGTTCGGGACAAGTTTCATTCAATTTGGTTGAGAATCAAAGAAGCAATTGAAGAACGAAGCTGCCGTGTTCGTGGAAGAAGGTCACAACTGCGCGCAAAGGCCAGCGTTACCTTGCTGAAGAACAGCGTCGCAACGCCAGCATTCCCTATCGACGCGGGCAATCAAGGGGTCAGCGGTGTTGCAACGCTGCCCCTCAGCGTTGCAACGCCATCCCGATAGCAGGCGTGTGCGAGGATGAAGCAGGCGTTGCAACGCCGCGTGTGAGCGCTTCAAGCGATGAGCACCGATTCGAAGTGGTTCGTTGGTTTTGGTCCGGTTCGAGCGATTCAAGGTCGGTTCAAGGTGTCTTTGGACCGGTTTCATGAAATAAATTAATGTAATTTTTTTTTTGGCACTTTAAGGGCCAAATTATTCCGGTTTTACACCTTTTTGCAATATGAATGTCATTTAGATTATTCCCACCTTAGGATAAACATGTTCATGCATTTTATTTATATAAATGTTATATGAATATTGTTGGATGCATGACTAATTTATTTTTTCATGAGTAATTAATTATAAGTGTTATAATTAGATTATATGGAAAATAAATTGCATGGAGCATGAAATTACTTAGTTTAAAATAAATGTTATTTTGTTTAAGTAATTTCATAATTCAAGTAGTTGAATTTCTTTTATAATTCCAATTTAAATATAGATTGTTGGATTTATAATATAGTTTCTTTATCATAGGTTAATTATTAAAATTTATAAATGTTATAAATTATTGGTGTTTTAAAAACCATAACCTATAATAAAGAAATGCATGCAAACATAGGAATTTGGGTTAAATATAATTAGTTTTAAATTGTTTAAAATTAATTTAGACCTAAGTTTCAAATTTCTAATAGGATTAGAAATAAGTCTTACATAATATTTTAAATAGTTTAAAATATAGTAGGACTTTAGAACTTTGTTTATAAGGGAACTCTACCGGTGAAATTCTGTCTAAGGCTGGGGGTACTTAAGCTGACGGTTAACGGAACACCTCCTACTTGGGAACTGACCCGAAACCTGAGTTGAATTAACCTTAGTTTTGTTTTATCTCTAGGTAATTAAAATATTTTTTCACCTAGACATAAGGTTTTAAGACCTAGTTATAATAGTTATAATAGGCATAGACTTCGATAGATTCTTTTAGCCAGAATCCGACTAAGTTAAATCCATACCCTAATTTTAGGAACTTCAGTGGGAGAAAACGAGATGTTCGCATCGAGTTTACTCTCACGTCCTCAAGTTCACACCGTGAGTTCCATGCTCGGCTACGCGGCGTCAATAGGGCGTCTCCCTACGGTATGTGTTTGCATGGTTCAATATCAAGGTGAATGAGGGAAGTATCCATAGTAAATGGGAGCAGGACGCGTGTCAGCGTATCCTACGGTCTCCTCAATTAGGTCGCACCGTGAGATTTCTATAGTCCGCCTGCTAGGTTGTCCTGGAACAGCCAAACCCTACGGAGGGCCTGACTATAAGGGTCAGAACACCGCAAACTCCAGAAATGGATAGGGTCTCTTAGGTTGTTTGCCAGCAGTTGTCTTTCTTAATAGTAGCCTGTTGGCTCGGGCCTATTGGATCTAAAAATGGTAGGGTCACATTTACGGGATGAGTTAAGTTAGTTAACAAGTCCTTGACAAAAAAAACGGTAGCTAAGGACCATTGGGGCATGAGATGTTCTGGTAGTGGGAATTGGCTGAGATAGTCTCAATTCAAGGGAGGAATGATTGACCTCCCGACGGAGGCTTTTATTCTAAACCCTTGAAGTATCGTTGAAAAATTAAAGGTTTAACTTAAACAATGAGTTTTAGTTTAAACACTAGGGTTCTTTAATAATTTTGCTAAATTAGATTGGTTTTTATAATGGGTTTAAAAGGCATAACTAATTAGAACTATTTTGGATTTTCAGCATGTCGTCCTCAATAATAGCCTTACTTAAAAGCGACCGTTTAACTGGTGAGAATTTTACTACGTGGAAGTCCAACTTGAATACGATTCTCGTTGTTGACGACCTTCGGTTCGTACTAACTGAGGAATGTCCTTAGATTCCTGCTCGTAACGCTCCTCAATCTGTTAAGGAGAAGTACGACCGCTGGATCAAGGCTAATGATAAGGCCAAGGTCTACATTTTGGCTAGTGTTTCTGATGTTCTGGCCAAAAAGCACGAGGAAATGCTCTCAGCTCGTGAGATCATGAGTTCACTGCAGGAAATGTTTGGACAACCGTCTGGACAGATTCGGCACGAATCCCTCAAATACGTTTATAATTCCCGTATGAATGAGGGGTCATCGGTGAGAGAACACGTTCTTGATCTGATGGTCCACATCAACGTGGCTGAGATGAATGGAGCGGTCATTGACGAGCAAAGTCAGGTATCGTTCATCCTCGAATCTCTTCCAAAGAGTTTCTTGCAATTCCGCAGTAATGCGGTGATGAACAAGATTGAGTATAACCTGACTACTCTCCTTAATGAACTACAGACTTTCTAGTCTCTTATGAAGAATAAGGAATAGGATGATGGAGAGGATAATCTGTTTTCCCATTCCAGAAGGTTCCAGAAGGGTTCATCCTCTGGGACTAAGTCCTGTAGCTCATCTTTTGGGCTTAAGAAAACCCAAAAGAAGAAAATAGGAGGGAAAGGGAAAGCTTCTGCGACTGCAGATATTGAGCTCAAAGAGAAGAATGGTAAATTAGATTTACTTGTTCTTGAAACATGTTTAGTGGGAAATGATGATTTAACCTGGTTACTTGATTCAAGAATCACTAATCACGTTTGCTCTTCATTTAAGGAAACTAGTTCCTTCAAGGAGCTCGAAGAGGGTGAGATGACGCTCAGGGTCGGAACGGGAGACGTCGTCTCAGCTCGTGCAGTGGGAGATGTCAAGTTATTTTTCGAAGATAGATTTATTTTACTGAAAAATCTGTATATAGTTCCTAAGCTTAAAAGGAACTTAATTTCTATCTCTTGTTTGATAGAACTTTGTTATTGTATTTCTTTTTCAATCAACGAAGCGTTCATTTTGAAAGAGGGTGTCAATATATGTTCTGCTTAATTGAAAAATGGCTTGTACGTACTGAAACCGAATAAAACCAAAGCAATTTTAAATCATGAGATGTTTAAGAATCCTAACACTCAAAATAAAAGGCAAAGAATTTCTCCAAATAACAATACCTATCTGTGGCATCTTAGACTTGGTCATATTAATCTCAACCGGATTGAGAGACTTACTAAGAATGGACTTCTAAACAAGTTAGAAGATTATTCTTTACCGCCTTGCGAGTCTTGCTTGGAAGGTAAAATGACCAAACGACCTTTTACTGGAAAAAGTTATAGAGCCGTAGAACCCTTAGAACTTATACATTCGGATCTTTGTGGTCCGGTGAATGTTAAAACTCGAGGAGGGTACGAATATTTCATCTCTTTCATATATGATTATTCGAGGTATGGTTATTTATACCTAATGCATCACAAGTCCAAGCTCTTGAAAAGTTCAAAGAGTATAATAACAAGTAGAGAATGCATTAGGGAAAAGCATTAAAACACTTCGATCGATCAAGGTGGAGAGTATATGGATTTGAGATTCCGGACTATATGATAGAACATGGAATTAAATCTCAACTCTCTCACACTTAATACACCACAAAGAAAATGGTGTGTCGAGAAAGGAGAAATAGAACCTTGCTAGACATGGTTCGTTTCTATGATGAGCTATGCTCAATTGCTCGCCTCGTTTTGGGGATACGCAGTGAGAGATCTGCAGCTCAAATCTTGAATGTGTTCCATCAAAAAGTGTTTGAAACACCTTTTGAACTTTGGAAGGGGTGTAAACCTAGTTTACAACACTTCAGGATTTGGGGCTATCCGGCACATGTGCTCGTGACAAATCCAAAGAAACTGGAACCTCGTTCAAGATTATGCCAATTTGTTGGCTATCCCAAAGAAACGAGAAGTGGTCTTTTCTACGACCCACAAGAAAATAAGGTGATTGTATCGACAAACGCCACGTTCTTGGAGGAAGATCACATGATAAACCATAAACAGTAAATTAGTACTAAATGAAGCTACACATGAACCAACAAGAGTTGTTGATCAAGCTGGACCCTCATCAAGAGTTGATAGAGGAGTCAGCACCTCAAGTCAGTCTCATCCTTCTCAATCGTTGGGAATGCCTCGACGCAGTGGGAGGGTTGTTTCCCAACCTGACCGCTACTTGGGTTTAGCTGAAACTCAAGTTGTCATACCTGATGATGGCGTAGAAGATCTATTGTCTTATAAAAAGGCAATGAATGACGTAGACAAGGACCAATGGATTAAAGCCATGGATCTTGAAATGGAGTCAATAGACTTCAATTCGGTATGGGAACTTGTAGACCAACATGAAGGGGTTAGACCCATAGGGTGTAAATGGATCTAGAAGAGAAAGAGAGATGCAGCCGGAAAGGTACAAACCTTTAAGGCTAGACGTGTAGCAAAGGGTTTTACCCAAAGGGAAGGAGTTGACTATGAAGAAACTTTTTCCCTGTTGCTGCTATCTTCAAGACTATAAGGATACTCTTGTCCATAGCCGCATTTTATGATTATGAAATTTGACAAATGGACGTCAAGACTGCCTTTTTGAATGGTAATCTTGACGAGAGCATCTATATGTCTCAGCCCGAAGGGTTCATAA